>CM041724.1:2804527-5242027 GCA_023373845.1 Nibea coibor
CATAATTACATGCACTCACTACGAGTGACCAGTGTGTCTTTACACACAGCTCCAATAAGAATATCCCATTCCATGATGTCAAGCTGCAAATGATTGGAGTTTAAGCTGGCATCACTAAAACACATTTAAAAGCAGCCATTATTCTTACCTTTTTCATCCCCCTTGATGCGCCGTTCCAAATTGCGGTCATTGCAAAAGTGTCGATTACCTTTACATATTTTTGTGTTTTTGACAGGCATGTCAGGTATGCATTTACAATCTATCGAACTATCGAAATTAAGTTGCAAAAGTATGAAAATCTGCAATTTATGAAATAAGACTTACCTCACTCTCCAATTCCCTCCCAGGTGCCAGGCTCAGCAAATCTGCTGTAAACAGCATATAAGGACAGATTTTGGCCCAAAGGCCTTTACCCCCTTTCCAGATATCTTCAATAATATGGAAATTACATAGATTTCTCATTCAATATGGACATACATAGTACATATTATATTTGATGTCACATTGATTGGTATTCATCATTACCATGAATGGGGTCACTGTGTGCTGATGCTGGTGGTTGGCTGCACTGCCTGGAGTCCAGGTCTGTTGGGGATGGGGGAGCCAGAGGAGAGCTGCCAACATGCTTCAGTTTAGCTGGAATCCTCTCCTCTGGCTCTATAAATGGTGTCAATTGATCAACGTTTGCTGTTGTTTCGTTGCTGATTGAAATAACTTTCCCCTCAATTGAAGTGACTGAAGGGGCCCAGCAAGTCACTTTCCTTTTTCCCCCCTTTCCTCTGCTGTTCTCGGAAGTTGAGCTTTAAAACTTGTCCCCCACTTTAAAATTGTCCTCCCACCCCTTTTCAAGTTTTCTTTTTCGGATTTTATTCTGTGTCCTCTTTACGTTTTCCTTTTACAATGTCATATGCGCGGGCCTGCTCGGTCAGCCCCTCACAGGGTTCCTCTCTTTGGAGAGTTTGTTCATTTTTTTCGGTTTGCACCTAGAAGACCAAAATGTTAAGTATTATGTTCCATTCAACAGGCCTTTCATGCAAGTAATGATGATCATGTGTGCTCACTTCCAAAACAAGAACACTTGCCTCATAGTCCTCTGCCACCTCCGAGGGATACCTAGCCTCCTTTCCAAAGAGAAGATAATAAGGGCTGTGTTGAGTTGTCAGTTTTTTTTTTTTTTTTTTTTTGTTCTGAGGCCAAACATAGTGGCCTGGAGGAAGTTGTCCCATTCATTTGGCTGTTTGGATGCCAATATGTTGAGAGATCTGAAAATGTCCATCAGAAAACATGAGCAGGCATCTTTATGTCACCAACTAAACCAAGCACAAAAACTTCTCTTGATTCCAAGTGACTCACAGAGTCTGGCATTGACCTTAAATCCCATTTTGCACAGAAGTCAGCATTTACAGAATGACTTACTCAGAATTAACTAGTTTATCTTGAGTGTTCTACCTGGTTTTTAAACTCTGTCCCCTGGTCTGTAAGCAGTCTCTGAGTTTGTATACAAACTCTAGAATACACTTGGTCCCCTTCCCGCACACTTAGTCTTAAGAGGGTAGGCCTCTGCCCACTTTGTGAAATAATCAACCATTACACAGATGTATTGATTACCACCCTCTGTTTTGGTCAGTTTGACCAGGTCCATGCCAACAAGTTCAAACGGCTCTGTGACCTGGAAAAAGGGTAATGATGATTAGATATATGAAGCAGGTAGCATGTAAGCATATTTCACTACACGAGACAGTCAGTTGCACAAGTCGTCTCGCCTCTATTGGATTCTATTGTTTCTCTTAAATTACACCGCTTGGCCTGGCAGTCAGGACACTGTGCAATCTGAAGTCAAATAATATTCAAATAACAGACCTTTTAGTTACGCATAAAACACCAAGTAAAGGACATAGACAACATGTGAATTGCTATAGTTATTGCATTCATGTACAAAAAGATAACCCTTATAACTTTTTTTTTTAAAAGATTCTCTTTTTTTTGGTCTTTTCAAGCCTTATTTTTGACAGACAGCTGAAGAGTGACAGGAATGCAGGGAGAGAGATGGAGAATGACGTGGGAAAGAGCCACAGGTCAGAGTCAAACCCAGGGCTTTCGCCAGCTACCAACGTCGCTACCAACTGAGCTAAACGCAGCCCCAAGGATGACCCTTATAACTTACCCATTTGCGGATATCGGCTTCCAGGCCAGTAGTAACGACTAATTATTGCGTGTTGTGTTTTATCCACTCCACAGTGTGCACCCAGACTGCTGCAATGCAAATCCTGGAACACTTTTTCTGCCTGAGCAGCGTTTGTAGATTTTGCCGTTTGTACACCTTTTGCATAAATTCTTATGCTGGCTTTTCTTACCTTTGGCTGGGTGAGGGGAAGTTTCTTTCCTTTAGGGCTGATTTCTTAGTTTATGCCAGTAACAGATGGCGGTGTAACTGGTGTTGGTCCTCAGCGTGCGTGGAGATCATAGTGTGGTGCGGAGTTTTCCCTTGTAGGCTTAGCGGCGTTCCCCTTTGGGTTCGTTGCGTGGGTCGTGGTAGTGTTGTGGCGACATAGTGGCTAAAGCATTGTCTTGGGAGCATGTCCGTGATTTTGGGAGAGTTGCTGGTCACTCCCCCAAGTCAGCGGTCTCTAGTGCATAAATACCCACCACTGTTCGCTGCATGAAGACTAGGTGGGAGATTAGTTAGACGGGTTGATGTTTAGTTAGCGGGGAAACTCCAAACCGATATCCTCTTAGTGCACACAGGGATACTTCGCTGTTTTGCCAGTCCTGTTTGGGCGTAAAGGTGTGTTTTGTTTGTGTGGTCCTAGTGGTAAACCGGTGATATTAAATGGCTGCTTCATCAGAGGAGGCCCTGGAGAGGTGTACTAAGGAGTAATTGCTGAAACTGAGCATTATTTAGTGGTCGTGATGGATAGGAGGCGTAAAGAAGAAATCAAAATTGCAAACTCTGACTCAAACTCTGAACTGGGAGTCTTTACATCTGGCCCAGTGCCAACTTCTCCACCCATCGTAGGTGTACCTATCCAGACTCAGGGGCTTTGAGCAGCAAAAAGAACTTCTTTTGCTGCAGATGCAGACAAACTTAAGTGTGAATTGGAAGCTAAGAAACAAATTGAGCTGGAGGTGATCCGACAGCAGACAGAAAAGGCAAAGTTAGAGCTGGAGGGTTATCGTCTATCTCCAGGTGAGGATGGCAAGTGGGCTGTTGAGAGTCAAGATGGGCAGGGGCCCGAGGTCGGTGCGCGGCCTTTTGATATTAACAATTTGCGGTTGCTGCCACCATTTAATGAGAAGGATCCTGACTCGTTCTTTGTGCTGTTTGAGTGTGCTTCCACAGCAAGGGACTGGTCTGATAAAGACTGTGCTCTGCTGCTTCAATGCGTCCTCGCAGGTAAGGCGTCTTTGAGCATTTTGGAGCTTTTGCATTAGGTGCAAATAGTGATAAACCCCCAAAGTGCGTTGCCTAACTTCTCTTTTCTTTCTTTTGGATAGGAGCTGTGGTGCTGCTGGCATGAGTGACTGGCTGGTCCCGGTGGTGGTCGTTCACTTCCTTGTATAACAGTGCACTCGGGTGTCACTAATTTGTTTATAGGTTTTCACGTGTGGTGTACCATAAGGACTCCTTCCCCCTTCCCTTGTCAGCAAGTCATCTTCGCCAGTGAGCCCTCACACATACACAACAACAAACCATGGTTCACTGCAAAACTCAGGCAGCTTCGCCAGGCTAAGGAGTCCTGTACAACCAGGCCAGAAACACACTGACGACTAAATCAAAGTACCTCTGTATATATTTCTATATCTGCTTATATGTACATTAATTTCTATCTCTCTTCTTTATCATGCATTACAGTATTCCTGTGCAGACCAGAGCGTGTCAAGACAAGAATTGATTAAGCTAACACAAGCTGACACTGGCTGTCCACGTGGCTCGTTGGCAGAGAGGCATGGCCCAGCAGAACCGTGTTCTGCAAAAGGAACTAAAAAAAAAAAAAAAACATTTCTCACATGCACACAAATGAATTTCCTTTCTACTTGTCATTTCTTTTGTTTATGACCAGAACTGACCAGAAATCCTGTCAGCATTTGAGACAGTGGACCACCTCACCATTGCCTCCTCCAATGAAGGGGCACTGCTACACACTTTACACACACAAAACTGTTACACAAAATATAGTTCAATAAAGCTACTTATAATTTACCTGAGTATTCTGTTATTTCATGCATTTAACTTTTGTGAATTTCACCCTGACTTTTCAAAGATTTCCTGCATATCCATTTCTAAAAAGGGAAAAGGTCCTGCACCTGACAGTAATATGTGTTTATGTACTAACCTTACATTAACCACTTCATAAATGTATCAGGGCCTATGGATGTTTGAGGTTACACAGTAATAACACAAAATCTGCAAGCGCATATAAGTCACATTATATAATACAGCAACAGGTGTTTTATGATCTGAAGGTCAACAATTAGTAAGTCATGCAGTTAATAACGTATAATAGGAATCATAAGTTACTTGTAAGGCAGTATGAAGTGTTTAGTATATCATAACATTTATATTAAGATGTTATATTTATTAAAATTGTTAGAATATTTATGATGAATTTAGATGGTGGCAATTTTTCTGTCAATATCTTTGCACAGCCGTGTAATTATCCTACAAGTTATACACTTATGGGCCTGTAAAACCAGTCTTTCTTAGCCAATTAAATGCATATAGATTCTAAATTCATTTTTATCTTTTTTTTTATGGTAATGACAATAACATGAAAAGTTACACAAAATTCACATGACGAGACAAATGAAAACCGGACTTGCTGCTCAATATCCGCAATCACCAAAATATGAATATCCACACCAATAATGAGTCTTTCAAATAAAATTAAATCATCAATTCTAAATTAAAACCCTTAAATTAGAATGTGCAGAGGGATCTGCTTCACCGCTTCTCTCCACAATCCAGCCTCAACGTGACATGATCAGCAGCTGAAAGTTAATAAAAGAATTCCAACATTAACCTATAAACCTTGTCTGTGCATGTTGCATGTAAAGACTCAATTACTATTTAGCTACAGCCTTTCAAAAACATTTACTCACCAAGAGTAGGCTACATGTTTTAATGGAGGAAAATGACTGAATCTACTGTAGATGGCTGCGGCGCAGTGTAGCGAGTGATCGTCATCTTCCCAGTGAGCTTGCTGTACATTTTACCATTCAGTAAAATGTGCCTGTTTTTATGGAAAAGGGGCTTCAACCTCGGGGTGTTCCACATCTTGGGCTTCAGTCATGGCATTCAGAGGATTGCGGACATGGGCAAACAAGGCATTCCTGTCTGAGCTTGTGCAGGTCCTGTATGATCACTTTCCGCGTGACCCAGTCTTCGTGCCGTTTACGCACAACAGCTTGCTGTGGGGAGTCAAGGGTATTCGGACATCATGGACATTTGTGCAGCCGAGCCTGACTGTTTCACGTACGGTAACTAATGCTTTAGCAGCAGAAACCGCGTCTGCTATGTCTGGAGGACCGCCTGGTGTTGATAACTCTGTGATGTCGAGTCCATGGTGAAGTACCACGTTGAGAACATGACGTGGTCATTGCTACGGTGAAATCTTTCAACAAATGATTATGTGTCTGCACTTCCCTCTTTTCTTCTGCCATATCAATGAACCTGCTCGCAATCGTCTTGGGGGTGGGTATAACCGAGTCTGCGGGAACCCTCCCATATGCAGCCTCGACATGAATTAGTTCTTGAGCTAGCTCTGCCTTATATCTCTACAGCAAAAGCCAACACACTTCTCGGTCACCGTTTGTTTCACCTTTGGAGGCCTGGTCTCTGGTGCTGTAACACACAATGATATTGTAGACTGTTTGATCCTGGCCACGTTTTGTACTCCAATCAACATGCCTGGTCAGCAACAAATTTCCTGTCATTTTGCTGTTATATTTCAACAAAATGTCACATTTCTTGTATTTAACATAGCCTAATGGCTTATTATTTTCATTGTGTACATGGTCAAAGTTTTTCCATACGTCAGACCTTGCTTTCGCTGGCTCAACCAACACAAAGTGACCACAGTCTAACCTCCGTTTCACCTCCTCAGTATCCATTTTTGCACCTGTCTCGTGCAGATCGAAACGCATCAGATGATCACTCATTTACATTTAAGTCATAATGCAAGCCTGACCCCGGCCCGGGCCCTATTCAAATTTTTTTTTTATAGACATTTATAAATACATTTTTTAATATATATATATATATATATATATATATATATATATATATATACACACACACACACACACTACTGGTCAAAAGTTTTAGAACACCCCAATATTTCCAGTGTTTTTACTGAAAATTATGCCGTTTAATGTCTCATTGCACTCAGACGTGAAAGCATAGTACAAATAAGCAATTGGAGTCAAAAAATAAATTATGGAATCAATTTATAGACCAAAATGTATTCTAAACTGTTGACTCATCAAAGTAGCCACCTTTGGCAGATATAGCAGCTGAACACACACAAGGCATTCTTTCTACAATAGAAATCAAATATTCTTCAGAAAGTTCTTCCCATGTCTGTTGCAGAAGTTCCCATAAATGTGTGGCACTTGTGGGTTGCTTTGCTTTCACTCTTCTGTCCATTTCATCCCAAACCAGCTCAATGGGGTTAAAGTCTGGAGACTGTGCTGGCCACTCCATGTTTTCAAGTTTACCAGCTTGTTCTTTTTTCACAAGATAGTTCTGGCATAGCTTGGACTTATGTTTTGGGTCATTATCTTGCTCTAAGATGAACCCCTGACCAACTAGACGCATACCAGAGGGTATTGCATGGCGCTGCAGGATGCTGTGGTAGCCATTTTGGTTCAGGGTGCCTCTCACTCTGAACAAGTCACCAACCCTGGATCCAGCAAAACAACCCCAGACCATCACACTTCCTCCTCCATGTTTGACAGTTGAAGCCACACACTGTGGAAGCATCCTTTGACCTACTCAACGCCATACAATCCTGCATGATGAACCGAAGATTTCAAATTTTGATTCATCACTCCATAATACCTTTTTCCAGTCTTCAGTAGTCCAATGGCAGTGTTTCTTGGCCCAGGCAAGCCTCTTTGACTGGACGAGTTGCAGTAAGAAAACCATTGCTAAGACGTCAGAATAAGACAAACCCGCAGCTCGAAGTCTTCTCTTCACAGTTGAAACAGAGACTTGCTTACTACGACCACTATTAAGCTGTGCTTGAAGCTGTTGTCCTGAGCCGTCTATCACGCAAACTGTTGACTCTCAGAAACTTGTCCTCTGATTCAGTTGTGGAATTGGGTCTGCCAGACCTCTTCCTGTCAAAGTTTGCCCCAGTTTCTGACTTCCTTTTGATGGTGAAGGAAACTGTACTCACTGACACCTTGACTTTCTTTGCAATTTCTCTGTAGGAGGGACCTACATTTTTCAGTGTTACGATGGTCTGCCTCTCTTCCACTGTTAATTGCCTTTTTCTTGCCATTTCTGTAGCAACACACTACTTTCTGCAGTACAATACTGTTCAACTGATGCTCACGAGGGTATGGTACCACATTGTGTTCAAACACTGTTTTTATGCTGACAGGGGGGCTTGTTAGTAAACAAGCAAACTTGGAACACCTGTAGGAATTAGTAGCACCAGCTTTTTAAGGCTTGGTCACCCTCTGTTGCTGCAGGACAGCTATCAATTGTTAACCCATTTTGTGTTATTGTTCTGAAATGTACTCAAATGTACCCAAAACCGAAAAACACAGTTTTGGGTAACCTCTGGTAGTTCACCACTTACCATTGGACTTGAGTGACTTGAATTGCAATAAATAACTGGAAAAATTGGGGTGTTCTAAAACTTTTGACCGGTAGTGTGTAAGAATGCAAATCAAACCTTTTCCTTCATAGGACATAAGAAAAAAAACAAATTTAATCCAAAGATTGAGCATGTATTTCATTAAGCAATCAGACAACTGTCAGAACCAACATAAATGTAAAAAATACAGTTTATTTTCTTTATTTTTGAAGAAACAAT
Organism: Nibea coibor; assembly: GCA_023373845.1. NCBI lineage: Eukaryota > Metazoa > Chordata > Actinopteri > Sciaenidae > Nibea > Nibea coibor. Next base: position 2,812,573 of record CM041724.1, read on the forward strand.
TGAGTAATCAGAAAAAAAACATTTGTAACAGGAGTGAAAATCGGTAACAGGAGATCTGTTTATTGTGTCAAACCCATTGCACTACTGAGCTACATGTAGAACATCATATTAAAATACCCTGTTGCTAGTAGTGGTAATATTAAAAGACAGAACATATACAAAATTATTCAAATACATCAACATTTCAAAAAAACGTTAACTACTTAACTGTGTGTGTGTGTGTGTGTGAGTGATACTGTAGTGGTTTGGCTTGCTTCTCTCCCTTTAGCATGTCACAGATGCACAGTATTGGTTCTTTACATCTCAAAAAGATAAAATGGACACAAATAGAAAGTTAAGATGTTACGTTCTTGGATCTATGCACTGTCCATCATTTCCAATAAATCTGAAAATATTCTATACCTACAAAACATATTCATTATCCCCAGTTTTACACCAATCATGACTTTAATAGATTAAAAAAACTGACTGACCTCTTCTAAGACTTTTTGTAGCTTTCCCCAGATTTCTTTGTCAATTTCCACATTACGTGAGGTGACTGGTTTAGGTGGTTTGATGACAGACACAATATCATCGAACAGGTATAGACAGAATATCATCTCGGGCTGGCCAGAAATACCTGTTGACCCCTACTTTTGCCATACTGCAGACCTCAACGTGTGTTTCGCTCATGTCTGTGATGACTCCAGGGTACAGATTACCATCATACTTGAGGACGCACCACTGGCCAACAGCTTCAGGCTGGCAAAGGTCACTGCCTGATGCATCTTCTTGGTGGATGGAAGAGGAGGCAAATCATTAGGCATTCCTTGAACTGCTCTGTCAATGTCTTGTTCATCCACAAAAAACACCTTGACTTTTCTGCAGTGCAGAATACAGCTCTGCAGCACCAGGTATGTACTCCGCACATAGTCAAGCACTGTGGACAAGTGCTGCCAGATTGCTGGTGGGCCCTTCAGTTGTGAGGGGGAAATTGAGCAGAACTCAACTCAACTCAACTTTATTTATAAAGCCCTTTAAAGACAGGCACAGCTGACACAAAGTGCTATACATGAAATAAAACATGAAATAAAAGACATAAAACATAAAAGACAATATAAAAACAATAATAAAAAAATAACAGTATTTAAAATAATAATAAAACAGAAACAGGGTCTTATACTGGGTTAAAAGCCAAAGAATAAAAATAGGTTTTAAGACGCTTTTTAAAAATGGACAGAGAAGGGTCTTGTCGAATGTCCAAGGGGAGGTCTTTCCATAGTTTAGGACCGGCAACGGAAAAGGCTCTATCCCCTCTGAGCCTCAGTTTAGCCTTCGGTACCTCCAGGAGCAGCTGATCAGCTGACCTGAGGCACCGGGCGGGAGTGTAAGGATGTAGCAGCTCGGAGACGTAAGGCGGGGCGAGACTGTGTAAAGATTTAAAAACAAATAAAAGAATCTTAAAATGAACTCTAAAGTGCACAGGCAGCCAGTGTAGAGAAGCTAAAATGGTGCTCTCTCTTACGTGTTCCAGTTAGGAGGCGGGCGGCAGCATTCTGTACTAACTGGAGACGTGCAAGAGAGGACTGGCTGACTCCAAGATAAAGTGCGTTACAGTAATCCAGCCGCGATGTAATGAAGGCATGGATTACTGTTTCAAAGTGGTTTTACTTATGCCAGCTGTCTAAGGTGGAAAAAGCTGGACTTCACTGTTGCAATTTTAAAATCACTGTCCAGCTTAAAACCCAAGTTTGTGACTGTTTGCTTCCTAAAGTGCTCCAAGGGGCCCAGGTCAACAGGAGGTGGTTTGCAAGAGCCACTGGGAGAGAACACCATCACTTCTGTTTTGTTTTCATTGAATTTTAAAAAGTTCAAGGACATCCAAGCTTTAATTTCTTCGAGACAGAACAGAAGTGGGTTCAGAGAGAAAGCATCCTTCTTCCTTAGTGGCACATAGATCTGGCTGTCATCACCGTAACAATGAAAAAAGATGCCATGCTTTCTTAGGATGGAACCCAGGGGCAGCAGGTACAATGAAAAAAGCAGAGGCCCTAAAACTGAACCCTGTGGAACCCCATATGACAGCGGAGCAGAACAGGACTCATAACCACCAAGGCTTACGCACATGGTCCTGTTTGCCAGGTAGGACTTGAACCAGTCCAGGGCGGCACCAGAGATGCCTACTAGATGCTGCAACCGATGCACCAAAATGCTGTGGTCCACAGTATCAAAAGCTGAAGTCCAGGAGTACAAGGATCACATAATCTGCGGAGTCATTCGCCAGAAGGATGTCATTAAAAACTCTTAATAGAGCTGACTCTGTACTATGCAAGGTTTTAAATCCTGACTGGAAGACTTCTAGGACCTCATGCTCATCCAGAAATGATTTCAGTTGAGTAAAAACAACCTTTTCAATGATTTTGGAAATGAAAGGCAGTTTGGAAATGGGTCTAAAATTGGCTAGCACACCAGGATCAAGACTGGGTTTCTTGAGGAGAAGTTGCACCACAGCATGTTTAAAGAACCGACTGCCCTATGCTGGGGAAAACCTCTTTAAAAAAGTGAGGCGGGACAAGGTCACATGGAGAACCTGATGGCTTAATCTGGCCAACCACATCTTCTAAGGCCTTCAGAGACACAGGCTCAAACAAATCGAACACAGCTACGCAAGGAACAGGATCAGAAGGGTCAGATGCAGGAGGAGAGATAAGAGCCCTTGCAGTAGTAGCCTTGTCAATAAAATAGTGCAAGAAGCTATTGCACATTTCGGGGGATGTCTCTATGCACCCAGGCTGGGGGGGATTAAGAACGGACTCGATGGTTTTAAATAACACACGTGGGTTGTGACGATTAGAGTCGATAAGGTTGGACAGGTATTCCCTTTTGGCCTCTTTAACAGTGGTCTGGTAGCAGCGCCAACAGTTTTTTAGGATTTGGTAGGAGACTTGCAGCCTGTCCTTTTTCCACCTGCGTACAGCTTTGCGGCACTCCTGTCTAGCTGCGTGAGTTCTCAGATTAAGCCAGGGCTCAGAGTTGAAGAAATCCCTCAAGATAAACGTCTTGTTCGCCAGAGATCTGGCGTTCACCAGGCCGATCCTGGCGGGCGCCGGGGGCTGGGGTTTGGTGGATCTGTGAGACCGAGGCAGCGTCTCCAGGAGCCGGGGGTTCACCCCGCTCGCTGGGAAAGCCGAGGAGGGCAGGGGTGGCGAGGCTGGAGTCCCGCAAACGATCCGGCGACAGGTACAAGGCAGGCATCAATGGGATCCATGAAACGCCGGGGCACGACGAAAGGATGGATTAATCCAAGTCCTGTCCGGGAAATGGATGAAGATCCTGCCAGCCAGGCTTTAAGCTTCACCAGCCCTCTGCCGCGTTTGCCGCGGCGACGGAGGCGCTTGCGCCGAGGGCGTAGAGCTAAGGCCCGGTACAGGTGAGTCGGGATCCCCGCCAGAAGTGGGGGCACTGTTTTCTGTCCACCATGCTCAAACGTGCCCAACAACCTGACATTATGTCGAATATCTAAAAGGGACTGGCGATCATACACCAGCAGAGACCTGATCTGTGTAGTGCCATGGGTTAGGATCACTAAAAACACGAGCCACTGTAGGAGCAACAGGCGGCCAGGTACACACACCGGTGCCATCTTGCTTGTCCAGACACTGGACTGGAGTTGGCATGTACGTAAAGCACGTCTGTGTGCAGTGTTGCTTGCTGGTGTGACGCTCCAAAGTGTACGGCTTGTATTTCAGCACTGTACTTGCATATGTAATTTCCTGAAAAGTCTACATGAATTAAACATTCATGGCCTTTCAATCCATTTCTGAGTGCCCTGTAGTGGATGTACTGATTCCTGATGTTATATATATGTCTTGTGAACCTATGTAGCTGGAGGTTCAGCTGGTTCAGCAGATCTTCAAGAGTGGACCGGAACTCCTTCTTCATGGTGACTTTCGATGTTTTGTTTGGGTCATTCTTATGCTCCTTATCCACTGTTGCCCACTGCAGGTAAGTAACCTCACTCTCTGCTACATATGAACTTGAGATTGGGCAGGAGAGGTCTTTACATTTATTACAGTCACCATACATGCATTTTATGTTTTCAGGGCCACATGTGATTGATTTCACCAGCTCATCCATATTGATGGTGTTGATGACCCTGAGTTGGTGTAGCTTCTGAACGATGATTCTCATGCATTTTGCACATGCATGTGTCACGATCACATAGCGTTGGAATCACAACCCAGAATGGACGTAGAGAACAAAAAAGACAATAAGAAATAAATCTCTCTTCAGCCAAAAATTTCAGGTGTAAGTTCTTCATTGTATCTAAAAGGAATTGCTTTTGCTTTTTAGTTTTTTTGACAGTGATTGTCTACTTTTTCCCTGTTGTGATTCGACTCACATCATCTCTCTCATAGAAAGCCCTCACACTGTCCACCAGATACTTCCCTATTTGTAAAACTTTTGTTTGATTTTGGAAGGATTTTGTTCATGATGCATTGTGGTAAAGTGTAGCGTTTGGCTATGGGGACAGGCAAGAAATGCTATCTATCAGTGTTTTAGATGCCTTTTTAAAATATTATATACATATATATATATATATATATATATATATATATATATATATATATATATATATATGTATATGTATATATATGTGTGTGTGTATATATATATATATATATATATATATATATATATATATATATATATATATATATATATATATATGATTAAACCTGCACAAAATGAGATGTTCTGTGTCTCTGAGTTTTCATGCTGTATATGCAAAATTTAGGTTGCCTCCACAAAATCTCACTCCAAGGTTTTTTGAAGTTGGCAGCCCTGATTAATTTTATTCCCAAACTTACTTAGTACTTACATCCACAAATTAAATACTTGCTGTGACTATCTTGCAGTACAGTACAATATTTTCTTTTAAATATGTAAAAGACCACATATCCCCAAGCATTGTTGCTTTATGGCACTGGCAAAAATAAAATTTAAAAAAAGAACGATAAAATCACATGTCAATGTATTTATTCTGAGACATGGACCAAAAACAGTCAGGCTGAATCAACATCATTTGTTGGAGAGAGCTGGTGGATTTTCAAAATAAAATACCCTGTGAAAACTGCCTGTTGTAAAGACAAAAGTGAAACTAATGAACTACGTATCATATTTACACATGTAAAAGCATGTTTAAAAGAACATACACTGGGAAAAAGGCCAAATCAGAGAAAGGCTAATGCTTTGAGTGGTCAGAAGACTAGAGAGGCACTATATAAGCACAGTCCATTTACCATTTACTTACTCTGTACATATTGATATACTGTATATATTCTATAACATTCATTTACTGTATATATCATATATATATTCAAATCTATACCTGCATTATATATATATATCCTGTCCATACCTACACAACTCTACACTTTACTACTCTGCACTCTTGTTAGATGCTACATTGCATTATCTGAGTACTTGTTACTTTGTTAAATGACAATAATCTAATCTAATGTGTACTGCTGAGTATACTATGTGTATAGTCGATTTGTGTACTGTTGTGTGTAATGTGTGTGTGTGTGTGTGTGTGTGAGGGAATATACATCAAAGCATTCTGTGGAACCTTCCATACCTTTGTTACATCATCATTCTAGAACCTTGTCAGAACCTTATATTACAGGCTGCAGTGAGTGAACACACAGTCAGACACAGCTTCAGAAGTGAATTGTAGTTGGACTGGGCACTTTAGAAAGAAACAGGGTCTCAGACATTAAGACAGGATTATTTTCAAAGAGTTGAGTATATGCTGTAAAAAGGTTCAACAGCAGATGGACAAGATTCAACAGCAAGAAGGTAAGTATTATATAGCATTAGTGTGTAGTCAATTTGTGTACTGCTGTGTATGTGTCCAGGAAATAAGTGTACTGTTGAGTATAATGTGTGTGTATGCAGTAAATGTGTCTAGGTGTGTGTTTGTGTGTATCAGTCTCTGCAGTAGCTTCCAGATGCAGCAGTCAGTTCAGTTTCTGTTCAGTTTGACTGAGGGAGGTTTTTGTACAACGCTTTTTCACTGTGTGATCACATACTGACTGTTGATGCAGTGTCAAGTCCAAGATACAGACTGCTGCATCTTCAGTCTGTCTGTTAATATTGGCTAAAAAGAAAAAATACAGAAAGAAAAAAAAAAGATCACATCAAATTCATGAATGAAACACTTCAATATGATCATATGATAATATGATCCCCAAATCATCAACAGAATTATCTCCATTCAAAAGACAATTAAAAAGATACATTTAGTAGACAATAGTCACAATCAATGTTCAAACTCAGTCCAATGATGCAGGCGGCATCCCTCAAACAAAACAAATTCAAACATCCCAGGAACAAAAGAAACAACTCAGAAACTGAAGTCCACATACCTCGTTCCAACTGTAGCAAGGGAGCTAGTATTTTACGGAGTTGAAGGTGTCGTCTGGGAACCATCAGCCTCCTGATGACAATAAACAAACTTAAAACAGCCCAAACTGACATAAAAATGTATGCGATTAGAATACATAGTTCAGACAAAACACATCCTCAACCATAGATAATCTGGAAGGACACAGCTGCACAGACGCCACGCCCACCAAAGAGAAAAAGGACAATGGTGATGCTCACAGGTGAGGATGTGCAGGTGGAGCTTACAGGGCTCAATGGTCCCTTCCCATTTATACCCTGCTCTCAACAAACCTGGCCACTAGATGGCAGTCCAAAGTCATTTTAATTCAGTGTCATTCACACTGTGTGGAACTGTAATTGTGCCCTACCTTTATTGACCCTGTAAGGTAGAAAGTTGAAGATGTATGTGCAGGGCAGTCGAGTCACTCGGAGGTGCCAAACTCAAATACACAAAAAATGCCAAAAGTCAAGGGCCAGATGGTTCACCGTTTATTGAAACAACCTTATTGCACATACTGAACCTAGAACTAACAAGGCCTATAGATTATTGCCTATGACATGGGACTCACACCGAGGACGTAAGCGATGCGGAACGGCTGCGCCGCGGTTTTGCTCCGTCCTCTGCCCGACGTCAACTCACACCGGGCGCATACCGGCAGCATAACGGCAGTGTAGCAGACTAGCCATATTCACACGACATCGCGCAAGAATCCCGAACGTACACAAATTTTCACTGTCCCCTCTGACACATACCTGACACAAACAGCTAACTGCTCTGATTTTTCATCCCTTGCCTCATCTGCCATGATGGCATAGATTTTGGATTTAGTCATTTCAGACAGAATGACACTAGTAACTTCCTGGGCACAACAATCATCTCATTCTGGAATGTTGGGGAGATATACTGAGCATTCAATGGGGGTTATGTTGTTGAAGAAAAGGATCCCCTCTGTTTGTGCTGTCTCCCTAACATAGAAGTGACTGCAACCATTCGCTTTAAATACTCTCTCTATCTCTATCTCACTCACATTTGTAGATGCTATCATCTGTGCAACGTTTCCATGTTTGCTAGTTGTCTGGTAGCTTTTCCATGCAACAACACTATCCTTATGTGTTTGTGCCATCTCATGCTTACCAAAGATAACTAAAGCTTTCTTCCAATTTTTGCAACCACTACTGACCAAACTATCATGTTTGATATTTTTACCAAACACTCTACATGGGAAGCAGAAACCTGTATTTTGGTTGACTGAATATTCTTCCATGAAGTTCCAAGACGTGTATGTCTGCATCATAAATGACTGTTCTGTGAACTCCTTTAGACTCACCTTTCCAGGAGAGGTCTCTCCCCTCTCACACACTGTGCTCCTCTGCCCTGACTCCTACAGGTCAATAGGGGTGATGGAGTTATTATTATTAATGTTATTATTATTGTTGTTATCCACTGATGATAATCATAATCAATCATCGTGAATGAGCTCAGCTCCTGTTTCACGGTGTGCATTCGTGCTCCAGAAGGAAGTCAAGCTGTTGTTGGAGATGGGAGCAAGGTCAGCAAGAGTGTTTCAGGCTCACATTTAAAAATGCTTGCCTTTTTTCTGGGCACATGGCGTCATAAAATTTAATCATGCAGTTTTTGACAAATCCCTCTCGGTAAAGGGCCGGGCTGATTTTGCAAGCTCTTGGCCTTAACAGCAGCCTCATTTGTGATTTGGCTTAATGAACACAGCCTGCTGTGACACTTGGACACTTGGACTTCTTTTTAACTCTTCTACCTTCTGTAGCCTTTGTGTCGTGTCCAGATGCTTGTCTGTCATGGTGCTTGCACAGAAGACGCGCAGCTTTGCTCTTTTCGTCCACCTTTTGTTTAGCCATTTTTTGGGGAGATGGATAGTTGAAAGTTGACACAAGTGGTGTGTAATACCATAAGACTGCAGATGAATGAGTTAGGCGCACGTTCGCAGGCCCGTGATTGACATGCCGACGCACGGGCAGTGCATTGTGGGATTTGTAGTATTATGGTGGTGGATGCGATACACCAGCAGGCCACCACTAATAGTAAATGGATTTTATCATGCAGGCCAAAGATAATTCATTCACAGGCCAGATGTGACCCGCAGGCCTTGAGTTTGACGCATGTGCCATAGATCCACAGTGTTCACTTGCAGGTTGGATGTTCTCACAGGATTTCGAAGTATCTCGATAATTCAGAAAAAAAATTACACCAAAAAAACAGAATAATTATTACTCAGAAAAACAGAAATAATTACCCCAAAAAACAAACAAAAAAAGAAATAAATTATTCTGAAAAAAAATCACTATTTCTACTACATTGTCCTTAATTATATCCTTAGTTATATCATCTATAGTCATTCTGAGCAAAGAACATCAGTTTTACTATGAACTCTTGCTATTTGATATTTAGCCCATAAAGACAGAAAATATGAAATAATATTAAATATTAAAACATTCCATTGCTGAAACCTGCAGGGAGAGAAGAGGGTCTTCATGCAGTGGTCTGACATAATCCTATTATAACTGGATTTATTGAGCAAGCCTAATGATCATCGTAACAAAAATAATAATAATAGTTGCTTTGTAATTATATTGTATTATTATAACATGAGGGTTCAATAGAAAGTAAACTAAGTCAACTATTAAAAAGAAACACCAGAGGGAGACAAATCCACTTTAGGGGACAGCATTTCTTTTACTGTGTGGCTTCACATGTTAAGTTTCCAGTTTATAAGCTGGCATGTGGCTACACTATCTGCTCAGAATCAACTGAAGTAAATGCATGTGAACCAGTTTCAACATATTATTATAGCTGTTTTAAAGATGCTTCTAAAAATATTTAATATGTTAATGCTAAATGTAAAACGCTAGTATGTAAATAGGCAGTTGTGCATAAAATAACATTTTATACATCAAATGAATTAATGAAGCTGAAACACATGAATTAATATAACCGTGAAGTTAATATGATAATGGTAGAATTAGTGAAAACAGTGAGGGTGTGACAATCTGTGAATATGTCGAGGTCTGAGTTACTATTGTCTCCAAACAAGAGCAGTTATTGTGCAAACATCAGCAATTCAGTTCTGTATAGTAATAAGAATGAATAACAAGCAAAACATTTTAACAGCTGTCAATCAGGTGAGATGACACCACTCTCACTACATTTGAAAACATTTTTCTTGGATGGAGAAAGTAGCAATTTGCCTAATTTTAAGTTTGTATTTCTGTAAATCATCTTATTTTTTTCCATCTCTTCCATTTGAACACAGGGCCCACAGGAGGCCGAAGCACAGAAAAACGCTGTGCCAGCAAAGTCTCCTCACCCCAGAAGAAGGCCCAGCAATAAAACAGCTGAGCATCAGTGTCCCTTTTGTGGACTTAGATACGTGGATATAATGCAGCATCTCAAAGTCACAGAGAAAGTGAAAAACAAAGAAGAGTGTAGTCTTTTAAGCAAGTTGGCTCACAGATAGTAAGTGTTTTGGAAATATTACCATTCTCACACACACACACACACACACACACACACACACACACATGGAATGGGGACATTTTTTTAATATTACAGTAGTAAAGCCCTAATGAATGAATACAGGTACTTTTAACACATTTTGCTGTTCACTAAGGCAATGTCCTGTTCTCTGGGTAATATGCCTTTTTTCATTGGTGTCATTTCCCTAGTTTTAACACAAATCTGGACTGCCCAGTTCACTTATGCAAGTCTAAACATATCAACAGACTTGACAAGCATCTGTTAAAGGTCCGTGGGTTGAAGGCATGCATTTGACCTACTGTATAGATAGATAGATAGATAGATAGATAGATAGATAGATAGATAGATAGATAGATAGATAGATAGATAGATAGATAGATGTTAAGTTAATAGTACTTTATTGGTTCATTGCAGCAGCATAACAAGTAACACAGTAACAGAACACTATATACATAGGCATGCGGTAAAAATGGTAACAGTATAGAATCGAATAAAGTCTAATGAGGAAGAACATATGGTTCTACTTCTAAAAAATATACATATGTGCAATAACGTGTAAATGTGCATCCCTTATTATATCCATCAGCTCAATTCCTCAACTCTCTGCATAGAGGGTGTCGTTGTACAAAGGTATAACAGTGGTAGGAGTGACCCCCTGTAGCGGTCTTTTACAGTCTTACAGTGGAGCTGCAAGAGTCTCTGACTGAAACGGCTCTGTTGTTTTAGCAGGAGGCCATGTAGTGGATGGGAGTTGTTGTCCATAATACTGAGCAGTTTGTGGAGCATCCTATTTTTTCCACAACCAGCTGCAGGGCCTCCAGAGCAGTCCCCAGCACAGAACCAGCCTTCTTCATCATTGTTCAGTTTTTTTGTCGCTGGCTCTAATGCTGCGCCCCAACAGATGGCTACAAAGAAGACTGCACTCGCAACATCCGACTGGTGGAACATCTGCAACATCTTCCTGCACACATTAAAATACCAGCTTCCTTCCTTAGGTCTGCTCTGTCCCTTCCTGTAGACAGCCTCAGTGTTGCATCTCCAGTCCAGTCTGTTATCCATGTGCACGCCCAAGTTCTTGGATAGTAAGTTCTTGTAGTCCTGCACCACCTCCACCTCCTCACCCAGGATGGAAACTACGCTCTAGTGATGTGTCGTTCGTGAACAATTCGTTCAATACGAACTAATCTTTTATATGACTCGGGAGTAATGAGTCATCTCAGTGAGTGATTCGTTCATTTTCATGCAGTACCTTCCCTCGCCACATGATGGCAGGCAGCTGCATAAGCTCATGCAGCAGGACAGGAACCGGAAATGATCAGGTCATGACTCAACTGTGCGTCCGTCCTCAGGTCCTCATTCATTTGTCACGTGACAGCCAGGCCGCTCAGGCAGTGTGGCGAGCAGTAAGTATAACAGTTCATTCATAGACCTCGTTCATTTGTCACGTGACACCTGTAGCTCAGCTACAGAGCTGTGGACTGAGAAACGAACAAGGAAGTGAATAATGTCTGTTTGTGACGTGCATTCATTTGTCACGTGACACCTGGCATACATTCTTCATTCATGAAATCATAATTTATTAGTGGTCTTCTGTTCTTGTACATGTGTATAATGTTATTGTAGTGTTATCATTGTGTATATACTGTGAAGTGTGTTTATACTCTGCCATTAAATAACACAATATCATACTACATTCTTCATTCATTAAATCATAATTAAATAGTGGTCGGTTCTTGTAATCTTGATTTAAATTATATCATTTTAATTCACTTAAACTCCTGAAGTTTAATAGATCCTGTACTTTTTTGCTCATATTCAAAACTTTCTGCACATATCTGTGTTCTCTGACATGTCTGGAGAAAAAGTAATCATATAAGTTTTAAGAGTTTTTTTTTTTTTTTTAACCGTTAAGGATGGGATGAGAAAAGGAGGTGGAAATGCACCACAAATCCTCACTAAATGTTAACATCAGAGCCTCTGATAAAATGCAGCTCACACAGACCAAGTTTGCGTCTTGGTTTAAAGACCACTCACACGTTGTTAGGGTTCACACTTTGACAGCACGGGTTACTTCACTTGGTTACAGTCACGGCATTGTTGTTCCCTCTGTCCACTGACCCTCTTCCACTTTTCTTCAGTTTTTTTTCATCCATCATGTTGCAGTCTTTCGCCCTGTTCATCCGGATAGTACCAATGTAGTCATAAGGGAAGCCATTTTGTCCAGCACATCCCCACATCTTGAAACCCCATTTGTGAGGTTTTGCAGGAATGTAAACACGCAGATGAGACTTTCCCCTGAATGGCACCATAATTTCATCAACTGCATGGCACTCTTCAGGAGATACACAGAGAAAATTTTCACACAGTTTCTGTAACCATGGCCTGAGCTTGCCTTGTCAGAGACAGTGGAGTTGATACAATTTCTGAAATCGATCTCGAGACATCACATCACAAACTGTGGGGAGCTTTGTCTCCATCTCCCAGTAGGCTCTCACACTGGACATCTGCACTAACCCCATATGCATGTACATGCCTAGAACCTGCTCTATCTCTTTGGCACTTGTGTTTACTGACTTGCCCTGTTTTTGCACACTGTACAGGTTTGTTTGTCCTGCAGTTTCCTGTAACATTTCATCAGGGACAATTAATTATTTAATGAATATTCATTCTTTCAATGAATAAACTACTTTTTTTTTTTTTTTAATTACTTAGAATTTTGATGTTATTCTCACTACTCTCTAAAAAAAACGGGAGGACCATTTACTGGGGGCAGCCATGTTGGAAATGACCAAAACAAAACTTAAGCTGCCTGTAGTGACACGATATATGATACGAATGGCATTATAGGTCAATAGGTCTATAAGTCTATAAGTTTTAGATATACTCAGCAGAATTGCAAGCACCCCAACTGGAAACCCCTACAATAGAAACATTGCATTTATCGTTTCAGTATCTCAACATTCCTTATGTTGAGATATACGAGTCACACTGATTGTCAATTCATTGAAATAGTAGCTGGTTTCCATTTAAACTTTGATAAAACATTACAAACACAGAAAGAACATTGCCAAACATATCAAAACATCACTCTGGCCTTTTTACCTCAACATCACATCATCTTTGTGGTTGTACAGGGTGAGGGTCTTGGGCTATAGCCTGTCTTCTCTGGTGGTGGAGATGGTCGGCCCACTTTGGATACTGGCTTATTGGACTGGTTCAAACTGTGGGCAACTGCCAGTCGGAACCGTTTAAGAGACATTGGTTTCTCGTTCAGGAGGCCACTGTCCCTTCTGTAGAGCAGCCAGGAATTTGCAATGCAGAGGTCAAGGATGTATCCAAACAGGGGAACATACCATCTCCTTGACTTGGCTGGGGTTTTGTACGGGTGTACCAGCATATCAGACAAATCGATTCCTCCCATATGCTCATTGTAAGCAAGAATGAGTGATGGGCACGAGATGGCAATCTTTGCATGGGACTCTTTGCTCCATCGTTTTACTATTGAAAAAGGCACGATGCCACAGGCATTGCTTAGTAGGTTGACACATTTGTTATCAAACCATTTAACTGCAAGAATCCCTTCAGCAGCCCTGTAATCACAGGCTCCACGCCCCTTCTTCATCAGGTCTTTGTCCGCCATCAAAGGAGCTCCACCAGTGCGGTTTGGTCGTACAGTACCAATGCACTTGACACCCAGGGCAGTGTGCAGGTTCTGGACCAAGCTGAGACTAGTAAAGAAGTTGTCACAAAACACAACAGACAACTGGAGCTCCTTTATGGTCTTGCACAGTGTTGTCACCACTTTTGCTCCCAGAGGTAGGATCTGTTCTTCTTAACTGAGATCAATATTGAAGAATGTGGATGCCCCTTGATAAAGTAGCAGGTCGTGGATGATGCCAGATAAACTTGCTCGACAGAATAATTTAAAGCCCCACTTGTCCAGTTTGTTGGCGATATACTGGCGAAGAGTGCCAGCCCTTGTGCCCTTGTATGCCACCATGACTTCATCTACACTGTGCTTGTGAGTGGATGGAATCAGGAGACACTGCTCACAAAGCATTTCAAACAGGGGACGAATTTTGTAGAATCGGTCTGGACTCTCATTGCACTGTTGGTTGTCATTGAAATGAATGTATCGGCATAACAGCTGGAATCTTTTCCTCGGCATATCAGCGATCACATTGAAATGTCATTCGTGGTGCCAAGAGTAATCCAGTGATGGGAAGGTGAAAACACCCATAAAGAGAAGAATTGCCAAAAATGCTCTATGTCATTGGGGCTAGTCTTGATTGGATCCCCCAACTCTTGAGCAGAGTACAAATTGGTATGGTGTGCAATATGCTCAATCATGTCATCAGTGAAGAGCGTTTTGAAGTAGTGTAAGGGTGAGTGTACAGCTTCAGGGGGTTAAAATCTTGAATTTGGAACCTGGAACTCCTCAATGTCTTCACGCTTCCAGATTCTTTTTGTGCTTGTGTTGTGTGGCACTGCCGTGTCACATCGGTCAGGGTTGTCACCTAGCTTCTCCAAGGGAACAGTTTTTAAATTCTGTTTCCGTTTTCTGCTCTTTTTTCGTGGTGGCTGTTTAGAAGCTCTGCTTGGTGAGGGACCCTCCTCGTCATCGAGGGATACAAAAGAGCTGTCTCCAGCATCATCTGCTTGTGTGGGGTGAAAATCGGGATCTTCTACTTGGTCATCATTATCACTCAGATCACCGTCAGAATCCTGTGTATTTTCTGGCACGAGGGCCAGAAGAGTGCGTGGCCTTGCACCATAGAAGGTTTTAGCATCCATCTAGTAGTTGTAGAACAAATTAAAATGAATTTATGATTAAGAAGCTCTAAAAATGGTAGTAATACAGTATACAGTATACCAGCCTGTGTGATTTAGTTAAAAGGGAATTATTTGTCAAAATAATCATATCAAATTATGTTTTCCCACATTTATTTTATCTTTTTAACATATTTACTAATGTCAACTCAGAAAGTAAAAAATATTTACATGTAAAGTTATTATCTCAGCTCATTCATGAATAACACGATGATGTAATAACACTTTATGTTTCATATTTACAGCAATAAATAAAATTTTTAATAATAATAAATAAAAAGTTATTATTTAATTGCAAAAAAGTCCATTTTTATTTACATTAGCTTAATTTGCTACATTTACCATCAAATGACAAATCAACCATTTGGTTGAACATGTTTTTAAAAATTTATTAGACATTTAATTAATTTTTTAAAATGATATCAAGTAACATAATTCTGTTTAGTAAGGACTAAAACACACATATATGTCAGAAAACTATCCCTACCTTTCAAATTTTCACTGAAAACAGTCCACATGTCAGATATGATTTTTGTGTTTTGGACTTCCTGGTTCGAGGGGTGGTGAAGAAGAATACTGTTCAAAGACACAGCACCTTCTAGTCGATTTCTTTAGGATAGCGTATCTCAGCCAAATGGTAGAGATAGCTTAACCAGTGTGAACCAAGTTAGGTACTCCTCTCACTGAGATATAGTGACCCAAAATGAACCATATGGTCGAGCAGGCAGTTAATTAAAGAGCATAATTTAGATATATTTGTTGGCTGGCAGTGGCCTCCTGAGGTGAGATTGTCAGTGGCCAGAGAAATTGAGATTTTTTTTGTATTTTTATTTTTAATGTATTACCTGTTTATATTTGGATGCCTGATTTTTTTTTATACATTGCACTTTAATATTGAAAGCACTTCATATTGTTACACTGTTTGTTACACTTATTTGAGGAAGAAAATACTTACAGTGTGTCTTTTTTTCTAATTTGCACTACAAAGAGTGAACATATTTGCATATTTATTTTTGGCACATTGGTACAACAAGTATAATTTATTATTATTATTAACTATTCAACCTTAGTTGTGATGAGGCCACAACTAAGGTTGTGAAAAATAAATTAACCAAACATAAAGCGTGGTTACATCCAAGATTGCAATAAATATCAAAAGTTCCAAAACATCTATTGTTGTTGTTATTTTTATCGATCCACTCTATAAACATAGGAATTATAATATCTACAATAGTCCATGACATTTTATAGGATGCTAGTCTCACTTTACACAGCAATGTTAAACAAACATTAAACATGCACATGTATTTTACATTCTGGCAAAGAGGGATAGAGGCGGGGTACCAGTACCCCATGTAATACCAGCAAGGGCATAACTTTGGGTTAAACATTGGGGGGGGTCACACTCAGGGCCGTTGCAGGATTTCAAAACTGCTGGGGTCGGTGATGCGCGGGCTAAAAATCTTTCAATTTTTGAATGATTGGGGGTGCATTACACGTCACACAAGAGATCTATATTGCTGAAATTACTTTAATTACTTAAATAACTTACATTTGAATAAAAAAAAAAAAACGTGGCAAGAGTAGGTTAAACTTGGTTTGATCTGGCAAAAGCAATGAGGGAAAAAAGACACTCTCTAACCATGTACGCACATTAACCATCCCTACACAAATAAATCTGTGGAAAAAATCCATATACACAGTGGTGCAACTACTGATTCTTGGATTGGTATATGCAACTGGGGCATTAGTGAAGTTGAAGAAGCCAAATGCTGTTTTTATCTATGTATTCATGGCTGCCAGTAATATAGCCAATTTTTCCAAAGATCACTTTTGCTTGTCACACCATGGAGAAAACAATACTAACTTAATACGTACTGTAGCCTACAGCACAGCAATTTGGCATTCCTGTCTTGGCATACACTATATAGGATTAATCAATTGCATGACTTTATTAACACCAAGAAACTTTACATAGCAGGCTTATGCACAATTCATGATAACACTCAATACATCACACAGTCCAGGGTGGCACACTGGAGTGCAGCTTGCACCTCTATTCTGAACATGGCGTTATCTAACTGATTGAATGGCGCTATCTAACTGATTGGAGGGCATCACCTGTTCAAACTAACAAAATCCAAACAAAAGCATACAAAAGTGCCATCTGTAACCACATATTAAGGTATGTTGGAACATATTAGATTACAACTTAACACACATACCAAGTATTTGACTGAAATAATGTGGCTCGCAGAGGGGTGAAAGTAAGCCGGTACGGTCCGGTACTGCGTACCACTAAAACAGAGGTGCCCAATAAGTCGATCGCGAGCTAGTATGTGCCAGTATGTTGGGCTGTCCGTAAATGCCCCCCCCCCCCCCCCCCCCCGGTACACTTCCAGTCTAAAAAAATATTATATGGCTCTCATGGAAATACATTTTAAAATATGTGGCTTTCGCGGCTCTCTCAGCCAAAAAGGTTGCCGACCCCTGGTCTAACTCATGAGGAAAATGTATTCTTGCAAGATGTTATCGTGTCTAGAGGAGTGTTCTTTAGTGACTTTAATGCTGTGATGTAGCTTAACAACAAGCTAAATATCGGACATGCTAGTCAACATTAAAGTTTGCAGTGGCTTGCTGTGGAAGACGGTGGTGAACAGGGCAAATTCACTGTGTGTGCAGGCCTGCACGACCAAAATTTTTAGAGTAGCCTCTGAACTAAAACTCAGCAGTTCGTATTACGTGGGAAGGGATGACAGATAAATTATTCCAAAATATGTGACTGTATTGTAGCAAGCTACTTAAGTTACAGTCAACAAATCAGCAGCTAGCCTAACAATTTGGGTATTTACCTCCTTTTGGTCCGCATTTTTCATTTTTTTATTCGACCAACAATAAAAAATGGTTGTCTGTCCGCCGCTCTTTTCATGGTGCAATAAAGGTATGAGCGTGCCACCGTTACCGCTAACCAGCAACTTCGCCACACTGACAGCAAAGAGTAAATGTACGGGAGAGAAACCGGGTTGGGTAAGACCAAGTATTTGGCAAGGGGGGACTACATTACCAGATGATTAGAGATGCTACGGTTTTTATGGTAAATACCCGACCTCCGATAAGCGGGAGAAGATGAACAAACAAACATATTACCTCTATATCATAGGGTGCTCATCACTCATTTACCTTAATTTTTATTACTTTAACGAGTATAATGTGCAGATAAACGCATGCTGCATCTGTTTCATTTATTATTATACTCCACCTGTTTTCCTCTAAAAATGTAACAGCATGTTGCATCGCCATAGATCACTTGAACAGGTTACGAATCTCTCCCTCACACTAAATACGATCCCCAAATAGCATCTTGTGTAGGGCCCCAAACAGCTAGAAACGATCTTATTGTTGGAATTGGTTTATAATTTTGCTGCAGCTACAAATGATTGATAGTAGGGATGTAACAATGCATCGTGACACGGTTAAAAGTTGGTACAAATGCATGACGATTCGCACCAGTTGATAGAAAAAATGAATCGTGAATGCGAGAGAAGTAGGATATGTTCTTTTTCTTTTTTTTAGAAATAGGTTACGTTATCTTAAAAAAAAGTTACTGGTTGGTGATTCATTTGTTCAACGTCAGACATCAAGTCACGTGACTACTACGTAGGTACGGAGGATGCACCGAGCGGTTTTAAATCACCTGTGTGGCACCATTTTGGATTCCCTATACACAAGTAAAACAACACAGACAAAACCAAAACAGCATGTAAATATTGCAAGAGACTGTTAACATACAGCGGCAACACAGGTAACATGCAGCAGCATATTAGCCACCACAGTGAGAAGCAAAGTAACTTTGCCGAGGGGGCAAAGCACCCTGACGAGAGGCTTTGCATCTCCGCTCCCCCATACATGGAGTATGGAGCACTTTTTATAAGAGGACACAAACTGTTTTACAGAGTTTCTGTAAAGAAAGCACCTCTAAGATTTTTTTCCTATGATTAAAAGATCATTTTATTTGGTCAGAATCTCTCTGTAGCTCATTTTGATAAAAAAAAAAAAAATCATGAGAAAATTGTATCGTGAACAAAAATTCGTAAACCGCATGTTGTGAGTTGAGTGTATCATTACATCCATAATTGATAGTGAAAACTGTAGTTACAATTAACTCAAAGTGATACCTGTACTGTGTTTGTTTTGCCCAACCACCAGTCCAAACCTCAACATAACTTAAAGAATACATTCACAGTATTAAAGCCATTCAAGTGAAAAGCAGAAAAGCTCACATTGTTTAACCGAGAACATGAAAATTCACTTTAACCATTACCAAAGTAGCTGTTGATTCTAATATAATAATATTCTAATTCAGCTTCACTTATTCAATTGTCAAAGTTTGAACCTCGGCTCGGCTTTCTATGTGGAGTTTGCGTGTTCTCTCCGGGTAAGACATTTACTTTATAGGTTAATTGGTGACTTTGAACTGCCTGTACATACAGTGCCTCTCACACAAAGTCGGCTGTGATAGGCTTCAGACCCCCGTGACTGTGATGAGGATAAGTGGTCACAGATAACAGATGGACCGGATTGTGTGTTTCTACCTACAGTACCCACATTTAACCAGCAGATGGAGACCCAGCACCACTAAACTGATGTCACAGCTCTGTCGTTGGATCTGTTACATACAACAGCTGCCAAAGACAACAATACCAACAATTGAATTATTAAAGCAACATTGTGTCACTTTTCTACCACAAAACACAAAACAACTATTTGGCTGATTTTGGTGAAAGTGGATCGTATATTATGTAGAAAATGTTTTCTGCTTTTCCCTCTGATGTCCTCCGGCTTCACCTCAACTCTGTGATTTACAGAGTTTCCTGATGGACAGTGAACTAAACGCTGCCAGCTGTAGCTAATATTAAGTAATATTAGCTGGTTGCTATTTCTTGTGTTGTTGACCTTGCTTGAAGTTGTCAACTTGTTATTTTTTGAATTAATAAGTAATATAACCATAAGAAATACACGTGTGTAAACTAAACTCTAAACTGGAAACTGAATTCATACGTAATGCTGCTTTAATATTCGGATGCTGTTAAACACTTTGCTCATACTGCAGAGCTGTTGTAGAGCACACATCAACGACATTATAAAGAAAGTACATTTTCATACATTGTTTTACATTTAATATCAGAAATAAACTTGTTCCTCAACTCGTGTTTCAAATACTGGATTACACTGACATGCTTCATTAAAATGCGTCTGCATCTGCAGATTCAAATGAGACTGTTCGTTTGCTTCACTGGTGTAAAAGATTATTTTCAAATGCATTCCAACTCTTGCTGCTTCAAACTTAAACATCTTTTTTTCTACGTACTTCAAGTTTCTCCCACAGATCAGATCGGCTTCATCCTGTATACTATGAGTACACTACAACTACTGCATTTAAAGCACAGTATCTGGTAACCCAAGCTACAGCTGAACTTTTATTCATTAAGAAATAGTTCCCAAACACACTAATAGTATAACTATGTAGTATAGTAACAGTCACTATGACATGGTGTGATCGTGGAGATTCTCAGGTGTATTAAAAGAACACAGTCGGTGGAGGTGAGACAGTGAGAGGCTGAGTTTGGTTAGCTGCTAATTGAACTGACATTTGTATTTTCACAGGAGAAGTTGACAAATATTATACATTAATAAACAATATATCCTCAACTCAAGAGTTGCAGTGTGTTTTGTGTGTGTGTCATTAAATATCTATATAGGACATAAAGTAGTAGGTAGGTAGAGTTAACCATAACGTGATATAAATCACAGGTTAATTAATAGTGGAAGACTACTGTACTACTGTGTGTGTGTGTGTGTGTGTGTGTTGAGAAGGTCAGATCACCCTATTCATACAAAGAATGAAGCAACCACGTAAAACTCTCTCTCTCTCTCTCTCTCTCTCTCTCTCTCTCTCTCTCTCTCTCTCTCTCTCTCTCACACACACACACACACACACACACACACAGCCTGCAGTGTAGAATAACAATTCTTATTCAGCAGTGAGTTGCTGTGCTGTTTGGCTGTTTGTTCACTTTGCTTTCAATAACAAAAGAAGAATGAATGCTTGTCACTTTGCTGCTGTTCATTCCAGCTTCCTCATTTTCTCAAACTCATTCTTGTTTCTGTCTCTCGTCTGTCAGATCACTTCATTCACTCACTTTCTGGACGTTTTAATCTGTTGAAATAGTGAATTCTGGGCTCTTCTAATCCACCCCCAGCTCAGGTTGAATTAAAAACATGTGACCCATCAAGTTAAACGATAAATTCTGTGCGACAGGTATAAATGCTTTTATTCTTGACATCATAAAATGTTTAAGAAAAAGTAGAAAATGGTTTCATATCATCAGATTTTATGTTGACAGTTCATAAACAGCACAGAGCTGAGTCTGACTCCATCTGATAAAGCCTTTTATTTAAAGTGCATTAATCCTGAAGTGAACAGTGGAGAGACTGAGACATTGATTCTGTGTTAACCATTAGCTGTCAGGGCATCCACGCTGATGGACAGACACACGAGTCCTCTAAAGTTGCCTGGTAACCTCCTAGCAACTGGTCTGTCGTCACCGTAGCAACCTCTTCACTGGGGGAACAGCCTGGTCCAAAGTCCACTGCTCCTTTCCTGTCCGTCAGCGCTGCTGCAGCCAGCCTGACTCAGTGGACTGCTCAGATAAACCATGCCCACTGTTTCATTACAGCCCTTTACTGACTCCTTTAAATGTGCACTTGATGTGGCTAACAGGCTACATGCTAGCAATCATATAAGACTATGGTTATGCTCCAAGACAACGCGAGTATGTACAATGTGTTGCATAATGTTAACCATGTTCATCATGTTAGTTCAGTGTATAGCTGAGGCTGATGGGAATCGTATCAGCATTGTGCATATTTTAATTTAAGAACCATTCATGCAGGACTTGCTCTTGCTATCATATAATGGTATTTTGAATGCAACCGTTTCACCTCACCCTCGTCTTTCTAGTCTGAAGGAAAAACTATGATGCTCGTGAAAAGCAGCGGGTACGGTTGAATAGTCAAAAAACACTTTTCCTTGACCTCGATGGAAAACGTCACACGGTGAAGGAAAGATGTGAAGGAGAATTCATGAGGAGTTAGAATACGACCGCACTGTTCAGAGAATCTGACTGCTCTTACACTTAGACTACGTCATGATGCGACAGCGAATGTTATTGACGTAACGTGTGGTAAAACTGCAAAGTCCAAAAGATGGACTACAAAACACTCATCTAGGATACTTACTGTGTAGGAAATATAAACGTGAACGTGTGGTAGGGGTAGAGCTTAGTTTGGGTTATGGTTGGATGTAGCAGAGATCATCTCTCTGGGCTCAGGGTTACAGTTGAGTTATGACATCAACATGGCAGCTTGTGTGGATTCAACAACCAACTCTATTGAGCAGTCAGACCACATCTGGGGGTCATCTGGAAAGTCTTGCAACGATCAAATCTTTTCTAATTGTCTATAAATTTAAAGACACATGACATACAGTCTCAGTCACATTATGTCCTCACTGTGTGTGTGGAGACCTCCAGGACGGGAACCCTGTGAGTCTGACCCTGAAGTAGACATTGATCAGTGATCAGACACAGAATCATCATCATCATCAACATCATCATCATCATCATCATCATCTTCTTCTTCTTCTTTTTCTTCAACAATAATGATAATCCTTCAAAGAAGTGCAGAATCCCCAAATATATAATTATGACTTTGGACACACACCTCCCATAATGAGCATTATGTTTGCGTGTGCGCATGCGGGCCTATAGCGACAGATGGTCAACTTTCCTCACAAAGAGAGAGAGAGAGAGAGAGAGAGAGAGAGAGAGAGAGACGCTGATACAAATGGAAGATTTGTCACGTGATCCCCGGGGCCGTTTTAATGACGCACGCACCATATGGCGCGTGCCGGGAGGGCGTGGCCTTATATGCTAATTTACCCCGACCCCTTCGAGTGTGTGTGTGTGTGTGTGTGTGTGTGTGTGTGTGTGCTGTATATAAAAGCAGCAGCATCTCTCACACACACCTAAGAAACCTCAGAGCAGTTAACTCTCAGTCACGCACAGACACGCACATAGGGCGCGCGGGATGCGTGCGATCTGACGGACAACGGATTATTACAACAGGTAAGTTATTTTACTGATCAATAACCGATCACTGTTCGATACCTCCCTCCACAGATGTCTGTGTGATCTAACCCACATGGAGATAAATCTGATGATTTATTATTAATTTATGCAAAATGAATCATCTCCTAATTTAACAGATTAACAGTCATTCAATAATTCGTCAAGTTTTTTAAAAGTCTGATGAGTTTTTATTTAGTTTTATTTGATTTCTATAAATCTCCTCGATGTAAATATTTGACTTACGTTATTTGAAATATTTGATATTTAATTTGAACATTTTTCTTCTTCTCAGGAATTTAAAAATCATTTTCCTTTTAATCCGTCTGTCGCTCCTGAAATTAACGGGACATCCGGTCATGAAAGAAACTCTCGATTATTGGATTATAATTAATTATTTCTGTTATTCAAAGATTTTTTTTTGGTTGCGTTCGAAGACGTTATTAAGTCTCCCGCTTAATATTTTCTCTGCCGATAGGATTCATTCATTTCTAACGTTCTTAGAATGAAATTGGATTTTTCCACCCAAGTTCAAACAAATAAAAACTCATCCAGTGATCAAAGCCGCGTTTGAACATTTATGAATATCTAAAGTGAATGAAGAGCTGCTTCGTTTCTTTCCCGCTGTTTGACTCTAACCTTCTATTTTTGCGACATATTTTTAAAATTAGAAGTCACAGAATATTTTGTCTTACAAAATAAAATGAATGTTACTCTGCGGATTTTTTAAGTCTTTATATTCTATATAAATTCTATTCTATTTATATTTTCTTTACATTCTCCGTCTGCAGTGGATTGATTGGTGGATATGTTTCGGTTTTCCTGCGCAGACAAAACGGCAAAACACACAATTCAATTATATATCTAAATTATATATATATATATATATATATATATATATATATATATATATATATATATATAATTTCATTCAAATTAAAACACATTTCTTATTTTAGATTCTGACTTCAACTCTTGGATATTCCCGCCTTTAAAAAAACTGTTAAAAACAAACTTTAAAAAAAAAACGTTTCTCTTGTTTTTAATAGAGTAAAGACTTATAGCAGCTCTGTGATATGTTCTCTTGTTGGATCATTATCTGTCTGCACACCTGCTGATTCCGGACAGCACATGAACATGAAACAAACACTGGTTAAACATGTTATTGTAAAATCAGCACCAACATATTTGTTTCTCAGAATATTAAATACATGTTACAGGACAACATGATGAAGAAACCATTCAAACTTCATTCAGAAGATAAACATGTTGTGTGTGACAGTCAGGCCTCTCATAGATAACTCTGTTGGATTAATAAGCTTCCTTCTTTTGTCTCCACAGAGAGTGAACGTGATGATCTTTAATGAACGAACATTTGCTTTTTGTCAAACAGTGAATCAGCATCATGACTCGGTCTGTGCGGGAGGAGCAGGCGTCGGTGGACTCGGAGGAGCAGCAGGAGCTTCATAGCCCTGCAGGAGAAGAGACAGAGAGGGGAGGAGGAGGTGGAGGAGGAAGAGAAGAGGAGGAGGAGGAGGACCACCTACACCGTCTGGAGGACGACGACGAGGACGACGACGAGGAAGAGGAGGAGGAGGAGGAGGAGGATGGTGAGAACAAACCCAAGAGGCGAGGGCCGAAGAAGAAGAAGATGACGAAGGCTCGTATGCAGAGGTGAAGGATTGTGTGTGTGTGTGTGTGTGTGTGTGTGTGTGTGTGTGTGTGTAAAGTTTGTCCTGGAGGGGGGAGAGGGCACTAGAGTCATCTAAATCCACAGGGTGATGTGGACCAAAGTGTTGGACAGACATCATCATCATCATCATCATCCTTCTGAAATAAGACATAGATTTTTCAGCACAGCCGTTATTATATAAATCTGCATCAGATTCATCCATTCATCAGTAGCATCCACTCTTCATCACGCAGAATCCTCAGCAGTTCTTGTCCAATCAGAAAGCATCTTAACTGTCATTTCCCCGGCAGCGTCAGTCCATGGGTGCACTCATAATGGTCCAGTGTTTTTACTGTCATATGACAGATTTCCAAACATGGATGTAAATTTGGAATTGGAATGATTGAATGTTATTGTTTTCTACTTCAGTTTTGTGTCTTGTTTGACAGAATTGTGTCTTTTTATGTACTTTTGGTTGCAGCTGTAAATGACTGCATGTAGTTGTCGCACAAGTAATTCCTGGATTCTGCGTATCACTGTTATGACATTACAGACATGATCATTCATAGCAGGGCTAACAGTGTTTTTTTTTCTGCAGGTTTAAGGTGCGCCGAATGAAAGCTAACGCCCGGGAGAGGAACCGCATGCATGGGCTGAATGACGCTCTGGAGAGTCTGAGGAAAGTCGTCCCCTGTTACTCCAAAACCCAGAAACTGTCAAAGATCGAGACGCTGCGCCTCGCAAAGAACTACATCTGGGCCTTGGGTGAGATCCTGCGCTCCGGCAAGGCACCCGACCTCATGAGCTTCGTCCAGGCACTCTGCAAAGGTCAGCATCACCTTACTGCAACAGACTAGACTGAGTGGACCAAGTTAGTCTGGACTATGTGCATCAACCAGATGGCTGTTTCTTTACCTTTGAGGGGTTCATCTCTGTCTAACAGGAGGGTCGACCCTGAACAGATTTGAAGGCTCTTATGCTTTTTCTTTTTTGAAGTTATGGGACATTGATGAGCTTTAGGAACCATATTTCAGCAAAGTAGCCCAAACTGTTGCAGGGCAGGCTCCTATTTATGTTAGGAACAAGCTATTTATTGTCAGGAGTGTGGATTAATAACTCAACAAAAAAAATGAGTGAGGCACCAAAATAATTGCTTAATAAGTTATTTTACTTAATAAACCAGCAGTTCTATTGATTTTACCTACACCTGGCACAGTATTGAGTAGTTAACAAGTACCTCATTTAAGAAGTTATTACACGTAAATGAATTATCGGGTGACGCTCTAAACTCTGCATCTTTCATGCCCGGCTTCACAGAGCAAAAAATGAAAATGCAATTATGAAATGTTATAATAGATGAAAAAAACTACAACAATAAAACAAATAAAATAAAATAAAAATAGCAGATTAAAACCTGTAAAGTGAATGAACTGGATAAAAAGTAAAAGAGAGGAAAGCTCCGGATGCTCCAGCTCTTCTGGGCGTTAGAAGGCGATGATGGCCACGCCTCACCAGCTGGAACCAATCAGGAATCACTCCGCAGCTTAGCATAACACAAAAAGCTACAAGAAAAGTTATACACAGAAAGAGTAACAGCTTTGGATTGCCAGTTTAATCAGATTTTCATTTTTCTAACTTGGAAGCTTCAGGATATATTTCCACAAAGATGACTCACACCTGCTAGCCAATCAGGATTAAGTATTTGACCTGACTGTGTTATAAATATGATGAAGAGCTTTGAAATTATTTATTAACATGGAAGTAACAATTCATTCGTTTACAGGTATTATCAACAGGTAACCTGTGACATATATTAGTATTTATTAACATGTATTAAATAGGCGTTATAAACACACTGATTTTACATTTTGTAACTCGCATTTATTAAAAAATATGAACATCAATTGACAGGTATCAATACAGTGTTAAGTATGGACACTTATTGACAAGCATTAACAGGAACAAGCATGCATTGACATGAAGTTTACTGACAGTTATGGATATTTTATAACTTGTATCATATACATTGATCAGTACTGACTGATTATTGTTTGTCTGTTCTCAGGTCTGTCTCAGCCAACCACTAACCTGGTAGCCGGCTGCCTGCAGCTGAATCCTCGGACTTTCCTGCCAGAGCAGACGCCTGACATGCCGGCTCACCTTCCCCCCGCCGGCACTGTTGCTTATCCTGGACACTTCTCCTACCAGAGCCCCGGGCTGACGGCCGGCCTGCCCAGCCCACCCTACGGCACCATGGAGCCCTCCCACATCTTCCACCAGGTCAAAGGTCAGCCCTACGGGCCGCTGGAGCCCTTCTTTGATGGCGTCCTGGTGTCGGACGGCCCAGCGTTTGACCCGCCTCTCAGCCCTCCGCTCAGCATCAACGGGAACTTCTCGTCCTTCAAGCACGAGGCAGTCGCAGCCTCCGACTACGACAAGAGCTTCTCCTTCAGTGTGCACTACGGAGGAGGAGGGACTGGGGGACATGCTGCCATCTATGGCGGTGGGGGGGCCAACCCGCGGTGCGCTGAGCTGCAGGTGGACGGGCTGATGGGCTTTGATGGACACTCACACCACGAGCGACTGATGAACGCCCAGCTGAATGCCATCTTCCACGACTCCTGAGGAAGAGGAGGATGAAGGACTGAGAGGCTGATGACGACAGAGACGAACAGAGAGAGACAGTTCTGTGTATTTCATCACTTTGCAGCCGTCTTTCTTTCTCTTTCCATCTTTCTTTCTGTCTGCGTCACACTCTGTGACTCCTCCTCAGTGTGAAGACAGTGACGTCGGCGATGGCGTCACATTGATGATATAACCTTCTTTGTAGCGCTTCATCCTGCAGGAGACACTCTCTGAATGTCTCGTTATTATCCATATTATCACTTAAAAGTAATCAATAAGCAATAATCTGGAGGAAACTATGCAATTTTGTTAAAACCTGAGCCAGGCTCAGCTGATAATTCCAAATGTTGAAAGAATAAAGATTTCTCTATTTTTGGGTCACTGTGTAAGGCGGTGTCAGGCCGGCATTGGGCCAAAGTGTTCATATTTTCATGTGGTTTTTACTTTGCTTTTTATAATGTTCCTGTAGCGTTCTGTTAACATTTCATGTGACTCTTGTTCATATTTTATAAGATAGATGTATATAAAGGCCTTTCATTAAAATGAATTCAATGTGACCCATCTGAGAGATTCTGTTCCACGACACCAACACCTCGGATCAGTCCAGTCCTCTGTGATTTTCAATCCAATTTGGTCAAGTTCAGTCAAAAAAATCTCAGTTATTGTTATGCCATGCTTTCAGAAGCCAAAGCAGAAGTGCCAAAAACTGCAGTTCCTCAAACGTCCACTTGATACTGGCTACAGAAGTGAGTCAGTCTCCATAAGTCCCCATGTTCAAATGTCCAACTTCACAGCAGAAATAAACATGTTTACAGCCTGGTACAAAAACAGTTTTGGTCTCTGTAGCTAATTTCAGTTTTTCAATTTTCAACTTCAAAATAGTGCTGACAAAACCTACAGGCGACGTCACACATACACTGTCCATACACGGTCATGTTTTCACCGTCACGTGTTTCAGTGCAACTCAGTGACACTGTACAGGTTATGTCTGATTTTGAACTCATTGGCAGTGACCAGTCAGAACCAGGCTGAATGTCTGATCAGGTCAGCTGTCATTCATTCGTTCAGTTTGACGGGGTTCAGAATACCTGACCTGCCCAAATGATCCACAGTCTGTCTGTTGGATCTGATGGTTACACGGATTAGTCCACTGACTTATTAGGGTAACACTTTACTAGGCCCTGCATATGTATTATACATCTGAAATGTCCTCACATGCTTGTAACTACATGACGGTGTCTTATAAATGTTTCTATGATGCTTATAAGTGCTGGCAGCATCCAAGTGCTCTGAGTCTGCTAAACACACGAGGAGAAAACAAATATCTCCTTACAGAGAAAACCCTGTTAACATGTTAACAACATTATAACAGCGGCTGAAGGACAAAACCAGGACTACTGTGTGTGTGTGTGTGTGTGTGTGTGTGTGTGAAGGGCACAGATGTTCGTTCTGCAGGCAAGATTTTAATTTATGAAAATGATCTTGTTTATGCATGAGATCCCCCCTCAATACATACTGTTGTCCTGCTGTGTGTGTATGTGTGTGTATTTATTTGTGTGTGTGTGTGTGTGTGTGTGTGTGTGTTTATAAGTGTGTAAGTCAACAGGGACAATATGGTGGCCATGTCCCACCATTTAGCGTCCCTGTTAAAAGTGGAATAATAAAGAGGAAGTCAGACTGTGATTTATCCTGCTCATCTACCACAGAATATTATAAAACGGAATGTTATAGATAGATATATTATTACAACACCTACTAAATATCTGGGACTAAAATATAAAGTTATAATGTAACGTCATAATGTAAGAAACACTTATTTAAATTAATAATAAAATAACACTGTATAGATAAAAACAGAGATAGAAATTTCAAACTATCTTAAAAATCAAAATGATGAATATAAATTGAAACTTCATGTGGACATTTCTGGTGACAACACAGCTCCTGTAGCAGCAGCAGCAGTATTAATAATAGTATTAATAGCTGTATTAGCAGTGCTCTTTGTGATAGAGGTTTTGTGTTTCAGTCTGTTGGCTGATCATAACACTGATTAATGCAGCTTAAACTCAGCCATCTGTCATCAACACACACACACGCAGAGTTTCAGCTCATGTTATGGTGTTCATGCCACAGCCAGGGAACATCCCCACTCTCTGATTGGTTGGCAGGTGTCTATAAAAATCATACGGGAGGACAATTTTAATTATCAGCGCTCAAGCATTATTATACCGCAGGTAACCGTAGCAACAGTGTTGATTACTGCGTTTCTAATTAGATCAATTAGCAGGTAAGTGAAACTAACCAAACACGGTTTAAACAAACACATGCAGCCTGTCTTTGTTCCTTTGGTGAGTGGACAAGTCTCACCTCCACTGACTATGTTCTTTTAATACACCTGAACATGTCCACCATCACACCGTGTCATAGTTACAGTCAGTGTTGGGACTAATTCTTAATGAACAAAAGTTCAGCTGTAGTGTGGGCTGGCAGATACTGTCAGTGGCCTGTGTAAATAGGTGTGTTGGTAAGTGTATTTTTAAACTTCCAAAGCTAGCTCCCCCCTGCTTCCAGTAATTATGCTAAGCTAAGCTAAGCTACTCGCCTTCTGGTTCTATATTTAGAGGCCGCACAATGAAAAATGTAGGTAAGCTGCTATGTGTGTCTCCTTATTGGAGTTGTGGAAGTTAACCAGACATACACGACATGCAACCCAAGCTGGTGCCCTGTTCATTCAAAAGTTGCTTGCTGTTCACGTGCTGAAAAAAGCTGCTTATGGTTCTGTGTTTTTAGCTCATACAATGCAGGATTCCATACCTTCCTGCACATTAAAAACAAATAAATTAATCTATCATATGTTTTCCAAATGTTGTGTTATTAATAGTCTCTGATGTGTGTGAATAGAAGAGAAACATTATTTATCCCTCAGGGGGAAATTATTATTATTATAGTTCTTTTTACTTTACTTCCCGTATCTGTGCCACTCACCTTTAGAAGACCAGCAGCAGGAGTCAATTCACTCACTCTGTTCATTACAGACCTGCCTCAGTCTCAGCAGCACAGATAACTTATCTGTCAGTGCTGAATCAAAAAGTCTGTTCATCAACGATGATCTTTAACAACTGAACTAAAACATCAACAAGTTTCTGAACTGTCTCCGGTACAATACAACCTGCCTTCATCCACCTGCACCACAGTCACGACACCTGTGGTGGGGGAGATCCTGTTTCAGGTGCAGATTGTAATGTGGTATCTTCTGCTATGGAGCATCTTTGCCAAATCGCCTATCAGCCAGTGCTGTTCCTAGAAGCTCCAAACAGCCTGACAATGGTCATCAGATTATGATTCAGTTGTTTGATTCTGACACTGATCAAACAGGCAGCAGCGTTCAGATGAAATAAATGTAGTAATCAGTAATAAATACTCCTTTGTAAGTAATTGTAAATGATTTTAGATTTTGTTATAGTATAGTAGATCTGCTCTATATGGAAAGTGCCATAACTTCTGTTCTGATCTGACTCTACATAAATAAAACTGAAATGCGTTTGAGTTAAAGGTTATCTATGTAACGCTCATCTCTTGTAAATAATGACACCTTTTGGCTGTTAGCTTATTATTTTGCTCGTTCCTGAGCGATCGTCACTGACTAAAAGTCACATTTATGAAACCAATGAGAACGCCAGAATGAACTGCTGGAAAATAATGTACAGTCGAGTCCTGCATGTTTCTATCTGTACTTCTATATTTTATTTTGACAACTGGCCATGATAACTAGCTTTCCATTTGTAAATAACTCCATAGGTCAACTGCCAAGACCAGACGCACACTGCGCAGCCAAACCACAGCCGGATAGCCAATCCCAGCGTCACCCTTGGCTAGTAGAAAGCAATCAGTCATTACACCTTTGCTTTGCTGTTAAATAACGTATTGTTGGCTAGATCAACATCATTTGTCTTAATACATGAGCTAGTATCATGGATCACGTTAGCATGCATAGATGTCACCATTTCCTGGGCAAAGTCCTTTAAATAGAAATCAGTCCAGAGGCTGACACAGGCTACGTTTTTGAGGTTAGGTAACAACCTGTTACTGTCACAACCCCATTAGTAATAAAGGTTATTCATAAAATCAATACATAAAATGATCCACTATCTTACATATGGCACCCAAGCAACAACCTTTGTGGCTGTGAAGTGAAACCTGAATGTCCACTTGAGGCCGGCTCCAGAAGTGAGTGTCCAAGGTAAAGGTAAAAGCATGAGTCACACCGGCCCTTTGTGGAACAGTTTGACTCCCCTGGTCGCTGAAGTATCAGTGCGCGCACTCCCGTGTGCACAGATATACACGGGAGCGCGCGCGCCTGTTGATTAGCTCCACTGGTGTCTGCCGCGTGCCCGAGCTGCTGCCTGTCTCCATAGCGACGGGACCCCGGAAATACACGTTAACCTGGCGGCGGTGATCAGCTTACTGCATGTTTATCTGCCGCCGTGTTCCTCACACTGTGTTTGCTTGTTTGTTAGTTTGTTTACTCGCTGTTGAACGGTAAACATGTCGGAGGAGCTGCAGAGAGACAGCACGAAGAAGAAGAAGAAAGAAAAACGGAGCGGGAAGAAGAAGAAGAAGGAGAAGGAGGAGAAGCGGGAGGTGGAGGAGGAGGAGCAGCAGGTGGAGGAGGAAGAGGGGCACAGGTGAGTGTTTGTCCTGAGCTTCCAGCTTCAGAAACCACACACACACACACACACACACACACACACACTGGCGGCATCCTCCATTTCAACCTTTCAAAGTAAAAGCCTTTTACCAAAATAAAACATCTTTTTATTAAATATGAAACTATGCTATGAAACTATCCAGCATGCATTCCCTTCTTTTAAAGAAGCACCATAGTTTTAATAAGTTTTTTAATAAGTTTTCATCCCAACATGTTTTATTTTCATTTCATTTCAACAATCAGCCCTTTATTCTGCTTCTGCACCCACTGCTGTTATGTAAATGTTGCTTAAACAGCTGGTGGAGTAAAATTCTTCAGTCTGGTGCCATTAAACCACCACAGAAGAAGATTTTTCAGCCTCATGTTTCCAGGGGTAGTGTCAGTTGTATTTTATGAGTTTATGGCCGTTCCACTCCATTTTTTTCGGCATAAATTGAAAATGTACATAAAAACAGTGTTTTTCATGACTACTCGTGTTAGATCAAATGTAAAGCTAAACAGCTGTCAGATAGATGAGAGTGTTATAAATATGGATATCTGTACACGTGTATTTCCTATGATAACATTACTTATGATTAACTAGTGTTAATTAGTTAGTGACTAACTAACTAACTAACTAACTAACTAACTAACATTCTCTCCATAAAATGATGATCAAATTTTATCAAAATCACTGAAATAGTTTGTTTAGTGTTTGTGTAATGATTTAAATATGTGTGTGTGTGTGTGTGTCAGTGAGTGTGTTCTGCTGCGTGGGATATTCAAACTGGAGAAGAAGAGTCATGACGTCCTGCTCACCCGAACCAGACTGACGTGGACCCCCATCGTCCCAGAGAACCCCACAGGTCAGTTACTGCAGTGACGGGTTGTCATGGTGATCAGTTGCCTTGCTGCTGACCGACAGACACACACACACACACACACACACACACACACACACAGACTGTCTGTATGTCGAGGCAGCTGGTGCTGTAATGGAGAAGTTTTGTCATGTTGAGACCACCTGAAACATGACATCTGGACACACACACACACACACACGCACACACACACACACACACTGTGTGATCCCTTCATCTCCCTCCCTTTGTTTAGAACTCAGCTGGATGATGTTGAATCCTCAAACTGTATTTTGTATCATGCCTGTCTGTCTGTCTGTCTGTCTGTCTGCCTGTCTGTCTGCCTGCCTGCCTGTCTGTCTCTTCATAAAATCATCTCCCTCTGGAAGAACACCTTCCCTCTATTTATAGTGTGACATAATGTCAGGATTTATTTCTACAGATGATATGACTACATACTTTTTACCTAAAACTAATGAGATTCCTCAGCCTGTGCTGTGATTTGTGCTTATGTTGATGGTTGAACGCTAAACTTGTCGACATGTTAGCTTTCTGACTTTGAGGATGTAGCTAAAATGCAAGTGTACGTTCTTTCTGAACTCTATATTCACTGTATTGTGTGTTATGTTTAGGGTACATCCAGACAGGATCAGGCACAGTGAATCATTACAGGGTTGTGTGGGGGCTGCTGCGGCTGCATTTCTGCTGAATGTGACTGCAGTGAACCAGCTTTATCAATGCTGGCACTCCCTGCTTTCTCTCGCTCTCAAACATTCGGACGCAAACCAAATTCAGCTTCTGTGTCACTATTTTGCATCAAATTAAATTTGAGCCACACGCAGATTTACAGAAATAAACGAAGTCAGAACATAGGTAGAGTTTGCCTGATCTGAGGCCCCGTTTACACATACACAGGCATTTTTAAAAACTGAGAGAAACTGAGATTTCCCTTCATTTGTACCTATCTTTTGCACGCAAGTGGTGAATTTGCCTCTGAAAACGAATCTTTCCAAAAACTCCGTCTAGAGTGGAGATTCTGGAAAATGACGGTTTTGCATTTCTGTGTAAATTGAGATAAATTGAGTTTTAGGCAGCTGATGCGCCAAAAGTGCGACCAATGTTTATGACGATGATCATGGAAGCATTCAGAGTAGCAGTCGCATTTCTTCTGGTGTAAACACTCATGTGTTTGCATTTGCATACACAGCTGATGTATCATGTCGATGACCAGAGACGAATGAGGGCTCGGAGGTCAACAATTTCTCCCACCTATTCAAAGACCCAGTCACTGTCACCGCCAATGTCACTGGTTTTGGGTCCAACCCAGATGGACTGCTGTCCGGTGGAATAATTTTGAAAATGAAGTGGTTGTCCCGGAGGAGTGGCGTGAAAATTTTGGGATGTCGTGGTCATCACTGTTGGTACTCTCCGACTTGCTGCGTCCTTACATCGAGGGCGAGGTGACCGTCAGGTGTATTTATGCGGGTTGATGTAAACGAAAAGATTTTTGAAAACGATGCTGTGTGCACAATGTTATTTTGGAAAACAAAGGGAGGGAAATATTTGTTTCTCAACATACGTGTAAACGTAGCCCCAGTGTCTCATTGGCTGCTGCAGCGTGATGTCTGGCTGCGTTTGTCCAAAAGTTGTTAACTTCTCTGCCCCAGTCCACACCACCACAGGCAAAACACCCCCGCGCTAAAAGAAACCTGCATTTTCACAGC
The DNA here is from genome assembly GCA_023373845.1 of Nibea coibor. Classification (NCBI taxonomy): domain Eukaryota; kingdom Metazoa; phylum Chordata; class Actinopteri; family Sciaenidae; genus Nibea; species Nibea coibor. The sequence goes on from CM041724.1 coordinate 2,847,097, forward strand.
ATGTTGTCTGAATGTGGCGTTACTGCGCAGCATTAATCAGTGATCAAGTGTTCAAACTTTGCCCTGTACAGAGCCCTCTAAAATCACAAAATGATGGAAAGAAAACCAGATTTTCAAATGCTCCTGATGCTACATTGTCAATAAGATGATACAGTAGGAAGAATTTTATTATTGACTGTTGTTGAATCCTGAATGGAACCAATTCAAGAAGCAGAGCTACCTAGGTGGAAGATGGTTACTCCTCATCTGCAATTCTCTTCCTCATACTTAAACACTTATTATCACCAAATCATATATTAGCTCGTAACTAATCACAATATGCATGAATGTTACATAACTATAACAGGATCTTATACCTGAAGTATTTCCATTCATATTCTTGTAGTATTGATGGTATTAAATGTTTCTAAATGAATTTATTTTCAGTTAAAAAATGACACTTAAGAGATTTCTTTACGTACTCCTCACGGGACTGCAGGAACCAGCAGCAGTACTTGTGCCACAGTTTGAAAATCAGTACTATAGACTATTATAACTATTATAATCTGAAGTGCTGTTATGTACATATCATACTTATGATAATCCAGGTGGAAGATGGTGACCAGCAGCTGATCTCAGTCCACACAATGAGACGTGCTCTCACCTCCAGTGTGGATCCTGTTGAAGTTAAGATGCAAATAGAGTCGGAGCGCTTCCTCGTTACTGAAACACATCACAGAGCAGTTAATGAGCGACTAACGAGGGAGGGACACAGCATAGACGACTCCAACATTTTCCATTCAGCCAACTCATTAACAACCAGCAAACACTGATTATTTTTAAAATCTGTGAATCATTTCATGTCATTGTTTGAGTCTGGACTGACTGCAGCCTCTCACCATCACACGTGCTATCTCAGCCATGTTGGCATCCTGCAGCTCTGATCACAGCAGACGCTGGCACAAGGACATTCCTCCTTGTGATATTACAGGCAGCAGCAGACTTGATATCAAGCTAGTGACGTCTCCTATATCACTTATACATATTTATAGGCCTATGAATACACACAGAAACCAAACACACACATTCAAACACACAGATTTAGTTTTTATTCTGTGACAGGAGGAGTGTATGAACCTGAAGGTTAGTCATGTTGAGTTCATATTTTGGTATCAGTGCGCTCATGTGACGTATTGTTTTGATTATTTTGATTATTTTGCTAATGTCCTGTGTTGTGTGTCAGCTTTTGGTTGAAATCCATTCAGGCAGAACTGCTTAGTGGAGCAAGATGAAGGTGTAAATACAGTGTGTGTGTGTGTGGTTGAAGCCAATCTGTTTTGCTGTATTTCATCCAAGCTAATGTCATTAAGCCAGCACTCTGTGTGTGTGTGTGTGTGTGTTGGCAGTAGTATAGAGCAGTTGGTTCGGCCCATGGGGGGTTATTAGAGTCTCTCAGTGTGAGGAGATTAACACACACACACACACACACACACACACACACACACACACACACACACACAGTCAGCCTGTCAGCATGCTGTGTGTGTGTGTGTGTTTATGTGTGTTGATGGGATATTTCTATATAAATGGATCAGCTGTTGTTGTTTATTTCTACACATGAATTCATCCTGTCTCACCCTGCAGCCTGTCTCTATGTCTGTCAGGAAGGTAAGACCTGAGCTGACAGACAGACAGGTACTGTAACCTACAGTACTATGAAAGCGTTTCAAACGACGCTCACTTTGTAGTAAGTGTGCAACAAATCAAAGTACATTGTTTTGTATGAGCAATGAATCATGAAATATACATGCTGATGGAGTTTCAGAGGGATTTCTGGAGCGCCTGGTGTCACTCCATCGACAGTAGGTGCCTCCAGGCATGAACTGCCAGTACAGAAGAGAAATGGCAGTGTTAGAAAATATCTGTTTATTCAGAGGAGACTATGACAACGAGGTGGATTTCGATAAGAGACATCCAAGCACAGAGATGGAAGATGCACTGATGATACAGTCAGCAGCTTAAATGAGCTGCTGAGCGTTATCTGAGTGGTTCGGCTACGGCGTCCTACCTAAGTGTGTGTGATGGCATCCACTGAAGCCAGCACGATCTGTCTATACTGACTTTTTCTTTGATGCAACCAATTCTGTCCATGCAAACCTTTTATTCCGATACAGGAGGGAGTGACTTTTTAAAGTGAAGTCTGTGACATATACCACAAATACTAATATTGTACACGTTGACATGACAATAAACAGGTTTTCTATTTTTGCTGAGGACTGCTTGCGTCAGGCTGCAGAAATAGGTGAGGCCACGCTGCTCACACTGGCAGTCTGGCTGCTTTCGTGTTAACATGGCTGCTGCAAAAGCGAAAAGCGAGAGGTTTCACACTCTGGTAGGAGGTGTGGCCCATCTGCGACGGTGAATGCAAACAGTCCAGTGGAAGTTGTCAAGCTGACAATAACTCTACAATGTTGGTCACAGTTTTCCATGAGCACCAGCTCTTCCTATGTTGAAGGGATGATCTGCAGTGAAAAGTGTATTAGCAAAATGATAATCTCTGGCAAAGAAACTACAGGTCATATTCTGCTCAGTAATGGCGTTTAACAAGAAGCTGAAAATCTGTGGCTCTGGCCACCGCCATGTTGGATGTACTGCTTCTTCCACCTCCCGGTTAATCTAAATATTGGCAAAATGTGGCTCATTGGTGGACCTGAGGTGGGCCAAATGATGCCTGGGTGCTCTAAAAAGCCATCTGTAATTGCACCCACCTGTCAATCAAAGCGGCCATGCTGTTTATTCTGCATAACTTTAAGCCTTAATATAATGTGAACAGGTGAGTTGTATATAAATTCACCTTCAGTACAGTTGTCATGAACGGGGAAATTAGCTATAGAGACCAAAACTGTTTTTTGTACCAGGCTGTAAACATGTTTATTTCTGCTGTGAAGTTGGACATTTGAACATGGGGACTTATGGAGACTGACTCACTTCTGTAGTCAGCCTCAGGTGGACATTTGACAAATTACACTGCAGCAAAATAACAACAATAACTGATCGATGCAATCAATGTACAATATCAGAGCCGTATATGTGAGTTAAATCATTGTGACACTGAAGGAGTAATGCAGTGCTGCATCCGCAGTGTGTGTGTGTGTGTGTGTGTGTGAATTTTGATCCATAACTCCCCACAGTGTGCCACATGGCCTGGTCACCATGGGACTGGACTGCCACTGTGTGTGTATATGTGTATGTGTTGTGTGTCCCTTCACATTTACCACAATATTTAGTTTTTCATAGTTAGCTTTTCAATGTTTTTTTCTGTAATGTTTAAAATTAGGACATGGTGAAGCCTCAAGGGAGTAAATGTTTGTACGAGGTCTTCACAATTATTCTAATACCAACATATTTCATTTTGAGTGTGTGTGTGTTGGCACAGTGGGTCGGTGAGGGCATGATGGGAAACTCATCTCCATCTGGAACCAACCAACACGCTACCTGGTATGGGTACTACAGTGTGTGCGTGTGTATGTGTGTGTGCGTGCGTGTATGTGTGTGTGCGTGCGTGCGTGTGTGTGTGTGTGCGTCTCTGTAGGTTCCGTCAGTTCACATCAGAGTGATCTTTATTGGGGTGGATGGAAAATCTCATTTTTTTAATTTCCACTTTATTGAAGCGACGTGTAATATTTGTGCTGCCAGAACATGGAGAGCAAGAAAAAATAAATACACACACATACATAGCAGACAGCCAGTAGGAGGTTTTAGGATTAGCCCATGGTTAGCTCATGGTTTTGGTTTAATGGCATGTAGAGAATGTATTAATGCATTTCAATATAGAATAGATCTGTAATTTAGTTCAGTCATATCAGATAAGAGGGTGTGCCTTACTGTCATTACTGGCATGACAGTGATGTGGGCAGGACTGAGGTACTTGCTTATGACTGACTGCATCACTGTCGAGCCAATAATGATGGTAAAGCAGCATAAAACATATAATCACATTGTATTCATATTACAGTATGTGGCCATCTGCTCTCAAAATAAACATTCTTTTGCTGGTGTATGAATTTCCATGGAGATACTGTGCAGTGAAAATTTGGTCACTATAATCGATAATCAGATTTTCCATATTGTTACATCCCTTTAACAATATGGAAAATTGTGAGACTTGGATGAGGCTGTTATTACATATCCCAATAATGAGATTAATTTAAACATAACCGGTCAAACTGTGGTAAAATTTCACCCTGATTTACCTTAATAAACCGTTCATTCATACCCCATGTATGAAAAAAGTCATTTCTTTTCTAGTCCCAGCCAGCTATCATATAAGCTTCCTAGAGGTCGTGGACTTTCCCAATCTGAATAAATAGCCCACATATAAACACAGAACTGTGTTATAGTAAAGTTAAAACAAAACCTGCAACTTGTTTATTGTGTGTGTGTGTGTGTGTGTGTGTGTGTGTGTGTGTGTGTGTGTGCGCGTGTGGCACAGTCTTAAGGTCTGCTATTGCATTAAAAGGACAGAGTGATTAGACAATGAGCTCCAGCTGTGTTAATGAACTCACCTCCCCTCCACAGTCACCTTTTCAAAAAGGTTCATTTAAATGAATTTGACTAAAAGCTTTTAAATAAGATGTGACAGCAGCACTATACACTGTCTGTATCAGGGCTGTGAAACATCAGATGGATGAGCAATACAGATGATGCCTCTGCTCCTCCAGCTTGTGAAGCTGCTTTGCAAATAGGGCACACGCAGGGCTGCAGGCAATTCTCTGTGTCAGTATCAATCAATATCAATATCTGTCAATTATTTTTTCAATTAATCATGTCATTGATAAAATGTCAGAAAACAGTAGAAAATGTGTCAAAAAGATATTTGTTTTACATTGATATAAAGCAGAAAAGAAGAACACAAATGTTGCAAATTCACATTTTCGAAAAAAATGTTTTTTTTTCATATTCAACTTATTCACTTACAGGGAGCCAGAGGTTCAGGATTGTTTTATTTTTTTGTTTTTTTTGTATCTGTAGTTCTAAAATCTTTAAACACTGAACACTATGTTGTGTGCCTCACTGTCAAACCTTTCAGCAGTGTTTAACAAACACCATTTCCCACAAGTCCTAGACATTCCCAGGCTAGATGTCACAGGTCAAAAGAAGTCAGTGAACAAGTTGAGGTCGGAGCTGGCTCAGTCACATGTGGACACTGGACACTGGACAAAGCAGCTGGATTCTTTGATTAGTAGTTTGAGCATACACACTAGGGAAGCAGCGATGAACCACTTCACATCAACCCGTGGTTTAAACCTCACTGTTGTACTGTAAAGAGCGGCTACTAAGTAACTTTGAGTGTACACTCTGAGACATTATCCTCAAAGGATTGGACAATTAATCTGACATGGACCAATCAGATCTCAGAATTCCTCCCTGGTAACACTGATGATTGACAGGTGCTCATGTGTGTGCTGCTGATCAATGGATTAATGATTAATACAGTTAATGATGTTATGTAATGTGAGCGCTCATGAACCAGCAGCTGCTTTCATTTTTACCCACTGAAAGGGGGGTGGACAAAGTAATGTGAACACCTCCTCTTTGCAGCAGTAAGTCAGTAAGCATCATCAGTAAACATAAAATATGAATAATGTTTTATGTTTACTAAATTCTAAAGTTAATTACAGATGTTATTATTAGTAGTCATAATGATTGATGAAAATGAATATATTAGGAGTATTTTATCTTCAGAATCATTTAGAAAAAGATACAAAATTACATCAGAGCTTCCCATTTGGTTTGAATAGTTAAAGGCAGAGAGTAAACTTTGTAGAATTGCTGGAGCATTTGCTTTTGGTTTTTGGATCAATGTTTTTTTACCTGAGTTTTAGGGATGGAGACATCTGTCTTTAGTAGTGACTTAAATTCTCTACAATGCCACCACAAGGATGACATTTGTGGTTTGGCATGAAACTTCCTCAACAACTGGAGGGATTACCATGAAAATGTTTTTTTTAGTCCTCCTGGATGAATTATTAGTTTTTGATTTTCCGTCTGGCTCCATCATTAGGAGAAATCAGAAATGTGTCCTATACTAAGATTAAACATTATCTGCTAAACATCAGTATGTTAGTATTATTGTCAGCATGCTGTAACTACAGCCTCAGAACTGCCAACTATAGGACTGTCTTGTTTCTGAACAGTGTCTTCCTCTTCCTGTCCAGGTGAGGCGTGCGTGCTGCACACCGGTGTGATGCTGCTACAGGACGTGTTTGCAGTGAAGGTCAAGCGGCGGAGATCAGTTGGACAGGAGTCGGGAGGAGCCGTGCTCGGCATCGCTCTGTTCTGCTGCAGGAGGAGAGGAAAGAGGCTGGAGGAGGACACACTACAGCTCCACAACGCCTCCGCAGAACACACAAACACCTGGTACAACATCCTGAAGGAGCTCCTCACAGGTAACACATACTTTTAAATGGTCAGGCAAACATTGCCCGCTTGCCCAGTTTTGGCATTACACCAACTTTGTACCTTGTACCTGTGGTACAAACATGAACACTCCCAGATGCTCTGAGCTCACAGTTTGGGCAGCCCGGCTAACAAACTGAGCTAACATGAGCTAACAGCAGCTACAGTTGGCAGCAGTTTATTGTCCATCAGGAAACTCACACAGAGAGTTGAGGCGGAGCAGCCGGAGGACATCAGAGGGAAAACCAGAAAACATTTTCTCCATAAAATATGATCCAGTTTCACCAAAATCAGTCAAATAGTTGGAGGTGTGTGACTTTGTGCTGTAGCATTATGTATTACTCACAGGTGATTGTATTGGGAGCACAAAGTTACATAGTGACAAGAAAAGAAAAGACAATGGGGGTGCTGAGTGGGAAGGACAGGACAAAGTCAGACTATCAGTAGCATTAGTAAAATTATTTCAGAAGTTTGCTTCAAGTACTATAAACCACATAAAATTTAAACTTTGAGAAATCACTGGGCCCAATTTGGAGCCTCCTCAGCTCCATGTGGAGTGTGTGTGAAAGCAATCTGGGCTGATAGTGAGATTAACAGTTTGTCTGTGTTATATAAGAGCCGAGAAACATGACTCAATACTTCAGTACACATTTAGTACAGCAGAATGAACGTCATACTGTAAGATGATTACACACACACACACACACACTGCAGAGTAATATTGTTATTATTAGAACATTAGGTCATTCGGCTATTCATCAGGTGGATGGAGGATGGAGGTTGAATATGTAGATAGATAAACGGTCCAGCGATCTGATACAAAAACAATACATTTGTGATGTTCACTCACTAAACCTCAGTACTCTTGTGCATGATTTAGTTAGTAATAATAATACAAATTAACAATATTTCCACAAAAGTATTAAAAACCAAATGCCCTCAGAGATAATGCCTACTGTTACACCAGTAACAATGAATACCTGCTATGTAACATGGACCCTGGTCTTATGTAACCTGAAGGAACTGGAGGCTCACTCAGGCTTTCAACAAAGAATCTTAAATCTGTTTTTCACAGTTTTCCAGTAACACATTTTATTATTAAAATGTCTGTGTTATTTCCAGGACCAGTCTAAAATCATAACCAATATATACATCAGACTTGCATATCTCATCTACAGGATGGATTGCCATGAAATCTGACATGGATATTCTTGTTGCCCTGATGATGAGTTCAGGGACAGTGTATCTGTGACGTCACCCACAGGTTTCTGAAGAGCTGTTTTGAAGCTCAGAATCTGTGGCTCTGGCTGCTGCCATGTTGGTAGTTCTGCCTCTTCCACCTCTTGGCTGATCTAAAAATGGGCAAAGATGTTCATTGGTGTTCATTGTGAGGAAGGCCGAATAATGTCCAGGTGCTCAAAGAAGCCACATGTTACAGCACCCATCTGTCAATCAGCCATAGTGTTAATTTTAATTCTGCATAACTTTAAGTGTTAATATGATCTGAACAGGTGAGTCAGTGCAGTTGTCATGAGGAGCCATGGCACAGAGGTTGCTGCTGGGCAGTAGTTGGACAAAGGGACTGTTGTGCCGTGTGGAGCTTCTCCAGGTGATCATCTCATCATACCTACCCACACCAGACATTCGCCCTGACATATACACTACCTTATGTGAAACATGCCAAAATATTTTTGCTCTCTGCAGACATAACCTGCATCCTGAAATACGGAACAAAGTCACCTCTGTCTGGAAGTGTACGATTCTGTCCAGTTAACCAGATGCAGTGCTAGCCACTCGGATTATAATTTCATTGTTTTCTATCAACCTGTTTGCCACTCACTTTAATGAGATGAGTCACAGTTACATCAGACAGTAGAGCTAATCTGCTAATCCAGCGGAACAAAGACAGATTACATACACACACGTTCATGCACACATTCAGCAGTCCTCTTTAACATGCTGTCAGCAGTGAATCACGTTGTCTGCAGGAGAGATTAGCTAAAATATTGTCTACACAGTTCACAAAGAAAAAACGTCCTTCTATGGAATTGACTGCCTTCCTAAATTTGCTTGACCACCTGTTTCTATACCAAAACAGAGAAATGAGCAAGGGTCATTCTGTAGATACCATAGGGTACTTATTTGGCAGAACTGTACATCATCCACCCAAATGGGAGATCGTAAATACTAACAAGGGGTTATTTTACAAGACAGGAGTCATTGCAGGTCCTCACAAATATGGACGTCCTTTCAGCTGTAATCTGAGGAGAACAATGAAATACTATAGAAGACTTGTAAGAAAATACACTACAACCCTATTAGTGCAATGAAGCCTGTGGAAGTGCCAAAAAGTGCAGTTCCTCAAACGTCCACTTGAGGCTGGTTACAGAACAATAGATGTATATAAAGGCCTTTCATTAAAATGAATTCAATGTGACCCATCTGAGAGATTCTGTTCAACGACACCAACTCCTCGGATCAATCCAGTCCACTGTGATTAGTCCTTTTCAATCCAGTTTGGTCAAGTTAAACAAAAACAGTCAAACAAATCTCAGTTATTGTTATGCCATGCTTTTAGAGTGTCAACTCCAGAAGTGAGTCAGTCTCCATAAGTCCCCATGTTCAAATGTCCAACTTCACAGCATGTTTACAGCCTGGTACAGTTTTGCTCTCTATAGCTATAGCCCCGTTCATGACAACTGTACTGAGGGTGAATTTATATATAACTCACCTGTTCACATTATATTAAGGCTTAAAGTTATGCCGAATTAACAGTCTGGCTGCTTTGATTGACAGGTGGGTGCCAGGTGATCCACATCTTTGCTGATTTTTAGATTAGCTGGGAGGTGGAACAGGATTGTCAACACTGAGGTTGCCAGAGCCACAGATTTTGAGCTTCACAACGGCTCTTCAGAAACCTGTGCTTGACGTCGTGCATAATCTGTCCATTCTTTATATTGTCAGCGGGGCCAACGTGAATGTTGGCTGATCAGGTCTGCCCGAGAGTGCACATTCAAGTTTATCACAAAGGTGAGGGATGTCATCAGGTCAGAGCTCTGAATCTTCCCCTTTAAACTGGGAACACCACAGACAGTTTACAGTGGATTCAAAGGGTCACTATAGCAACAAACCCGCAGAGAATTTATTGCTTATGAGGAGAGTTTCTAATCGCCACTGATTCAGACACAGCTGTGCCAAGTCGTTCCATCTGCCTGGCACTGATGTATCATTAAAGTTCTAACTCTGATTACCTGAGGTGATTACCTTTTGGACCAGACTCAAACTCAAAAACCAAACAAATGCACAATGCCTGTATACAGATACTGCCTGTGTCAAGATGTAAAATTTCTGCAGACACAGTCAAGGACTTCTATATGAGCTAAAATGGAAGAGTGCACAGCAGCAAATTAATGGCTAAATTCCACGACGTGCTGTGTGTGCCGTGGCTGCTGGAGTCAATTGTGGCCCTTCTAGTCAAAGTTTCAAACCACCATGGAAGCACTGCAGTTCGATCCGGAAGCGTCCCAGAAGGGCTGCTGTCAATCTGCACAGGGCAGCTCGAGCTGACAGGAAATCAGAGACAGAAATGGCATAAAGTATCTGGTTGATTTTCAAAATAAAACACCCCATGCACACTGCCAAAAGAGAAACAATTTACCTGTGCAGCATGTTTATATATTTGGAAGCACATAAACCAGGAAAATTACCAAGTCTGAGCAAGTTTGGTGTCTGGCGGGCTCTAAACAGCTTTGGCAGTTCACACAAACATGTTAATCTAATACTTTTTCATACTTTCTAGTGTCCATTTTGTATCTTTACTGTTTCAATTCACTCTCACAAGCTCTCTGTGAGTGTTTCCAGCTGCAGCAGACAGCTGTTTGCAAGCTCCAAAGCTCCAAACACAGTTTACACAACCTGCTCAGCAATAAACAGCAAACAGGCAGCGTGAGTGTCGCTAAGTAGCTAAACAGAGTGAATATTGAACTTAATTTCCTTAGATGGATACAAAATGTCTCCAAATGGATTCTAATGTTGCTCCACGTCTGCTGGACAGTTTGCTAGCGACAGCTTTATGAGGTGGCGTATGTCGGCGTGTTCCTTTGTGTTGAACATGTTTCCTGTATGAATTCAGCAGCTTGTTCCTCAGCAGCTCCTGACAGGACCTGTTTAATGAAGTTCTGGACGTCGCTGCAGACGGCAGTTCCCAGACGCTGGTTTCCCAGGTGCACTGTGGTGGGTGGTGCCTGGCTGACACTTAACACACAATAGAAATGTTGGCGTGCTGTGTGTGTGTGTGTGTGTGTACGTGGATTTAACTCGCACAAACACACGTCACATGATTGTCCGGCAATGTTGACTCAAACAGAGATGTTACGAGCTGTCTGTGATCCAGGAGGTCAAAGGTCACACTGCCATCGCCCTGTCACCATGGCATCGGTCTGACATATTATCGCTGGTCACCTGTCTGTCTCTCTCTGTCTGTCTGTCCATCAGATCAGATTACCCATGAGGCCCGGCAGCAAAGTCACAACTTCTTTAAGTGTTTGTCTCTGGCCTCACACTCACACACACATGAATGGCTCACAGGTCGTGTGTCAGCTCGCGTGGTCACACTGCACATCAAACTGTGACGCCTTTTGTGACTTTACACACCGCGACAGAGGAGTGTGTGTGTGTGAGTGTGTGTATGGAAGGTAAACACAGTCGGTTGCTCTGCCGCTGTGCGGACATTAAGCCTATTTTCCAGCCAGAGGTCAGCGTGAAAAGCACATTGTTGTGTGAATCGCGGCGTTGCGGAGCGGGCAGTCCCGCCGCTGCAGACACCACCGCCACTTCTTAACCTTCAGGTCCGAACATTCAGCCGCACAATGGTGAGCAGGGAGCAGACACTTTCAGCTTCCAGAGCGTCATTCTGTGCTGTTCGCTGTGTGAAGCAGCTGCAGAACGCTGCGCACAGAGTGAATGGCAGTCAGGCTGACAAAAGGCGAGCGGTGATGCTGTATAGAGTCTGTTTCCATACACGCAGTCAGACGGCGGGATGGATTGACTGCAGTTGTTTAACAGCACAACAGACTGACAGGCTGCCGGCGGCGGCGGAGCTCATGGGACGGCCGGGCCGAGCTCACAGGCCGCCAGGGGCTGTCGCGACTCCTCCCAGATCAATTGTCTTGTCAATCCGATGTCAGTTTTCTGCTCGCTTACAGAGCTGTTAGTTTGGGTTCACAGTGACAAAGTGAAATCAGCGAGAGGTGGCAGCAGTCCATCAGGTGCTACTGTAAGGTGCCATAAGGTCAGAATGACATCATCAACTAACTGTGTGGCCAGTAGGGACACTTGTGGAATCCAAATGCTTTAGAAGCTTTAATTCAATTTCATATGTAACTAAAATAAATACAACAGTTCCATGCGTCTGTAACCTGCTGCAGTCTAACCCGTCTGAGGTCACTTACACACATTTCCCTACAATGTCCATGAAACTCAGCACAGCAGCAGCATCTGTTGCATCCTGTAGAGAGGCTGGGCAGGCTTGTGCTGACCGATGAACAAACAGGTTTGAGACTTCTGCTCATTAGGTGATAAACATGTCAGATAAGCTGTCCAGGCTGTTATAAAGCCATAGTTTGGGGGCTATAGCCTCAAGCAGAGATATGAAAAGTGGGCTCCTGAACTCACTTCTGTCTTCTTACAGAAGGTCAGGAGGCTCCATCCTCAGCTCCTCCAGTCTGCATGTGGAAGTGATACTGAGCCCCAAACTGCTCTCTGTAAGTCGCTTTGGATAAAAGCGTCAGCTAAACGACTAAACGTAAAACTTTACAAAGACCTGCAAACAGACTTTAACGTGTCAAATCAGTTTAACTTGATGAGAAGCCTGAAAGGAATCGGACAAGACACTGAGCTGTGTGACATTATTACTGTCTTCCAGTTTGTCTCTTTTTTATGGCCTTGCTTTATATGTGTGTGTGTTTGGTGAGAGAGAGAAAACTGTGTGTATCCATAGTGATACGATGAGGCAAACCTGTCTACCTTTCTGTGTGTCCTGTTCATATTTACGTTGAGAGCTTTATTAGTTTGTCAGGAAACATTTTATTGTAGAGCAGCACACGTCCATATCTCACCCCCAATTAATATACAGGAGGTGACACTGCTGTTTGTAGCACAGCCTGATATTAATGCCACCTGGAAACACGCTGTCTTAGCTGTGGCTCAGGAGCTGGAAATACTGGTCGGAAGGTCAGTCAGTCAACGACTCTGGTCCAGACTGAATGTAACTGGTTTATGATTGTGACCAATGGACTGCCATGAAATGTGTTTCAGCCATTCATGTTGCCCTGAAGATGAACTGTCAGAACTTTGCTTTATCCCATTTCTCATCTAGCGCCATCATCAGGTCAAACCTGCAGTATCAAAAGTACTGGCATGGCATGTCCATCAGCACCACCTGTCTGTTTGATGAAGCTAAGGCAAACATGCTAAACTTAGATGGTGAATGTTCTACCTGCCAAACATCAGCATGTCAGCTCTGATATTGTTTTGATTTAGTGCAGTCAGTAAATCAGGCAGTCAGCTGACCTGACAGTGGATCTGCTAATCCAGAACATTACCACAGCTACAGGATGTTTGAGTTGATTTCACTGGAGATGTTTGGAAAGCTGTTGCTCTGATGAATATTGTTCCTGCTGCAGTCCACATTACTCAGATTTATGATCTGTGATCAGAGGTGATGAATAAAACTTGACCGGAACTGATAGTCCACTTCTGGTTGACAACATGTCATTTCTGAAGTGTTAAAGTTAGTGAAAACAGTGGGTGACATCTTCAGTGTTTGACTAAGGATGTTGTTGAGCTTATTGTTGTCCAGCTGCCTCGGATGGAGTCTGGTTTTGTCAACAACTCTGTCTTCAACTGTCCATCAGAAACTCAACACTTCTCCTTGACACTAGGATTGTTTACCATGGTAACCTTTTAGCAGCGCCATAGCAACCTGCCGCTGGCTGAGGCTAGGAAATGATGTGATGGATACTTGATCTCTCTACATCCACCCGTCGGCCTGCCGTTCTTATCAACAAATAATATCAGCCAATTGAATGAGAGAGTGAGCATTGATCATACAGACCCAGGGAAGATGTTCAGAGGGCTGAGAATAACTATGAGATGTTTGGAGCCTCCTTTTTCATCTCTGCATTTATATTCATTCATTACAGATATTACACACATGACTGTGTGTGCTTCAGAGGCTGCTGCAGTGTTTGGTCAGTCTTCGACCTTATTTCACTGAATCTTGATGGCACTTCTGATGTATTGGAAATGCAAATAGCAACATGCAAAACTGTCTTTTAGTTTAGTCTATCCTAATACAGTGCCAGCCGCTCTGAATTGCTGCTCCCAGCCAGAGGCCGGCTGAGATCCATTTTCCAGCCACTGGAAGCCCCCCAGGTCCCTCCTGTTTCCTGACAGTCCGTATATTGACTCCACTGTAAACGCACTCATTCACTGAACTGCAGGTTCACACTCACATGTCAGCACTGCAGAGTCATGTTCATGGTCTGGATGTTAATATGTTGTTTGCTCTCTTTCTAGTCGTCAGGGTCAAGATTGCTCCCTGACTTCCAGGACTGATACTCGGTGACAGTGAAACAGGTTCTGATGTGTTTGCGTCTGTTTGGACTCAGAGCTGTGGGGGGCTGGGAGACCTGTTAGGATGACACACTGATGGCCCACTGAGTGTGAACAAAAGGGTGGACTCTCATGCTAATGAAGAGCTCAGTGCGTTCACATGTGGACTGCAAGCCTGAACTTGAACTGAATGTAGAGATCACCTAGAAGAGCTGTGTGCAAGTAAAATCAGCGGCACATCTCATGTGTGTCATGTCATCATTCCACAATATGGGAATGATAAAATACAAAAGCAGCACACATCCTTTACTTTGGTAGGTGGTTGAGTTGGACCAGCTTGTAGCCTACTCTATATGTAGATGTGTTGTCACCAGCAGATAGAGTGTAGCACACACACACACACACACACACACACACACACACAGCCTGTGGGTGGCAGAGGATCACAGTGTATGTGGTCTAATATGTGGTGGAGGATCTCTGGACATTTGATGCTGGCGGTGTGAAGACGTCCTTCTCTTATTACAGCCCCCCTCCCCCCTCTTCTCTCCTGGAGCTGTCCATGGTTCTGACAGAGATCATCCCAGAATATTATTAACAACTCTCAGTATGTAATTACTGAGCGAGGATCACATTGAGCGCTTGTTTTTATGTATTTCTAGTTTATACTGAAAGTCAGAAAACACGTGAAGTTCTTCTTCCATGCGCCTGTGTTTGTTACTGAGGCGGCTGAACAGTCAAATATTTGTACTGTGTTTGGTTTGCAAGCGAAAAAAACATGTTTGCACTGATTACACTGTATTTCTAAAAGAAGACACAGCACACAGTAAATGTCAAACTGAACAAATAGACTAAACAATAACCACAATCCTGACCCTTTGTTGAGGAAAGCCTGCCACTAGAGGACTTCCTCATTTGAGCTGTTGTTAGAACGTGAGAAGAACATAAGACAAAAACATGTGATTTCAGGCACAGTGTTCCAGAAAATGGACCCAGCTTTAGTTTCCATGGTCGTTGCGCCTCCTGGTAGATGAATTGTGATTGTGTTCCACACATGGTGCTGAGGGGCAATATGACTTTGGCCCCTGTGGACTACGACTACGAGAATCTCATTTTAGCCAGGGACCCTGCAGGGAACCAGCAGGTGGACCTGCCACAGACCTGTGTGGGCACTGCCATGGACTATCAGACCATCCCTGACTGCATCTGGATCATCTCGGGCCTGTTAGGGAAGCTGCAGGGATGTGACACACACAGGGTAAAGGTCAAGTTCTAGTCAGGGTTGGGTCTATTTGGTCTATAAATGGTTTGGTGCTCACAAAGACAAGGAATCATGTTGCTTTAAGGGGGCAGGGCCTACGTTTTTTTGGGGGGGTTGGAGCTTCTGGTAATGGTGGGGGTCCAGCTGAAAGAAGAGTGGTGGGGATAGATGTTGGGTGGCTCCACAGAGGAACTCCTGAAAACCTGTGTGTATGTGTGTGTGTGGGAGGGGGGGGGGGGTCATTAACAGGGCGAGGTCACGGCCTTTTGGGAGCAGATTATAGTCATGAGCTGGATAATGGAGCTGCTGTGTGTGTGTGTATTGATCTGTGCTGGTCTATGGGGGATTTATAATGCGGTCTCTAAATCTGCCTAATGATGAGCTGCATGGGGGGGGGGCTCTGTGTGTGTTTACCATCTAACCACACAGACAGACACACACACACTCCAACAGTGTTGGTGATGTCACCCATATTCTAACAGGCCTCCTCCAGATGTTAAAACCTTATCCAGGTGTGTTCTCTTCTACAGCATACAGTCCATCCATCCAGACCAGTGTGCTCTTTGAATTAAACTGTAGGCGGACTTCTTAAAGTGTGTTCAGTTGTTTGATGTCAGGGATTAAACTACTTTTAACAGTTTTTACTGCAGGTGCTAGATATAATATTGAAAACTTAAATGTGCTACAAGATGAGCATATCTTTAAATTCAAATCAAATCAAATCAAATTTTATTTGTACAGCCCAAAGTCACAAACACATTTAGCCACAGAGGGCTTTACAATCTGTACAGGGAGTGACACCCTCTGTCCTTAGACCCTCGGTTCAGGAATCAGTTGAGCGGTTGAAGCAGAGCTACAGAGGAAAGTGAAGTGAGCATGTGTCCAAACCATTCATTAATTCATTCATTCATCAGGGATTTACATTCACATTTAGTCATTTAGCTGAAGCATTTATCCAAAGTGACTTACAATAAAGGGGAACAATCAGTGTACAGTGTGACAAGGACATGTTAGTGCAGCAATAAGATCTACTCACATCGAATCAAGAGACAGTTCCAGATGGGATAGATTTAGCATGTCCAGTTGTTGGTAGTGTTGAGAGGAGGTCCTCTCTGAACAGCTGGAGGTCTTCAGGAGCTTTTTAAAGGTAGAGAGGGACGCCACTGATCTGGTAGAAACTGGTAGGACGTTCCACCAACAGATGAGAAAAGTTAAGGTCCTAAGGGTGGCAGAACCAGGTGTCGTTCACTGGAGGAGGTAACGTGTCTGTATAAGGACACTCAAGAACCAGAGACTACTTTGTAGTCAGCATTAGCGATTTAAGTTGAATGTGGCTTTATCAGTAATAAGCAACATCTAGGCACTTATTAATCATCAACATTTTGCATCATGCCTACCCAGTGTACAGTCACACAGCAGTCTTGTCTCCATCTCTAAAATGTGGAGCACTGCAGATTCTTGAACATCATTCTGCTGTGGAACTGAGTGCACTGTAGTGGATTTTCACATAATTCAGGCACTCATATAAAATGAGGTTTAAATAGAAATTCAAAATTCAAAAAAGTTTGGGGAGCTTTGTAAAACAGAAATTCATCCCAGACGACACACCGTCATTTCCAAGAACAATCAAACATGTGGACCACAGCACACTTTTCTGTTTTCTGTCAGCCGTCTCAGAGAGCTCAGAGAGCTCATGTAGTACAATTATATTGGTTTTCAATGCAGCGCTGCCTGAGGGCTCGAAGGTCTTCAGCCTTGTCCCTTACATGCAGAGAGTTCTCTGGATTCTCTGACTCTTTGAACAATATTCTAGGTTGCTGAAATCCATTAATTCATTCATTCATTCACTGAAACTGTGCTAAATAGTTTTTCTTCATCACTTGCCCCATAAATGAGCCTTAATGTTAAGGTTTGTGTGTGTGTTTGCATGTGTGTGTGCGCGTGTGTGTACAGGGTTCAGCAGTCGTCCCAAGTATGTAAAGGTGTTCATCAACCCGAGCAGCCACAAGAAGGAAGCAGTTCACATCTACAGAGAACATGTGGCGCCACTATTCAAGATGGCTGAGGTCCGCACGGACATCACAGGTCAGCCCATGCCTGTTGTTATTATTGTTATTATTGTTATTATTATTATTACTATTACTATTATTATTATTACTTTATTATTGTATGTCTCAGACTGACACTGTTTGAGCAGTTGAGGTGGTTCAGAGAAGACAACATGAAATCTGTGTAGAGAGAAGGTCCAAAGGTCACACTTAATGGCAGTCCCTGGTCGCTAGGTAACCTGATACAGGGGGCGGGGCTTAGCCCATCTGTTGTGACAGAGGGAGACAACCTGCTCCTCTCCTCTCCTCTCCTCTCCTCTCCTCTCCTCTCCTCTCCTCTCCTCTGTTTTCCTGGTTTCCTTTCCTCTCCTTCTTTCCTCTTCCTCCTCCTCCTCCTCGTGTCATCTCCTCTCAGCAGATGGTGTGATATCCGCTGTCCCACTTTTTTTTGGCATCCGCTGAACACACACTTGTGTACATGTGACCACACACAAGCATGAACACTCTATCTCTGTCCGTCTCAATGTCTCTCCATCTGTTTCCCTCTCTTTTCCCCGTCTCTCCTCCTCTTTCTCTTTCTGTCTGTCTGTCTCTATCTGTCTGTCTCTCTGCAGTGACAGAGAGGAAGGGTCATGCTCTCTCGGTGATGAAGGAATGCAAGCTGGATGAATATGATGGGTTAGTTGTCTCTCTCTTTTACCTTTTCCCTGCAATAAATCCATGTATCAGCTATAGCTAGATAACTGCTGAGGCTAACATTAGTGCTAGAGTTGAAAATGCTATCCTGCTGAGTCTTTAATGTTTTCAGCTGTCTTATTACCTAAAGATCCATGTGAAGAAAAAACATCGGGACATAGTCTCTGTGATGTCAGCCACAGGTTTCTGAAGAGGGGTTGTGAAACTCAGAGTCTGGTGGTTCTGGTTGTTGCCATCTTGTTCTGTCTCTGCTGCCTCATGGCAAAATAGGCAAAGTGGTGGATAATGGTGCTAAAGGGCTGAATAAAGCCGCGTTGCTTAAATCAGACACATGTGATGGCAGCAGCTGTGAAATGAAGCCTGCAGTTCTTCAAACGTCCACTTGAGGCTGGCTCCAGAAGTGAGTCAGTCTCCATAAGTCCCCATGTTCAAATGTCCAACTTCACAGCAGAAATAAACATGTTTACAGCCTGGTACAAAAAACAGTTTTGGTCTCTATGGCTAATTTCCCCGTTCATGACAACTGTACTGAGGGTGAATTTATATACAACTCACCTGTTCACATTATATTAAGGCTTAAAATTATGCAGAATTAACATGGATGCTTTGATTGACAGGTAGGTGTTGTTACAGATGGCAGATTGTTGGGCAAACAGGTGTCATTTTCAGATCCATCAATCCACCACCTCTCTTGCTTTACAGCCAGAGAGGTTGCAGCTTCAGAAATCTGGTGTTAGGAATAATTAAAGATTTACATGCATGGAGTTTAAACTTATGCTTTTTTGTTTGTATTGCCATCTTGGATAATGACTTTGTGGTTGCTATAACCTTCCTAAATTCCAGTCCTAATGTTATTATTGATGGACAAAAACTTGAACAGAAGTTGTATGAAACTGTAAGGTGCTTTTTAATTTTTAACTTTACTGTAAAGTTAAAGTATATAAAGTTATAGAATACAGGCCTAACATTGACGTTGAAGTTTCCAAACAGTGAACATGTTTGGGTTAAAACTGTGACATCATAACAGACTGTGCTGAAGCAGAGAATTAAAGAGCAGCTTCCTGTCTGAGGCTGACACAAAAACACACTGACCCAGACTGATTACACACACACAGGTGAGGTCAAACAGCAGCTGCTCACTGAGCTCTTTCGTCTCCACGAAAAGTGAAACTTCTATTTTCCTGTGGAAACTCCTAATGCAGCAACAACAATAACTACAAGAACAAGAACACTGATCAAACTCTGATCACACTCTCATCACTATCTGTGATGCTGTGTGTGTGTGTGTGTCTGTGTGTGTGTGTAAGCGGCTTTTGTTCTCAGCCCTCATAAAGCTTAATGTACTTAGAGAAGATTAGCTTTGTTGCTAAGCTAGCTGTGGTGTGTGTGTGTGTGTGGGTTGTGTGCGAGGCTGCTCTGGTGAGGATTTGGTTGAAACCTACATTTGCCAATTAGACTGGCTGTCACCATGGTGACCCAGGCTTCAGGTAATCCCATATACAGGAAGAGGGGGAGGGGCGGAGTCTGTTTACCATGTTCACATGTTCTGAAGACGAGCGTTCTCATTTCTCAGTGAGATCCTGGAAACACACACAGACCTGACAGACAACTATTAATGAGTTCAAATGAACTCACCCACATCCATTAGTGCTACTCATTACACGCAAACATCACCTGCATACAGTCTCACACCACAGTTGGAGAACCCCAAGAAACTCACCCACCTTTTTGACCAATCACCATCCAAACTCGACATTGTGAGTCTTCTTTAGGTCATTAAAACTCTGAATTCCAGAAGCATCACAGAGGTCACATGGTCACATGGTCACATGATCTCAGTAGTAGCTGCAGCCCAAATAATCACATTCAAAATGAAACTAATTTGTTCACTTTTGACCTGAACAACAAACATTTCAGTTTGTATAGTCACATTTAAATCTGTCACTGCTGAGGCTGTTGAAGCTTGTGATTTAAGTCCTGAAACTGAAGCACTGGTCCTTTTATTGTGAAGATGAAGTTATTTTCTGTTATACTGTAATCTACATAGAAATGAATCCAGAATCTGTAAATAAACTACAAACTTTATTTATTTCAGTTTTATTTCTATAGAACTAAATCATAACAGAAGTGGTCTCATGACACTTTCCATACAGGTATATTTATAATATTATTTACAGAAACCCAACAACTCCAGCAGGGCAAACACTTGGTGACAGTGGCAAGGAAACACCTCCTGAATGAGATCATTGAGTGTCAGCTTTACTCTTACTTTTTAATACTTGATGCAACAGACACATTTCAGCTGGTACCAAAGAGTCCTTTCCAGTGTTTTTCTTACTAAAGAAATCATAAAAAGAAAGAGTCCCATAATGCATTCATCAAGACAACAAGCCAAACAAGAAACCAAAAATATATAAACATATGATAAAGTATTTGAGTAAAACATGTGAATGCCTCGTCACAGATGTTGTCTGTATGCCTGAACATTGTAAACCAGGGTCTTATTTGATGTTTCCTCGCTCCTCACTAGAAACAAAAGTCGTTCTGGTCTTCCATCTTGCCAGCCGCCCCAAAGGTCATATTTCTGCTTTGAGGTGCAGTGAGCGAGGATACACAAGAGCAGCCTTTATCGAAACCTTTTTCTAGCCAGCACGCCTGTATATTGGATATCGGTGATTGATTGTGGCTGGGTGGACTAGTCAGATACACCACAACAACACTGGAGTGAAGGAAGAGGAAAGATGAAACAGGTTACATATCTCACTTTCTGATTCTCCGTCAGGTCAACAATCATTGTTGGCTGTAGTTTGTAACAAAAAGACTACAAACAACATGGTTTCCTGTGCATTCAGATGCAAGTTTAAGAGAGCTGGAATGCACCCCATGTATTTGAAGATACCTGTATAAGGTGCCAGGCATTAAGCCCTGTTAAGAGTGTTCACTGTCACAAGACAAACCATTTCCACCTGTCTGTCTGTCCACCTGTCTGTCTGTCTGTCTGTCTGTCAGGGTGGTGTGTGTTGGTGGCGATGGCTCGGTGGCAGAGCTGTGCCATGCGATAGTCTTCAGAGCTCAGCTGGATGCTGATTCTCCAGAGAAACCAGTGAAACCAGCACTGCCACTTGGAATCATTCCTGCTGGTGAGCGAGAGAGGCAGCATGTAGATCCACACACTGTGCACAAACACACACATCTGCATTCTGTAGAAATGAATCATCTGTCCGTCTTTACAGGTTCTACAGATGTGGTCTCGTGTTCTGTTCATGGAGTCAGAGATCCAGTCACTGCCGCCCTGCACATCGTCCTCGGTGGGTTCTACATGTTCTACATCTATGTGTGCTGTCCTGGGTGGCTTCTATCACTCCTAGATCTATTGTCACATCATCCTGTAGTTATACTGGGGGCATTCTACCTGCTCTAGGCTGTTTCAGCCAATCAGGAGCTTGAGGTTTTGTAAAGCTTTGCTGTGATTTGCTGACGGTCCATCGGTTTGAGAACAAACAGACAGATGTCAAACAGCAGGATCAGTTTCACTCCAAATCACAGGTTTGCTCTGCTCACTGGAGCCCCGCCCCCCTTCACTTCTCCCAGGTAAACCCGCTGACCAATCAGCAGGCGGCACGGCAGGCTGCTGGGTTTGAATGATAGGTTGTGTCAAGAAGGTGGTTCATTAACACTAACGCTGTAGCTCTGTGTGTGTGTGTGTGTGTGACAGATGGAGTATTCAGACTAATTCCTGAACAATAGAAAACAGTTAAAGTTCCCAGGCAGGACGGGAAGCGGTTCCCACGGACACCAGGTAACCAGGTGAGCTGGTGAACTTATCTGAGCCGTCTTCTTTAACTCATACATGTGCTGGATGGTTCATTGAAGTCTTTTCAGAATGTTTAAACCTAAAGTTTGGCATTTCGAGAAATATACCTGGGCCAGCCCGCTAAACCGCACTAATTATAGTAATCTACGTCTATGGACTATTTGACAACAAGAGGACTCCAGGACAGAAGGAGTCCAGCACGTACACTCTCTGTGAAAAGACAAACTGTAGCTTCATATTTATCAGAGTGGTACAGCTTATTATCTTAAGCTCAAGCATTAAAATAATTCTGTTTTAAAATGTCCTTTAAACCAAAAATATTCAGTTTAAAAAAAGGAAAAATCCAAATTAAAAAACTAAAAGACTAGAATGTTTGCTTGAGGGCACACAGTGAGGGACCTCAGGGAAAATTCTTCATTCTTCTTCAACAAACAAAAAAAATAATGATTTTGTTTGTTAATTAATCAATCTGTAGGCTTGAAGGTTTGACCGTCTCACACACACACACACACACAGACGGCTGAAAATAGATGAGAAGAATCTTGAACAGGACTAGTTTGTAGAAGGTGACGAAGGTTTCGCTGAGAGCTCGAGGCAAGCGCTTTAAACGGGGGGGTGTGCCTACTGTCACCTGATTGGGTGGTGAGTGCACAGATCTTTCTCTTGAACCTATCAGACCCTTGACAGGGAAAAACAACGATAAAAGGTGAAGCACAAATGAAATTTGAATCAGTCCACAAACAAAAAATAATGATTTTGTTTTAATTAATCAAACTGTAGGTTTGATCACACTGACTGTGAGACTGACCGTCTCACACACACACACACACACACACACACACACTGACAACATGCCATATGGTGAGGAAATCAGATTCTATCCAGAGAGACAGACAGGCAGTCAGACAGACAGGCAGGTGGGGAGACAGCAGTTCAGTAGGTTACAGCAGGTATGTGGCCAGATGGCATGCTGTGTGTGTGTGTGTGTGCAGCATCTCACTGGATGGTCTTACGGTGAAATCAGGTTGATTTTCATTCCAGTCACTTGTATGGTTTGTGCTGCCTTCACAGGCTGTGGTAAAATAAGCCGTCCTGGTTGTTCACGCTGAGTGGAGGTGACCGTGGAACATCCAGCTGATCTGTGTGCGCCACCAAGAGTCAAATACACAACTCGTGTTTGTAATAGCAAACTGAACAACATAATCAACCAATCAGAAAGCTTCAGAGGCAGACGTAGCTGTCTGCTTTACATCAGCAGTACTGTATGTGTGTGTGCTGTCACACTCAGTGAAAGGTGAGGAGCAGAAAAGGTTTAAAGCTGTCGTCTTAAACTCAAAACACTGGGGAGCTCTTTGTTCCAGACTTTTTTTTCCAGACATAACAAAATCAACATGTGACATTTCAAAAGTGAAAAAATATATAAATCAAATAAATAATAATAAAATGAAATAAGGAGTAACTAATAGAAAAAACAAACAGAAAAAACTGCATCAAATACACAAAAAAACAAAAACACAATATGTCCAACATGTTCACTCAAACAGAGGAACACATTCCCAGCATGTTACAAATTCACACAAGAAAAACTAAAATTAGTAGACAGTGGCTACTCTAAAAATCAATTCCTCAACATCAGCAAAAAGAAGTTTCCAAGAGAACCATGTATCGAGCACCTAACTTTCTGCAGCTTCACAAACTGAAGGATGTCCCTGATCCAAGAGGAGTGAAAAGGCAGCGCAGGAGACTTCCACCTCAATAAGATCAAACATCCAGCCTATAAGGAGACACAGTCAGCTTTATATTTAGGAAGCTGCAAAGTAAGAACAAACAAAACCGAGCAGTACATGCTGGTGGATCAAACAGAAACAGCTGAATATCTGTGTCCAAAAATTAAGTAGTGAAGGCAAAAGTATGCGTGACGTCACCCACAGGTTTCCATAGTGCTGTTTTGAAGTTCAGAATCTGTGGTGCTGGCCGCCACCATGTTGGCAGTCCTGCCTCTTCACCTCTCAGTTAATCTAAAATAGGGAAATTCAAATTCAGTGGACCTAGTAGCCAAATGATACCTGGGTGCTGAAACAAACCACCTGTGACAGCAGCCACCTGGTAATCCTGCATAACTTTAATCTGAACAGGTGAGTTGTATATGAATTCACCCTGTACCAGGCTGTAAACATGTTTATTTCTGCTGTGAAGTTTGAACATGGGGACTTATGGAGACTGACTCACTTCTGGAGCCAGCCTCAAGTGGACACTTGAAGAACGTCAGTTTTTGGCCCCTCTGCATTGGCTCCACTTTACAACCATGGAGGCTGCCACTTTCTTTTAAGCCACATGTTGTGGCTCCATCAGCTGATGGAGTTTGAAAGTATTGAAGAAATGTAAAAGGTTTAAAGACGTTTCACCCAAAAGTCAGGATCAGATTGTCATTTAATCTTTAATCTAAAGTTTTACTGGAATGTTACTGACTGAGAGACTGGTCACTGATTATGGATATTAACACACACACACATGCGCACTCACACTTGACCTCTTTCTGTCGCCCATATTTGGAGTGCTGCTTCACATGAATATTAATAAGCTTGTCACCATACGACCACTTGGCCTTCTTACAGGCTGTGTGTGTGTGTGTGTGTGTGTGTGTGTGTGTGTGTGTGTTCAGTTTTTCTAATAAATATTAATTTGTCTGTCTATCTGTCTGCAGGTCACCTGCAGCAGGTGGACATGTGCAGCTTCTCGTCTCTCGGTCAGTTGGTGCGTTTTGGCTTCTCCGCCATGTTCGGCTTCGGCGGGCGGAGCTTAGCACGGGCAGAGAAGAAGAGGTGGATGTCGTCATCGCGGCGACGAGAGTATGCCCTGGTTAAGACACTGGCTAGGCTGAGGTACGATACATGCAAACATACACTACAAACTTACATAAAGTTATGGTTCCCAACCCACACTAGGGGCCGCCAAAGCATCATATGCGGTCTGGAGGAACTTGCTGATGTAAGGTGTGAGCAAGCTTTAAAAACACTATATTCAGTTAGCCTATGCCTGAGCATGTCATGCAGCATGCAAAGTTCATCCAGATCACTGTGATGCAAACCTGTTATTACCTGTCCTGTTTTTGTTATGCACTGATATCATATGAATCATAGATCATATGAAATATCCATAAAATATTAATGGAAAACTGAAGGAAATGTTGATACAGAATATGTTGAAGTTTAAAATCTGTCCGTGGATAGAGGTCCAGTGTTCAGTGTTCATATTCTGAAAAATATAAATTAAATTGTAAGTTGTAAGCATGTTAACATGCTAATGTTAGCATGTATCTCACAGTACAGCCTCACAGAGCTGCTAGCATGGTTTCCTTTTGTCTCCCTCAGACCAGAGGACTGTCAGCTGTCCTTCCTACCAGCGAAGAAGTCAAACAGGAATTTGTTTGAACATGGGTGAGAAGCACACACACACACACACACATGCCAAACACACACACACTAACAGTGTTGTGTATTGTAAATCTGAAGCTGTTGGAGACAGAATGTGGTTTTAATCTGTCTGTTTTCTCTCTGAGCAGAAAGACAAAAAACAGAACTTGTGTGTCAGATTTATGGATCTGTATTCATAGAATATGACATGGATGGAATATAATATTTATAACAATGCTTTCATTGCATTGCAGTTACAGTCTAGGTTGTCTTCCACAGTCTGTAATGTTGAAGCACCCAAAGAGGCAAACTGAACAGCAGCTCTAGTTTTGAATCTTTCACAAAAACTGTAGTTTTTCCTTCACACTAGAAACAAGTGGGTGAGTTGTCAGAAAAGACATGGGCTCCAAAGTGTAAAACAGAAGGTCCAAAGAAAGGCTGTTGGAAAGATTCCCAGACGTCCGTCCAGCATGTACATGTTGCAAAATGATGCTGCCTTCATGTGTGCACATCTTTTGGAGTTCCAAACTAGCCACTTCGCTCTCAGTGATCCCTGAAGTCACTGTAGATCTCTCCCCTCGCTCTGTTCGGAGCACCCTGCCGGCTCCGGTGGGTATGCTGATAAAGCAGGACCATCTCTCTTCTCTCAGACTCATGCTGAACATGTAGTAAAGCTGGTGGAGGTCTCACTGGCCAGCCATCACTGCTCCCCATGTTCATTTTTGGACTGGTTAATTTTCTCTGATGCATCGACTCACCTCAAACCTGCATCAGCACTCTGCTTTATTAACTAACCATCAGTCGTCTGTCTACAGACTGACTACAGACAGGCCTGACAGCTGATTTCATAACAGATTTATGAACAGGTTTGAATGCTGTAGAGAAATATGACGTATGTGTTCATAAATGTGTCATATTGATTGTGTTAATGAACAAAATTTCAAACTTTGATGTCCTCTCAGGAACCAGGACCAAGACCAGGACCCAGAGTCAGGTGAGTCCAGTTCTTATTCTGTTCAGATTTGTCTCTGTCAGTTTGATTTCATGTTTTATTTTCTGTGATTGGTTGGATCAGAAGGGGAGGAGTCCTGGACAACCAATCAGGGCCTGTATCTGAGCATCAGCATCATGTCCATCCCCTGTTTGAGTCCACACACACCTCAAGGACTGGCTCCCAACACCAGGTACGTGCGTGTGTGTATGACGGGCAGCTGATCCTCCTGACAACGTTAAGCTGTGACCTTGAACGCACCACGCTGTGAGTCGTTTCGTCACGCTTCCTCTTCCTGTCTGTGACAGCCTGGCAAACGGCAGCGCTGCGTTGACTGCAGTTGGGAACACGTCACGGTCAGAGTTCATCAAACACCTGAAGAGATACAGCGGCACCAGTGGACAGGTGAGAGCAGCTGGCAGTCAACGTCGGCTTTGAGGCCAGTTTCCATGTTCAAAACTGACGTATGAAATATTCCATAAATGTATCGGACACGTTCATTAGCAGCTGTAGCCTCTACTGAAGGTCCTGATTCACAACTTTAAAGATGATGTTAAAATTGTTAAAATGTTAAATGTTAAAATTTTGGTTATTAAAGCAGCTATAATCAATATTTTCATACATACATATGTGACATGTTTTTGGCCATACGCTACCTACACAGCACCAAACATCAGACAGACAACTGGCTGTGAACACTGGAGCGTTTAGCAGCTTACAAGGTGATAATATGTCAGTGTTGTGTTCACTGCTTGTTTCTGGCGCCCCCAAAAGGTCAAAAATATCAGTGGTTGCAGGTTTGAGCTGACGGCTACAGAAACACTGGCAGTCTGCTCGCAGCTGTACGTGCCGTTCTTCATCAGTCACTTCATCAGTCGTCTGAGCGCTGACCTCTCCATCTTCAGACTCCACCTCTCACAGCACGAAGTAAACCAAACAAACTAGTTAATGGGCAGATTAGCCTGCTTCAGCCCGGCCCGGCCCGGCCTATGGGACTGCACACTAACCCACTTACTAAATATACTGACAGTGAGGCGTTCACTGTCCTGTAGAGTAAACAGGCTGTTTACTCACTGACCTACATCCTTTTAACCTACATCCTTGATGGGGGTGACGGACAGCTCGGCGTCAAACGTGACATGACGGAGTCAGAAACTTCCACTCTGCTCCTCTGTCCTTGAACACATCACGCACGTCTTTATTTGTCCAGTCCAAAGTTCAGCGTTTCACACGCCTGTCTGCGTTGCTGAGCTCCAGTGAAGTGCAGGAGCACATTTTGTCCTGTTAGACTGCTGCGGACTGTCATGCTGACTGCAGGCACACTGACGCGTTCACAGACAGGACAGAAAGACTGTGCAGGTCATTTACTTCAGTTAAACCTACTAATACCACACTGTAAGAACACTAGATAATAATAATATTATATATATAATCAGCTCGTATATATAATATATAGATTACATAGTATTCTAGTTGAGTTGATTGGGGTGTAACTAATGACTCGTCTTAACATTTATCTTATTATTGATTCATCTGTTTGTTCATGATGTTTTTGATCACTATATTCATTTCTTCATTTACAAAACATGAGAAAAGTGAAAATCCCGTCACCTGCACAGACTCTATCAAACCCCAATTTTTGTTTCTGCATGAAAAAGTGCTCTGATAGCTGATCGGTTTGTTGACTGAAGCTCAGATGTCGCTCGGCGTTCTGGCTGTTGAAGTATTTATCACTGCACATTTGAAACGTTCTCATGTTTTGCATGTAGGATCTTAATTTGTGAGATAATGTAAGTGAAGAGAACTACAGCGTGCCATGTAAAAGAGCAAACCTGAGGAGGCAGACTGAAAGACAGACAGACAGTGTGTCTGTTGGTCTTTGCTGCCCCCTGTTGGAGGTTGATGGTGTTACAGTAGAAACAGTCACAGGGAGAAAGAGAGTCACTCCTTCAGATGAACAAAAAGTGCTTAATGAGGACCTTAATGAACCTTCCTGTCCTGCTCTGCTGGCCTTTGACCTCCGAGGACACACACAAACACACACTTCTCTCTGATTATCTGCAGTTCAGCTTCTCCTTCGTGGAGACGCATGCTGTGTCAGCGGTCAGGATCCGGCCGCGGTCGCTGATTGGCTGTTCTGAGGATGAGAGCGAGGAAGAGGGTGACTCCAAAACCTCACCCATCATCCAATCAGAGGGAGCCTCCTTCCCCTGGAACATCGACGGGGAGCTGGTGGAGATCGCCAATGAAGTGCTCGTCAAGTATGAAGTTATTAATATTATTACCAAAACTGTAACCATGGTTACACATACACTTCCTGTGTGTCACAGTAAAGGTCATCAGCGTCTCCTTTAACCTACAAACACAACATGTTCTCACCTCTGTCCGTCCATGCTGACACGTTTTAAGGTTTCACACGGAATCATCGGTTCAGTTATCGGGTCAGCACCGCTGACACGTTCTGCTTCCTGTGCCCGTCTTTCAAACCGTTTGTCCACCTCCAGGTGGACTGTTAGCTGAGTCCTAACCTGAGGAGCTGGCTCTCCAGTGTTGGCAGTCTGACTTTTAAACAGCACGTGGAGCACCTGACCCAGAAACTACAGAACAGATGTGTTTCTGTCGTCTGTTTATCTTCATGTTCACGTCGTCCTGATAACTCTGCAGTTCATCACTTTCAGCTTCCTGTTTCTTTTATTATAGGACTTACTAATATGTTTGTTTGTGAAGATAAAGCCGTGAAACTTCCTCAGTAGATCACATCTGTTCTCACATTTAAACCACGACTCATGGGAGCGGATCTCAAACTGTCACATGTTCCTGGTGCTGTGATGAAATGTGCAAGAAACGTTTCTCAAGCCAAACCAGCGAGATCGCCTTCACTGCTTGTATGTGACAGTGGCTGTGTATTCAGACGTGAGACTGACGTGCTAAAATGGCATCTGATGAACTTGCAAGAGTGAAAGAGGCTGAGAGGTCAGATTATGGCAGTGAGATTATGGCAGTGAGAGGATAATCCAGAGTAATGGAAGCTCCTGTTGATTTTCAGGCCTGAAGACAGAAAACACAGAAAGTTCAAAACTTACGATAAATAAAACGTCTGTCTCCATGGAGACGCATCACGCAGTGAGAAAATGTGTTTTTTGGTTAAACTGCTCCTTTACATTATTTTACATCGTTACGTTGATCATCACCTGTGAACTCCTCTCCTGATTCCTAAACACGTATCTGACCGTGTGTCTGTGTGTGTGTTGGTGGTGCGTTCAGGGTCCATCCGCGCCTCATCACTCTGTACGGGGAGGAGGTGGACGAGGCCGAGTCGACCGCCTCCTGCAGCTGCATCTGAGTCGGACTGAGGCCGCCGCTGTGCCAGACACATCGCCCCGTCGCAGTAAGCACAGAGGGTCGCCAGCGCCCTCTGTGGGTCGTTGCTGTTTCCTTGGCAACATGAATTAACGTAGAAGTAAAAGTAGCGACAGATCTTTGCAGCTTCCTGTTCGTTACAGCTGCATTCATTCGTTTCTACTTGAGCGATCACTGCAGCTTTAACTCCAAACTGCCTGTGCTTTATGATACAGATGTTTTCTACTCACATGAATGTTTACGTTATTCTATTTGAATTATCAGCTCTCCTTGGGTGATTTCATTTGTGTTGCCTGTTTTTTTTATGTTTTTGTTTTTTGTTATGTCTCGTCCTGTGTGGCTCTGCAGCAGACAGCGAAGCTTCATCTGAATTTAGTTTGAGTTCAAACTGCACTGTGAAGAAAAGGCTTTCTTCTGTGTGCCGTGTTGGTATGTCGCCATTCTGTGGATGATGAAAAGCAGAAGCGGAAACTGTAAAAGTTTTGGATTTAATCATGACAGAGCAGTTTTTACTGATCCTCCTGTTTTTATTTGGAAGCTTTCTTCGTTGCTGCAGATTTCTGGATGGAGACAAAAACAAGAAGGAGCAGTTTAAATAGAAAATCCTTCATTTTAATGGAAACGTGTTGATAAAAGCAGTGAGACTCTCCAGTGCAGAACAACTTCACAGAAAAAAAAGCAACAAACTCATTCATTAAAATCTTCAACCATCTGTGTGTGCCGTGTGCATTTCTACTGAACACATAAAGGAGGGGAGGAGCCAGTCTGAAACAGTCAAACAATGCTTTGGAATATTTAAATACTATAAAACTTTATCTTTGAATGCTGCTTTTCAAGTAATCATTCAACCTCTGTCTCAATCTGTCACACATCTTCCTCTGAGGTCCAGTCCACCTCTGTCTGTCCAGTCTGCCTGGGTTCTACTGAACCAGGTGACATCAGCTCCCGTGAAGCTCTCACCTCTGCAGTCTGTACAGCATCTTTGAAACGCGCTCTACAAATGAAATGTGTCATTATTACATTCACATGGGCATGATCAGAAATATCTCCCTCAGTGAAAACAGTGAAAAGCATTCAGGCTCGACTGGCTGTCACATGATATTTGTTCAGAACAGTGGAGCAGAAGGGGTTTTTCTTCTTTACAGGCGGTCATGCCTGATGTACGTTAAAACATCAAAACAGTTTCCTGTTCTCTGCTACTTTCTCGTTTCCTCGCAGCGGAGGTAAAAAAAAAAAAACTGTACAGCAAACTTCACAGCCGACGTGTGTGAACCATGACTGACAGAGTGAAGGCTCAGTCACAGCACAGAGAGGCACAGCAACATTCAACTTTTCTTTGCACAAGTCTGACCACAGTACGGCCCTTCTTCCTCCTCACATCTCTGAGGCCACATAACAAATAACTGGCAGTTACTGTCTTCACCAAGAAGACGTGTGTCCTGTATCACAGCTGTCTTCACGCCAGGAGCAGTTCATACGCCGACCCATGGGAAGCCGTCCTGACACTGTCACCGTCTGTCACAGTCAGATTTATTTACTCATGTCAAACAATCCATCGAGCACGATGGTGAGCCATGATTCTGCCAATTTCTGTATGACTTCACTTCCCAGCAGCCTTCACAGGACTGCTTGTCCTGTCTGGAGAGCGTCTGGTGGAATGGTGAGACACAGGCAGTCTGCTGTGTGTGTGTCACCAGTGCATAAAGTCAGCAGGTAAACAAAAAAAGCTGAAAGATAATGTACAGTGAGGAGCCAATCAGAGGCCAGATATTCATCCCCCTGAGATAAGAAAGTCACTTCCTGTGGTTTGCTTCCAGTGACTGTCACGGGAAGCCCCGGGCCTCCTGACCGGTCCAGGTGTGATGGGTATGAGGTTCAGCTTCACTTCCCTTTTTATTATTCCTCCATCTGTCCATCGCTGCAGTCTTTGCACTGGTCTGGATTTGTGAAGGCACATCAGGCAGCATAGTTTTTATAAAAAGGCACGTTTAATTCAGGTGTATGAGGACACGACGTTTTATCGTCCGTCACGTCCAGGACAGTTCTGTAACCAGCCAACGTCTTACCAGTGACAGTCTGAAAGGTTTTCATTGGCTGATGTTCAACACAGAGCACTGCAAACTTTGGACAAGCTCTGTTGCCGTATTGTCATACTCAGTAATCCATCCATCTGTGACAGTTTCATGTCCCATTAAAACTGCTGCAGTCACATTGTGAACTCAGTGGTCAGAGGTCGGAGGTTGCGGTCAGAGGTGACGGTGGGGTTTAGGTAGTGCTCTCTCTTTTATCGTATTTAGGAACATAATCCCAGCTGTCTCTCCTGGACTCTTCTTTCTTCTTCTGGAAGTCTCTCTTAAAGAAACCAGCCTGACACACACAAGGAGACACACACAGCGTCATTTATCAGTGTATTGTATAACAATATACTGTAGCATTATAGCATGATACACTGACCATCGACTGCCGTTTATCTGTATGTTAAAATAATTGTATTGTCATATATTGTAGCTCTAAATACCATTCTATTGTTCTCAGTACCATTGATACACTGTGTTCTCAGTAAGTGAGACAGGTTTATTGACACGATGTGTGACACGTAATATCTGAGGCCAACACACACATCTTGTTTGATATTCTGTGCAGATATGGTCGTGTGTGATTATACATACCTTCCACAGACACCAGATGAGAGCTGCCAGGATCAACAGACCCACAGCTAAACTGATCACAATGATGAAGACCTTCACAACTGTTGAGGGTTTCTGGGTAAAAAGAGCTTCCACCACCACCTGGAAACATGACACATACAATATATGACTGTTAGTAACACCTACATACAGCAGATCACTGTAGGATTACTTTATTGAACAACTACTACTGCAAGTCCAACGGGGCTTTGATGAGGCACTAGTGACCTGCAGCTGTTTCTCAATTTGTATTGTCTCGTACAGAATCAGAACCTCCAGGCTGAAATATTGATGAGGAGGCAGCTGATAATGATGATGATGTGCCATATAGCACAGCGATGAGCTCCTTCCAGTTGGAGTCTGGTTTGACTCTATGGGGTTGTTGGTTGTTAGTGGTGGCTGCTGTCAGGGTGTTTTACCTGTGCTACAGGTTGTCCGTGGATGAGGACGGTGTTAGACCCTTGGGAATTTAACATCATTGCGATGCTCTCCATCCTCATGATACCATGACGACCCTGAGACAGAGACCCAGACAGACATGAGACAACAAGCAGAAATGATCCTGTGTTTATACTGGATGTGTTGCTGAGTGTGTCATCTGTAATTCTGGCAGCACTCACAGTCACAATGTGAAAATGACCTGAAGTGCAAATATACATCTCCTGCAGAGCTGATTCATGTGTGTGTGTGTGTGTGTGTGTGTGTGTGTGTGTGTTACCGGAGCTTGCAGCAGCACAGCAGGGTTCAGTCTGATCTCCAGCTGGATAGTGGTCTCTTTCCCGACCTCCAGGTTACCGAGTCGACACACCAAGCGCTCACACAGCTCATCGCCGCCACAGAACTGTACACACACATATGGAAAAAAGTTTGAAGCTTATATGTGTGTCGGCGTGTCATCAGGCCGGCGGAGTGATGAACGCTGAGTGCAGATCAAGCATCTCCCTTTCATGGTCACATGACATGGTAATCCATACAGAGGTCTGATATTTCAGCCAAAGCGGTGGACTGACTGACAGACAGACAGCGTACCATCTATAGAGCCACAGAGAGCAGCTGTGGGGGGCTTTAAATACTACACTGCCCATGAGCCTGTGAGCTGTATCTATTCTACATTCTATAACAGAGAGCACAGATGGCCCATGGCTGCAGAATTTATCTGAAGTTGTCAGCGAGAAGGTCAACTTCTCACTTCATTACGTCAATAACTGCACGGCAACAGACCGAGATTTCTATTCAGAGCAGTTTCTCTGCGTGTGTGTGTGTGTGTGTGTGCATACCATTCTGCGGGTGGAGGTGGAGGAGAAGAAGAAGACGAGCTGTTTGATGAAGGAAGCTTGAGGGACGTTGCAGTCCTCATCGACTGGAATAGTTGCGTCACTGATGGAACACACACCAGCCGGCTGCAGAGACACACACACAGTGTTACTGATGCCACTACTACTGCTCTCATTATTATTATTAACATAACTGCTGGGGTCCTTCTTCACTGCTACTGTTACTGAGTCAGCAACCACAATGGCTGAGTGTTGAAGCTGATGCAGTGAGTGAGGCTCAGGGTGAGGCCCTTTCTGTCGTACTGAGTGTTTGCTCTGGCCCCAGTAACTGACATAGGCAGCACAAAGTATCTTCACAAACCTGTGAGGAACACACTTATTTTTGTACTGACCGTGCTACTTGTACTTCTGTGACTCGTTCTGCCTTTACTGGACCTACCTGCCAATCGATCACCTTCAGCAGTCTGTGTTCGTAAGGTGCGAGGATCTTTGGTAACATAATTTCGACCACAGTATCCAGAGAGCTGCTGGGTCCGTAGTTCAACACCTGCAGGCAGACAAAACAGGAGATGAGATTAGAATATTTCTGTTCTGCACAGGCCTAAGAGCACAGAAGCCATTGAATATTCTGTAGGCTTTGACCGGTGCTCAGTTTCTGTTCAGGCGTTTAGACCTGGAGTTTAAGGTGAGGGCTCTGAAGCACATCAGACAGCTCAGAGGTGGAAGCAGAGCCGGACAGCTGTTAACCTTTAACTGTGACAGTGAACAGAATGTAAAGCTAAAAAATCTTCTGATTATTTACACTGTCTGAACCAGACTAACAGTTACCTTGTACGTATAGTTGAATCTTTCGGGGTAGCAGTCAACTGGAGTGGAGTCTTCATCACCAAACACAAACGAGGTGGGATTGACAAAACTGTAAGACAGACAGACAGACAGACAGACAGACAGACAGACAGACAGACAGACAGACATCATTGGTGACTGCTGGTTATTCAGCTGTGTGACATGCATAAAGGACTGTTACATTTCTACAATAATCAGAAACATAAAGACACTCCGCTCAGCAGATGAACGTGCCTTCTTTTGGCACTGTTCCTCCATCCTCAAGAAACTTTTTCATGATACTTTTTTCATAATAAAATACCGTCTTAACCTACTCATCATGTTCTGCTTCTCCATCTAATGCTTCAGTGCTTCTAACTGTAGCCTTACTTTGTTCTTTGTTAGCCTACCTGCTGCTGACTGTTCTTTTCTGTCATGTTGTCAGTGGAGCAGGCATGAGTTTACTATACTGTAATTAAATATAAACAGGAAGAAGTTTAATGAAGTCAGAACCAATGTGTGTGTGTGCTCGCTCATGATTGTTTTATTGCTTTTAGGTCTCTGTTTTCTGCCTCCTTTCAGACTCAATGACTATTATTAGATTTAGGTGGGATCAGGAGGAGGCTTGAGTGGAAGTCGTGTGTGTTGGCTGGGAAGCTGTCCGTTAGGAAAGAGAGTCCAGAATAGACTGCTTCAGGTCTAACATCTTCTAATTCTCGTATGTAGCATGTTTATCAGAGATTTTTGGTTCTTTGGTTTTGAAAAGTATAATTATTGCTATAGTAACAGTTTCTGCTGACTCACCCGTGGATTTTGACGTTGACTCCATATTTCAGAGGCAGAGTGAAACTGACGGCGTTGTCATGGAGATACTCCTCCTTCTCATAGTTATCACTGAAGACAGAACAGACAGATCACATGATGAACCTGCGAACATCTTCCAGGAGTTTTTTTCTTCTTCTCCACTTGAGGTGAGAGGAGGGAGCGTGTCCTTACCTGCTGGTGTTGACGTGAATCATGATGTCACCAGGTGTGCTGTTCTGGCTCACGTCCAATAGGAAGCTGATATTTAACTATAAGGAAAGAGGACGTGTGTGACATCAAATGGCTGACAGCTGCAGGATTGGAGTGTTTTTATTTATTTCTTCACTTTTCTTCTCATCTTTATTGAATTGTGTTCTCATCAGACGTTTACGCATTGGGGGAAGGTTCACTTTAAAACTGCTGCTCTGTGTTTTTCTGAGGGGAACTCTGATATTTCAACATTTTCTTTCACAACTCAACTGAGTCAAAATCAACTGAGTTGAAGGAAATACAGCAAATATCTGCTGACGGGACAAAAGCTGCAAAACAAAAAGTACACACATGCTGCAACTGTTTGGTGACCACAGGTCTAACACAGTTACTTGATTCCTGCAAAACTAATGACATCCCCACCAGCTAACTCATTTAACACACTAAACTAAGATGGGGACTTCACTGAACGTCACATTAGCATGCAGGTATAGTAGTAAAGCACTGCTGGCACTGACTGTTCTGTCAGAACATAGTAAGAGCATGTGATTGGCTGAGGCCTACCTGAGCGTGGGCTGGCAGGAGGTGGCCGCTGACTCCGCAGTCCACACCCTCCATTGTGCTGTTGGCTTCCTGTATGACGTCACAGCTGACCACGTTGTCCTCCTGCACACACACACACACACACACACACACACACACAGTTTGTCTGGTTACCTCGGTTAGTTTGTTTCATGAGTTATTGATGCTGCTAAAGTTATATAATCTTTGATGTTTTCATGGAAACTTTGTCACTGACAGCAATGGTTCATCAAAACAACGTCTGTTTGGTCATTGCTGCAACAGTATTGAATAGAGCTCGACTGATAAGGGATTTTTGACACTGAGGCATATCACTGGTTTACATGTATGGAGGCTAATATAGAGAATTTTGAGCTTGGATGATGATGATAGACCATCTCTGTGGGATTGTGCATGATGGGACTCTGAAGACTTTGCTCTGCTTTTCTTAACAAAAAACATGGATAAAGAAAATTCATGTTGCTGCTTCTCTTGCGCTATTAAATTAAAAGCTGCAGGCTGCAAACCAGCTTTCTTATGTCATGATGGGAAATTATAGACTGAGGTCTTTATTAAAACAATGTGACTTTGTTTGGCTGTGCTGTAAACATCAGCTGCTCCTCTGTTGTACTCCAGACAGTGAGTGTGTGCTGTAGCCGTCGTCTGACACCAGGTTTGAAATCTTTAGGACTGTAACTTAAAACTTGTATCTTTAAGCTGCCCAGTCAATGTGATGTGTACTCACGTTGTTCAGAACTTTAATGTAGTAGATGTTGTTGGGGAAACGCAGCGTCAGTCGCGGTAAAAAGGCATCGTCTCCAGAGTTCAGCAGCACGGTTTTCAACATGATGGTCTGTCCAGAGCCCAGAGGAAAGTACTGCTGCTGACTGAGGACAACAGACAACAAAGAACACTGAGCTGGACGACAGCAGCATATGTAAATACTAATGAAACACATAAACTACGTCTCTGATAATGAAAAACTCTGATATACTGTTAACACTAGATTAACTCAACTATGCACAAACTACTTTAGTTGATTATCTTAAAGCATAACACAAGTCAACACTGCTACGACCTGTGTCAAATAGAACAGGTGCTCACACACAACTCCCTGCTGTATGTATGAGTGTGTGTGTGTGTTCTTACTTCGGCAGCACTAGTTTAGCTGACAGCTCCATGTTGGTCGAACAGCTTGGCAGAGAACAGCGCCGAGCAAACCACGTCTGATGGAGTGAAAGAGGCAGAGAGTTTATTGATGACATCAATGATCAATAATCATCAGTATAACACCAGTCTATGAGACCAGTCTGTGACACCAGTCTATAATACCAGTCTATAACACCAGTCCATGACACCAGTCTATAACACCAGTCTATGACATCAGGCTATAACACCAGTCTATAACACCAGTCTGTGACACCAGTCTGTGACACCAGTCTATAACACCAGTCCATGACACCAGTCTATGACACCAGT
Organism: Nibea coibor; assembly: GCA_023373845.1. Classification (NCBI taxonomy): domain Eukaryota; kingdom Metazoa; phylum Chordata; class Actinopteri; family Sciaenidae; genus Nibea; species Nibea coibor. The sequence continues at coordinate 2,884,572 of CM041724.1, forward strand.
CTATGACACCAGTCTGTAGCACCAGTCTATAACACCAGTCTATGAAACCAGTCTATGACACCAGTCTGTAACACCAGTCTGTGACACCAGTCTATAACACCAGTTTATGACACCAGTCCATGACACCAGTCTATGAGACCAGTCTATAAGACCAGCCTGTGACACCAGTCTATAACACCAGTCTATGACACCAGTCTATAAGACCAGTCTGTGACACCAGTCTATAACACCAGTCTATGACACCAGTCTGTGACACCAGTCTGTAACACCAGTCTGACACCAGTCTGTGACACCAGTCTATGAGACCAGTCTATGACACCAGTCTATAACACCAGTCCATGACACCAGTCTATAACACCAGTCTATGGCACCAGTCTATGACATCAGTCTATAACACCAGTCTATAACATCAGTCTGTGACACCAGTCTATAACACCAGTCTATAACACCAGTATATAACACCAGTCTGTGACACCAGTCTTAAACACCAGTCTATAATACCAGTCTATGAGACCAGTCTATAAGACCAGTCTGTGACACCAGTCTATAACACCAGTCTGACACCAGTCTGTGACACCAGTCTATGAGACCAGTCTACGACACCAGTCTATAACACCAGTCCATGACACCAGTCTACAACACCAGTCTATGGCACCAGTCTATGACATCAGTCTATAACACCAGTCTATAACATCAGTCTATGACACCAGTCTATAACACCAGTCCATGACACCAGTCTACAACACCAGTCTATGACATCAGTCTAAACACCAGTCTATAACATCAGTCTGTGACACCAGTCTATAACACCAGTCTATAACACCAGTCCATGACACCAGTCTATGACACCAGTCTATGACAGCAGTCTGTAACACCAGTCTATAATACCAGTCTGTGACACCAGTCTGTGACACCAGTCTATGACACCAGTCTATAAAACCAGTCTATGACACCAGTCTATAACACCAGTCTATAACACCAGTCCATGACACCAGTCTATAACACCAGTCTATGACATCAGGCTATAACACCAGTCTATAACACCAGTCTGTGACACCAGTCTATAACACCAGTCCATGACACCAGTCTATGACACCAGTCTATGACACCAGTCTGTAGCACCAGTCTATAACACCAGTCTGTGACACCAGTCTATGACACCAGTCTATAACACCAGTCTATGACACCAGTCTATAACACCAGTCTATGAAACCAGTCTATGACACCAGTCTGTAACACCAGTCTGTGACACCAGTCTATAACACCAGTTTATGACACCAGTCCATGACACCAGTCTATGAGACCAGTCTATAAGACCAGCCTGTGACACCAGTCTATAACACCAGTCTATGACACCAGTCTATAAGACCAGTCTGTGACACCAGTCTATAACACCAGTCTATGACACCAGTCTGTGACACCAGTCTGTAACACCAGTCTGTGACACCAGTCTATGAGACCAGTCTATGACACCAGTCTATAACACCAGTCCATGACACCAGTCTATAACACCAGTCTATGGCACCAGTCTATGACATCAGTCTATAACACCAGTCTATAACATCAGTCTGTGACACCAGTCTATAACACCAGTCTATGACACCAGTCTATGACACCAGTCTGTAACACCAGTATATAACACCAGTCTGTGACACCAGTCTTAAACACCAGTCTATAATACCAGTCTATGAGACCAGTCTATAAGACCAGTCTGTGACACCAGTCTATAACACCAGTCTATAACACCAGTCTGACACCAGTCTGTGACACCAGTCTATGAGACCAGTCTATGACACCAGTCTATAACACCAGTCCATGACACCAGTCTACAACACCAGTCTATGGCACCAGTCTATGACATCAGTCTATAACACCAGTCTATAACATCAGTCTGTGACACCAGTCTATAACACCAGTCTATAACACCAGTCCATGACACCAGTCTATGACACCAGTCTATGACAGCAGTCTGTAACACCAGTCTATAATACCAGTCTGTGACACCAGTCTGTGACACCAGTCTATGACACCAGTCTATAAAACCAGTCTATGACACCAGTCTATAACACCAGTCTATGAAACCAGTCTATGACACCAGTCTATAAAACCAGTCTATGACACCAGTCTATAACACCAGTCTATGAAACCAGTCTATGACGCCAATCTGTAACACCAGTCTATAACACCAGTCTGTGACACCAGTCTTTAACACCAGTCTATAACACCAGTCTATAACACCAGTCTATGACACCAGTCTATGTGACCAGTCTATAACACCAGTCCATGACACCAGTGTAAGACACCAGTCTGTGACACCAGTCTATGACACCAGTCTATAAGACCAATCTGTGACACCAGTCTATAACACCAGCCTATGACACCAGTCTATAACACCAGTCTATGACACCAGTCTATGATGCCAGTCTGTGACACCAGTCTATGACACCAGTCTATAACACCAGTCTATGACACCAGTCTGTAACACCAGTCTATAACACCAGTCTGTGACACCAGTCTATGACACCAGTCTATAACACCAGTCTATGACACCAGTCCATGACACCAGTCTATGAGACCAGTCTATAAGACCAGCCTGTGACACCAGTCTATAACACCAGTCTATGACACCAGTCTATGAGACCAGTCTATAAGACCAGTCTGTGACACCAGTCTATGACACCAGTCTGTGACACCAGTCTATGAGACCAGTCTATGACACCAATCTATGGCACCAGTCTATAACATCAGTCTATAACACCAGTCTATAACACCAGTCTGTGACACCAGTCTATAACACCAGTCTATAACACCAGTCCATGACACCAGTCTATGACACCAGTCTATGACACCAGTCTGTAACACCAGTCTATAACACCAGTCTCTGACACCAGTCTTAAACACCAGTCTATAATACCAGTCTATGACACCAGTCTGTGACACCAGTCTATGACACCAGTCTATAAAACCAGTCTATGACACCAGTCTATAACACCAGTCTATGAAACCAGTCTATGACACCAGTCTGTAACACCAGTCTATAACACCAGTCTGTGACACCAGTCTTTAACACGAGTCTATAACACCAGTCTATAACACCAGTCCATGACACCAGTGTATGACACCAGTCTGTGACACCAGTCTATGACACCAGTCTGTGACACCAGTCTATGACACCAGTCTGTGACACCAGTCTATAAGACCAATCTGTGACACCAGTCTATAACACCAGTCTATGGCACCAGTCTATGACACCAGTCTATGACGCCAGTCTGTAACACCAGTCTATAACACCAGTCTATGACACCAGTCTATGACACCAGTCTATAACACCAGTCTATGACACCAGTCTGTGACACCAGTCTATGACACCAGTCTACGTGACCAGTCTATAACACCAGTCTATGACACCAGTCTTACACATGATGAATAGTGTTCTGATGACTAACTTCAGCTGTAAATTCCTACATGTTAACACGTCCTGCTCTGTATTTAGCAATCAGTGGGACACAGTGTGGACACAGGATGAGATGACTGCTAGTTAATGTGGTGCAGATGTTGCAGCTGTAAACACATCTGATTTAGCAGGAACTCATTATCAGTGTGTGTGGTGGAGCTGACATCTGGTTAGCTGTTTCCTGCCCACTGAACAACACTAAACAGTTTAGCGATCACCTGTTAGTTATCTTCATCCTCTCTAGCTTGTGGCTGTGCAGTAGACAAGGCTATTCTTCATTTCTAGTAAACACATAATGTTCCTATAAAATATTAATATTTGTTATACAAATACTTTCACAACCTGTTGTGAACGAGTACTGTATGTATATATTATTCTGTTGTTCTAACTTGATCATTTTGTCTGTCTAGTTAATCTGAATTTTTTCTTCAGTTACAGCTACCTAGCAGCTGGTTAATGTTTGTACTAGTTGGTATCTTGTTGGTATAAGCTGGTACCTTGTGGATTTTTGTTAGCACAAACCAGAACCAGATAGCAATAACAGCCTGACCTGGTTAGTGTTTGTTCTAACTAGTATCATATTGATGTTGACTACAGAAGGTACATTTTGTGCAGTAGCCTAGTCCTACTTTGTAAGAGCACTAGCCTGTACCTGGTTGGTGCTAGCACTAACTAGCTGGTATTAGCACTATCCTATATCAGGATCAGAATCTCTTTATTGGCCAGGTGAGTGTACACGCACAAGGAATTAGACTCCGGTTCACTGTTCACACTCTCAGTTGTAGGAATAGACCAACAGTTTAACAAGGAACATGACAGAGAGGCACAAACATGAACTTATTCAAATTCATTCATATTTGATATTCAAATTTAAGAAAAATAAATAAACACATAAAGAAAATAACTAAATGCATATTTAAAAGATATATATGTACATAAATATAGATATGTGTATCTATAAACACTGACATACATTTGTAGGCTGGGTAAAGGACCGGTGATGATGCAATGAAATGTGTTCTGTACCTGAGGTAGGTGGATATGACAGTATATACATAGCTATGTACAACAGACTAAATGTAAACAGTGAGGATAAATTATAAATTAAAGTAATTAAATTATAATGCACAGGTATTGCACAGATTTACAGGTTATGCACACAGCGTTATTTTCAGTGTATCCAGGTGTTACCACTGGTCAGTACCTGGTCGGTATTAGCACTAGTCTGTACATGGCTGTTGCTAGCACAAACTGATATCTGGGTGGTGTTAGCATTAGCTGGTGTTACTGCTGGTCAGTACCTGGTTGGTGATGGTGTTGGTGTGTCCTGCACTCTGCTGCAGAATGGGTTTTAATGGAGGGAAGGTTTTGGAAGCGTGCCGGTGGGGGGTTGTTTCTCTGTGACTGTAGGAAACCTCAAACTGGACTGGAGTAAAAATGTCCCTCACATCTTTCTGTAGGACAAACAAACAGGTACATTGGAAGGAGAAACATTGTTAGCATCACTACAGCTAGTCCAATCAGTAAATAACATGTAGTACATGTATGAGTGCTTTACCCTTTGGTAAGCCACGTGTGTTGTACAAGTGAGCTGGCCATGCCGTGCTTTCACACGTCCCCTTGTGCTATTGGATGACCCGTTACCATGGAAATAGAATCGATGAGGGAAGGATGGTTTATGGAGGAGGTCAGAGGTCAGATTATATTGAAGCTCTGAAGAGGAGAGGAGAGAAACAATATTAATTATAAGTAGGTAAGCTCTACACAAGACCCTTTCACAGAGAACTTGTTTGAAAACCAATCTAATAAAAAAGTCTTTTAACCAACCCACTGAGCTACTGTTAGCTAAATTAGCCAACTAACTACAGCTGTTTTTGTCTACCTCCATCTAAAACTATTGTTCCAATACTATATTTAGCACTGTACATGTGTTGCGCATAGATTTAAATCACAAGTCTTTCCTTGCCACTGTTGTTAGGTCTCTATAAATAATATTATAAAGAGTACAAGTGCTCTATATGGAAAGTGTCATGATCTATAAATAAAATTGAATTGAACTGAATTTAACTGTCAAAACTTGACAGTTGAAGCAACAACAGCTGGCTTTACAGTACCTATAGCTCCTCTGAAGTGTTTGGACCTGACACTGAAGCAGACGGTTACATTAAAACACACGGTTGGATTCTTGTGTTCATGGCACAGCGCCAACTGCTGGTCGATGTGCTCAGGCAGGGTCAGAGACGCCTTCACCTGAATCACCGGACGGGTCCTACAGCACACAGGACACATTCAGAGACAGCCAAAGAATTACATGTTTCATGTCTGAATTGAAAATAATGAAACAGTAGATGTATTTCTTTATTCACAATCATGAATTTGCGCTGAGAAGTCCTGTGGTGTTGTTTTACCTGAGAACAACTGCAGAGTCTGAGAGGAATGCTCCGACAGCCACATCTGCAGAAAGAGTTGAAGCTGGTTTAAAGCACATCTGGTGAGAACAGAAATGATGTGACACCAGTTGATGTGACAGTTCAGGTTACCCTGGTAGCCGTTATCGTCAATGTCGATGCTGGAGCTGAGCGACTGGCCGAACATCCTGAGGTCACGACCCAGTGTGGAACCAGTAATCCTCTGAAAACACACACACACACACACACACATCATGTTGGATATCCCAGAGCAGATGTGAATAATAATAATACTCATACACAGGTTTTTGTGTTGTTGGTGTTTGTACCTGAGATGGAGTTGGGGAGATGCCCTCCTTCCTGCCGTTGTAAATGTAGACGGCTCCTTTTAGGTCGTCTTCCTGTGGGGCACCAATCGCCACATCTACACATACACAAGTTATATTACTACATTGTGAGGACCTGAGAACTGATTTCCTTCCTTCCAGACAGCTCTTGCTTTCTGTTGCTTTCTCCATGAAGATTTCAGAGACTTGAAATTTGTTGCAGATGTTTAACTAATTGTTAATGGAATCTAATTGTTAATGAGAGGTCAGGTCCCAGGTTTCTGAGGGGGGTAAACAGTGTGTTGGAGAGGGACCTGGACCTCAGTATTGGTGGGAAATGTCTCACAGGATGAAAGCGCTCATGATTAGCGCATGAACATGAGAAAACAGCAGCATGCTCCTTTAATATTTAACCTGCATGCTTTGAAGATGTGAGGGTTCTGAAATTCAAACACACACATATGCACACAGAGACACACACATGCACACGCACTTACGCACACACGCAGCCTTTTATATAGCTGTGGCAGATTAGAAGGCAGGTCCAGTTACAGAGCAGTTTGTAGCAGCAGAACAGTTTGTCATTACAGTTTTAATGAACTTAATAACACACTCCACCCCTCACACGCACACACACACAGATGGTGAGGGGGCTGCATATGTGAGGGCGTTGTGTTGAAGTCGGGGATGTTTCTCTGTTATCAGGAAGTGACAGTTACTGGTGGTATGTGGGTGGCTTGTACCCCCTCGGACAGAGACCTGAACTCCAGCAGTAACTTTTATCACCACTGTTTAGTTCAGCCAGATAGTAGTACAGACTTCTGAAGTAATGTTAGCAGTAGTATAGTACAAATAATAATGTGACTTCTGTTAGCAGTAGCAAAATGTATATTTGCAGTGGTACTAGCAGTAGTGGTAGTAGTTGCTGTTCTTGGTATTTGGACAAGTAGTTATAGGCAATATAGTAGTAGTACTAATAAGTAGTAAGTAGTAACAAAAGAAGGAGCAGCAGTGTTACAGTATTTTATTACTAATACTATTTATGGTGGTTGTAGTAGTATTAGTGGTGTCTGAAGCAGTATCAGTAGTTGTAAGTAGTATTTGCAGTACTTATTAGTAATATCAGAGGGAGCAGTAGTATCTTGCTGTAGTAAAAGCCGTGTTACTAGTTGTAGTGCTATAAAGAGTAGAGTATAGTATTAGCAGTAGTAATATTAGTGGTCCTGTGTCTACTTGGTCTGGTTTGACCAGAATTAATGCTGATTGGTCAGGCTGTGCTCTGTGGGTGTGGTCATTACCAGGGTAACCATCGTCATCCAGGTCTCCTAGATTGGCGATGGTCTCTCCAAAGCGGGCGGCGTAGGCATCGCTGCCTGTCAGCTCAAACTGAGCCTCCAACAGCTCGGCCTGAGTCATTTTGTGAAGACACAGACAACACACAGTGTTTACACAGAAGAGACAATAATGAAAACCACTGCTGAATTCCAGCTGCACCAGTTACAGGCTCCTGATATATGTAAAAAACAAAAAAACAAAAAAAATGATTGATTTATTTGTGAGTGTGCTGTTGTCACAAAATAGTTTCCGACAGTTACAGAGCAGGGAGGCACTTTGAGATGACATCATTAAGTCACAGATCAGTAGCTTTTAGCAGACAAGCTCCACTCACTGTGGTCGTCAGCTCAGCTGTGATACCAGCACATGAGTTCCTTGTTAAAAGCTGATTCAAAATGAGAGCCACAGTAGAGTCAGAGCATGATAACTGTCACTCATGAGTGGCTGTGAGCCGTTAGCCTGAGCTTGTGGAGGCTATGAATCAGCAACAGACTGAGGCTATGAATCAGAGTTTAGCATCATGAGCATCATGTATGTAATGAGGGGCATTTGAACAGCGCTGAGAGCTCTTAAAGAGTGAAGGAAACACAGAGTCAGACTCCAACTCTTTAAACTGAACTGACTGAAATGATTCAAGTCTTCAAAGTCATTCATCCTTTATAGGAACATCTGTCTGCTCACATCTGGAACAAATGAAAGCTAATTATGGATGGTGGAACCAACATAAAAAAACAAAAATAAATGTCTGTGGAAAAACACTTGTGACAGTTAGTAGTGTGTTAGTATTAAACTGGGACACAGTGACAGACAGAAGACTCTGACCACACTGTTCATGTGCTCACCTGTCCCTGGTTGATGTACACATAGACTCTCCCCTCCTCTCGGGTGACGCCTGTCGCCATGGGAGCGCCAACCAAGAGATCTGACAAACCATCATTGTTCAGATCCACCGCACACACACTGGAGCCGAAGTAAGATCCCAGCTATACAAACACACACAAGGACACACGCGCTAACCGCTAAATGTTCCATTGTTTTAAATGAAGGATGCTAATGCTAAGTGGATTCTTACCTCTTTTCCAGACACTTCTGAGACGGCCTGCAGCATGTTATTGTCTACTGTGAATATGAAGACCTGCATATGACACACACACACACACACACACACTAACTTCAACCATCGTGACTATTACATAACAGGACACACAATATAAAAAAATCTCCAACAACAACATCTTCACAACACCATTGAGGAGAAGTCAAGCAGGTCCAAACACACACACATTCAGACTATCAGGTACACACACACACATTCAGACTATCAGGTACACACACACACACATTCAGACTATCAGGTACACACACACACATTCAGACTATCAGGTACACAGGAGGTCTTACCTTGCCCTTCTTTTTGTACCGTGGAGCTCCACCCACCACCTCCATAGAATCAGGACTCAGGAAGTGACCGGCCCCGACAGAGTATCCTGAATAGCACAGGACACATTTTCATACAGTCAGATTTTTGCAGTAAATAAATACAGATATACTTAATAAATATTATTAAAGATTAAAGATAATTTAACATCTGGATTTTATTAGTATGCATATCAAATTTGTGGAAATGTGACTTTTGACGGTTTTTGGTTAGGGTTAGTGTGGTTGACATGTAGCAACAGAAAGTAACACACACACACCCACACATACACACACACACACACAAAGCTCTACTTCCATCATAAACAAGCAGACTAAAGTCTGATCGTCAGCTCGTCGTCTTATTTTTGTGTCTCCATGAGAAAAGTCAAAATGTTCTTCAACACCTTCATCTGAAGAACATCGCACCTTTCTGCTCACAGTCCTGTTCATGCTCTTAATACTGAGACATCGTGGTGCCTTGGTAAGTACACTCTCTCTATGTGTGAACACACACACAAAACATGTGGTTCCTGTGGTTTCTGTCTTTTTGCAGCAAACTCAGTTCTCCAACATGTTACCCTGCTCTCTTCAGGCAAGATTCAGAGAAACCTGATTCTCGGTTTTACGTGCAGATTCTGCAGTTTAGAACAACAACTGAAGCATCTGTACCTTTTCTCTCCATATCTTCATATCAGTGTACAGAAATCATGTCCTGGGTTGAACTAGTGATGAGACGGGATTAGGTCTTGGTTTTTGGTTACAGTTAGAGCGGTTAGTGACATGTACGCACGCACACACACACACACACACACACACACACACACACACACAGATGATGAGAAAATGTTTCTTTCTGCTCAGTCTGTTCACACTGCGAGGTGAGGCGTCATGGTCACTTGATAAATTCACCCACTCTGTGTTGAAGGCTTACTGTGGGGTGTTAGTTTCAGTCCTGCCTATGTATGTTTGAGCTCGGGTAGAAGGTGCAGACTGCTGGTATATACTAACTGTAATGTAACTAACTGTATGTGGAGTTTCTCCAGCATAAGTAACCATGTCATATCGAGCTGTGCTGGAGCGATACAAATGCACTGCATTTCCTATGCCTCCTTCACAATAAAAGCATCCCACTGTTATGGGGAAAACTTTGACTGTGAAGCAGCAGCAGGAAATGTAACTTATGACTGAAGCAGGCCGATCAGGGACCATGAACAACCTGTTGTGTACTGGTAGTATATCAGTACTACATATCACTTACCCAGGTAGCTTTCAAAGCCGACAGCCCCAGCTTCGTCGTCCAGGTACAGTGACATCCCTCTGCTGGACGTGTTAAAGACCAGAACTGAACCCGTCCAGTAAGATGTCCCCGGAGCCCCCATGATGACCAGATCCTGGGAGAGATTTCAGAGCTTCCATCATATAATGCGACCAACATCTCTATCATACACGTGACATGTAAAATCATTATTGTAACATTTGTCGGACATTTTCGACACCAATGTTGGGCAAACGTTTGTTCTCTTTTTTAAAGGTGAAAATGAATTTCTGCAAGTCCAGGAGGAGGAACAATTCTTCTCAAGTTATACATTGAGCCTGCTGGTGACAACAGTGATGACAAACAAGCCTGTGTGTCACTGACCTCTGTCAGGAAGTTGGAAATACCGGCCTGACATGACCCATAATCCACACCGAACTTCCACTGGTAATCTGCAGGACGACAGAGACAGACGTGTGAAGAGGTGAAGGTGAACAAACAAAACAAAACCTCCTTTCCTCCTACAGCCAGACATCTGTTACCTTCACACACACACAAATGAAAGTGAGGCATAATCACAAATGAGAGAACGTCCTCAGAGACTAGCAGCTAAACATAGTGAAGCATTTAGCAGCTAAACAGACAGACGTATTTGAGAACATAAACAGAGCTGAGTGAGTGCTGGGCACAGACACAATTCTAAATGATGAATGAATGACCGTGTTCAGCAGTTCAACATATCAGCTTCAAAGCTGATGATATGTTCAATGTTTAGTTCACAATCTGTTTTCAATGTCAAAAAATGTCATTTCAGGTTTAAAAGAAATAAAGAAACAAAACTTATTAAATATTAAGTGTTGGCCACCCACTGAGCAGCTTGGTAAATCCTTAGATATGCCTCATGTTATTTGTGTGTGTGTGTGTGTGTGTGTGTGTGTGTGTACCTCTGTAGCAGGGGATCATGGGTTGGGTATGACTCAGGTCGTTGCTGTAGCGGTAACAGAGTCCGTTGGGCAGCTTGTGGTTCTGACTGTCTTTGTTTGAGTAGAAGACGTTCTTCCAGCGGTGAGCACATGCCTAAACACACACACACACACACACACACACAGCATGCAAACATGTGACATGGACTCATTACCGACAATAGCACAAGCTAGCAGCACAGTGTTGTTACTCTCATGACCCTTGTCACTGTGACCTTATGTGTGTATGTGTGTGTGTGTGTGTACACCCATGCTGTGTATTTATTTTACAATCTTTGATCACAACTATAAATAGTTAACTTTTGTACCTTAACAAACCCTCTTTGTGGATTTCTTCCTCTTTTATGTGGGCACAAATTACCCAGAGTGTAAAAACTTTACACCTACTGAAGAATACTAATGTAGGGGGCGCTATCACAGCAGCTGTATATCTAAAACTTCAATTTTCTTCCTGATGAACAGCTGATTATTGGTTGTTTTCTTCCTCGTCCACTTTGCCTTCACTGTTGACAATCAGTAACATGAAGGAAGAAACACAAGCAGCCCCGCATGGCCAATCACAGCTCATCTGTGGCCCCTCTGTCTCCGCGATGTGTCATGTTACATGTCAGTGGAGCTCTGCGTGAGATGTTACCAGGATGTGTCCTCCGTTGTCTCCAGGTTGTCTGGACAGACTGACTCCCAGCCACTGTTGATCACTGTCTGATTCACACGTCTTCCCACAGGTCTGCACCTCTGGACACACACACACACACACACACATAAATGAATTCAATGGTTTCACACCTTCACAGGTAATTAGTAGTATTTTACTGCCACCGTTGAACGGCTGATGGCGTTCACATGGTAGACAGCTGAGTCTGCCATGACCAGACACAAAGACAGTGTTTAAGTCACGTTTGGAGAGCACTGTGGGCTTCATGCTGTGCTTTATACTTTCTGAGTTTCAATGCTTATCAAAGACAGAGAACGGTCTCTTCCCACCTGCTGCATGCATATATTTGATTGGACAATCCAGCGTGTTGCTAGATGAGGTTGCTCTGCATGTAGTTTAATAACACAGCTCTACTGACGCTGCACAAAGGTCATGACTTTAAATAGAGGGCGCAGCTGCACGAGCCACTTTGGTAGACGGGGCTCTGATTTGCTGTTGACTTCAAATACACTGATGTCTGTGAAGGATCGTAAAGTTTAAGTGACGGGTTACAGAAAGAGGAATATCATTATTCTGATGTGGTGTGTTGTGTCACAGCTGTGCTGTAGGAGAGTGTGTGTCGTCACACACACCAGAATGCATGCGGTGGCAGCGGCGATGCTCAGCGGTGATGTTGCAGCGGTAAATTGCTCCTGGAGACTGAGCCGACAAACTGTGGGGCGACTTTGCTACTGGAGCTCCAACCATCAACCTAAGAGAGAAATAGACAGACAGAGAGACAGAGAGACAGACAGAGAGACAGACAGACAGACAGACAGACAGAGAGACAGACAGACAGAGACTTAGATGGGATCTTTGTGTCTCTCCATGTCTGAATGGTTTCTGTGTGCGAAGCATCAATGAGCTTCTCTCTTTGACAAGAAATGGATAATTAGCATGCGCACACACAAACACACACACACACACACTCACACACAGTCCTACTGTGCAGCTAATAATGAAATAAATGTGACATCATTGATCTCTGCAGCCCAAATTAAGATGTTTATGTTTTTTTACCATTTAAAGGTCATAGTTTGTCATCAGCATGTAGTTCCTCCATTGGTGAGGCCACCATACCCAAAAGTGTTAAACATAATAATTAAAGAGTTAAATCAAATTTGTCAGTTAATAGAAGTTGCTAAACACAGCAGGGCCATGTGATCAATAAATGATCAATCAGAGGCCGAACAATAGATCAATAAATGATCAAAAGCAGATTAATAAAGGTTTAGTAGAGGATGAAAGTAAGATGTCAGAGGCTTAATGGAGGGCCAGTAGGAGCAAAAGGAGTATCAATAGAGGATCTATAATAGATCAGTAGTGGATCAATCACAGTGCAATATCAGATAAACAGAACAGATTCAGACCATTTGTGAGCTCCGTGGCGATGCAGCAGGACTGAGTATCCAAACATGGAAGAGGAGGGGCCGCTGAACTCCAGGCTGTGCTCCTGATCCAAACTGTATCCTTCTGCATGATGGAACAGGACCAGAACCTGAACCAGGACCAGAACCTTAACCAGGATGAGGCCGCAGCGAACACACACAGGGTTCACTGAGGGATGCATGATGGGGGACAAACTGCATGACACCAGAAAAACACAGAAATCATCAATAACAATCAATGCACTCAAACAAGTCTTTACAAGCTATATATATGTATTTAATGAAGGAGCAGCTTTTTCAGTTTTTAAATCCATCACTAATTCACTTCACAGGATCAGAAGATCTGTCCCTTTCTCACATCTGTACGGTAAATATGAGGATACAGCCAGCAGATAGTTAGCATAGCTTAGCATAGCCTTTCAGCTAATCTGAAAATCAGCAAAGACGTGTACCATCACGAACCTGTCAATCAAAGTGGCCACTCTGTTAATTCTGCATAACTTTAAGTCTTAATATAATGTGAACAGGTGAGTTGTATATAACTTCACCCTCAGTACAGTTGTCATGAACGGGGAAATTAGCTATAGAGACCAAAACTGTTTTTTGTACCAGGCTGTAAACATGTTTATTTCTGCTGTGAAGTTTTAACATGGGGACTTATGGAGACTGACTTGTTCTGTAGCCTCAAGTGGCTGCTCGAGGTGTTACAGTTATTGGCACTTATGCACTGGCTTCATTTCCCAGCCACAGAAGGTGCCATGCTAGCTTAGCATAAAGACTAGAAGCTGTGATAAAACATTAATTTTTAGCTGTTCCCCCGTATGTATTTCGCTACGTGGCTGCCGGCTGTAGCTTCATATTTAACAACTCAAACATTACAGCTGGATCAGACTCATGACTGACTCAGGCAGAATCTTATGGAGGAACACAGTTTCCTCGTGCCCCCCCCCAAACTTCTTGGTCCAGCCCTGTCAACTGAACTCTGTCTCTAACTTTTAATTGTTTTAAACGTATTAACATTATTCTTAGTTTGTGGTTCTTTAGAGAGCTTAATTATTTTGTTTATTCATTTTTTTCAGCCATGGGCAAAAGCAGAACAACAAACGAGTTCATATATATATATATATATATATATATATATATATATATATATATATATACACACACACACACATATAGATGTATTATTCATTAATAAATCAATGATCACTTTAAGAAATGTGATCATTGGAAATGGGCGCATTGAAAAAAAGGTTAACTTTGTTTTTTTGTTTGTTTCTGCAAACTTTTCTTAAGTAACTCTGTCAGCCGTTCGTTTCTGTCCGTCCTCTCATTTATTCGCCCACTCTGACGGTAACTAACGGGGTACTGTACCTGAAGGTGTCCCGGGTCACAGTGGCTCCAGTACAGGGTGGATGGAATCAAAGAGCCGCGGTGTTAAATCCGTTAAATCCGTCTCGCTCGCAGTGACACGCTCGTGAAACCTCCTGTTGCTCCTATAGGTCCATTAACCGCCTCGTGCTTGAAAGTTCCGGTGAAGTTCCTGGATTTAGTGACAGAAAAGTGAGAAACTGAGGAGCAACAGTCAGAGCTGGAGTCCCTGCGAGTTTCAGATGAACTCAATGAAACATGAAGGAGAGACCTCCCCGCTCTGCGCGCGCGTGTGTAACGGTGTCTCCTCAACACCCCCGCCTAAATTAAGCGCGCGAGGGTGGTGCGCACGCGCCTCTGTGTGCACGTGCGCGGTCAGTTCCCCTTCACCGCCGTCACCGCAGTGTGAAGGGAGACTGCAGTCACTCAACGGGCTACTGCATTTGACACACTGTACCTTCAACAGATTAGAGCATATGTGACAGTTCATGTTTTTATCTATGAAATGCTAATACTGACATGCTCAATTTGGCTTAGTTGTTTTATCATATAAAAATAAAGCTCATTCCCAAAATAACATTTAGTGTGTTAGCATGCCACATGTGCTAACTGAGGCTGGCTACAGAACATCTGAAGCATATGAAGCTACAGCCAGCAGCCACCTAGCGAAATACATACGGGGGAACAGCTAAAAATTTATGTTTTATCACAGCTTCCTGTCTTTATGCTAAGCTAGCATGGCACCTTCTGTGGCTGGGAAATGAAGCCAGTGCATAAGTGCCAATAACTGTAACACCTCGAGCAACCACTTGATACTGGCTACAGAATGAGTCAGTCCCCATAAGTCCCCATGTTAAAATGTCCAACTTCACAGCAGAAATAAACATGTTTACAGCCTGGTACAAAAACAGTTTTGGTCTCTATAACTAACTTCCCCGTTCATGTCAACTGTACTGAGGGTGAATTTATATACAACTCACTTGTGAGGTGGAATAGGCAGGTGGAATAGGCAGGAGAGCCACCACGCTGAGCCCTCACATACACCCCTTCAGAAACCTGTCGGTGACATCATGGATACCATATCCATGTGTTATACAGTCTATGCAGTAAACACAATACAACTGGACACGTTGTTGCAAGGGGAAAGATTGGAATAAATGGATTATACTTACATAGCAGCTTTCTAGTCTTTGGATCATTCAAAGCTCTTTCATGCTACATATCTCATTGACCTTTCATACACATTCACACACTGATGGCACAGCCGTCGGGAGCAATTTGGGGTTCAGTATCTTGCCCAAGGATACTTCGACATGCAGACTGGAGGAGCCAGGGATCGAAGCACCGAACATCTGATTAGCGGACGCGCTCTACCTCCGATCCACAGCCGCCCCATAACCAAAATTAGGCTTTTTGTTGCCAAATCATTAAATAGATATTGAGATATTTATTGTATTTTTTTATTTTATACATTTTATATATCGTAAGTAAAACCTTTGACCTTGTGATAAAGAAAGTGGTCACCATGTGTACTGCTAAAACAGAGGTGTTGCCCAGGCACTGGTGAGAGTAACTGCGTTGAATTAAAATGGTGAACATGTTTAACTTTATATGACTTATATAACCTGTGAGCATGTTAGCATGATGACATTTTCATTTTAATTTTTAAAACAATGTCTATCATTGCTTCATGAACATTATGAAGTTATAATGCCACATAGCAAACTTCTACTTAGTTGCATGTACGGTACAGTGTACAGTTGGTACACTTCACTCACTGCATTTCACTGCATCAACCTGTGGGTGCACCCCATAGCTTTTAGCATTAATACTATATTCTAAAATATATTATAAAAATGAAGCTTTGGACCACATGAAAGTTGGACATCCCTGCTATATATGGTTCAGCTACTCTCCTTGTTTTGTTTGTCTGTTACCCAGACAGGACAAAAGAAAACCACAAGAGGCAGTAAACGGAAATGAGACCTGATTATAGAATAAAGTGTAAAAATACACAGCTTCAGACATTCTGTGTTGTTGGAGGGAACGTTTGTTCTCTGTAAATATTCACTCAAACAAATTGTGCAGCGGAACAGCTTCGTGTGATTGAAGCTGTTTTAATCCAAAGTAAGTGGACCCAGTAAACAATGACTTTCGAAGTAGTCCAGGGCTTTGATGCGTTGTGTAGATGCTATTAACTGTGTTGAACCAAAGTCAGGGGAAGAATATTTATCCTGAAAGAGTCCCTGAAGAACTCTGTGATTCATTCCAGACCTTCATCAGTAAATAAACGAGAGGGACACCAAGGAAAGAAAAGAGGCTTCTTTCATTTTTCAGCGCTGTGTATTCACAGTATCTGTATGTTTTTTCACGCAGAGTTATCAGTTAAATACATAGACACAATAATAATGAAGACTAACATTAGTTCAGTAAAGGAATATAAAGTGAAACCATCTTCAACATCTGTATTCATCATCGGCTGTCCTTCTGATCTGAACCATTCTGATAAAAATAGTTCCAGACATGGACAGTTGTGGAGCAGACAGACTGTTTGGGCGAATGTCGGACAGGAACTCTTCACCACACACACACACTCAGTGTGTTTGTTGGTATTTCCTGTTAATGACCCTACAGTTATTATGTAGGAATCTGACCAGCTACTGTTCCCACCCTCCCACACACTCGGGGAGTCCTTATGTTGGACTAGATCTTTGGAAAGCGACCTGAAAACATCAGCATGGATACAAGTTTTCAGATTTAAGTGCTTTTTGTTTGGATGTGATCTCACTGATCAGGTCACACACTGACTGCTCCTTCAGTCCTTCAGCTGTGTGATGGTTCCACTGAGGTCACCATGAACCTCCGCTCAGCCTGCAATTAGGAGGCCAGAGGTCAGAGCTGATAGTAGATGGACGGGAGGACAGAAGACATGAAGAAAATAAGCTGCGGGGAGATAAGAGACGTGCGCTCTCACTTACTCCCACATGAAAGGTTTGAAAGCACGCTGCTGCTGCTGCCAGGAAAGAGGAGCAGCAGCTCAAACAAAACAGCCGGTTGGAGTGGTAGTAGTCAATCACAGCAGTTGTGTTGTCAGTCATGCAGCCATCATGTGCTGATTGTTTCAGATGATACTAATAGTCCTGAAACTTCCTCTGTTCTCTTTCCCCTCCATGCAAACTTCATCTCTGTTTTATCACCCATCCACACTAAACCAGTTCAAATGTTATCTCTGTTTCAGCCCTCCATCCACACTAAACCAGTTAACGCCTCCACCCAAGATCTACATGTTAAATGTTATCTCAGTTTCAGCCCTCTATCTATGATCTACTACTTTTTTTTAAAAACTTTTTTTAATCAGTCCACAGTAAACCAGTTCAACTGTTATTTCACTTTCTTCAGCCCTCCAACCAGACTCTACCAGGGAAAATGTTTATCTCTGGTTTATTTTGGATGGAGGGCTTCATCAGTTAAACTTGTATCTCCATTTCAGACCTCCGTCCACACTAAATGAGCTAAAATGTATCTCTGTTTCAGACCTCCATCCACGGTCTACCAGAGATTTTTTTAATCTCAGGTTTAGTGTAGAAGGAGGGCTTAACAGAGATGTTTTAGCCCTCCACCCACACTTAACAAACATTGGTTTGGACGTGGTCACTGTCGTGACATGATTTGGATTTGATGTTGTCATGTCGTCAGTCTATCACGATGTTTTCTGTGTTTCACTGAATGCCTGAATGACTTCTGGACGTCTGGGACTGTTTCTATTATTCATTTTTTCATCTTTTATCGTCTTTACATGAATGAGGTAGACAAAATGATAGGGACACCTGTATACAAGTAACATAGCACAATTCAATAGCAGCACCAACTACGTCCTTCAAAACTAAATATTAGAACCATCATGTTGGTTTGTCGGATTGTTGCATTACACTGCATTCATCTTAGCGTGGGGCAGCTGAGAGGACGTACATGTCGTCAGCCAGTCTGCGTCTGAGCAGCCCCATAAATGTGAACTCTAACGTAGATTTCCTGTTTTACACTTTCCCAAAACGCTGATGTGTCACTGTTTCCTTGTCTAAGAGTGATTCTGAGTAATAACCACAGAGAAAACAACTTTCTCAATACAGCAGCACAGGATTCACAGTGGTCGTCATGACAACGGAAACACAGTCACACAGATCGACAGACAAACATCTGCATGGCCCATCTGAGACCTCAGGTGACCACCTCCCTCCCTCTGCTGCAGTTTGCCTACCACCCTAGAGTTAGTGTTGAGGACACGATCATCTGCCTGCTTCAGCGGACCCTCTCTCACCTGGATAGAGCTGGAAACACTGTGAGGATCATGTTCTTGATTTCTCCAGTGCCTTCAACACGAGCCAGCCTACACTGCTGATGGAGAAGCTCCAGGTGATGGTGTGTATACCTCCACAAACTCCTGAGTCTGTGGTGGTTGGTCGCTTTATGGCATGGAGTAGGACCAACCACCCCATCTTGAATGTGGCCAAAACGAGGGAGATGATTGTGGACTTGAGGAGGACTAGGTCTGAACTGAGCACAGTTTTAGGCGCGCACCTTGACAACAGACTGGACTGGAGATGCAACACTGAGGCTGTCTACAGGAACTGACAGAGCAGACTACTTCCTGAGGAAGCTGCGATCTTTTAATGTGTGCAGGAAGATGTTGCAGATGACAACAGAGCAATTTCAGTCGGAGACTCCTGCAGCTCCACTGTAAGAAAGACCACTACAGGAGGTCACTCCTACCAACTGCCATAACTCTGTATCATGTCTGTGCAGAGAGAGGAGACTCATTCTGGAACAGTTGAGCTGATGGACATATTTTGCACAAGTTATTGCACGAGCCCATATGTATATTTTTCTTATGTATATTTTATAATGCTGCTGCAACAAACAATGAATTTCCCTTCAGGGATAAATAAAGTACTCTATCTATCTATCTATCTATCTATCTATCTATCTATCTATCTATCTATCTATCTATCTATCTATCTATCTATCTATCTATCTATCTATCTATCAGATATTAGCTGAGAATGGTCACTAATCATTTGAAAAACAGCAGCTAATGGAAAATAGGAAATTTACTAAACTAGGTTTAGGTAAATGGTTGCTAATCTTTAAAACCTCTACAAAATATGAAATAAATGGAAAGAAAATAGAACCTGAAATTAAAATGCAACAATCTTGTCAAAGTATGTGCCAAACCAAACAAACAGACAACAGATCAGCAGATCAGAGGTCTGTTTGTCCTCTCTGCTCATTGACTTTCACATGATGACAAACACACTGACTTAATGACACAGACGGTGTGTGTGTGTGTGTGTGTGTGTGTGTGTGTGTGTGTGTGTTATCTTCTTATCTGTGGTATGCTAATAGACAGCTGATCCCTGCTGTGTTCACATCTACTGATCACAGATCAGTCTGATCAGATACAGGGCTTTGATCTTGGAGTGGTGTGTGTGTGTGTGTGTGTGTGTGTGTGTGTGTGTGTGTGTGTGTGTGTGTCTGGGGGAAGCTAGGGTCAGGAGGACACACGGAGTGATAGGGTGGAGGAGGGGGCGTGGCTGGTGACATTACTGAAAATGGGAGGAAATTGCTGTTTATTCCTCTGCACACACACACACACACACACACTGGCCACATCTGATACTGATGTTTATTTGAATTAAATCTTTTCATAACAGAAAACACTGGATTCTGATTGGCTGGCAGCTGTCTGTTTAGGAGTGTAGAAGAGTGAACACTTGTAGCTGCTGAGCCGACTGCTAACACACAAGTAACACACAGTGAATTCACAGCTTATTCAAAAGATGCTGACTCCAGTCTCCTAACTGAACACTTAAGTGCATGCGCAGCACTCCTCTTTTGTGGAACAGTGTACAGTGCAGCTTAAATCTTTGATAGCTTCCCACGATTTGGACTTTCAGTTCCCTCAAAAATCTGCTCTGTCATGGCAGCTTTGTACGAGTCAACAAATTAGCGTGTTAACATTTACCAAAGCAGGCAATGGTCACTGAGGCTCATGGGAAGTGTAGTATAGATTGACACAACAAACCACTGAAATTACAATATTTCTCGGAAAAGAAATATCAGAAATATTTATTAGCGATGGCCACAACACCATTGCAGTCTTGTTAATGATCAGGAAGATACGTTTGTTTTATTTTGACCCGAAAGAACCACGAAAACTTATTTTCTACTTATTTTCTTATTACATATTTTCTGTCATGTGCCGCCTACACATGAAAACAGTGTGCTTCCGGTGCCTGTACATTACAGAAAGATGAAATATCAAATGAAGATAGGACCTAAAACTTTAAATGTCAATTAAGACATTAAAAGCACCACCAAAACAAGGAAGGATGCTTCCTATTTAAACACATTAGTTTTAATGTTGCCCTGAGCACGAAAAAAAATGCTGTTCGTTCCGGGAGCACAAATTAGTACATTAAATTGCATGACAGTTTCGTGGGTTGGAAGTGGAGCCCATGTGTAAGCCTGATGTTTAGATCATCCAGACGGTGGAAGAGGCAGGACTGCCAACATGGCGGCAGCCAGAGCCATAGATTCTGAGCTTCAAAACGGCTCTTCAGAAACCTGTGGGTGATGTTGCACATACTGTCAATGGTTTGACATCGTACGTGTCTTTACAATAAGTAACAACGCTGTTTCTCACCAAGGCGTCAAAACAATAAGTCCGATAAGTGAAGAACCCTGAGCGGTCCTGGGATCAGACAGATTGTAAACAAACCAACAGTTTACTCAGACTGCAGACGCCTGAACTATCATTAATAATGCCTCGTTGTACAGGAAAAGCATACAGGAGGTCATAGTTGACGCAGGAAGTGGTGTTCACAACAAGCTTTGGTTAAAATGTTACTCTCCAAATAAGGTTTGAATTCTTTGTAGTGAGTGGCGAGTACAGGGATACTAGTGAAGGGAGAGACTATCAAAATAAGAGCCAAGCTGTAATGAACTCCAACTTGATGTCATGTTTTTGGACAAGGGCTACCTCAAATGACCAACATTAATTCAGTCGTACTCACAGAGCAGGCCAGCGCATTGTTCTCAGTTTTTTTGGCTGTGTATGCCACAAATTGATGAGACAACCCCCCCTCGGGTTGTTTCCTAGCAACAGTAATAAACAGATTCACTTCACAGATTCAAAGTCAGAGATTTTCAACATGAGGACACACACAGCACCGTGAAACTCTGTGAGTTTACAGCCTTATATGGACATGTTCCTGTAGCTGAGCTCACTGTCAGCCATGACATCACACACACACACACACACACACACAGGCACACACACACATGCACAACACACACAGATGAATATAGGTCAGTAATATAAACTGTAAAACACAGAGGACTGTAAATATTTTAGCAGTGATGTATTAGCAGTGACACACACACACACACACACACACACACACACATACACACAGACCCCCTGGGGGGATAAAGAGAGGGAGGGGTTGTCTGAACAGCTTGTGACGTCTCCAGGCCATGATAACGTCTGCTAATTGGTTCCATCAGGCCTCATTCCTTGTCTGTGTGTGTGTATGTGTGTGTGTTGTCTTAATAGTCAAACAGTCTCACAGTCAGTTCCTCACAGCCCGCAGTGTTGGAGTTTGTTTTATTCAAAGTTTCAAAAAAATGTTTTCTACTCTCTGCTTCCTCAACACGTCGTCAAAAAGGGAACACGATGTTTCCTGAAGATGGAAAGAACAAGGAAGCAGGCAAGAGGCGTGCAGCTGCAGAGTCGGAGCGCAGCTCTCAGTCTGCACGTGGCCACGGAGGAGAGTGTGACATCATATCCTGACATCTTTCACAGGTGGTGCAAAGTCTCACCTTTATGACTCCAAGGGAAGTGTACAAGTTCAAAAAGTATTCAGTATGCATCAATGCATGTGCACAGTGAGAGAGGCAGCTGGGCTCAGGTGGTATCAGCTTGTCTGGACCCGGATTCCTTGCTCCCCCAGTACAGTCCAAGTGTCTTTGAACGAGATGCTTAACCCCAAATCGCTGCTGATGGCTGCAACGTTGGCGTGTGAATGTGAGTGAATGTGTGAGATCAGCACTTTTAAGTCCATCAAGTAGACATTAGGATGTAGATTATTTTAATGTTGCAGATGTTAAAGGTGGGGCTTATTTGACAACCTGATATACTGCTAGGTAGATTAATCTGTGAAAATATCATCCATCCATCTGTTATCAATAACTGCTAATCGATTTCAGGGTTGCTGGGGTCTGGGGCTAATCCCAGCTGGCACTATGGACAAGTCACCAGTTCATCAGAGGACTATGATAGCATTAATGGTAATTATATTTTAATTATTAAAATGGTGGTTATTATAGTGTATATTAGGATGATAATGACAGTGTTATTGCATTATTGTAATGTTTTTAGAATGCTTTCGCTGTTACAGCATACATTCAATATAACACAAGCATCAACCTACACAAGTGGCTGTGAAGTGAAGTTAATGTTGAAGTACCAAAACTGCAGGTTCTCCACTGTCCACTTGAGGCTGGTTCCAGAAGTGAGTCAGTCTCCATAAGTCCCTATGTTCAAATTTCACAGCAGAAATAAACATGTTTACAGCCTGGTACAAAAACAGTTTTGGTCTCTATAGCTAATTTTCCCGTTCATGACAACTGTACTGAGGGTGAATTTATATACAAATCACCTGTTCAAATCATATTAACCTTCCTCCTGTGTTAGCTTTCTGTCACCACCCCCGGTGTTAGCTGGTCGGTTTCGACCCGTGTCTTAAATCAGCTTTGAAATACACTAAAAACAATAACCTATCATCCAATTTTTTTCTCATCTCTTGGTTACCTTGTTAGGCTTCCTTATCCATGAAAATATTGGGTTTAATATTTTTGGTGTGGGTCTTTGGGCCTTTTTTAAAAATCATTATAGCTCTCGATTTTAATGAAAAAAAAGAAAAATTAACCTCAAGAGAATCATATAAATAAATATATGGTTCTTGTGTTACCTGAATATTACTGAGGGTTATAGAACACATCTCTGAAATGAATTTGCCTGATTTATTTGTTCATTTTAAAATTAATAACTATAGTAACCTCTATGGTGTCATGGGTCAGTTTCGACCCATATATATTTTCTTCAAGAAAATGTAAAAAACTATAGATTTTTGTCAGCAATAGAACACTAATATTAACACATTGAAACACAGAACAGGTCATAACACAAAATATTGATTTGCAAGTTCAAACAATAAACAACAACCAATCAAACAAATCAAACCAATAGAAATCAACTACTTCCAAAACTATTATAAAGCTAAATCAGAGTAAAAGTCTCTGTGTGCAAGAACACACTTGTGTGTGTGCAAGAACATGCATGTGTGTGTGTGCGTGCATGTGCGTGCGTGTGTGTTCAGATGCATGTGTGGCAAAAAGTGACACTCTTTGTGTGTTCTTTGCAGAGATATTTCTTGCATTTGAAGCACATTACATTTGTCTTTCTGTCTTTACTGCTTGGGCAGACCTGACACCGCTTTCTTTTAGATTCAGGTGGCCTGACTGGGGTTGTGGCTTTGCCTCTTTGGGTTGGTGTTTGGGTTGAAGCTCATATGATTGGGAGAGGAGGTGGTTGTCAGTGTGTTGGCTGACAGTGCACTTTGATTTCAATTTTGTCTCTAATTATTGTTTTATAATCTTATTTTTATAACCGGGTCGAAACCGACCCTAACACCATAGATGACACAATTTCAACCAGAGCATTTTATAATGTAGTAAATTATTATTTTTTTGGTTAATTTTGTTGAAATTAAGGTTCCTGACAAAGTCAAGAAGCCTTGATGCCATAAACAAAGTTTAAATGATTCTTTTATGTATTTAAAAACTAAAACGGGTCGGTGGTGACCCTAACACAAGAGGAAGGTTAAGACTTAAAGTTATGCAGAATTAACAGTGTGACATCTTTGATTGACAGATAGGTGCTGTTACAGGTAGCAACAACCAGCCATCATTTGGCCCTCAGGTCCACTGATGATCCACATTTTTGCTGAAATGTTTTATTAGCTGGAAGGTGACAGAGGCAGAGAAGAAAAAGAAACCCTGAAACTTAATAAGAATCTGTTTTATTTATTATTGTCCCAGTTTCAGGCTGGTCATCTGGAGTTAATTATTACTAATTACTAACATACATTAACAATATAAAAACATAAACAATGCACCAAGAACCTGAATTTAACAGTGACTTTTGGGGGTCAATCAGTTTTTGCTGTCCGTGATGCCAAATGTCCTTGTGAGGTTGCCTGGTTGCCTTTGTTTATTGTATGGATAACACTAACAGTTAGTGAGTGAGCGTTCAGAGCTGATGGATTCTGTTTGTTCCCCAAAACAATAATTCAACTATTCACACATGTTGTATGTCATGTGTCTGCATAGCCGTGAGGGACCGCATGATGATCTTCAGTCATCCGCCCAGAGAGGCCACACAGACATTTTGCAGACGTTTGCATGAAGCCCAAATTCTTATGACCAACAGCACATGTGAACATGTCTGTGGATATAAACACAGCCGTTTGCATGTCCGCTTTGGATTGTGCCAGGCCCCTGGGAGACAAGGACTGCAGTGTGAGCCTGAGCGGAAACATGGAAACATGGCAAAAATAGACGGAATAAAAAAGAGAAGGTTGAAACATTTCAACAGGCAGAAGAAGCGAGGGAACATGTCAGCTCAGAAGAGAAGCATCTCCAAGCTGCTTTTCTACTTGAAACTTTTAGTACGTGAAAGAAATACCTTGTACTGTTGACAGAAAACAGAAAGTGAGAGCTGAACTGTGATCGCAGACGCTCGAGTCCCAACTGTGAAACTCTGCGTAAATAAACTCGGTCCAGTGAACTGGGTCAGAGTTCATCTCATCAGTCTGTCTTATTTCAAATACAACGGCAATTAATGATCACAAGATTTAGTGTGTGTGTAGCCATATGTTGAATCAGTAATGAGCTACAGGCCTGCAGCAGTCAGGCTGAGTGTGTTGTCCCACAGGCAACACAAGCTGTTACTGAAGAAGATGCCTTCGGACACACACACACACACACACACACACACACACACACAGAACACTTCTCTGTACAATCAAAATGTCTCCTGAGCTAAAATGAGTTTCACAAAAATACTTTCATGTAATAAAAAACATGTGATTTTAAAAATAGGGAAGTTTCGGACATATTTTAGCGAGTCACATGACTCAGCATCTATGTATTTGTTCCAGTCAACAAATGAGCTCACACTCAACAAGCTCCAGATGAAAAATCTTTTCAGACGTGTTATCTTAACATGAACATGAACAACAGATGTTAAAAAAACGATGGTAATATCTGATCCATGATCAATAATCTGTCCCATATTTTCATGCTGAAGTATTTTAAATACAGCAACTTAACATCCTGTTGTGCCATGCTGCTGCACTGAGGGATTTTAGAAAAAAGGAAGTAACTTACTCTGTGTTTCGCTTGCACAACCATGATGACGTTTATTACTTAAAGCTTCATCTGCAAAATGACTTATTATAATTAAAACATAATAATAACCCATTAGTGATGCAGCAACCATGAAACACTCTTTATAAATATGTAAAAGTCACATATCTGAAGGACAAAAAGCCAGTGATGTGACAAATTCCTTCCCAGAAAAGAGGGCTTCACATCTGAATCATGACTTACATGTAAAAGTGACTCAGGAGTTCATCCAGATGCAAACATGTAAAATCACATTTCTATATAGAGAGATACATGTCTGAAAGGGACTTTAATGTCTGTCAGTCTGAACACATCCGAAATCTCTGAAAATAACTCTTAGTTAACACAAACGTGAAGACAGAAGTTTACCAGACTCCGCTCTTTTATGGTTTGGACGAGCAGACAATGATGCATTCAACTCATAAGATAAACACAGCTGGATTTATACTACTGTGTCAGGCTAGTGTGAAGGCTCAGACCTGTAACAACACATCAGAGCTGCAGAGATACCACATGGAGAGCAGGAGAGCTGGGACCATGTTTCCTCCATGTTTGTGGTACTGAATGAATGAATGTAAGGACAGATCTGACCATCTACCCACTCAGCGTTAAACTCTTTGGTGTTTAATGAAGATGATGATGATTGACCTGGTGAAACTGGATCATATTTTATGGAGGCTGGTTTTCCCTCTGATGTCCTCCGGCTGCTCCGCCTTAACTCTCTGTGATTTACAGAGTTTCCTGATGGACAGTGAAGTAAACTGTGACCTGTAGCTGCCGTTAGCTAATGTTAGCTCATTTTGTTAGCTGGACTGTCCACACTGTGAGCTCAGATGCTCCGGCTGTGCTTTTCCCCTCTGTAATCACCCTTCAGATTCATGTTTGAGCCAAGCAAAATTATCTTATTTCCAACAAGGGTATGAGGTGGCGTTCTCAGACCAGCATCACTGGAACCTCACAGTACTCCTTCTCCAGATAAATTCCAATACAGATTATGCTAAACCATACTACTTTACCATAGATTTACTTCTTACTTCTTACTTCTTCTTAGCTTCATCTGTCTGTGTCTTCTTCATTTTTCCACCTCTATCATTATGTCCATAGAGGCTGCTGAACCTGGTTACACTGCTGCTCACCCAGCTCCTGTTCTGGCACAACATGGCTCTACTCTCCATCTGCATTCCCCCTTGCCTCTGGGCTGAAAACGTCCTTTCCCCTGGTGGTCCAAGGGGATGCAAATGCTGTGATGCAAATACTAACACTCCCCTGGTGCTCTGAGCTCACAATCCAGGCAGCCTGGCTAACAAACTGAGCTAACATTAGCTAACAGCAGTTACAGCTGGCAGCAGTTACTTCATTGTCTATCAGGAAACTCAATAAAGTCAAGAATCAGCTGCTGTGCATCAACTCTGTGTGACTTACAATGTGATTTATTTATTTGATTTTGGCAGTTTTAGTCAGTGTATTCAGTACCATGCTAAACCATTGTCACCATTGTGACAGTAAATGAACAATGTAGTTCGGATTAGATTGACGAGATGAGATGTGATACCGTATGACACGTCTATCTGTGTTGCTCAGACGTCAAGTGGAACCGTGGACGTGGATCAGAAGATGGTCCCATGCTAAACTCTGTCCTCCACTTTACAGGAGACACAGTCGCAGATTTTCAACCCGCAGCAGCTCCTTCCTGTCTCAAAATCCTTGAGGATGATGTCACGTCCTGTCTGGAACAACAGCCATTGTGCTCCACAGGAAGAGAACTTCCCGCGAACAGCCCGTTCTTCCCTCCGAGGGTCAGTCAGGGCAGTGTGCTGTTGGACAGGAAGAGCCATTATGAAGATGTATGGATGTAACACATTACTGTTACCATATGCTCACTCCAGCGGGTCGTTCAGTAGTGAGTTAAAGGAGAGTGATTTAAAGAATTTCACTCAGAAATGTGTCATGTGACATTGGAGTATTTGAGTTTCCTTAGAGTTTGATTGGGTGGCAGCAGGGTGTGGCCCTGCCACTGTGGCTACATCCGGTCCTTTTCTGTGCCATCTGATACAAACTGCACATAGTCAGCGGAAATGTTTAGCATTATTATTATAACTACACGGCAGACTTATTTACCTAATATCATAAGCTGTCCCAGACTGCACGAACACACTTTGAATCTGAACGTTTCCTTTGTTGATGTGTTTGTTTACTGCTGCTGAGAAACTGTAAGTACAGTTTTGTATCGTTTCCCTCACTGTGGGTTCCATGGTTGCAATAGTTACGCGGCCAGCCATCATCGGCCGTCCTGTCTCTCTTTGGCGCTGCCGCCGTGTTTACATTAGAAACAATGGAAGGAGCGGCGGCCTTTGCTAGCTGTCTGACAAATAAAACATTCCCCAGAGTATTATTAGCCCACACGTTAAATCAGCTGGAGCATGGATAGTGTTTAGACTGTTGTTCTTGGCCAGTGTTTCTCAAACTTTATATACCACGTAGCATGATGTATCAGGCTGATACTGAAACAAAATATTACAGGAAAATGCTAAACTGATTGAAGTAGCATTCTAGTTTTCTATTTTAGTCTAACTTAATTTCATTTGAAAGTCATGTACTACCAAGTTCCACTGGGTGCCGACAGTGATATGTGGCTATGTGGCTGTTCTAGTTAATGTTTCAAACTCCACAGGCTCCGCCATTGGCCGGTTCAGAAGTGTCCCAGAAGTGAGCCACTGCGCGGCTCTGCCTGAAATATGCTGTTGTGTTTTTTTGACGGACACCGCAAGCAGCCTGTGTCAATTTCCA
The DNA here is from genome assembly GCA_023373845.1 of Nibea coibor. Taxonomy (NCBI): domain Eukaryota; kingdom Metazoa; phylum Chordata; class Actinopteri; family Sciaenidae; genus Nibea; species Nibea coibor. The sequence goes on from CM041724.1 coordinate 2,913,518, forward strand.
CAGAGCACCTCGACCAGGTGGAAGCCAGACACAGAAAAAGCAACATCCTGTGCAAACTGTCGGCCGCAAAAACAGACAAAAGCGAAACTGAGTAACTATGTAGCATATTTACACACGTAGAAGCATACTTAAAGCACATAAGCCAAGCAAGAAACAAAGTCTGCTGGGCTAAATGCTTCGGAAACGCTCTAAAAAATGTGGGGTTATAAGTCATGTGTAGGATGGACCAAAACAGTGTCACAAAAGCAATGTGATAGAGATGTGTCCAGTGGGGTTTCGGGGTGACTCGTACCACAGTTTGAGAACCAGTGTTCTGGATACAGTATCTAAAAACATGGTGGTTCAACATGGCAGACTCTGCGGAGGACTCATGGCTGTAGATAAAAAAGGCTCATTTTAAGTTAACAAAAACATGATTCTTATTTAGGTAGGTATTATTCAGGTCAAGATACACTTATGTGTTCACAGTTCTGAATATAATATATTAAATCTCACACACTGGACCTTTAATGTCTTGTTTTCCTGTTTTCTTTCTAGTCACAGAGCTGACACACACGACCGTCAGCTGACAGCTCCTGTTGTTTTGTTGTTAAGGTGTTTTTCATTTCATTTTTCACTGACTGTTTACATGCATGCGGTTAGCACAGGTTACTCAGCTGGGGCATGGGTTCTCTCCGGGTACTCCGGCCTCCTACCAAACACATGCAGTTAATAGGTAACTCTAAATTGCCCGTAGGTGTGTATGTTACTGTGAATGGTTGTCTCAATGTACCCTGCGTAAGTCATCTGGGATTGGCTCCAGCCTCACTGTGACCCTGATGAGGGTGGATGGATGTTTACATGTTTGTTTGTGTGTGCAGTGTTAAATGAGCTCTTCTGCCGTGTCAGTAGAGCTCTGAGGACTTTGTCCTGTCAGTTAACCTGCAGCTTCAATAAGCTAACGAGTGTCAATTAATTATGTTAATGAGCTGCAGTTAAAATTCTCCCTGCTGCTCCTGGGGGGAAACTGCTCGTCTGATAACGAGCTGAAGGCTGACACCATCTGATTGGCTCAAACTGCCGTTAGAGCCAGGACGTGTGTGTGTGTGTGTGTGTGTGTGTGTGTGTGTGTGGAGGGGGACTTCATCCTGAATTCTATCTCTCTGTGGCCCTGACATGCTTATCTCTGACAACTATACGCACACACACACACACACACACACACGACCTTGTCTCACTGTGGTCTCCTGCCAAACCGGAAAGATCTGACTGTGTGTGTGTGTGTGTGTGTGTGTGTGAGAGAGAGAGAGAGAGATCCAGCTGTTGGCGTCATATCAGTAACCTCCTGTTGTGGGTGTGGGTGTGTAATGTGGGTTCATACTAATATCCTCCCTAATGAAGCTCCCATATGTGTGTGTGTGTGTGTGTGCAGATGGAGGACATCCTCCATCAGAATGAGGTGAAACCAGTGTGACGTGCTCGTTTTATGATCCTAACAGGTGACGGGCAGGTGGATGCAGATTACACGTAATGCAGATTATTAATGAAGTGACAGAATAATGCTCCGTCAGCGTCATCACACACTGTGCAGTGTCTGTGTGAGTGTGTTGTGAGGTGAAATTGGGAGAAGTGACACACTGTGAAAACCTGTGAGGGAACAAAATGAATTCATTCTTCTCCCTTTCATCCACTGCGACCTCCTCCTTCATTCATTCATCCTTCAAGCCTTATTGGGGATGGAAAAGCATGATGTCAGCATTAAGACAGAGCCTGCAGTGTGATGTCTTACTGAGGCATTAACTCAAAACACACACTCACTGACATTAAGAGCCGTATTGTCTCCCACAGCTTTCTGACTGGTTTCCAACTGTTGATGATTCGTTAACAGACTCTGCAGGAAGTGGAGCTCTTTCTCCTGATGTGTAAAACGTGTCTCATTATGCTTTGACACATGGTGTCATGTGACACGGCAGCCGTAGTACATCACGGAAAAATGGTCCACCCCAAGGAAGTGACATCGTTTTGAAGTGAATGAAATGTTCCTGGCACATTCCAGGACTGTCCAGCTGTGGTCACTTCAGATAGCTTGTCTGTCGCATGAAGTTCAAACTGCGGTCAACACCAAACAAATCCCCAAAATTATGCAACTACGCCTCATTTGTGACCGCCCTCCTGAATCAGGGAACTTGGTCTGGGTTAGGTCAAGCCGCAACCTCTGTGGCTGTCAAGTGACAAAAACTGCAGTTCCTCAAACATCGATTTGAGGCTGGCTACAGAACGAGTCAGTCTCCATAAGTCCCCATGTTCAAATGTCAACTTCACAGCAGAAATAAACATGTTTGCTGCCTGGTACAAAAAACTGTCTTGGTCTCATGACAACTGAACTGAGGGTAAATTTTTATAGAAGTCACATGTTCAAATTATATCCAGGATAAGTTGGATTAGTTGAGAGCTGATGGAGGCATTGCTGGCAGGACGGCGACAGCCAGAGCCCTCACACACTGAGCTCCACAATGGCTCTTCAGAAACCAGTGGGTGATGTCACGGATAACAAGTCCATTTTTATTGATACCATCTATGGCTGATGGTGTTGGCTCTAAACAGTTCATTGGAGTTGGACAGAGATCATGGTTTGGTAACTCTTTTGTTGACAGTTTGGGAAAGAACTCTAACAAACTTTACTCTCTCAACTGGCAATCATGTACGGACGGTCTGAACTGCATCAGGACTGCATACTGGACGGACGAATGGCTGAAGAAACTTCCCTCATACTTCTCAGGTTGGTCAGAGTTAGGACATTACCGTCGTGACTGGACAGCTGTGTGTGAAGTAAACACAGCTTGAACATCTTCAAGCCGTCTTTTCATAACTACTGTATTTCAGGTATTAATGTGAGCACCTCCTGTAGGGACAGTCTGAAAATGTAAATTGTCATTGCATCTCTGGCTCCTGCATGATGATCAGCCTTCTGATATGGTCCTACATGTTGTCCAAACATGTTGTACAAATTAGTTCTTCTCTTCTCTGCTCCAGTTCTCCCTGTACTAATCTGCTGCACATGTAAAGTATGATGAGGTCAACAGATTCCAGTGGAAGAGATGGAGGACAACTTCCAGCCCTCTTTTCTCTGAAAAATGCATTTCAACATTCAGCTGAAGCTAATGAGGCTTCAGCAGCCTGTTGGACAGATGACAGTTGGTCTCCGATAATCGTCCCTGGACAGTGTTTCCCCATTACATCATATCCAAAATCAAGAGGGGGGTGATTACAGTGTCACTGCGGACATTCACACTCATACTCAAAGAGTAAGTTTGAAAAATGTGAGTGCATCCTTTAATAACGTGTCCTTTTGAAAGGGCCATTGGTCCTAAGCTGATGAGCATTTCATGGACTAACTGTTCTCTGAAAAAGGCATCAGGGAAAAAACCTAAAATCTAATTGCTGATGTGTATGTGATGTCATTCTGTACATGTCCTCCTGTCAGGGGGCATGTACGTACCTCCAGGACTTGAAACCCATGACAGGGCACAGTCTGCAGTGTAACAGCAGTTCAACAGTGAAGTGACCTCTTTCTACTGTTTCCTTCTCTCCTTCAGGAATCACAGAATCACATGGTGACCTTAATGCAACATTGCTGTCACATGACACACACACTCCATCCACAAACATCCTCAGGACGGTGATGTAAGTCTCTCAAAACAAACAAACAAACAATGGAATGTGTCCAACATATATGACCAATCTGGAAAACGAATGATAAGTCTTATAAGGTGAACATAGCAAACTTAGGTAATATGGGAAAACAACTCTAACACCATTTAGGTATTGTCATTGTTAGCATATTAGCATATTAGATTTATTGAGTCAGCCAATGCTTTCATCCAAAGTGACTTACAGGGAGCAGTTTGGGGTTCAGTATCTTGTCAAGAACACTTTGACATGCAGACTGGGGATCCAACCAGCCACAGAAACCCCTAATTAATGGAGATTTCATGTATCACTGTCTGATCTTAGTTTACAGTAACTGCTTTAAACGTGTCCCAGAAAGGTTGGAAATTTGAATCTCAAACAATGACATTAATGACACAATGCTGAATTTTATATCAATTATGGAAATTGGGACTATGCATATTTAGTATTTTTACATTCAGATGCCTTTTTAAATTCAATCATTGACGCAATTATACAAGCAGAAGCACGCGACCCAGGTGGGACTTGAACCCACAATCCCCAGCTCCGGAGGCTGATGCCTTATCCATTAGGCCACTGAGCCATTAGCTACTGCTACAATGCTAATATGCTAAGATGGTGACCATTTTAAACATCTGTGACATGGATAGACAATGCTGACAGCATCTCCATATAAGCATTGTCATTGTTAGCATGTTAGCATGACCAGTGCTAACCATGCATTGTCACTGCGCCACATTTAGCATGATGACATTAGCAATTAGCTGTCACAGTGCTGCTAGCATGTGATTCAAAGTTTCTAAAATTGTTATATGTTCCCGCTTCCTTTTAACCACACACAAGGCGTAGACATGCAAATGTGGAGACATGATGGGTAGCCATTTTGTGATGCCCTGGGAATTTGGCATTCGATACCTTGCTCAAGGGCACTTCCATCTCGAGCTACCAGTCCACTCTCCACAGTGTGGTCTGTGCTGTGCTCCATTTCTCACACACACACACACACACACACACACACACACACACACTCTTCATGTAATAAGATTTTTGGTTTTTGTGTGTGTGTGTTGGTTTTGTGTGTTTTCTGCAGATGGAAAAATATAGTCAGAGGTCACCACACTGTCAGCTGCTTCCTCTTTTTGCTGGTTTTGGTTGTAACCACAGCGACTGCACAGAACTTCCTCTTTGCTTTTTTGACAATGAGTTACTCAGACGTGGGGAGGTTTTTGGCACCTGTTGCCCCTGACAACAGATATTGGCTCTTCGTCCTTTTTCCGGCTCTCCCTCTTCCCGTTGTCACGTTGAGTTCACCTCTATCGAGGCCTCTCCTGTTTAAAGACGACAAAATAAAAGAGCTGAAAGCTGACCTCCTGTCAGATTCATGTTTTAGTCCTTCACCTCTGTCAGAGGGAAAATAACATCCTGAAGGGCAGGACGGACACACAGAATCTCTCACACCCCGCCTTTGCTTCTTCTGGATTGGTTGTCAGGAAGTGGGTCAATGTGACATCAGCAGTTAGGTGGAGGTCTGGGTGTCCTGACCCATGACATTTTGAGCACGAGACACTTCATTTCCTGCAGGTTTTATTCCAATTTGTGCTTTTTATGCATCAAATTTAAAACACATGCCTCTGTCAACATGAACAAAAATAATAAGAGTCAACATGAGTAAAACATGACAGCTGTTATATTAAGGATTAAAACATCACATCACAGAGATGGTGAAAATATCAGTCAGATTACATCCTCTATGTGACCTCTGCCATTGTGTTGCTCAGACTTGGTAGTCCCCAGCTGAATGTTTTCACAAGAGGCCATGGAAAATACTCAATACTCACTTATTACTTAATACTAATATACTTTTAATACTCATTCATACGGACAGAACTGACACACTCGTGGATTCATCTGCCATCCAGATGTTTTTACAGTCGAACTTCTGGAGGAATACATTTTTCAAGAAGTGACAGACAACATGATTGTCACTTTCAAAGGTAGGTGCATTTTATTTATCCTTTGTAGGCAATGATCATGTACTGTATCCCAAAGTTGGGGTCGGGTCCCCCCAGGGGCTTGCAAGGCAGCAAAGGGGGGTTGCAAAATGACTTTCAGAAATGGCATATTTTAACCATAATTGTAACAAAACATAAACAAATTGTCACATTTAAAATAAAAGCCTTTGGATTTTCTTTGCCCCCTTTGACCCCTGATGTGTTTACAGCAGATTAACAACATTCGCAGCAACAACAACATTAATATTAAGGTATATTAGCATTGTGCTAAACTTTATGGCATGTAACAAGGACAAACTATCTGACATCTGGGGATAGTGGGAGATGCCTAGCACTGGTACAGTTGTTCTGGGGGTCACAGGACAAAAGGTTTGTGAATCCCTGTTATATCAGAGGGGTGCCAACCCATCCCTCATGTCTGATAGATATGTAGCTACAATCAGAGGCTAGTTAGCTTAGCATTAACACTGAAAAAAGATGGAAACACCTATAGCCTGACATGTAAAAACAGTAAAGTTCTGCTTTTACAGTGGTAATATGCTATTCTCTGGGTCTTATATAATAAAAAGGTTGGCATGAAGTGCTCTGTTGCTTAGTTACAACTGCATGTAGTAAGCTAGTTAGCCTGCCACCTGCCACCTGCCAGTGTCTTTGTTACTACAGATCCATGCACACTGATTCAACACTGTGGACAGTGTGCTGTGCCTAGCTATGGTAGCTTTTAGTTATATAAACTAGAATCAGACAACCATTATTAAAATGGGTTTAGCTATTGTCAAACTTCATAATTCACAGCACTGTCCATTGTAGCAACCAATAAGTCCAATAATGTAATACCTGCTGAGAACATAATAATTTTGGCTATTTTTAATGTAATAAAACCAATAATGTAACATGTCAATAATGTAATAACTTAGTAATAACTAGAGTGATTAATTTTTTTCATCTAACACTGAGCAAACACATGCAGTGATCTAACTACCATATACACTTCACAGTGATGAATGAAACAATACTCCTCCATGAAATTATGAATTTACACATCTAAGCAAATAAACAATATTCTGAATAAAGATTTTGTAGAACAAATAATTCTCGAACTGGCTCTTACAACCATAATTAAGGAGAGAAGTGCTGCATAGTACACACCCTTGATGAATGAATATGACGACTGTGCCGTCCACCATATCTATTTTTGATGAGCAAACTGCACAAAAACTGCAAAATAATCATTTGTTTCCAAGAAATGCTGTTTATGTATTATTACATTATCAAATAATGATTTTTGATAATGTAAAAATCAGTAACGTAACGGGCCTCCAGCCCAACGAATACCTTCAACCAGGCCCAGGACAGCAAACCAGGAGTCCACACATACTGAGAGAACAAGGCACTGATCAATTACTAGCTGCTTATTGCGCCAGTAACGTAATAAGCAGCTAGTAATGTAATAAGTTAATACATTACTGGCAAAATGTTATTATTGGCTTTAGTTCATTTAAATGGCCCAAATTATTACATTATTGGCAGCTTTTACAGTGTTTGTTGCTACACACATTTTGAGCCAGTATTTTTTGTTTTTAGTTGAAGAAATGCTGCAAACACTGTTGAACCACAGCCAGCAGATAAGCTCATTATTGACTTTGGTTTCATTGGGTGTTTTTAGTTTGCACTCTCAGCAGATTTTTTAAATCTCACAGATCACTGGAAACAGTACAGAGATGTTTGCTGAATGTTCTCCAATATCTCTACTGTTCATCTGTTCATTCATCTCTCTCCCAGACAACCAAGAAGTCTTCTCAACCAGCTGACAGCTGCACACACACGTGGGTGTGTGTGTGTGTGTGTGTGTGTGTGTGTGTGTAGAATCTCCATTATTTGCAGAATTCCTGTTCTGCTGTTTATTTTCCTGGTTTAAATAAATAAACAGGAAGTGAGACAGAATGGCAGGAATGAGACATCCTGTAAGGTGAGAGACCTGCAGCAATGACCTCCAATCACAGATTAGAGCTGTAGTGAGGTCACTTCCTGTCTGCAGCTGTTTTTTTTTTCCTTTTTTCTGGAACACGTGAACGATGCAGCCAGTGGTGGGTCTGATGAACATCCTGTGTTTATGCAAATGAAGGCTCCACTCCTCACCGCACTCGGCAATGTTGATGACAGAGATGTTGTTGTTGTTGTTGTTGTTGTTTTCATCGTGGTTGCCATTAGCGATGTTGACATCAGGAAGAAGAACAGCTGGCGTAACTGGAGGCATCGCCACAGCAACACAGACCCACAATACCTCTGGAGCAAAACAGCTGTTCTGTCCAGGGGCGAGTGGCCGAGAGACAGACAGAGAGAGAGGGACAGACATGATGGCATGAATTAGTTTTTAGGTTTTTATTGATCCCAACCAAGTTCCATTAAGTCCGGATCACATGACACATGATGACATGTAGCATCTCATACAGACTATGTAGACTAACCAGTGCTAAAAATGACAAATGATGTTACCTAACCCAAACCCTGCAGGTTAAACATCTGCAAACCTATGGAAAATGAGAATGGCAGTGCTTTCAATAACACAATTTTGTTCTGGAGACAAACCTTGTTATCTCGAGATAATGGCATAATCAACCTGTTATCAAAACAAAATGTTATTTCCTCTCATTACTTCTAATGTTCATCAGAAATCTGGAGCGCCATGCCAGCGTGTATAGGTGGTGTCTTAAAAAACGTACTGTAATGTGTAATTCAAGTTCATTACAGTTCTAAATGTTTCACAGAGTTCAAGTAGACCTCAGACCATAGACATCAAGGAACCACAACCGAGTGAGACCAACAAGAAAAAGAGAACTACATGCAGCAACAACAGAACGGATGCTATCTGCATGTGTGGTTCCCACATGGAGGAGGTGGTGTGAAGGTGCTTTATTGGTGACACTGTTGGTGATTTATTCAAAATTCAAAGACCTCACTCTGCAGTGATATGCCATGTGCTTTGAGCGCAGTGGGACCATCATTTCTTTTAACATGACAATGACCCTAAACACACTTCCAGGCTAAGGTCTTATTGACCGAGAAGGAGAGTGATGGAGTGCTGCATCAGATGACCTGGCCTCCACAGTCACCTGACCTAAACCCAACAGAGATAGTTTGGGATGAGTTGGACTACTGAGCGAAGGAATAGAAGCTAACAAGTGCTCAGCATTTATAGGAACTCCCTCAAGACTGTAGAAAGTATTCCAGGTGACAACACTTTGTGATGTGTTCAAAGGTTCTGTACATCCAGTAAAATTTATATATTTGGACCATTAAACAAAAATGTAAAGAAACCAATTAAAGTAATCAAAACAGATCAAATACAGTGTCCTAGACAAAGCCAGAATAAGTGACTCATCGTCTCTTTACTCATGATAACCGATCTCAAAGTTTCTCATGTGAACAGACTTAAACAAACTGAAATGAATCATTTCTAAACATTTCCCCCACAGATAGACAAGCTGACTCACAGCCTGAGGGGAAACGTATCAATACGCACAGCTGGAAAAAAACTAGCTCCACTAGATCAGCTGGGTGATGAAGTCACAGGGGTCCAAAGAGAAACGCTGGACAAACAGTGACGTCCAATGTGAAATATGAATCAGGATGGACACTGTATGTACATAAATACCATGTCTAATTACAGTTTAAATTTATACTTCCTGTCCACAGTTCCCATGGTGACTGTGGGAGAGACTGAGGGGGCGTTTAGTGATAGCCTAGTCAGACACACACACACAAACACACTGTACACTGATACAATTCCTTTCTGTTGAATCGCGTTGTTTTATGCCGCAGCATTCAGAGAATCTGCAGGAATTCTTGTCCTTGCTGTCCAGCATACGCTTGTTTGTTCATCACATTTTCTACGGTTTTTATTTCACTACATAAATATTTAAATGATTTTAAAGCCTTTTTGAAATTGGCTGATAAAACATGAATGTGAATTCCCAACAGATTGTTGAAAGCACCACAAAAAATACATTTCCATGACACGACATGACCTCAGAAACACTCGCTGGTAGCTCTGACCTCAAACCCAATATGGAAGTCTAGAATTTTTAACTGGTGAGGCTGTGAAAAGTGCAACATGGAGACTTCCCGTAAACAAACATCAGCTATGGTCAGTGCAATCACAGAACCCATTACAGTACCTATCGTCATACGATGTTGCCCTCTGGGGGCAACCAGGTGGACTTCTGTGCTGCCAGCGGATGCAGAATAGATCAAGGATATCCGGACCAAGACTTTCCTCTGCAGTCTGATTTGCAACTTGATATCCGAGAATGAAAAAAACCCCACACACATTTATGCAACTGAATCCCACTCAAATGTGATTGGTTGATGCTAATTTGTTTAAAAATGGAAACTAGAACGCTTGTGATGCCAAAATCTCGTTCCTTGCCTGCGGATCCAACATTTATATGCAGATACCTGTTTATAGAGATTACGTTCAGCTTCATTTGCCAGTTTGTATGTAGCTTACAGTCCCTGCATTTGCTGGTATACTGTGGCATTATCTTGACACGAGAAGAGTGTGAACACACTAGGACTATGTGATAAACAGTATATAATGTGTTCATCAGAGTGTGTCAGAGTGTGGTTGCTCATATGGCCGTTGCCATCTTGGCGGTCCTGCCTCCCAGCCAATCCAAAAATCAGCAAAGACGTGGATCAGTGGTGGACCTGATGTGGGCCGAATGACGCCTGGGTGCACAAAAAAGCCACCTGTAACGGCATCCAATCAGCAGTCAATCAAAATGGCCACGCTGTTAATTCTGCATAACTTTAAGCCTTAATATAATGTGAACAGGTGAGTTGTATATAAATTCACCCAGCTGTCATGAACGGGGAAATTAGCTATAGAGACCAAAACTGTTTTTTGTACCAGGCTGTAAAGATGTTTATTTGTGCTTTGGACATTTGGACATTTTAATATGAGGACTTATGGAGACTGACACGTTCTGTAGCCAGCCTCAAATAGCCAGCCTCAAGTGGATGTTTGAGGAAATGCAGTTTTTGGTATGTCATGGCCAAGGAGATTGCCACATCTTCTTGTGCTGGCACAACATAAACCAAATGAAACCCACTGAGGTGAAAATGTATTTCTTCTCATCTAAATGCTGTTAAAGCCCATCAGGAGTTTGCTAATAAAACAAGTGTGAATTCCCAACAGACTGCTAAAACTGCAAAGGACGTGACCTCTCTGGTGGCTACTAGCGGACAAAAACTCCACAGGGAACCTTAAATCCAGACAAACATAAATAAGAATCCACAGTCCACTGCTGGGTCTGTGAGGCTTTATGCTCAGACAGAAGCATGCTAACAATGACAATACCAATGCTGATGTTGAGTTTAGCATGCTAGCATGCTAACATTGAATGCTATAACAGTGAATTTCCGTGTGGGATCATTAGAGGCTACCTTATCTTATTCACTGGTTAGCACTAAGCCCAGAGCACTGAGGCTGATGGAATGTCACTGGTTTGCAGGAAGCCTGAAGGAGCAGCTACAAGAAGTGACGCACACAAAGTATCAATATATTCATTGTAAATAAATGACAAGCGTGTCCCTTCATGACATCAAACCACAGATTCACTTCTGCTAACGTTCATGTCTCATAACTTTTGCCATTAACAGTGTTCCATATGTGCAGCAGCAGGGGAAGAGCCGTGCATTTTCTCTTCAAGTCTGCGAGAAATGGGACAGGAAACAGGTCTGTGTGTTGTTGGTGTTTCAGCTCTATTGTTCTGTTTCGTCCCAGATCTGACAAAGCTAACTGTATTAATGATGAGGAGGCTATTACGCACACATACACACACACACACACACACGCATGTGGTGCAGTGTTTTGTTGTCGGACAGGAGAATGGAGCTCTGTTGTCACATCTGCAGCTCTCTGCATTTTTGTTCTTACCGAGTTTAAAGGTTATTTCACTGCTGGGAGGTCAGAGGTCAAAGGTCACCTCCTCCTAGCCCCACAGCTGCTCCTACCTCTGATGTCTTAAAGCTTAAACTTGAGTCAGTGTTGAGGCTGCGCAGACGACACGTTTTTTTTTTCTTCATCTCAATGAAGGGCAGACATTACCAGACCAGCAGGCCTGTTGGAAGTCTTCTATCTAGACCATCGTTCACCATTTCCAGTACATTAAACACTATAGTACTATAAACAAGCTGTAAACATCATCATCATTTCATGTAGTTGACATATCAGCAAAATCCCCATATCCAGCAGAAGCAGAGAGACCTTTGTTTTCATTTATTCCATATCAAATCAAATCAAATCAAATTTTATTTGTATAGCCCAAAGTCACAAAACACATTTTGCCTCAGAGGGCTTTACAATCTGTACAGGGAGTGACACCCTCTGTCCTTAGACCCTCGGTTCGAGTGAGGAAAAACTTGCCCACAAAAAACCCTTTTAACAGGGAAAAAAAAAAATGTGGAAGAAACCTCAGGAAGAGCCACAGAGGAGGGATCCCTCTTCCAGGACGGACAGACGTGCAATGGATGTCACATGTACAGAACAAGCAACACAAACATATTGTACAATTACAATGAATTACAATAAATGGTGAGGTGATTGCAGTAGCAGTGGAACACAGATGCACAGCAGCAATAAGTCATTAACCAACAGTCTATCATCCATTTGATGAATCTAAGTTCAGTATTCACTTTATTTAAGCTCTGTTTTTGGTCTCCACCAACCACAATCAACTGGCTCTTTAACTTTTAAAAGCTCCACTACGTTATGCTAACTTTATCTCTCTCTGTTACAGTACAGTGGAGTTTTAGAGCTTTCTCACTGCCGCTATAAGAGTGGTGAGTCTGAATAAAGTGAAGTTATGGGGTGTTAAAGCAAAACAATGATCTGAAATGAGCATCATTCATAAAAGATGTATGGCTGAAGGGACACTGTCACATTCTTCATTTTATTCAGTGTTAATATAAAAATATTGATTGCAGAAGCTTTAATATAAACATTGACACACACTCTGCTGGTCACAGTAGTTGTGTTTCCATTCGTCCTTTGAAGGACGTGGTCTTCAAAGGTGTGGCCTCCGTGGGTTGCTTCATGGACTGTGAAGGCTCTCAATGACTCCATTGTTTTCTCAGCTGGTTGAAGCTGAAGTGGAGCAAACAAGCCATAAAAGGCTATGATCTCAGTTAAAACATATTTTTAGTCACGCGTGCGGCTAAAATATCCCATTAAACAAATTAAACATGTGAGAAAGACTGAAAAAATGCTGGAAGTGTATCTGTAGGAACACAGAAGAATCCTTCTAATCAGAGGTCAAAGGTCACATTATATAAGTTCCAGTTAGTGATGCTAGCACTGCTTACACAAGCAAACCCTGCAGTTTGCATCTACTGCCAACAAACTGAATAAGAAACAAGTCTGATTCTGCTGCTGCTGCTTCACACATTCAAATTATTTATTGAAGTGGAACTGATTTCATTCAGGGGAATTCTTTGTCCTGCTGTGCTTGACAACATCTGGAGGTGCACCCGTGATGACAGTGGAAACTGTAATGTACCAACAAGCCTGTACAGTACCAGTCAAAAGTTTGGACTTTCCTTCTCATTCAGTATTTTTTCTTTATTATTACTTTCTACACTGTAGATGAACACAGAAGACATCGAAATTATGAAATGACACATAGATTTATGTGGTGAATTAAAAAAAAATGTGAGCATGCTCTTGACATCCCCTCAGGCAGATTCAGGAGGTTGTCACCTGGAATGATTTTCCAACTTGAAGGAGTTCCCATGTATTCTGAGCACTACAGAATACTGTGGTAGCATTTCTGGCCTTGAATTTTCAATAAATCACCAAAAGTGTCACCAGCAAAGCGTGTCACATTAGCCTCCTCCATTGGAACTAATATTCTCAAATTTCACTCACCGGACCAAAGTCCAGATTTCCACTGGTCTATTAATTTCCATTCATGTCATTCATGTCACTCATTGTGTTTCTTGGCTCAAGCAGTTCACTTCTTCCTGTGTTGGTCTCCCTCATGTGTTCAAGCTTTTGGTAATGTACATCTCTCAAATCTTCTTTTCTGGTTAAATCATGCAAGAAAAATGCTGTCATCCCTTTTTCTTCCCCATTTTTAAAAACAAAACTCAGATGCTTGTGTGGTGGTGGTGGTCATCTATTTTTGTCACCACTGATCATGAAAATAAAAAATCCCACTGACTCTTCTTTTTTTGTCACACTCATGTCTCTTATTTAGGTATTGGCAGATTTGTACATCTAAACCAGGTGCCCCCCCAAAAACTCAACAACATCATTTCATTCAGAAAGCTGCTGCTGGAGTCCTGACAGAGACCAAGAGAAGTGAACACATCAAACCAGAACTCAAGTCTCTTCACTGTCATCCGTCGTGTCAGGGGGAGCGTTCAAAGACCTGCTGCTTGTCTAGAAATCTTTGTATGGCTTAAGACCAAAACTTCTCTTAGCATATGAACTGAAACAGCATCTAGTCAAACTTCCAGACAATATTAGACCTTCTCCGACTTTCATAACTTTTTACTAAAGTGTACTCCACTTTCTATCCTCGATATTCACTGATCAGCCACAACATTCAGACCACTGACAGGTGAAGATAATAACTGATTATCTCATGGCATGGGATATATTAGGTAGCAAGTGAACATTTTGTCCTCCAAGTTGATGTTAGACAAAAAAAAAAAGGTCAAGCATCAGGATTTGAGTGACACTAATAAGGTCAAACTGTGATGGCTAGACAACTCGGTCTCCAGACCTGCAGATCTTGTGGGGCATTCCTGCTCTGCAGTGGTCAGTCCCTATCAAAAGTGTTCCAAGGAAGGAAAAGTGGTGCGCTGGCAAAAGGGACCTGCCACCAAGAATCGTTGATGCACATCGGGAAACAACGCTGGCAGGTGTGTTTCGATCGACAAGCTACTGTAGCTCAAACTGCTGAAAGAGATGCTGGTCCTGATAAAAAAAGGGGTCAGAACACACAGTGCATAACAGTTTGTTGAGTATGGGGCACACCAGCCAGTTCATGCTGACCCTTGTCCACTGTTGAAGCACCAACAATGGACAAGAGAGCATCTCAACTGGACCAAGGAGCAATGGAAGAAGGTGTCCTGGTCTAAAGAACTATAATTTCTTTGACATCACGTGGATGGCTGGGTGCTTGTGGGAGGGAGGAAGGCAATGTGATGCTTTGGGCAATGTTCCGCTGGTAAACCTCGGGTCCTGCCATTCATGTGGATGTTATTTTGACACGTGCCACCAGCAGCATTGTTGCAGATCATGTCTTCCCCTGATGGTGCGGTCCTCTTTCATAATTCACTCATTCATAATGAACCCTGCCACAAAGCAAAAAAATGGTTCACAGGGACCAGAATATCAGGCAGGTGATCACAATGTCAGGTGTCTGTATCTGTTTGAACTTTTTAAGGACCAGTACTTTTTTGTATTTTGTAGGAAGTAAAGAGAGTCTTACCCTTCAACAGTCGATGAATCCAAATAGAAACATCAGAGTGAGTTATTAAACTAATAGTGAAGCAGACGCTGATCAACTGGAACATCTTCATCAGCTCATCCTCACAAGAATACAAACCTGCATGAAGAAGAGAGAGAGAGACTGTGTGCATTGTTTATGCATGTTATACCAATGGGAATGTATAGAACAATGCAGCATCATAATAACTGAACCACATATTTATCACCTGCAGTGTCAGCCGTGTGTGTGTGTGTGTGTGTGTGTGCGGGCGATCATTAATCACAGCAGTGCTGTTGCTCCAGTGGGACACTCTAATCTCAGTAGGGGAGCCATCTGTTGCTCAACTCTTCTTCTTCTGTGGTGATAGGAAACGCACAAGTCAAGACACATGAGGTGATAAAACACTGAACATTAAACCATCAGCAGCAAACGTGTTTGTGTGTGTGTGTGTGTGCGGAAATATATATTTTTATTTCCGCAAGCTCAAACTGTCACCTCAAACTCTTATGCGTGTACTCTATAAATGTTGTGGATTGATGAGTCCAAGTTTGAACAGTGTATGTTGGATGAAGGGAGGGGAAGAGATATAAAAATGAGTGTCTCCTGCCATCAGTTATACGCCGAGGGGGTAGTATTATGGTGTGTGTGGTCATTTCAGCCTCAGGAACAGGTGACTGTGTGAAAACTGATGCATCATGGATAAAAAAAGTATACCACAACATTCTGCTGAGACACAGAATACCATCCGGGAGTTATCTTATTAGGCCTGGATTCATTTTCCATGAGCATAAACATTCTTGTAACTGTTGTCAGACCAATGTGACAGTAGGAATCATTGAAAATGAAACATTGAAAATGATGGACTGGCCCCCTCAAAGTCCAGACCTCAACCCCATAGAGCAAATTTGGGGCAAGTTGGAAAGTAAACTGGATAGCTGTACATTCAAAGGTTGCAGAAGGCTCCATCTGCACCATCTGCATGTTTCATTCCAATTATTAAATGAAATCATGTTTTGAAGGCAAAAAAAAGAATGATTAATCTAGCAAACAATATTTTAATGTATTCATCTTCCATTTCAATGTTCCAGTTCCAGTTCATTCCAGTTCAATGCCAAGTTCAGCCTCAAACTGTTCAAAGAGAAGTGATACGTGTGTCTGACTAAACTAAAGCGAGGGCTCCCTCTAGTGGCAGCAGCACAGAGGAGCACCTGCTGGATAAGTGAATGAGGCATTCAGGAGCCCTAAGCAAGATTTCCTTTGTGGCCCCCCCACAAACTGTAGAGCACTCAACAAATCTCACACGTTGTTCATAACTGAATGAACACATGTGCACAATAGAGAGGGACAAATCATTCAACATCTTGCTGTATTTGAGGGTTTGCAAACTGAACAGTTTGTGTTTCACATCATGTTTCCATGACGATCATTTTCTCCAGAAAAGAAACTAGTTTTTTTCTATTTAACAAGACTAAGCTATGCACACAAGACATTTTAACATACATAATTCTAGATTTTCATGAGGGAGGGGCTCCGAATTTGGCTTGTCACATACGTGTCACATACAGTTATGTCAATATGTCAATACAAGATTTCAGCATTGAGGAACAATCAGGCCACATTCATGATTTTATTCAGAGTCATTACAAAGTTTCAGGGTGTTCCTGTAACCATAGTAACTCACAGTGCAAGAGGGGAGGGGGAGACGCTGAATGAAGCCGTTAACACAGATATGTAGCACAGACGAGGTCACATGGTGACAGCACTTTGTCAAAACAGTGTCAAAATAACAACACAGACCTGTGACGCAGTCAAAATATATTTGATAATGATGCTGCAGACAGCACACAGACAGACAGACAGACAGACAGCACAAAGACAGACAGACAGACAGCTTCTGTTACAGCTCAAGCAGAAAAAACCCACATACACACACAGAGGCTGAGCTGCTGCAGATAAGTTGTTTAAATCTTAGTGATAGTCAGGCAAGCTCAGGTCCAAACCAGGTAAGGCAGTCCAAACAAACAAACAAACATCTGTAAAGAGCAGCAATATCTAAAGGCTGGAAACATAAAGGCCTGAACACTGAAGGAAGACCACCTGACTCTGAAACCAAAGAACACGACTGAACACAGAGACTGAACACGCAGACTGAACACAGAGACTGAACACAGAGACTGAACACAGAGACTGAACACGCAGACTGAACACGCAGACTGAACACAGAGACTGAACACGCAGACTGAACACGCAGACTGAACACGCAGACTGAACACAGAGACTGAACACAGAGACTGAACACGCAGACTGAACACGCAGACTGAACACAGAGACTGAACACAGAGACTGAACACGCAGACTGAACACGCAGACTGAACACGCAGACTGAACACAGAGACTGAACACGCAGACTGAACACGCAGACTGAACACGCAGACTGAACACAGAGACTGAACACGCAGACTGAACACGCAGACTGAACACACAGACTGAACACAGAGACTGAACACAGAGACTGAACACGCAGACTGAACACAGAGACTGAACACAGAGACTGAACACGCAGACTGAACACGCAGACTGAACACAGAGACTGAACACGCAGACTGAACACGCAGACTGAACACAGAGACTGAACACGCAGACTGAACACGCAGACTGAACACGCAGACTGAACACAGAGACTGAACACGCAGACTGAACACGCAGACTGAACACACAGACTGAACACAGAGACTGAACACGCAGACTGAACACGCAGACTGAACACGCAGACTGAACACAGAGACTGAACACGCAGACTGAACACGCAGACTGAACACGCAGACTGAACACAGAGACTGAACACGCAGACTGAACACGCAGACTGAACACACAGACTGAACACAGAGACTGAACACGCAGACTGAACACGCAGACTGAACACACAGACTGAACACGCAGACTGAACACGCAGGTGAAGACAGGACAACAGGACACAGGAAACTGGAGGAAATGGCAACAACAACAGCAAAATAAAACAGGAAACACTGGCTATGATGTCACTGTGACTCTGACTGTGTTTCAAGGCTGTGACTCAGACAAACTTTTTATAGTGTGCTTTGTTTTGAGGTTGGATTTCTGCCTCCTGCCTTACAGAAGAGAAGCAGGGCCATCATTTATTATTCATTTATCAGTAAGAATTTTAGTTTGTAACCATGATTACGTCTCTGTGCTTTGCACCACGTTTCACAGTCAGTCAAGAGCTTTGCCTCCAAAGATCTGAGAACTGTTTCAGTATTTTACCTGTACTTGACCAATTCTAGTGGAGCAAAGAAAATCTGACTAACAGATGTTTTTTTTTTCCCCAGCAGCCATTTTGAAGTGGTAAACACAAGTGTTACCAACAACACTGATTACAGTTCCATTCCACTCAGGGCACTTTCACACCAGCGCTGTTTGATCCTCTTTAAACGGACCAGAGTTTGTTTCCATGCATAGTGCGGTTCGTTTGGGCAGGTGTGAAAGCTCATCTGAACTCTGGTCTGCCTGAAAACGAGCAGCTGTAACTGCACGACGTGGTCCAGGCGGTTTTGGTCCACCCTCAAAAGTGCAACGTGAAAGTGAACCAAACCAAATGAAGGTGTGACATTTTTTTGGCATTCCTGACCAATCGAACTGAGTCTAGCAGCACCCTGACTCTGTTTGACCTGAACAGAACTGAACCTTACTGACCTGAACAGAACTGAACAGACGTGCAATGGATGTCACATGTACAGAGCAATCAACACAAACATATTTCTATCAAAAGATGTTTAAAACACTGCTGACATTAGCTGGAAACATAAAATACAGAATCTGCAGTTGCTTTGCTGTTCATCCACACACATGCACGCACACACACACACACACACACGCACACGTGCACACAGTGCTGGCAACACACACTGAGTGTGAACACACAGACCTGCAGAAGCATATTGCATTCACAAAAGAGTTGGCTCCTTTTACTGAATTAACGAGGCAGTTCCATCCCAGGTACCAACTCTCAGTCCCCCTGAGCCTAACCCTAATCCCATTACCAGCCTGGAGCATGTTCCAGTGTCAGGTACCTCAGACCTCTAAGACCCAAAGCCCCTAACACTGGCTCTTCAGCCCCGCAACGGCCTCCAGTGAGCTCTCTACCCCCTAGACATGAGCCCCTGGTACTCTGCAGGAGAGCCAGAGGGAGGCAGGTCGGTGTGGGCCGTGCCCGTGTAACCAGAGTGTTTTTCAATGACAATTCTCGGATTTTTTCCCCCTCACACTGTCTTTTTTAAGTGGCAGTGTTTCGCAGTGTCTGATTTTATCATAGCTTTGAATGAGCTGTTGTTGGTGTGCAGAGAAGGAGAGGAGGTCAGACCTGAGGTCTGCTGCAGAGCCTGCCATTACTGCAGGCCGCGTACACGAACGTGTCAAACGAGTGTGAGCCCTCTGCACAACAACTTCTACACACACTGCCTTCTACTCTCTATCTCTCAATATATTATACATATATTAATTTTTCTCATTCTGCCACAAAGAATGGCTCGTTCTCCACAACCCAAGAGTTCATGGAGCACACACACACATACACTCCAAGATATTTGCCTAAACACAGCTCGAGTTTATTATGATCCCATTTAATTTTCATTTCATTTCCAAATCTGTCTGCTTGTAATGTTACTAGTCCTACCACTAGGTGTCACTGTGAACATTCACATGTCTGATGTTCAGTGAGCACGAGAGTGTCTACAGTGCTGCATGTCTTTTTTTGAAACATGGAATTGCACTTGATATCGATGATTCTGAAATGTTTTGATATTCAGAGCTTCACAATATTTCATAGAGAAAGAAAGCAGTGTTTTTTTGCATTTATGGTTTCTCACGCGCGGGGCTCATAGAGACTTATAAATCATGACAAGCTGTAGTCTATGACGATAAGGAGGGATGTTCTTTGAAATACTGATAGAAAATATAACAGGAGTCTCCTCTGTTTGC
The DNA here is from genome assembly GCA_023373845.1 of Nibea coibor. Classification (NCBI taxonomy): domain Eukaryota; kingdom Metazoa; phylum Chordata; class Actinopteri; family Sciaenidae; genus Nibea; species Nibea coibor. Next base: position 2,933,697 of record CM041724.1, read on the forward strand.
CTCCAAACCTGAGGATGGAGACGTGGAGCCAGTGTGATTTTAAAGCTTCGCTGTAATCAGAGGACTCCTCTCTCTGCTAACAGAAATCAATGGCAGCATTCTGCACGCTCACATGTATTCATTATGGTTTTCAACCATTAGGGAATCTAAGAGCAGCAAATAGTTTCAAAGCGTTGGTAAAAAGATCCTGTATGTTAAAGTGTGTCTGACGGGAGCTGGGGCAGGTTTAGAACTGGAAGCGTAGCTAAAGACAGGGTCAAAGGATGGCAGAAGTAAAGAAGACCCCGAGGTCCCAGAGGACAAGAAATATACTTCTCATCCTCAAGAACATAACACTGAAACTAATTATCCAGGTAGACGTGCACAGTGTGAGGGACAGATTGTGAGTTTCAGACAGGCAGACAAACTATAGAACAAAAAGAATAAAGAATCATGATAAAACATAGAAAAGAAAACAGAAACGTCTTCAGCCCTTTAAAGGGCTAATCTAAAGCCAAATCTCATTCCGTCATCCTGCCTGTGTCTCACTGGACTGAGTCTGAATCAACTGATTGGCTATATTTTCAGATGTTCACGTTCAGTTCTGTCGTTCAGTATAAATATTGACTTTTTACAAAATTCGATGCACTTTTTTCCTCCACTGCTCCCGTATCTGTTTGGTCTGGACTGGAAACAGCCTGGCTCTGTCCAAAGGTCAAATAAGAAACCGCCTCCCTCTAAAACTCATGAATTAACACATCGTACCCTGCTTGTGTAAGCTGACAGAGGTCGACCTTGCTGCGATGCCAAGCCTCGAGCCTCAATGTAAACACATGGATGGAAACCATGGAGGAGTACACGTGAACACCTCGATGTCTTGTCTGCAAATATAACACAAGCCGTTTTTTTTTTTTATATATTATTTCCAGGAAACGTGCCGTCTTATATTCCAGTCAATATGGTATCAAAGTTGTTCACAGAAGCTCCCATTTCTTTATTTTCTCTCCTTTTCCAGTTTTCGTTCTTCCGTCCTCACTCAGCTGAGCGGCCGAAGCCGCTCCGTGCTGCGGATGGTCGCTCGATTTCTTTCAGCACACAAACATGTGAGCAGCATCTTTTCTTTTATTAATACATTAATACGTTTCTCTTAAATGGGATTGTAGCTTGTTTGACTTGAAATACCTTTTATTTGCTTTTAGTTGGATTTTACCCCTTCAGGGATAAATAAAACATTTGAGCATCAAAATAATGCAGATCCATGAATATTTCAGCAGTTTCGGTTGTAAAGAGTGGATTTTAAAAACATTTCAATCCAGACGGGGGAAAAAAACAGAAAAAATATCTACGGTGCAGCTTCTGAGGGCTGCTGCCTTCCTGTCATAGAGTTTTATTACCCTAATATCAAAGCAAAAACAGCTGTGTCATTTCAGAGAGTGGGAAAGTGAGTTTCTCTTGTTCCTACTTTGAAAAGTAAGAACAGAAGAAAACTTCAGAATCAAGTTCGTTATATGAGTCAATAAGCTCTGAAAAATTCAACTGTACTGATAAATACTGAAACAGTTCCACATGAACCTCCATAAACCTACAAGCTGTTGATTTTACATTCCTGTATGTGCATGGATTAAATAATCGAGACCCGCATGACTCACACTGAATGAGTCCGTCAAAAGCTCTCCACTTGTCCCACCTGCTGGGCTTTCTTATATCTTACACTAGTCTAACTGCTACTGACCAAAATGGAAGTATTACAGCATTACCAAGTCACTACCAAGTTAATTCTACCAGGCTCTGCTCTTTGATGCCAGGACTGTGATGCTGTTTTGGTCCATACACCACCAGGAACGTTTCAGAAGTCGCCGGACATTAACTTGCTCAGACTTGGTCAGTTTTTCTCTGTGTCTGAGCTTCTACGATGCATCAGCAGGCAGTTTTATTCTGCACAGGGTGTTTCATTTTGAAATTTGACTGTGCTGTTTCTGCGTCTGACTTTTGACCAGCTCCATCTGCTCTGTGCTGCTTGATGCTGTGTCCGTCAACAATCGAACAGCTGTGCACTCTCTGCAGAGCGCAGAATACTTCTGGGATGCTTCTGGCTAGGATCACAATTATTGTCTAGAGCGGCTACGATTAGCTCCACCGGTGGCAGTGCAGTGCAGGTGAAGCATATATTGCTTTACTTCCGGTCAATACCAAAAGCATTAGCAACGCCTGCGACCCTAAACATGCACAGATGTGTAAAACAGTAAAGTACTGCTACATATAATATTTAGAGGCGCAGGCTCATCATATACTGAACCAACATGACTCTGAGTGTTACTTAGTGAGCTTTAGAGATGTTGGTATACATATTTTTCAGCGTTGAACTGCCAGGCTAGCAGTTTCCACTGCTAAGCTATCCACATCCTGTCCAGATCAATACTTAGAAAATATTCCCATTGTGAAGGAGGCCTGCTTGGAAATCCGCTGCAGGACAGAGGTTTTTATTCAGCAGTGTGCTGGGCCTGGGAGACAGATGTAGACGGCAGTGAGTGCGCAGGAGGCACTGGACCTAGCCTGTGAATTTTATGAACACTGTTATAATAAATAAAGAAAGAAACTGTCCTCTCCCCCTCACCCACGCTGCTGTTTTGGTCCGTCCGGCATGTGACTTCAAACCCCACCGTGAGCGTTTCAGAGCGTTTCGCCTGCCAGACTTTGTTTACTTGCTCAGATTTTGTCATTTTCTTTTGTTTGCTTCTACATGTGTGAATATGCTACCTAGTTATTTAGCTTCTCTTTGTCTGTTTTTATACCCGGCAGTTTTATTTTGAAAATCTCCTGGATTCTCTATGCTTTTTTCTGTGTCTGGCTTTGTGTCAGCTCAAAGTGCTCTGTGTAAATTGACGCGGGCTGCTTGCCGAGCGGAGTCCTGAACCGGACCGCGGCAGAGTTTGATACATGACTAGAACGGCCTTGTAAATGCTGCAATAAATAGAAATGACCCTTAATTAGCATCACTGGTAACACCTGTGTTGACCTACTCTGTCATGTCAACATGGATGTCATCATTATTATCATAGATAATGGCTGTGTCCGAAACCACCCCCTAACCCCTATATAGTGCACTATATAGTGAGCACGCCATTTTGTAGTGGTGTCCGAATGTTTAGTGTCCACGATATAGTGCACTGAATGTATCCCATAATTCACCGCGAAATGTAGTGAACATCCGATGGTCACTAACCGGAGCAAGATATCCCATCATGCATTGCCAGAAGCTCTCTGAGCGCGAAAAATGACGATCGCGAAAATAAATACGGCACTAATTCTCCTCCTGATCATCAATAATTGAATTATTGATAATACAAACACAACCAGACTAGTAGTAGACGGCATTTCGATAGCGCTACGAGAGTTTTCTATAATAACGCTAAGTGATTTTTCCCGGGGAATTGCTCGTACTTAGATGAACAGGCGGATGGATGGATGACAGGCGTGAAACAAACACACATAAAAAAAACAGGCGCGCGGCCAGTTCATTCTATTTATTTTATTCACATTTTCAAAATAAGTCAGTTTAAATGGCCTCCTACATTAATTGAAAAGTGTAAAACGAACAGCATATACGACGAAGACGACGTTAATGCGGTACGTTTTAATTGTGCGACAAAGATGACGTAATTAGCGGCGCCAAGAGAAGTGTCCGATAGTGTCCGAAATTGTTTTCTGTTGAGCTCACTATATAGTCCACTACATTTATTTCCCTATGTAGGGAGTAGGGAGTAGGGAATGAGTGAGTGATTTCGGACACAGCCAAAGTGTATTAATAATGATAATGTGTATTGTCATGTTTTATTGTTAAATATTGGACTAAAATGTCTCAACTGTTTTCATGCAAACGAATGATGCACCATCAGTTAATATTAACAGATGAAAGCAGAACACAGACCTCAGTTTTATGTGGTGAGCTTTCCTATTAGAGCAAGCTGTTGCTGTTGATGCATCATTTGCATCATCTCTGCCATCTGCTGCTGTGGCTGTGGTGCTCTCCCCCTTTGCTCCTCTATCTTGAGCTGTTTCAACTTCAGCTTTCTGCCTGAGCTCTCTATCAGCTTGGCTTCTCCCTTAAAAATGCAGTTGTATCATTCCCACTTCTCCGTCCTCACTCAGCCTCTGTTTGATTTGGTGTGGCCCACCCTCTCCATTGGTCTCCTCTGCCAATAGCTTCTTCTGCTCCGGGCCTGATCTGCATCAGTCTTCCTCTGTTGTCATTACATCCACTGATTTCTTCATCTGATTCCTCCTTCTCTGTTATTTCTTTAATTAGCATATTGAATTGAGCTATTTCCACTGACATCCTACTTTCCTCACCTTTACTAACTGTCTTTTGAATCAGAAACTTTAAATTGCAGGTCCAGGGAACTATCTACTATCTTCCTCTCGTCCTCACTGACCTTCTTGTATCTGAAGAGCTCTGACAAAAGCATTTCTCTAGTGAATACAGCGTTGTGTCTGCCTGTTTACCCCATGGAGCCTGTAGACAGAGTACATAGGGGCAGCTAGTTAGACGGTGACGTCATTTTGGATGTAAAGTAGGTTATTTCGCTTATTCCTAGAGCAAGAACTAAACAAATTCAAAAGATTCATAACAGGTAAATGATATACTTCCTTGCAGGACACTCATAACATTGACCTGTCAGTACACCACACTGCAACATATCCTCGCCACCTCAGTACCTGCATGCCCATCCATTGAATTTACTCAGGTAATGATGGTGTTAGCTTCATTTCAATGACTTTGGTGTGTAGGTGATTCACGCCCTGCCCCTGAAGAATCCAACCCTCCCATGAGTCATAAGTGCTGGTCACCTCTCCACGGGAAGTGGGCCTCTGCTGTGCATAAAGGGCATGGGTCAGGAGGATGCGATGTGAGGTGTTACAGAGAAGCTAAATCGCTATCCATCATTCAGTTTGTACTCTGTGTGTGTCAAGACACGCAAGGGGGGACTAATGAGGGAGAAAAGTGCATTTACCCTGTACATTATGCCACATAATCTCATTATATAACATAGCTGCATGGCAGTGTGTCCGTTGGATGATTGTATACCAGCAGTCTGCGAAGCCAAATATCACAACCCTCAGCTGTGCAGGGGGGGTTGGAGCGTCGAACATGAAGATGAAACAAGGTGAATTATTTTGGTCTGGTTAAAATTGTAATGGGGCGGCACTGTTGCCTCACAGCAAGAAGGTTCTCAGTTTGTACCATAGAACCTTTCCTTGTGGAGTTCCCGTGTCTTTAATCCCAAAGTCCAAAGACATGCGGGATAATTGGTGACTCTGCTATAGAGAAGCTCAAATCTGGCATGGGTTGGGGGACATTTGGTGTGCACAAATATGACGAGAACCCAATCCAACCCTGGACAGTTGAAACGTGAAACGCAAAACTAAACTGTGATGCCATGGTGACTCAAGACTTGTAACCGGATTTATGAGTAAAATCAATGAAGAACCTGCTCGTACAAATTGAACAAATGCCCAGTTGTACACATGTACAGCTGCAAAGGTCAGAGACTGCCCTGGGAGAAAAAAAAAAAAAAAAACAGTGGAATGTTGCCATGCATTAAACTGTTACTGCTACAAATTGGTACATTAGGAATGGGTGATCCATGAGTGAGGCTGCTGTTAATCGCTTAATTAAGAGAATAAATGTTGAAATAACAGCTGAGGTCCTGGGTGTAACTCGCCAGAGGATAAAGGGGCTTGAGAAGTCCAAAATAGGTAACCACTGAGGCAAAACAGGTGGTCTGTGAATAGAAATCGGGCTGCAGTGGTCCCATGATGGTGGCGACAGGGAAGTCGAGTCTACAGCAATCAGACAATTAAAAATCTAATCCTTCAAGGCCAACCTTTGGCGGAAACTATGGCAGGACAGAGTTTCTGTGTCTAGTCAGAGCAGCTCCAATGTGTATGACAATGTCCGAGCAGATCACTGATGAGGTTCTTATCCCAGGACAGGCACAAAAAAACATGCATTGACTGAAAATCTGTGTGTTCAGGTTCAGTTTTGTGAGCATACTTTAACCGTACCTCACGGCATGAGTGAAGTAACTCTCTCCCATCGCTGCCAAACGGCTCGAGCTCGTCAGTTTCTCCGCATAAATTCTCATCACCAGACATTTTGCGAGCGTTTGACAAACCTGAGATATGAGTGGTGATTCAGACGCACGCATCCAGATGACTGTTATTGTAACAGCTGTGAATTTTTCATCAGAGTTTGTTTGAACACTCAGCTGGCTCCCTGTTGTGCACAGACAGCTGCCTGGTGTCCGTCACCAGGGGACAAAACGCTCGTTACAGAAAGTGATTAAAGGTAATCATGAAATATTGCTCACCTTCACGCGACTTTCTGCTGAAGGACAGTGTGTGTGTGTGTGTTGGGCTGTAATATCATCCCGTAAGCCCAGCACAGTGTTGAGCACACAGTATTAGTGTTGAGCCCGATGTGTGCAATTAACAGACAGGCTCATTAATGCCTAATCACCTCAAACATCGAGGTGTTCGCCCACTCATTAAATTCTCATTGTGCTGCATTGTTTACAGTGTGGATGACTTCAGTGCAGCATTACCAGCGAGCATCATGTGGGACAGAGAGAGAGAGAGAGAGATGGGAAATTAAACTTCATTGGCTGCTCACTGTAGAAACTGTTCTGATAAGTAATTCTGCCTTTGCTCTCCTAAATGTGAAAGCAATTGTCACGGCCTGTGCTCCTTAAGCCTGGAGCTGCTCACTGCTCACTCTTTATGCGTGTGTGTGTGTGTGTGTGTGTGTACTTGACTGCAGGAGTGGAGCGGTGTGTGGGTGTCAGGCGACAAGCGGTAACCATGGTTAATCAACTCTGCTTTATATACCTGGGTTCAGCCCCAGCTCACTGCCACATCATAGATTCTGCTTTATTGCTAACCTCTGTTCTCCCTGTGCTGCCTCCTGCCTCCATTCTGTCCTGATCTGCCTAACCCCTAACCCTAACCCTACCCCACAACCCCAACCCTGAACCAGAACACTCACTCTGCCTGGATCTCTGGAAACTCTCCGCCTGTTTGCCCCCCCACCACCACCACCTTACTGGACTCTACAGCTGTTAGTCTCCACACTAACCCTGCCTACCCTGCCCACAGTATACTCTTATTCACTTTTCTTGCAATAAACACTTACTTCATCTTCCAGTTTTCTGTGTGCTGTGTTTGGGTTCACTTCATTAGTCCTGCATAACTATAGTTTAATATAGTTTGCATAATTGTAGTTTCTCTATAGTTTCTCAGTCCTTCAACAAAACATACCAATCTGCAAACAAAGGAGTTACTTTAGACCCCCACTCACTCTCATTTGCAGGTTATTAGACACCTTGGTTGAAATTATGTCAAGGCAATCAGGCTGAAAAAGATTTTCACTTCAGTCTTTTTAACAGACTATGAATAAGTGTTGCTGCAGCATTGTTTAAATGTCTATATATCAGTGTGAAGCTCGTCCTCTGATATTAAGAGATATGCTGCATGTAGCATATCCAGTCTTAGCTAATTAGTTTCCCAGGTATTTGTATCAGCCAAGTCAAACATCAGCAAGGTCAACAACACAAAACATAGCAGCAGCTAATATTACTGACTAGTCCAACAGCAGTCAGCCCAGCTCGGCGTCTGTTTAGCCTTTTATTTCACCAAGCTCTCACCAACGACTAGTGAGGCAGCTCTAAAACCATCGAGAGCTTTACAAGATATTTATTATACTTTTTAGGATTTTGATCCTGTTGAATCTGCATATGGTATTTATGATTATAGAATCATTGAAGATATAAGGCACTCTTAAACTTCATGACCTGAACTTAACAGGAAGTCAGCCATTTTAAATTAACCGTTCATTTCCAGTGAACTTTTATGTTTTCACACATTACACTTTAACAACTTCCTCTTAGAAAAGTAAAGTAGGTCAGTGCAATCCAAAGTCCGGAACCTTTGAAATGTTAAATTTCAAAGATCTTTAGATTTCTGTGTCTACGTGGTGTGGTGACCTTGTGAGCTTGTGACTTTTCATGAAAGTGTTCAAAGAAATGAGCGAAGGCCTTAACTCGCATACTGAGACGGGACTGAAACAATGAGTCGGCGCTGACTTCCAGCCACAAAAAGGACATGCGGCAGTGACGTGAGGGTGTAGACTATAGTGGGGTCTGCACTCTCCACCTTAAGTGGGTGCAGGAAGAGACATTTGAATGGAAATTTCAGAGCCATGTCAGCTCATTGATTGCCAATATTATGTATATCATGTCACATAAAATTGATGTTAAATGTTGAAGAATAATTAGGTTCACTTAGGGAGCGGCAGATGCCGACGGTGGCACTGTGTTGTGATTGGAAGCAGTGTGAGAGTAAATCTCTAATACAAACATACAGAAATAATATGAATTAACTCTACACCTTGGAAATATGCAGGCATGATGGGGGGCGATTCTGTGAAGAGAATAGAAGGAGAAGTGAGGTGAGATAAAAGAAACTGAGTCAATTAATAGAGAAGAGCAACATACTGACACACTGTATGACAATGGATTATTCTGCAAGAGTACCTTAGTCCTCATGTTTGGGCCCGGCAGGATTAGTGCTATTCTGTTAATGAACTGATCGAATGTTTGTTGCTTCTCCAGTGTTTGGATTTGCAGCTTTATATATCTCAAATTATAAACTGAGCTTCTGAGTTTTTAAACTGCTGCTCAGATGAAATGAGCAAATACCCAGAGACACTGCTTACTGCAGTGAAAGGAGGTGGTTTGGGATGAGCCGGACCGCAGACTGAAGGAAAGCAGCATCCAACCAACTCCTTCAAGACTCCTTCAAGAGGAAAAGCATTCCAGGTGAAGACCTCATGAAGCTGACTGAATCTGAATTCCAAGTGTGCAAATCTGAGACCAGCCTCAACACCTTGGCTGGTATGGGTGGGCTTCTTTAAGATGTTGGAGGTGTTTATGGTCCACTCCACTATGAGGACCCCAAGATACATGAAGCTGTGTATGTAGAAGAGTAAGAAGTAACAATATTTCCCTCTGAAATGTAATAAAGTAGTGATACAACGCAGCACAAAAGTGGTAAAAATTTTCACTAGAAAAGTTTCACCAGAAAAAGAACAAACAAACATATTAGTATCTGTATTTATGATGAAGAAAATCTCATTGGGCAGCTCTGCTACCAGTTATACACTGAAATGTATTAATTCAAGTATATATGCATATAACAGATGCACAAACACAGATAATTGTACATTTGTACGTCCCTTAAATTTGTACTCGAGTACACTGCTTGAGTAAATGTACTTTGATGCTTTCCTCCTCAGAAACGTGGCAGTGCTCAAACTAAATCTGGATTGAGGTTTAATGAGCCGACATCAGATTGATCAGAAGGATTTGTAATTTTCAGTAAATGTTTGCTTGATAAGTTGCTAACATATTCCACAGAGACACAAACACAAAATAATTTTTAACAGTGTTTGACTGGATGTACAGTTTCACACACAGTGCTGGTGTTGCTTCAGTCTAAACCAGGGCAGGGCTGACTGTCAGAACAGGGTGGAGAACATAAAGCATAGACACCAGCAGAGAGGCAGGGGGTTCTGTCCTCCCTGAAGATGTCTCCTTATTAGCCTTGTTAGTGACATCCACAGGCCTCAGCAGGACAATGATGGGACATCTGCTCAGCTCTGCTGGCGGCCACCGGGCCTCTTCAGAGGACAGATTTGTGTTCTAGTCAGAGAACCCGGTGGGATCAACAGGCAGGAGGGTTACAGCAGTCGCATCATGGACTGGCCACACATATTTCACAGAGACACTGAATATCTTGTCCCCCTGGGGAGTGTCACATGCAGCTTTCATCATGTTCCCAGAAGTTGCGTTAATCTCACCCAAAGCCAAAGAAAAAGCTGCTGCTGACTGTCTCCAAGCAGAAACTGGACGCCAAATTAATTTTACCCTACAGTGCTGTGGCTGAGGCATGCTGATATATTCTCCACGAATAAAACGCATGCAAAAGCATGGCTGCAATTTACTTCTTGTGACTAGAGAGAGGGAAAAACAACGTGCAAACCATCACCAATAATCAAAACGAGAGTGTTATCAGTGCATGCAGACAGACCTTGAGCTTTCTGGGAGTTTCTGACTTGTGTTGCTGCAGTTGGATGATTTCTGGACCCTGCGAGAACTGACAAATGGACTGCAGCGTGGTGCCAGCGCTGTGACAAACATCACTTTGGCAGCTTCAAGCCAAACATTCAGTGGACGCTTTGTGCCATCAATAGCCATGGTGTTGTTATCAGTCAGACTGTGGCGATGGTTGTTATTTGTTTTAATGCTGCAGGCTGAAAGGCCTCTGATGCTGCCAGCTCCACACTGAATCAGTTTAATACAAAGGCGCACAAGCAGCTTTGGTGAATAATTGGCCACTTTTGCAATCCCGACCTTCTGCTTGCAATGATTTATGAACATAGAAATGTAATAAGTACACTATCTGCAAAGCAACCTCTGAAAGTGGAGTTCTCCACAAGCCTGATAGAGGATTAAAGTGAATTTGAAAACTTCCCCCTATCTGAGCTTCCCCCTATCTCCCCCCAGCGTTTCCATTTCCATCATCTGAGAAGAGTCCAACTAAGTATAGCAACTGCTTCCCGACCAACCTTTCCTATGTCTTCTCTGACCCTCAGAGGTCACTTGACCGAAATTGCAGACAGTTTTGACTTGAGAATACCTTTTTAGAATTCTGTTGAAACACTGTATTTTACAGGTCCCTATACTCATTTTCATTAAATTATACAGTAAAGCTTGCATGTCACTGTTAATTATGACATTTGCTAGAAAATGCTGGGAGCTGTGCCAGAAGGCAAAGCTCTTGATTTTTTCAGTCCATCCGTGCTCCAACCCTCACCTACTGTATGGTCATGAGCTTTGGGTAGTGACTGAAAGAACGAGATCGTGGATTCAAGCGGCAGAAATGAGCCTCCGAGCTCATCCTTAGAGATAGGGTGAGGAGTAGAGCTGCGGCTAATTTCGAGTCGAAAAGGAGCCACCTGAGGTGGTCTGGGTATCTGATTAGGATGCCCCCACTGTGCCTTCCTTTGGAGGTGTTCTGTATTCCAACTGGGAGGATCTAGACCCAGAACCTGCTGGAGGGACTACTTCTAGCCTGTGAATGCCTCGAGATTCCCCAGAAGAAACTGGATTGTTTTGCTGGGGACATCTGGACACCGCCACTGGCATCTGGCATCGGGAAGAAAATGGAGGGATGGACTGGATGGTGACATGGGATTATGTTCACTGCAGTATGTTAATCCCAGTCCAGGAAGTGCTGCATTGCACATGAATCATGGGTAGCTAGTTAGCTTGGATGGTGGCTCTTAAGAGCTTTGGATGGACCTGCTATCCCTGCAGCTTTTGGCTGATCATAGTACCAGATAAAACTTTAGTGGTTTCATGGTTATTCATTGAGTGGATGGAACAGGGCCGAACAAACTGCCAGGGTATTTAGTCAACAGAGAGTAGATAGAGTGATTAGATGATATTTGCTGAACCATGGTTAACAAAGCAAAAGCAAAATGTTGGAAAAGTAAGTAATACTATACTCACTGAGTATTACTAGATACTACTCAGTGAGACTTTATGAAGAACTGGAAGAACTGAGGCGACCTCTGGGGAAATTAGATTTGACCTGTCCATGACTGGGCCGCAGCATTTCAGTGAACCAAGGTTATTATTTCTGAGAAAGAAGAAAAATCATATTTAAAATAAACCTGGGAGGGGGCTTCGGTCTCAGTGGTGATAACTGAGTGGCTTCAGGCTGTTTGTTCTTACAGAATAAACAATCGCAGTGAAAATAATTCAACGTCTCTGCAGAGAACAAAAGCTCCTTAAGGAATCCCATCAGCCCCCCAGTGTGTCGGTGAGTGAGAACTGACGACTTCATCTGATGACATATCCTGCACATCGAAACATCGGGACATCTTAAGTAGTGACAACAATGCAGAATATGGCAGTTACACTGAGGTCTGAAACAGCAACTTCAGATCCAGATCATGATGTGAGTGCTGACCCGTGAGCATGAGCTGAGACTCAGTGGGTTAGAAACATGTTTGAACAGGGTAAGTGCTTTTGACAATTCTGTTCATCAGTGGTCAGTTCAGTCAGTGGAGAGAAAGTGGCACATGAGTCCAAGAGGTCTTCTGCTGGAAGATTTATTGAAGCTTGATCAAGGAGAATGGAAGATCTACGACTTCTCTGTGATTTTAGCATTTTAGCAGTTAGTACATGTTTTTTTGACACCAATCTCCATCTGTTTGTGTGCCAAGATTGATATTAGTGAGTCGTATTAGTGAGGCGCCCACTTTATCTGTTGAACCACCAGGATGAGTATTTTTCTGATCGACACTGTATACTGTGAGCCACTGTAACAAGTGAATTTCCCCAGTGTGGGATCAATAAAGTCTATCTTGTCTCATTTTCTGAAGAAGCTGGCTCCTCTATGTGACCTCAGAATAGTGACACAACTACCGTATGTCCATAAATGGTTATTAGTCTACAAACAAGGAAATATGTTAACCTTTAATGGTCTGACATTGTCCTCTGACTCCGTAGAGGCTTCTACATTATGTACTTTTCTGTTGTGTCTATAGAGTGAGACAGCCACATCCTCTGGCCTCAGTATTACCATACCATTAACATTTCCATAGTAATAATCAGTATAGCACAGAATGGTGATGTCAGTGTCCCTATAACAATCCAGTACATATGCTTGACCCTGTGTAACCCTGTCATATAGTTACTGTACAATTAATATTGTTAGTTTAACCTAAAATATGCCTGGAAACGACAAGTACATTTATCAACAGATTGTCTTCAGAAGGATGATGTGTGACACTGACTGTAGAACATAGAAACAAATTCTATCTGTTATAGTACCACTTGTGTTTTGGCAGTGTCGCTTCTAAACAAATCACTGTCAAATGTGAACAAATGTATTTTTTTGTTCATTTTTTGGTTTTTGTTCATTGATCTAAATAATATGAGTGGAAAAACAAAGGCAAAAAAATTCAATTATAGCCAAAGATACCTGATGCTTCTATCTGCTAGAGAAATAAAGGTTTCAGTGAGAACAACAGTTCTGCCTCGGGTTTCAAACAACACTCAGGTTTCAGAATGCTTTCTTTTGGACGGCGCCCTGGGTCTGAATGAGTTAAATCATTAATCACACTGTTGTCTGTTGTTAATATCAACACAGTCCACCAACTCACTTTGTGCTTCAGCTTCAAGCCATGTGTCGGTGTGCACCCATGTGTTCACGTACAAACATGCAACTGACATATAGTCCAACCCTGACATGTCATTAAAGAGGGAATGCATTTCCAGCTCTATATTTTTATTCGGCTACTCTACTAGTAGCTTTGCATGATTCACGTGAAAAGCATAAAGCTTGTGACAGCTACAGTAACTTAGCTTGGAAATTAGTAATATGGGCCAATGAATAATAACTCATAATAATAATAATAACAATAATAATAATGATAATAATGCATTTCATGTATCCAAAGAGTTATGAATTTAATTTAGCATAAATCCTCAGAGCATGGTCGAAGTGACATTATCTCAGTTATTTCATAAATCAAAGATGTCTTCATTCTTCTAAGCGGACTCAAGAATGACTTAATATGCTTCATCAAGATGTCTGATTATACACCATGTTTTCAGTTACAGTAACAAAGAATATGTCACCCTCCAGGATACTTTATGTCAAACATTGTGCTGACCCAACACAAAACTTTCATACAGCTGTTTTTAATTCAACTTCTGTGACTAACATAAACCACAAAGTCTCACAAAATCACATGTTCTCCATCTTGTGGGATTCTTCATTTGGTATCTTGGAGTGCCATCAAAACAAGTTGGATACTGAGAAGCAATCCCAGAATGCAATTCAAATCTAAATAAAGGTCCTGTCTCAGTTACTGTTATTGTTATACTGTTATTCTGCTACAATTTCATAAAGAACAATATTTTGAATCAACGTCTTTTTAATTGTGTTAATCTGTGTTAGCTGTAAACCCTGAATTAGATGGAAGATGAAATGTTATAAAGCTGAAAACATCACAACTCAAAGACACACAAATATTTTCCTGAAATGGGGCTGGAGTTGACAGTGTAACTATAAATATATGCTGATCTTATAGATCAGACCAAATGATGTGAACTACTCAACAGAGTAGTATGATAATGAATATAGAAGAGTATAAAGTAGTTAGGAATGAGGAAGGCCGAGGTTCAAACCAGTATCCTGCTTGCTGTGAGGTGACAGTGCTAACCATTGCACCACCATGTTGCCAAGCAGTAGTATTAATATTTACATATTTTTAAATATTTAATCATTTGTATTAATCCAAAAATAACTTTTAATACTTTTAATTTTTAATTAAAAGTTTAAATTTTACTGATCATATTTACATAGTTTATTTACATAGTTTTACATTTTCTTATGCAGGGTGGGTGGGAGGGTGTTTTTATGTTTTTATGTAAAGCACTTTGTTTTACATTTATTGTGTAAAAAGTGCTGTACAAATAAAGTCTGACTGATCAATTGATTAGTACTGTGTTGTATTTGTAGGATTTTACTTAAGTAAAGGATCTGAGTACTTTCCAACACTTCAAGCACATCATGTTTAATCAGGAAAGTGGTTCATAAACATGTGCACCAAGGGCAACCACTTACAGCCTGTTAGGAACTGAGTCCAATTAGCTGACAATGAGCTTTATCAGCTGCCATCAGTAATCACTACACATCAGTAGACAGTAAAGCAAACATTCATCAAACAATAACTACAGCAGTCGACATCAGACATCCTTATCACCCACTCAAGCTGTGTTTCTGTTAAAACATATTTCAGCTCAACCAAAGCTTCCTTCTGATAATTCCTCTTAAGAAAGGAAAGGACAATTTCTTAGTGAAATTCTTTATGAACACATAACTCGAGAAACACAAGATAAAATGTATCAAACATAAAGAGGGTTCTCATAACTTTGGCATCAATGTCATTCATAAAAATAAACTAGATTTGGGCATAAACTTTATATTTTGGATTTTGTTGCCTCATCTCTCTACCAGCATCTGTTGGTCTTTGGTTAGAGATCTGGGAATCTGTAGACCAAGTCAACACCTTGAACTCGTTGTTGTGTTCCTCAAACCATTCTTGAACCATCTTTACTTTGTGGCAGGGCACATTATCCTGCTGAAAGAGGACACAGCCATTAGAGAATACCATTTCCATGAGAAAGTGCTCAGTGGAAAGTCAAAAGTCAAACATCCACATGAATGGCAGGACTCAAGAATCCCCGGCAGAACATAGCCCAAAACATCACACGGCCTCCACTGTCCCATTGTTGGTGTTTTTCGACAGTGGACAGGGGTCAGCATGTTTATATCAGTTGTCCACGTGACCTCAAACCCCACCAGGAGCATTTCAGAAGCAGACTTTGTTTACTTGCTCAGATATAATTTTTCTATGCAGTTTCTCTTTTATTTGTGTGTCAGACTTCTGACCAGTTCGATCTGAGCAAATAAACAAAGTCTGATGGGCAAAACGTTACTTCTGAAATGGTCCTGGTGGGGTTTGAATCGCGTGGAGAATGGACCAAAATGGAGACGTGCCTGGTGGAGTTTCGTCGTCATATCCCACCCACTGACGGGTGCCATGATGACGATATAATCTCATTAATCAAGAGTTACGGCTGATTGGTACATGTGTTGCTTGGTGGATCAGATCGATCTTCTTCTTACTATTATTATAGATGCATCAATACATACGTCACTTAACTGGACACGTACAATAACACTGCATGTACTGCTGCAGCATACTATGAGTCTGTAGCTGATTTTGGCAGTCATAATGTATTGTGAGCTCCATCAGTCAACCTCAGGACCACAGAAAGCACACATATATATAATCATCTCTTGCTGCTGTCTTATGTCACAATGAAAAGCCGGCAATCATTCTATAAAAAGCATCAAAAAAGATTTGCAATTCTAACATGCTGCTGGCGGTGCTAACAGAAACAGTCACACACAAGGCTAATGCATTAATCAAGAGTACAATAGCGTCAATAAAATGTTAAATGAAGGATAATTTAGTGTTATTAAGGTTTTAAATGTCCCAGAGCTCTCGAGATTTGAGCAGGAAGTCTTTGCGGCCTGGTTCTCTGATCTCCTTCTGCTATCGTTTGTCTTGAGGTGTGACGCTGAGGAGCAAGGGGTATAGCAAGTGACAGATAGTTGTGGGAGATCGCTCCGGGGCGATCACACTTAAAAACATCAGCTGCTGAGCTGTCACGGGTTGAGAGGCGGCTTCTGCTCCCAGGTGCTGCTGAATAAAATAAAGGGGGAGTCTCTGGGACCCCTCCCCCCTCCTCCCATCTCCACACCCAGCGAAGCAGCACTAACAGGATGGGCCTGTGAGTTACTGCACTGTGAAAGACAGGTACAATTATCCCTGAGTGAGCAGTTTCATAATGCCCCAGCGTTCTTCTCTGCACAGCTCCTCGTATGAATGTTGAATGAATGTGTGCAGTGCTAATAAAATCTGCATAGCCTTTATTTCCAGCTGCAAATGAAAAGTGTCTCTGCGAAGCAAACAAAGAGCAGAGGAGATGAAGAATCTGCCGAGCCACACACTGACACTGGATGTGTCAAAAAATGATGAAGGAGCACTTAGAAGACGAAAGCCCATCATATTTCCAATGGGATCATAATCATTTCTGCTGTGAAAGTCACATCAATTATTTACTAGTATGCATAGAAGCCAAGCACAGTCAATTAAATATTGAGGGGTTACATATAATTAGCACAGCAGTTGGCTCTACAGCTAATTTATAAAAGATTTGACACAGTAACAACAAAGAAATGTAGATGATGAGAAGTGGAATAGTGTGCGTGGTCATTTCAAGCACTGTATGACTATTCAACTTGTAATGAGTACTGTCGCAATACATGCTACGAAAAAGTGCAGTAAATCAAGTCAAAATATGTAGTCTCAAAGAACCAGAGAAGTTAGAGTGCAACAAAGACGTGCAGTAATAAATACTTTAGTCCCAGAGTTGTAGAGGGGGATAGATTCTTCATGTCCTGTTGTTGGTAGTGTTGGAGAGGCGGAACTCTCTGAAGAGCCTGAGGTCTTCAGGAGGTTTTCGAAGGTAGAGATCTGTTAGGACCTGGGACGTTCTACCAACAGGGAACAACTGACGAGAAAAGTTAGCCCTGAGCGTACGGGTGGCAGAGCCTCGTTCATTGGAGGAGGTAACATGTCTGTACAAGGACATTCAAGAAGGTGGGTGCAGAACCAGACTGCTTTGTAGTCAGCATTAGGGATTTGAGTTGAATGAGGGCTGCTACAGGTAGCCAGTGGAGCTCGAAGAGCAGCAGCATGTGACCTTTTGGGTTGATTTAAGACCAGGCGTGTTGTCATGTTCTGGATCATCTGAAAGGGTTTCACTGTGCAGGCTGGGAGGCCCGTCAGGATGTTACAGTAATCTAGCGGTCAGATGACCACAGCCTGTATCAGGGGTTTGGTAGCATGTTGACTCAGGTAAGGCCTGATTTTTGTGATGTTGTGATATGTGAAGCAGCACCACCAGACAACTGAAGCAACGTGATCAGAGAAGGTCAGTCGTTGACCTTGACTCCTAACTTCCATGAAACCCTTGTCAAGGCGAGAAGATAGGGAGTTTTGATGTTGATGCCAATTGATTACTTATAT
This sequence comes from Nibea coibor, assembly GCA_023373845.1. Taxonomy (NCBI): domain Eukaryota; kingdom Metazoa; phylum Chordata; class Actinopteri; family Sciaenidae; genus Nibea; species Nibea coibor. Next base: position 2,951,473 of record CM041724.1, read on the forward strand.
TGGTTTTCTGAAAATGTGTTTTTGAATATGCAAATGCAGCGTTATCTAATGCAAACATGGCAAATTCCGGAGAAATTCCAAAGCGTAGTGAAATAAACACCTAAATGTGTTCCTTACATTGGTATGTTATTGTAGCAACAAAGCCAAAATCTCAAATCAGCGTTTTAATAATGTTTTTTTCTCGATGTCTAGAAATGAATGAAATGATGAAAGTTAGTAAGTAAAAAAAGAAATGAATCATGGGTAAATACAATGTCTTCTTTATTGAGGGCTTAGCAGCCACATTCAGACAGAGAACAAAGGGTGTTAAAACAACATAGGGCCATGGTGATCAAAGAAAACATGAAAATGTAAGACAAGATAAGGAATGTAAGAGTGCCTAAACCTTCTTCTAACAAACAACAAACGTCTGCCAACTAATTACAGGCTATCATATTAATTCACTGATCAGTCAGCTGATACACACTTCTGTTTTTAATATGTGAAGAGATGAAAAGGATAAGATGCTTGAAACGAGACAAAGCACTTCTCTACTTGTCGGTGTTCATCTAATAGATTTAATTCTGGTTTCAAGCATTAAGTCAGTGAGAACAGGTAATACAATCTCAGTAGCAGGTCATAATATCTAAACAAGTGAAATGCTCCAACTTTAAACTGCCTGGTAGGATAAATATCTCTTGTCAGGCTAGAAACAAGCATATATTCCCTGTATTTAAGATTTACACAGATGCTTCTGGATGAAAGGGAACATGCATGGTGTCTACTCTTAGACTATATACTGCACTCTCATGAATGATAAGGTGTTCTAAAGGGGGTGTTTCACCTATAGTGTATACTGGCCCTGCACATCTCCTGTATTGAATCAGACTACTTTAATATTAAATAAATAATAGTCATATGTTTGGGGGGAAACAAACAAATCAAGTCAAGTGAAAAGAAGGAATAGAATGATTTGTGTTCTGATTCAAAGAAAACAGACAAGGTCTTTCTGATGAAATGATCACATATTCTAAATTCAACACCACCTGTTCACAGAAAAATAATTGACTTGTTTGAAGAAGCACTCAATTCAATAATTATAATAATTAGTTATAAGTAATCCTAATTAACCATCCGTTTCTTTCTGCTTATACGGGGTCAGGTTGCAGTACCAGCAGGTTTAACATTTTGGCCTGACCTCTCCCCAGCAACGCCTTCCAGCTCCTCCTGGGGGATCCCGAGGTGTTCCCAGGCCAGATTGGCTGTATTGTTGGACGTGCCCAGCACATCACCGGAGGGAGACACCAAGGACGCATCCTAATCAGATGCTCTAATCACCTCATCTGGCTCCTCTCATTTTGAAGGAGCAGCAGCTCGACGCCTCACCCTATCTAAACGGCTGATCCTGACCACCCTGCAGAGGAACGCTGAACGGACTGTACTCGCCTTTCTTATCTTTGACCACTCAAGAGGCTTTAACACTACAAACTGTATCTCATTCACACACGTTCACACACTGATGGATGGCTACCATACAAGGTGTCGACCTCTTTGACATGCAGACTGCAGGAGCTGGGAGTTGAACTGCTGATCATCCGATTAGTGGACGACCTGCTCTGCTTCCTGCGAGGAGGCGGTGAGGAAACTCATTACGGCCATTTGGATCTCCCTTCAGTCTTAATCATTCCTTAACGGGATACTTAAACTCACTCACTCCTGGCCTGGAAGGAGCATGGCCTCAGACTTGGGGATGCTGACTCACATCCTTACTGTTTTATCCAGATTTATGATGACCATAAGGGTCGATGTTCCATGATCAAAAGGAACAACCAGAATATATATGGAGCTTTAATGTCACTCAAAAATAAATGTTGGACTAAACATCAAAAGGTTAGGAGGGTTTCTAGTGGATCAGCTTAATCACAGTCAGTCGTTAAGTCAAACTTGGCTGAGCTGCTTTCTGTTTGTGTGTGTGAGAGAGATCGGGAGGGAACGATGGATCTGTCTTCACTCTCTTTGATACAGCCAGAATAAACACAAGACTCATTTTATTGTCTTTAAACTTGCTATAGCTCCATTAGTGTGACAGGACATGTCGTTTTTGAGAAGCCATCATCTTGTCTGGCACGCCTCCAAGTTTGGAGCACTTTTATTATTTGAGGGATTTAGGAGTCTGTTCAGCTCCAGGAGGTCTCCTCTTCGTGGAGATTCAACAGGGTCATAAACTTTTGTGTCCTGAGGGGGACATTTGTGCCATAAATTGTCAAAATTGTATTAGTTTTATGGCTAGATATCTGCAAACCCACAACATTTCTATCAGCCTCTGCTCTACTTTGTTTTAAGTGCCAATTACTGCATGTTCACACAGAGAGCTAAGGAAGTGAATGGAATAAACATTATCTGCCTAACACGAGCATGTTCATATCGTTATTGTCAGCATGTTAGCATACTCAGCTCTAAGCATTTCTTGTCACGATCTTCATCTCCAAGTTCAGTTCATTCATCGCCTCTGCCATGCCAACTCCACCGGACACCGGATCACACACACCTGCTACTTACCTGCACACACACTTGTTTCTCATTGGCTCAGCCACTATTTAAACCCCAGCTCTCCACACATTCACTGCCAGACAGCTCAGCTCTCAGATGCTCCCGCACTCACTGTTTGGAGTTCCTGCTGCTGGCTCGGCCTCTTGGACTCTTCCTCTTCGCCTTTCCCCTGATAAATCACCCTGCCTTCTGAAACCAAATCGACTTTGAGACTCTGCCTTGAGTTTTTTTTTACTTCTTTAGTCTCTGTGCCCAACTGTGTTTACCTGAAAAACTGTATCCTGTTTTCTGCAAACCTGTATCAGAATCTGTTTCTTCCTGTCCATTTGACCTCCTGCCTGCTTCTTCTGGATTTACCACCAAGACCTGTACCCTATTATCTGTGCTGCATCTACATCTGAGACGTTACAATACAAAATGGCCAGACATGGACCCAGCATCACCACAGACTAACACTGAGCAGCTTAAGGACCATACAGTGTGACCAGTGTATGACCACCACCACCTTAGTTAGCCAACGCTGGCTGTCCAACCTGAGGCACACAATGAATGCACTGCTCATTCAGGTGCAGCAGTCTTTACCAGTCTCCAATTCTGCTCCTGACTTATCTTTAGTGCCAGCTGAACCCACACGGGTTCCAACAACCCAGCCAAGCCCCGCATCTACACAGGTGTTTTCAAGGATGATTTCTTTCTAGTAGTACTACTTGATTTTCTGCTGAGTGCTGAAGAGAGTGCACCTTCTCATATTATACATGTTTTTTTTAATAATAAAAATGTTCATGTTCAGGAAATGTTTGTTACTGAAACACTGCAGGCCCGGCCCAATTGCATAACTTTTTGTGTTTGCAGAGCCACATAACAGACTGAATTAATCTGTTGCCTAAGACTGAATCACAGCTGTGGTTCTGTCATATCAGCACCAACTTTGTCGTCAGCATTGCAAACTGAGCGTTCAACCTTCCATGTACAAGTTCAAAAGATGCTGACAACCTGAAACCCTCTTGTTCTCCTTCAGAGTGTCTTTGTCCCAGCAGACACTTTGACTCATCATTGTGTTAAAAGCACAGGTGCTACTAATTACATTAACAATGACTCTGTTTTATTCAAGTGTCCCAGTAAATCAATGATGGTGCAGCAGTGAGCCGGCATGAACGATAACAGGAGCCCGAAAATCAGCCATCAGCATTTTCACACATAGCATCCGTGTTTTTCTACCGTGACGTGTCAAAACGTCCTCGGTGGAAAAACGTCTCTGCGTGGAGATGAGGCGATGAACCGCAGCTGCTGGGTTCACTTCACGAGCACAGAGTCGGAGAGAGCAGCTCGTCAATACAGAGCCAACAACTGGCAAACAAGAAGCACTGCTTCTACAGCACATTCCATTTTTAAATGATGTGACTGACTGTTACATCCACAAGTGAACGTTAACGCGACAACCAGAAAAATTGAAGAAATCTCAGTGGAAGCGAACAAGTGAGGTTTATTAGAACAAAAGAAACAAGCCAAGGTGAGGGAGGGTGGGACTAAAGCCTAACTCACAGCAGGACGTCAGCGGCGCGTTACAGCTGCATCGCGTCAGCCGTTGCTGATCGCTGCCACTATAATCAATGAGACCACTCACACCAGGCCCTGTTCCCTATTACCTGGTGTATATATTGTCTGCGTCTCCCTTTGTCTCGTGCCGAAGTGTTTCGTCTCGTGTAGCGTGCACCCAAGCCATCTTTCACAGTCCACAGTTCATGTTTCATAGCTCTTGTGCTCTTTTGTTTTCCCTTCCTCGTAAGAGTGATTTTGTGTTGTAATTTTGTAGTCTAGTCTTTTGTTTCTTTGTGTATAGCATAGTGGTTAATTTTCAGCCTTGTTGGAGTGCCCTAAGTTAAAGTTTCATAGCCTTTTGTTTTTCCTCCTTGAGAGTGATTTTGAGTTGGTTAATCTTAAATAGAGAAGTTTAGTGTTTTTTCCTCCTTGAGTGATTTTTTGTTTTTCTTAGTTTAGGCCTTTTTATAGCCTCACTCTAGCGAGGATTTTTGTGAGCAAATAAAACCGCTCTCCGTTCAACTCTGCATCTGAGTCCGCTTTTGAGTCCAGGCCTGACAAAACCGCATCAATTTCAACAGAGCAGACTGCACCAGACAGGAAATCCGACACAGAATCAGCGTAATAAACTTCCGCCCCTTTCAAAATAAAACACAATATGCAGTTCATGTCGCCTGTCACAGCTTCACGTTAACATTACATTATGACTGGTGGCACCAGGTCAACTGTCAATCAATCAAAGAGTCTCAACATGAACAACGAGAGACTAATTGTTGAAGTGGAACAGCAAACAATAATTTATGACACAACAGATCCTTTTTATAACCTCTCCCATGCCGGAGAAGCACACAGTTTATCGCGGGGACTCGCTTATGTTCGGGAGTGATCTCGCGATCTCGCGTGAATACGGCTAGTTCGCTACGCTGCCGTAACGCTGCCGTTACGCGCCCGGTGTGAGTCCCGTGTAAGTGATTGCACCAAATGAAATGAAATTAATATAACAGAACAGGGCCTGTATAAGCTGCTGCTGAATACAGGAAAAAAAAAAAAAAAAAAAGCCTAACTGGCTGATCTAACAAAAGCCTTTCCAAAACGATACAAACAAAAAATTACTACGTGAGTGCAAAATGTGAAGAGTACCCCAATTTACCTAGTCCCAAACCTCCCACACATACCAAAGTCAATGTGTCTTGAAAAGGAGCACAAAAAGACACCGAATTACAAATGCCACAGGCAAAACCGAGAGTCCACAATGATGAAAAGAGAGAGAGTGAAGGCCTGAGACGTCCTCCATTTAAGGAGTCTCCTTTGCCGAGATAGGCCAGCTGATCAGGACGTCGTCCAATAGGAGGCCTGGCCTATCCACACAGGTGAGCAGCATTCAGGGATTACCTGTGGAAAAACAGCACACGGAGGGTGGGGGGGGACACAAACACAATCTGCTTGGCACGTAACACTGACTTTGTCCTCTGCTCATGCTGATATCGCAGCACATTCATTTGGAGATGTTTGTCTTTGGAAAGCCTGCTTAGATATTAGTTCATTACTCAGGGACTGTCTTAAATGATCTGTCTGTCCTCGGCTAAGAGCAGAATCTACACATTGATTCTACGCATGTTTTCACAGCAGCCATTTTGACATGAAGATGAGGTGTTCTGTTCCATTTATTGCAGCACAGCAGAACCCTGACTCTGTTCCACCTGAATGGAACTGAACCTTAATTATTATTATACAATAAGCGTGTCCAACCGAGCAGTCTGATTGGTCAACTATACATTCAGAATGTGCTCAAATCAGCAAGAAAGCACACCTGACTCATCCAGTATTATTCCGCCATCTCCACATTGTCACGTCCTGAAAAAATAAACTATAAGATGTAAAGAAATCCATCGATCTTTGTTCAATACATTTTGGCTTTTGGACTTTACAGCGCTGTGGAGTTACTGGACATGTTTGGATCATCCTCCATCAGCTGTGCCGGTGAGTCACTGATACAGCGCTACTGTCAAAATAAATGTGAAGTTCATGGACTGAGGAGCCAGATCTGTCCATAGAAAAATATATTTTTCAGCAGATGACTTAGTCACTACAAGAGTGAACTAGCAAAGCAGTTTAGTGTTTCTATGCCCTTTTTATTCAGTTTGAGAAACTCTACGATCTCTTTGCTTTGACTGGACTAGAAATCATCTCCATTGCTATGTCGTTACTAAGGCTCGGTCTACTTGCTGGAGTAGTAAACTGGGTTTCATTACATATAGGAGTCTATGGAGGCTGTGGCTGTTTTCCAGGTACTCAGACCCCGTGTATGTCCATAGAAACGGAGATCTGTTGTCTTGTTTTATAGCACTGTGTCTCCATGGACATTAATGTGTACATGTGGAAGATGTGGACCCAAAAACACTATCTGGACCGCCATGGCAAGAACAGTAGGACACGTTTATTGAGATGGATGGTAGAAGCTGAGTGAGAAGATCCAGAGACAGACTGAGCTGAGCTGGAATCAGACGAGCAAGCAGGGAAAAAAGAAAAACAGAAAAGTGGACCACATACTTGACAGAACAACCTGGTTCTGTTCTAGACTGGAGTGAAGATCCTCTGCAGAAACACTGATTGGTGGTGCCCTGCACTGAAACATTTACCATAAGATTGTAATTACTGATCCATGAACAATGTCATGTTGTGATCGGTTGCAATAATGAACCTGTTCCTCATCAACCTCTGCAGTATTAAAGGCTGGTTCAGCCTCCAAGACTCCTCCAGATCATTCAGTCTTCTTGTGTGGTAACAAACTCTCTGCAAGTTTTGGACTCTGACTCTCAGTGTTTGACTCTGATTTTTAACTGTGCTCCACCCAGCTGCCACGTCCAGCCCTGTTTCATCCCTTTGGATCCCTTTGTCTTCACCTGTCACTGCACATTCTCCTCTGATCAATAAACCATTTAAACTTATTCTGGTCTCAGACTGTGTGCACTTTGGGTCTGCTAAATGGTCATCTTATCAGAGGAGGATTGTGGTGCAGATAAAACCACTTTAAGATTCTCAAATGGGACTAAAAAAAGTTAAAAGTTTGTAGTCTTAATGTGTTTTGACAGCGTCTCTATGACTTGACTTGAAATATGTATACACTTTGAAATCTAGTCATGCAATCCTTTTGAGGTTTAGATTTTGAAATGTAAAAATAAGAACAGACACCTTTCCAACTGCGAATCACCAAAACTATCTGACTTAATATCAAAAAATATCAAAGATCCACGAGTAAACTGTCTGTCAGGTTCGGCTGAATATTTCAGAATCAGTTGTAACATACAGTGGTTGGTGCATTTACACAGCAGCTAGTGAACAGAAGCCTCTGCTGCTCAGTCCTTTTACCGTGCATGTATATCGAGGTACAGCATGTGAACAGACCTTTCTCACAGCAGCCATTTTGACATGAAATAGTAAGCTAGCACAGGTTACCAATGATACTAATTAAGGTTCCAAACAGAGTCAAGGTGCTGCAGTGGTGCGTGCTGGCTCTGCAGGAAAGGACCTGCCGCAATAAATAGGATGGAACCTTAATTAGCAACACTGGCATCAAATCTATGTCATGTCAAAATGGCTGCTGTGAAAAAGGCTATTTTTGAGTCAGGCGTCAAGGTGTCAGGGTGACAGGGACATGATGGATGGAGGAGGGCGTAGTGTTGCCGGCCTGCTTAGAGCAGTACTCTTATATCAGTTTAATATACTTCATTTTATTCATACTTAATTGTTTCCCTAAGCAATTAACATCCAGGATACAGTTTCTCCTACAATTCTGGTGTGTGTGTCTGTATGTGTGTGTGTGTGTGTACAAAAAAAGGAATTAAAAGAAAACAAATTAAAACATGCAAACTGGATGGATGGATTTGGAGTGGACTGGGGGATCAAGCAGTGGCAAAATGCTGCCTGGGAGTGGATGGAGAGCTGAGCCTCAGCCAGGCCTCTGCAGGACAACGATGGCGTCCAGCGGGTGTTCCTAAACTCTGCTGACCCAGGACGAGATCCCTGCACAAAGCAGGCTGAGAGGGAAAGAGAGGCAGCAGGGACAGCGGCTGTAACTGTGCCAACACTATTCTCACATCTAACCGGATTAAAGGTTTATTTCAACCAGGCCAGAGTTAGTGATTATTGGCTCAGTGCAAAAACTAACTAAGATGTTTTGGTGAGTTTTATTTCTGCCCAGTTTGAATGAAGTGTGTTTTTATGATGACTTCATTAAGTCATTTGCCGATTGCCTTGTTAACTAAAAAAAAAGTGAAACACAACCTAGTGAACTGTGTGTGTGTCTGTGAGGACAAATATATTATATATCACCCGACCCTCCAGCTATAGTCTAGTCTTGTTTTCATACCAAAATATATTTACAATGTTTTCTGAGTTTGGTGGACAGAAAATGCTGCAAATAAAAATAAAAATAAATCCAAAATAAAACGCCAACAAATGAATCATTCCAAACATCTCAAAACAAACGCTCCCAATATTGGTGACCTGTGTAAGCTGCAAAATTTACCATCGCCCCCTCCCCTCCATCAGTGTCATTGCTGCCCCTCCTGTCCTGTCCAACCTTAACCACAAGGAGCTCTTCAATTACTGCCTAGATTCAAGAACGTTTCACCGATGCTCCAGAGTTTAAATCCAAACATCGTTCAGAAGGTAAAGGTAAACCTCCAGCCAAGAGGCACGCTGCTTCTCCCAGACCTGCAGACAACATTCTCTCAAAAAGTAAGAGCAATCAGAAGCTGGCCCCTCTGCTGAATCATCCATCATCCTGTCTTCTCCACTTCAAACTGAATTTGCTCTCAATTTTATGAATGCCAAAATACATTCCTTCGAAAACAACAGATTTCCTCTGCCTCCATTCTAAACAACTCAGACATCTCCTCTGCAACCTGAGAGGCAGCTCATGCAACCCCAGCTCCAGCCTCTTGGTTTCAGGTTCCTGCCCCCTGCAGCAGAAACTCCTGAATCTCTCGGGAACAAAATTTGAACAGGCCATCACATTAATCAGGTGAAGCCTCTGTTGTGTGGTTCCAAATTGGCTGACAAAAGATTAACAGACTGCAGAGATTGTTCTGTTGGGCTCAAAGATACCAAATGAAGACTCAATCATTTGACTGATTTGGTGTCATTTGGTTCAGACACTATGTGAAGTCTACAAAACAGGGATGAGCTCACCACTTATTTGGCTATAATCTCAGACCTTGCACTTTCCTGTTGTGGTTCTTTCGTCTAGGAATGCCATAACTCCTTCTCAGTGTAATGGGGTGGTTATTATGTGTGTATATATAATGTGTTTCCCTTCTGTGTCCCCTAGTCTTTTATATTGCAGCAGGTCTGGCGATCACAGCAGGTGTGTCACGCCCCTTACCGGTACCTGTAGTGGAGCCGCGTCATTGGTTGCTAATGCGGACCTGTTCATATAGGCCATGTTGCGTTCACTTGCTCTCTCTCTCCTTTGCCTGAGTGGATGCTGGCTGGCGTGCAGCTCCACTGAGCTGTGGTTTTCCCGCTGTATGCACAGTGTGTGTTTTGCTTCAGGTATGTAGCGCAGTCTTAGAAGTCTAACAATGTTGCAGGGTCCACTGTTGACAACTGTAGAGCCGCAAGGGTGTGTGTCCTGCTGGTTAGCCGCCGTAGCTTCTGTTAGCTACCCTATTTATGGGTGCAGGCTACATTCTGCCATGCAGGTAACCAGTGCCACCAGTACTACGATGTTGCCTATTAATGTAGTTTATATAGTATATTAGTTATGCTCGTATATTGATTTACATCTGGCTCTCTCTCTCTTGATGCTTGCCTGGCATTAGTCTGCTGTGTTGCCCTGTCTTGTCTCCTCTCTCCTCTCCTCTCCTCTTTTGTTTTTGCCCTTTTTGCCTCCATGTTTGTTTCTTTTCGCTTCCCCGAATCAACTAGTTTACTGCTCTGCCGCTGTCGTTTGGACGCTCGTTGTAAAAGTAGCATGTTGCAGTTCAAGACCAACTTACCGCGACTCCTTAGTGAGGGGGGTGGGAATTATCTCACTTTGTTGGACCTGCAAAATGAGGCATGTAGTATTATGGGTTTTGGTTTTCTTGTGTTGATTTGAGTTGTGTGTGTAAATATAAGATTTAGTTTGGTTTCTTTTTCTTTCTTTTTTGGTTTATTTATGCAGGGACCTCAGCTGGTGAATTCCTCTTCTTGACCTAGGTTGAGTCAGATGGTATAGATTAATATTGTGCTTTGTTTAAAACAAAATAAAATCTCTTCTTTTTTTAAAAAAAGATACAAAACTTAAATTTATGATGACTGTGACTAATAAAACTTGTTAAACTTTTCTAACACTGTTGCCTGCAATTATGAAACTTACCTGTGCATGGGTGATTGGGAAACCCTCTGAGAAAGAAAAGTCAAATCTTTAGGGGTTTTTTAATTCTCTAGATCTGCCACTCGCAGTTTCAGCAGCAGGTATCGTTCATGCGTTACCCGCAGCCCCTTTATTTTGCCACATCTGCCAAGCTGTCATGTATATTCAGAAATTCAGAGACTAGATTGATCAGCATTCATTTTACCGGGAATAAACACTTATTTGCTCTATCTGTGGTTCTCTCACTCACATGACCTCCCTCCATGAATTGCTCTGCAAGTATTGTCTATCTTGAAATCGTCCCAGCCATGAAGTGTTTCCATAAGCAATCCTCCAAAGCAGCTGGTACTATTTCTTTTGGGATATAACTCTCTTAATTTCAATGTGAGTGTTCAGACATTTTCTAACTAAATGTATGCATGGGTCTAGTTGTGCAGACAGCCACCCACCCTCTGTGTGTCCCAGAAGGATACATCCGGCAAAGTTGGGGAAATAAATCCTTTCACTATGGTTAATGTTCCAGCATCACTCCAAACCTGTCAAATCATCCACATAGTCTTTTATTAGTTACCACTGGCTTAGTTCAAGTGTTCCTAGCAGGTCTATGCTGCCTCACAAAAGTGACATGTCTGTAAAACCTGCAGTCTGCCCTTGTAGCTAACAGTAGTAGCTGAGATTCAGGAAGGAAGGGTTTGGTGCATAGTTGGGAAAAGAAACTACAGATGCCTTCAAGGTCATGCCACTTCATCTTTTGCAATGGCACAGTTTTAGTGTTAAATGTTTGTTTTAGCTCTCTGTTCAGTAATATTTGGATGCCGCAGTAGCTATGCATTGTTGAGACTTGAAGCGTTGAAGCTGAATTCTTGCCAACCCCTGCAAACTCCCTGATGCATCTTTCAGATGATTTTATAGTAAATGACTCTGCCTCAACGCCACCAGCTCCAGAATCTCTAAAAACCTCTGAGTTAGGTGTACCTCTTTCAGAAGAGAAAACTGTAAGATTGACTGTAACATTTGGAGTTTCTTGGCATAACTCTCCATAGTGTTCTTATACAAGTCCTGCTGCCACAAGACAAGTGGTCTCGCATCAGAACAGCTATCAGATCTGCTGGTACCATTACCTCCAAAAGAGATCTTTCATCTCTGTTAGGCCACCTTCACTTTCCTGCATGCACCGTTCCTCATTTGTATCACTCTTGCTAGAGTTGGCTACCTCTGATCCAAGTCTTTAAGATGGTCTGAGATGAAGGCTGTCACTCAGATATGTGGTTCTGGGTTTCACTATGTGACAAACACAATGGTATTTCTTTCTTTAATAATGACTTTGAAGAGTCTTCATATTCTAAGCCCACATAATGAATTCTACGCGGACAGACAGTCCAAGTAAGAGCTGCTGAGAGAAATAATCAATGAGGGCTGGTCTAAAATACTCACTAATGAACTTGGCCATGTGTTCTAGATGACTTCATGTTGCTTTCTCTCCAGTTCAAAGCTATGTGCCCCAGACCTTCCAGACTGATCTGCCCCCGCCCAAAAAAAAAAAAAAAAACACAGCTCACCTCTGCAGATAGAGACTACTGCAACAGCATTTTATATAGAACATCATCCAAAGCACTAAATAAACTCTAATATAACCCAAACTCTGCTGCCCATCTGCTTACACAGCCCCATGACCACATCACCCCTGTCCTCCAAAAACTCCACTGGCTCCCTGTCCCACAACGGATCCTGTTCAAAGTCCTTCAAATTCTAACTCACAGAGCTCTCCATAACCAGCCCCTCTACTACCTCAGAGACCTGCTCCACCACCACACTCTGTCCTGCTGCCTCTAAGGACCAAGCTCCGGACCTGGGGCGACAGAGCTTTTTCCAGAGCTGCTCCCTCCCTCTGGAGGTCACTGCCTAAACAAATCAGAGACTGCACCAACTTTTAATGTGATTAATGATGTGTGCTTTATACTTTTGTGTTTGAAACTCTTGAAACTTTTGGGTATCGTGAAAATTATTATTATATTAAAAATATTTTTCCTGCTTGTCACGAGCTGAAATGAATCCTGGAGGGATTGTGTGATTAAATTAAACTGAGTTTGACATTAAGTGTTCCGTTACAGTGTGGATCATCTTGTTCAAAGTGTCCTTAGGCCTAATGATGTGTTGAACCTCTTATTGCATCACGCCCTTACACCGTAAATCTGCATTAGGCCTGTGTGGTTAATCTGGACACGGGAGTGAATAAAATGATGCTGTTTTTAAGAAATGTTGAAAACTAGTGAAAAACAACATGCTGACAGTTGGTTTTTCTCCTGTCCTCCCCAATTTCTTTGAGTCACCAGCCTCCACTGCTGCAGAGGTTTGAACACACTGAAGTCCGTGCCGTGAAATCATAAAACAGAGGGTTTGACAACTTCAAGCGGAAGCTTTGTTTTTAACCGTGATGGATAATCTCCCTCAGTGAGGTTGTTAGGCTCTCTGCGTTAGTATGAACATCAGAAAATGGGTTCTTTTTCTTCCCGATAATTCATCCACTGACACTCGGTATTAACATATCAGATACTGTCGAAACCTGCAGTGTATATTCAGTCATGTCTGCCTTCTTTGTGTTTCCTCTCTGAGAACTTATTCATGTGGGACCAGGCAGCTCACCAACAGTGTGACTCACAGAGCCAAAAGATTTATGATGAAAAGAAAAAAGAAAAAAAAAAGCATTGTGTGAAAAGTACAGGCACAGTTCCAAATGTGGAGTTTGAGGGGTAGCCATTTTCCCTGTCACAAACACAAGAAAAACACGTTTCAGCTCCCGCTCAAAGATGCCATGGTGAGAAGTGCGGGATCGTGATTGAGTTTAAGACGTGTCTTCTATTTCTCTTGAAGTCGACTTTGATGGACTCAACCAGAATTTTTTGTCATCACTGAAGGACTTCAGGACTTCACAATTCAAGATGTAATTGATGGTTTACCAACCCCCACCCCCTGTGTCCCTTAGTTACAGTCCTGTTGCTATGGCTGTATTTGTGAAACTGTGGGTCCTTGACTTAAGACAGAATACAAAAGCAGCCTCTTGTTTTTAGTCTTTTTGTTTTGCTTCACTGACTTATATAAAACCAACAAAGCTGCAAAGGATTATAGGAGCTCAAGTATTTATTTAATGGCTACATACATCTTATTATTGCGTATTCTTGTACCATGCAGAGATATAACAAGTTGATGATCCATGAGAAAACTCTGTTTTGATGTTAACTACTTATAACCCTACCCCCAATTTTGCAAATGAATCTGAGGTAACCTTCCACAAATCCCATACAGAGCAATGTAACCTGGATCTGTGAGTCATGAGTGGAGCTTCATTAAACATACCCTTTAACTCTAATGCTATGCTCCTTAGCTCCTATAGTAACAGCTCACGCTTCCCTGAGTCCTTACACTGTAAGCTGCTGCTTTATAACTCGCCACGTTGCCAGACTGCAGCAGACCTAATTTAAAGACTGCAGTGTGTGAGTTTATGGCATCCTGGATGGTTCTGGTAAGCCGTGGTTTCTGGCTGTGATTTAACTGTAGTTCGAGGAAGGTTTAGACGAAGGTTTCTACTGTTGATTTACAAATCAATTCCAGCACAGACGCAGTGAATCCAGCGATCCATGTCACTGATGGTGTCCTGCATCATGCAGTGCAGACTGTGGTGTCTAACTCTGTGTTTGTGCCCCTGTTGGGATGGATGCAGAGACGAACACAGAGGTGGTGCTGCTGGGATCATAGCTCATGTCCACCCCTTTTACCTCCATTTTTTCTCCTTCAACTTTACATCAACATTTGTTATGACATTTGAAAACCTTGACCGGCCAGTTAGCAGTGTCGGCAGTTTACAGTACAAAGTGGTGAGTCATGGATATCCTGTATTATTCACACAAAGTACACAAAGTAATATTTGTGAAAATAAAAAAAGGGCATAGATTTGCATCCATTTAGCCGAGCTAACAGAGAGGCAACTGGATAAGTTAGCTAACCCAAAACATGCACAACTCAGAAAGTCCTGGATCCTGAGAATTACTGTTCAACAGGAAAACTCGAGATAAGATAAAATCAACCCCACTGATCCCACAGCAGAGTTTCAGTTGTTGAATCAGCTGAAAATACACAATCTGATTAAGTAAGAAAACTGCTTATGGACAGCCGAGGCTCAGTGGGTTCTCACAGAAAAAGTCCTGTGATCGTGGACCAGCATGCTTCCTTGTGAGGCAGAGTCAGTCACGTCTCCTCCCTGCTTAATCACGATGGTGACTGGTCTTTGACTCGAGTTCTAATTAACACAGATGGGGAGACATTGGATTGCATCATGAGTCAGCTAAATTGCTTTCTTGCAATGAACAAACAGTCGGGTCGCAAATTAAACCAAAATACTGATTTTTTTTTATCAAGATGGAAAGAGGGAAAGATCCAAGGGAGTCTGTAAGAGGGTTGATTGTTAGGGCACGGAGACTGGTCTGTCACGTGACATCTGCATTAAGATCTATAGAAGGACATCAGTAAACAGGCTCAGAAGCTGCGGTTGGCTGAACACATTTGATGACTGTGATGCTATTTCATTAGTGTGATACGTTGGGAAGAGCAGAAGAGTAACTCTTCCTCAGGTGACTCAGAATGTCAATACAGGAAGTGATTAGATTGTCAGCAAGCTCAGTCTGTCGACGATTACAGAGGAGTTATTATAGAAACACTGCAGGACATGAGAGTGAGGTCAGTGGTGCAAGAACCATCGGCACCGGTTCACAGAGATCCTTCACCATGTTCTTGACATGTGGACGAGTCCACCAAGAGAACGCCGCAGGCCTGAACGTTGGACCCCCGATAGTTAGGGGATCTGGTGGCTCTGTTGTGCTGTAGGGGGTATTTTGCCGGCATGATTTGGATCACTTGTCCCCTTAGAGAGGGAGAAAGGAGCACTGCTAATCAATGCAAAGATATTCTGAGTGATCACCTTTATCATATGATGAAACATTTCTGCCCTGATGGGAGTGCTCCATTCCAGGATGACAGAGTCCCCATCCATAGAGCCCGAGGGGGTCACTGAATGGTTTGATGAGTATTGTGGAGAAGTACAATGAAAGCATTTAGTATATGCTATATTAACCACATAGTCACGAGTGTAACAAGATAGCAGTTGTGTGTGCAACCTATAAATTGCAGACTATCTCTAGGGTTCATCAGGATGACCTTTCTATCACCCTTGACCAGCTCAAGAGTGGAAAGAGGGAGTCTTAGGTAAATCATGTTAACGAGAGGTATCTGCTTGGACTTTCTCTTTACTTTGAAAACAACCATGTTAATCATGATGTAAGTATGTAAGGATGTATGACACTTACTTGTAAGACGGCCCACTGATGTGTGTTAATAAAAACAAGCCTAATGTGTAGACGGGCAGAACTCAGCGGGGTCCATGGTAAACAGACTGCGGAGTCTGAGCTGGGTTCTCCCTTTGCAAAGGTGAACACAAAGACTGGGTCTTGTGTTTTATTTTCCTAACATAATTTGCTCTATCTCACAGCAGCTTGATCAGAGGATCCGGGGTGGTAAGTTGGACCACAACAATTTGGGGGCTCGTCCGGGATTAACAGAAAGTTGAGTCAGCCCTGATCAAGACATTCATTGAACACAAGGACCTGGTACGAACGGATGAAGGACACGGGTCGACCAAAATAAGGTAAGCAGAAACTTGATCTGCATTGACAATTCCCAAATTTTAACGTGCCCTGAGTCCAAGTAGTAACTTGTCCGTAAATTTAAAAGAAATGGAGCTAATTATGTAAAGAAAATATAAATTTAAGGTTTAACTGGGTTAAACGTCTTTGAGTGTGGCAACTCCACCAGTGCTCTGACGAGGGCCTGGGCAAGCTGGGTTAGAGTCCCGGGGATTTGAGGACCCCCGAATTCTGTATTTATTGGGTTAGAGTCCCTTGGGCTGAAGTCCCATAAAGATCGCCACAAAGGCCATGATGCATATAGTGGGTTAGAGTCCCTTGGGCTGAAGTCCCATAAAGATCGCCACAAAGGCAATGATGTATATAGTGGGTTAGAGTCCCTTGGGCTGAAGTCCCATAAAGATCGCCACAAAGGCCATGATGCATATAGTGGGTTAGAGTCCCTTGGGCTGAAGTCCCATAAAGATCGCCACAAAGGCAATGATGTATATAGTGGGTTAGAGTCCCTTGGGCTGAAGTCCCATAAAGATCGCCACAAAGGCCATGATGCATATAGTGGGTTAGAGTCCCTTGGGCTGAAGTCCCATAAAGATCGCCACAAAGGCAATCATGTATTTAGTGGGTTAGAGTCCCTTGGGTTAGAGTCCCATAAAGATCGCCACAAAGGCTGGGTTGGACCCGTATGAGTGGGGTTAGAGTCCCCCAAAATTGGCATTTAAGGTTTAACTGGGTTAAACGTCTTTGAGTGTGGCAACTCCACCAGTGCTCTGACGAGGGCCTGGGCAAGCTGGGTTAGAGTCCCGGGGATTTGAGGACCCCCGAATTCTGTATTTATTGGGTTAGAGTCCCTTGGGCTGAAGTCCCATAAAGATCGCCACAAAGGCAATGATGTATTTAGTGGGTTAGAGTCCCTTGGGCTGAAGTCCCATAAAGATCGCCACAAAGGCTAAAAGAAATAGAGTTTAACTGGGTTAAACGTCTTTAAAGTTTAAAGGGGTGTGAGTCCCCAAATTCTATAGAAAAGAGTAGAATAAGAAGAGGCAAAACACATTGTATGAATGTTGGATTACTGGAAACTGAAACACAACGGCACTATCTAGGCAGTTGTTGGAGTAAGTGGATGGGAGTCCAAATTACAGATATATAAAGTTTTGGTGTCATGTATCAAGGCTAGTCTTGATGCATATAGGCTGAGTACTCGGGACACAGCGTGCCATATCTCTCAGTCGGCCAAAACTTAGGTTGAAGGAAAACACATAAAATAAAAAAAACTGTGAGTTGCTCTCATTCCAGAGCAACAAGACCAGAAGAGTAAAAGTCCTGAGTTCAAAGCGCGCCCCACACATGAAGAGATAAGAAAATACACACACACACATACCCGGGTAATGCATGAATGTAAATGTGTATGAGTGCCAGAGGGAAGTGAACTGAAGCAGCAGCACTGCCGGAAACCGGTTCTTCGGTGCTAACGTAAGGCAGTGGTCTGTTGAAGTAGGTCACGGAAGCCTGGATTAAGGTTTTGTTTGTAATTGTATTGTCCTCACTAAAACTGCAGTAAACTTACTTAGACTCAGTATTGTAGTACGCCTAGTATTTCAGTATACTTAGCTCTGCAGTACTCACTGACAAACGACATAATGGACGGAGACTTTGACCGAGAAATAAATGACGACGGGTGGGGACCAAATAGTACATTTAAGACGGCGGAAGAACAGTTGTGGACGTTAGAACAAGTAGTTGGACGCACACACACCCCTAAAGAGGCAGCAGCAGTGATGAAACAGATGAGAGAGGATGTAGGGAAGCTGTTGGCTGAGAAGGGAAAGACCATGCAGGATAAGGGGAGTTTAGTAAAAGAGTTTTGGAGAATGGAGTAGAGAGCAAGGCGAGAGAAAGACAGAGCAGAACAGGAACAGAAGAGTGGGGGTTGGAGAACTAGGAGTAAGATAAAGATCACCATGGAGAAGGCAGAGCAGGAAAAGATGAAGTGGGCCAGATGGGCCATGTGATGGACAGGGAATTTAGGGAGTTACAGGCAGCAGCGACCCAGCAGATTAAGGAAGAGCAGGAGCTTAGGGAGCAGGATAGACAAAGGTGGGATGAACTGCAAAGGGAGAGAGAGACAGGAAAGTATTGACGAGGAACAGGATAATTTTAAGGAACTACAGTCTTAATTGTTAAAATTGCAGATAACTGAAGCTAAACAAAAAGTGAGTGAAAAAAAAGACACAGGAGAAGCCAAGCTCTAAGGTAATGGTAGCCATAAACCAGCCACCCACACCCGATCTGTACCCAACACTACCCTGGGTGACACCACACCCATCACAGCAGCCGAGAGGGTCATGGGGATGGAGAGGTAGTAGGGGGACATGGGGAAGAGGGTGTAGAAGGGGCGGTCCGCCTAGGGCACAGCAGGGGAGGGACCAGTGTTACATCTGTAATGGCACAGGACATTGGGCTCGAAACTGCCCCCAGAATCCAGAGAATTATCGTCAAGGGGGCCGAGGAAAGTGAAACGCCAGTTACCAGTGACAGATTGGGATCTGTGGGAAGGATGGGGAGGCCATCAGCAGCAATGACACACCCCACAGAGAGGACAAGACAGCTTTAACACGGCAGACCCAATGCTGTCTTTGAAAGTTGGCACAAGAAAACTGCCTTTTCTAGTGGACACAGGAGCGACCTGGTCTACGTTGATTCACACTCCTCCCAACACGCTGTCAGAAGACACAATAACAGTCATGGGTTTCTCTGGGGAAAAACTGACTCTGAAACTTATGCTGACATCTACTGGGGAATGCTCCAACCAGAGACTGTTGAGACACCTGGCCTCCTCTCTGCCTACTTGCAGTGGAAGCCCTGGATAGCCCAAATCGAACCATATGTCTCTCCACCCGATCCTCCCAATGTAACTCTCTTTTATGACAGGCTGCAAACTGATTGGTATCAAGACAAGTTTCAAGATCAATTAGAAGGGAAGACTTGGGATCTCAAAACAAAAAATATTTACGTGGCTCCAGAGGGGGTAGCAGCGGGGGTGGAACTGACTTTTGACCAATTAGAGTGGTACATGATGAGTGATGAAGCTGCACCACACATTTCACTAGCTCTACACCCACAACATCAAGCTAAAGAATTAGGAGGCAGAAACGGCCTTTATCATGCTGAAACAATCGCTGGCCCTACCATTCTACCTTGATGTCTCTGGAACAGATTCATGCGTTAATGGCATTCTGTTCCAGAGAAAAGGGGGAGAAAGAGTAATATTGATGTACATAAGTGTAATGCTAGACACTATGGAAAAAAGACACCCACAGTGCACACAACATGCAGCAGGCATAGCAAAGCTAATACAAAAAACTGCACATATTGTAATGGGACAGCAGCTAAACATCCTGACAACACATAGTGTAGTGGCATACGTAAATTCAGAAACTTTCACACTCACAACATTGAGACAGAGAAGATTAAGCAAAATTTTGGAAGCACCAAACATCTCATTCACACACAAAGGCATTAACATGGCAGATCAGATAGGGACAGGGGAGCCACACACATGTGCAGACAGAGTGGTGAAAGAGGAAAAAGTCAGAACAGACCTACAGGCTACACCAATTGCAGGAGCTAGAGATTTGTTCACTGACGGTTGTTGCTTCAGGCATGAGACAGATGGACTCAAGGCAGCTTATGCAGTAGTGGAAGATAAAGATGGACTACTGGTAACACAGAAAGCAGAAAGACTGGAGGGACAGCAGTCAGCACAAAGAGCAGAGGTGGTAGCAGTGATTGAGGCACTCAAGCTAGGGAAAGGACAGGAAGTGAACATCTACACAGACTCAGCATATGCAGCAGGAGCAGTGCATGTTGAATTAGGGCAATGGATGAGAATAGGCTTTTTGACCGCAGATAATAAACCCATCAGGCATGAGGCTGAGATGAAAGAGCTAGCTGAAGCATTGCTACTCCCAAAGAAAGTTGCTGTAATAAAGTGTAAGGGACATAACACAGGGACAGATAAGGTGACCAAAGGAAATAACGCAGCTGACCAAGTAGCAAAGCAGACTGCAGGGTACCTGGATAAGATGATACTCATGTGTTCAGAGACTGAAATGCAACCTACAACAAACATAGACGGACTGATCAGACTACAAAGCAGAGCGTCTCCTCAAGAGAAAACTCTGTGGAAAGCGAGAGGTGCCACACAGACGGACGGACTTTGGAGGGGACCAGATGGTAGACCTATCCTACCCCCAGGATTGAGACAGACAGCTATGGAAGAAGCACACGGGGTGGGACATGTAGGTGTAGCACAAATGCTAAGAAATCTTGACCATTGGTGGCACCCTTTTCTTAAAGACATGGCACAACATTTGACTAAGACCTGTGAACAATGTACCAAGTTTAACACCAGACCCACCATTAAACCAGAACTAGGAAAGTATCCACTGGAAGTAAAACCAGGAAAAGAGATTATCATAGACTGTACAGATATGATAGACTCAGTCAGAGGGTACAGATATGTATTGATGTGTATAGATGCATACACAGGATGGCCAGAAGCCTGGCCCACAAAGAAAGAAGATGGTAAATCAGTAATAAAATTTCTGGTAAATCAATACATCCCAAGGTATGGATTCCCAGAAAAAATTAGATCAGATAACGGCACTCATTTCAAGAATCAAGACCTCCAACAGGTGGAGGCAATGTTGGGGCTAAAACACTCTTTTGGAACAGTTTATCATCCTCAATCACAGGGCAAGGTGGAAAGAATGAATCAAACGGTTAAAAACAAATTGGCTAAAATCTGTGCACAGAATAAAATGAATTGGCTGGATGCCCTACCTCTAGCTCTAATGTCAATTAGGAGCTCAGTAAATCACTCCACAGGATTTACCCCACATGAGTTGCAAACAGGGAGAGCGTTTCCTGGACCGCATTCCAAACTCCCTCTGGTTCAAAATGATGATCAGAATCTAACTGCTAAAGCTTATTTCCACGAGCTGCAAGGCTTGGTGTCTGTGTTTGCCAATCAGGTGAAGGATCGGCAGAACGCAGGAAAAGACACAACACCTCCAGAGGCAGAGTGGGTGCTGCTTCGTGTCATCAAAAGGAAGTGGTCAGAACCACGCTGGACCGGCCCATTTCAGGTGACTGAAAGAACAACCCACGCGGTACGCCTGAAAGGAAAAGGAGACACCTGGTTTCATTGGAGCCAGTGTGCTGCAGCTGAGGAGCCACAACGCTCCTTGACCGACATCCAGAAGGATCTCCAAGAAAAGAGCACCGAGTCGGCTGACTCGGAGAAAGATCCTGCCGACAAAGGGGCAGAATAATCCCCTGGCAGAGATCCAGGGTTCCAGGGCAGTCTACCCCTGGAGTCTGAAGAAAGAAGAGCTCCAGCAGGGAGGAGGTGAAATAGCGCTCCTCTCCTACATGTAGTGTGCCAAGCTACCACCTCAAGAAAGAAGACATCTCAGTAGACTGGATGAGTACAGCAGGTTTGCATCTGTGCATTATCTGCTGGTTACTCATTCTTGTGGTGTTTATGTGGGCCATGTCTAGGATGAATTAGACATAAGATACGTAGACTCAGAAATGTAATTAATTACCTTGAGAGATCCCAAGAGTTCAAAAGGGGGAGAGATCTCTCACAACCTTAGAAGGATCAATTATTTTGTCTGATTTTTATTGAACTCCTAAAGGAGTTCAAAAGGGGGAATTGTGGAGAAGTACAATGAAAGCATTTAGTATATGCTATATTAACCACATAGTCACGAGTGTAACAAGATAGCAGTTGTGTGTGCAACCTATAAATTGCAGACTATCTCTAGGGTTCATCAGGATGACCTTTCTATCACCCTTGACCAGCTCAAGAGTGGAAAGAGGGAGTCTTAGGTAAATCATGTTAACGAGAGGTATCTGCTTGGACTTTCTCTTTACTTTGAAAACAACCATGTTAATCATGATGTAAGTATGTAAGGATGTATGACACTTACTTGTAAGACGGCCCACTGATGTGTGTTAATAAAAACAAGCCTAATGTGTAGACGGGCAGAACTCAGCGGGGTCCATGGTAAACAGACTGCGGAGTCTGAGCTGGGTTCTCCCTTTGCAAAGGTGAACACAAAGACTGGGTCTTGTGTTTTATTTTCCTAACATAATTTGCTCTATCTCACAGCAGCTTGATCAGAGGATCCGGGGTGGTAAGTTGGACCACAACAGTATGAAAATGATGTGAATCATATGCTACAAAAGTAATATCAGGGGGACATCAGTTCAGGACAATTAACTCATATTTTAGTACAGACAGAGAGAGAGAGAGAGAGGGTGGGGATGACTGCATTTTCCTAGTCGACTTGAACACTTATTCAGTTCTATAAATATATATTTTTTGGTTTGAGTTCCAGCTGAGGATGAATGTTAGCGTTTTGATCTGAACATTTGAACATTTTTAACACTGTGCTACATTACAGAGAAATAAAAAAACGGTAATCATGAAGCTTTGAAATATAAATTTCACAAGGCACTGGTTAATGTGGTAATGATTCTGAACACGTCACCAGAAAGGAGTTTATTTCAACATGGAAAAACATCTCATTCGAATCACGGCAATAAATAACTTTGAACTTGAAAACAAACACTCACTCATGAATTATAACATTACTCACAAATGAACTAGCCTGTCATCCCTGGAGCTTTGGTTGGATTGTGTGAATCACCGTGATATGGAACCTCCCTGCTGTCACAATGGCCTCTGTCATGTTCACTGGCACATGACTGAATCGTGTTACATTGCCCACTTGCCTGGCTCTGGCTCTGGTTCTGGTGCTTATTCCAGCATCGCTCTCTGCCATCATTCCCTGCAGCGTCCCCACAATAGAGATATTTCTGATATTTATTCATCTTATGAGGCTCCCAGGTGGAACATATATCTCTCTTAGTTTAGGAATCAGTTTAACGTAAATCATCGATCCTAGACTAACTTCAGTTGTCTAGATAACTGATGTAAGGTGACACACAACTCAGTTTAATGCAGAAATAGATTGACTGCAAACCTCCAACACAAGCTTAGAGACACAGAGTTGCTTTGGATGTGATACTAGTCCAAATGTATGAGTCATGTATTCTATAAGATTTGGTAGCCATTTTTAAAATAGATCGGTACTAGACTGGCAACCATTGTTAAGTCTGTCGCCATATATTGGGAATTATGTAAATGTGTGTCTGTGGTCACCAACTTCTCATTGGCCCCAGCTCCCCTAGATGCCCGGAGAGTCCCGATTGTAGCATCATGTTCCACGACCCACCAATCAGAGGGATGCGATCTAGAAGAGCAAAACCTTATCTAAACCAGAACCATCTGACAGACGGGCGGCTTGTGGTCGAGCTTGCCTCGGTTGTGTTTTGTGTTTTTAAACAGCATCCACTCGCCTTTGTTTTTCTTTTAGTACCTCACCTCTTTTTGTTTAATTCATCTGTGTTACATTTAATAATTAACTTTGTTCCATTTCCACTTGAGAGTCGGGTCATAACATAAAGTGTCGAAGGGTTTGGCTGACTACAGGTATGATACATAACTTAATTGTCATGTTACACAGCCAATAACATATACTCGAGTGATGCTGTTCTGTACATTTGGGTGAGGTGACTATTTTATGGCATGTCCATGTGGGCTCTATCTAACTATCATTGCTCATATTTTATTATTTTATGTTTTATCATCATCTCAAGGATCCATAGAGGAAACAGACAACAAAGTAGCTAACTGCAATTCAGAACAGAAACGTGCATTAATCGATGTGCCATGTTTAATTAACAATGCAGGATAAATATGAAGCTGATGCAGGGACAACTGTATTAACAGGAACTATTTATATCCATTCACTTCATCTGAAAATCTAGCATGTGTTCAGAGTGGTTTGGTAGATAATAAAGCATAAAAGGTAAATATGTAGAGGTGGAATCAGTGTGTTGGCTGGTAAACACTGGTCCTTATGCAGTCATTAGTTGCCCGTCGCTGTATGAATTGCATTTATTTGCTCATTTGTATGTTTAATAGTCATTTGTTGTGTGTGGAGTGTTTATTACAGCTTTAATTCATAAAGAACAGCTCGTGCTGTTTGTGTGTCTGAAGCATTACAGTCACTGTAAACAAATTAATATATTTATTATTGATTATATTGCTAGCCTGAAGTTGAGTACACTCTACTTCATCTTTTGTATGAAATTAGTCTTATTCATTAAGGTACATGTGTTGGTATCCTTCGAGGCATTCCTGCTCCGCTGAGCGCTGAAGGTTACAGTCTGCACGACAAAAACCTGACACTTGATAGATTTCACCTCGCCTCAGTCGATACCATAAATCTGACAAAGAGACTACTCGAGCCACAGATAATGGCGCGGTAAGGGCTTTTTACAGTCACTATTTATGCCACGACCATACAGTGTCCCCTCCGCCGAAAAAGCTGATGTGATCACTTATGTAAGAGCTTTTTCAGCCGGGCCTGAGGAGTGGTTAACAGCAGCTGACCTCCAAAAAAACAAACAGAGCACCGGTGCTGCTGTGGAAGAAGTTGAAGGACCTCAAACGGGAGAGCAGGTCATCAGTTTAGACGCTCTTTACAGCTGAGAAAGTGGGATTGTCTTTGTTCTTACTTTGGAAAAGAGGTCAGCCCTCAGTGGTGGGGGGGAATATAGTGTGTCCACTGATCCATATAGTGTAGGTTATTATTACCTCCTGCCTTTTGCCTCGGGCTGATTTGCATTATTGAAAGTAGCCAATTCCAAGGGTTGTTAAGGTCTTGCGCTGCTTAAAATTACACATTCTCATGAATATTAACCCTGTGAAGGTCTCTGCGAAAGCCCAAAGTACTTTGCACCACACACTGTAGCTAACGCCTGCCACTGTAAGGCTCACATAAAGGCAGCCGTGTGCTTTACAGCAGAGCTAGAGTGGAATGAGTGCACTAATTGACCTCGAATTGTTTCCGTATTTTACATTCATTATTTTTTCATTATATCACTCACAATTTTCAATACCATCAAGGGTTGTATTATACCCTGGTCCTACATTCTTAATTGGCCATTTGTTGAATCCCTCCCACACGATGTGATTGTCCAAATATAGCTGTAAACTGTAACCAGGCAGAGCGGCTCAGTCTTTGGACTGTGCTTGTGCACGGGGGTGAGAGAGATACTGGCTGTGGTTTCAGCACTAAGTTGTCATGTACAGCATAATGTTTGCATGTGAAATGAAGTTATTAAACAAAACTGGGTTTCCATCCCCACGTCTCTCTTCATTCTTTTCTTGGCCCGGTGAGCAGCTGGTTCCGTGGGCTCCCTCATGCTAGAGAACAGTGATAGCAGATTTTCCAACCTGCCTCTACATATACTGAATGTCCCATACAGCTGTCTGGACATGTTGCCACACTGCAGAGCAAAATCTTCCATTAGATCATTTTCCATGCAGGCAAAACACCAATTCAGTCCACCATCATGTCCACTGGTGAATGAACTGGTAAGCACCAAGTTAGCTGAACACACCACTAACCCTAACCTTACTAACTCTAACAACTCCTAACATCTAATATCTTTCCCTGATGACCAGGCAAAGGCTGTGGCTTAGCATTGTTACTAGGTGTTAGCTCTGAGGTGAACTTTGCTGGACTTGCTAACCTTTGTTAATCCTAACCCCGGGGTGTGCTAACTGCAGCTTCTCGTCCCCACCAGTCTCTGCCAAGGGACAGAGCTGGCTGCCTCCACAGCCGCCAGCTCAACTCTGCAGTCATTGGTGGACATCTGTGGAAACCTCCACGGCATCAGCATTTCCTGCCACAGTGTCTGTTACAATTTACGGAGTCAAACACTTTCTTGCCTCTGTTTTATAATTGTTGTTGTTGTTATATAATTTTCTATTCAAGCAAGGAAAAGACTAAATTCATTTTGAGAGTTGAAAATGCAAAAATAATAATCCATTTCACAATCATAAAATAAATGCATGTAGGTTTTGTCTCAGTATGACAGCATGTATTCTACATCAGCAGGACATTACTGTCCCTTCACATCAGGTCGATAGTCCTCTGCCTGGAGAAACCACAAGGAGCTCTGAAAGTTTTATAAGGGTTTTTTCTCATTTGGCTAGTTCAATCCATCCATCCATCTTCTTGTTTCTCACCTGGTCAGGTCACGGTGGCAGCAGGTTTAGCAGGGCGTTCCAGACGTCCTTCTCTCTAGCAGCAAGTTCCAGCTCCTCCTGGGGGATTCTGAGGTTTTCCCAGGCTAGATGGGCCCTGTACTCCCTCCAGTACGTTAGGCTAGCCGTTTTCCACAATGTTGTTTTGATCATATGTAATACATTTCTGCATTATTTTCATGGTCACCGTCTCCTCATTGAATTTAGACCAGCCTCATTTCCTGCTTAGATACTCTGCACAGTGACATGACCCTGTAAACCACAACATTTACTGTCTTCAGAATATTTCCCTTATCTAATTTTTAAGCAAAAATGTTGGTTTAGGTATTTTACTGTGTAACTGTTCTAAACTAAAGGTCCCATCTGTCTCTGCCTCAGAGCAGGTAGTCCCAGATCGAAATGTCAGACCAACATTTTTAATTAACAGTTGTGTAAAGTGTTGATCTTGACTGGCACAGAGTGCATCCTCCAGCACGACGTGACCTTCTCGTGCTCGCAGCCCCAGCTGGTGGCCTGTGCCTCCACGAGCTCCAGCAGCAGCTCAGAGCCGGACCTGTCGCTGCCAGCGGCTGAACCATCTGCCTTCACTGGAGTTTCTCTGTTTGTTTCCAGTTCAGGACATTGAACACTGACGGGCTACTGCTCTCCGCATGGCTGAGCTGAGAGCCCCAGACACTCCTGACCCTCCACAGCTTGGGACTGCAGAGATCAGAGACCTCAGCTATTCAGGACACAGGACACACACACACACACACACACACATTTGTAACTGAGGAAAGGATTTAGGCATAGTTATGGTATGTTTCTCAGGACAGAAAGAACACATGACTGCAGGAAAGAGTGTTTGGAAAGAGAGAATTTGGGCTGTAAAAGTTTAAATCTGACTGTTTCCTCATTCAAGATGCACTTAATGAGACGCTCTTACACCGATCATGCACACGCCTGGAAAAAGTCTCACAACAGCTGACACACCTGCTCACTCAAAGATGGTGCTGCATGTGCTGACAGTGACGCACTGGAAGACATACGTCAAAGTCTGTGCTCGACAATGTCCCAACAAGTGATAGGTCCCTGACTGAACATCACGAGCAGCAGTGTGCCGACAGTGTTTGCAGGAGGGTTGGCCAGAGACCTCGTCACAAAGCACCAGTCTGAGAGGATGGAACCGAAACAGCCTCATCTCTGAGTACAGCCTGGACCAGCTACTCAGGAGGGTTGCCTCTGCAGCACATACCCTTCATAAGAGGTGGCAGCTGACTCCTCCAGACCTGCTATGCAGGAAGTTGAAGGAGCAGGTTTTGGGTGCATCGTTTATGTAACACTGATGTCTGTTTGAAATATTTATTTATTTAATAGTTTTAAATAAATAAATATTTATTTACAGATATAATAGTTTTATTATATCTGTGCCCGGTGGAATTTAGGAGTCATGGTTAGAATCAGGTAGACACTCCTGCAGAAGATTCTGTTTCCATTACTTGTTTTTAGTTAGATGTAAAACTTACTTTTAAGATTCCATTATTAAAGGAGACAAACTATATTTATTTAATTTGGTATATTACACAACGATCACTTATGATTATAAACATGAAAACACATTACATTTATGAAGAAGAATACAGTATTATAGAAGCATCAATATGTACTTCACATGTGGCTTGATCTGTTGTTCAGACCATTTCTCAAACCCGTGTCGACACGTCAGATCATGTTTGGCTGACACAATGCCCCTCATCAGTACAGGCTAAGCAATATACTGCTGTGGACAGGGTAGCAAAATCAATGTAAGTGTCCCATATTTAGAATGTTTTCATCACTTTGCAGCCTTTCTGACAGTCAACTGAAGACAACATCTACGCTCTGTTCAAAGCCACCAGAGCAGACTCCTTCAACAAAGGACAGAGGCTTCTGTCCTGTCTGAAGTCTTGTATGATGAGTTAACAAGGCATTTAGACTAATCTTAGCTCAGTAAAAGAGAGGAACTTGAGTTCAGAGGGGTATATGGTCGTACTTCTCTGTTTCATAAGGAAAATAATTCTAAGATTGTTTCCTTTCTTGTTGGTTAATGAGTTGATTTATCACAGTAAACACAGTTGTGGTTCTGGTTTCTTTTGTGTCCGGCTGCTGAGTGAGAGCAGAGAGATTTGCTATTGTGAGAGAATTAACTGCATAATAAATGTCCGAACATAACCATGTCCAAGTCAAACTGATATCATAATGACTGTTGGGAATCTGGATTGAAACGAATTGAAACCATAACACCCTTTAAATGCACACTGTAATGTATTAAATGACACAGTTAGAAGGCTTTTATGGAGTTTAACATGATAACTTATAACACTGCATGGACTGTTACTATGACACTATGAGTTCTGACTGCAGCTGATTGTTGAGCTGTGTGTATTAGTTGAGTATAGACAGTTATAAGCGACATCAAACTCTAGTTTGTCAACTAGTCAACAGCATCAACAAGTCATGCATGTTCATGGTCTCCAGGAAAACACACTACTGCATAAATACTGCAAACTATTACAAAACACTCAAATAAAAACACAGCAAAGTCAAAACAAGCCTGCATAGTTTTATCAAAACCGACCCC
Organism: Nibea coibor; assembly: GCA_023373845.1. Lineage (NCBI taxonomy): Eukaryota > Metazoa > Chordata > Actinopteri > Sciaenidae > Nibea > Nibea coibor. Next base: position 2,980,386 of record CM041724.1, read on the forward strand.
GTCACATAAAACCCCTGCAGACTGTGCCCGGCTTTAGTGATGATGAGTTATATCTGCGGGCCATAAAAATGTATATGAATCCAGGAGAGAGTGTTATAGGCCTGCCTCTGCAGCACATACATCATACATGATTAGTGTTAGTTTCCAGCTCTTTATCCAGGCGTCTGGATGGACGGAAGCAGTCTTTGTGTTAAGACAAACACATCCTGACCCTGGAGTATTTCTATAGATAAATGATAGCGACTGTGGTCTTCCACTTTCCCAACAAGGTAAACCTTGTTTTTTCCATTTTCCCCATAATAGATGAATCCTGCATGGCCACAGTTGGGGTCATGTTTTCTTTCTCCCAGGTCGTTGATGTAGTTACTGTCATTGAGCTCCTCTGGGACTGATCGGATCCGGCTACAATGTCCAGATGTGATGAAGAACAAATGGAGGTCAGCCTCCATCTGTTGCGTGTTGGAGCTTTATCACTCTGTTTTTCTTTGTTTTCTTTCAGACAGTAGCTGTCTGGGAGCCAGTTTTTAATTGTAGTGGAAGGTAATTCCGGTTGCCTGGATGCTCGTCTCTCACCTCTCAAGCAGATGGCGAGCACAGAGGGGACTGTTGACAGACGCAGCGTGGATGCTCTTGACCGTCAGGGCCACATTTCATTTCATTCCACGAAACAAAGAAACAAAGAATTCTGCACTGGTTGGTTTCACTCAGGAGGAAAGCACAGAGCAGACCAGAGATCAGTCAGTGTCACACCTTACATTTCTCTGCAGACAGTATCGTTGTCAGCTGCTACTGAAGATGACAGTCATGACAAATCTGGTCAATGCTCATTGTTTCCCAGAATTTCTGCTGTGCTAATTGTGGCTTTAGGGAAAAAATTCAGAAATTCAAAAATTCAAACTTTTATACATCTTACCTGTCTTTACGTGTATTCATGTATTTTCTGCTAATGCTGGCAGTGAAGACAGTGGAACAGTGAGTTTCTCCAGGCTTCAGCCAGTATAAAGAAATATGGCAGCATTTTCAGATGATATATTATGATATACATCAACGTATTATTGTGAGACCACAGTTTACTGATGACCCTTCAGTCACTTCAGTTACTCCAACACAGTAATCCACAGTTAGTTATGAACTCCGGTAATCCTGAAGTAATCACATACAGTATAACTATGTTTCTGAATTTCAAGTGGTGGAAATTCCATTCAGAGATGAACAAAAAGAAAGAAAACCATCATTTATTTCCTTCGTCTTACAGTATTCCTTCAAACATGATTGTGGGTTCTGCAAAAATAACTACCACTTCTAATAATAATAGTTTGTGCACACACCTTTGTGTGTCTGGGATGCATAGAAAATGTGAAATAATGCCTCAAAGTCAGTGTGTTTGTGTATTAAAATGCATTTCAACGCGCAGTACAGATGTTACTCCCCTCTGTGTGCGAGGTGCTGGCTCGGGAATGTGTTGGATTTTTGCACAGGGACCGTGTGAGCTTCCCTTTAGTTACAGTCAAAGTCAAACATGTGTGATCAGTTTCTGATTCAATAATCGACCGTATAAATTTGCTATAATCATTGCACTGCGTGTAGCTGTTGCCATAACAACAGATTTGAGATGAAATTGGGGTAACCTTGAACAGGTCAGAACATCCTGTAACAAGTCAGACTGACCGGCTCAACAGACTGACCCACCACAGACACTCACTGCTGACTCATCAGCCTGGTAGTCTGATATATTAGGACTACTTTAAACAACGAGCTGTAGTTAGTTGTACTGTACTAAAAATATTGGTATATATTTGTCACACCAGTAAAACTGAATCTGTTTTCTGTGATCTCATGATTCAAGTTGGTGTCATGATAAGAACTCAAAGTGAAAAATCTTTGTAATCCTTTGTAATGTCGTTTGGGAAATAAATTGGACATTTGGAGCAGTAAAAAAAAATAAATAAAAAAAACCTTGATAAATGTTTTAACTGTTTTACTAACTGTGCTAGTCTGGAAGGATTGTATTGACAAACTTGATATTATGACTTGTATTTCAATCTATGGTGTTTAGCTCAGCTGGTAGAGCAGCTGCCCCATGTAAAAAGGCTCTGTTCTTGCTGCAGTGGCCCAGGGTTCAAATCCGACCTGTGGCTCTTTACTGTATGTCATTCCCCATCTCTCTCGCCACATTTCCTGTCACTCTTCAGCTGTCTCTGTCAAAAAACGGACAAAAAGTTCATTCATTCATTCAGTTTTACAAAATCACTTTTACAAAAGGAATTCATGATTTAATAAATATAAGCAATATAAGTTCAAACTGGATTTCATTTAGAGACAATGAAAACAGGACTATTAATTGTTATAACTTTTGCCAAGAAATGCATATTATTATTTTAGAAAAATGAGTCTCCAACTTTTGAGTTGCTCTTGGACAAATTAGCAGAATTTCTGCCATTGGAGAGAGGAATGGCATGGCTGTGAACATATTTTTCAGGATCTTTGGTTTACGTTACTTTCCCACCGTGAAAATTACTTGAGATCCTCAATCCATAGAAGCCCATCATCCAGTCCTTAATACTGCATATATACGTAGAATTACTGTTACTTACTGTTGCTTGTTTTATTTAGATTTGATTGCTCAGTTTCATGTGCAGACGAGGGTACGTACTGTATGTCTTTGCTTGTTTGTGTCCAGTTTGTTTCCCTCACTGTAAGTACATTGACTTTTCTTGTGATTTGTTGGGTTTGGAGGAATGAAGGACTGAGTATGAAAAGTGTATTATTAGGTTGGCATGTCTTTCTTTTGGTGCTTGTTATTGTACACTCTTTGAAATAAAAAGATATGGAATGTTATTATAAATTATAGTTATTGAACGTTTTTGACTCACATTAGGGGCAAAATTTCAGACATCATGGTGAAATGTATTAAGCTTATTAAAGAATTGTTCTTTTTTTCTAACCCCTGTGTGACTATAATATTTAGTCTTTCTCTGCATTGTGTAGAAAGCTTCATATGATCTGCAGAGTGTGGCTGTGTCAATCTCAAGAGGGATCGACAAAAGGCTGAAATGCCGTCATCTTTGTCAAAGAGAGCAAAAATTCAGTTTTGGGGACCGGAACTCAACTGCCTGAAGTAGTTTACAACTTTTTGTGATAGACACACAATCATAAAAAACTCTGGCAACAAAAAAAGTCACCTCAAGGTACTGCTCTTCCTCAAGTGGCTTTGTCATGTCCTATTTGCCAAAGTGGACCAGAGGTGGTGGCTGTGCTGTCTGCAGAGGACGATCATCCAGCCAAATGTTTCGATTCTTGGTGACAGGATAGAAAAATGTAGTGAACATGAAGGAGAAGCAAGGAGAGGTCATCAGTACGTGAAGCACATGATAGATGACAGTAACAGCTGTCAAACATCACAATGCCCCTTATATTGTAGCTAACACTAAACACTGCTTTGGGACATTTGTGCAGGCAAAGGTAACTCGAGAAAAGAACCAAATGCAGCTTGAGCCGTCCAAGAACATTATTCACTAACAAAACTTACAGGGTGGTGAGGCCAGCAAGGGTAAAACAATCCAAATGAAAAGGCAAGGAGCAGAAAAGCAAAAATCCCAAAAGCACACAGAAAGAACAGGAGTGAGCGCTTGACACGGTACAATAACAAACACTGAAACCAAAGAAAAGACAGACGGTTACACAACAACAAGGTGTTCTGACCGAGCAATCTGATCAACCGGTCAACATATATATTTCTTTAATGAGTAATCTGAATTTTATGGAGCTGTTAGACCACCTCATTCATACAGGTGCCTTGTTTATGTACAGCACATGGAGAAAGACAAACAGTTTAGTTAGCACATATTTTTAAAGACTAAAGGTCGACTAATATCAACTTAACTTCATTAGATAAAACCATGTTGTGAATTTTGGAAATGATTACATCGATCTTTTTTCAACTCATTTTGAGTTTTGGACTTTGGAGTTATTGGAAATGTGATCTGACATGCTCCATCAGCCTTGCTGTGAGTCAGAAATACAGTGCTATTAGTTTGGAAATTCCATGAACATTAAGTTGTCTGGGATGAGAAACGTCTCCATTGCCAGGTCAGTACTGAGGACTACTTGCGAATTTAAGTTGGAAATTGTTATATTATCACAATATTACATGAGAGGGTGAGCGTTACTGTCATATTTGACATTTGATGCTTACGGGCCACATCACCAGTCACCTATCATACAATATTATAATACAATAATATAACAATAAACAGAAACTAATGAAGGTGGAGCAGACATTCAAAGCTGGCCGGAAACGACGGCAGGATTCATGCTAATGTAAAACACGTCCTGACACAGCATTCATGGAGGAATCAGGTGCACTTTAAATTTTGGCTAAACTTATCAACTAAAATATCCACTCAAGAGCACCTTGCTAAAGTATATTAGCTCCATCCAAGTGCCCTGAGCCCACCTCCACCCGAGGTCTCCTGCTCTGCCCTTGTCTGGCACTAGGGCCGTCCGCCTGAGGTCTTGTGCTCTGCCCCCATCCAGCCCTCTTCTCTCCAGCTCCTAAGCCACCTGCCCCTGAGATGACCCATGTTATAATGATGCTGCTGACCAATGTGCAGTGGATATTAAACCATGGCTAAGCTCCCTCTGGGTGCATCCAGTTGAAGGTATAGCACACGGGAAAAAAACTCATCTATGGCCAAGAGTGTGTGGAGTGCAAAAAAAGGCCTGATTGGTATCACGCAGCATCTCCCTTTGTGTTGCTGTGCAGTGTGGTGAGTGGCTGTTTCACTGACAGCCATGTACTAACTGCTGAAAGACTCTTACAGCAGAGGCTGGGGGTCCTCTGGTCTATTATAGTCCAGTGTTTGTACTGAAATGTTTCCTTTGTGAGTCTTCCCAACTTTTCATTCAATTGCCATTCAATATTTAAGTGTAGCTATAGCAATGACTTCAGTGTCCAGTGACACTCTCAAACTATTTGGCATGTTGCACATACAGTCATCTGTCTTTCAGTCTAGCCAAACTATATGAATACATTATGCATCAAGCTAGGCTATAATGTTAGAGTGTCACTGTAATGCTGCTCACCCTCAAAACTGTTCATGTAACTGTAAGTGTCAACACTTCTGTGCATTTTGTTTATCCGTCGTAAATCTTGCAGGGCACCTGTATGACCGCTGCTGTCTGTCAGACTGCAGCTACGTGACGGTGTCTGGCCTACAGAGAATGATTGACGTCATAACTGTAGACCTCAGAGCTCTGATAGAATACATTTTCATTTTCCTATACATTTTCCATTACATAGCAGATATATATAAATAACCAACATGATATTCTCAATGTTAAAATATAATAATTATTATTGTTAGCCATTAATTTTTACAAAAAAAAACAATGGAAATATACTAAATCACATTATTATTTCTTGATTAATATGATATTGATAAATAAAATGATAGTTATTTTTTTGCATTCCTGAACAGAATAATTAGTTTTAGTGGTTGAATGTTACACTTGATTCACTTGATTTCTGACTCTCTTTTTCTTTCTGACTTTGGGTTTAATCTTCAGTCTTGTTTAGTTAAGGTCATAGCGTGTCTCTTTGCCAGTACTCCATTCTGTTGCTTGCTTCTCTATTCTGTCTGAATTCTGTGTTTTGTTCCTCTGTCTTGTTGTTTCTGCTCCCTCGTGTTCTCTGTTCTGGTTTCTGTTTACTGGACTTGAGTTGGACTTCTGGTTCGTCCTGGATGTTCGCCTGGACTCTCAGCCACCTTTTGTTATTTATGTCTTTTCCATCCCTGCAAATGAGTTATTAAAGCTTTTTGTTCACTTCACCTCTGTTTGCATTTGGGTCATACTGAAACAAAATATGACATTTTCAAAGTTGAATTAACATTTGTCTGCTGCTGTCTGCACAGTAACTTCTACATTTTAAACAGCTTTTCTATTTTCATTTTAATATTATGTTTGATATCATTCTCTAAACATACCCTTACACATGCCACTCAAATGTTTCACGCTGTGCAGTGCAGTTTGTTTTCCTGTGTAATTTATGTACACTATGCAGTCTTCATAACTATACCCTTCTGTCAAGACCAGAAAGTAACTGTCAGGACTAAATCCTGTAGCGCACCAAAGTTTTCAGGTGTAGAGAGGTGAGGCATGCGAGAGAGATTGTTAGCACCACTATCACTATCCATGCACTGAGATGAAGCAGCCCTGAACTAGTAGCCTTTCAGATGCTCTCTATAAGGTTCCATTCCTTGTCTTTTGGAACATTTGGCATTCCACTGTCTGCACATCCATTCCTGAGTTCTTGGGAATCACACCTGACATCAACGTGTTCCAGGTTCACTGCCTCTTCCTCTCCAATTTCCTTATTGCACCACTAATGTAATATTGTGGTGATTGCAAATGAAGGTGTCTATTCAAACTGTGGTATTCCACATTAAATTACAGAGGCCCTGGCACCCACTGCCTCAGTTCTGACAGAAACTATTAGAAGGTATTAATTATTCACTTGTGTTTAACCAGGAAACCTCTCTTGGCAGAAACACATATGAAAACAAGTAGTTTCAGACAGACTTCAATACTACATGAAGAACTGATACAGGAAGAGGAAGTTGTTCATCAGAAACAGTGGCTCTCCAATGAATCACTCTCTAATTCATTTGTATTTTAACATTTTGCAAGATTAAATGATGAACAGTGTTCCAGGCAGAGGGTGCAGAATACATTAACATTCTTTTTCTAAGATCTGTGTACAGATTTGGAAAGCATAGCAACATTTTGAGAGTGCTTGGAGCATTGTCCAGTTGTTTTCTTTGAAATATAAACACAGAGATACTAAGAACTGCTTTAGGAATTAATATGTACAAGTGTACCAGCCTACAGCTGGCAAGTGCACCCAGCAGCATAACTAACTCACAGTGGTTAGTAATAAATAATGAACTTGCATCAGTTTGAGAAGTTCGACTGTGTACATCTTGGCAGAGAGTGAAATTTCATTCTGGACAGAGGCTTGATGTCGGGCATTTGGCTTCTATGTGTCTTGATCATTATAAGGTTTAAGTCTTAGTCTGAAAGCTGTAGAGAGTAAAATGAATATTAGACAACAAAATGGGTGACCTGATGAATTCAATAATAGACATTTAATATTAAGGATAGCACTCATGATGTATTCAAAAACTATGCACTGTGGGGCTTAACATTTACATACAATGAAACAATGCATCAGGAAACCTTCTTTGACCTTTTTTGTATTTTCTGATACAGCATCAGCTAGATCTGAGGTGTTGGATGTCATGATGGATGATGGATTATGTTAACAGTTTTCATTTGGAAACTGCTGTAACAAAACAAGCTGCCTGTGAGACACTGCTTCACCTCCAAAATATTTTTGTTGTTTCTCCTCTGGTTGATCAAGGGAAGTTGCGCTGTGTCTGCCACATCCATTTTGATGACAAGTTGTTAGAGTTGTTTTTACTGTGTGCAAAGTTTCTTTTTGTGAAAACCAAAAATAAATCAGACATTCATTTATTCTCTGTGGAAAGAAATCAATATTTTAAGATAGATCTGACATTAAAATGCTCTTTGATAACATTTCTAGCTTGAAATGTGCATTTTATTGTCAGAACCTTTGTTCAGTGAATGTATATGATGCTTAGTTCAGTTCGATTCTTTAAGGTCTGAGCAGATAGTTACTGTGTTGGTTAGTTGCTTCTACCTTCTGCTTCTAGCATGTTTAGCTCTTGTTTTGGACTGTCAGTGGACATCATCCCTCTTTTGTTGCTGCCCATTAGCCATAACCCGGATCCAAACACTGCTATGTCTGTTAAGAAAAGACACTTTATAGCCTGTGATTGTAAAATAAATAATATAAATAAGTGATTTTGATTCAATGGACTTTTTGTCAATGAACTTTTGTTCAGCTTGTGCTGGTACTTAAAGACAGTAACCCTATGTGGTGTGTGAGTAGTTGGGCTCTTTGATTTGATTGGATATTGACGGTGTGATGATATTTCAGCTAATTAGTATCATTGGTAATGCCTGTGTTTACCTACCTACCTTCAAGTCAAAATGGCTGCCGTGAAAAAGGTCTATTTAGATAAATACTACATATAACTGGGTCATTTTGAATGTACAGTATTTTGTTTATATACGAAAAAGTCTTGACCTTGTTGGTATGAGCAAAGAGGGGAAATGATGTATGTTCATTGTTAACACTGACTGGTTTTGCCTCCTCTGTGAAGCACAGCATGATAGCGGTTTCAGATTTGAAGAGGATTCCCTCCATCTTCTTTGTTTGGAGTTTTCGGAGACTGAAAATAAAAGTTGACCTATTTTTCCTAAACACCTCCCGGCCGGCGTGGTGTCCTCACTTCCACATGTTGCACCATGCTTCACGGCACCTCACACTGCTAAGCAGGGATGTGCAAGTAGTAACCTATATGTTCTGTACATGAGAACTGGTTGGTGTTTTAGCACTAACTCGAGCACTAGGCCTTCCTCCCAGCATGTAGGCATGCCCTAGATTGTCAGCAGTATTGTAATCTATCAAAATGACTCATTTTGGTCCCTTATTGCCACCAAAGAAGCTGAAAAAATAAACACACCAAAAGCTTAACTTAGATACTGGGAAATGCCCGTCTCCCCTCTGTATGCTTGAGATGAGACAGGCTGGGGTTGTCTCCGGTGATGGAACCTTCAGGATCAATGTTGGTGAAACATCACATTGGCTTGATGCAGCTTTCTCTGCAGCTGTGTGAGATGTTGGATGAGAACAGATTTTTCTCCAGGCTGCTCCGTCACTGATGGACGAGCACAGTCTTCATTTCCTGGTATAGAGTGAGCTTTTCCTTTAGCTGCCTGCGTCCCCATATGTGCAGCATCAACCACTCGCTGCCTGAAACCTCATCTTGCTCAATCTGGAGGTGAAGAAAAGTAAACAGAGTGCTATGTCATCTTACCAGGTGGTTTCTGAAATGATTGGCAGCTGTTTAGTGGGATGACTGCTGTGTGGTTACCAGGGTTAGGTTGCAGACAGTGGAAGCAGATGAGCGATGGATCACGTTCCTCCTGAAACTTGATTGTTGCAGAGGTTTTTGCTGTACCCTTTTATTGCCTGTCTCAGTCTCTTGTTGGAGTTGACTAGCTGGACAGTCTAATGGCAATGTTCTGCTGATATGAAGGAAAGTTTGAAAGACAGACATTCAAATACAACACAACAGAGAAGAGTTTCACTCCCTCACAAACAGTCTTCTCACCATCCACTTCCAATATCATATCCACAGCACTTCACCTGCATATTTCCTTCCCAGATGGAGAAGGACTGCTCTCTATCTTGATTCAGTTTTCTTCACTTCACTTCCGATGCAGATCAAAGGCAACAGTCTACATATTTAAGGGGAGACTAGAAGTTTAAATTGCCATCTCTTAAAGTGTCTTCCTCCCTGTTCACTTCATTCTAAAATGTTCAGAAACATGATAGAATTCAGTGTAATTTACACACTTGATCAGAGAACAGTGACAGACAGATACTTCTCACTTTCTTTTTTTCATCCTGCATATATGCCTTACAGGCCTCAGGTCTCTCAGAATTCAGGAGTTATTAAGCAGAAAGCGTTGATGCGGTACACCTCACCAAATCCAGCCAAAGGTATAAGGGAGGCCTTTATTATTAATCACACCATATTCAGTTACTACAGCATTAGATCAACTCATCATGACAATATGCTGTCTTACTGTCTGGCTCAGAGCTGCATAATCACACCTATTCTTCCCTGGTAAAGGGATAATTCTGCTTTTTGAAGCAGAGGTCTGGCAACACATTCCACTTTTTCCTCTCCTACACCCAACTGTGCCATGCACACTGCATTACGCTGCAGATCTGACGGCACAGTAAAGCACACGTGATTTCTTACATAACTGTCAAAATGTCTTTTTCTAGCTTAATATGTAGCCTTTAGACGAACCATGCAACCGCTGACCTTTAGGATATGTGTCATGGTCATGAGAACCTGTCTTAAGTTCCAAGGACAGGTACTCCAAAATAGTTATATATACAATAGTTATACATAGCATATACATGACATGACTCCTTATATAAGAGGTCAAAAGCAGGCATATTCTTTGTTCATTCCTTCTAACATGTCAGGATGGAGCTGAGCTTGTGTGAATGTGCGTTGGATTTCAGATCAGCGACTCATCTTTGACTCTTCCTTGAAGCATCAGCTACAAAAACACATTACAAGAATAATCACTTATGATGCAGAATACATTCTTTTAAATGCATGAGACCACTGCAACACACACCTCCAACAATGACAGACTGTGATGGTGCATGAACTATCTGTGCTTCACTTTAACTTAGAACACTGCATGGACTGTGACAGCATACTATGAGTTCTTAATATAGTTGATGGTTGAGGTGCGAGTATAAGGAAGTATAGACAATCATGTTGTGTTAAGCTCCATCAGTCAACCCCTAGTTTATCACTGGACAAGATCATCCATAAGTTATAATTCATTATAAGCAGTGTTTTATGACTGTTGATATATTGCATCAGAAAGCATTATACAGGCAGTATAATTCATTATGAAAGCCCCCATAATGCACTATAGGTGTAGTTTAAGTGTATATACAGTAAAAGAATCCTGATGATGAGCATCTCGGCAAAGGCATGTATTAGACTGTTGATAATTTGATATTTAGATCAATGCAATAATGTTTAATCTTCAGCAGTCTTCCAACGTCCATCATTAGCTCAGATTCAGCAGCTCTCAGAGGTCTGCCATCATGGAAAGCAGTAAGAAAAGATTGGATGATAGAAATTCACATTATGCTTCCAAGATCACAAAGGGCGGCCTAACAGCGCCTGCTCATAGGGGTCTTAACAGTGATGAACAAGCAGACTCATTTTTAAAGAAGGCTCTAAAACTGTGACAACAACGTGCTAAAAGTAGGTTTTGGTAGAAGAGAGGTAAAATCATTAATTAGAACAGCTATAATTAAGGCTTGGCAGCAGGAATGGGATCCAGATAATAAAGAGAGACATCATTAGAATATATAGGAAGCAGTTTATGATAAACAGCTTAAAGGAGGATATCATGATCACTGAGAGGAGGCAATCATCATACAACTAAGGCCAGGCATGCAGTTTTCCATTACGCGTTACATAAAGTGGGGAAAAGTCAATCAAGTCGAAGAAGACATTATTATGCACTGTGGTAAATAGAATTCAGAGGCAGACGATATAGAAATAAAAGATGCAGCACATAAAAGAGGGCCGGCATGGCGTTTAAAATCACTGCGAGCAGGAGGAGCTGAGGGAAGGCTCAGTGAATGGAAGTGAAGAAATGAGATCACATAAAATCAAATGAGTGTGTTTGTTAAAGACGTGTTTCACAAATACAGTGGTTGCACGCATTGAGCTTCACAACTGCTCACGGACAACATGGCCATTTTTATTTATCCAGTTTATGAGAAAAACTACAGCATGAAGTATACTGAGGGGGAGCCATGTTCTGCCTGAACATAATAAATTACTATTCAACTGTGCTACTATCATCAATTATTAAAGTCTGTCTGATCATGATATAGCCATGTCTGTCTGATTTTGATTTTTTAAGCTGATGTGGTGAGGTGAAAACACATCTTTCTTGAACTATAAGGTAGTAGGTATACTGGTGGGAATAGAGATGTGTTTACTGGAGGCAGTCCCGGGGATGAGAGCTATCTGGTGGGTTCAGCAAGAACGGGTGTAATTCGAACAGGCAGGGAAAACGACCTCGACACTAACTAGATTCGTGCAAGATAATCAAAGCTTCTTCTGTAGCACATTTATGTCTTTACCTTGTGTCTTAGTCGCTGACAGTATAAAGGATGGACGGCGTATGCATGACTTCACACACAAGAGCCATGTGGTGGCTCTGTCGGCAGAACTGCCTCTTCCGCCTCCCAGCTAATCTAAAAATGGGCAATGGGCACGTGATTTGTGTTGGGCCAAATGAAGTCTGGGTGCTCAAACAATCCATCTGTGCCAACCTGTCAAAGCATCCATATTGTTAATGTAATGTAATACTTTAAACAGGTGAGTTGTATATAAATTCACCCTCAGTACAGTTGTCATGAACGGGGAAATTAACTATAGAGACCAAAACTGTTTTTTGTACCAGGCTGTAAACATGTTTATTTCTGCTGTGAACGTTGGACATTTTAACATGGGGACTTATGGAAACTGACTCACTTCTGTAGCCAGCCTCAAGTGGACATTTGAGGAACTGCAGTTTTTGGCACTGGCTTTACTTTGCAGCCATGGAGGTTGCTGATGGTCATAGTCCCTCCCTGAGGATGCATGGACAGACAAGGAAACTATGTGAGGAGAGAAGAAAGGAGGACGCATGAAGTGAGACGTCATTTCCTCTGAAGCGTCAAATGATGCAACGCCCGTTCCTAATGACCACCACAGCTGGATCAGCCGTCAGTCGGCTTTAACCACTGTACAGACTGGTGATAGAGTTTGTGTGTGGACACGTGCACTGTGCTAACACTAATAAAGACACACAGAGCAGCAGCCTGTTACCTGTTTATCAAACACCTGCACATGAATAAAGACCTGCACTCTGCATTTATACTGTGTCCTGCACAGAGGCACACAATCATTCATTAATCATTACTGGCACAATGTGTTCATATTATTAATTCATTGCTTCTGCCTGTAGTTATTGATATTCTGATTGTGAATTAATTATTGAATAACCCAGAATGTGATTAGGGAGTCTTTTGAACACCGGAAATTATTTATTAGGTTAAATGTTGAGGGAAAATTTAAATTATGTAACTCATCAAACTGGATGCTCAGGAATTATTAGTGTCAGGAAAGACATAAAAATAGCACACAGGTTAATGAGGAAGACGATGAGATGGCGAAAGAATGAATTGTAATAAATGAAGAGAGTTGTTTGTGTTGTTTCTCTGTTTGTCACAGCTCTTATAGGCAGGACTGATTACTGGATGGCAGACAGGTGTGCTGATTGCTGATGATGTGCAGGTGTGCAGAGACAGAGTGAGCGCAAGACCACACACACGCACACACACACACACACACACACAACACAACTGCAGAGTCACACTGTGACATACAAACAGACGTATTAAATTAGCTCTGATTGTTAGCACCTCTATCACTATCCATGCACTGACATGTGCAGTCGGTGTGGGTGGCTGTGGCTCAGGAGGTAGAGAGGCCGTCCACTAGTCATATGATTGGTGGTTGGTTCCCTGGCTCCTCCAGCCTGCATGTCAAAGTGGCCTTGGGAAAGCTACTGAACCACAAATTGCTCCCTGTGAGTTACTTTGGATAAAAAGCATCAGCTAAATGTAATGTAAATGAGTTGTTGGGCTCTCTGTACATTAAAGCAACATTTTAACTTTTCCACCATTAAAATAACAGATTGATGTTACACTGACTTTTAATCAGGTGAATATTGGCTCTGCTGTTAGCTAATGTTAGCTCAGTTTGTTAACCGGGCTGTCCAGACTGTGAGCTCAGAGCGCTGGGCAGTGTTAGTACCACAGGTGTTTTGGACCAGCAGGTCAGGCTGGGTTGCAGGCAAATGCTGACAGGGAGTGTAGCTGGTGTCATGCCAGAAGTGGAGTTGTGCAAGCCGGCCATGTAACTGGGTTCACCAACCTTACCAGGTTTCTTTCACATTAAGATAAATCACCACAGCAACCAACTGAATAGCATCATGGCGCATGGAGCTCATCCACCACTGACGGCACCAAATCTGCAGACTTGGAATGTTTGAAAGAGAAAAATGGTTCTCAGCTGTCTGCATCCTGGTCTGGTCCAGGCCTTGTTCTCTCCTCCTCCTCAGTTTCACATTTTGTGCTGCACTGGGGCAGGGACAGCGCGTCCCATCGTTTACTGCTTAGCTGGAGAGGTTGGTTATTACAGGCAGCGTGCTCCATCAGCCACAGAAACAGCTGAACCTGCATTTCATGCTTCCAGACACCAACGCCTTCAGTTTAAAGTGGGAGGCAGTAACTGTCTCGTGTTGTCATCTGAGATAATGTCTTTTCTTACCATTTAAGCAGTAAAACCTCCCTGTCCTCGTTATGAAGGTGAGATGTTTTATCTGTCCAGCTGGATAGTTTCAGGGGATTCACACCAGCAGCGCTCTGAGTCTCTGAGCAAGAGCAGAGCAGAAATAATTAAGTCCCCACCTGACATATTGTTGAGGAAACAATTGAATGTCATCATTGTTTTTCACGGCTGAATGGAAACTTTGAATGGTCGCTTTGTTGCTGCAGCACACACAAAAGCTCCTCTCTGCTCCTCTGGCATCGATAAGATAAAGGACGCAACACAAAGCTGGAAATCTATAATTTAATATGGACTGAATGGCTGCCGCTGCTCTCCAAATACAAGAAAGTACTTCAACTGTAGACAGTTTTAGTGATCGTGTCTGGTTTTCTGCAGAAGATTGCTCAGATTTTATTAAAACACATCAACTGAAACACTGTGAGTCATCTTAGAATGAGTATTTCTTTAAGGTTAGGTGAGCTTTATCATCATGGTTAATATAATAAACACTGGGGTGTCGTTTAGCTCAGTCGATAGAGCAGCCACACCACATGCAAAGTCTTGCTGCAGGGGCACAGGTTTGAATCCCGACCTGTGCGGCCCTTTCCTGCATGTCATTCCCCATCTCTCTCCCCACATTTCCTGTCACTCTTCAGCTGTCTCTGTCCAATAAAGCTTGGAAAGGCTAAAAACAAATGTCATATTTTAATATATATATATATATATATATATATATATATATATATATATATATATATATATATATATATATATATATATATATATAATAAAGATATAGTGAAGGTCCAGTTATATCCATGGTTTTGGTTAAAAGAAAGCAACATTGACTGCAGGGCTGTGTTAAAGTCTGATGTTTGGATGACCTGTCCATCCTGACCTCCTCCTTACATGCATTTTGTGGACTTTGCTCCTGATGGACATGTTAAAACACAGTAGTAAAAAATACAATTGCGATGCGGGGTGTCCATGGATCAGACCTGTTTGTAGAGCCCAGATGTTCGATGGGATTGAGATCTGGGGAATTTGGACCTCAAGTCTTCACCTTGAACTGATTGTGTTTCTCAAACCATTTTTCCTTTGTGGCAGGGCGCTGTTTCCAGGAAAGGGTACACATGGTCTGAAACAATGCTTAGATAGGTGGTATCCCAGCAGAACACTGCCTCTGCTGGTTTGCTGGTGTTCCCCTGGTAAGCAGTGCGCATGTACCAGGTCACCTTCTTCCATCGCTCTGTGATCCAGTTCTGATGCTCGTGCATCATTACCCTTGCCTCTTTCTACAGTGGACAGGGGTCAGCATGGACAGCATGGCCCCATATGCAATGCTATTTGACCCAGTTGTCTAGCCATCTAAATTTGGGCCTTGTCATATCATTACACTTGTCTATTTTTCTGCTTCTAACGTCAACTTTGAGGACAATTTTCCCTTGCTGCCTAATATATCCCATCCACTGACAGGTACCATGATAACGAGATAATCAGTGTTATTCACACCACCTGTCAGTGGTCTGAATGTTATGGCGGTGCATGTTGTTGGGCTAACTGGCCATGACTAACACAACAGACACCACATCAGTGAGTTAGGCCTCTTTTCATGACTGTATGTGTTGAAATTGATTTCTCTAAAATCTCAGACTACACTAATCCAAATCCACCATCCTCCCACTCAGCTGTAATGGCAAGGATGTGGTAGTCCAAACATCGCCTCTCTCTCTCTCTGCACACTCTCTCACATATTTAAGAGTCAATGTTTTCTCCAGGCTGTCAGAGTTAGTCAATCTCAACTTCATAACATCCCTCCAAACTGTCGAGGACAACCTCCATTGATGAATGAGTCTACCCATATCCCTTAAAGGCAGAATTGCTGCAATCGAAATGACCATACTACCACTGGTAAACTGCCTATTCTGAACGATCCCCGTCAAACCGCCCACCCTCTTGGTTCAAATACCTAGACTTCATCATCTCAAAGTTCCCCCGAAAAAACAGACAGCTAGAAACGAAAACCCAAGAAAGTTTGGAAGTTTGTACAAGCATAAAACTTTTTGTCCATTGCCCACCAACTATATTCACAAGTAGATCAATCAAGAATCTGAATCTGACAACTCCTGGACAAACCAAACACTATCTTATAACTCATAACTCACCATCCTACCAGAGCTACAACTCAGACACAAACTGTCATCTGGAACAATACTGACTTCTTAATGAACAGATAACTAATAAACATCACATCATGGTTCATTAAAGGTTTCATTGACCTTCAACACATCTTCCATTCCACTCATTCCCCAACGTGGTCATTTCTCTAGGTCAAATTCTAGACCTTAAAATTAAATCATCTTCCCCCACAAACATCAAACCTGACCAACATGCATACTAGAAAAAAATCTACAAGATCATTTCCATATCATATCAAAGCTCTACAAATCATCCCCAGTACTGACTTTTGGACCCAAATTTGCAAAAACATTTAACTTTACATAGAATAGGACGTTTAAAATGGCTTTTCCAGACTTTGAAATTTGTCTGCACTGCAAACAAAACACCAGCAGACAGCTCTACGCAGGCCACGTGGGACTGCACAGCAATTAAACAAGGACACCACTGACATCCGCTCCTTATTTTTGGCTGCTACATCCTGCTACATCCTCCACAGCGCTTACTAGGAGACACAGTCAACATAAACCTAAACAGCTCATCAAGCAGAATGCTCCCCATATCCATAACTGTAACACAATCAATATCACACATGAAAATTTCACTATGAAATAGGAATGGAAAAATAATTAGCCTCAATTAGAAAAAATACACTAAATACACATACTCTGGATCTCAATCATCCATGGCCTAAATCTCCATTTCCACACTGGTGCCACTCATCATCTCTTTGCCTGTCCAGCATCCACACAGGTTTTTATGGAGGTTTTAAGTTATTTATTCATTTTTATCCATTTGAAAATGGACGGCAATGTGTGAAGCTGTGGAGTTTCATGTGGGTTTGGATGTTAACTGCGCATTAAACAGATTTGTTTTCTTTTAATAGTCACAGTCAGGGATGAAGCCAGAATTTTAAAAACACTGAAGTCAGTATTTTAAAATAACCTCTCCCCTTCGGGAGAATATCATGATGCATTATGCATTTTGAGTCTAACAATGATCACTCATAATACATACAGTATAACAATGACAGTGCCAACACAGATGAAAATTGTACTGTAGCCTTGTGGAGTTTGTATTTTTTATGTTCCTCTGCTGTTCAAAGGTTCAAAGAAACAAACACCATGTAGAAAACACACACTCAATAACACTGAAGCTCATAAACTGAAAAAAAAGAGTGTGTGTTCTCATTGTCAACCAAAAGCAGCCAGACAAGACAAGAAACCCTGAACATCATGTTTCTTCAAACAGACACTGATGGAAAGAGCTCGTGGTTGCTAGGTCTCTAGTGTTCTGTGTTCCTGCTCTAATATTTACTTTACAAATGCACTAGAAACAACACATTCATTGTTATTCTTTGTTGATGCACCTTTCCTCTCTGCCCTCCGGTCCAAACCTGTTCATTTATCCACCAGTGAAGTGGTTCTTCAGCGTACCCTACAGAGCATGCAGGCTCTCCCTGTGCCTCTCATTGCAGCTGTGGAGCTTCGGCTGCTGTTTACACTCATTCTTGTGTTTCATGGCTGGGAGACAGCTGTGGTTGTTGTGGTGTAAAAATCATTGACAGTGGGGTGTCACACAGCTGTGGACAAACATCTGCACCACATGTGGGGATTTAGTTCATCCTGAGAGAAACAGTAGCGCTGGTTATTTGACTTCTAATGTCAGACCCACATGAACGCTGACATGCACCACAGAGGGAACACAGGACTGTGGCTCCAAATGAAAACTAAAAGATGAAAATGTCTCTAACACTTTCCATTTTTTTTCCTCTTGTTGGTGTGTGTCGTGTGCTCTCATGCATTAAAGAAAAATGTGCTGCATCAAAAGATGACGCACTGACAAGTCAATCAAAGTGACCATACTCTAATTCTATAGTTTTAATATAATTTGCTCTATAAAAATTAAAAATTTTGAAATGCATCTACTCCAAACCAACAATATCTAACTACGAAACATAAACAGACCACCATGTTTCACATCTGAACAACAGCCTCTGCAGATTCACTGACACTAAACATAGAAAACAGTGGACGTGTTGAAAAATCTGATATTTCAAATATGTACAATCATTTTTCAAAACCTTTTCACAAAAACCCAGAAAGGACTGACAAACTCTGCATCACAAGGAATGGAATGACAAGCATCATCTGTGACAGCCATAATCAGCTCTGATGGCAGGATTCCAGCTGAAATGTGTTGCAGCTATGGCGTAGAAGTCAAGGTGCTCAGGACGTCGTCACGCAGCAGTTAGAAAATGATACATGTCAATGCATTGATTCACAGTTGTACTTACTGCATCACCTTCTTTAGTTGTTACCAACTAAAGTTGTCCTAATGACTTTGAAACAGTCACACATAATCTCAAATGTAATGTATAATATGAAATGATGTACATTAGTGTGCATCTAACACAAACACAAAACATAAAGACAAACTAACTTTAGCTGTCAGTGACATTATGGTGCACACAGAAAACCTTCATCAGCTCCATGCAAGAAACATCTCATGGATACACTGGGGCACATCCTCAGTGATGTCTCTTGGGATCATTGGGTGTTTCGGGTCTCGCAACATCATACACCGTTGCCCATGCAACCCAAGTCCCGCCTTGCTTCTCAGTAGCAGTCCACGGATCAGCCCTTTTTATTATCTCTGCGGCTTCGCTTGCGGATTGAATGGCCCTCTTCTTGGCCACCCCTGTAACACCCAAACGGCTGAGGACTTTGCACAGTGAATGTCCTGCAATGCCTCTACAGCCAACTTCTATGAGCTCATGGAAGGTTCTCCAGCCTCTCTCCCTGCACTCCTCCACCAGTTCCTGGTACTTGGCACATTTCCTTTCCAAGTTCCAGGATGATCAGGTGTCTTGAAGCCTCAGAGGTAATGATCATGTCTGGGTGGAGACTTGCAATGTGCTGGGGGAACCTCAGCGGCTTCCCCTGCAGCTGCCAGTCAGAGGCAGAGTGAAGGAGGCCTGTTGCTAGTTGTGGGCGTGCCCGGGGCTTGTCTCCAGCTTTGATGAAGGGGACTGTCCTCTTTGGAGCATGATGGTATTTGCTGGTGCTGATGGCTGAGGCTAAGCTCTCAGCCATCAGCAATCATCAGTGTCTGTCCAGTTGTGCATTAAATTGTGACGCATCGACTCCAATGCTCCACATTGTAATAACGTATAACATGTATCACCATCTAATTCTATTATTGTGACATTATTTTGATCATGATATCACAAAACCAGTATCAGTTCTTATAGAAGCTTTTGAATGACACATTGTCCTTTTGTCCATCAGGCAGTACCTTACTATGAGAAGACTCATGTTCAAGTCTTTAACTAACTGCATTTGCTGAAGTTATTAAAACTTGACTAGCCTGCAGCAGTGTTATCTCTGGCAGGTACAACTGTGCTGGACTGGATTAGAAAAGCCCTGGTGTGCTTGATAGAGCATAATTCCTGGAGGACTTTAAATACAACTGACCCCAGCTGTGTGTGCAAACCTGTATGTGAAGGGGGTCCTGCTGGCTGTAACAGTGAATATAAAGCTTCGTTTTATTGAATATGAATATATTACATTAATGTTTAGACCACATTTCCTAATCTGACTAATTTAACTCTGCATTTTGCCTCTTAATATAATAATTACGTATGATGCACAGAGTCTTTGCATGAATATACATCACACAGAAATAAAGTGAATGAAACAAAATACTAAATATAAAAAAGCATCTTTTTCTTATTATAACGTCCATTTTCTTCACACATGACCACAACAAAAATTACACAACAGTTAGCCAGTTTGGTCACCATTTCTCATCCATAGAAACAAAATCATACTCTGACAAATTGACATTATTAAGAAAAACATTTAATGACGCTGATGATCACGCCCTGTTCCTCCTCCGCACGCTGCTCCCTCACAAGCGTCCGTAAGACACTCGAAGTTAAAGCTCATTATAACTCACATCTATAATGTTTCATGAGAGTTGATCTAGAGTGTCAGTGAGCATTCTGTGTGTTGTGTTGAGTGTAGTCATAAAGCGTTATGAATGTAGTATAATTCACATTCAATGAATGCCGCAATACTTGCTTTAGATATGGTCGCACATGCCCAATGTGATGTGTCAATTCAATAAATATATTAATGAATTTCATATTCAGCTGTTTTTTTCCACACATTGTGAAAATATTAATTGAGGTGTTGAGCACTGCTGAGCTGGAAAATGAAGATCTGAATGAATGAAGAAGTTCTGTCAGCTGCAGAAAAAACAAAAAGACGTGCAGCTAGAACAGAACTTTGTTTGTTTGCTGCTCGTAATAAGAAACATTAGGAGTTATAATAGTGTTGGCGGGCTGAGAGCATGTCCTCCTCTTTACTCCACCACTTTAGCCATGCTATGCATGTGTGTGCGTGTCTTATATCAGCAGGTATTCATTGGCATCTATTTGTAATGTGAAAAAATGAAATCACACAGTGTAGCTCGTACCTGGACTCAGCTATTCCAGAAAGCGGTGCTTGTGTGACCTGCTCTTTATCACAATGAACGTCTACATAGCCTCGGTGTGTAAATTTAACATTTGGTGACACTGCTGAGCACATTACGGCAGTAAATTAAACATTTTCACAAATGTGAGCTGGAGGCGGTGAGACGAGCAATGAGACGAGCAAGACCTCGGGCTCATTTCACTAACAAACCAGCCCCATCTCCATGAGAATCATTATACAGCCGGCAGCCACTTAATGGTCACATTAAAGCCTTGTGTAGCTCATCTCCACACGGTAAATCCTCATTATTGCAAAAGAGCTTGAGAGACACTTTACACACTTTAAAATGGTGAGTGTGTTTTTAAAAAAATGGGATTTGAAATAAGGGACAGAGGAGCCTCCCCTCAGCTGGATTCCTCCTTTGTGGTGGTATTTATGTGACACCCTCCTGTATATGTTCAGCTGCAGTCTTTGACACCAGCTCTGAGAATTCAATTTAAGGTCCACTCGCTATCTTTTTCTAGAGCTCCATCAGCAGGTGGAGTGTGCTCTGTTGTCATGGAGAGGGATCCATTATGTCGTCCATGGCACTTTAAGCCTGGACGTCCATGCTCTACTAAACTAGTCTTTCATATTTGACAAAATAACGACAATATGGATAAGATGAGATGAAAAATGGGCGTGGAGCATCGGTCGAGCTGAGGCGGGCAATCAGAGTTCTTAATTCTGCATAAATTTAAGCCTTAATATCATTTGAGCAGGTGAGTTCTTTAAAACCCTCATTTCCTCAAACATCCACATGAGGCTGGCTACAGAACGAGTCAGTCTGTCCATGCTTTATATAGTGTATAATTTTTACTGAATATCGATCTGATCTTGGAATCCCTACATTTTCCATGTACCCTATATATTAATCGTCATTTTTATGAAGTCACACAACTTAACTGACGTACCTACGTGCTACGAATGGTTCAACCTTCATCCAGGATGTGTTTAAACCGTACACCCCAGCCCAGTGGTCCCCAACCTTTTTATCACCACGGACCGGTCAACACTTGACAATTTTACTGCGGCCCGGTACCGGTCTGCGGCCGGGGGGTTGGGGACCACTGCCCCAGCCCACCCACTATGTGCTGTTCAGCAGCACGTTTTGCTGTATGCCACTGCTCAACAAAGTCACGACTGTTTGTTGTCCTGACTGCACAACAGTGGAACAAGCTCCCCCTTTGACATCGGGTCAGCAGAATCTTCTGACGCAGACAGAAAATTCATCCATTCAGACTGCACCGCTGCTAGCTGAGCTGCTTTTATGGCACTTCAGATGCCTCCTAATACTAACTCTAACTAAATTATTTTGTGGTCCAGCCAGTAACGACCAGCCTGACCTCTTGTATTTTCTTCTCTTTTTTTGTCTCACATTGACATGACATTTCCAAATGTTGCCTTGCTGTTTACGTCATTGCATTTTTACAGACACCCATGGCAGCTTTCACTTCATACAGGAGTCCTGCTGCATTAATGCAAGCAGGGGTTAAAGTGCCCTTTGAGTTTGTCATAAATGTGCACTGGTCTAAAGTAGCTTTCATCAGAGAGGACCTGTGCAATTTGTAGCCCGGGGGATGAGGCGAGGCTGCTCTGATGGCGGCGGGCTGCTCTCTGAGGCTGAACTTCATTTCTGGAGAGTGTGCCCTTTTTTAAAATACAATCACAGACAGAGTGAGCGGCGAGCAGCCTCACTGCTTCCTGGCCTCATTGCAGCATTCTCTCCAGAGGCTCATTTGTGCGGCTTCACAGTCAGAATGTGACCTTGCTCTAATCGGGGTTTTATTTATCAGGATGTGAACATTGTGGCATTAAGGAGGAGTTAATCTGCGCATCATGTGTTTAAAATGAGTTTCTATGAATTATACATTTCATTAACTCAACAGACCCACAGCACTCGTCATTCGAATCATTCCCAGCTTATTAAAACATGGGAAAAGTCCTGAGCTTTCTATTGTAGATAGTTTAAGTTGTTAACAATGAGAAGTAGAAATATACATCATTACGTTGATATCTATGATTTATTTTCCACGCCTGGGTACCTCTGTAAATCAGAACCTGTCTCCACCACTGTGCATAGTGGAAAGAGATTAACACATTGTGAGTTCAAGTGTTTTTCTCACAGAGTAAAACACAGAGGGACTTCACCAGCTCTCACTGCCCAGACAGAGGCTGTTTTCTGGGGGGGGGGGGTCAGTTCTTTGATGGAGGTCGGCCTCGGCCAAAGAGTATTTTAAATAAATCCACATGGCCTCTGTCAGCTGCCATCCAGCTCAGTCAGATCTGTTGTCATGAATAAGTTAACGTATGTAATGGACTATCACCAAAAAGCTGCCACGCTGAACCTTTTTTAGATCTCCATGACTTAAAATGACCAAACTCTTTGGATAATCGTGAAAATAATCAGAAATAATCTAGCTTTTGCAAAATCATGTTCAGGCTGTCAGCGGTCTCTACACCTGTTTCACATCGACGTAGTGTTTGACGTAATTCAATTTTTCATCTGACTAAACTGTGAAATGAACAGATCTGAAGAAACTGCAACAGACTGAGTGATCCACCGCGTGAATCTCAGGACATGAACTGAGTGACAGCTTCTCCATTGAAAAAGGATGTTACATCCAAGACGAATAGCACAGGTCTTACTGCTGAGTGCGCTGCCTGGAAAAGAAAAGACACATCATCTCACACATTAACCTACGGTGAGTCCGTCTGATTTATTTAAACCACATGACAGGACTTCTGATTAAAAAGTGCCTCTCGGATGTCAGGAAACTTTATCATTGGAGTTGTAATTTCTTTTGGTGATTAAATAGGATTATGTATCATTAATATTGTGGTTGACTGCTGAGTTGTTTAAAAGTTATGAATCATGTTGCTGGTTGGTAGGTGCTTTTTTAAAATAAGATCAATTTCATCCCTTTAACCACAGTCTTAACAAATCATGGTGGTAATGAGCCTGTTTGGACAAACTGTGGGACATGTTTCAGTTGTCCTGTCTGGCATTTTATATTGGATATGACCTTTGAGAATCTGAACCCTTGAAGTGGGAGCATTAATATGTTAATCGATGTGGATACAGTACAGTGAGTCAGAGAGGACATCTTTGGAAAGCAATGATGTTCTACTGAATATATTTTTTGAAAGTGAGTGCATGCATGGAAGTTGAGGACATTTGACAACTTTGAAAAGTGAAGACATTTTGTCCGATCCCCTTAAAGCTTGGTTTAATGGTTACCTTTCAAACGAGGCATGTAGTTGTAACCGATGACAGTATAATTAGTGGACAAAGCTTGCGGGTCCGTAAAGTGAATAAGAAAAGTCTGAATATATTGAGCTTTAAAATCCCAGTTCTGACTTGATTTATCACGTTAGTAAACACTTTCCTCATGATTTTACAGTCTCAATCTCTAGTTTCAAGTCTTCTTCCACACAGCACGATGTTCGGACTGTACTTATGTAGCACATTTCTAGTGTTCTGACCACTCAAGGTGTTTTTACACTACATCTTATTCATATATTGATGGCATTGGCTGTCCTATCAATTTTTGGGAGCTAACCCTTCACACACCGATGCAGCATCAGGAGAAGTTTGGGGTTCAGTATCTTGCTTTGACATGCAGACAGGTGGAGGTGCGGATCAAACCACCAGTCATCTGATTAGTGGACAACTCGCTCCTGAGTCACAGCCACCCATTGGCCTCAAATTATGCTCCCATTTAGAGTGAATTAGACAAAGGTCTAGGTTTTGATTGATAGGTCATTCTCACTAAGTCTGTCCAACAGTCAGATCAAAATGTCAAACATGAAGGAAGATTCTTTGTATTGCTTATTGAAACAGTGCATTCTTTTAGTGTAATATATATTTATGTTTTTAATCTGTCAGGCCAAGCTAGTCTCAAGGTGGCAACATCCAACATCCATAGATCTAGACTGCCACCAACATAGAGACACACACAGGTAAACGTTGTAATCTATTACAAAGGAATGAATGGGTGGGAATCTGAAAAGTCAGTAGTGAAGGGAATGAATATGTACTGTGTGGATGGAGCAACAACCGAGAGAACCATCAGAGGGCCCATCACAGACTCAGTGTAGTGTCTATGTATCCTACCAAGATGCGGCAGAACACGGTTTCAGCTTCACTTCCACAGAAAGGAAAAACAACCACCAACTTTCAAAAAAGTTGAGTAGAGAAGAACTTTCCGTGCTCCTCTGGGCTTAAACAGAGAATACACATGGGTTCCTGCTTCCTGTTTCCTCTCAGACTTGTTTACATGTTTGTTTTTTATCATATCTGTTCATGTACATCGAGAGCAGCACAAAACTAGTATCAAATTCCTTGTATGCGCACACAACCTGGTCAAGTGATTCTGATTCTTCCTCAGTTGCCTCAAAACTCAAATTCCTCAGTGAGAGAAAGTGTTTGTCTGCTCACATTGCAGCCTCTGTCTTTCAACACAAGACTGTAAAGTTAGGGAGCGACTGAGCTCTTTTTGTACAGAAACACAAAAGCTATCCTGAGCCATATAGATTGTATGGTGCAGATGAAAATAGCACTTCACCAAATCCAGGTTGGCTCAGTTGGATTTCTTCGGGCTATTTTAATGAAAATGGAAAAATAACAACACTGATGTAATTAAATGCAACACAGATCAAGAGAGCTGTAAGTTATTTATGTTGCTCCCCTGAGGATCTCCAGAGCTTCAAGGGAATAAATCATGAACACGACACTGGTGAGACAGACAGACACAGAGAGAGAGAGAGCAAAAATGAAGAGTTTTCTACTTTTGGCTGAAAGCGCAACATGCTTAAGAAGTGCTAATACAGTTCGTCACGCAGTTAAAACTCTACCGTGCAAAGCCACATACAGCAGCCGTGAACTATGTTTGTCAGATAAAAGTCATTCATTTTGACCTCATTAATCTATCATCTATCTTATATTTTCAATATTTTCTCACAATTGTGAACAAACTGGAAAAACATGAATCCATAATGATGTTGACACTACTGGACTGGACTACACTGAGAAGTTTCTGCAAGTAATTGTTGAATGCAGTCCTGATTTTCAGGAAATATGAATCAAATTTACCCAGGTTATACACATTATGCAGTTGCACCACCAAACAATAGGATAATCAGCAGTTCTCGTATAGGACATTGTAAAATCTATTAACAGTCCTGTCAGGCGTAAATGTTCATCAATAGGAAATGGTTTTGCTAAATGGACTTCTGGTCTACCGACCTCTCAAAGCACTTTTACAACACTTATCACCCATTAACACACATTGACACAGTGATGTAGGCTGCCGTGCAAAGTGCCAGTCATGCAAGTACTCACGTTGAATCAAAGCTCACCCATACACGCACATTCACACAGCGAAGTTACAGCAATCAGTTGCAATTTGGGGTTCAGTGTCTTGCTCAAAGACACGCTTCGGCTGGACTGAAGGAGTTGGGAATCGTACCCAGCGCAAGTAAAAAACCTATCAAGAAACAGATGAAAAGAAGGAAGAGACACAGTATGACTGGCTCTTTAAAATTAAACCCACCTACAGCCAGATTGTCAGGTTTTTGCAACTCTCTCTTCCACCCGAACAGGAAATAAGTATTGATTAGAGAATAGTGGAAAGCGAGGCCAGAACTAGATTCAGACACTTCATGAAAGATAGGCCAACAAAGTCTGGATGCAAACTGTTTGTATTGGCTGATTCCTCTATGAACACATGCTGTTTATCAATGCAAACTGCCATGTTCAGGGGAAGGCCTTACTTATAGACTGGTTATGAAGCGAACGCTCCACTGGAAAAAGGTTATCCACCTACATGTGTTTTTTTATTGTCTGTATGTTGACAAGTTTTACAAGTATATTATTTGACATGACCACTTGTGGAACCATCTAACGGTCTGAAAGGTGGCTGACAGACGTGGCTCCAGAGAGCCAACCTTTGCTTTCCACATGCATCAATGACCCTGTCGCCAGTCCACCACTTTTCTTTCCTTGAACCACGTCTGATAAGCACTGACCGCTGTAGCTGGGAACACCCCATGAGAACCAAAGCCAGTACAATCCTCATGTTTGTCTATTTTTATGAAACAAAAGGTTCACTTGCTACCCAGCTCCTGTTACCCAACTAGATTACTGTAACGTCCGCCTGACGGGCCTCCCAGCCTGCGCAGTGAAACCCCTTCAGATCATCCAGAACATGGCGGTGCGCCTGATATACTTCTACCACTACCAACAACTGGACATGGTAAATGTTCCCCTTTAAGAAGTGTCACAGCGCTAACACTTTCTGATCGCGCTTCACCTTGATTGTTCTCTTCTGCTGCCTGTGATTAATACAGCTGTTCTGTTATTGCTGGAAATATTTAACATCTGAAATGACTCTTGAAACTTTGTTAGTTGTAAAAGTCTAAACTTGTTTTGTGATTAAGACTTTTTTAGACAAAACACACACACACAAAAAAACATGGTTGTGCTGCCGTCCATCACATCGCTGCAGAAAAACCGAGTCTAGTCATTTGAAGGGAAGCGTTGCTGCTGAAGAGCTCTCAACCATCTGCTGATGAGTCTGCTCCCCAACAGGTTTTCTGTCAAGTAGGAGTGGAGGTCACAGTCACCCTCCCTGCTATGAGCCAGGGTCAGGAAGATGAGAGCGTCATCATTGTTCATGTGCAGAGAAAACCTGTTTCACCCTGCTACTGCACAACAGAGTCAAAACAATGGCATCTGCTCATGAATAATTCACGCCTCGCTCTGTCCTGCAGGACACCAACGCTTTCCACTCTCCACTGAAGCAGCTCGGCCGTCTCACCTCTACGTACCGCTGATCTCAGTTAGAGAAGCCTTTCTTCCAAAATACTGTCAGTTAATGAATTTCTGTAACGGTGGACACTTTATTTTCAACATATTGTCAGTGTGTAAATATTTATTTATTGTTCTTAACCCTAAAATGCTCAGGTGGTGACGGCTTTGTGGTAAAAAGTCAGCCTGTATGAACAGAGTTTGTCTGTTTGTCGCTGCACTTGCTTGGTGATCAGAAAGCTTATATTTCTGTCTTCACGTCCAATCAGTGAGACAGATGAAAGGCCAGAGGACACAGCGAGGACACTGAGGAGTGTCATTATTTCCACACACGGTGCAAATTTGATTTCTGGCACTCTCCTCAGAGCTCCTGTCGCTCTGAACAACGTATGTGGGAACAGTCAACTTTGTGGCTCTGCGGTTTATTTACTGCAGAGAGATGATCAGTGTGAAAAATCTGAAGGATAAGGAAACATCTGAAGGAGGAGAGTAACATCAGAGGAATCTGTCAACATTCAGCCTCAATATTAAAGAAAAAAATAATATTGAAACTAGTATTCAATAATTTATTTGATTTTTTTTTATCTATCACTGTACTCATAAATGAAACAATGAGAAGAAGAGAGAGAGAATTAAATCAAGGTTTAATGGCAGAAAAACAAAATATGCTAGTAGTAGTAGTTCTGTATAGTTACATATATTTGTATATAATTATGCTATATTGTGTACAATAATGATGATAATTATATTACTACTACAATGCGTCATTAGGAACGTCTCAGGATCATCAAGGAGGAGCTCTAAGACACTGAAATTACATGTAATAAATACATACAACCATATTCTCATTGTCATTCATCAGGAGCGGGACAGAGCTTCTTGTCCAAAACACTCCAAGTGATGCTCAACTCACCCACAGAAACACCCTCACATCTTGCTCAAGGGCATTTCGACTGGCCTGGGAGAGTGAGGTGACCTAAGTCAAACATACATAAGTATACACCCATCAGCCACACACATGGAGAGCGAAGGTTAGCCTGATTTCTACTGCTCTGTTAGCATGTACATTGTGCATATACATGCATACCGCACGTGCCACTACATTTATGTACATCCATATCATTCTGTTAGAAGTCAGCAGCTTTACATGCTGAAGTAAAGTCTGGATAAGACGAGGGCTGATGCTAAAGTTTTGCTTTGTGTCAAAACATTCTCCTGTGTTCACACTTTCCTCAGTGTGAATGAGCTGCACCTCAGCTTCTGGCCCTTCTGCCTCTACCACCACATCAAACAGTGTGATGAATGTTTGTGTGGGCTTGAAGGTATGTGAATCACAGCACCAGCAAGTGTGGGTTCAGGTACTGAAAGATGTTGCCATGTCAACAGTGAGGATGACAACAGCTCTTTGTCACTGTCGTCGTTATGAAAACAACAGCTTGCTGCAGTGTGGCATTAGCGCTATTTGCAGTTGTTTGGCGCCACGAGCACGAGGATGGGTCACATGATCAGTGTGACAATTTGGCCCAACATCTTATTGTAGCTTGTTCAGTCTGCTGGTTTGTGTGGCCATTTTGATGAACTCCACTTAATAACTGTGACTGGATGTTTGATTTGAAAATTTGACCATGTTTCTTTTGACATAAATGTTGTTTTTGTACATATTTAACTGAACATACATCATGAATATAAATGAATACATTTCAAGCAATATTGTGTACAAATTGGTATTTTTGTGACTTAGCAAAAAAAATAGAGTTCCAGAGTTCAGTATAGACAGCTGTACACATGTATTTGTTCTGATTACATTACTTATGATGAAAAACCAGCGAGTTGACAGCCACCAAACTCTCACCAGTCACTCAAAATCAGTCTCAGCCTCTGTCAAGGTCACATTTGGTCTTTTCTCCTCTGACACTGTGTCCATAGAGGATGCTGAGCCTGGTTACATTGCCTGCTTCCCCAGCTCCGGCTCTGGCACAATAACAGTTGACAGTGAGCAGTTCACAGCAGTAAATCACAGAGAGTTTATTTATATAGCAACAGAATTTATAACAGAATTTATCTTGTGACACTAGACCATACTCTTTATATACTATCTACAGAGACCCAACAATTCCACCAGGAGTAAGAACAGTGACAACAGTGACAAGGGAAAAAACTTCCTTTAAAGAGACAGAAACATTGAGCAGTCATCATTGGATCATGCTTGTGTGTTGTTTTACTGACCTGGGTAGGACTATAAACACCAGATAATCTCATAGCTTTGCTTTGATGACCAGTGACCACAACTATGATGACCAATCAACAGTGAAGTAAAGATGCAACCAGGAAACTTGAGGAGATGACTTGTAACACAGCCGTAAGTGGCAGTTATGCACTGTAATAATCAGCTACCAAGGCACTAAGCTAATGTGTTATAATACAGAAAGCTACTTTATCAGGCAGCAGCACATGCTATTGTTTCTTCTGTATCCATGATGTTTCAGGTGTAGATAATCTTTGAATCTGTTCTTCAGTCTGCAGTTTAAATTGCTTTCAGCTCTGGACACAGGGAATAGATGGACTATGTACAGTATAATGAATATGAATGCACATGCAGGGATGTATTCCTGTGGCCTTGGATCATAAAATATTCTCAAGGCGAGATGATTGCGTCATTTAAAAGCCGACCTTGCAGTGAAAGTTTCTTTGGAGGCAGCGATGCTGTGGGGAAAATAAATGGCCATTGCTCGTTGTCAGTTTCATTCACTTGAGGCGGTGAAGGATGGAAGACTGAGTTCTGTGGAGTTCACTCAGCCCTGCTGTTTAAAATGCCATATTTTCAGTCACTCATTATGGGATGATTTTGAGTGACACAGGACGTGCCAAGATGAAGAAGCAGGCCTCCTGCAGTCTCGTGCTATCTTCTGGAATTTGCCCTAAATTTGCCCATTTGGTAATAAGAGGCAATATTCTGTTCTACATGCCACATATGGGTTACACAGGTTCAAGCATATGTCCTGAGGTCACTGTCGGGAAAGTGTTAAATCTCAGATTGTTATGGGGACACCGGGTATGGCAGGGCACATCAATGATGATTGATGATTTCCCCAGAATTGTGGCGGCATCATGTCATGACAAGTGTATTGATAATCCTCCATTTTCTTTGGCCAATCTTCGAAAAACCTCCTTTCTCACAGACTGAACTGACCATTGATGTACAGATCAGAACAGAATCTGAATAGACTGATGGGTGGCACTTCCTCTACATCCCAGCCTTGGTCAGCTAACCATCAGTCAGCTGGGAAGAAATAAAAGAAGTTAGATGCTAAAAAAAGTCTTAAAAGCATGATCAGCACTTTTTGACCCCAGGAATTCTGTTCTGTTCTGTTAATACAAGTAATTATCAGACAGGTACCTTGAAAAAAACCTATAGCTGTTAATACATTTGACAATTGTGTTGAACAAATCATTGTTAGCGTCAATACAGTTGCTATTGGAAATCTGGTAGGTTGTCTGATCATTTAGAATGTTAGCATTTAAAATGTTGGTTTATTGATTTTATGTCCATAGTAGTATGTTAAAAATTCAAAGCAGTCTGATTTTCATGTTCTTCTGTTTCAGATACATGGACCTGATACGTCGAACAAGCCACGGCCCTGATGTACCACACAACAGTTCACCAGGTTCTTCATCAGTCTGTTGGCGAGGGTGGTTCCCCCCTTGCTGGTTACGCTGCTGATGCCAGTCATTCATGTTTTTGGATGGTCTAAGCTCATTTAAAAAACGCTCCAGGGTCTAGTGTTCGGAGGTTCAAGCTTTTTCACTGACTCGGATCACTTGCTCTCAGACGCTAAACTGAACTAATCTTTTTTTTTTTTGAGTCATTTTGTTCATTTCTCTGGTGGCAGATGTAAACGTGACAAATGAACGGAAGACCGATCCGTATGAACGATCCGCTGTGCTTACTGCTCGTCACACAGGCCTGTGGCTGGGCCGCCTGTCATGTGACAAATGAACGAGACACTCAGAAGAGATTAGTTCACGACTCAGCTATGTGTCCTCAAGTCTGTTTCCTGTCCTGAAAGGAAAGCTGTTTACAGTCTGAAAACACAACTAGTTTTGCATACAGCATGTGAATGACATTGAATAAGAGTCAAAACAGAGTTTTTAGATGTTGAAGCAGACGGACAATCATTCTAATCATGTCAGCTTAGTGACAAAAAAGGTTCCACTCCACAACTCCGTAGCATGCCTTTAAAAATACATTTATATTCCTCTTCACCTTTGCTTGGCAGCAGAATTCTATATTCTGTCCACTAAATTATGAAACTGATGAGAAAATGTGTTTGGACATTCACTGGTGGAGACAGTACCAGTGAGGACTGTGGCTCATGTTTGAATAAAGACATTACTGCACATTTTGTTTCAAAGCCCGAAGGCCATTACTTTAACAGATGAAGCCAGGAATGTTACAGAAAAAGGCCAAAGTGGTACCAGCCAACTGTTGTGATGAGACAACAGAGCAGCTGGCCAGGTGAGGTGTCTGGAGTGTGAAAGGAAAGGGCTGACCAGTCCTGACCCGTGGCAGCAGTTGGCAGCAGTGTACTGTCACTGGGAATTTAACCTTTATTCTCTCGCTGAGCCTAAAATCACCAAAAGAGAGTAAATACACAGTCTGATAATACGCTCTGAGAGCTGCCTGTTGGTCATGTGGTTTTGGTGTTTGCGGTGCAGTGGAGCGTCTCTGTGGGGAGTCGTGTCCTGCCCAAGAGGAGCTGCTGACCTCTGGGTCGACCTCATCTGCTTCCCCTGGTGCACAAACATAGCTGGAGCTGCAGGCTGGTGCTTTTAAATCAGCACTGAGAAACTGAACTGTAAAACTAAAACAAGCACCATGTCAGACACACCTCTGTGATAAATTAAATTTAAACACCGAGCGCACAAAGATCTGAAGGGGGAAAAAGATGAGAAGTCTAAAGCTGGCAAGCGCTGGTCAGGTTGGATCTGCAGCTACCTTTTTATTGACTGGACAGGAAAAAAAGCTTTAGCTGGTGATAGTTTGGACTACTTTATGGCCAGTTTTCTCCAAGAGAACTAGAAGAATTGGGCCAGATGAAGACCAAATCCAGCACTGCTGCACTGAAAATGTTTCCCATTTATTTCAATGGGCATACTGTGTTTTCATAGTGGTTATGTTTATCACAATCTGAAGTTTGCCCATCAGCACATCAGCATAGAAACATAACATTAAAAAAAAACATAAAAAAACAAAAATCAGCAGAGATGTGGATCATTGGTGGACCTGAGGCGGGCTGAATGACACCTGGTTGCTCAAACAAGCCATCTGTAACGGCACCCACCTGTCAATCATAGTGGCCACACTGTCAATTCTGTATAACTTTAAGCTGTAATATAATGTGAACAGGTGAGTTGGATAAAAGTGAGGATGCAGCATATATATATATATATATATATATATATATATATATATATATATATATATATGCCACCATACTGCCACCACATACTGTACAGGCTGCTCAAGTACTTGCTCATGCTGAAATTGTTGGTCTCTGTAAATAATACTAAGAAGAGTACAGTCTAGGCCTGCTCTGTATGGAAAGTGTCATGAGATAACTTTTGTTGTGATATGGTGCTATATTAATAAAATTGAACTGTATTGGAATATAAGTTAATAATTGATTAAATTACCCACATCTTCCCCCAATGATTCTCCACAAATGGGACACAAACACACACAGACACATCGATCTGCAAATACAGATTTTGTTTTTTTTCTTGGCAAGATCTCCAAACTGGGATCCTTTGTTTGCTACGTACATAACGGTTTGAACTGGCATCGTATTCATCACTTCCTTTGTCCTACTGTGTATTGTAACCGCCTTATTGCACAATCACTCACACAAGCCTGCGGCCATTCACCACAAGGACTGATTTAGTCTGAAGACGGCCTCAGGCTGTTTGTTCCAGTGAAGAAGTCCCACCTCTTCTCTAATTAATATTGACCTTCAGTTGAGACTGTCACTGTCTATAGGTTTGTCACACAGTATGAAGAATACAGAATATATAAATATATAGAGAAAATACTATAAAAATAAGGCAGAAGGGATGAAAGGATGGAAGTCAGAAGTGTAGCAGCAGTTCTGGTCTGTGGCCAGTGACAATTTATGTCCATCAGTAAAAGGTATGAGGCACAAACTAGCTGTTATGAGATGACTGCAACATAAAATGATGTTTCCATTGTTACAGTTGGTGTGTACTCTCCCCGGGACTCTGCTGTCAGTCCGCTTCAGGTGGAGAAGGTGTTTGTAATGGGAACAATCCACACACTCACAATCTGTCGAGGTGAGAGATTCAAAGGAAACAGAGCACCGTGTGGAGAGCTTTACCGTGAACCCCCCCTCTTTATCTCTGCATAATGAAACATCGTGTGATGAACTGTGTCAGCGGGATGCAGATTTCTGTGCGACTGAACTTGTCATGGACACATTGAAGACAAACAGCTTCGCTGCAGACAGAAACACCAGGAGTGACTCAATATTTTCTACTGTATGCCGTCTGAAGATGAAAAACACAGATGACTGACATGACAACAAACTCCGAGCCAAGCTATGAACGTAATTAACGCTTAGTTAGGCTGAACTGTGCGACTACAAAGATGAAGAGAGCTGTGTGACTCACTGTTGCCTCAGTAAAATCATAATAAAAATGAATAAATCACCTCTATGGTTGGAGACAGGTGTGTCCAATGACTCCACACACTGAAATCAGCATTTCAAATCACTGTTCATGACATTTCACTGACTGTGAGGTAAGATTATTGTCATCTTGGAGAGAAATTGGTTCCATAAGAGAGAAGTAAAGAGTTCATTTTATTCATGCAGTTTTTTGTAGCTTCTTCTTGGTTGTTGAAAATTGAACATTTGTCACATTTCACACACAGAACACTTCCTGTCCTGAAGTGAAGTCAATGCCAAAAAGTGCAGCTCCTCAAACGTCCACTTGAGACTGGCTACAGAAGTGAGTCAGTCCCCATAAGTCCCCATGTTAAAATGACTTCACAGCAGAAATAAATATATTTACAGCCTGGTACAAAAAACAGTTTTGGTCTCTATAGCTAATTTCCCCGTTCATGACAACTGTACTGAGGGTGAATTTATATAAAACTCACCTGTTCAAATGATATTAAGGCTTAAAGTTATGCAGAATCAACAGCATGGCAGCTTTGATTGACAGGTGGGTGTTGTTAGAAATTGCTTGTTTGAGCAACCAGGCTGTTATGGAGGGCAGTTCAGGAGACATACAGGTAAGGAGACAAGGCAGCAGAGAAAGAAACTGTCAGGTCATGACTTGTCAGAGATGAACACAAAGCACACTAAAGGGCAGATACATATTTCTGTTCATATTTATACTGTCAATGATTAAAAGACATGCAGATGATACATTTGTATTTATTTCTGAAATGTTGCTGATTTCTGATGACTTTCTACATTATGTTGTAAATACTGAATATTCTTGTGTATGTTGGTGGTTAATGCCTCAGCCTTGTAGGATAAGATTTACTGAAATAAACAGATTAGAGATTTAAAGAGATTTAAAGTTTTTAATTAAAAAAACAGAGTTTTAATTCATCATCCACTCACTTGTCTGGACAGTGATATGAAATATATACACTGACAACAAACGTGATACATCACCTTACTGTTTTACTTTAGTCACTGCCAATCTTAACCATCGCTTACATTGCATGCACAGTGTATCACATTATATAAATCCTCTGCTAAATGAAGCAACACAATTCAAATAGTTAGCAGTTATTATAGAGAGAATATGATAAAGTATGTGTTTTTCTTAAAGGCTGCTGAGCGTTGGTTCTCAGAAATAGGACAGTGACAGGTCCTGGGTTAATACACAGCGCATCAGGGGTTAATCCCTGATGGTGTGTGTCAGGACACTGTTAGTGTGTGTTGCCCTTTATGGAAAATACAATGTAACATTCTAATGTGTGTCCTGCTGCGGTCAAAGAACAGCAGGAAGTGACATCTGCACCTTGGCTCTGTGTGCTTGCTGGATAACGTTTGCTGGCTAGAAAAAATATCTGCTATCACAATTCGACTTCAGCCCCCAAACAAATATTTCACTGATACATAAAACAACTTTGTCAAGCTGTCTCAGCCTCTTGTGTTTTGACAAAGGTTTTGCATTTCTTTGTATTATTTTGCCGGCCTGCTGGTCTGTTTTGTTGATTGAGTCTTAATATGTAAATGATGAATGCTACAATGATTTGAATTATTTATTTAGCGACGTAGCAGAGTCTTGACAGCACCATAAGCGCCATGGTTTTTGTATGAATTAAACAAGCGGGCTACAGACAGCTGAAGTCTAAGACAAACTGGAATCTTCTCCAGCTCTTGCCATTAGAAATGGAAGCCTTGATGGCTCAGAGAGGGCTGCCATGAAATGACATTTAAAGACGGTGAAGACGCAAGGGACTTGCGGTGCAGCCTTGAACTGTTTTTTCCTTCCTTTACCGATTGTTGTGAGTATCGCCATGAACAGAGTGTTTGAATATTTCCTGAGGCTGGTCGGACAAAGAGTGCGGAAAGTTTCTTTGTCCGACTAGCCTAGTGTCTACTATAACAAGAGCAGATATAATTAAATCACATCATGCCGGCCCGATGACAAGTGTGACAAGCAAAAAAAAAAAAAAAAATACATACATACTATTTTATTTAAATTATATTGCCAAATTCCAAATCTAATACTTCCCACATATAACAACAGGACAGTTGGAAAATGCTGCAAATATACCAGACTAATATACCAGACGGATATTGAGAATTAACAGTGTGGCCACTAATGGTGCCATTACAGATGGCTTGTCTGAGCAACCAGGTGTCTTTCAACCCACCCCGGTCCACCGATGATCCACATGGATGTCACACATGGATGTTTTTATGCTGTCACTTTGAATGGACATAAACAGGTGAGCTCTGGCTTGGAACCACCCAAACATCCTTAGAACCATCTGTAAATGAAAAAGAAAAGTGCATATCTAACTTCACTCACGTTCCAATCCAAATTATGAATCCAATAAATGTGTAAATCACATTTCCACCATCAGTCATTGTTGATCCATTGTCATTCATTGCTGAGCAGTCATCAGTTGCTGCTGATCTCTTTTCAGTTCTTGTTTACCCATCAGTCCATTTTAAGTAATCATTCTCATTGATCGGTCTTCAGTAACTGATCGGTGCTATCATTTTTGTTGTTACTCACTGATGTGTCATCGTTTGTTTTTAATCCATCATCATCATCATTGAACCGTCAGTCAGTTTTTTCAAGTCAGAGAAGTGCGACTGATCTTGACAAAGAGACATGACTGTCACACAAGGGATTTCTCAGGAAAACCAACAGGAAACCTTTCAGGTTCCTGCTCTGACACATGATACAGATATACTGCATATCTACCCAGAGATAAAGACACCACCAGTATTACCAGTGGGTGTTATTCTGGGATGTAAAAGAATATTAACATCCGTGATCAAAGACAATACAGATACTGGATGGTGTGATTGGCAGCATTGTCTACAGAAAGATAATAAGTATAAGTGATTAGCAGAGCTCCAACGACTATTCAGGTCAGTCAAGTGTCATAAACTACATTGATGAGTGGGGTAAAGTTATTTTTAGATTTAACATAAGACGCAAATATCATGAATGTTATGTCATATGCTAAACACTTAACTGTGCTCTTCTGTCTCCAAATCCCAGGTGTGCAATTAAAAGAGTCCCTGG
Organism: Nibea coibor; assembly: GCA_023373845.1. Lineage (NCBI taxonomy): Eukaryota > Metazoa > Chordata > Actinopteri > Sciaenidae > Nibea > Nibea coibor. Next base: position 3,017,783 of record CM041724.1, read on the forward strand.
TGCACCTCTTTATTGTTACTGGAGGGGTTCCACCAGGTAGGACTGTGTCGGGGGTGGGGAGTGTTCTAGCTTTGTGAACTGTATATTCACATGTGTTCACATATGTATATTTCACTTCATATTGACTTGCAATAAACTTGTCTAAACTTAAATCTACACTAGCACTAACTAACTAGTTAGCCAGACTAATAACACCAACACCCACCCCTTTCAATGCACAATAAACTGCAGCAAAAAAGTAGCTGCTGTTAGGTCTATTCAGCTAGCCGTACTGCCCGGACTGGGTCCTCAGAGCACCAGTAGCATTCAACCACTAGGAGGAGGGTTTCGGACACTGAGAGTAGCGCTTGGTGTCACAATTTAACCAGGCTCAGTGGCATAGATAGACATAGATATTGCTTGAACTGCCTTTTGGTCACTGGCAGGAGCTTCTTTCTGTTGGACTAGGAAGTATTATTAGCTGGCTGTGTTGTCTTGTGTTGTTGACCTGGCTAAATGTTTGGCTGTTAGCAAAGTTGTTGACTAGCTTTTGTTCATAAATAACAATCAGTAGTAATAATAAGAAATTAGAGCTGTCCATATTTATCATATCATTGTTAGTCCACTGCATCATTAAACTGCAGTGCCATGTTGGACAAAAAATACCAAATCTTGTAATGTTTCTTCTGCAGTCAGTCACAGACGTAGCTAGATGCACAATCAATAGTAGTGTCTGTCCGGCCAGCTCGCCTAGGGAAAATGTTTTGTTGTCAAAGGCTGTCATGCCTGTCATCATCCGGTGTCAGCGCTGATAAACTCTGCCTATGACCCTGCCCCCAAGCCTTTCATTCTGGCATGGATGACATATTACAAAATATATCTATAGCATTCTGTGAGGCTGTACTGGAGCTAAATAGCACTGTAGCAGCAGCAGATTAATGTACTGTACATGTTCAAATACACCAACCATCACTTTGAGTCATGTGGTGTGGAGCAACCAATAATGTAATAGCTTAGTAATAACGTAGTAAGAACAAAGACTTTTCATCTAACACTGAGCAAACACATGACACATGATCATTGTTCCTTAATTCTAGCATGTTCCACTAAGTGATCTAATTTCCATACACACTTCACAGTGATGAATGAAATAATACTCCTCCATACATGAAATAATGAATTTACACGTCTATGCAAATAAACAATATTCTAAATAAAGAGTATTATTGTATTATATTGTTAATGAGCAAACTGCACAAAAACTGCAAAATAATCTTTTGTTTCCAAGAAATACAGTCCTGTTTATGCATTATTACATTATCGGATAATATTTTTTAATGCTATGCCAATAACGTAATAACCAGCCAATAACATATTACATTATTGGCTTGTTATTATGTTGAAAAAACTGGGCCGTCAAATGTCAGTCAGTCCTGCAGTCCTGTCTAATAAACACAACCACATTGCTTCATTAATGAACTCTAATGAATTCCAAAGTACCAAGAAAAAGTTCTCTGAGTGAAGCTCATCGATACTCAGGTGCTGTCACATCTGGAGCATTCCCTTGGTATCGGACATATTCCAGATGTTGTTTCCTGCACACCTGTCTCAATGACGTCTTTAAGAGACAAACTGGTCATGTTACATCTGCTAAGGTCAGTCAAGACTCTCTTTGATTGGCTCAGCTGTTTGGACCGAGTTTGTATCGGTTTACACAGCGAAGGGGTCATTTAGCTGTAATGACCTCCCCGTGTGCTGCTGGGAGAATGGCGGCTTGAACATGTGTTCTGTCTGCTGTTTCCATTATCTTAATGGTCCATTTGTTGCTGTGTTGTGCTGAGGTGAGCACAGACCAGGTCTGTCTAAACGGCACTGAGTTCTGCTCAGAAACACCACAACAGCTCCAGCTTCCAGGAGGGAAAACCTCCATCCCTCTGCTGCCATCAAACACTCTCGCTGTTCTCCGTCTGCAAATAATAGGAAGTGGAAAGGCTGATTCATTGAATCAAAAAACGATGGATGTACTCTGAAATGCGGAAACAATTATGAGACAATATTGTTTGCAGCAAGCTGCACTACAACCATCCATCATTACCATTCTTGTTACTTTGTGAAAGTCTATCAGGTTGAAGAAGAAAATGTAGTCAGCTGTTAAAATTAGATTAACTGTGGCCTGTAAACAGAAAATCTTTAGATAAGACACACCTTGATTGCATATTTATGAGGGACAGCACACATCACTTAACATCAATGTGACGTAAATGTGACAGACTCAGCCAAAAAGCCAGTTTACACCTGCAGTCCCTGGGCAGGTTGATGTTAAAGGAACAGTTAAATATTTTGGGGAGTATGCTTTTTTCGCCAGTAATAAGGTGAGGATGTCAATACCTTTCTCATCTGTCTGGCAGTGGTTAGCCCAGCTCAGCATAAAGATTGGAAGTGAGCCGAGAAGGTAGAAACAGCTAGCCTATCCAAAGTTCAGAACACACACCGTCCAACACCTCCCAAAGCTCACTGATGAACACAGATTTAGTTTGTGGAATCTGGATAGAAATACAAAAATGAATGCAATAATTGTGTTCAAAGGGTCAGATGTTTAAGGAACTTCTACTTGAAGTTACTGGATCACTGAATGTACACTGAACCACAGGTGGATCTTTTGTGGCGAGGAGGGGTAATATGTTTTATTCAACTTCAGTTATTTCAGGTCGTGTCTAATCTGGACACAGGGCATTCCTGGCCTTGAATAACCCCTAAAAACTCTTCCCATCCCATCGTGGGGCGTGGTTGTGTCGGGACTTGTATGCCAGAAGTAGGATTTTATAATGAACTCTATAGGCAACTGGTAGCCAGTGGAGCTGCACCAGCAAGGTTGTTACATGTTTTGTGGATGTAGAGCATGTTATTGTCCTGACTGCAGAGTTCTGGAGTCGTTGGAGGCGGTGAAGTGATTTTTTTGGTATGTCAGAAAAGATGGAATTGCAGTAATTAATGCAAGATGTAACATAGGTATTTACAAGCTTCAGCACTACGCTGAGAGAGGCATGAGCACTGCAAAGATGGAAAAAGGATTCTTCATGCAGTTCCTGTGTCTGACATCTGGTCTGCTCGGCCTGCTCTGTGCTGATTGACATGGCTCATCTGTCAAAAATAGAACAGCTGTGTATTCTCTGCACAAAAGAGCGGTTGTGGTGCTTCTGGTGGAATCACAAACATAACCTATACGCTGACCTCATGGGACTGAGCTGTCATGCATCCAATAAATTCTATTTCTTTATCTTTGAACTACGATCTTTTAACTAGGAAATGATTTGATTAATATTTCATGTTATTTATTTGTACAGAACCAAACTGCTTTAGCAAGGCATGAAGCAGGGAACCACAGAAAGAGGAAACATGACAAGAATTCAAGGACATTAAGAATTTATAATGGATCTCCAAAAACATGCAACACATCCCATCATGAAGCACATCAGCTGACAGACTTAACAGTACAGCAGACATCAGACGTAGTGTGTGTGTGTGTGTGCATGTGATCAGATTGCTGCTTTTTCTGGAAGGTGTTGACACATTAAACACACAGAGATGTGCCAGAAGATGCTTCAGCTGAGGTTTACTTTGACAGGCTTACGTATATTTCATGTAGTGCAGATTTATGTCAAAATAAAAATAAATAAATGAATATTTCAGTTAAAACCTGTAGCCACACCAGCAGAATGTGTGTTCAATCTGCAGTCTCACACAGGTGATACCTTTGACACCCCAACAATGACAAACGAGGGAGTTCTTGGTCCACAGAAGAGGCTGGATTGCCTCCTCATAGCAGATGGAACACTGTTGTGCATATAATTGATCTGACCTTTCCACAATTCCATAATTGTTATAACTTGAAATGCCACATGTTAATATTTGAATTCGAGGACATTTACACATACACACATGCCTAAAAGAAATCTATGTTATAACGGCTGGAGCGCTGTAGGCAGCTCTGAGAACAGATGGGATGTGTTGATTAACCTCTGCTGGATTCCTGAATCAGTTGGAAGTCTGTTAGAAAACTGTTTACTGACAGGAGGCTCACCAAACCATCAGGAGTCATCATCTGGGGAGCAGGAATCCACCTTTAAACTGATAGCTTGCTCTGGGCCTCAGCGTTGGACGGACTGAAGAGACCAACCGATGGACTGACTGTCTGTGTGAGGAGAAGCGTGAAGGTCGAGTGCTTCCCCTCCCTGAGATGAGATGAACCGGCCCGTCTCTGCCTTCTGATTCTCTTTACTCACAGTTTGGATGCTATCCAAAGAAAGCAGAAATAAAGCCTCAAACTCAAAAAACAGCAGTGGTGACAGCAGGATCTGGCAAACCCAGTGGAAATTGATTTGACATGTGAGTAATTATTATATATTAAAAACAATTAGCATAAATTCCACTTGAAACTTGTGCTCATCGATACCCACAAGGGAGGAATTTACATCCTGGTCGATACATTTTGATTTAATCGTGATGCTGATGTAAAAATCTATGTGCTTTGACTTGGATGAACAGAGGTCTAGTTTGATGTTGTAATCTTTAGTCCGTGGGGAAGGTTAGTGCTAACATGGATGGACAGATTGTTAATGAATTGTAGAAGATCAGGGTTGCGGTCGTAGTGCAATAAATTACGTCCTAAGTTATGTTCTTTTCTAAACCTCGTTGGTAAACATCACAAGGTCAAGGTAAGATGTGAAGGAAAAGCCATAAAGACTCAGAGAATACACTTAAACTAGGCCACTTATTGATGTTATTGACAAGGTCATGACATGAAAATTCAGTTCAGAAGATGGATTGAAAAGGCACATCTTAGATAAGTCACACAGTTTTGTTTCATGTAGGATATATAGACATGGACAAACATATGACTTATCACTGTCCATGGCCGATTGAAATTTAAGAGGAATATTGTCCACAGTTAAACACATGAAATGAAGTGTTTGTTTGTGTGTTTGAGCATTCAGACCACTGACAGTATAAAGAATGGGCAGAGTATGCGTGGTGTCACCCACGAGGTTTCTGAAGAGCCGTTTTGAAGCTCAAACTCTGCGGCGGTGAGCACCACCATGTTGGCACTCCTGCCTCTTCCACCTCCCGGCTAATCTAAAATGGGCAAAGATGTGGATCATCAGTGGACCTGAGGCCAAGATGAGCCAAATAACGCCTTGTTGCTCAAACAAGCCACCTGTAACAGCACCTACCTGTCAATCAAGGCTGCCACTCTGGCAGTTCTTCATAACTTTAAGCCTTAAACAGGCGAGTTCTATAAATTTAACATTTTAATATGGGAGCTTATGGAGACTGACTTGTTCTGTGACCAAGGACAGGATGAAGGGTTAACAGTCCCAGAGGTTACCAGTTGCTTCAAACACCAACAGCAGACCAGAATCAGTCCAAATGAACTGTTATTTAACAGGACATTAAGAATTTATAAGAAACATTCCTCAAGTGCAACACCTCCCATCAACACATGAACAGCACGTCAGCTGACAGACATAACAGACCAGTAGGCATTAGATAGGTCATACAGTCAGAGGAAGAATACTAGTGTGAATGGAAGGGTGACGGGATGATACTCAGGGTCCGGTGAGGCTGCGTGGGCTTTGAAAACAGGATTGACGAAGATTCAACGAGCCGAGCAGAATGTACAAATTATGGAGTCAAATCAAAATGGCTGCTGTGAAATAGGTCTAGGGCAGAGTCTGGAAGGTTGGACTGGTCTTTTGATGAGCCACATCAACTTGAACAGCAGTCTGCACTGAGAAACTACAGACCTGCAGAGTGACATCAGACTTCACGATGACAGTTTTTATATCACGTGATTGCTTCTGTCCATATTCACGTTCTCTCTCACTCTTTGTTTTTTTTAGCAGTTGATGGGTTTTTTATGATGTCTGGTTGTGGTCAAATGGTGCGTTGCTGTCTTTGCTGTCACAAGGCAATGTGGGACACCATCATCTCCTTTCCCTTTATAAAAAATGGTCCAGTGTATAATCTGAAAAAGAGATAAGAGAGGAAGCGCAGAAGTGCCTTTCCTTAACATTTAGAGAATTTAAGCAGTTCTTATCATGGCTGCCTCGCAAATACTTCATTTCACCCAGGAGAGGTAATCTGGGCTCCAGTCGAATAGTCTTTTCACCTTAAGAAGGTTTTTTCATGTCTTATTCAGTCCATTAATGAAAGAAATGTCAGTCCACATGTGCTTGAAGAAGTGCAGGAGTGTAAACAGGTGTGTGCAGTAAATACTCAACCCTTTGAAGAGGATTTATTTTAGCCTCTGGAGCCCCAAAGCAGCATCATTAAATTCATGTTAAGCCTCAGTTTTACAGCTGGTTGATCGATAGTAAACGTAATAAAATGCAAATAGATCTGAGTCATCTCTCTTGTACTCATCATATCCATTAGACAGAGACTTAAAGGGCTTTTGCCCTCGTACTTCATGCAATCTTCACTCTTTAACGGTAAAAAGGACAATTGTCATAGGCTTCAAAGACCATCAGTGCTCCCACATGACTGTGGCAGCCACTCCAGACTGTCTGATACACACCACATGGCCAAAAGTATTTCGACACCTGAGCATTACAGTCACAATATCTCCAATTTCCACTTCCTGTTGTCTGATGACAACATGACAGTAAAGGTCAAATTCGGGGGGTTTCCGGTGTGGCTGGTAGATCCAGATCATACAGTCCATGACTATGTCTTACATGCCACAGTCTTTTTTACAGTCTGATTTGCAACTTGGAATGCAAGATTAATGAAAAAGACACATTTAAGTGAAACATCTGCATGTGAATAGTTGATAATTAAACAAAAAATGCAAATAAAGAGTTAAATATTAGTCAGACGATAGCTGATGGGTTCAGAAACTGCCATGTGTCTCTTTTGTTCTTGTTCCACTCAAACATGATTCATCAAGACTTTATCAAGACTATGATTGGATGCTTCCCGTGGCTTCAGATTCTTCACTGATACAGTTCTGATACATCGCTTCTGGTGCTTTTTTTTAACCGTCCATTGTCAGTCAAAAAATATTAGGAGTGCAACCCTAAATGTGGATTGTGACCGATGACTTACTCATTCTCATATCCAGTAAATGCCTTCACACTAATTCAGCTCTGTTGATTTACAGTAAAACACTGTAATCTGGTTTGATGCAGTATTTGCTTAGAGAGTGGGCAGCAACTCCATGCATCATAAAATATCAGCCATTTATTATGGAGATGACATTTTCATTTTGCAATTTTCTGTCCTGAGGTGCCACAGACTGACATTTGAGCAGCTGTGACACACGAGCAGAGGCAGAGCCATTTGTCTCATAGATCTATATATACGTCTCTCCATGTGTACAGCGGGGCAAACTGCAATGTGGACGTCTCCTTGCATGCCAACAGTAGTACCTGATGACCATATGGAGATGTCCAAGAGCATAAAAAAATATTCTATTATTCTCAAGGAGATAAAACCCCAAACGCCACTGTATTCTTTATCCACTTTATTGTAGAGGAAAGTGACCTGCAGTAAATTTCTTGTTAAAAGTCCAGTGTGTAAGATTTAGTGACAAGTAGCGATGAGGTTGCAGATGCCAACCAACTTAATAAATCCCTGACTCTTTTTTTAAGATTATTTTATTCCTAGATAGACAGGAAAGTCAGGAGAGACAGAAGAGACAGAGGGGGGATGTCTTATAGCAAAGAACCAGGTTGGAATTGGTAAGGCTCAACCTTTGAACATGGGTTCCATACTTTACCTGGAGAAAGTATGACTCGCAAAATTTGCCCTTTGACTTAGTGTTTAATTTGTCTGTTCTGGGCTACTTTAGAAATGCAACATGGCAGACTCTGTGCAAGAGGGACCCCTCCCTCTGTAGACCTCGTTTTAAGGAACATCCCTATGATTATTCAGCTATTCTGCTATATTTGTTAGCACCACAATTCAATCCTCCTCTGTTCATTCATTCAGATTTTCACAGACAAAGCAGGAAGGTTCAGTCATAAGGTCACTTCCTTGCAAACTGTGGTTTCTTTGACTGACATTTGATTTAAACACTGAAAACTAAACTGAAATGGCAGCAGAGAGTTCTGGCTGATGCCCCTAACTGAACAAACCAAACCAAAACATTAATAACACAGAAGGTCAAACTGTCACATAAAAAGTGGCAGGCCAGATGGGACCTAACTCAAGTAAAAATATCACTGAATGAAATACATAAAAACAAATAAGAGCCCACGACAACAAGTGAAAACAAAATGGCTGCTAACTCGGAGTTCTTGCTGTGTGAAATGGAAGGAGGATCTGGCCAGGGTTTGTCTACCATAACTCACTTGTAAGAGAAACATTTGATGGAAAATGAAAGCGCAGATTCGTTATCTTTAACTTGCAACACTTGGGGGACTGAATGATACAACCACTCCAATATCTGAAAAGATGTGAGATTTCCTGGCTCTCAGTCAGTATGCAGTCACAGATGAAGAGCTCCTTGCCACCCTGTGTAATTTTCTTCAAGGGACTCCAAGTAACTGGTGGGATGTAGGATGGATGGTGCTGATGAATTGTAGAAAAATCAGCTGCATGGCACACAAAACCTTCCTGGTCTTGTTTCCTAAAAAAAACATGAACCAAGACCAATGTTCTGCATGGAGTGTAGCCACTGGTCCTAGGAGGGGTTTGCTAAGGTTGAGCTCTTCAGGAGTGACACCAGTGGATTTGTGGTTGTGTTTAGGGCAAATGGAATCCTGGCAGGTACTTGTCCCAGGTTATGTGGCTGCAGCAGGGTTTTTTTTTGCTGGCTCTAAATTTTAATTTGTCAGAATTAAAGTCTGATTGGCACCCTGGCTTAACACCAGGGACTGCTACAAAGTCCATGTAGAAAAGAATAGCACCAAGGATTGAAGTATGTGGTACACAGCTACAAACCGGAAAAAAGGGTTCACAGAGGTCAGGTTGCTCAGTATTCCACTCTGTCCTTTATTAATCTCACATATATTAGGAAGAACATAGCAAGCCAGGAGATGTCTCGAGTTTTCTAGATAGAATGCAGATAATGACGTCAGGTACACCTCTGAGCTCCACACCTGAGGGGAAACCTGACTGAAGATCTAAAGGTTAACCTTGTAAGTAGAGCAGACAGACAGTCTGTATGCGACAAACTCAGAGGAATCATGTCATTCAAATGGAAATTAGTCATTTCTGTTCATCAGACAGCAGAGAACAACAGTACCTGCTGCAATGTGAAGGACAAAATAAATACTTCAGGTATTTTAAACAATTAAATAGTCTAGAGAAAAAAAAGCTTTCATAAGTTTTATGAAAACAGCATAATGTGTACAGGAGTGCAGTACTTTTCTCAGGAAGAGTGTCTAACGAAGGACAACTAAGGTTGAGGGAAGTGAAAACTTTCATCAGGCATGTGTGAGGTCTGGGGAACTAGCTGACCTCAGTTCTTAATTACTGGTTGAGAAATCTTAAGGGGAACCAGCCAAGGATCAAGATCCCAGGGTGCTAATATTGAAAATAGCAGTGATTCAGGATTGTCTGCCGTGTGCTTACACTGTGAATAGGATAGAGAATAGTACTGCATTCAAGTCCACATAATTTCAGATTGGTGAATATGGCTACTCACTGTTGAGCAGTGGAGCAATGGAGAGAAAGTGCACAGGAGTCCAAGATGTCTTATTCTGAAGGGTTTGTTGAAACTTGATGACATGATGCCATGTCAATTCAGAAGATTGTTCTTTTACATATTTTCTAAAAATGATAATTTGAATGTTGTCATGTTCCATAAAAAGTTCTTATGTTCCAGAATGTGAAAATGTTCTGGAATGTTATCATGTTCCATAGTGTTAGCATGTTCATTCTGATACATGCTAACAATATGGAACATAGTAACTTTCCAAAACAGCATAACATTCTGGAGAACGTGAACATGTTCTGATGAATGCAATGATGTTCTAGAATGTTAGCATGTTCCAAAATGCTGTCATGTTCCAGAATGCGAGCATTTTCCGGAATGTTAGCGTGTCGCGTCATCATGTTCCAGAATGTTAGCGTATTATCGAATGTTGACATGTTCTGGAATGTTGTTATGTATGAATATTAGCATATTGTTAGCATGTTCAAAAATGTTGACATATTCTACAATTTTGATATGTTTTACAGTGTAATAATATGAGATAATATCGGATGGGGGCATGTTACAAAATGTTGTCATGTTCCAGAACAATGGCAAATAATCAAAACACAGAATTCATTGACAATCTCTGCTTGTTCATGAATAAACTGTACGATATTACCCCCAAAGTATTAAGGGATCTTCCACCACCTTTGCATGTTTCAGTAACTGTCTAACAATGTTGTCTTATTCAGTCTGAATAAATATTAACATGAATATTTTTAGTGTGTGCATTAGCATTATGCGTATGAGATTATTAATGTTTTAAAGTACCTGACATTGCAGTATAAGAGTGTCCTGAATAATGTAAAATTAAAATTAATATTTTCTTTGCTTTTTATTAGTGTGCTGCATGCTAATACATGAACTCAATAACTTTGTAATTCCAATCCTATATTCTGTTTTTAGGGTGACTTTGTAACATCTGTCCAGGGACTACAGATGAAAAATAGAATCTTGGCTAACTGTGGCGCATTTACAGAAATGTTTTATTAATGTGGACTGTCCCTGTTAAATAAACCAGGAATTAAAAAAAATAAAAAAATGGAATGCAGATAATATATACTGTGATTTAAACACATCTAGGTTATGCATTGATTACATGAACATGAATGATTATTACACCTGACATACATATTCTAATCGAAATAAGTGAAATTTATTTCCAACCAACTATAATAGCAACACATATTCTTATAGTTCCACTATTATGGAGCCTGACTTCAAGCAATTCTGTATTTACTGCCTGTATTAGGAAAGATCAGTGTCTCATCTCTTGTGTGAGGTCAGCTCGCAGGTCAGTCTGACCTTCGGCGTGCAGAGATCATTAAAATCAAAGGATGTTCCGTCCTTAGGAACAACCTTTCTCTTATCTTTTATGCCGATAATTGGGAGACTGTTTCTGGGGAGTGGGTCAAGGAAAACACAACTCAGGGCAAATGATTAATTAAAAAGAGAAAGATGTAAGGCTCTGTTGAAGAAAATATTTCCCACAGGAGCTGAAGAAGTTCAACCTGCCAAAAACAGTGATGGTAGACTTCTTCACCTCCATCACCGAGTCCATCACCACCTCTTCCGTCACCATCTGGTACGCTGCCACCACTGCCAAGGACAAGGGTGGACTGCAGTGAATCCCTCCAGGACCCTGAGACTTGCAGACAAGATTGTGGCTGACAAACTTTTCGAGACTGCAGTCCACCAGGACCGAAACGTTACACCATAAGATTCAGTTCCCATCTGCAGTTGGCCTCATCAGTAAAGGCTGGGACCCCCACACCGGAATCAACTGTCAAATGTCCACCTTCTGGACTTGCAGACTGAGTCCTTGTGGTCCTTGTGGGCAGTTGTACATACTGTGGCGTTTTCACTGTCACGTCATGTCTGTGGAGGTGTGAGATTGCAACACTAGTCCCTGACGGACAGCTTTTTAATTACAGCTGTGGAGACTTTCGAAGCAGCAGTCATATTTTTGTATCATGAAAGTAATAGTTTTAGACATTCAGTTGGATAAACTATGTCATTTCCATAGTGCAATGAATCATGGGTAATTAAATCAGGCGGACTCTCTGGAAGTCTGTAGAAAGTCTGCTTGAGGCCCCTCATGGACTGGATGAAGTCAGCACTCCCAGGCTCTGGAACACGCCTGCAAAGTCTGCAAGAATAGTGATCATCATTTATTAATCATTCCCGGCAGAATGCATTTATATTATTTATTCATTATTTCTATCTGTATTTATTGATATTCTGATTGTGAATTCATTATTTAATAACCCAGAATATGATACTGGAGACTAGTGAACACAAAAATGGAAATGGTAACACTTTCTAGGAAGACCACATCTATAGTTCATAAAACCTTATAAACTCATACACTCATAAACATGCATAATGCTTTCTGATATTAACATAATCATAAAATATTACAGATGTGATTTATAATGAATTATAACGTCAACTGTTTATGGATGTTCTTGACACACTTACTGTTGCTCTTGTTTTTTAGCTAAGTTGTAACTGTTAGAGGTGAGCTGCAGGCTAGTCAGACACTAGTTCACACAGTTGAGAGCGTCATTTAATGTAGAGTTAGTTAGACCGCCTGGTTGAAGAGAGAGAGGTAAATGTAGTGAAGTGTGTCGGTAAGCATGTTAGCAAGCTAGCAAAATTAGCATAGCTGTCAGCGTGGTAGCAGTCCATATTCATGTGTGTCTGGTGTGGTTAGCCAGGACCTGAAGCTGAACTTTAAGGGTGGCAGTAGCTCAGTCTGTAGGAATTTGGCTTGCAAATCTGAGGGTGAGTGGTTCAAGTCCAGTATGGAGTGTGCACTGGAGAAATGCCAGTTAAGTTGCTACACACCTTTTAGAGCACATGGAAATATGTGTAGCTCAGATGTAGTTTTGAATCTTGTATTACTGTAAGATCATAAACACACATAAACATGAACTCTTAGGCGCTCTCTGGTTCTTGGTCATGTGGAGATGGTGTTGTAGACCTTCCTTGATTGTAAATGTTTTCTGTTCTGAGTCTGTCTCTATGTTCAGAGAACTCTAACTGCAGCGACTCTCCTATCTGCAAGTCAGATGACTGAAGGTGATGGATTTGATGACTGAAACAAGGATGTTTAGAGCTTGAAGTTAAAAGACTGTGTCCTCTAATTGCTACAATCTTGTTGGAAAAGACAGGCTCAGTCCAAATGCCTTTTCCACACCTTTGCCAGATTCACAGAATTTACATGCAAGTTTCATTATGAAAGCATCTTACATGCTTAACTGACGTCTAAATTTTATATAGACCAGGACGCCTTACACAGTTTCTTCCCTTTGAAATGTGAAGTGTTCTCAGTGGAGGTGCCTGATCCTTCCAACAGCCTGCGGACAGAGAAGGAGCTCTGCTGCTGGCTGTTTGTACTGATTAATAATAATGTCCACAGCAGAAAGAGGCTGATTAATGAAAACCATATAGTCTGTTTTAGTTTAAACCAACAGGCTGCTTCAGGTAGCAACATGCCCTCTAATCCAGTGGTTCTCAATCTGTGTCAAATACTGAAACACCAGACACCAACCCTTTAATGATGTTAAATAAAAGGCAGAAGAACTGCAATAAAAACAGCTACCTCATTAATAATTAACGAATTAACATTTTGGAACATAAGGTACACTGTGCCACACACATGGAACAACTTTGGAGAGATGGCTTCACAGAAAATCTATTCCAGTTTAAGACTCGGGCTTCAAGCAAGCTTCAGAAGTATTGCCCTGACGATATAGATTTACATGTATAGCCAAATGCAACATGGAATATTCACACTGTGTCCTTTGTTCAGAAGTGCCTGCATATGAAACCTTAAAACCAGTTCAAATATGGCATGGGTTGGAGTTAAGGTTAAGCCTTTAGAGTTTCTCAGTCTAAACTATGCTATGGTCCTTGCCAAGGCCCTGGCAGCTTTAAGTTATGTGGCATATCTGGTGATTCATTTAAAAAAGCTATTATTGAACCAATATGAATTGAGTGTAGCTTGATCCAAAAAAATAAAAAATAAATGCAATGGCAAATTGGATGGTGAGAAATTAGCCAGCACACTATTCTGCTGTCAAATGAGGTGGCAAATTCCTGACATGGCAAACTACATTAGCAGTGGGTGGGTGTTTAGGATGATTCTCAGGACTAGTGACAGACAGTGACTAAAATATGGCTTCCAGAGAGAAAGTACAGAAAACAAAGATTAAAATTAGGCAAAAAACAGAAAGTGAACAGATTGAATCTCCATTATAATAAGAAAATGTACTGAAATGACACAGTTCTTACAGCCTATATACATACAGGCCCAGTGACCTCATTATATGAGAATTTACTTCATTTTATTGTTCTGTTAGGCCTAAGGCAGACATGTTGACTGTTTCAATAAATCTAAAAACACTAATTAAAGCCAAAATCCAATTAGCTGTTGTTCTGTCAGGCAAAGCAGCGGCCCTCTTGTGTGTGTATGGTAGATTTTATGTACAGTTTTTTATTACAGTAATCTCTAAACAGTCTCGGGGCAGGCAGGCGGACGGGCGGAGACACAAACCTGTTTATTGTGAGCGGGTCGGGCCTTGAAAAGGTTGAGAATGGTCCATCTGTTCAGAGATGAAAGAGAACAAAAGAGCAAAGGGGGAAGTTTCCATCTGATTAATGAGAGAATTAAACTGCAGTAATCTGTGAAATCACTCCTTCTGAACATTAATAAAACATGAGAATTAGTCACATCAAAAGAAAACTCACATTAAATATGAACATATGCTGTGAGAATCATATGGTGCATGACTTAAGAGGTTCTTTATTCTCCATTACTGTTTGAACTGCTTTACAAAGAGAAGTGGTCGCACTCTACTGCAAGCTACAGTCACCTAAACATTAAATACAGCAACACTGAACTTATCCCATAAATCAGTAAGTTCATAGAAAATGATACAGCCAGAACTCATTCTTGGTCAAAGACACTGTTTCAGTGAAAACTTGTATTTTTTTTTTTTTTTTAATTTAAAAAATTGTGGCAAAAAATTTTTAGCCACAACTAACATTTGCTCAAACTAAATTTTCCATGATAATTAGAAATCTGAAGGACAAAGAAAAAAACAGTTAAACCACTCGTCTTATAAAGTGTTACCAAGGTAACTCGTGTAGTCTGACAGATAATTGCCATTTCAGCCTCCTAATTATGGATACCTTAGATTTTTCTATTTATTAAGTTATAAAATAAAAAATGTTATAGATAGAAAAAAAAACAGGAATAGATGTAATCACTGTGAACAATTAGGTATCCAAATTATGATCTAAAGTTTTTTCTTTACTTTTATTTTTTTCTGTGTTCAAGATGAACACTGAATACATCCAATCTACTATATGGAACGATGTAGGAAACAGAAACAGGAATGTACATTTGGACTTTTAGACACTTCAAAATAAAGACTTTTTGTTTCGATGACAACTCTTGGCACATTCTGAGTCAGCTTCATGAGGTCCTCACTTGGAAGGACCTGCTGAGAACTTGTTGGCTGTTTCTCCGTAAAGTATCTCCCATCCCACCTGGGTTAAGGTCGGGTGATTGTGGAGGCCAGGCAATCTGATGCATCGCTCTTCTTCTTGTTCTATAGGCCTTACATATTCTGGAGGTGTTTTGGGTCAATGTCCTGAACAAACAAATGACGGTCCCACTAAAGGGACCAAATGTGATAGCAGCTAAAAGACTGAACTCTCATCAACGTGGTTTGTCATTATTCTTTTACTCATCTTAACTTCACTCTCACTTATCTTCCTGGCTCTAGGAATGTGAGGCCTGATGCTCTTTCCCTCCACTACACGTTTTGAAAATGAAAAACACAGTATCTCTGCTCAAGAAATACTTCTGGAAGCTGACACTTGGGACTTTGTGACGACCTGTACCATCTGTGGGGTTGCTTGGACTGTTACCTGTGCCTGGGCAGCCTTGGACCCACGTGGCTTTGGACTTTGTTATTGGACTTCCCCACTCCTCAAGGGATCACTCTCACTATTGTTAATGGCTTCTCTAAAGCTGTTCCCAAACTGCCATCTGCCGAAGAAAGCTCTGAACCAGTAACTTGTCATGTCTGCCTTCACAGCATTCGTACTGATGTAATGTTTAACACAGGGCTCTCAGTTCATTTCTCAAGTCTAGAGAACATTCTGTCAATCACTCAAGGCTCTCTTCTCTGATTTGCATCCACAGACCAATGGCCAAACTGAAAGAGCTAATCAAGATCTAGAGTCAGCTCTACCGAGAGTGGCAGCCTCCAACCCCTTAACTCGGTGTCTCAAAAAGAACACAAAATTCTGAGGTCACTGGCTTATCCTCTTGTAAGTAAACTAAATGTGGAGCCATGTTTCAGTCCTTTATGGAAAAAAATATTTTATGAATGGATTGTAATCATTCAGTATACTGAAAAGAACTATTGTTCCCCCAACTAGTGTAGCACTCGGTACTGCCTCTCCCGAAGTTGGTCAGTCAGATGAAAGAGACGGAGGAGGTCACAAAGAAGCAGGAGATAAAACACATTGATTCAGACAGAGGATGACTCAAGGAAGTGCAGAAAGTAGCAGGATAAGAAAAATAAGGATTTTTTAAAAACTGTGCTACTCCAGTGGATTTTCAGAATAAAAATCTAGCAGAATAAGTTCTTCTTTAAATATTGATGTGATCCTGTCATTTTCTCTTGCAGATATGTTGCTACTGCACAACATACCACCTTCCCATCATCGCTAGGTTGTTCAGAGAAATTCAATTGAGAGTTTCCAGCAAACACCTGATTTTACTGTTTTACACACCACCAGCCTCCAGACTCACGATTTGCGAGCAGCAGTGAAACAGAACTCTAGCCTGACTGTAATGACGGGTTGCTGTTACTACTTATTAATACAGTGACACATAAAATTGGCTAAGTGAAAACTCCTGTTCAACAGATTTGCACAAAAGGATTAATAATCACAGTCATGACATGCAATGAGACATTGACTGATTGTTTGCATATCATTGAAGCAGTTGTGTATTGCAGTCAATAGAATCACAGCGGGAGGAGGCAGGGCCGGTCTGCCTTGTGGTTTGCCTGCAAATGCAGATACATACAGTACTGACTTAAAGTAGCCAAACCCATGGAGACTGAGCACAGTGTTGCAAGCAATTCATGTAAATGTTAATTTAACTCGCAGTCACCATTTGAGTAGTTCTGGGAGGACAGCATTATGAAATATGAAAGCCTGCAAAAGTGGTATAATCTAATTAATCATGTGATGAGTAATAGTAGTATATAAAGATGTCAGGAAGTGTGTGTAGGGGGGTTGACAGCGGGAGTTGATTGGAGTTGGTTGAGTTGGTGATTATGAGTTGAGTTGGAGATTACGAGTGAGACCTTTGGAGTTGGTTTTGTATAAAACGTGTTTGTGTCGATGTGTCGAAACGAGAAGTTTCATGAAGAGTTTGGCGTCTATGAAGGGAGATAGTGGGGGACTCGTCATAGTTTCATCAGCTGGACACTGTGGGGAAATATAGTTAAATTACCAAGAATGGTTACTGAATATGGATGTCAAGAGAAATATGTGTATCACATATGGAAACGGACTGACTGTATGTTAGCTGGCTGATGATTAATGGTGATGTGACCTCATGATTCTGAGTTGGATAATAAAACAACCAGAGAAGCAGTCTGGAAGGAAGTGAAGCATACGGTGTCCTCATTGCTCCCGTTCTACCTGCTTCATACAGGGCAGACTTTTGTTACCGTGGTAACCCTGGGACCCATAACACTAACCTCAATATTGTTACACACTTCCAGTCCACCTCCCTCTGATGAATTAGTAGCCTGGATGTTGCATATTTCCCCTCAAATCCCACAGAGGCTGCCCTAAAGTGGGCTGTATTTTTTTATTTATTATTCTGCGTTTGGGCTTTGCTGATGATTTTGCGAGGAAAATAACAAGCTTTAAGACTTATTCCCAACAAGTTTCACGGTACTTTAGTTAATGAATTCATCTTGACGTCTACGTGAGGAAAGATGAAGTTCCTGTTTCCTGTTGTTTATTTCTATTCAGTCTGATTCATCTCGGCAGAGTTTTATTTAGTTCAAAACACAGCAGAACCTAAATTCACAACTCAGGAGGCAATGATTCAAGCAAAAGATTATTTACAAAAATCCAGGCAGGCAAACAAGGTCCAAACAAGGGCTATGCTGAGGCAGGATCCAAAAAAAAAAACAGGCGGAAAAATATAGGACACTGGAGAAAAAAAGAAGTGGGTGATAAGGACTAGGGAGTTAATTAGGGAAATAACGAACAGGTGAGTGATGAGGGTGAGCAGGCGAGATCAATCAAGACTGACTGGAGGGAATGGCTGGGCTGGTCTGACACGACACAGTTAGAGCATGAATTAACAATAAGCCGGAATGAACGAATTCGAGCGAAAGACACCAAAATCACGCCAATCGGCGGAACGCTAAAATGCATCAAGCGCACTGTATTTTGACCTCACATCAGCAAAGCCTCTCTCCACTTTGGGTGACATCTATCGACTCTCCATCTGTGCTGTACGACAGCGCTGCAGAGGCTGTCGGGTTTGATGAAGCAGCTCCCGCCGCCGCCCTCCTCAAAGTGCTGTGTGGCTCCGACAGAGGTTAAATGAGTGATGGCGTGTCATGGCTGCTCTCGGTGAGGGGGCCGCCGGCCGGCCTCAAAGGATGGAAACTGACTCGACTCTGCTGTGGATGAGGGCAACAATATGGCACCTTCTTGATAATAACTGGCTGACCTGAGGGAATAAACAGAGGGAGGGGGTTGTAATGAGTTTGCGGTGCCGGGCCTCAGTCAGCTGATGGTCCTGCAGGAGCCTCAACAACACTCGGGCTCCTCGTATCCATCTTGTACAGCACACACCGCTGAAGAGGTTTGACGCTGTTCATTTATCTGCACACAGGAGGTGACAGGAGGACACATGACACATGATGGTGCAAGGTTTAAACTTTCTGAACCGAATGCTGTTTTTGCTTGCCGTTCACCACATTTGTCACTTTGTTTGACGCAGCCGGGTCATTTCTAGTTGTCTTTTGTCTCTTTCAATGGTGGAGTCGGCCCTTTGTAGGTAAAATGAGGAGGCCTTTCACATGTCTGTGCCTAGGGGGGGAAGTGCATGTGTTCCAACACATTCATCAACTTTGAAGCGGACACCACCCTGCGGTCTGCTAATTGCCATTATATATACATGAAGACTGGAGGTGAGCGGGTTTACAAAGGAACCGTTTATAGCAGTGTGACCTCTGGGATCAAACCAACACTCCCCAACAGCCCAACAGCAAAAGTGCCATTCTGACAAGTCCCACTATCTCCCTTTGTACTATAAATATGTCCTACCAGTCTAATGCGTAATACGTCTAATGTTGTCTTATGTTTTCCTTTTCCTCGTTGCGTCTTTGATCGTCAGTGAACGCAGCCTAATTTCTTTTTGATAATCTCTAAGTCAAGCTCGCTTTGAGAGTAAAGTAAGTACAGACGGAAAGGAAAGTTTAACAGAGTTTCAACTCAACTGCAGCCTATCCAGATTCATTGTGTCTGTCTGATGGTTCCAAGGATAATTCTTGCAGCAGACATTTGCATTGCTGAAGTCAAGGACCACCAGAAGACATCACCATAAGAATCGTTCACTGTCCTCCCTGGAGACGCTCGACTGAGCCACCTTGCAAAGTCAGCAAAAATCTTCCACCTGCAGCAAAACAGCTCTGAAGTAATCTAAAAACGTAAAATCGACTTCAAGTTGACTTCATTCAAATTAATAAAACTTTTGTTTAGACTGAGATAAAAATAAAGTTATCCATTCGACTAAATTCTTAAATGATGTCTTACAGGGAAACTTTTTGTGTGCTAACCATCAGATAATTATAGGAGGAATATAATTCTGTACAAGAGTAAATCTCTGCCCGTCTTTCAGCCTTTTATTTCACAAAGCTCTCATCACAGGCTGAGAGTCAGACAGCGAGCGCCGTGCTGTTGGACTAGTTTTCAGTAATTAAAAAAGGAAAAAAAAAGCAGAAGAACTGCAGCTAAATTCAGAAGCGACCCCATTTCCTGTTTTTTAGTGTTGTTTTGGTTGTTAGTCATTACAAAACCTCCTAATCGCTACATGTTCAAAGCAATAGTCTTACTGCAGCAGCAGTACTGGTGCTGCAGCACATCCTGCCAATGCTTTTAGAATGACATGTTTGCCTATCACATGTGGCTGCAGTGCTCAGGTTGTCCATGTACTTGTATACTGTGGTGATTATGCTGTTTCCCTGACGCAGGGAAAAATATCTTTTCTGTCTCTTCAAAGGCTCTCTGCTTTGTATCATATCCCCGCGGTGCCTGAACATCTATCTGGATATGAGTAATGACAAAACATGTAATTACATCAGCGCAGTGCCTTGGGAGACACCATGCACTCGTGTTCAAATTAATACCTCACATATCCTCTGCTCGACATTCACGAGAGGAGCTGCAACCCGCAGGAGATCTGAGCTGATGTTTTTCAAACAACACACCTGATTTTTTACTCCGGCGTACATGTAAGAACAAACTCCCCCCAAGGTGTCCTTCTGACTGCGAGACCAGCAACAATGAATCATTGCTGAGAGGACCACCAGGTAACAAGTGCAGCTCCTTCACCTCCACCACGGTTAATTAGCTTCAGTGTCTCAGCCTCAATTAATGAGATTACCAGGTTGTAGCCGGCAGAGAAGGTTCATCACTGAGGTCTCTGACTGAGACAGCTGGATTAGATTTGTTTTAATGGGGACTGGATTAGAGAAATAATGAAATAATTAGTAGGTTTAGTGTTGGTGCGTCAACTTTGTGTTCATTACCAACTCAGGGCAGTTAGTCATTTTTTTTAAATTTATACGAGCATTTCCACCAATGATGTACAATTTCAATTAAAGTCGATGATGTTGCCATGAGAGTCTTAGATTTAAAGGTCCAGTGTGTCAGATTTAAAATGCTGTATTAAATCTAATTTGAACATAATGTGTACAAGTGTCGTCTACAGCTGGACAGAGGAACATGTACACACTGAAAAACCAATAAAACATAAGTAGAAGAAATAAATAGTTGGTGTGACTTAAAGTGCAGCAAGTGTAGCATCAAAATGATTGATGAAAAGAAGATATGTTATTTTCTTAAATATGTATGTGTGTTTCTATGTTTATTGCAGATTTATTTGCACAGTTGATTGACTGAGTTCACAATATATGACACATATTCATGAAACTGACACTGTTGTCTGTTTTCATACGTTCATCATTTCTCAAAGAATTATCACGATTATCTGTCTTCACATTCACAACAACCATACAACCATCCTCTTGATATGAAATGAATCTCAACAACAAAATATTCTACACTCATAATCTATATTGTTATATAGTGGACCAACAGAAAGGCCTCTGCTCGATCCTCACACTGAAGCTAATTGTCTGGAAACCATAATTATGACTGCATATTCTTATTTGTCCATTAATTAGGATATCGGCGCTCAGAGAAACACTCCCTCCCTCTGCTATGGCCTTCATTTCAGTCCTGAGGAGAGGGAGATGAGGGAACCTTCATGATATTTTCTAAAATGTCCTCAACCCTCCTGAGATCTCAACCTTGAAAATAATAAAAAAAAGCTTGACTCTGATGATATAGTCGACTTCCAGCAGCTCCTTCAAGAATCTCCTGGCAGCCCGCTGCTCTAAAAATAAGCCTTGTTGTTCCTGCTTGGTGAATATGCGATTGCCGTATCACTTCCTCTTCCCATAACAATTAATCAACAGTGCTGAGCCCCCCCCCTCAAATGAAGTTACCTTTCCCCCAAGTAACACAGCAGCTGCAGCAATTGGGAGGAGATTACCTTTTGAGAAATGGCTGCGTTCCAGCGTTGTAATATTTTAGCAGGTGGGTTGTTTCCTTTCTGGAACAGGACTTTTTAATGGAGGGAGCTGGTTGTTTGCAGGCAGGTTACCTTCTGTAGACACAGAGAAAACCCACCCAGAATGGTTTTAATGAATCGCTGAGTGTCACTCTGTAACACCTGTATGCAGATCTGGATTTAGATTTTTCACACTGCATGTAAAGTATTGCCTCGTGCACCCGATGGACACGCCGCAACAACATGAAAAACAAGCAATCATATCAGGAGACAATTCCGCTCAGGCATCAGTAACTGCAGAACACATGCAGAAATGAGACGAACACACAGTCCAGCGATGCCGGAGGGATTATATCTCATACACACAGCGAAAAGAAAAAAAAAAAAGAAGTAGTCTATGTTGCCATGCGCACATGAGATTGATTCATGTTTTTTCTTTACCAATATCATGAGTCTGCTGCAGGGATTCAAAAAAACCAATCAGCAACAACAACCAGCTACATAATAGCTTACATTATACTATTTTGTAAACTATAATGACTATAGCCCAGAGAAACATGCAGTGTGAGTCTGCAATTTCATGTTAAGCTTCATTTAGCAGTTTCATTATAAGAAAGGTTAGGCATAGTGACTGACAGCAAACATGGAGAGAGTATGTGTGACGTTCATGTCAGATTATATCAGTGTACCTGGTGTGTGGAAATGCGGCCGTCACAAAGTGACCTGTCGACTTGCAGAGCATCATGGCCATTAAACAGGATGATGACCAGAGAGAATATTATTGTCATTAATATCATTTATTATGCTTGGATGTTGAAAATGTCTGTCAGGCTGTCACGATGAAAATAAATGCACTGGGAGGGTCTGTGACTAGAGGCTGCCTGGGTTGAGGTGTTGTTTGGCTCCAGAGGAGCTACAGTAACAGATATGCAGTGTATTGGTTTTCTTGTGAAGTTATTGAAGAACTCATTTTGGTTTCTCTGTTTCTTTTTGACCTTGTGTATAGAGCATTTTGTTTCATTCACTTTATTTATCTTTTGTTTGTTTGTTTTTGTAAATATTGGCACTCTTTGCACTCTTTGGGAGGTTGGACAATAAATCACAAAACATAACTCTTTTTCAAAGCCTGGATTTTTTTGCCTTGGAAATATCGAGGAGGTTGAATAAGAAGCCCGACACTTCACTTCGCAGCCATGGAGGTTGTCGCTTGGAGCTTCACAACGGCTCTTCAGAAACCTGTGGGTGACGTCACGGATACGGTGTCCATGTTTTATACTGTTGGTGGCATTCTAGTGCAGGCATCTATGATGGATTACCCTCAGTTTTGCCTTAAGTGTGGGACACACACACACACACACACATCAGTAAGCTCCTGGCAACAAAAGACCTTCAGGTCCTCTCGTACTGCCTAATTCTTCTAAATAAAGAAGAATTCTACAGTCTACAGACTACAGTCCAACACAGTTGCCCTCCACTCACAGTGCATCTTCTGTTCCTTGTTCATTCTCCTCCTCTCGCAGAGCTTAGCTATAAGTCCCCTGCTATCACCTCCGCCAGTGATGTCACCGTCAGCTTTACACACCATTACTTCACCTTTCTGGTCCTTTGGGTGTTTTCTCTATCTCTGTTTTATAGTGTGGGCTTGGCTTCTTCTCTGGAGGCTTCTCCTCTGCTTCCCTTATCTAATGGTTTCCACACTCCCCAGTCACTGCCTTGCATGTTCTGATAAACAAAACACACTCGCCGTCTCTTCACACCATTCTCTCTGCTGTGCCACTTAAAAAAAAAAGAAATAAAATGTTCATTTTTAAAAGTTATTTTGTTGTTTACTACGTAATATAAAACAAATTCTAGGTAAAAATTCCAAGGTATCAAAAACACGTCAATGCTGGGAGGTTTAACATTTAACTTGCACTCTGTACTTCCTTCAGACTGCAGTCCAACAGTCCATCTTTGGCCTAAAACAGTAACTTCTGTTTTAACCAAAATATAAATATATAAATATATATGGATGGAAATATGGATGCACACTCTGTGATGTCAGCCACATGTTTCTGAAGAAGTCGATGTGAAATTAGCTATAGAGATTATAGATTTTTTTTTTTTTTTTTTAACCAGGCTGTAAACATGTTTATTTCTGCTGTGAAGTTTTAACATGGGGACTTATGGAGACTGACTTTTCTGTAGCCAGCCTCAAGTGGACGTTTGAGGAACTGCAGTTTTGGTACTTCACAGCCACAGAGGTTGCAGCCCACATCTCCGGGGAGGTGACAAAATTCACCAATCCCATGAAAATCCCACGGTTGCCAAAAGACATGACCAACTCAAAAAACCCCCAAGACTTCACATAGTCAATTAATTTGGAAAATGTGGCACTTCCTCATTGTGATTCAGTTGCAGCTGGAAAACAATTAAATATGTAAAGCAAACAATAAGTATGAAAAACAGAAACATTATAGCCAGTTCACCCTAAGATCACACCAGTTATGTTAAGTTGTTACGTTGTAGTTACATAGAATGATAGGTGTTATTATCCACACTGTTCATATCTGGACTTGTATAGAGCTCGAAACAAAGAAGATGTGACTGTCTGTTAAATATTAAGTTTAAATATTTTTAATATTTACATTAAATAAAAAATATATTTAAAATAAGCATCAGCTTGCTTCCCCTCCTGTTACCTCATACTGATCTCTCTGCTGTTGTCCCTTCAGGACTTTGTAACTTAAGTGATCAAATATTTGTCTTGTTGTACTTTTCATTATCTACGGCTTACACAAGGAAGGATTAGTGAAGCCACATTTGAAGAACAGGGTCCAAATCTGGTGTTCTGTTCATTGGTTTTCCCAGCAGAACCAGGCCAATCAGGGCTTTGTAGGCCGGATGAGGAATTAGAGATGGAGGCTGCAGTCAAATAGTCCTGTCCTTTCCAGGGTGTGTTCAAAGAGTCAAAGAAAAATGAAAACACGTTTCCTTGACCTTGATAGAAAACAACATGAGATCAAGGTAAGACGTGAGAATCCATAAAGGCATCCATGGTGCTTAGAGGATCAGACTGCATGTACACAAGGCTATGTAATGAATGTGACAGTGGGTGTCTGTGGTGAAACTACAACATCCAGAAGATGGACTACAAAAAGCATAAAAAAAAAAAAAGGACTTTATTATGAAATCAATTTTTTTTAAAAAAGAATACTGTTGCCCTGTCCAACATGTGAAATGAAGTAGTTGTCACACTGAGTATGGCCGCTCACGCTCACCCTCCTGTCCACTCAGATATAAACAGATTAGCAAGTTCTGGCAGATGGATGATTAATAATCAATAGTAACTTCCATGATGATCTGCGGGGATGCTGGATGTTTGTCACAGTTAGAAAAGGTGTTTGCCATCACACAAGTGGAAAGTTGTATAATGTTTATATATTGTTTAAATTAGCAGGATAACTTTTAAACACGTGTAACTCAGTCGTTTACCTCCAAAATTTCTTCCCTTAATTTTGTTGGTCAAGTTACAGTAATCTTCTGCGTCTGAGTTAGTAAACGGAGGAAATGGTTCATTCATTTCCAGCTGTACATACTTGTTGTTGTATTTTCATATTTTGCATGAGTGCATTTATTTCTTTATGAAAGATGACATTTTCCATGTTTATGGTGGGTTCATTTTACAGTGAAGCTAGGTCTACTTTTATGAAGCTAATCATTTTTCCATTTTGTTCACAGTCTGCGAGGTGTTCATTTACTGTTGTGTCTATTATTGATGGTGTGGTTTGCAGCAGTGTCTGTATTATATTGAGAAATGTTTCTAATATTCTGTAAATATTATGAACATCTCTTAATATAATGTACTCCTGTAAAACAACAGCAACAGCCCTCTGAAATCTCAATAATAAATCTAAATGTATTCAATTAAATACCTCGACGAAGCGTGAAACATTGTCAGCTTCATTAGAATTTACGGCATAGTTGTTGATTGTACAAGTGGCCTACACAGTGCATCTCACAGTGTTTAAGAGTTTTCTTTCTTTTCTTCTGGCATAAATATGTTTATATTATGTTATGTTTTTTGGACCAAATACTGAATTCATCTGGGGTTAGCACTGTCGCCTCACAGCAAGAGGTTTCTGTTTCGAACCTGGTTTCTGTGTTCTCCTCGTGTCTGCGTGGGTTCTCTCCAGGTAGTCCAG
Organism: Nibea coibor; assembly: GCA_023373845.1. NCBI lineage: Eukaryota > Metazoa > Chordata > Actinopteri > Sciaenidae > Nibea > Nibea coibor. Next base: position 3,043,566 of record CM041724.1, read on the forward strand.
CTTCCTCCCACAGCCCAAAGACAAAGACATGCACTTAAAAGGTGACTCTAAATTTGTGAATGTTAGTGTGAAAAGCTATTGCAGGATATGAGCCCTGCGATAAGCTGGCCACTTGTCCCAGGCGTACCCCGCCTCTAATGAGTCATAATGAGTGGATGAATTCTTTTGTGTGGCACCGGTTGACAAACTTGAATTATTATATTTCACTATTATAAATAAGTTTAACGTTAAAAGGACAAATAAAAAATGTGTATTATGTAAATGTATTTGTAATTTTTTTAGTTAATTCCATTCATAATCATCAGGTTACTCTGACACAAGTTAAATAAGTTGGATGAGCTTTATATTTTATACTTGGAATAATTAGTTAATCTAACTGAAGTCAACATTTCATACATTTGTTAATGTGCACGTTGGTTGCTTGGAGTTGGAGTATATTTAATCATGAGGGAGATCTTTGCTGCAGTCTGTTAAGCCGGTCTGCCTCTGGACAGGATGGTGCTGGTGAGACCTTCAACAGGATTACCTACAGCCGCCAGTTACTCCTCGCTCTTCTGTCACTCACAGTAAGTAGCGACAATCGTGTCCGCATTCCCCAAATGATAGGAAGTAGTAACTTAAATGCTACAGCATTTAGCATTTTGACAGTGTAAGAAAAGAGGAGAGGAGGCATTCAACACAGACTGAAGAAGAAGAAGTGTGGTCTCAGTGACAGACGCTGCCTCCCAGGAAGAACAGTCACATTGACCTGCGAAGTGATGGAGTCAATGATGCTAATCTCCTCAGCAATTCTTCAGAAAAGTTGTATTTTCAACGCAGGAGTAAAAGTTTCAGTCTCTCACTTCTGACCGTGAGATCTCTTGAATGAAAGGCCAGATCACGCCTGTGGGCACACACTGAGATACTGTGCTAACCAGCTTAGCGACATCCTCCATATCTGTCAGATGTCACTTGATTATAACCAAATCTCTGCAATCACCAATTCTGGGCAACTTCATGAGTTTAGACATCACTAATAATGATAATCCTGCAGAAAAGTGTTAGAAGCACTGCTCTGTCAACTGTGGAACTATGTGCTTCACACTTTTTAATCAGCTGATGGGTTTAGCCAAGTGGCACGTCGCTTTTTGTTGCTGCCACAAGTAACTGTAGGATGGTCCAGTGTATCCTCTGCTGAAGGAGATTAGAAAGGAAGCACTGAAACACCTTTCCTTGACGTTTGGATCATTTCACTCAGTTAGGTACTGTACCTTCCTGAGCAAGAAAGAGTATTCAACTGGAGCCATCACCTTCCTGTGCCAGGCACAAAATGATTTACCCAGCTGTATAGGCTGGTGTTAGTCTCCTTACACACATATATCACCTCATGCAACATGCAGACCTAGATTGACCAATGGGAGCGCTGGGACTGGCAAGCTGATTACCCTGCAGCATCAGGCCAGCGTTCAGGATGCCGAATGAAATGGAGGAAATTAAGAGAAAACAACATAGGCCAGCTACAATCCCCCCACCTGCTTTTCTGCCTGTCATTAGACACGAACGGTTGCACGCACATGTACATCATTACAGCATCCAGTCAGCACACTGAGCGTGCATGGCCAAGCAGTGTGGAGAAGAAGTGGACCGCACAGGAGGAAGACAGAACGAGAGACAGCAGAATGGCAGAGCTGAGAGGGAGTGCATCAAGAGGAGAAAACAATTCCAGATACCTTCACAAGCATGCAAGATGGACGTTTAAAAAACAACCACGCACCTCCACTATCTTTACCAAGTGGAATCTATGTCATAGAAAGAGTTAAGCATGCAATATAGATGAGCATGAGATGCATACGTATGGAAACTAAATAAAAAAAACAATAAAATAAAGACTGCTCTCTGTCAGGTGGAAGTATCTCCCATAATAACTCCTACCCAAGTCATGATTAATACACTTGTCATGACATGATGCCATCTCAATTCTGATGTCATTGTCATATGATATGCCCTCAAAATAGTACCACAACTATTTTATGTTCATAAATAGTTGGCGTACAAACACTCAGTAGAGGCTTCGACATGATGTACCTGCTACCTGCTTTAGATACAGCTGCTCTGTATCTAAAGCAGAGAAATCAGCGTCCTCATAACAATCTAAGAATTAACAGTAAATATGTGTACTGCTGAGTATAGTGTGTGTGTGTGTGTGTGTGCATGCACACTAGATATATAATACTTACCTTCTTGCTGTTGAATCTTGTCCATCTGCTGTTGAACCTTTTTACAGCATATACTCAACTCTTTGAAAATAATCCTGTCTTAATGTCTGAGACGCTGTTTCTTTCTAAAGTACCCTGTCCAACTACAATTCACTTCTGAAGCTGTGTCTGACTGTGTGTTCACTCACTGCAGCCTGTAATATAAGGTTCTGACAAGGTTCTAGAATGATGATGTAACAAAGGTATGGAAGGTTCCACACAATGCTTTGATGTATATTCCCTCTCACACACACACACACACACACACACACACACACACACACACACACACACACACAGGGGAATTAGCTCAAATGGTAGGTGTCTGTGTGTCTGTCTCTGCAGGGACTTCATGACATATGCTTGAACCGTGTGACCCCGTATGTGGTGCTCTAGAATAAAAGATTCCCTCACAGACACACACGCATCATTTTTAACATTCTAAATTTAAAGTCAGATAAAGAAGATAAAGTGCAGACATCGTGCGTACAGTAGGCCTTACATGCTCTGTTGTGAATGTGGAGAATGTGGAGGCCCTGCTTGAATGATGATCCCAGTCCGGCCATGCCAACATGTCTGTTAACACGACATGACAAATGTTAACTGCTTCCAGCAGTCACTACCACAACATCTGTCAGTGAAAGTGACACTGACTGGATGGACATGACAGACACTGCTAATTGGTGAGAGCAAAATAATCTTCCCCTCCAAACAGAACGCGGTGACAGCGAGTGAACTCCTTCCTACATGGATAACTGAGGTAGTTTGACTGTTGAGGATGCTAGAGGCAGAGGAGGCTCATTTCAGCCATTTGTATCCATGCTCTCATTCTTTTAGGTTAGGGTTGGAAGGTTTTTGAATTAGTAGTAGTATTAGATAATTGTCTAATACTTACTTAAGACTTTTCTAATTTTCACTTAAGACTTAAATATCTACATATAAAAATAGTTTGTGAAATTTCACTTGTGTTTAATAAATAAATTATTTCAGTTTATTAATTTCAGCTACTTTCTGTAGCAAACACTGCCTTCTGAAATGTGGCCGTGCAACAAGAACAGGATTATTTTAGCCTGATAACAGGACGGTAGCCTGGATTAGTTAGATCACGCAGTAATAAACTGAAAGTATATTCTGTTGGATGAAATCTAATCTTCTGAGGTGAAAGAAGTGTAAAAGCACTTTGATGGAAACCCAACATTCAGTCTTGACAGGATGTAGGACTCACAACCTTCTTCCGATATTACAGCTGGAAACAGTGGCTTGGAGCTTGTTTGGACTCTGAATAGAAACGTGTCAGCAGTCAGATCCATAAAGCACTCAGCCACAGAAACACAAATTTTAGTCCTGCACAGAACACTTTAAACACAAACACGTTCATTCACTCTCAAATGCTTTTTCATCCATTTAAAAGGACCATCTAAAGAAAAGAAGAAAACAGACTGTCCCATTTCTTTCTCCACCAGTTGAATAATAAAAAATACCAAGAATAAATGCAGCATATGAATCATTTAGTGCAATGCCATTTGGAGAATGAAATGAATGTCGGAATGCGCAGCAGGCTGTCTGCAAAGCGCACATTTCATTAATCGCATCAAGAATACCGGTGAACAGAAAAACACGAAACGTCAAAAATATCCCGAAGATGCGGCTGCAGTGCTTTTAGATCCTGAAAACTGCAACTATCAGAAAACAGCCTCCGTTCAAATGTTGTTCTGCAGCAGAGACATAAACACCCCTTTCTCTGTTGAAGCTTGTAATTATGCTTGTAGTGGGATGGAAACTTTTACCTGAATGAATGTTATGTGGAACACCACCTTGAAAAAAATCAGAGGTGAATTCTCAACGAATTGTATGAAAATACTTCTTCTGGGCAGAGCAGTTATAATTTCGTTATAGTTAAAGTTTCGGAACAATTTACTTATTCAATTAGTTTCTAAAGAAGTAAACGCAGTGAATAACTGATGTATTGATAATGATTAGAACCACACAAATGCTGCAGCTAAGACATGAACACCATCAAAGACAAAAGAAATAGAGTCATCAGAATTTTTAGTGTTGCATTAATTTCATCTCAACCATGATGATGACATTCAAACCAACCTTGGTGTATGAAACAAAAAGTGCATATTTGCATAAATAAAGTTTAATAATCTGCACTAATGTCCTTGATTTCATCTTCTGATGCTGCTTAAGCTACACTCTTGGTATTAATATTGAGAGATGCTGAATCTTCTCTGTTATTCCTTTCTGTTAGTGATTCATAAATACATGTCTATAGGTCCAGTGTTTCAGATTTAGGAGGCTCTACTTGCAGAATATGGCAGAAATGGACTATGATATTCATATAGCCACCATAGTTCCGCCTACACACTTGGAAGGGGAGGGTGAGGTGAGGGGATTCAGTTGCAATCTGCAGCCTCGCTGATAGATACCACCAGTTCTTTTTCTTCTTTCTGCGAGGCAGAAGGAAGGGTTAAATTGATCCTCAGTAGATGACGTTAAAGTCGGCGCCTTCATGCGTGACTGTGTCTGCTTATGTCTAAATGACTGTCATCAGGACAGAAGACGTTTTGAATTACTGTTTTGGTTTTTACTGTGCATTCTCTGAAAGCTTCCATCTGTCTAGCTGCTTATTTGAATGTGAGGGTAAGTTCCACTTTAGATAATGCTGAGAGAGTACAATGACAAGAAAAGAATAGAAAAACTCCAACATGTGGACAAGCAGCATGCAGCAAGTGTAGTGAAAGATTTAAAACATGAGAGGGAGGCAGCTGACAGCGCCTCTGATCTGTTTCGCCTCAGATCAGATATGGTGGAATGTTTCACATGGGGACAGGATGAACTCCACATTTCCTCTTGATTTGTCTTGTGGAAATACTTTGAGACGTCCCGGTAGTCAGCAATATTCCACCTAAATGAGTTTGCTCTCGTCTCTGGGAGGACCAATCTATAAAGCAGCTACTTTGGCATTTAGAAAATCAATTTACCATGATTGAAACTATCCAGCTGAAACCACCGCAGTCAGTCTTTCCTCCCTCTCAAGTGCCCCCGCTATCTCAGAAATTATTTCTTCAAAAGAGAGGCAATCTCCATATGAACACAAAAATCACATCCTTGGATGCTGGCTGAACTGAGAGGCTGTCAGCTGAATTTAAAACACAGAAAGAGAAACATGCGTCTGACACACTGCAACCACATCGATTCAACGCTTCAAAAGTTGGAAGTCGCCAACCAGATGGCCAAGAGGACCACTCTGACTCTGAATGGTCTTTCATGCTTTAATTATAGAAAGTCCTCTTTTAAGAAAGGTTTGCAAAAAAATGCTGTTCAAATAGAGTGACAAGTGAAAGAGCAAAACCAGACAAACACCCCACTGAGCAACAGTTCAAGAAGAATACAAGGAATCACCGTCACTGGTGAAGGTGAAAAATCTGTGCCAATTCTAAAAGGAACAGACTTCTGTGTCAGTGTCAAGTGGACAGTAATTCTGACAAGCTGAATTAACAGGATGTGTTGTATTCATAGAACGTCATAATAGAAAAGGAAAGTTGGTAGACTAAGACGAGGGTTAGCACCATTGCATCTGGATGATGGAATACCAGCTGAAGACCACAGAGAGAATCATTCTGAACCACCTCAAACCTCTGGTGAGCCTGGATCTGGACAACCAGGCAGTGGGGTGGATGATGCAGTCATCTACCTTGACTTTGACTTTTGAAGTGTTAAACACAAATCCAGCCATCCCTGCTAAGGGAGAAGCTAGAGGGCCTGGAGTTCATGGACGTCTCGGACCGCACCAGTGAACATCCAGGTATTGGATATGTAGTTGGTGGGAGCAGACAAACAGCTGGGTGTTCACCTCAACAACAGACTGGACTGGTCAGACAACACAGACGTCCTGTACAAGAAGGTCAAAGTCGCCTCCACTTGCTGTGGAGGCTGAGGTCCTTTGGAGTCTGCAGGACTGTTAAAAACTTTCTATGACACTGTGCTGACATCTGCAATATTCCATGCAGCCATCTGAGACAGGTGATGGCTCAAACTGGTGAAGAGGTCCAGCTCTGTCCTGGACTGCCCTCTAGACTCCACAGAGGATGTTAACAAAGCTGACATCCATCATGAACAACTCCTCTCACCTGCTGCCTCAGACTGTGGAGGCCTTAAACAACAACAGACTGTTACTCCACCATGTAAGAAGGAGCTCCACCACAGCTCCTTCATTCAGACAGCTGGCACACTCTTCAACACCAGCACGACTTCATGACTTTCTTCTATATAATTCTTGCTTATGAATCATTTCCTATCAGCCTTGTGTATACGAGCTGCTGTGATAAATTAATTTCCCAGGTGTGGGATCATTAAAGTCTATCTTATACTCCGGGCTGACAAATCACAGTTTCAATCTATTCAATCGAACCACTGAGTGGAGTGCAGAGGCACTGTTGTGGTTCAATAATGATCCCAGGTCAGTTATGTTTTACTGGACTGGGAAACAAATTCCAAATCAAAGAGGTTTTGGGGAGAAAATGTTTACAACGTCTATAATTATACTGTTTCAATGGCCATTATTCAAGGAAAGGACCATTTTAACATTGCTTTACCACCTTCACAAGGACAACACTTGCCTCTGTGGCAGATTATTTCTAGATGACTCTCTTCTGTGTCAGAGAGCCTTCAGCTCCACCTGGTAGTTTTCAGTTTTCACGGAGAATGCTGCTTTTTTTGGTTTGAAGCAGTGTAGTGGGGTAAACCGGTGGTTGCCTCGACTTGATGCTTCCAAGACATGAGAGAATTGTTTGCTGCTGCCAGGAGACAAAGTTCAACTCAGTTTAAGAGCACAGACTCTGAACGTGTTTCCACTGAAAGGAAATGAAAAGAAAAGAGGACAGAGCTGCCAGGTCCTTACAAGCTAATGATGATATAATAAAACATGAATTTACAAAATGTTTGACTTGCAAACTCTGACTTTATCTTTGTTTCTGCATTATTAAATTCCCAAACGTCCTCTAAGAACTAAACCATCCATTTGAGGTAAAATTAGACTTAATGACGCAAAAACATGACCCATTTAACCTGTTTTATTATCATTATTCATCAACTGAGTGTAGTTTTCCTAGCAAATATTGGTCAGCTTAAATTGTGAAAATCAGGTACAGTTGCCATTTAACTGATGTGCACATGGGATACAGATATCCACATGCAAATAATAATTTCACCTTCTAATAACCATAACAGTTATGGCCACATTGTTGAGTTTTTCTACAGTAATGGTCCAAACTTAAGCCTTAACAGAACAGAGCAATGAGGCCTAGCTAAGTTTTTTTGTTGTTGCCAAAAAGCTTCCCCCAACTGGCCTTTAGAAGAAATGCAGGTTTACAGTGTTGGAGGCCAAGTCAACACCTTGAACTTGTGTGTCCTCAAACCATTCCTGAGCCATGTTTGCTTTGTGGCAGGACACATGATCCTGCTGAAAGAGGCCACTGCCATCAGGGAATATTATTTCCATGAAAAGGTGTACATGGTCTGCAACAGTGCTCAACTAGGTGCTACGTGTCAAAATAACACCCCCGACCCTATCATCTGTTCACTGCTTTTTCTTTCTTGGACCACTTTGATAGGTACTGACCACTCAAAGTTGAACACCCCACAAGAGCTGCTGTTTGCAATCTGGCTCTTGTCATTGTCACTTAAATTCTTACTCTTGTCAATTCTTCTGCTTCTAACGTCAACTTTGAGGACAAAATGGTCACTTACTGCCTAATATATCCCACCCACTGACAGGTGCCACGATAACGATATAATCAGTGTTATTCTCTTCACCTGTCAGTGGTCTGAATGTCATGGCTAATCGCTGTAGGGTTGTAGAATGATAAAAAGATTTACCTTGAACTTTGATATGTCTTTGTACTGCTTGTGGTACAGACCTTTCAGTGTTTGCTGTAGAAATGTGTACACATAATTTAGTAATTATCAGGATTGCCGTGGAGGTGACACATTGGTAAAATGTCTTACAGAAGTCTGGGTCAGACCCAATGACAGTATAAAGAATGGACAGTGCATAAGTGACGTCCCCACAGATTTCTGAAGTAATGTTTTGAAGGCAAAAATATGCGGCACTGGTTGCCCCCATGTCAGCTGTACCAGTTCTTCCATCTCCCAGCTAGTCTTAAAATTGGTAAAAACGTGGATCATCAGTGGACATGAGGCAGATTGAATGACACCTGGGTCTTCTAAATAGCCATCTGTAATGACATCTACCCATCAGTTAAAGCGGCTATGCTTTTAATTATGCATGACTTTAAGCCTTAAACTAATTGAACAGGTGAGTTCTATAAAACTTCATCCTTGGTACAGCTGGAAATAGATAGATGGGAAATTAAATGGACATTTTATTATGGAGCCGGATTTTTTCAGTCTGTCTCAGGCGGCCACTCAAGGAATAACATTTTTTAGCACTTCCACATTGGCTTCATTTCCCAGTCATGAAGGTTGCCACTTGGTCAGACTAAAACATCAGTTGAACCATCAAAGAACGCGCCGTCTATGAAGTTGGTCATCTTAAAACAATTTCTCAGATGTTTGCAAAACTTTCACTTTGGAACTATTTTCTAAAGATTATGGGAGGTCTTGGTGGGAAGTCCAGACAAGTGATATAAAATGTGTGAAAAATGCATAGAGTATGTTTATAGTAATTGATTATTTTGTCATGACTGAGCAACATTACCATTAAGACATGGCTCTAGGAATGCTGCGGCCAGTCTGTTGGAAGGTTGGTGGGTCCATCACTTTGGTCTAAAATGCAATATTTAAACAGGCACTGAATGGATTGTCAGTTTCGTAATATTTATGCTTCACACAGGATGAATCACTCTGGTGATCTCGACTGCAACATCAGTACTTTATAATAGTTTACAAATCAGTGTTTCAATAACAAAAATAAACTTGAATTTTTATCTAATAACAGTATGGTAATGGTTAAAGTTTGGTTAGTTTAAGGTGCACCAACAAACACCAACTTCTTTAATGTTAAGAAAAGATCATGTTTTAAACTGATAAGTCAACCTTTATTATGTAAATATTGTTTTGGGTGTGAATTAAAATTTCATCAGTTGGTAGAACAAGTTAGATTAATAGCCTGGATGTTGGGATGTTCTGAGAATGCAACAGTGTATAATAGTGTATTTTTGCCCATAAAACCTTGTTCCTCCTGTTGTAGTATTATAACACTGTATAGCTGTAGGTGGTAATGTAACCAAGAGCTGCATTCTTTGCAATTTTCTTGGTAATTTGCATAATCCTTCTTTTCAGTCGAAGAAAATTGTATGGACCAGGTCCAAATGTGCGCAAGAAGGTTATTTAGATACAACCATAAAAAGTTTAGCTTGTATTTTATGAGTTGCACAGAAGCAATACTATAACTTGGCAGCATAATTAAAGTGACACCGATCTAAAAAAAGCAGCAAGAGTGTTCATGAGGTTAAGCAAGTACTTGGCTGAAACGAGCATCCAGAATGGATAAGCATGTGTGTAAATGTGAGTAAAAAGTGTCAATATCCACATTCATAATGATGGAAAATCCTTATTACTGCCAGCTGCTAGCTGTATCTGTCAAGTGTTCCATGATAGGTTGCAGCTACAGAGATCCACCTCCTCACATACGCATTCTCCTCCAGCTCTGAACATTACTGGAGTGGACTTTTACAGCTCGTGACTCTCTCAAGTTAGATTTTCTTTCATCGGCTCACTCCTGACTCTGTAAAATATCTTCACTCAGCCCAGTACTTACAGTGCAGTTGGAGCTGAATTGGCTCCAGAACTGTTACACTGTCAGTAAGAATATATAAAAACTTCCACCCCCCTTCTATTAACATTTTATCTTCATGCAGTGCAATGCAGCATTGTGAAATGAAAAGAAACATCACATGGGCAGACATGTTTTAAATCATTCATGTGAAAAAAAAAAGACTAATGGCCCCAGGACACTTCCCTGAGGGATGCTAGTTATAGCCTCAGGACTACAGTTATGCCAGACAGATTTGAGCAATGGCTGTATTTGTTTTGTTATATTCTGGACCTATGGTCAGAACTTGGTTAACATTTTTAAAAAGTTATGGGACATACGTGTTTTTGTATGGTCAAAGCTAGTGAAGCCAGGTTGCAAGGGTGAGTATATTTGGAAATCTTCATCTGACTTTTAGCTTTAGCTTCAAGTCAATGCTTAATACCACATCCTGTTCACAAAAGTACCTTTTAGACAGTTATCTGTGGTTAAACTTTCATCACCTCATTCTTTCCTAATGAAGCACTTTTGTAAAAGTAATGAAATGTAAATATTGAACAAATAATTGAGTTGAATACTTCTGTTCGGCTGTCCTTGAGAGCAGCATTCCACTGAGCATGAATCTCCATCTGACCCTGAACATCCTCAGTTTAAAATGAGATAAAGGCACCCAGTACTCCTCTGCATGCCAGGCCTGGAGGGTTGAATACATTACCATATGAGTTTCAATGTTGTTCAAACAGATTACTGTCAGGTGAATCCATACAGGCCTCCGGATACTTTTACCTCAGAATTCAAATAGGACGGCTGTGAACTGAGATTAGCTTCTCTTAACAAAAGGAAAAACTGACCTTCTCAATGTACCGCAGGTAATAATAAACCTTAGCTTAAGACATGGAACATTGAATGTCCACCATCGTCTCCATCTTCCAAGAAGATAAAGAAAACTTTTCACAGGTCATCATGTTGATGACAGAGACAAAGGGAGATATCATAAATAATAATGACTTATTTGTTTGAAGCCATCTGGCAGCAACTTAAGAGTGTTTAGTGATAAGTGTGTATAATCGGAGCCTGTTCACAGAAGCACAGATACAGAAGTATCAGCAGCCGTACCACCAGACTACAGAGCAGCATCGTTCCTCAGGCTGTGAGACTCCTCAACACATCCTCCACACTTCACCATAAACAAATGACACGGAACTTTACACTGCACATACTGCACCTTTTGAGTGTATACGTATATATCAGTATATATGTAATATAAAAATATCTTCTGTGTGTGTGTTACATAATGGGGCTATAACTTTCATCACGTTGTACACATTGTCTTACATGATGACAACTCCTGAACGTTGATGCCTTGGATGACTTTACTCTGTAAGACCATTCTTCAAACAGGTTCTGCATATTGAAGAAGGTTTATCTTCGGTTCAGGAAAACACTGTGATACATCTAAGTAAGAAGGCTAGATGAAAAAACAGGACTATTACATCCAAGCTATACCAAGAAATGCATACATATACATCTAAAAAATAAGAAAATATAGCTTTTAATAAGGTTTGAGCTACAATTGCAGACAGGAGGGTGGAAATAAAGACTATAGACCACTTGACTCTTCGGTTACAGTACCTGAACAGAGAATAGCGCAGTGTCTTCACAAGGTACATACTACAAAAACAGAGTGATAGTCGAGCAGCAGCTTTAGTTCTCTGTCTTTACAATACACGTTCAGCCTGGAACTGGTGGCACAAGCGGACTTCTGCCCCCTCTGTTTGAGCTTTATCTATAGAAAAAAAAATATTGGTGTTATGGAATTTTCTATTCTTGTAGTGCTCTGAGTGACACATACATACTTTTAAATGGAATATAATAAACGCTAAAACATACAGACATTATACAAGGTTACATGAAGTCACATGTGGGCCTTGAGGTCCTCAGCAGTATTAGTTGTTTGTCTTTGGCTGGCAGTAGCAGGTGTTGTCCTATCTCAACACTGGGAGGCCAGGGTCGAAGGACTCTAGTGCTGCATGCTTAGACATAATAGACAGCTTGCCACTGACATTCCAATCTGCGTAAACAGACATCTGTGTCTCCAGACTTAATCATGTTGACGAAGACACCATCCTTGGTAAAAGCATTCTCTTTTACCTAATTCGGGGCGTATAGTGTTTGTGATGTTATCTTGGGGTTTAAAGTCTATCCACCAGCATGAGTTGGGCAGAATGTGAGACCGACTCAGGCACTTCTGATGCTTTATGAGAATGTCTCTAATTCTCCTTGGCCAAGTGTTAATAAATAATACAGCATAAGACATCAGAGGCTCCTGAACACTTTCTTTCTTCCTGACCTCACCACTGACCTTTGGCTTCAGCAATTTCTCCACAACAATTGGCACAGCTGTTTGAAACACTGCTGCAGATATAATACACACAACCTAATAATAATTAAAAAGTCTTTCTTATAGTCATGACTAGAGAACTCCTTTCAGGCAGCTGGCTTCGTTCCTCTTGACTTAGACAGGAGTCCTGTATTCTGAGAGCACAGTGCATGGCGAGGCACACAAGAAGCACCTTAAAATCTGATCTGACATGGATGGGGAACCAGTAAGTGAAATGAAAAGGAAATAGGTGAAATGTGGTCAAATTTTCTGGTTTTAAGATTCTAACTGCAACACTCTGAAGCACTTGAAGACAATTAGTGCTAGCACATGGCAGACCAGGCAGCTCATGACGGTAATCAAGTCTGGATGAAAGTCCTGTCCACATATTAATATTACATAGGGATATGTATATGTGTGAATCATCTGCATAATTATGGTAATTTATTGAGTGTTATTTCAGAATGTGTGAGTGGGTGCATGTAGAGATTAACTAATAATAGACCAAGAATATACGTCTCCACACATCATACCTACTTTGTCCAAGTCTCCATAACTGCTCTGGTTCTGAAACAATTTAGAACCAGACCGGGGCGGTGTGTAGCTCAGCTGGTAGAGCAGCTGCCCCATGTACAAAGGCTCAGGCCTTGCTGCAGGAGCCCAGGATTTGACCTGTGGCTCTTTCCCCCCATCTCTCTCTCCCCATGTTCTTGTCGCTCTTCAGCTGTCTCTATACAATAAAGCTCAAAAAAGGCCAAAAATATATATTAAAAAATAAAGAAAAAAAATAAAGAACCAGACCAAAGTGGCCGACCAATTTTTCTAATCTCTCTAAAAATGTCACGGTCATAGTCTGTTAAAGAGATCCAGGAGCACAGGAACAGAGAGTTTTTCAGCACTGACACTGAAAACCAGATCGTTTAATGTCGAAATGGTTCTTTGATAGTTAATGAGCTGAAAATAACTTTTCATCAAGACTGCAGATTTCATGGTGAGCTTCATTTCTCTGCGGTTAGACTTTTTCGTTTCTTTTTTAGCATACAATAATGAATCAGTGATTGTATATTTGAGTTGAATTTGCTTACAAGATCCAAATATGGTGATGCCATCAATGACAATGACTCAGTTAGCTTTTATTTCTCAGTGGTGTTATGAATGCATGCTCTTCTGGCCATGTATATGGCCATCAAGTCAGTGAAGCCTCTGACTGAAACATCCAGCTGTCCATCAGCTGAAACTAGACGTCATTTACATTGTTCATTTCACATATCCCTGTGTGTGCCCGCAGGAGACAGCACCTTTATATGACAAATCTGCAGATTGCTCACTATCCCATGAAGCAACATTATGAATGCAAACACCAACCAGAGACCGGAACACAGATGGAGACTTCATGTGTAAGGTTGGTTGTACATGGTTTCCATTAGTGAGAACAATTAGTTAGAACAATCTGGAGTCTGGAAGGTCGATCTGGTGTTACATACAGCAGGGGTTGATAAGTTGAGCCGCAGGTGGTGAGATGAACAGAGGCAGACATGGAAACCAAGAGGAAACACTCGGCAGGAGGAAGGCACAGCCTCCATCATAAAAACAGTGTTTTAACTCAGTAAAGAGCAGATTATCTGTGGATTATTCTTTTTTTTTAACTAATGAATAATATTCTGTTATTTTCTTTTTGGATAATCTTCTGTATCAGGCAAGAGACTGCAGATGACTTCTGGGTAACAACCCTCCCAATAATTCCTCTCGACGGACCGCTTGGAAGTGTGGCAGCGTTTGCCGAGCCAGGCACACAGATTTGGGTTTAATGCTTGGGATGAGATTCAGGGCTCCTGGTGTAAAGTTATGCTTCATTTATTCCTTGATGAATTCATCACCCATTCTGTGGCTCAGCGCCGTCATCTGAATTCCTAAACAGAAGAAATTAGCATTAATCTGCATAGGAGCTCAATACTGCACTGTGGAACACAACAAAAACTTGGTGAAAGTTGGACAACCAACAGATCAGAAATCTATAAATATCCATCCCATCTCCATTTCAAACATCACAGTGATTACTGATGCTGTGTGATATTCCTCTTTGCTTTCTCTCGGCCTGCTTTGTGTGAACTTGATGAGAAGTCAGCCACAGGCTGCGACACAGTGGAGGTCACACCGAGCCGAGGCTGCGTGGATCAGGCTCTAATAACAAATAATGACCATATATTTGATTTCTATAGAACCATTCATGCATTAAATGTGGCTCCAAGTGACTTTACACATGAGAAAATAGTACAAAATAAAATATTAAATACTGTACAACTCAAGTTAAACTTTATTCAATTCTTAACCAGGAGAGCCCCACTGAAATTGAAAATACCAGTATCCAGGCCAAGACAGGATATATATTACATGAGCATGATTATGGAGTTTATTTTTGGCATTATCTGCTGTATTTATTTCATTTATTCAGTGACAGCTGCAGAGACAGACATAAAATTCAGGGAGACAGAGACATGCCCGACATGTTCATCAGGGTCATGGTGGGCTGGAGCCTATCCCAGCTGACTTTGTGCGAGAGGCGGGACAAATAGCCAGTTCATCTTAGGGCACATAGAGACAAACAACCATTCACGCTCACATTCACACCTACAGACAATTTAGAGTCATTAATAAACCTATTAAGGTTCCATGTGCAAGTGCAAACACCAACCAGAGACTGAATGAGGTTTAAACTGTGTATTCATAACACAAAGAAGGGTGAAGGAAGAAAAGTGAGGGTGAGGGGGCCTGTGATGGTGCAGACATGTAGACAAACAGAATTGGACGTGGCAGCAGGACGGCAGGGGAGATTTTCCTGAAGCACAGAGAAAATCACAATCAGTCAAAAACAGCGACGTACAAAAACAACAACAAAAAAAACAGAACAAAATGAGTCCGCAGCGCTCTTACCACAAGGAATACTGAATGATCTAGTGTCATCTGGAAGATTGAGCTGGGGTTGAGTTTGATTGGTTGATGAGGTGCACAGAGAGATAGACAGAAATATAAGAGAGGAGGAAACAAGGAAAAATACCAGGAAAGAATGAGGTGGACAGCAGGTTCGTGTGTTTGCTGGATCATTAAGTTTTATAAGACTTTGTTTCTACATTCAAATAGTCTGTCACGAAGTGTACAGCATGAAGAAACTGCATTTTCTTCTGCAGCAGTCTGAAAAACAACAACCACTATTTACATAACAGCACTAATTAGTCAGTCCTCAGCTCTGGGATCAGCTTGGTGCTTTTCTGTTCTAATTACAATGGTGACTGGTCAGAGTGTGTTGGTATTTCTGTTTCATTATGTGTTTATAAAAATATATCACATGAGAAGTTGTGTAAAATGCATTAATTCAGTATTTATTCATCTAGACACACATGGAGACTGCTCAGCAACACTGTTACATTTCACAGCATGTTAAGATGGCATGTTATGTTAGGAATTTAGCTCTGACAGGGTCATCAGGTTTAAAGCTCAAGTTTGCATTTGTTAAATTAAGAGAAGACCAGATAGAGCACAACCATGAGTTAAGAGTTGAATCTTTGAAACATAGTCAACATGTGACCACTGACAGTATGAAGAATAGACACAAAATCTGTCGCCATGTTGTCAGTTAGTTCTGCTTCTTCTGCCTACCAGCTAATCTAAAACTCAGCAAAGATGTGGATCATCTGCAGACCTGTGGTGGTGAATGAAGTCTAAAACAAGCCATCTGTAACAGCACCACCTGTCATTTAAAGCACCCACACTGTTTATTCTGCAGAACTTTAAGCCTTAATATCATGTGAACAGGTGAGTTGTATATAAAGTCACCCTCAGTACAGTTGTCATGAACGGGGAAATTAGCTATAGAGACCAAAACTGTTTTTTGTACCAGGCTGTAAACATGTTTATTTCTGCTGTGAAGTTTTAACATGGGGACTTATGGAGACTGACTCATTCTGTAGCCAGCCTCAAGTGGACACTTGAAGAATTGCAGCTTTTGGTACTTCCGCATTGGCTTTACTTTCATGTCACTCACTGACATGAGTTTATGATGATGATGATGATTATTATTATTGTTATTATTATTATTATTATTGTTATTATTATTGTTGTTGTTGTTGTTGTTGTTATTATTGTTATTAAAACATATTTATTCCAAATGATATTACCAATAAAATACGTTATGTAACATAGTTGGATGAAAAGTTCAAACAAAACATTCAACATCTAACCACCACAATCTTCTGTGTGTGTGTGTGTCCTCGAGGTCCAGCTACTACGGCATTAGAAGGACACAGTCTGATTAGAGAACGAGCTGCAGCTTATACTAACAAACACAAATCATCTGGTTCAGTGATTATTTTTGAAAAATGCTAAATAATGTCAGAATGACTAAAAAACCTGTTAGCATGCTGCAACACACAGTAACTACGTGATGTTCTGATATCTGTGGTGGTGTCAGGTCACATGAGCCCCTATTAGAGAATCAAACATATTCAGTTACTATACATGACTAATAACAGCAACAAGTTGTTTCTGAGCAGATGGAACCAACAATCTTTGTGTATTTCTGCTCAAAAAATTATCAAAATAGTTGGTGATCAACTTCCTCTCGTCAGGCTAATTAATTACAATTGTTTCACCGTTAGTGTTAATTAGGGGGATTAGTTCTCTCAGCAGAGTGCTGCTGCTCTGATTATTCGAGAGCTCCCTCAAAGACCAAAGCTCTTTCTGCTGAATGGAACTGTGTAGTCATTAATTTATTTAGATCTTCACACGCACATTATTAGCAATACTCCCAATCCCACAACACACTCCCCGCCTCCCACCCAGCCCTCTGCCTCCCTGTGTGTGGTGGCAGTTGGCGTGCCGGCCTGAGGCCTGGTGATTTGTTAGAGTCACTGTGGTGCATCACTGGTGCTGCATGATGATGTCGTTGTTCTTCAGATCATTAAGGCTGCATTCCATTTTGTAGACCAAATCAGGCATTTCACCACATTGTGTGTATGTGTGTGTGTGTGTGTGTGTGTGTGTGTCTTTGTGCAATGAGCATAACCACTAATAAACAAACAGAAAGTAACTATTTATGTCCCGGATCCAACAATGACAACATTCCGTCACTCTCAATTACTAATAGTTATGTTGCCTAACCACTGCTCCATTACTCTGTTTATATGACCCTGCAACCACCAGGGGGCCCCCAAGATGCAAATTCAGTCTCATATTATATTATATTATATTATATTTGGGGGGAATCCACAATTACAGAAACAGATCCAAACTGGTGCCGAAGTGGTAAATGCTTCTGAAACATCAGCATTATACTTTTTCTTTCTTACTGTTTTGGATTGGTGGATTGGAAGGTCTAACTTTTCTGCAAATGGTCAATATTTTAAACCCTTTCATCTATCCATCTACATTTTTATGCTGCATCTGTTGCGTGACATTGGGTTGTGTCTCCCCAAACTTTGAATCTGGCTTAACTTCTCTGCTGCAGGTCACTGTGTTTTTGTTCAGCTTTCACCCTGTGGCTTGCACCGTGGGAGACAAACTGCAGATGCACCAGAACATAAATAAAGAGAAAGACTGTTAATTATGATGAGCAGACCCCCTCCTGAGGGACTGTGGGTAGCCCACCAAAATCTCTGTTTCCAATACTTAATTGTTAACCCTCAAAAAACTTGAATGCATAAAAGTAGTTTAGTTCTGTACCTCAGGTTGGGAGGATTCATCTCTGTGGAATCTGTACTTTGGGCCTGCTTCCTTTATTTCCCCAATGTAGGCCCACAGTTACTGTTACTGCTGCTACAGCTCTCAAGCTTGCACTGCAGTTTACAATGACAGTGGTGGCAGAAATGTGAAATCCACAGTGTTTGCAATGAGTTTTGAAACTAATGAGCAAACGCAGCTTATTCTCTGATGTGTAAGAATGGTGATAATATTTCTCTTTTTGAAGACAAACCCAGTGAACACATACAGAGCAACAAAGAATGGATCTCCTAACGAGTACAGTGTGTATCCAAAGTCTGATACACCTTTTAAAGCTTTCAAAGTTGTCCAGAAGCCTCCGGAGCCGCGGGGCAACAGATCGGGTGTCTGCAGAGACACAGCGGAGAGCCGACCTTGTTATCTCAGAGCAGGAGGACTCGCTCCTCTGAGAGGATGTGGCTGCTATTATCTCTGTCACCTGACACAGGAGACACAGCCACCATACATCACCCCGCTGCTGCTGCTGCTTCTGGGGCTGCTGGTTTCCACACACATCTGGCCCATCTTATTTGTGAACATATTATGGCAGTCATTAGAGAAAACCACAGCAGAAAGTGGAGATGCCTCTGAGTGAGGCGCCACAAAATGGCTTATCACCAACAGCAAGAGAAGGAGAAAAGAGAGGAAACGCACACTACATGTATGAGGTGTTTATCTCTGTGTTCATCACACTTACATTGCCTGATATGGATGTGACCATGTTCACTCTTTATCGCTCTGCAGATGTGTTTCTGAAGCAGCTATCGCCTCCATTGTGGCTCTGGAGGTTACAGCGTGTCCCTGAGATGACGGGTCATTAAGCAGCCGCACTAGTACCTGACTGCAGCCTCTTCCCTCCTCTTCCAGGAGACGAGCAGGCCACCGACCTGCAACCGTAAAACCATCATCAGACAGAAGATAGAAACAGGCTCAGTCCAGGTCAGGAAAACAACTCTGTCCTCCAGCACGGCCTCAGAGAGACTCAGTGTAACAGGATGTAGCCAAAGTACAAGTCTGCTTTATCCCCCTGACAGCAACTAAAATAAATATGTTTTATTGCAACTTATTTTCGTCGTTTTGTCCATTAGTTCTATCAATATTAATAACATTGCACTTGAGACGCCCTGGTAGATCACCTGGTCGAGCATGTGCCCCATGCATCACGGCTGGAAGTCCTTGCTGCAGTGGCCGTGGTGATGTCAAACCTGCACTCCTGTATGCTTCCAACTGTCAAATAAAAAGGTGTGTAATATCTATTTAGTATTTAGAAGCACTGTTTTAATAGCTTGTAACGCTATACGGAAAAGGTCCAGCGTGCAGGATTCAGTGCCACCTAGTGGTGAAGTTACACATTGCAAACGAGTGAATGCCGCTCGCCTCACCCACTCCTTCCAAGCATTATAGCAAAACCTGCAAAAAATATGAGACCCAATTTTGAGACTGCGTTTAGTCTCTTTTAGTCTGTCCTGGGCTACTGTAGAACCATGTTCAACCACTGACAGTATAAAGAATGGACGGGTGAACACAGGTTTCTGTGTTCTATATTTATCTCCGCTGTGAAGTTGGACATTTTAACGTGGGGACTTATGTAGACTGATTAATTCTGTAGCCAGCCTCAAGTGGACATCTGAGGAACTGCAGTTTTTGGCCCTTCCGCAGAGGTTTCACGTCACAGCCATGGAGGTTGCTGCTTGGGTTCAATTTGGCATACTCCCTGAAAGAGGGCCCACGCCTTCTGTAGATATTAAAGGCTCATTCTAATGTAATGAGAACATAATGATTCTTACTTCTAGGGGATTATACCTAAATGAATACATAGTTATGAATATTATATTCCGATTATATAACACTTAGTTCCAATAAAGTAGAGTCATTCCATGAGTGCTGATATAGAGCACAGCGCTGGGACTTTAACTACATGTATCACTCCCCTTCACAGGCATTCTAAATCTGTTTCATTAAGAATCCTTATTGATCTTAAATTCTGACACACACACACACACACACACAACGCACCACAAATATGAACATTTTTGCACAAATAATGGTCGTCTTCAGAAGAGGGGAAGGAAAGAAGCCAGTGCAAACCTCCAAGTGTGCTCATACGACACCATTCGACCCAGATAAATCAGAGAAGGGCAAAGTGAAGCTAATACGTAAGCAAACAACATTATCATATATCTTCATATTCTCATTTTTAAACTGGGTATGCTTGTGTTAGAAACAGTTCATTCATGCTTAGTAATGTACAATAATGTTTGATAAGCAAATTAAACATATATTATAATAGTTGTTCATTGTTATTTATTTATTTTAACATTCACCCTAACCTACAAAGAAGACATCTGCTGAAGTTGGGCTGGATTGATTTTTCCAGTTTCCTGCAGTCCACAGCAGCAACTTCCACCTCCTCTTGAATTCATATTTAATTACTTTAATTGTCTGTGTCATTAACTTCTCGTACCTTTATTCTGCTTTCAGTTTAAAATGACTTTGTGGCACTGAAGGTCTTCAGGCAGAGGAGGTAATATTGTTAATTGCTCTTTAGACGCTTCCAAAGTAAAAAAAACAAACAAAAAAAAAACACTTTTCTCAAGACTTTTTTTTTTTAGCTTTATTTGATAGAGACAGGTGAAGAGTGACAGGAATGTGGAACCTGGACTGACTCACAGAATCAAAGTAGCTTTTGATTTACTGCCTAAATGTATCTTTTATTTATTTTTTTTTTTAATATTTATTTTTTGGCCTTTACAAGATTCGTTTTTGATAGAGCCAGCTGAAGAGTGACAGGAATGTGGGGAGGGAGAGATGGGGAATGACATGCAGGAAAGAGCCACAAGTTGAATTCAAATCCTGGACTGCCACGGCAAGGACTGAACCTTCGTAGATGGGGCGGCCGCTCTACAAGCTGAGCTAAACACTGCCCCATGAGAGACCACTTTTTGAAAGTCGCTCAGATTTTTACTCTTTTTTCCATCTCAGACAAAGCATTATATATATAATTATAATTATACTATAATAATATAATAATAATTATAGTACTATATATAGTAGTAGATAGTAAATCAGATATAGAAAGCTTCATATAGACCCCGGGATCAGTGATCACCACCAAAAATCCTGATTGGGGCACCCGAGTTTTCAGCATAGCAGTCATAGTATACATAATATTTTGTATTTGAAAATGTGTAAAAGGAAATCTGGAGGGGTTTTTTGCTGCGTTATCACCATTCGTACTGATACAACCCCCTAGAGGGTCTGAGGTCCACCTCAGCCGGGGTTCGACCCCTGGCACCTCCAGTCTGCATGTCAAAGTGTCCTTGGGCAAGATACCGAACTCCAAATTGCTCCCGAGGGCTGCACGATCGGAGTGTGAATGAGACACTAGAAGACTAGAAAGGTGCTATATATGTATTGGAGGTAAAGATCCGTGCTTCAACCAACATCCAACAGAAAACACAGCAGTCTGAGTACTGAGACACCTCACTCACACAAAACATTAGTAACTTATTAGCTCCTAGGTAGGCTGACTGATCTTGGTCTTGGCTTGGTCTCAGTTAAGGTAGTCTTGACTACTTGAACACTGAATGAAGGCAAAAACATGCAGTATATATCAGTAACGAGGTGAAGTTCCAAATGTATTTAGTTGCATCTTATGATGTGGCAGTAATGGAGAGATCGCTTTGTGTTTTATGATCATGCATGCTTATTTACAAAAGACAACCAAAAAGAGCTTAGCAAACAGAAATCAGAGACCTCAGAGATTTGCAGTCATGACAGTGCAAAGACATCTGCTGAGTAATCTGCCAAACTGGAACTGAAATCCATTTAAACAGGCTCATTCCAAGGATGACTCAGCAAAGTTATCCACATAAATCTATGAACCTGATTCACAGACTAATAATACTCAATAATGCTGATTTAACATAGTTGTTAACCATGTATTGCTGCAACCATGGGACCATTGTAAAGAGCCAATGTGTAATGCAACAATTTCCACATAATTAATGAGCACATATGTTGTCTGGAGTCTGCCCAGAGCTCCAACTGTTACTGCCTGCAGCTGAGCATTTGCCCTTCTGAAACTGAACTTTGTGATAATCAGGCAGCCGAAAATGAAGCAGCGGCTGTCAAATCATGTGATTTACAGAAGTGCATGATAAATGAACAACTTAAAACATCTTAAAATGGGCCCACTATTAACTTTTGCTCCTAACCATAGCTCCTACAGGTTTACAGGTTTATTTGGCCCTGCACCTTATTTGAAGGCCTGATTGGTTTAGATGAGAGAATCTGTGTATGCTTTTAAAAAGCCACAAAAAGCCATCAAAGCAAACAGGATGTTGTATTATCCAGTGTAACCCGGGAATCCTTCATTTATGTTTGAAGTTTGATTGACTCATTACGGTGCCTTCATGCCACTGACCATCTGACCTGCTGGACTTCAAACAGCTGCTCTCCAGCCTCTCCACTGATGGACTTAAGCCTTTGAAGTCAGATCTTTCTATATGAATAAGTTTGATCCCCAGCTGCTCCGACCTGACCAGATGGCCGGGTGTTTTTGAAATTGAAATCAGCTGAACGGAAAATGGGAAGGATGATAGTAATTCTAATGGTTCCACCATGAGAAAATGACACGCCGATGATAAAAAAGATGTGAGAAATGTGGATCAGAATGGAATATCTTTTTAAAAGGACTGTTTTTAGTGGGAACAACAATCAAGTGTTGGTTTAAAGAGGCACCAAACTGTGTGAGTGCAATCAGTCGAGTTTAGCTATCAGAATGATCAAAGATGATAATTAAAGTTATTATTTAACTTTAATTTCTTTGGGGGCACTACCCCCAAATGATTAATTAATTACAAACTGATTAATAATTAAATTAATAACTGCAACTAAAATTATATCGACAGCAAGTAGGTTAAAGGTCTGACAGCATCTTCGATGTGACCTACTGTATCAGTTGAGTCAGCTTCGTCTAATGAACACACGGCACATGAATTATTGTCCAAAAAGTAAAGCACATGATAACTGAACACATGGTAGTGCTATAGTTATCATCTTTTGATATGTTAAGCATTTTTACATAGAGCAAAGATTCTATAAAATCATAACCCATAACCCACTGACCCCGATCAAGCTTCACAATTTTATGGATTGTTTGCATATGTGCCAACAGCAGTGTGGGAGGAGCAGAAAACCAGTGAAGAGTTGTGTAACTGTATCTTAATCAGTGTATGTGTAAACAGATTTGTAATATATAGAAGAATCTCTCAAGGTGAAGTTCAGACGTGAATGCATGTGGACAAATACACATAAATGTGTTTGTAGATCTCAATGAATGGAAAGCCTTATGTCATGCTCCAACAGACAATTCCTCAGTAACAACTCAGACTGGCTACCTTCTTTTTGTACATGACATTGCAGACACTTCATAGATTTGTAAATGCACATGGCAATTTACAAAATTAGTATCAGTATCCACTCCCATTTCTGTATGACAAAAGCCTTGATGAGATATGTCAGTCTACAGTAGTTTGAACAGCTGAAAGTGACGGAGGCTCTCTCTATGCCCCGTCGACAGCCACTACAGTAACAAGGTGATTTACAGCGACTCCAGGGACGATGAAGACACAGCAGGTTCAGGCGGCCGCTTGAGAGGGATGTTTGGTTTAAGTCAGCGCCCACTACAATAAAAAACAGTCTCGGTTTCTGGGATGTTAAACTGACCTCCATCAGATTTAGAGGCTGTTACGTACCGGTCCAGCCTGGACTCAGAATGGCTAATAGCAACTACAGTTAACCAGCTGCATAGTTTGGGCCTTAATCATAATCAGTGAGTAAAGTTATGATGTTATGTTTTTGTACAGACTCACATGAGGAACCAAATGGCCCGTTTTAAAGAAAGCCTGATGAAGAAGACCTACACATGAATTTGATAACCACTGTCATGATAACCGTTGTCTCAGAGTGGGCTTTTAGGTTGTGTTGAGCCAGCTAACGCAAAGAAAGCCAACATGCTTTGTAATCACCTTTCAGATAAAGATGGAAAGTAGCCTGCACCTGCAGGATATTATAATTAAATCTACCATAAACAGCCCAACATTGGCTGGCACAGCATGACATCATCATCAGGGTCAACAGTCCATATTATTCATCAGTTTGTTTTTTGAATCAACCCTTAAGGCTCCCAATCAATACTGCATTATGAGTTTATTCCCCGCAATTGTTAGCGTCAAAATGTCAAAATGATTGATTGGTCATAGATCTGCTCTCTGGAATATTTGGTTCAGTTCAATTTTATTTCATTCATGGCTCTGACAACCTTATGACATGTGACTGCGAGCAAAGTCGTACGTCATTTTTATGATTTCATGGTTGAGTTAAGGAGCTGAAAACCGCTCTACAGTTTGGGAGAGCAGAATTCTTCAGGTCGGTGCTGGAACCTTTAGAAATGTTAATGTTTCCAGGGAGCAGAGATAGCAGTGAGACAAAAGAACACCTCAAAGGTTGGACTGTTGAATTGATGCTGCAGCATTTACATGCTTTAAGCAGATTACAAAGTCATTGCAGCAGGACGATAGGAGCTGTAATTATGCTATTAATCAATCTTAATGCATTGCTTTCTGGGAGCCAAATCAGCCGGTGTCAAGATGAATTACCCCATTCTCTCCAACAAGGGCATCCCTCGCTCACTTTGAATAGTTCCTGTACTGATAACTTAAAGGAGTTTTATCCAGCGTCAGTGAACTTACAAATTAAAACTATTTATCACTTTTTTCATGTATTATTGATTTTGCTTTTTACATTGCCACAGGACAATTCCTGCTGGTTATTAAAATCATGTGTCGACACCCCTAAAACATACGGTGTTTGTCATGTTCAAAGTACCATTAGCTGCCCTTACAGTGGAATTAATAATGCAGCCAGGACCATATAACTAAGTGAGCAAACATTAGCTAACAGTAGCTGATGTTACATTTCACATATTGTGAAGCTGTTCCCAAGTGTTGTTGAAAGAAAAAGTGATGCAACACAGTAGTAAACATGAGGCTGGCCCAAATTTTAGACGTGTTGCAGGCATCGAATTCAGGATGTGTTTATCAGGTTTATCACTTTGAACATTAAACATCTTAAAATGAATGTTTTAATATTAAAACTAAATTAAACAGTTTTAGTTTAATTCTCCTTGATCACATTGAAGACATATGAAAAGGGTCTTCATGTAACAGCGACTAGTAGAAGAATACAAAGGTTATTCTGAACACTTGTAGGAATGCTGCATTCTGTCATCTTTCTTCCACGTGGTAGAAAAAACTTCCTTGTTCTTGGACACGAAGAAGAAGAAAAGATTTACTTTATGAATTCCTCAGTGGTGAAATTAATTTTTCACACTTTTACACATATAGGCTTGAAATACAAGTTCACACACAAGAGACATGTAGACATGAAAATGTGGAGAGACGGGCAGCCATGTAAGTAGCAGTTAAGGGTTCAGTTCAAGTCTGTGTCTGCAGTACCCAGAAGGTGAACCAGTTGAGCCCCAACCAACTGGTTCACCTTCTGGGTACCCTATGCACCTAGCAATTACCAGTACTGTTGCACCCTGTATAATGAACTATTTTATTGAATGCAAGGATGTGAGTATTTTGTCACAGATACTTGATGCATGTCTTCATTCCTGCTGGTGACCTCTGCAGCCTCTTCTTTACTTTCTATATGTGTCTGTCATGAGTGACAACTGAAAACTCAAAGGCAGGGTGACAAGTCCAAACCCACCGTGACGAAGCAGAGAAAAGTCCAGACGAGCAGCAGTGACACGTTACAGGTAACCGAATACAGGAAACAGAAAGTGAAAGCCATGACAAAACAGCAACACAACAACTACAGTCTGACAAGTGGTAAAGTGATCTGGGCTGGTAGTCAGCGGCTGGCGAGGGAATGAGATGCAGGTGGAGAGATCGGCAGGGATGCTCAGGTGAGGCCTATGGGAGTTGCTGGATCTGGAAAGCAAGGAGGGAAGTGTGATACCTGGATTCCACTGCGCACATCTCTGTCATGTCGCGGCCATGCCGCTGTTTTGGTCAATTCTTTTCTGAGGAACATATCACAGACGTGCCTGGTGGGATCCAGCAGTGAGGGCATCTGGTGGACTGGTGAAGCATAACAACTAAGGCTTGGTACAGGCTGCAGGTAGATCTGATTTGTCATCAAATAATCATGCAGTTATTGGCTACTGATTAAATTGGATTTGTGTGTCAAGATATCACCAACTGCTGTGGTTATGACGTTGGTGTCAGTAACTCTGTACGCTGATGATACAGCTTTTCAACATGGAAGCGGCTTCGCCCGCACAGTGTATTTTAGTGTCTGTCCACAGACTGTTGTTCTGTGTTGTCCTCCAGATTGCACTGCATGATTCTGCTCAGCCGCTCTGATACACTTCAGTCATTCTGGATTTGATGTTGTTCAAAAGATGCTTTGAAATCTGATTTGAGCGACCAGAGCGTTTGGACTGAACTCTGATTTACAAAAAATGTTTTGCAGTCCAGACTTTCTAAAATCAATCTGGATACAATCTCAATATGCCAAGAAAACAGATTTGGACTGGCAGTCTGAACGAGCCCTAAGGGACCTGTGGGAATGCAGCTGGAGGAAAGGACACAGAGCCAGAAAGTGTGGTGAGGCAGCCAGCTTCAAAATCTCCACAGTCACAGTCAGTAAAGGCCACAGAGAATTCTCATTAAAGCTGTTAAAACACAGGAGTCAGACCAAGGTTCGTCTTTACGGGAGGACTCAACATTTCATTACCTGCCACTTCAATCAGAGGGGAGGTAATGACATGGCACTGTGCCATGCGTGAGCCACAGAATGGTGAGAATTTAGAGGACGAATTAAAGTCAAATTCAGATTTATACCCTGAGACTCGGGACATCTGAAGTCAGCTAAAATTTTTATTGTTAATAAGTTTTAGTATCAAAAACTGTCCAGAACTGAATGACAATGACTTTTTTTTTTTTTTTTTTTTTGATTACATGCTTACGTGAGTTCAATCATTTTCAATGGTGGTCATTTTTATTTCTCCCATTTAGCAACATGTGTTGTATTACTGACTAGCATAGCCCAGTCAAAGTTACTGTATGCTATCAATAAATTACATAACAAAACATATTTTACACTATACACTACCAGATATATAGTTACAGATCAAACTAGCAGCCATTCTCCACACAGCATATTCAATGCTATTTTTAGAACTTATAACCATTTTATAACCATCCAACTGACATTTTTTTACTCAACCATGGTGAGACATTATTATCAGTGACAAATGCTGGTCAAATATGAAAAAGATACAAAGAAATGAACAATGAATAAATTTTATCACTGTCTGGCAGTTTTCACATTTCACATCCTGTACACAACTGTGTTGTAGAATGATGAATTAACTTTGCTCCCATTCAAAATTAATTAATCAGTGACATCACTGCAGCAGTGTTTTCAAGCTAAAAGTCTGCCCCTAATATCATTTGAACTGGTGAGTTGTACATAGAGTCACCCTCAGCACAGTTGTCATGAACGGGGAAATTAGCTATAGAGACCAAAACTGTTTTGTACCAGGCTGTAAACATGTTTATTTCTGCTGTGAAGTTGGCTGCCAGCCCCAAGTGGCTGCTCAGGGTATTGTAGTTTTTGGCTTGGTCCTGTAAGTACTAAATGTCAATCCAAATTACACATACCTGCAGGTCTTCTGACAGCTTTTTGTGTGGATTGATGAATGCCATCTTCTATCTACACAAGCTAAGCTTTTGGTACTTGGACCACTTTGGCACAAGCATGAAAACCTGGATTTACTGACTCACAGAATCAAAGCAGCTTTTAATTTACTGCCTAAATGTATCTTTTATTGTTTAAAATATTTATTTTTTGGCCTTTTAAAGCTTCATTTTTGATAGAGCCAGCTGAAGAGTGACAGGAATGTGTGGAGAGAAAAGGATGGAGAGAGAGAGAGAGAGATGGGATAAGACATGCAGGAAAGAGCCACAGATTCGAACTCTTTCGAACTCAGCAAGGACTGAGCCTGCTCGACCAACTGAGATAAACACCGCCCCATGAGAAATAGCTTTTAAAAACTAATTTTATTAATGCTAGCATTCATGATTGATTCATTATTATGCAAATCTGTCTTCATTTGCTTTATTATCACTGTTGCGCTTGTTGGATATTTTATTTATTTTATGTATTTTACATCAGATTTTATTTATTTGTTTTGAAAGTGCTGCAGAAATCAACTTTGAAATGATTAGATTGTATAATTTCCATCTGTTTTGGGAAATAACAGCTTCAGAAGTGAAGAGAATACATGAAACAGTGAGGTGTGGTACACTCCGAGCTGCAGGACTTCTTTCATACTGTTACCTCTTCTGTGACCCTGAAGTCAAACCCGCGGACACGCATGCTGATGAACAGCAGCAGCAGAGCACCGAGCCCATTACGGCAGTAAAGAAGTGGGCCAAGCCCGGATCTCTCTCAGGTACCATTGGTGGGGACCCCCTCCCACCCCACCTTTGTTCTTAAGTGATAACAGCCACAGCCAATGTTCATGCCTCATTTCATTTCATTATCGCGTCCCATTCGCCTCATCGCCTCAGTTCCCAGGCTACCCTTTCATCTCAGCATGCAAGCAATCGCTCACAGACAGCAAACATAATGGGAGGTATGGGGAGAGGGGGGCACATCTAATCCAAGGTTTGTGAAACCAATTTTCCGTGCTCTAAAAAGAATACTCGAGAGAGAAAGCACTTGCAAACTAGACGTGAAAACTATGCATACATTTATGAGAGATGCTGCAATTTGAGCACGCTCGTTACGGTGTGGACTCTGAGCGCGCCTATTAGATTGTTTATCAGTAAATGGAGTGTGATGCATGCAGCTCCGGCTGCGATCGGCTTATTATTTGTGGATGCGAGATAGTGAGACTCTTTGCCACTGAAACACAAGCTGCCTCCGACTTCATTCATGCTGACAGACATTCAGAGCGCTGTGCTGTAAGTAACCTTCACATTCAGCTTCCAGAAGAAGTCGGAGGCTTTCTCTGGGGACAAAACAACACGGGAGACAGGACAGGCAGGCAGAGCTGTGAAGGTCGGAGTTTCTCTGGCCCCTCATATTTCATCATTTGGAGGTTTCATTGAATGTCACCTGGTCAGATGGAGCGTTGCGAGTTTTTCCCAAAACCAAGATCGGAAGACAAATGGCCCAGTCGCCAGATCAATAACATTTATCCAAACACCTTGACCGTACCTGCAGACATTGACTTCAGCCCATATGGAAAGACCAGCTGCTGTAAAACTCTCTCTGATCCATAAAAATAAAACAGCAAGGCAGGTTTTCCTCTGCAGCTCTGTGTGGATAACTGTGTTTTTATCTTTAACACGTGCACTGCACTGTTTAAAAGTTTAGATTCAGATATTTTGGGAATGCTTTCCACCAGATGTTGAAAGTGGCTGCAGGGATTTGCTCCCATTCAGCCACACGTACGAGCGTTAGTGAGGTCCAACACTGGGGTTGGCTGATAAGGCCTGGCTCACCGTCAACGTTCCAGTTCAACCCAAATGTGTTGGATGCATGCGTGTAATCTCCATGGAGGAGGGCCGGGGGTCGTGTCCTCCCGGATATATGAAAGAGAGGAATATCCATTCACTGATGTCGAGGACAAGCTCTTTCTTTTCTGCCTTTAATTACACTCGGTTTGAGGCAGCATTTATTGTACTAAGGGAGGAACAAAAGAAGATGGTCTGCACGCTTGTGTGTGTCTGTGTGTGTGTCTGTGTGTGCAACTTCCGGTAAGAAGAGATAACAGAGGCAAAACAGGCAGACATATTGACATTCCTCAAACACTCACAGCAATATAGTTGGCAGCACATTGTGTGTTGTGTTGAGTTTTTCTGGGATGAGAAAATGAAGGTTGTAGAAGTTCTCTAAGATCCTGCCTCCATCAGCAGCTGTGGTCCTGAGGCCTATGTCTCTCTTTGTGCTACTGCTTTAATAAGACTAACACTGGACCCTGGAGTGGCAGCCTGTGGCTGTGAAGTGAAGCCAATGCAGAAGTGCCAAAAGCTGCAGTTCCTCAAATGTCCACTTGAGGCTGACTACAGAACGAGCCAGTCTCCATAAGTCCCCATGTTAAAACTTCACAGCAGAAATAAACATGTTTACAGCCTGGTACAAAAACAGTTTTCGTCTCTATAGCTAATTTCCCCGTTCATGACAACTGTACTGAGGGTGACTTTATATACAACTCACCTGTTCACATTATATTAAGGCTTAAAGTTATGCAGGGTTAAAAGAGTGGCTGCTTTGACTGACAGGTGGGTGCAGTTAAAGGTGACTTGTTTGAACAACCCAGGCGTTAGATTAGCCGGGAGGAAGACGAGCAGTACAGCCAGCACTGCAGCGGCCAGCGGCGCATATTGTGAGCTTAAAAAAACAGGTCAGTGACCTCCTGCAGCGCTGTCCACTCTTTATACTGTCAGTGGTCTGAACCTGTTTCTGTACTGTGTCATATTGAATACTGAGATGAGATAAAACTCTGAGGCGATAGTGCTCCCAGGAAGAATCTGTTACAAGGATAATTAAAAGTGATCTTCAAGAAGAAGAATATTATGGAGAATATTACAAAACTAGAACATGATATGAAGCTGTAGAACTAAAATAAAACTCATTTCCAAATATTAAGTGTAAGACTAAGTCTCAGAAATAAGTGGAAGGCCTTAGCTGACAGTATGACTTTAATATAAGAGTGGGTACTGTTCTGTGAATGTGCTGCACATAAAAAGCACGTCATTATATCTGTTGGTCCTTATTACTTGTCACATTATTGTAAACTCGGGAGGATCCTGTTTTATGATCAGATTGTTCACACATTTTATGACACATTTTGATATGACATGATACTCCAAACATAAGGGGAAAAAAGACCAACCTGTTTGGTCACCATGGTGACCTACCAGCATCTGTAGACTATGTAAACAATAAAAAAGTTGTTGCTATGCATGTATACTAATTTTGCACCTGATGATACGCTTTCTGTCTCATGACATCGTTGGAGTGGGCTGATTCCTGTTTGATACAGTCTGAGTGACTCTGAGGAGCCAAACCTACTGTCAGGTACTGTAGGAGGGAAAGACTATCTTTGCAGTTAAGCTGTTAAAGGCAACGCTATATTTAATAGGTACTAGTGGTTAATTTAAACTGACAGGCAGGGGCAGATAGAGGTGAGTTAGCACAGAAAATATCTGTCTTCAACCTTAAAGGAATAAAAACATTAATAATGTCATTAATCAATAGTGAAATCAATCAATAGTTAGACACTCATCTTTTGATTATTGCAGCTGTGGCTTGGTGTTTCTCTGATGTCATGGTTTTGTTGAAATCAAAATGATAAAGTAGTGTAACCATATGTGTAGCTCGGTTGTAGCTGGTCACCATGGTGTCGAGACAGCGTGCATGGACAGGAAATAGAAAGCTTGCTGGTGACTGAGGAGACAGCTCAGTCTTTGGAGTATCCCAATTCAAGTTAAAAAAATAATCGATGTATATATGCGTATCTAGTATATAAGAATGGATAGTGAATAACACAAGCAAATATAAATACGTATTATGGATCCTCGGGTTCAACCAAACAACAGGCATTTTTTAGAATGATCCATTTGTTAATTCAGTCTAAAAACGATGGGGGTCACATTCAACAGTGCTTCACAGGATGATCAGCCAGATTGCAGAAATGGCAGCAGAGAAAAAGGATTGCTATCATCTACAAGTCACACTTTGAGGAGAGTTTCATTGCAGCCCTGCATTAAATGGGGTGCCGTGCTATTACTGAGCTGTTAATAGTCAGATGTCTCATACTGCACGGCAGACACAACCTGCTTTTATTTGTTTTTTTTCCTCTTTGTTGGATTTGAAAACTGGTAGAGAGTGTTCAGAAGGTTTAACAGTTGAGTAGAGTGTTGAGTGTGCACGCCTGCTGTCCGATCTGTGCTGGGACAAAGCGACACTGTTCTGGCTTCAGTAGGGAACATGGCCGTGTGCAGTTGGAAAGAGACCACAGTGACAGCCAATGGACCGTGTGAGAGTTTCCTCAAAGGAAACACATTTGTTTGCCACATCCGCCAAGACCGGCTGGACAGAAGACAGAAGCTCAGAGAGATGAGTGACACTGGAAAGAATGTTTTCATGTCATTCAAATGAATTATTATTAGTAGTAGCATGTTGTGTGCGTGTATATTCTGTGTTGTCTCAAAGAGTCATTAAGATTTTCATCTTGTCTGATGATCTTCTTGATAAAAAGTGCGACTGTGTAAATGTGATTTATTTATTTTTTTGTGTCTCTTCAGAACATGGTGATTTATGGTGATAGCTGTCAGTCTGTGCTGCTCATTATTAATGGCACCCCCTTTATCTAATGACAATAATGTATAAAGTTTGGACCCCCTGTACAGCACGTCCTTGATGAATTCGCGGTCTGAATTTGTCTCAATAGTCACTTCCAGTCCAATTTTAAAAACTTCCTTTCCAGTGTATATTTTAGGTTTCTCAGATTCAGATGGAAAATTCACCTCCCTGATGAATCTGAACATGCAGCCTGAGGTCAGTATATACTGGAGATGAAGTTTTTTGTCAAATAATTGCTGTGGTATTTAAATTTCAATATCAAGTATTCAGCAGTGATTAAATGTTAAAAGTGGTATTCATTTGCTGATGTATTTCCAATTACCCTCAGCCCCTACACACACACTCTCTCTCTCTGGCTCACTCCAAAGTGAGGATTTTGCCCTTGGTCGGGTGTGTTTGAGGTCGGAGCTCCGTGCAGACCAGTCAAGTTCAAACTGGAAAATTGATTTGTGGTTGGACCTGGCTTTGTACAGTTATCTCTGCATGTCTGGCAGAAAAGATATGCTTCAATTTAAAGAATACAGCTATCGTCACAGAAACATATTTCTCCACTTATTGCTCATTTATCTACCTTGTGCTAACTTATATATTAACACATACACATACACACACCCTCAGAGTGACTGTCAACTTGTGTATCGAGAGAATGGTATGATGGTATAATATAATACACAGTACAGTGACAAGGTATCATCAGTTGAGCTCTCTGCCTTTGAACTGCTCAAACTCAGTAGTCTCTCAATGAAGGTACGACAACTACAATCTGCCTACTCAATGCTAAACCATGACAGTAAAAGACTGTTAAACTATAAATGGGTTAATTCAGTTTCACTAACAATGAAACACTGTAAATGTATATATCATGTATTATACATGTATTATATGTATTATATATATATATATATATATATATATATATATATTTTTTTTTTTATATATATATAAAAATACAGTAATTTTTACATGTTTTTTTCCTGAAGAAATACATTACTGCACTGCAAAATACACTTGCCCTTGTTATATAAATGAGCCAACACTGTAATATTTGAATTTATTTTTTGTAAAATTTTTCCATTGTTAAATTTACTAACCACTGTTTGTCTAACAAAAATATACCATAATATGTATATAGCTAACATTTGCTATCATTTTTGCAATTTGCATGGACACGGAGAGTGTGACATCACAATTTGCTGAGAGAGGGAGAGAGAGAGAGAGCTAGGAGAATTTGAGGCTTAACTTAGACTTTTAAATATATTTAGAGTGCACATTTTGCTGTTTGCTGCCCCATTTTTCTGTCAGAGGGTGGTTGTAGCTGATGGCAACCAAAGGCCCTGCAGGGTCAAGATAACCCGATGTAGGCAAAGTGTGCTGTGTGAAAAGCCATTGTGCAGTGCAGGACACACATTTGTAAGAGCAAAACAATAAATCTGATTTAAATTTTCTGTGTTTGCTTTTTCTATGTTCCAGTCATTTACAAGCTTTGGTGTTAGCGTTTCAGTCGCATGCATGAACTGTCCTGAAAAGTAACCACAGGAATACACGATTATTAATTTTGGCCACAGAAACTGAGCTGAACAAATTTCTTGAATATAATTTTCATAATCACCAATGAAGCTGTAGATAATATCTTTCATATAAAGTGAAAAGGCTGTAGGCTGCAAGAGTGGCTGAATTAAAATATTAAGTTTGCATTAATGCAGTAGATGGTCCAATATTGTGAAAAGTAAAAAAAAAAACAGAAGAAAAAAACATTTTACAGTACAGCAAAGTAAAGATAATATTTAACAAAATAAAACACATCGGATTTATATTAAATGCAGTGGAAATTTGAGTTGTAATTTGTGCACCAACCTTGGACTTTTTATTGTAATGGCTCCCAGTTGAAGCGATGCGAGAGTAGAGCGGCTACTCTGTCTGATGTCAGCACCACTCTAATGGCTGGTTTTATGGTGGATATTTTGCTGTCTGACCTGTAACGTGTATTCTATTTGTGCAGAATCCGTTCAGTCTAAAGGCGTATGTTGTACACTGTAAACCACATCGCAGTGAAGCCCTTTGTATTTTCAAGTGAGAATTGGATGTAAGCTGGTGTTTTCTGGATATGCAGCTTTAAAACCTCACTTCTATCACAAACACAATGGTCCCTCGTCTGTAAGAGACTGTTATGTTCAAATTCACTGTGACGTGAAGGATGAGTGTGTGGTGCATGTACATGTGTGAAAGAGAGACGGAAAAAGACGGAGAGACCCTGGGGTGAGAAAATCTAATTGACACATGAACCAGAATCCAGCTAAGTCAGTCACACACACTGATTATTCCTGAAATATATATCAGACATGAAATAATACTTCTCACAGAGAAGTGTGTGCCAAAAGAAAAAACTACCTCTGCAACATTTCTTTCCTTTTGCAATGTATGTTTATGTGAGAGGCAGTACTTATTAGTACTAGCCTATATTAACAATGTAGTTTTAACCCAGGCTTTACCAGGAGATGGTGTCAGGGCTGTGAGCTGAAGTTTGATTCCAGTACAACAGTCAGCCAGTTCATTTTCTCAGGTTCCCTTCCCCCTAAAGGAATAATATGCAGGGATGTATATGACAAACAGTAAAGGCCCCTATTGAGAGTAATGTTTGACTATAAGGCATTATATTATTATCACATTCATGCATTCTCTGGATATATGAAGATATACATTCAATATATATATATATATATATATATATATATATATATATATATATATATATATATATATATATATATATATATATATATATATATATATATATTGAATGTATATCTGTATGAACAATTAGTATGTGGTATTATACACTGTGACCGCATATGCTAAAATATGTACCTTATGCCATGACATGCGATGCTAACATGGCACCTGTCAGTGGGTGTGACATATTAGGCAGCAAATGAACATCTTCATCATCCACGTTGGTGTGTTTGAAGGCTTTAAAGAACTTTGAGCTAAACAGACAGATAAAGACAGGTGGTGAACCGGCAGCAGGGTCATGTGCGGATAAGGCTTTTTTACATCACATGGATGCCCGGGCGCATCGCTCATCTGTGGAACACATGGCACCAGGATGCACCACGCACCAAGAAGGTGAGCTGGTGGAGGCAGTGTGATGCTCTGGGGGACATTCTGCTGGTAATCCTGAGATCTTACCATTCATCTGGATGTTACTTTGACACATACCTGAGCATTGTTGCAGACCATGTACACCCTTTCATGGAAAGAGTATTCCATGATGGCAGTGGCCTCTTTCAGCAGGATAAGGCAAAAATAGTGGGATGATAAGAGGAGTACAACAAATTCAAGGGGTTGACTGGGCAGATGACACAATGGTCATTGGCCTCATGGAAACATACATGTTTCTGAGATCTCCAGAACTTTTGAACTTTTGTGGGGTATGTGCAACTACCTAAGCATTGTTGCAGACCATGTACACCCTTTCATGGAAACAGTATTCCCTGAGAGCAGTGGCCTCTTTCAGCAGTATACTGTACCCTGTCACAAAGCAAACTGGAAAGGTTTAAGGAATCCAACAACAAGTTTGAAATTCCCCAGATCTGAATCTAATTGAGCATCTGTGGGATGTGCTGGACAAACAAGTCTGAGCCCCTCTCCACAACGCACTTATTTTTAATTTTTTTTGACTGTTTTTGGCAGTCCTTAGAAGCACATAATGGCTCTTTGTAAAAGTTTCTTTATGGCACCTGTGCTGAAAGCTGAGCTGGCATCTTGAAGGTGTCATAGCTGTAGCCCTGAAGCATAACATTAATTGGCTAACCATGGTAACAGTAACATGTCATGTAAAGCTGTGAATATAGCGCAATTATCGGTTGCCCCTGTGTTGAATTCACTGCCACAGAAATTATTAAGGACTGGAGAATATGATGTTGCCTCTCTGTTGTCTTTTTTTAGACTTATTAACACAACCAGCAGCTTATGTTAAGGCACAAACCATACAGTTAGCAGTGTTTTCATCCTGTTACTTGGCTCCAGCTGATATGACTTATTTTTATCATCCAAAGTAGTTTTTCTCAATCATCTTTACTATGGTCGCATGCCAGCATAGGTGGATCTTTATGGTCTGTAGTTATTCTGTAAGGCATATAAGCTGACATCTTGTGTTTCTCTGCAATATTATAGATACAGATTTGTATGTGTGGACCATGGAAACTACCTACCACTTTCCAGGATGAGGAAGAGACATGTACAACACGTCTTAGGCTGTTTGTT
Source organism: Nibea coibor (assembly GCA_023373845.1). NCBI lineage: Eukaryota > Metazoa > Chordata > Actinopteri > Sciaenidae > Nibea > Nibea coibor. The sequence continues at coordinate 3,080,431 of CM041724.1, forward strand.
GGGCATGGCTTTGATGGAATGAGATCAGTAACATGTGTGCTTTAGTTTAAGTATATGGGCTACACTGATATTGATACAATGTAGACATAAAGGACTCTGATAGATTCTGTCTTCCTGTCAACTGGAGGGCTCCAGATGGGAATGTGTCTTGAGATGATGTAATAACAAAAAATGTGTCTTGACAGTTAATCTGTTGACACCTGTTAATCTGAATCAGATTCATTCACCAAATATCATGTACGAGGAAATCAATGGGCTAATTCATTCGTGACTTCATTTGGAATGAAGGACCTGTGGTAGAGCTCCTTACATGGTGGGAGTAACAGTCTGTTGCTGAAGGAGCTGTTTAAAATAAATCACTGGATGGGGAAGTACAACTAAAACAAAAAAAATAAATAAGTTCATATAACTTAATAGCTATGCTTAGTGTTAACTTATTTTTTCATGTTATGACTGATACAAATTTAACCCCACTTAGAATTATTAAATATCTGCAACTTACTACTCACTCATTATTCAAGTTCACTTGAATTAAACAAACTAATTTCCTTGAATGGGTCCTTGTGGCCCAGGTTTGGGTCCAGTGGCCCCCTCTCTCTCTCTCTCTGCCCCCCTTTTCTTATTTATTTTTGCTGTTATCTAATAACAGCAAAAATCTACTATCTACTCTCAAATAAAGGCAAAAACACCCACTGGGTTGATTCAGCTGCATTACAACATTTATTAAAAACAATTTGCATCATTGACAGATCTAGGCTGAACAATAAACGTTTGATATTAATACTTTGGATTCCAGTTCTCCAATATAAAATGTGTGTTTTATTACTATGTAATACCTTACAACCTTATAATCAATAAAATTACTGTTCTCCATTCTCTTGTCAAATTGAATGTTTTTAAAACTAATTGTAAAATTGCTCATATTATGATCTATGTTTGTTAGGCCATCATAATAACAATATGTATTAAATCTATTATTCAGCCTCTGTTCCCATGTATCACTTTCTTGTACATTCAAGTACAAAGCAGCAGCTAAATAACAACCTTGTGGTTTGATTTGACTGTAGAACATGACATGGACAAGACAAAAATAAAAACACATTTTTGTGAGCTAACTCTATGCCTGTAACAGTCTCACAATATTAAACAGGTAAACACCTGATAAGTACAGGACTTGCATGCAAAATCAGTGCATTTCTGATCAGAACTGAAAGTACAACAAATGTTTTTGTTCCAAAGCGAGCATCAGTCCAAGGTTCAAACCAACACAAAGGAAAACATCACCTTGGGTTTTGTATTTGTTCTACATTACAACTATTAAAATTTTCCCAAAACACAAATGTAAACAGGACAACCTTGTGAGGTTCTGACAACATTATCTAACAACAACTCTTTGCAACACAAGTTGGCGCTATTTCCACTATTAGCATACTAGCATAACATAGTACAGACTCTAATGGATTTTTTTCTTTTTAACTGAGGCCATAAACAAGCGAGCTCAGTTGCATGAAAGCATCAAACTTTCTCTGATAACAGAACATTAATGGCTCCATAACGAACAAAGTGCTATCTGACAGCTGATGGCTCTTTACTGCTAATGCTAACGCTGCACACTGTTCTTCAGAGTTGACAGTTTTGGTGGGAAGTTTTTCTTTCCCAGTCCAAGAATCACATTCTGAATGAAGTTGAGTGCATTTGCCATGCATTTTGTGTAATCCAAATACAAAGCATATGTAAGCCCAAATAACAGACAAACTGCCTGAGGGAAGTTTTTAATATGATCCGTGACTATACCTCCCTCCAGAATGATGGCAGTGGAGATAGGCTGGAGGTCCACTGAGCTTGGACCCTAGTGAGGACCGCCTTCACTGACAACTGTCAGCACATCAAAAGTGATGGATTGTAGGGCCTCGTCTCTCGCTGTATCCTACAAAGACACATACACGCATTGCATGGCAATTTCTGCTCTTCCAAAACATTCATTCACTGTCAAATATGTGTTCACACTGGATTGTTACAATATAGCCAACAAAATAAATTTGGTGTGGTTGAACTAAAGCTATGGAGATACAACAAGGTCCATACATTCTTGAACAGTGCCATTGACTTTTCAACCCAGACTCCTGCTCCTTAGATCTAAAATGAATTAATGTGTATGTCTATGTGTTTATGTTAGCTGTGGATGAATTGCTATACAAAATACATCAAGCACTGTACAAGATGTATATTGTGCAGATAGAATTATATCTTCTATGTCAGCACAGATATAGTTATATAATGCAGACCAAACTTTTTCTTATGTACAAGTACTTACAGAGCATGTCTTGTAGAATTCACTGGAGTCGTCATCAAGTAAAGTGGGAATGCCTTTGAGGACAACAGAACAAAGTACACACAGAGAGAAAAGACCAGTTAACAGAGTCATTTGCAAGGCACAAACACATGTCAGACAGGAAATAGAATAGGTTGGTCTGGATCATCTCATTTACAACTTGACTGATAAACTATCATACAGATCAAAAGCAAAATGAACCTATACCCAGCTTGTGCTGCATTAGCTCACTGAGTTTCTAGCCAACAGTTCCCTTTGTTTTGAAAAATTTGATGAAATGTGGGTACTGGTCCAAGTCTCACTCAAGATTCTTACTGGCAATTCTATTAAACTCAGCAAACACCTGAAAAAGCAGAGAGAGGGGTGGGAAGGGATGGAAAGATGGCAGAGGTGTTAACATTCCAAGTGTGTTTTGATTTCTTTTTGATTGGCATTATTTTATTGGTTGAGAACAAAAGTAGCTTACCTGTCTCTCTGTGAAGAGTGCTGGCCATCATTCAACCATGTTCTGTACAGCAGGCTCCTTTTTTACAATTTCTTGTCTGTATAGTGGGAATGATTGGTCCATCATTTGGGAGATGAGAGTGCCAATGGGTTGGTTTTTCTTCATTTTTTCCAAGAGAACCTTTCAAGGCTTGTTTCATCATGTTCTTCAAGGAAGTTAGGCAGATATTTTGCTTCACGTCTTTTTGCCCGTTTGATATTCTTGCTTGAAGATTCTCTTTCTGTGTTGCATTTACTTCTTTTGCCTCCATTGATTGCTCCATCCTCACATCCAGCTTTTTGAAGCTCAGTGCGATAATTGGCCATCTGTGTGGTCCTGTGGTCCAGGCTCAGTGAGGCGAGGGCGTCTCCTAATCAATGCTTTTGGAACACTGCTGAAGTCATTGTCTTTAGGGTAAACCTTGAAACTGTCATGAAACTGAAACATCGTCTTAGTTAGATTTTCTAGTCTAGAGTTATACGTGTTCCATCCTTCACAAAGGCACGATCTGCCTGTCTGAGTCTTTACTCAGCATCAACTGAGAAATTGGGTATGTCAAAGAACTCTGGCTACTGTTTTCTTAGTGATGGTGATGCTCTTCCAGTCGACAGGATCTCAGTGTCTGCTGTGTTGCATTTGGTCAAATCAGTTATTTCAGTCAAATTGCAGAGGGCATTATGGAGGTCTTGAACTTCATACATACTCATAACATCATACTGCAGTGACAGTTTATCTACCAGTTGCACTTTATGGACTGCGTTGTCTTATTTAAAGTCAACTTCCTTATATCATCTTCAAGATGACTCTCAGCAACAACATTTATTGGTCCATTTTGATAACTGTCTGATTCACTCAGCATAATATGCACCATTTATGTATCCTAGAAAGCTGCTTGTCTCCAACTCTGTGAAGTGAAAGGGGGAAAACATAATTTAGTTCAGACACCTGGGTGACAGAGAAGGTGGATAAAATGGCTACTACAGAGCTTGTATGCTCTAAGATGCTCATGATGTCATAAGTCTGCAGACAAATATTATGTCTGTACTGATCACCACAATCTTTGCTATTTGTCTGAAATCTGGGAGCCCTGAGCACAATCCAACGGAAATGACCATATCAGCACTGTACTCAGTGGAATCTATGCAAACAGAAGCTGCTAAAAGGACTGTGTTCTGGTAGTTATTCCTGGGACAGAGACAGTTCTTCACATTTTCAGGAAATTAAGCCACCATTACAGACTTCACTCTGTTAGTTTCAACAGATGGCTTGAAAAAGGAGGTGGTAGCTAAATGGAAGCTTATCATATGCTGGTGTCTGAGAGCTCAACTAAAGGGTATGTTCTTGAAGTTGCGAATGTGATGCACAACTTTCGTGAAGAACTTGGGTTTGCCTTCAAAACACATTGTCCACACATCACATAATCAATCAAAAATTTGCATTAGTTGAGGGTAGTGCTCAATGTGGTGGTGCTTTGGTCTTGTTTGGGTATAACTTTCTGAAATATATATCTCTATGTTCTGAAATCTTTCAGTCAAAAAGGCACTCCTCTGAGAAGCTTGCAGACACTGACAATTCCACTACATATTTTAAGTTCATTAAAACCTCCCAAGTTTCACCCCCCTCAGGAATGTGATGACCTATCAGTAGTGGCAGAAGGCAGAGGAGTGTCCAATTTTCATGACCATTTCCTCCAATTGTTGCTTTGGAAGCAAAGTTCTTTGCAATGACCTGAGGTTGGTTTGTTCTGAAAATGTATATGGACATTGTTTAATAACCACATTCAGGGTTTCAAGTGAGCAGATTTTGATATTAGTCTTCAATCACAAGGCCAATTCAGCAGGAACAACACCCTCCAGAAGATCATGCCAAAGGTCTGGCAAACCACTGACAACATGAAAATGCCCCAAGATTTCACTAAGTGGACAGCTTCCTCCCATATTGTTGAGCCATGGCAGGATCCTGCAATACATCGCGCACCTGTCTGTCATGATTTTCTTTTGTCCTTGGTTGGAATAAGCCTGTCCACCGGTACGTTTGTATGGCCAAATGTATTTCCTCCCGTTGGGCCATACAGAATGGGCACAACTGACATACTGTGATGCTTTCAAAGGAACTTCCCAATGAATGGGCAGCTAAATTGTCTGCTGCAACAAATTATACTGTGCCTTTTACGTATGCTGGCTCCTAACTGATAAACATGTACACTCTGTTGCTCAAGAGAAAAAAGGTCCTGAATGAGAAGGCAGAGAATTTCACCATAACCATGGTCTTTGAGACTGCTGACCTTGCAAAGCCAGAGCAAGCTGAATGAATGAGAGGAGCGCTATTTAGGGTGTAGCTTTCCAAGTACCCAGTAGATGGCACATAGCTTTTGTTTCTTTCTGGAAGTTTGCAATGGGTTAGCCACCTCAAAATCATCTATGTACAAGCAAAGAGCAATCCTGAATTCTTCCGCTGTTAAAAAAGAACTGTCTTTAAAAAAGGAATCATCCCTGTGAGATTTCTATCCTTGTGACAAATTTCTCTCAGGTGACATGAGACTTATCCAAAATAATGTCTGCAGCATTTTTAGTATGGGGATATACACAAGTGTCTGCCTGTCATTTTTTAGGACAGACTCAACAGGCGTTAAAACTGAGAATTCTTTTGAAATGTATGATGTTCACTTGCTAGTGGTCGAAGTGAATTTCAGGAATACATTATTCTCAGTAAATACTTTATCCCTCTCACTGACTTAAGTATCTCCACAATGTTGATTCAGTATTTTTCCAACTGAGGTATGTAACAATGGCTGTGAAAGCACAAACATTTGGTTGATCTGCTCTATAACTTCTCGAAGGGCGTGTTCAGAGATGTTACCAATCGATGACATTGAAAAAGAGCAGCTACATTATGTTCTGTCTGACTCTCCAAGTCCTCCGTGTCATCACTGAGCTCAGTAACCTCAAAGCCAACCTCATCAGTTTCAGGGGCACTATCCTCACGTTGAATGTTTATATTAGGTGGAGGTTCCTCAAGTATGTCATGTGACACAATTTCAGGTTTGAATAGCATCTTATTGGGGTCATTAAAAGTTGAATAAACATTGCTATGAAAGTTACAGCCTTGATATGGACAAGAAACCTTTTGCTTCAGCTTGAAATGACTTCATAAATGGGTGAAAAAGTCAGCTTCAATGCAAGGCTCCACAGAATCACACAGCTGACAATGGAAAGCGGTTTCACCCATGTTCCCTAGGTTCTTTTGAGTGTACCATGTTGATAACTGAACTGTGAGTGCATTGAAAGGTTTAAATGAGCTCAGGCATTCCTTAATAAGGCATGGTAGTGGTGTTATTCAAGTGTGGCACCCATGTTTTAAGCAGTAATGCTTAAGTAAGTAGCCCCTCTTTTCACAAAATGTGCAGTACACGTCCACTGCATAGGAAGATTTTTATCCTGTCCAAATCTGGAAAGAAAGTAAAGATAATTTTAGTATCAAGCACAGCAAAATAGAAAGAAATAAACAAAAACACTAACATGCAGTATCAGACTTGAAATACCAGAGCTATGGAAAAAACTAAATCCTTGCAAAAATGTATCTCGCTTATGTGGCTAGGCATCAAGGGAACTGTAGTTCTGGGTATGATGACTGTAAGTCGAACCCACAGTATCTATAGAGACAGTCCAGAAATACTAATGACATCAAATATTTGAAATTCAACATATGCACAAAAATATTCTGTATAATGAAATACTATACTGAATACTATAATGATGAACTCATTTTAAAACTGAAAAAATAGATTTATTTAGATTTTCTCAAATTGATTTGCTTTTGTTGTATTTCAATTGCTCTGATGTAAGCATAACTTTTACTTTGTAGACAGTTATTAGGTGAAAATACCTTTTATTGCTGGGATTATGGAACGTGTGGATTGATCACCATCTGCCTAAGCAGAGTACCATTAGCCGCGGCTAGCATCCTTTAGCTAGCTAACGTTACTCAAACGTGTTGCTTTCTCTTAAAGTTGCAGAGTGAAGCAGAGAAAACTCATCTTCAACTAAACAGAAGCACAGCCAAATCTACCACTTCTGTTTGACAAGCAACGAAAATACGACCTCAAGTCACCAGTGAAAACAAATCATGATTGTCTTTTTTTTTATTGTTTGTTTTCCATTTTCTGATTATTTAACTAGCTTCTGTGGTTCTGCCGAGAAAGCATGCTCCATGTTGAGACTGAAAAAGCTTTTTTTTGAGTTTTTCATGTTAATAAAAATATGCCTTTAAGTAGTTGTCATTTTTTATCCCTGCAGTATCAAAAATGGTATTGAGTATTCCTGTCAGCCTTCAGCTGTTTCTATCACAAATTTTTAAATAAGCTTGAAAAAGGCCAAAAAATACAAATCCACGGCATGTACTGCATTTTTATTTAATAATATGGTCTGTGTTGTGTCTCTTCTGTTTTGTATCTTGTCTTGATCAGGAATTCTCTTGATGTTTAATCTCACTGGGACCTTTCCTGGTTAAATAAAGGTTAAATAGAACAAAAAAAAAAGACTTTAGTAACATTTAGCCAATGACTGTTAGTGTCATATAAATACATCACACTAAAGAGGCAGTGTATTAAGTATTAAATTTTAAACTAATCTGAGATGAGCTTTTTGGGTCATATCACGCAGCTGAGTGCGCCGCTGATGAAAGAGTCGCACTAAAGATAGGAATTAGGCTTCTTGAGAAAACACATGCCTCAAAGTTTTCTGCAAACTGGCTGTCATGACCTTGAAAATTCTGAACAAATGTGTCTCTGCAGCTTTAGACTAACACGGGAGAACACAGAAGCTCCCACAGTCGCTACATGAGAGGAAAGCCCTGCAACCTCCTCGCTGAGGCTTACACAGGAGACTTGCTGGAGAGTTGTGCTTTACTGCACCTTACCGATTTTTATTCAGACTTTGGCCTGAATATTTCATTTTAAAACTGTTCAACTGCATGAAGAAGAAGCAGTGTTTTTATCCTGTTTTACACTGACCATGTAGCAATCGATAATGTAACAAAGTCCGGTAATGTAATAATTTGCACAATTTTAAATCTAATAAAGCCAATAATGTAATAACGTGTTGTTGGCGTAGCATAAAAAAAGTTATCTGTATAACGTAATAATGCATAAATAGTCTGGCTGCCAAATTAATGTGTTAATTTTGATTAATTGTAGAAAAAATAACACGATAAAAAAATGCAGATTAATCGGGCTGCATCCACTAGTGGACTAGCTGGCGCTAATGCTGCTTAAATGCTTGTTGCCCTCCGCTATTAAATACAAGCAGGAGGATCAGGCTGTGTGGTATCGGCTCGTGCCACCTTTGAGTTTGGAAAACACTCCGCACACACCTGCTTTGTTATGATGGAGGCAGGTGAGAAGCAACACCTGATGCTCGTGTTTAGCAGCCACAATTGCCAAGCTACACTCGACCTCGACCAGACATTCAGATGCAGCCTGATGAAGTCTCCTAGTGACCGATTAACAAACTGCCTCACTAAATGGACTGCTAAGTCTAAGTCTAAATATGAATTATTTAATTAAAAATGATTACGTTAATGGACATTGTTCCGTTGTTGGTTGCAGGCTGAAGGCCCTCATCATGCAGAGAAACTGGCTGGAGTTTGAGGACAGGTGGAAGGATGTGTTGAAGTGAAAGCAGTGATTTAATTCCCCTCTTCAATCGAATTTCGTAGATCACTGCTGCCAAGCTTCTAACAAACCAAACACACACTCATTACTTTGATTTTAGCATCATTACTATTTTAATTACTATAAGTCATTAAGCTGTCAGGCTGTAGAATACATTGCTAAACCTTCAGGATATCTGAGGTCATCAGAGCAGTGCGGTACCCTCTGTGAATGTTTAGTAGGTTAACAGACGCGGGAGACGCGCAGGAGGCGGAAACGCCTGAAGCGCTGCCCGTTTCCATTCTCGCCTGTGTACACCAATTAGGTTGATCACACAGCGTGTGCCGCGTGGAGCTCCGCTGCTGGCTCGCGTTCTGCAGCCGTAGTTTGACTGTTTTGTTTTTTTTTCCACCAGTAAATCTCTTCAAAAGAGTGCAGCAGTTAGGGTTGCATTGGGTTTTGCAAAGTTGGTGAATTGTTGGTATGAGCAGAGCAAGAGAGTGAACAGTGTACTACAGGTTTGCTGTTGTTTTTAAATGTGATGTGTGAGATAACATTTCAAATTCTCAACACACTCAACTGAATTAATCAACATCATTTTTTTACAAACTGATTTTAATGTGTTTTTTTTCAAGCGGTGTAGTGTGTTTGTGAAGTGAAACGATTCAATGTGTTAGATATTTTATGAATGAATAAACACCTGCAGATGTTTCTTAATGTTTCTGGTAATGTGGCCAACTTTAACAAATGATGCCTGATTTTAATGTTATGATGTTATTATTACAATTATTAATACTGTTCACTACAACATTTTTGTAAATGCATGTGTAAAATTGTAAATTCAAATGCCTGAAAATACATTGTACTTTACTTTGCACCAACAATGAAACATGATGATGAAACATGCATTATTTTAAATACACATAAAATGAGAACTTTTCAAACTGCATGGATTGTTATAGCATACGATGACTTCTTATCGTATAGAGGTGAGTTCCCTGTCCCATTAATGCATGTTACTAGCTTCTTCCCCCGGGTATTTGTGCTCTCTCGTCTGGCAGCTTCTCATGGATCATGGCTGCTGCTGTGGTCCTGCTTGACGTCCACATACCATATCCCCATTAAAGTTTATAGTCACAGTTATTGTTTTGATGATTGCTTTTACACACACATTATACACACATATATTTTGAAATTTAAACATTTCTAATAAAGTAAAACCATTAAAATCCTATAATGCAGTGAAAGTATGACTAAAATTCTAATTAAAATAACTAAAATATTTCTGAAATGTAATTTGCAATCAATTCTGTCTGTCTTTTCTATCTATCTATGTTCAAGTGCACACAGACATCACCCCAAATATATGTTATAATTGTTATGAATTAAACTATACTATACTATATGAACTATAGCGGTGAGAAACAGTGGCCTCACAAGTATCTCCAGTACCGCCACAGTACTTGGTAGCCACACACGGCACAAAGCAGTAGGATATATGACTGAAGTTACCTCATATATGGATTCAGTGGGATGGAGGAAGAGCTCAGGCCGCAGTGTGTGGAATGTAATGAATTTCTTAACAATGAATGCATGGAACCATCACATCTCAAACTTCACCTTGTAACCACACGCTGTGCTGGACTTTTTTCTCAGAAAGCGTGAAGAACTGAAGCAGTCAATGTACATGATTCAAGCCAGTGTTACACCTGTGGCTAAAGCACACAATGTCTAACATCATTCCAGCCTCCACATACGATTGGCAAACAACTGTCTACAGTTTGAAAAAGAGATGACTCAGCTGAGAAAACGAGGAAATTCATTTAGGCCCGACTGATGCATCTTGTGTGTTTCATGTGCAACTCTTGCTTCACACAGAAGCATGGTGCTTATCAGGAGGGGAGGTGCTTTCAAGGCTCGATTCCCAAACCGGACACCAGTGTTTGCCTTGATGTAAAAATACTGTATTTTAAGATTGCTTTCATAATGGTGATACATGGAGAGTGTGATGTAACAGACTAGAGATGTTAAAGAACTTGATATCTAACTTTGGTAATCCTCATCCATCCATCTTGTATTCTTGGCATTGCCAGTAAGTTTATTTATTTGTATTTTATTTTTAGTAATTTATGAATCTGAGGATTTATTGTAGAACTTATATTTGTTTGATTTATGCACATACCTACTTGTTGCTAGCGTTACCTGTGAGGATAATTTTGAAAGTTTCTAATATTCATCTGTATTATTTGTTTATTTCAGTTTTAGCTTTTCTTCATTAAAATCCTGCCAAGTGCAACACGAGGCATGTTCAGTAGGGGAAGTCTTTGGAGAAATTAGTTAAGTTTGCTGTTTCATAGCACAAATGAGAACAGTACAGAGAGCGTAATATTTTCTGAGGTGGTATGCACAGGTATTGGGCAAAAGTTGGAGAACCACTGTTGCAGATGACCAAAGCTAAAAAAAAGTGACTTAACATTATCAGTTCAATCAGTGATGTTTGAGATGAGTTGGGTTGTTGTGTGTAGTCTGGTCTTATGTGCCTGTTTCCTGTGATGCTAATTTATCAAAGCAGCGTGGCTGCATGTATTTTTTTTTTTTTTGTCATTATTCTTGCAGGTTTTAAAAGTGAACGCACTCAGTTACGAGCTCATCCTTTTTCTGGGCCACCATCGGGGACATGATCCATCATGTTGAACCAGCAGAAAAGGTTGTCCTTGAAATCCTGAAGATGAGGGCTCTGTATGAACACCTGCTGTCCTTTGTTAAACATGGAAATAGTGTTGCAATACAATACACTTTATTATACATAACATGGCTCCGTTCTGACTCTGTCAGCGTCATTTCAATGAGAAAAAAGGCGGTGGAAGGGGAGCACTTTTGATCATGGCGGTGCAGATATAAAGAACATGCACTACAATTGTGGTGGTAACCGCTTTGCACCAGCAGCCACTTTGAAGGACGCTTTGCTCTGTCAACCTAATGTCATTCCATCCCATGAATCATCACTACACAATGACATTAGTACTTATGGGTCAGACCACACCCATCTTGGAACTTTGCTTTAGGTTGCCAACATCTGTTCACACAAACATAAACACGCCTGTATGATATCAAATGTAATACTCATCATTTTCCTCACTCCTGATAAGACTGTCCGAGAATACCTGCTATAACAGACATTCTGCCGGCCGACAAAAGCTCAATCAACACGGGAGTGGTCAAAGATGAAGAAAGACCCAGAGCATGGGGAGACCTAAACATTTATACCTGAGGAACACCCCCCAGCGTAAGTTTTACATGCCTTTGTCTGTTGCCCCCGCCAGAAAGTGTTTTCACACCCATTTGTCTATGGCAGGTATCGGCGCCGACCCCCTGTGGTTGTGTCTTACACCCGGGATGTCCTGCAGGATCTTGTATTTAGGTGCAAAGTTGAATTTAGACATCACAATTTGCAAACACAAAAGGACCTGGTGTCTTGTGATAGGAAGCGGGAGGTTGGGCGTCTCTACTGACTGAAACAGAAATAGAGTTTACCATTACAGTCTGGTGTGCCCTTTTTTATCTTTGTCTCAGAAAGTAGAATGTCTACTCAGTGTATTATTCATTCAGGCATATTTTTGACAAGTCTGATAACCTATTTCATTATGACAGTTTCTGAGCTCCAAATTATTTTTGTCCAACCAACAGTCTAAAATCCCTGAAACTTTAAGGCTATATCAAATACCAAGCAGGACTCCCACCTGCCAAATTCCACTGACCATTTTTTCCCTTCAAGTTTTTTGCACAGTTTTGGAAAGTGGAAAGCTGAACACTACCAATAATCCTTAACTGCCACTGCTACTTTTGGACAGCTTAAAAATGTTACAAAATCAGATTTATTACCTGATTCATAGTGTTTTATTATGTGTTAATATTTTTCTTGAGTCACCTTTATCAACACATCAACAGATTCTTACATTTTATGAAGCAGGAAACAGATGTGGGAGCAAAGTTCCATGACACTAATGCTTTCAGTGTGTGTTGTGCCATTTCTAACAATAGGCACACTTCAAAACGTGAATGTCACTAGCTCTCAATGTGTGTGTGGGCTGTTTAGGCTCTTCTGTCTGCCATATCACACTTTAACCTCTGGGAATGTTGTGGAAATCACTGGGCTTTGGTCACCTACTACCCCAGGCTCACTATCATGTGGTAGTAGGATGCAGTGTCATTGTCTATGTACAACTACAGACAGCAGGGCCAGACAGAGATTTAAACATATAAACTCTACACAAAAAGCAAAGCAAGTTGTGTTTGGTAGATTATTTCTTCATTGTAACAATGCTTCTTGGCAATGAATCGTATACCATTGGAAAGCCTGATTGTTTCCCTTTTAAATGGTGCCACGTTTGTAAGGAACTTGCATTTGTGGGATGAGCAGCACAGCTGAGTACGTGGGTGGAGCCTATGAAAAATTTGCCAAATCTTCACTGCCGATGCCAAACAGCTTTTCTTTGCTGTTTCTATTGACTATTGTTTGAAGCTTCTGGTGTGCCTAGGTCCACCGCTTCCCATTCAGCTCTTAGCTTCGACATAATTCTATTGTCAAAAGTTGAAAGGGTACAAAATCTTATAAAGGGTGCTTTATATCTATATATAAAGGGTGCTTTATACCTGAAACCCATGTTTTCTAACAAGCCTAGAAAACCTGACAATAATGGTATGATAATAATAATAATAATAATAATAATAATAATATGAAGAATTACAAGGATCAGTCTATTGGGAATATTTTTCTTTCATATATTGGTTCTTACATGGCTAAGAGCTATGGGCTACTTATACAGGTAGTGTTGCAATGCAATCCAGTATGCAATGCAGAAAAAAGTACGAAGGCAGCATGGACAGAAGAGTTGTAAATCTAAGTCATTTTCACCTTTATTCCGTCTATTTCTCCGTATTCCATTATGTTTGTGTCAAGACATTAGAAATGCTCAAAGCAATTTTCTCTGTAATTTTAATTAATCTTTAGAGTTCACACTTTAAGACTGGATTATACACCACACAGCTATTTGTTTTGTGATTTGTGGGATGCTCAGATGGCATGACAGTGCTCTCTGGTGTAGGCTCACACATAGAAATGAGATATTAAATTAATTAATTAATTTGGGGATCAGATTTGGGCAAATTCATCTATAAGATGAGTTTACTGCAGTTTAATCAAATCTAATCAAATGCCTCAAAAATTTTTTCATTAAATCTATTTTTTTCATTAGATTTGATTATCAGGTTGGACCAGTAATACTGGAAATGGTACTGAGAATGAAAGCTGTTGTGTATGTATACACACACACACACACACACACACACATACACACTCTCCTTACATACAAAGCTCTTCATGGCCAGGCACCATCATAGCTAAAAGAACTCATAGTACCTTACTACCCCTCTAGACCACTGCGCTCTCAGAATGCTGGGTTCCTTGTGGTTCCTATAGTTTCCAAAAGTAGACTGGGAGCCAGATCTTTCAGCTATCAAGCTCCTCTTCTGTGGAACAAACTACCTTTCTGGGTTCGGGAGGCAGACACGGTCACCACCTTCAAGAGTAGACTTAAAGGGATAGTTCGGGATTTTTGACATGAATCTGTATGGCATCCCCGTCAGTAGTGCCGCACAGCCACACCGACTTACCCCCGACAGTGTCCCGTGGGCCGAGTTCTGTCCAGGTTTGGTCAGCAACGAAATGTCCGATGTCCTCGAAAAAGTCACACGTCGTAATCACGACGTGGGACTTTTTCGTTGACATCGGTTTCGTGATGCAAATAAATCACTCTTTTGAACACATGCTGTTTTGAGAAGAAAAACTTTTATTTAAGTGTCCCAGGAAACCTGCCGGACTACTTTCGTTGCTGACCAAACCTGGACAGAACTCGGCCCACGGGACACTGTCGGGGGTAAGTCGGTGTGGCTGTGCGGCACTACTGACGGGGATGCCATACAGATTCATGTCAAAAATCCCGAACTATCCCTTTAAGACTGTCCTTTTTGATAGAGCTTATAGTTAGGGCTGGCTAGTCAGGCACGGTATTGGTTGAAGATGCAGTCACATCTCCCTTTACTTAAAACTCTCTCTCTCTCTCTCTCTCTCTCTCTCTCTCTCTCTCTCCACCACCATCTGTAAACATGCATGTCTCATTAATGCATGTTAATACATGTTACTAACTAAACTTCTTCCCTGGAGTTTCTGTGCTCTCTCGTCCAGCAGGTTATCATGGATCTTGGCTGCTGCTGTGGCCCTGCATGATGTCCACTACATATATTATTACTGTCATTATTTCTACCATATCTCCATTACAGTTTATAGTTAGTTAATGATTTACTGCTGCTATGCATCTGTGTCTCTCTATCACAGGTTCCACTGCTACTGTAAACATTCATTGTATTTCATTGTCATTTTATTATTAATTGTAATTGTACAATATGTTTGTGTTGATTGTTCCGTACATGTATTGTACTATGTACATCTATTGCACATCTGTCCGTCCTGGGAGAGGGATCCCTCCTCTGTGGCTCTTCCTGAGGTTCCTGAGGACAGAGGGTGTCACTCCTTGTATAGATTGTAAAGCCCTCAGAGGGACAACCACCAAAATCCAAATAAAATAAATAAAACTACAAATATTCACTACTTGTAATATACTCATTATGTGGTGGGATGTCAGGCTTTAACTTTGGATTTATGCATTTCAGTTCCTTTCAGTTCATTTCCATCCAATCAAAATACATAGTTTAAAACGTAAATTAGCTCATATACTTAACGTGAAACAAGCAATTCAGTTTGTTATCACTTCAACAAAAAGTTCTGCCAGCATGAAAGACAGACAGCTTATGTCTGCAAAAAAAAAAAAAAGTAACAAAAAATGCCCCTAAAATGCATACTAACATGCCATTTTCAAATGTTTTGGCACAACCAAACTTTGCTCTTATGAAAGCAGATTAACACCATAATAAATGCAAACTTCCATCAATCATCTGTAACCACTTAATCCTCATCAGGGTTGTGATGATAAATGCAAACTTTTAAAATGTAATTTTAAGGAAATTAAACTTTCTGAAATTACTGAACAGAAAAACAAACTATTCCTGGGATTCAATACTGAAATGACTAAAATATTATTCCAAACAAACAGTTCAAACAAGTATGACAAATCACTTTGACATAGACTTTACAGAGGAAAGTGCATCAGGCCAAATCCTTATCACTGCAACATCTTAATTTCCAGTGATTTGACTTTTGCGGATAGCCTGGTGGTGTCTAGTTCCATCAATACTTTATGGAAAACCTCTCCAGGTCTCCAGGGTAGTTCAAGTTCAGTGTGTATATGAGTCCAAGAAGCATCACACATCCATGTGTGATACTTTGGGTCTTGCAGGACTCCTACACCTTCAAGAAAAATGCCAAAATCCCTCGTCTTCAGGACCAGCATCCTACACCCGGATTACATGCCCATCCCCATAGATGCCCATGTGTGTAAACTCAAACTCAGCTCCTGCAGAGTCACTGTCCTGAAGGGTAAACAGAGAGAACAGTGTTTAACAAAGTGATATTTCAGATATGTAGAATCATTCAAAACCTCCAACAAAAACACAGAAAGAACCAAACTGTCAGTCCATTTCTATCCAACCAGTTTGCAAAAACCACTCAAAGGTTAGCTGCCTAGCTGGACAGTTTTCATAACATTTCCTCGACTCACAACTGATGCTTAGCAGTAGACTACTTTTGTAAACCTACAAGCCAACAAATCAATCCAACCAATGTGTGTGATCCTTGTATGACTTTGATATCAGTTATCGGTGATATAGTCACACATAATCTCAGATAATGTATAATGTGATAATGTATATTTTCTGATTGTATAATAAATACTTTGCAAGAGTAAAATCGTCATTGAATACAATGATCATTAAAGATCTCTAAGAAGGTGGTGTATATACAGTATGTAATATGATTTCACAAACCCACATTTGCTACATGAAATAACTATACTGTAGGCCTGCAAATACAATTCCAGTCACATTCCACCAGCTTGTTTAGCTGTTTTATTTAAAAGTTCTCTCAGCCATCATCTTAGCTGATTGCTTTTCTCTTTCCCTCTTTGCTGAGGCAACGTCTGTGTTTTTCATCTTGTAACATTACGTTATCACTTTTTTGTTTTTAAGAAAATCATTATGTTAAGACGCTAATTAGTCTTATGCTAAGCTAATTTAGCTTTATGTTTACTGCTGCTTATCTTCACTAGCTTGATTGTTTCATCATATAAGTTACACAGCTACGTTTGTTAAGTGGCGCTATTTACGTTGATACTGTATGTCTTGGGCTTACGTTTCCAATCAGTTTAAACACTCCCAGAAAACTCCAGGACACAGGTGATTCACTTCCATGAAGTTGACTGAAGATCTTGTAAACCTGTAATACAGTACAATGAGATATTTACAGTCATTAAAGAAGCTAAACACACAGTGTCAAGATACTGTAAATAGCACCACTGAACTAACATAGCTGTGTAGCTAATATGATGAAACACAATCAAGCTAATAAAGACAAGCAGTAGAAAACATAAAGCTAACTTAGCTTAGATGTGTCTCTTCAGGTTATCATACATTTTGATCCAACTTTGTATATAGGGATAAAAACATTTTTTGTACCAGGCTGTAAACACAGTTGTAGTACAATATCTGGTCAGAATGGTACTCCCTAGCCCTAAAATTTCTCTGGATTCTAGTTGCTTTGGCATGCTTTGGCATCTGCTATGAGACTTCGTTGTTCATACTGGACCTCCTATTTTTTTCTTTTTTCTTAAAGATAGAAAGAGGATTAATAAAGAAGCAAGTATGAGATTTGGGGCTCTGCGAACTGTTTGACCGCACATGTCCTTGTAAGTAATATTAGTAATATCAGTACAACTGAGAGATCTTGGCTGCCTTTCTAATAAGCCTTGTGAGTCAGTTGTTTCATTATCTGTTATAAAATATCAACCTTTTGAAATAATTCTGAGCAAAATGAATAAAGACTGCACATCAGTGAACTGCTGAGAGAGCTTAAAGAGAATGCACGAGTTCCAACAACAATGAACACCGCACCAACAGGCACTGCGAAGGACACTTTGCATCAGATCTCCAGATTCTCCAGCCTGGCTCACAGGATCACTGGCTAATAGGCCGCAAAACCCTGCAAATCTCTTCTTTTGCAGACCGGTAACGGCTAAGCACAAAACTGATGAACGTTGTTAATGTGTTTGTTTAGTTACCGATGTGTTTCCATCTGAGGTTAATTGTTGTAGGTCATAATGTAATGTTTCTGTGGTTAGCTTGAGGTCAGTCACTTCAGGTTCTGTGATACTGCTAAACTTGATGCTAGTTAGGTTTGTTTCACACAGACACAAGGTCCTGGCATACAGCTAACTCTTTAGCTCACACACACACACACACATAGACCTTTGTAGCCTCACAGGCGGAGAGGAAACTCAAACCTCCCTCTCCATATATTGCTTTGACTCTGGTGTTAACATGTTTCATGTAAGTGTACCTACACATTCTTTCTAAAGTGTCTAAAGTGCACACACTCACACTCTCTTTCACCCCCCCACCCCACACACACATCCTTTGTTCTTTAGGTTAGTACATGTAGATTAGACCATATTGTGTATATAATGCCTACATGAGCTTGTTAACGAGTGTTTGTTCAATGTGACAACCTACTAGCTGTTGATGTGCTCGGTTTGGTTGTAATCATACATTTAATTAGAATTCCATATTAAGTTTAGTATATTTTATGAGACTGAAAACAATCAATTATTTGGCATTATTTCCCTTCTTTAAGGGAAATAATAATAATTAACTTTTTTTTTTTATCAAAGTCATTTTTTATTCTTCTTTTTTGTAAACGGGCCCTGTTGGTGCAGTGGTTAGCACTGTGGCCTCACAGCAAGAAGGTTCTGTGTGGAGTTTACATGCTCTCCTCGTGTCTGTGTGGGTTCCCTCCGGGTATTCCGGCTTACTCCCACAGTCCAAAGACATGGGGTGTTATCACACAGTCAAAAAAATGAGTTCCTAAGTCCTTTCCTAACCACCTTGTTCTTGGTGGAAAACATCACAAGGACTGCCGTATTCAGAGAATCTGACTGCACTTACATAAGATTACATCATTGTAAATGTTGCAAATGTTATTGACGTGATCTGTGGTAAAAAGTTCCCGAAGATGTACTACAAACCGGGCATCTTCGATCCTTCTCCTTATGCACTGTGACCATGTTGTGCCATGCAGGAAATATGAACATGGACAACCCAGTGAAATATATGACTTCTTTATCAGTGTCAGAATTCTAATGAATGAAATGAATATTGTCCACCTGTCACAAAAGTCCTGTCCACCCATGTATAAAAATATCAACAAGTTATGGCAAAGACATATGATTAATCAGCAACAGTAACTTCATGTTGATTTGTTAATACTCATTTCACTCCTTCACTTCCTAAGCAAAATTGACTATTTGACCACAGCTATGCACTTACAGGTTAGTTTTTCCTCTCTAAATTGTCTGTGAATGTTAATAGTCCCATCTGCACTGGTGACTTGTCCAAGGTGTACCCTGCCTCTCACCCAATGTAGCTGGGATAGGCTCGGGACCCACCATGGAAAGTCAGGATAAGTGGTTACAGATAATGGACGGATGGATGGATGGCTGTGGCTCAGGAGGTAGAGCGGGTCCTTTAATCAGATGATCAGTGCTTTGATCCCCAACTCCTCCAGCCTGCATGTCAAAGTGTCCTTGGGCAAGATACTGAACCACAAATTTCTTCTTCCTGTAAGTCGCTTTGGATAAGCGTCAGCTAAATGACTAAAATGTAAATGTAATGTTTTGATAAACTTGATAGCCAAACCTAACTGATTGCACCTTCATAGTTTGGTGCAGCCTAAAACCACATGGAATCCCAAATACAGGCCAAAAACCAGAATCAGTTAAAACAGTTTATTGAACCAGATGATGCAGTGCATTGGCAGGGTAAGATCTTGCAGATAAGAGATCCAGAACAATGCAGGGCTGGTGGTGGCAAAACTCCAAAGAAACAGGTGCAAAGACAACACAAAGCTGAAGTTGGCAGAGGAATGGTGGGTACGGTTCCTGGAGCCCACAGAGATCAAGGATAGTCAGAGATCATAACAAAAACAAGTTCCAAAATTCACAGAGTTGGCCCTGATTCTTGTTTCCATGATGGACACTGAACAATTGGAAGCAGGTGATGAGGGAACAGGCAGGTGAAAGGGAAAACCAAAGGCCACGCCCAGCAAACTACACAATACAGGAAGACAGACAGGCAGACAGACAAGGAAAAAGGGGAAAGGGGAGAATGAAAGGGAACATGTTATGGGAATTTTAAAGATAACCCTTGAATAAGGAGGAGCGGATTTGAAGTTTAAGTTGAATTTATTGTTCTTGTACAATAGGAGCGTTTCACAGTGCAACACACTAAATGAGTTACAGAGAAAAAGGCTCCCTGAGGAGCTCTGACAGTTGGTTCTTATACATTTTCCTAAAAATCAACTCAACCATTGCCAATTGTTAACAGACAATTTGCTTTGCTAACTTGTAAACAGTTATTCTTTAACATGCCCCCTAATCTAAATGTCACCTCTGACCTGTATCTGATCATTGTTCCGTTCCTCTATTTATACATTAACCTGAACTTTACCTCACCCTGCCAGTCTCAGTAACATCAAAGGGAAGTGCACTTAAGACATATAATGAATAGGAACACACAAACATTGTATAGGTTGGAACATCTAAATAGCAGTGTAATCCTAATTTTTATAACAGAACACTTCGAAGGGAGGAGGCAGAGAGCCTCTTTCAGCCTCCTTCAGAAACACTTGGGCTGAGCAGCTGCACAGGATCTCAGACCTCTACAGGGCCTCGGACCTGTAATGATGCAGTTATTATCCTGTAAAGCCCAGTGATTTTACAGTTTTTACACTTCTAATAATTAGTATCATAATTAGTATGATTATAATAACACGTCATACCTGAGACAACGCTGTGTTATTTTACTGGCTTAAAATTAACTGCACTGAGATCAGGAGAGCAGTAGAACTTGATTAGATGTGATTCATGCTCATGGATTTCAATGAACGTCCACAGGGCCTTGTGATGGCAGTGATATTAAATATAATTCATTTGGTTTTGTCTGCACTGGTTACATTTTCTATTTTTGTCATGACACAAAAAGAAATACTAACAATGGCCATGATTAGTCTGTGTGGGTGTGGTTCAACTCTGCAAACTCCTCATCTTCAAAGCTGTCTTCCACTGAAATGCTGAAACAACAGTAAGTGCACTTTTCAAACTAATGATCTTACATTTCCACGTTCTCATAAGTGAGACTGCAAGTACTGGCAGGGCAGGTATAAAATGAGTAAATTAATAATTAAATAATGATTAAAGTGAAGTTTACTGGCACATGTGGTGTGACAAATAGCATGTGTGTGACGTGTGGTGACAAATAGCATTCTGCAAGAAAATAAGTTTTTTTTTTTTTTTTTTTTGCAGGTAGGAGGTTTTGCATTTCAGCCATCAATGTCTTTCTCACCTCAGGCAACTCAATCAGATAAGCCTTGACGTTTTGTTTCACTATAGGGCAAACGCAGCAGAAAATTCAAAGGAAAATAACAGTCATATGTGTAAGTCATCAACTTTGAATGCATGCAACTTCATTAAACTTGGCAAAACTCAATTTTCCAAAGTGTACTCTTCTCTCATCAAGCCTTTTCAGTATGCCTTTAAGTAACATCTGTACCAAGACTTAAAGATATCAGTGGAAAAAAGGGTGCAGAAAGTTATAGTATCAGCGACATATTATATTTCTGCCTTTAATTTCACCACGGTATCTCCAACAAGTAAAAGTCAGCGCCAGATTTACTGTTTTCTGGTGTCCTTTTGGTCGGTCACTAACTTTGTGCTCTGAGCTCACAGTCTTAGAAGCCCATCCAACAAACTGAGCTAACATTAGCCAAGAGTAGCTATAGTTCAGAGAAGTTTATTTGTTCAGGAAACTCTAATTGAGGTTGGGCAGCTGGGGGGCATCTAGGAGGTAAAATGCTAGGCATCTGACTTTTGACTCTGACTGATTTTCTTCCTCTGAAAAGTTCATATTATCCTTAAAGACAAAACCCAGATATTCATAGGTTCTGTGTAAGGGGAAAATATGAAACATTATATGACTGCTGGACATCAGTTTTCACGGTAAGTCCACCGTAATTGAAGTCTATGCAAAATACACAGAATTGCACCATTTTGTAAATGTATTTCTCTCACAATTTAGCTAGTTAGCAGTTGTGTTAGCCACATTAGCTGACATCATCTGCTTGCCACATTGTAAAAGTCATGTAGTTCATGACCAGCTGTCAAGCAAGTTTAACAGTGACAGCTGCAGTTATTTTCTGAGTTTTAAATGTCCTTCTCAGGAACCAGCACAATATCATCAGCATATACTGAGATACTGAAGTTGATATTGTTAATCGATATGCCAAGAGCAACCTGGAACTACTTTACTCCCTGCCTATGTGTTTTCTGCCAAATTTGATTATCTATTTCCCCCTGATTATTTTCACCTGTGTCTTGTCATCTGTAGACAAAATGTGGTGTTGTTTATTTGTCAGATCAAATGTGTTCTGTCACTGTGCTTGTCCTCCTTGTTACTCATGTTTACCATCCTGTCTTCAAAGTTTCCTTTTGTCTACTCAACCTGCGTTTAGGTTCACTTCTTGAACTAAACATGGCAGTATAACCCTATCTATCCACATAGGTGTAATGGCTTTTAGTTTATTTTGTGTATTTGGTTTTAATTTTGTTCTCCCTCAGGCCTCAAGCAAGGGCTGCATGCTTGACACATGGTAAGTCAACAAATCAACAGATTGAAACCACAGATTGCACAAGTAAAGGGATGTAATGAGTCACAGGTGAAACTAATGAAGGTGAAACACACAATCAAAACTGACGAGAGACACAAGAAAAGGCAGGAAATTACAGACAAAAGGAAAATTACTCTGAACCTCCACTAGTGCCAAAAGCATCCACTAGTGCCAAAAGCACAATGGAAAAAGCCCTGTAGTGTAGCTGTGTTTCTTTGTTCACACACTTCCATCTGTGGCAATTTTGGAGGTACCACTTACCCCAGAAGAATAGTACCACTGCTACTTTCCATCATTACATTTTCAATGGGTGGACACACCATGTGAACATTGTATTGCAACCTAGGCGACCACTGAATGCTGGACTGACCGTTGAATTGACAGAAGCCAAGTAGAAAAAAAGATTATATGTGAAAAGTTACATGTGATTATTTTTTTTTCCATGTGTCACATTCTTCCTCTCAGTCGCTGTTTGTAGACTTTGTTTAGTCTTGCTTGGGTTTGATGGATGTAATTTGTAGACTGTCTGAATCATCTGGAAATGTTGATGACAAAAATCAAGGAACATGGGGTTTCTGGTTCCCCCAGTGGATGACAGTGTAATTTGTGAGCTACCCAATGGTTTTGTGGAATAAATCCAAAATTTTACGCTTGTCAATCCCTGTGCACATTTTATTTCAACTATGGAGAAAGGGGTTGCTACCATAAGTACTACAACCGCTAATGTATCAGAAATTTAAAGAGTAAACGACAGACTGTACGAAGCAGAGGGGAGAGGCGATGAAACAGAGATGGTACTCCAGGCAATGTCAACACTAATTAAGAGGCTAATGCAGCACCAGGCTAATGTGGAGACCAGGCTGACTGACCAGAAGGGTCAAGCAGATAATTTAAGGATTTACGCAATACCTAAAGAAAGAGAGGGCACACATATGGTTGGATTTTTGGACAAACTATTGAAAAACGCACTTGACCTTCCCCATGATAAGGAGCTTGGAATCGAATGGGCACATTGAGCACTCACACCAAACAGTACACAAGCAAAGCGCTGATCCATCGTGGTCAAGGTCAGAAGTTACAGAGTGAAAGAGAAGGTTCACTGGAGAGTATGGGAGAAAAAATAAGTGTTTTGCTACAATGCTCATTTCTACATTGATGACCTCCCCACTGAACTGCTTAAAAATCAAGGAGAATGATCACATCAACTAGTCAACAATATCGGACAGACAAGACACTGAAACACTGCTGGTGAAGTTTGACAGAGCCAAACTGTCACAGAGAGGATGTCATAGAGGTGTGCCTGGTGGAAATGATGACTTCCTTCAATTGTCATATTTTTACATACTCAGAAGATGCTAATGAAAAAAGAAACTCTTCATTCTCCAATTTAGAAACAAAACATTCTGCACTTTAAATCTGTTTATGTTCAGGTACTGAATCAGTTGAGATGTGGAGATGTTTGACTGTCGACTGTCTTTGATTATGGGTAGTGTAGAGCTCGACAATATCCAGAACCAACAAAAGAAAACCTTTTCAGAATCAGAGTCAGCTGAAAGCCTGTTTTGTTGCATTGGTGGCTGAATGGTGTGACAAAGCATGTGTGCAATGAGAACATGTTGGTATTACAATCTGTACATCCATCTTTTTATATATATATATATATATATATATATATATATATATATATATATATATATATATATATATATATATATATATATATATATATATATATACATTAAATCTGAAGGGGAAAGAGGGTGATAATTTTAGACTTTCATCTGAAGAACTGTGAAATTGAACTGGCACCACTGACAGGCTTGAAGAGAGACACTTCAGTCCTTTGTTTGACCGGTGCCAGCCTCTGAGCTCTGAGTTCCAAGCTGTCACAGCCGACGCATTGTCCACTCAGTGAGTCACAGCAGTCTGTCCAGCATGGAGACTGGAAGCTGTCAGGAGCCATTTTGATTCTTTAATTCAACAGATCACTTCACGTTAAGCTACAAACCTGTCAGGCTATTATATCGAATTCACAGCTCACATCCTCTAATCAACTATTTGATTAATGCTCTTAAATAAGGCTTTCTTGCTTGCTTACAAATAATTATTTTAATAGTGATGCTAGCTGACTGTTGCAGAACATGTATCGTTTTAGCTGCTATCAGTTAGCCTGTCTAATGCAGTAGAACACAGGGTGGCAACAATCTGAAATGAGCTGCTTGGACAGAGATACATGGATACACTTAATACACACTTAAAATGCATTATAATATGCATTTAATTTTTAATATCGGCTATTATAATGTTATGTTGATTTATGGACACTAATTATTAATTTGAGAGCCTGGATTTGGTCATTAAGGAGAGCAAATGAAGTCATTTGTGAATTAAGTGCTTTGAAAGTTGGAAGGAGAGTTGAGGAACTTGAAATGGAACATTTAGAATATTGTACTAAGGAAGGAAATGAATAAAATTTATGGAACTTGAATTTGAGAGTACAGATTGTAAGGGAATGTTTATTTAATGAACCCGGGAGCATCAACGAAGTAATTTGAGGAAATCAAATTAAAGAACTGGAAAATGCTAATTCTAAAAGTGTTCCAAATTCCAATTCACGTTGTTAGGGCTGCAGTAACATGTAGACTTACTATTAGACTATGAAAGCTAGAAAGTTACTGTTCAGGAAATATTTATGGGTTTCTTGACAACCGTGCAGTCCAAGTCCTGCTGTAGAACTATTTGTGTTGTCATAGCAAGTTAAATGATTAGATAAACAAATCATTATCTGCTGCCACTTATTACTGTTAACTAATAAAATGTGCTTTTAGGACTGTTGTACGAAAGCAATGTCACACTCAAAGTAGTGATTTTACACTGAATATTAGCAGAGCTGTGATTAATTCTGGCACTTGGCTTAATAATGCTTGTTTACACCCTCTGTGCTGTTCATAAAGTTTTTATTTACTGACTTTGTCCCTCTTTTGCGGTTAGGCTGTAAGAAGGAATGTGGTTGTATGTTACAGTAGTACATTTTTAAAATTCAAAGTAACACTATAACATGAGTATGATATTGTAGTATTTTTTTCCATCCCTGCGTATATTAAGCAAACCACAAAGTAAGCAACCAGAGTGCAAATCAAGGAAATGGAACATGCAAATTAAGAAACTAATTTCAAGGCATGAATAAGTCATACGTGGACTTTTTTGTTTGTTTTCCCATGATACCCGCTGGGCTCTGTAGTTCACTTGCAACTTGTTTCATGATTTAGATGCAGCAGTTGTGTCTGAGTCATTGAGGGCTCAGGATAATCAGGATTAGTGGAAGTTATGAGCGATTAGGCGGAGAGGAAAAGAGGATCAGACCACTGATGATTGAAAAGCCGGAGCACAAAATGACCAATAGCTTCAGCTCTGCGGCGGCTTCCAGCTGACACTGGTGTGATTTATAAAGTGAGAGGAGGCCCCTGGAGAAAAGCCAAGGCTTAGACAATTAGAGCAGAGCAGTCAGGCCCAACCTGCTCCCAACACTTTAAGTCCATCAGTCAGAGAGAAATTCGCTCCACTTTATTTTGGTGGGATAATTATTCATGCACTGTCATAATTGCAGCCGAGCATGCAGCCTTGACCTCTCTGTACTGCTTAAGCACACTTCAACTGGTTTCATTTAACAGTCAGCCTCATGCTCAGGGCAGTGGGTGGCATGCTAACTATTTCATACAATAACTTTTTTTTTATGCTGCAATTAGGAAGCCTTTTATTTCCTGAAAATTACTGCAGTTCTGCACACTGTAAAACCTAACAACGTATCTTAATAAAACGAGTTAACAACTTAATCCCCCTAAAATATTTGGAGTCTCTAATTCCCATGAATTAAACCTAATTAAAATGAATTGTTGAAGGAATAACCATTGTTTGGAGTACACTTTTGCTGTGCATGCAAATCTCCACTCTATTTCATTGACTCTTTTTTCTCGAAGATGACTTTATATCATTTTAAAAATGTAAGCCCTGCTGACCTATGGGCTGATATAATGCTGTATAGATCAACCAGATCAGTAAATTTATGCCAAAGTTTGCATCCAGATAATTGTTACTGATCCCCTAACGTGTAATGATTCACTGCCGGTCACATGAAAAACAATCAGAGCCATAATCATTAGATTAGACAATCTAATCCAGACAAAATGAATTGCTGTCTTTTTGTTAATGAGTGTGGTAGTGGAAAAACAACAACTGGAGACTGAATTACGTTTAAACAGTTTATTGATTCACAAGGGGAATGTGCAGTGCAGGTGGGGAAGCCAGCGGTGGGGCGTCAGGGGTGGTGCAGAGTGCAGACATGGAGACAAACAGAGCTGGATGTAGCAGGAGGATGGCAGAGAGGGTTTTCCTCAATCACAGGGAAAATCACGATTCATCCTAAGTGCTGTTACCCAAGGGAGACTGGAATCATTGTCTGGCATCATCTGGAAAGTTTAGCTGAGCTCATTTCCTGAACATTTAGAGAATTGAAACATTTCTTAATATTGCAACTACATTCTTTTTTCTTTTCATTGTCTAATAAGTAAATTAAGTATTTTGGGTTTCAGTTTACTTTTGAATGGTTTTGGACTGATGGTAGGACACACAGGACTTATGATGAAAACATCACTATGAATGAAACTATGATTTGGTGTTTTTAGCCTGAACAAATAATTAATGTTTAGTCAGCTAACATTGAGATACGAGTCAACTGTTTACTCTAATAGTTCACAATGAGTGAACAACCTGACCACCATTCACCATTTAAAACCCAAATTAACTGTCTAGACTTCAACAAACTTTCACTATCATACGTCAGTTGTTTTTAAATTGTGTTTTTTCTAGTACCTTTTTAATTTCAAGGCATAGACTCTACCATGGTCCGTTTCACCTTTACCTCGCCTGCATAACAACTACATGTGTACATCTAGAAGTTTTAAATCATTTGTGAACACAAATGCAGAAAACATAAAGTGCATTAAACTGTGATGCAGCATTTACAGTGTAAAAAGTCTCAAATGTTCCTCCGGATCGTGACATTGAACATGATCTAGTAGAGCTACAGATGAAAATGAAACAGCCCCAGTAGGAGGTAGCAGCACTGACAGCTTAGCAGAGCATTTACAGTAAATTCTGTCTGCCTTCTTCTTGAAAATGCAAACTATTCTCCATGTATCACAGAGGGCAACACAGGAAATCATTGAGAATATTGATCAGCTGTTTTCACTATCAGAACCTGGTGTCAGAGAATCTGTAACTTGATACTGGAAAAAAAAAACAAAAAAAATGCTCCTTTATGGACACAGAAACAAGCAGTTTTAGATGGTAATTTGCATGAATTTCTTACACCTGATGGATCACTGTCAACACATGCAAGGACGAAAGATTCTGAAGAGGAATGATTTTGGAATATGATCTTCCTTTGTTAAGCCTGTAAAGTATCTTATTGAGTCATCACATTGTACCTACTTATGTATGTACCCATTCTCATGTCTTTGTTGAGGATGTCCAAGAACAGTATTTGTTTGGACATCAGATGATGGTCAGAAATGATCAATAATTCCCTATGTTGATAATTCTGAAATTGCAAAACTTCTGGAAGGACAAAGTGGTTGATATGGCTCAGCCCAACACATTGAAATAATGCACTGCAGTTTGGATATCCAAAAGTTTTTAAAACTCACAAGTGACCTAAAAACTCTGAAAGAAGTGAGGGGGTTGGTGACTGCCTCAAAGGCACAGTCTACCCTGTTGCAGCTGATAACCTTGCTGCCCATGGGCGATCTGCTTTTAATGGGAGTTTCAGGTCTAGTTATTTCTGCAGATTTTGTCTTGCTACCCAGACAGAACTGCAAACATCAGATGCAGTCATTGCTTGTTTTGAGATGAGGACCAAAAAGCTGAAGATGAATGAACACTGTGAATAAAAACTCTTTACACTACCCCCTGAACTCTTATTTACGATGATTCCTATGGAGTTAGCACATGGTTTGAAAGGTTTGATTTCAAAGAAATGTTTCAAATATTCTGATGAGGTTGAATTGGACGAGGGGGGTCAATCATTCCTTGATGGGTCAAGACTCATCAAGGACTATGATTTTCGTCTTCACTTTGGAGACCAAGAGTTTGAAAATGGCCTATGCAATTTAGTTAACATAAAAGACCTAACACAGAGGGGAAACTATTAAGATAGTTAGAACTGTTGAGTCAGATCTGAGCACAGATGACACAGCGTTACTGTCTGATTACACAGATTCACCAGAGATCTGTTTCAACATTCCCATATGAGGTAAAGTATGCTCTAAGAGAGACCAGCTCTGCATTTGTGAAAGAGGGCAAAACTGTCAGGTTGACCGGGGATCAACAACACAGCATACTAGATGTGCTAGCTGCTGAACTAAAGCTTATCCCAGTACCAAACAGATTAGCAAGGCTGCAGAGTCTCTGGTGAGCAAACACCAATGTCTGAAAGAAAACTGTTCCAAAACAGGGTATTATAGTTGGACAGCTTGCTCTTTAAAATGGACAAGTACATGACCAAACTGAGCAGGGCTGGAATAAAGCAAGTTGTGGTGAATGCAAGGACAGCAGGACCAATCCAGAGGGTGCAGCATCCAGGGCCAACAAAACCGAAGAGAGGGGAAAACAATTTCCTTTCCAAATATCCTCATGAAGAAACTAAGGACAAAATGGAGACCCAGAGGTTTGAGATGGTGAAACAGTCCAAGAAGACATCGATAGAAAGAGTTATGATTCACACCCATGTGCACCTTTGTACTGAGGTGTGAAGAAATTGTTAATTCAGCTCCGCCCACTGCCAAACTTAAAGACACTTTCATGTCCAACTTCACTGTACACTGTATTATGCCACATATTAGAAAGTTACAATATCAGCCTAAAAACAAACTTCATGTTTCGGATTATTTCAAAGGGAACGTTCTAAATAAAGCATACACTTTGACTAATTTGACTTTTTAATGTGGCTTCTGTTGCTGCACTCCTCTACAGCAGTACATTGCTTAGTTTCAATGTCGGACCCTCTGTTTTAAGCTGGGGGCGCATCAACTGCCATTTACTGCAGGTAACACGCTATGCATATGCATAAGTACCTCCTACAACCTCACTTCAAAATACCCAAGCTATCCTTTAAGTGGTGTTTAAGTTACACTTTTTTAGTATTATGTGTGCGTAATAATCAGGTTTCATCCTGCAGATACAGATTATTTCAGAGATGATCTGCTCCCAAACACACAAATTAAAGGTTTATTTAGCATCATAGACTCTCTACTTACCTATCTATCTGTGTAGCTGCTTTGATTGTCATGGTGTGCTTTGTTCGTGCCCTTTAAACTGAGAGAGCTTCAATGTCCAGATCCTCTTGAATATCAAAGAGTTTTGAAATGATCGGGGTGGCCCTAAACCGATCACTGTCTGAGCTAAACACTCTCAGACTATAACTCTCTACTCATTATATGGAAGAACAAAGTTGGGCCTAAATAATCTCATACTCTCTATTTAAGATTTGGTCTTTTGGATATCCCTTCTACTCCTGCATAGAAATGTAAGTGATGTAATAAGTTTTGTTTTCTTTCCCCATCACTGTCTGTTCCAGTTCCTGGAATTGGACTGAAGGTAGGCTGAATGATACCTGGGTGCTAAAACAAGCCATCTGTAACAACACCTACCTGTCAGTCAAAGTGGCCATGGTGTTAATTCTGAATAACTTTAACACTAAGAAAGAAAGGATAAAACACAAGTTAAATAAAAAGATACAGAAAATATGAACAATTACATACAATTTTGTCATAACCTCATCTGCCTCAGATAACCTCTGGCACCTCTTTGTCCCATGGACAATAAGATCTAAGCCAAACATTCAGACTTTACAGACATTTATAAATGGAGCTCATAGCGTGTGTGCTGTCTCTGCTGAGGCTGAATCTGCTCCTCAACAATCAGCCCCGTCATGTTCCTGCAGAGGTGATTGAGGTCATTAATGTTGTGGAATGTCAAGAGTGTGAAGAGATGCTGTCTGAGGTTTATCCAACCATGACTGCTGTCTTCTCCAGAGATATGAACCTGGCATCTCTCACACGCACACACACACACACACACGCACACACACACGCACACTGAAATATTCCCACAGATTTCCACAGACATAAATTTGAAGGTAAATGTTGCAGTCACATGGTTCAGTGACATTAGGAGGAGCGGCAGAGGGGAACCGAGTGTCATGGACACTGTGAGCTTCAGAGACTCATGCAGATACTGCAACCATGAAATGAGATTTCCAAGATAAATCACCCTGAATCCACGGCGGTGGGTATATTAGATTTATATACTGTGAAGGCGAATTATGTTAGTTATAATCCGTGTGTGAAATGAAATCATTTATCTTAATGATGTTCAGTTGCAACTGGTTTTAGTCAGCAACACCCATTTTTGTTTCTTTCAGACTGAATGTTCTTCAAGGTTCCCAAATATCTTTTTTTAGATTTTTAGTTTAAATGATCCACCTAAGCTGTTGCCATGGCAATCATCTTATCTTCCTGGGGTCCACACATAAGATGCAAAAAAACATTATATAATAAATACTGTTTTTTTAGGTTTATTTGTTATATGTAGGGGAACAAAGGGTGAACAATGAAATCAAATGACAAGGAGAACAAGTCAGCATGAAAAATGACATCAAAGCTCACAATCATGTATAAATCAAAGCCAGTCAACACTGTACATACGTTCAGATATTTCTAAAAATTCATGTTTACTAGTTAATTATGTCACTTACTATTCAGTCTGTTAACTAGCTATGTATTTTTTTTTTATTAACTTTTTTTTTTTTTTTTTTTTTTTTACCAGTGCTAATGTTTGCTTTGAAAAGATAACAAGTTCTGGTAGAACAAATCCTAACCAGCTGGCAAGCAAAACATACACAGCCTTACCTGGTTCATTTACTCTCTCTCTCTCATCACATGGACAAGTGTGGACCTGGCATGTCAACGTTAGTTAGTTTTTACGGACTACTTTGCTTCTCTGATGTGGGAGAGATTATAAAAAGGATCTGTCATCTGTCGTCGTCCATGTTGAGACATCAGCAATATGAACTGCGTAACTGTGTTTTATAACGCTGCAGCACGGAGAGACCTTGCTAGGGTGCTGCTAAGATGTTCCATGGCATGTTCGCTGGGAATGCTTTCATTGATTAGAGTGGTAGCGATCAGTCCCGGTCGTTATGTGGCGCTTACGTCCCCGGTGGAAATTAGGCTTTAGAACAGTGACCTCATGTCACACACTTTTGCACAGTCCTTAAATGCAGTCCTTAGATGCAACAGAATAAATCTTTCTTTAGTTTTTGACACTGTCAGAGAGGTATTAGTTTAACTGCGCACGCAAACTATTCATTAAACTTCGTAAAAGGACATTAGGGATTTTCTTTCAAAATACATTACATATGTTGGAAAATAGTTGCTGAAATGTGAAATGTGAAAAGACTTTGAATATTATTGAAATGTGGAGCTAAAGCTTCAAACAGTTTCGATCGTTTTTAGTCCGGGATTTTGTGGGCGGTGGCTTGATGACACACTGAGGCCACCCTGAGCATACTCCTGCACCCCTAGCACTGTAATGGCATAAAATCCTTCAGCATGTTAGCATCTGTGATTCTCCATATGTTAGTTATTCTTGTTTACACTCAGTTGCTAGCTCTACCTTCGAAGTACTGCAAAGTCATTTTCTAATGCTAATGTCAGTTAGGGCTCCAACAATTAGTCAAGTAATCGATTACGTCAACAATACAAATCTGCAGATTTTTTGCGTTGACACATTGTTTCATAAAACCCCACTGTATGGTCACATAATATTTAATATTTTTCAAAGATTTCTCTCTCTTTAGCACCAGTACAAGCATACATGCTACAGGAAATGTATTACGGGAAGATAGGCACAGTAGCATAGAAGAAGAAGAAGATGGAACATGATCAAGATCACATGGTAGAATAGAGAGATGAAGAGGGAAAAAATACAAGAACAAAAAGTTCTTAAGTATGGGGACACATTATTGAAAACAAAACATCAAAACGTGTTAGATGTAAACTCAGTTAAGCTGAGTTGCCATATATCAGCAGTACTTCAGCGATACATGAGCGCCTGAAGTGCAAACATCCTGGAGCTGTGGTGCCCTGGACCTTTCTACAGATCAGGTCACCCTTTTTAAATACGTTCATTTGATAATCATTTGCACAGACTTGAAGGGTGGCCAGTAGATTTTTTTTTTTTTAAACGCGAAAAAAGAGCTTTCTGCCCAACAGTGATAATCATGTATAATAATAATACATTTTATTTCATGGCACCTTTCTGTCACCCAAGGACACCTTACAATAAATAAAAGTAGACAGAAATAACAAAAACAAACAAAAAGAACCAAAAAAGTCTACCAAATTACAAAAAATACAACATTAAAAACTGGTTAAAAATAGGATAAAGCAATTGAATTAGATAGATTTAGACAGATATTTTCAGATAGAAGAGGCAGTTTTCAAATTTTTCAAACAGGTGGGTTTTTCAGCGCAGACTTGAATTGTGAGAGTGAGTTGATGTTCCTTATGACGGGGGGTTCAGAGCTGGCGAGCAGAGCGGCTGAAAGTTCTGCTCCACATTTTGATGAGATGGGTGGAGGGGACAGTCAGGTGAATGGAGGAGGAAGATCTGAGGGAGCAAGGGGGAGCAGCAACAAGGAGAAGATCCAAGAGATATAGTGGTGCAAGGCTATGGATGGCTTTGACTGTGAGCAAAAGGATATTGTAATTGATGCGGGATTTGACTGGGAGCCAGTGGAGCTGTTGCAGGATAGGAGTGATGTGGTGGATGGAAGGGGTTCTGGTAATGATGCGGTCAGTTCTGGACCAGTTGGAGTTTATGAAGAGATTAGTAGATTAGTAGGTGAGGCCAAGGAGGGACGGAGGCGGTTGATGTTGCGTAGGTGGAAATAAGCGGACCGGGTGATGTTGTTGATGTGAGACTGAAAAGAGAGTGTGCTGTCGAGGATGACACCCAGACTCTTAATCTGTGGGGAGTGGGAAATGGAGCAATTGACGATGTCAATGGAGAAAGTCGGTTTTGGATAATGTTAATTTGGTGAGGAGAACCTCAGTTTTGTCACAGTTCAGTTTAAGTAGATTTGAGGTGAACCAGGATTTTGTTTCTGTCAAGCAGTCAGTAATGGAGGAGGGCGGGAGGTTGGAGGTGGGTTTGCTGGCAAGGTAGAGCTGGGTATCTACTGTGTAGCAGTGGAAATGTATGCGGTATTTGCAGAAGATATTACCAAGGGGGAGGAGATAAATGATCAAGAGGAACCTGAAGTGACAGAGGCTGAGGCTGAGATGTGAAGGTTTTGAGCTGAATGAACTGGGTGCGGCCTAACAGGTAAGATTTGAACTAGTTTAGAGGAGTCTAAGTGATACCAATGGAAGAAAGTCTTTTGATGAGGGTGGTGTGACAGATGGTGTCATATGCTGCAGTTAGGTCGAGGAAGATGAGGATGGAGAGTAAACCAGAATCAGCTGCCATGAGTAGGTGGTTGGTGATTTTAATGAGCGCCGTTTCTGTACTATGGAGGGAGCGGAAACCAGATTAGAACTGTTCATACAGGTTGTTGTTGGATAGATGAGTGTTGAGTTGAGTTGAGCCTATTTTCTCAAGGATTTTGGAAATGAAAGGCAGATTGGAGATTGGACGTAGATTATTGAAGATGGTGGGGTCAGTGCCAGTTTTTTTCATAACTGAGGTTATTGCAGCAGTTTTGAATGGGGTAGGAACAGTTCCAGTGGTGAGAGAGGAGTGGTTGATGGGAGAGATGAGAGGGACCAGAGAAAGAAGACAGGGTTTAACTAGAACTGTTTGGATAGGGTCCAGCTGATTGGTGGATAGCTTAGACCTGTAGATGAGATCTGAAATTCCTGAGGTAGTGGAGAGCTGGAAGGAGGAAAAAGATTGGGTAGGAGGAGGAAGTTCAGAAATGACATAAGTTACAGAATGCAGCTGAACACAGATGTGATGGTAGAGAATACGGAGCTTGTGTAATATTCTAATATAATGATAACTTGGTAATAATAATAACGATAATTTGGTTTTACCTTCATGTGAACAGATTAAACCAGTGTAATAATTGGATTTTGTTTGGGTGATACAGTCCTTGTAGTGCAACATGTGATTTTTGTAGATGTCTTTGTGGACAGTTAGTCCAGTTTTTCGGTGGAGCCGTTCGAGTCAGCCTTTGGCTTTCATGAACCGAAGTTTGGGCGTAAACCAGGGGGCAGAACGAAGGAAGAAAGCAGACTTTTTTAGCGGAGCAAGGGTGGTGAGGATGTGATGAAGTGCATCCCATCTTCAGGGATGGTTAAATTGTGAATGTCCATGAGGAGGTAAATAGGGTGGGAGTAGGTCCAGACAGTATGCACATGGTGGATTCAAAGGAGGAGAAGGTAGGAACAGACACCGGCAAGACTTTCCACTTTTCATGGTGAATTATCACAAGACCTCCTCCCTGTCCGGTGTTGCGGGGTTGACAGATGTAAACAAACCACGGTGAGTGGATTCTTTAAGTTGAGAAAAGTCATTGGGCTGTTAGCAAGTCTCGGGTCAAACAGAGGAAGTCTAACTTACGGTTGGTGAGGAGATCCTGGATGAGATGTCCTTTGCTTGTGAGTGAGCAGATGTTGAGCAGACCAAAGTTGACAGTAGTGTTGTCACATCTGGCAGGTGTGTTAGCTGACTAGCAGGCTAGGCAGACTAGCACACTGTGGTCAACAACCTGGTCGGCATTACATGGGGGAGCAGTGAGAAGTGGACCAGATAGACTTTATTGTTTTTGAGGTGTCTTCATGGATGTTCCAGCGAGACCCATGGTGGATGTATCTTTGGCGGGACAGGAAAGTTGTATCCAAGTGGAGGACTAATGCAGCCGGTGGAGGTGCAGACAGGTGGGGACGCAGCCGGAGAAACTCAGCAGCGGAGCACTGGAGCAGACTCGTCACGGGTTGGTGAATAAGTGACAGGAGAGACCAGAGAAGCACGGACCAGATATGCATTCTGCCGGTTAGCATAGTGGGCGAGGACTCGGTTACCTTGGAGCAGGTGAGCAGAGGCAGAAGCAG
The DNA here is from genome assembly GCA_023373845.1 of Nibea coibor. Lineage (NCBI taxonomy): Eukaryota > Metazoa > Chordata > Actinopteri > Sciaenidae > Nibea > Nibea coibor. The sequence continues at coordinate 3,116,017 of CM041724.1, forward strand.
ATGGGACTCAGCAGCCGGGGCAAGACAGGTGGGTGAGTGATAGTTCATGTACCCATCCAGGAGTAATGGTTAGATCGCCAATCTTATGCTGAAATATGAGACGATTAAATGTGCTAGCTGAGAACAATCACACAGTCCATAGGTTGCAAGACCAAAGGACAACTTAAAAGTTTAAAAGAAATTTCTCACGAGCAGCGGCAGCAAGTCGCACTAGCGTTCATTCTGGAACTGGAAACTGATGAAACTCATGAATTGGATAATTACACTGAATAGTAAACCTCCACTTTAAAGATAAATAAATAAGATTAAGATAAATCTGTGATTTGGAGCATATTAATAATACATTTGTAAGATCTTTAATCATTTAAAAATCTGTAACAATTGTTCGATGTTATACATTACTGCCAGTTGATATGCAAAGTTTCTGACCTAAAAGAAAGTGGAATAGAAAACCTGAGTAGATAGACACAAAAAGTTTCTCAATTTGCCTGGCACCTACGCTAGTATTCACTTTTTCTCTGGTCTCCAGTGACTAACCTGTCACATGCTTACCTCACGTGGAGTCAGTCCATAATAAAGATCTGCTGCCTGAGTCAAATAGTCAGCCAACACTTCCTCCTGCACCGCAGAGAAAACTTCTGCAGTGATTAGCAGTATCTGCTCAGTGTTACAGGGCAGATACTGGGTTTGCTGGCAAGGTAGAGCTGGGTGTCTACTGCGTAGCAGTAGAAATTTATGCACTATTTGCAGAAGATATTACCAAGGGGGAGGAGATAAATGATGAAGAGGAGGGGCTCAGTGTTACAGAGCAGATACCATGCGCCTTTACATCTGATCTGACTGACTCGCCCTTCTTTGTGACCTCATCAGATGCTTTTGCAGGCACACATCTGTCAGTCTTTCTTGTCCACTGCCTAGGCATTATGTAAAATGATTAAATAATTATCAAGAAAGTGTTCTTAGTTGTATGTAAGGGGATGGTTGTAACACGTTTCCCACCCCATCCCTGTCAGCCATTGTTTAGCTAACTGTATTAGCATAGTGGTTTGAAATTAGCAGGGCAAAAATGCATCACATTTTACCTGAGAAACTACAAGTTAATGTAATGTGAGTTATATGGTTTTATGTACACTGGTATAAACAAAAAAAAGTCTCTACCTTAAAATCATTTTTTTTCTCTGAAATGATCATATGACTCCTATCTTATCCCTGATTGGTGGATTTGGTGGTGTTACTACTGTTGTGCTACTGTTGCCTTTTTACGGCTAAGGTGAAGACCCAGCTGTTGTGCTCACAGTTTGTCATTGATGTAGACGTTCAAGAAGAGCTCAAGATGCTCACAGTGAAGCCAGTTCAATAATAGGAACTACAGTTTGGCCAAAAAGCCTTGTTGTTCGAGGGGTATTTTCAGACATTTTTCTATTTCTCTCAGCAGTCACATGTCACAGGAGCCACTGTGGTTTACTGCTCTGCTGTGATTGGTGGCCTCCACCTGGCCTACCGACAGACAGAGACACACGCACATATGAGGGCGATGGGGCCAGAGTCAGGCACACTCAAATTTTTTTAGAAATGTTCTAGTTTTCATCTGTTGTCCCACGGTAGGTACTGCTGTACTTCGGAGAATGGCAGAGAATCCCCTGTCTTGGTAGAAGTCAAATGAAGCAAAGTATCCAAGTCTTGCATCACTGGCCAGGTCATTCTTGTACATCCCTGCTACTTCTACTCCATCTGAGCGACTGTTCTCAGCAGCTGGGAACATTACCTCAAAGAAGGGAGCTGGCCTCACACCTGAGCATGATGATGTGCTTGCGTTCCTGCACTGCAATTTGAAGCAGACAAAGCTTTAGTTTATTAACGTCATGACAGTCACAACCTGCAAGGCAGGCTGCTATGCATTTATTATATATATATATATATTTAAAGGCAGTATGCAGTTTAATTTTGTATTATTTGATTTTTGTATTTTTTTTAAATTACAATAACAATCTGTTCTGTCAGTTATTTTTTAATTTGATTTCTAAGTATGAAGTAAAATCAAAGTCTTCTTATTTTTAATCATTCAACTTTGGCTGGTTAATAACACTTTCTTCCTTGGTCTGACAGAGTCAGTCCACATATTTATCTGAAATTTATTTATTTTTACTTTACACAGACTTTAAGTGACTTACAAATAAAAGGTTGACCTGGATGCTAAAACTTAACAGTATCCTTAAAAAGTAACTTATTAGCAAGATTAGTTGATCAATGCCGATCCTCAGTTCTGCGCATGGTCACGACATGGTCTGATTCATAATAGCACATAGCACAGTGGCCTTACATATAGATAACCAAAGCACTTTCCAAAGGGTTCACAACCTAAGGCATTCAATTTGGAAGTTCAGGGTTAGCTCACATTTTTAGTTACTTTACTTTGCAAGGTTTGTTTTAGATGGAGACAACCACCCAGTGTGATTTCTAACCAACTCTGCAAAGCTTTAAAGCCTCTTTTACAATTTTGGTTTTGACAACTATATTGTTTGCTTCATTCCAGGTTTCAAAACGACCTAAACTACTACACTATCTGCTCAGCACCAAACAGGCTCTCTTGATTTTTTTGGCTTGTGCAGCTGCTCTGTCATGAGAGGCTTGAGTTGTTCTGTGCAGACGCCAGACAATAAGAGCCCATGTGTCAAAGAGCAAGTGAGACAAATGACTGGTGATCATCTGCCACAGTTTGGCTCCTCTGACACTATGGTAGTGTGAAGGAGATTTCCGTAGCTCTGGTCACATCCCGTCAGGAGGAAAGAAAAAGGTTTTTAGCACAGTGGCTAATAGTGAACAACAGCTAAAAGTGGTTCAGTTTGGTCTGTTTCTACACTCAGCACTGAACGTGATTGGATTGAGATCTGGGAAATTTAGAGACAAAGTCTTCACCTTGAACTCGTTGTGTTCCTCAAACCATTCCTGAACCATTTTTGCTTTGTGGCAGGGCACATTATCCTGATAAAAGAGAATGCTCTATGCTACTCAGAGAATGCTGTTTCCATGAAAGGGTGTACATGCAACAATGCTTTAGGTAGGTGGTATGTGTCAAAGTAACATCCACATGAATGGCAGGACCTGAGGTTTACCAGCAGATGCATCAGACCAGATCAAACCATTCTTCCATTGCTCCTTGGTCCAGTTCTGATGCTTTTGTGTTCATTGTTGGTGCTTTCAACAGTGGACAAAGGTCAGCACGAACACTTTGGCGGATCTACAACGACACTGCCCCATATGCAACAAACTGCCATGCATCCTTCTATCAGAACCAGCATTTACTTTTTCAGCAGTTTGAGCTACACTAGCTCATCTGTTGGATTGAAACACATATGCCTCAATGAGCCTTGGCCATCCATGACCCTGACGCCGGTTTTCCTTCCTTGGATGACTTTTGATAGGTACTGACCACTGCAGTCTGGGAACGCCCCACAATAACCTTCTCAAAGTCACTTATAGGTTTACGTCTGTCCATTTTTCTGCTTCTAACATCAACTTTGAGGAGTAAATGTTCACTTGCAGCCTAATATATCCCACCCACTGACAGGTGACGTGATAATGAGATAATCAGTGTTATTCACTTCATCTGTCAGTGGTCTGAATGCTGTGGCTGTAGAATTGGGCTGAGCATTCTCCTTGACTGTGCTCTACATCATTTTGTGTGCTGTTCCTGTGTCACTTGACTATAATGTAGTTCATGCGTGTCTAACACATTTTACTTCAAGGGCAACATACAGTCCAATTTCATTTCAAGTGGGCCGCCAAGTCAGCTGCTGCATGAGCAAAGGCCAACGTTTGACAGTGTTATGTGTCACATAGCCTTTACGTAAGTACGCAGCATAAGGTCTGCTACTTTTAATACGACAGATAGGACATGACCCCCACTGGAGGGATAAAAAAAGAAAAAAGAGAAAAAGGAACATTTGATTCGTCTGTACTTTCCATTCCTCTACACCACTTTTCTCCAGACCAGACATGTGCTCAAAACATCACTGTTACCTTTCTAATTGTATCAACCTCACCTGCTTCACACTCATCAACTTGTTATGGAAGTCCTGGTGTGGAGTGTGTGTGTGTTTGAATACCCTGACACAGAGACCAGGGTAGAGGCTGCAACATGAGAATGAATCACACGGAACCATAAAAAAACACAGATTCAAAGTTTCACTGAGAGGAACGCCCTGCTCACATTCTGCCCAGTACAACCATCTGCTGGCCACTGAGCAGCTCAACTGGAGCAGGCGGGGTTAAGTGGCACCTCAGTGGTGGTAATGACAGAGCAGCAGGCAGTGCTTTTTCACGTTCCCCTACCCAGATTCATCCTGTCGGTTGGGGGTTTGAAACATTGGCCTTCCAGTCACAAATAGTTTAACCCCTAGGTCTGCCAGACCATCAAATGCAATTTTAGCATTCATGTTCACAAGGAGTGTGAACATATTATTTATGTTAAGTATTAGCCATGTACTCCCCCTATTCACGTTATTGTGTTAATATGGTGAGGGTTACTGGATAGTTTATGAATTTATGAAGGTTTTGCAACAAGATGTATGTAAAACAGATGTTTGTGGCAGCAGAGTGACATCGCATTTCTGCATGTGTGTGTTCAATAGATGTTTGGTATGATCCATTCATCATACTGTCTCCATTTTGTTGCACTCACTGTGTGGACACTTCAGGTCCACTCAGGAAAGAACTCTGGACAGTTTATTTATAGTCTAACTGTTCATGACTTAATTATAACTTGCTGTTTATAATAAAGAGAACAGTTTTTAATAAATAAATATCAACATAATATAGGAATAATAATGTGTAACCAGCAGGAAGTTGCAGGTCATCTACCACCTATGACTGCATTGTGTTATTCTGGCTCATGTTAAACAGTGACTCTGTGTACATGTTTGCATTATAAGTCTCTGCTGTGTCCCCCTGGTGCATTATGTGCTTGAGATGTCTCATTGAATTACTGGCATGACTGGTTGGTACAGCCTCCTTAACACTAACTTGTTTCTTTGAGTGTACAAACAAGAGTAAGGATGGTCATAAGGAGTGTCCTTCCATTCCTGCACAGCAGACTGCCACTGCTGCTTTGCCTGCTTTTAGTGTTTTTTTTATTACTCGTGCAGCTTTTATTCAATCTTTTTTGTTTTGTTTTATTCAAGCCTTACCTGATATGTTTTATTTTGTTTTAGTAGTTTGGTTTTAATTACTGAGACTGTTAGAATCGCACAACTTGGATAAAATAAAAGAATATCCTGATCCATTTAGAGCTGTTTTAGTAGAAAATATATGAAGTGCCTTGTTGATTTTATTATAATTGCTTGTTTTATTTTTTTCCTTGGTGTGTTTAATTGGTTTTAGTGCTCTGTGTGTGTAAATTCTGCCATTTGTATCTCAAGCTCCAAATTCAGCTGTGGCACACTGAGTAACTTTCCATTTTAAATGACACAAACTGTTAGATGGCTCAAAACGTCTTACATCTCCATGATTCCAAAACCAAAATCTCACTGTGCACTGCCCCACTCCCTCTTTAAGGAAAATACCCCTGGTCAGTTGTACAGTAATATCAAGCCCTCTGCCGGAAGCCTAGGTATTCTGTTTGATTCAGTCCTCATCTTCCAACCACATATCAATAAACTGTTTACTGTTTTTCAATTAAGAACCATCTCCATCTCCAATATAAAAGGTATAAAAGACAGTTTTACCACTGCTAGGAGGTGACTGCAGCATAAACAGACATTTTTCTTAACATCTATTTCATATATATTATATTGATTTTCTTTAACACTAATATCTATTAGTGTAGGCTGTGTTATGAATTTTAATAAACGCACTGCAGAAATATAAAAACTCATCAAGAAAATGTTTCATTGTGTTAAAGGCCATCTATTTTGAATGTGATCTCCAATTTGGATTGGCATTTGGCACACAGCTGGGGACAAAGCTCTACACTCTTCTGGTGTACTACCTTCTAGCAGATGAAGGTCTTGTTTTGTTTGCAGTGGCTGTTGACCTGACACTGCCTCCTTTTTGTTGATGATGGCTGCTATGGGTCCATGTGTACTATTGTCAGACTTACCTTGATGTGAATATGAAGGCTGATCTCAGGATGATGGTGGAGGTGACATCTAGGCTTTGTTAAAACACTGAACACAAAAGAACATGTGTAGGAAAATTTGTTGGCTGACTAGATTGTAGAGTTGTTTGCATTATAAAACAGTGCATTTTTGTAGGGATATGAAGGTAGGTGGGTCAGTGCAGTCATAGATTTGTTTGGGGAGAGTTCCAGAGTGAGGGGACAGCTATGGTTGTGGAGAACTTTGGACTAGATCTGATGTGGGACCGGGAGCCAGTGGAAGTTCTGGGGACTGGGGGTGACGTGGTCACACAGGTGCCCATGTTGATCAGCATGCCAGCAGCAGAGTTCTGGATGCTTGGATTGAAGATTTTGGCTGGTGTACTGTAGAGAATAATGTTGCATCATGGAGGAAATGAGGGCATGGATGAGGATTTCTGCAGCAGATGGGCATGTTTCTGATGTGAAATAAAGCAGTTCTGGTGATTTAAGCGTTGTTTATTGTCAAAGATGACTCAGCGATTACGAATGTGGGAGACAGGGTAGACTTGCCTGTAATGAGACAGGTGGTTCTGGTGAGAGATTTGCAGTCAATAATGATCATTTCTAATTTGTCACAGTTCAGTCTTAGGATCTTGCTATCTGTCCAGGATTTGATGTCAGTGAAGCAGATGGAGGGAGCTGAGTGAGTGGCAGTGGTGATGGATTTGATGGAGAGCTGTAGATGTAGAGCTGAATGTCATCAGCGTAGTAGTAGAAGTAGAGCCCTGGAGCTAGCTGGAGTGAGCAAAAGGAGGGAGACTTCTTGACAGGTAATATGATGAGCTGAGACTTTAACGGTGGTCTGATGTGTGGTAGGAGTTTGAGTAGGTAGCAAGAGCCACCAACTCACATGACTACACTCTAAGAAAATCTGGTTCTTGATACATGCTCTGGAGAACCTTTTTATCCTTAAGAACACTTCAGTTCTTCTGTGAACTGAATGCATAAAAGGAGCCCTTTAAGCCACAATTGCAGAACTTGTGGTGTTTTGAAGAACCCTTTTATTTTTTTAAAGGTTTCTTGGAATATGGATTACTGGTTCTTTAACTGATCATTTGCAGCAATGTGAACTGGTTTTCATAAAGCAGCAGCAAAAGGACAGTTTGATTTAACCAAAGTTTTTAGTGAACCTGAAGAATGTATGGCTTACACTTGCAGCTGCTGTATGCCAAACCCAATGTTGCATTTCAAATTAAATAATTAAATTAAAATGATTACTTGCTCCTTTAATTATAAATGGTTCTTTGAAGAACCAATAGGTACAAAGAAAAGTCCTTGTAAACCAAAAACATTGGCATCACCACAGAGAGAACATTGGGTTCTAAGTTGGACCTTTTTTGTGTACATTACCCGCCAAATTGTTGCTTCAAGGTGTAGTTTGAGACATAAAGAAACAAAATCTTTTTAGAGATAGAGTGGCAACCAAGGTGCACCAGCATCCACCATCTCGGAATAAAAAGTGTTGTATAGAGTAGGCAGTGTTTATTCCAATATCATTATGGATGCTGCCTATACTGAAAAGTGATACGAAACATTCCCAATTCACTACTATAAAATATTTTTTGCTGCAGTTTTGATGATATAGATACAGATCATTTCTTTCAGTGGGTATGTGACTTTTCAAAATAATGGTCATTTTGAGAAATAAGGAGGAGTATTACACCTGAAGGTAAAGCCTGGTCTCTTTGCAGGGAAACAGCAGGCTATTAATCATGTGGAACTGAAGGTAAAGGTCAGCCTCAAGTTTGGTTGCAGCTGCTCTTCATGTCAACCACGCCAACAACACCTCCGGTGTTTGCACTTTACTCCAAACCACTTTGATTGTCTTTCCTGGTGTGGTATTTGTTTTCCGAAGTTGACAAAATCCCCACAGGAGATTATGTTGTGGTTTTCATCCAGTTCAGTGAGGTGAAAGTATAGAGAAGTAGTTCACTGAGAGCTGAACTCAGGGCCAGTCGCAGCATCAATCAAAAAAAAAAGAAAAAGTTGAGACATTTAGAGCCGAGTCGATAATAGTCTGACAGAGGACGGGCTGTGACTGCTGAACTCAGAGTTCAGACAATCAGGAAATTAGCCAGTGAAGAGGCACCAGTGAGGGGAAGGCTGGCTACTATTAAAGACTCCTGTAGATCAGAGACAGAAATAAACAACACATAAGTTGAAAAGAACCATCAATGTGAGCCTTTTTTATTACATTTATTTATTATATATTTTTTTAATTTTGGTATCAATCCAATATATATATATATATATATATATATATATATATATATACACACACATTTTGTGTAGTGTATAAACATCGTGTAGGAGTTAATGCTGTTTGCTGACTGCAACCCCCTTGCCTCAACATTCCCATATGTGTGATTAGGTTCATCTTACTAACAAAATTCAAGTCTATTAGACTTGTTTCTATCTTGTAGGTACCTATACTTATTTTAATTAAGTTCAATATCATGTGTAAGTGAGTTACTGTTAGTAAGAAAAATAGGCTTATCAATATATCACACTTTATATAAGATGTATATAAAAAACTAAAACTAAAAATATTTTTAAAAAACAGGTGCTATTTTGACAGGTGACTCTGGTCTAATCCATAGTTGCTGTTTGTGTTCCTTTTTGTGAAATCAAACCGATTGCCAGCTTAAGCACCTTACTTACTGTCTCTTATGTTGAAAGTGTGTCCACGTCTCAAGAGACCACTTGTGATTGAATCTTACTTCCCAGGTTTATATGAAAATAAACTCTATCGCACTGTGCCCTGCTCAGAAGTCTGTCAGTCAATGTCTGGAATTACTGTCCTGCACAGCACCATAGTGAACTGCATGTTTTACCTGCATTGTCAGCAAGCCTGCCAGAGAGATGGTCTGGTGGCAGCTGGATACTGTTTTATAACTGAACTATAGTGTGTTTCCCTGAATGTGTGGAAACACGTCAGGTGACAAAGAAATGCTTTAATGCAAGTGAAAGTAAAAATGTGTGTCCTACTCACACCAGTGTCTCTTCTACTAGGGGAATGTTTATCACACAGTTCTGGAGTTCATACACCCACACACATATGTATAAAAATAACTAGTGCTTTGTCTATTAGGTTACTGCTAGCACATAATGGGAGTTGCTGCAGTAGGAAAATGCATTGCCAAACCTGTAATAACAAACAAGCCATTGTATTTTATCAAACTTTGTTAACTTGCTCACATTTGGTCATTTTTTAGCTTTGTTCTTCTACCCCGCGTAAGCAGGCTTTTTGTCTGTTTTCATGATCATGATTATTTTCAAACTGACCAAATTCTCTATGAGGCTCCGTTTCTGTGTAGAACTTCCAGCCAGCTAGATGTACTCTGTGCATCCATCAAAGACAGAACTCCCGGAGCAGTGTGGAGAGATGCCTCCGGGACGTGCCACAGTGCTTTTAGGTAGGATCACAAACATTGTCTAGAATGGAGGTGCAATCAGCTTTTGGTAGCCGCAGTGCAGCTGCAGCGTGGCACAGCCGCGCCCAGTGGAATTCAGAGGTTAGATGGTTTAGGTGTAATGTCACTAATGTCACTTTGTTCTCTTGTTGTCTTGCCAGATTTTTAATTGTCCTGTCCTGAGGGGTGTGCTACGAAGAGAGATTAATGTGTTAGTGAGCTACACTGAGTCAAAAAACAGTTCAATGTCGTGAAGGTGGCTCTCTAAAGTCTCTCTCTAAACTAACCTGGTAACTTATGCAGCACACCTAATCTTCTCTGGAGGAGATTATATTCAGGGTTTCGGATTTGAATAAACTGTAAAATGTGTTATTATTATTTATTTATTTATTATTTAGATTTTTTTCTGCAATTACAGTAGAGCTGTTTCACAGCATATCATCCATAAAATAAAAGAATCATGAAGGCAGAGCAGTTACAGATCACTTTGGTTGGTGTTTTTCTGTTCTGAGCCTGTGTCTGTTTTGCACTGTATTAGATCAGTCTCTTTGTGTTTATCACAGATAATATAAAATCAATAAAGCTCATTTCACTTTGACTTGCCCGAACAGTAAAGTGCTCACCACGTATACTTCATTATGGGACAGTATCAACTTTAGTTTAAGTTTAAGAACCCTGCAACGTGCAGTTAGAAATTAGAAATGAACAGGAGGGAGAGTCATTGAGCATTTTTCTGCCAGCATTCCTCTCTTGCCTTATTTGCAGCCAGTGCAAGTGTTGAGCTGTACTGTAATAAATGTTTTATATTCTTCAAAGCTCTCTGGTATATCAACCTGCTCCTCCTGACTGAAGTTGACGGTGGACGATTGGTCCATTTTGTGCGGACGAAGAGCCACATGCCCCCTTACATGGGAACTGTATAAGATCCAGTGGTAGGATTATTGGGAAGGTGGCGACTATTTATTCAGACTGCTGAAAAAAAGAGAAAGAATGAGTCAGATATTATTTTGAAAATCTCCAAAGCGAAAGGAGAGTGACCTCAGCTGCCCTGAGGGACAGAGACAAGAGAAAAGAGAGACAAAAAAGTTTGTTCCTCCAAGTCAGAAAGAATGGATGCCCTCCATTAGAGGGATTTTGTCAGAAAAATGTGAGTCAAATGAACTATGATCTGTTTCTTGTTCCCAAATCTTACCCTGTTTCTGCTTTGTTTTGTGCATGTTTTTGTACATTCTTAATAATCCCTGAACATGTACTGATGTAATGAATCAGGAAGAGACAAGGAAGCTGGATATACAGTAATATCAGCCTGTCAGTCCAAAGATCCAGTCTAAAGATCCACCATACCAGGATCAACTCTAATGACAACTGAGGTTTAAGACGAGGGTTTAAATGTTGAAATTTATAGCACGGCAACTTCCATGGCTCTGAAGTGAAGCCAACACAGAAGTACCAAAAACAGCAGGTCCTCAAACGTCCATTTCAGACTGGCTGCAGAACACGTCAGTCTCCATAAGTCCCCATGTTAAAATGTCCAACTTCACAGCAGAAATAAACAGCCTGGTACAAAAAACTGTTTTGGTCTCTGGTCTCTAGCTAATTTCCCCATTCATTCATACTGTACTGAGGGTGAATTTATATACCACTCACCTGTTCAAATCATATTAAGGCTTAAGGTTATGCAGAATTAACATTAACGTTTTGATTGACAGGTGGGAGCCAGTACAGGTGGCTTGTTTGAGCACCCTTCATTCAGCCTGCCTCTTTACCCACCTCTAAATGAACCAGGAGGTGGCGGAGCCAGGACTGCCAAGATGGCGACAGCCAGAGTCACCACGCTGAGCTTCACAACAGCTCTCCGGACACCTGTGGGTGACGTCATGGGTGTGCTGTCCATATTTATATGGTCTATGGTCTTATGGTCAAGTGAAGGTATGCAGCAATTTAATTCAATGACAAAATGATAACATTGTGTACATTCTTATTTCTCGATAATGTCTGTCCAGACACAATATCATTGTCATTCAAAGGTTGTATTCTGTGTATGTGGAACTGCGTGCTTGGACACCAGTCACAGATATATCTTCCAGTCTGACGTTGATTGCTAATTCTTGAAACAAAACGTGTTGCTGAAGCAGAGCTGCTGTTTATATTCACCGTACGGTGCTCCAAATGTGACAGCCTGTCCGGATTAGCATATAAAGCAAGCTACGTATCTGAGACAACACTTCCAGAAAAATGTGACAACATGGCGTTCAGCAGAGGTCAGGACAAAAAGCTTCCCACCTGTGATAGATTACAGAGAGCTGACATTTAAGCTGCTCCACCACCATGACCCAAAATAGAGAGATCTCATTGGAAACGCACCAATCAGACGCGCCGCTGACAGGGATGCATTATTCATAGTCGGCACACACCGCCACCAAAAAACAGAGATCAAGTGTTGCTGTGTTGGATGTCTTTGGTAATGGGTAAAGTCAAGAAGTGGCACTCAAGACCGACTCATATGACTGAGAGGCTGGTTGGTGCATATTAATGATGGTTTTTGTAGGGGAGCTATCTCCTCAGTGGCATCTGTGTGGTGGAAGAGCTTTTCAAGTGCTTTTCTTTTTTTTCAGCTGGGACAGGAGAGGCCAAAGGTCTCGTTCAGATAATTGCTTCTGTGGCTGCGGCTGAGGGAAACGGCAAAAATATAAATATTAGAATGAGAAGACCTTCCTCTGATGCTGACAGGACCTGCTCTGGTCTGAAAATATCTCATTAAATGGCCTGGCTGACGTTCATCACAGTGGACTGAAGGAGAGGTCAAACTGTCACTTTCGGTATCTTAGATCATTCTGTCAGAAATCTGACTCTGATTCACAACATCGCACCAGCAGAACACGCACAAAAAAACACCTTACACCTACAAATAATGGAATCAACAAGTAAACACATGCATGTGTTGTGGTCATTTGGGTAATCACTAATGAAGTATTAGCAAAGTCTGCATCTTTTCTTTTCAGCCCCTCAATATGGTGTAAAGCTGTCAGTGTTGGGTTTTACAACATTATAGGACATTACTTCTATCACTGTTGTAAGGTTGTAATGGTAGACCAGGATGCTTGGGTTGCCAGTTAGGTCAGCAACATTGCAGCCAGGCATCCTCACAGAGGTCTGGACAAGTGTAGCTCTGCTGGGATTACTCCGAACTCACTGACACAGAATTGAAGACAAACCAGAATTATGGGAAGTGTTCATCTCACTGCTTGTGATTGTTTCCCACGAATCATGTCATCATTGTTTTGAGAGTCCTTTATTCTATCCGTCAGGTTTGTTTATCGATGATAGATGGTGGTCATTTCGCATTTCCATGGTTTTCCAGGTTCCATTTTTTGCAGGTTTCTTGCACAGTTTGTTGCCGACAAACTATGCCAACAAACTGTGGATTTTGGTCAGAGAGAATGCAGTCAGGACTGCATTTACTTCACAACCACTGCGTAATGGAATATGACAATGAGAACTACGATGTTACTTTAAGAAAATTAGCAGATCCAAAACACCGCCTGGGGAGACCTAAACCCCAGGACCTCTGCAAGTTTAGCTTAACTCTGCTAGTTTAAAGGTCACACAGGTTCATTAATACCCTGACATTAGATGTGTTTTAGAAGATACATTTTATCCAACACATCAGAGATAGTAAAACAAGGCAGACAAGTGGCAAAACAATATAGTGAATATGGTGAAGTTAAGGCAAGCTGTAACATCTGTAACAGCACCTACCTGTCACAGCACCTACCTGCCACCTACCTGTCATTTAAAGCAGCCATGCTGCATAACTTTAAGCTTTAATATAATCTAAACAGGTGAATTGCATAAAAATTCACCCACTGTACAGTTGTCATGAACAAGGAAATCTATCTAGCTATAGAGACCAAAACTGTTTTTTGTAGCCAGCCTCAAGTGGACATTTGAGGAAATGCAGTTTTTGGCACTTCTGAATTGGCTTCATTTGATTGCCAGATTGCCATCTGGGAAGAAAACAAAACAAAAAAAAACAGGTAGTCTGTGACTGAGTCTGTGACCTCACTGTTTCTGAGCAACTCTTTAACTCTAACTAATTTAATAAACAGCTCATTAAAAAAACAGCGGTTGGCCACTGTTTCACATCCTGATTAGACTGTTCATCATCTTAAATGCATCTTGTGGACATGTAGCATTTTGACCAAGAGGCACAACCAGTGCTCCAAATAAAGGTGGGAACACAAGAACAGGTACTTATGCACATTGTTATTTGGCTGCTTCAGCTACTTGATGACTTGAAGATGTCTTCTGGACGATTCATACAACATGTCAGCTGAAAACCAGAAATGGGTGTGTAACCTTTAGTGAAGACAGATGTGTCCTGGCAATGTGTTGTGCTTAAAAAATGGGAAGCCTCCTATTTATGCATGCAGCATCACATCTAGCCTTCGCCTTTCGCCAGCTTTTAATTACTTTTTTGAAGTGATTAAGTCCAGCTAGAGAGGTCAATTTTCCCCGGAAGAAAAGAGTTGATGAGTTTTTATGGTGGTGTTTTGTGGCTTCTTAAAGATTTCCAAATATCTTATTTATGTGGTTTTATAATGCATTCCGCATTGATGTTTTCCATTGTATTTTGTTTTCTCTTTTGTATTTTGCCCTTTTTTTGGAACGCAATACAGCACATGTACCCTGCATTGTGGACATACAGTGTCACCCATGAACATCATATGTCACTACTTCCCTTGCCTCAATGCAGTTCATTTTTAGTTTTAATTACTTGCTGACTAAGTTCTCTGTAATTTACAACAAAATATAACAAAGACATACATAGTTTAGATGTACTCCAATGATTGATGGTTCTTTAGTTCTTCCCTCTTGGATCTTTCTGAACCAATGAGATTATGGAAGCCCCATGAGAAACTCTGTGCACACATATTAGTAATTTTTGTCTTCACAGTCTGCAGGCGAGCTTAGTGTAGAAGTAGGGAACAGGAGCCTTTCCTACATGAAAATAAAAAGCCCCCTCAACATTCTTATAAATATTCATGAGTAAAGGCTGGTTGACAGAGTAAGTGGCTCTGACACGGTTAAAGTTGACACTGAGGAGCATCTGAGTGCTGAGCTCTGCAAAAAAAAAAAAAAAAAAACCTCTTTATTATCCCACAGCAACACATGATAAAAGCTGATCTGTATTCTGCCTGTTAAGAAGACGCTTTCATCAGAGGTACCACAGCTGGAAAAGTTTATGTTCCAAAAAAAAATGCTGTCACTTTTCTTCTTTTTCTCTTCTACGTCTGGTATATCATTGTTTTTGTGCTGTTTGTGTTTCCAAACAGCAGCGACTCTTCACATCCATCAGCTTCTTTACAGCTCTACAGATGTCTCTTTGGTGGTGTTATGCCAAGATTTGTTGTTTTTATTGTTCAGAAGAGGTCTATTGGTGCAATCCGGATTTATGTCACAGAACATGAGGACAATAAAGGGAGATGATGGAGGTTTTTATTTTCTTCAAGAGGAACCATCTCCATCTCCTGAGATGCAGGAACATGCGAAGATCCCATATGATATCGTACTTCTTTTCCTGTGGATGCCAAGTCTTGAAGCAAAGTGTTCCAGTTGCATGTTAAACATTTCAACTTCTGTATGTCTGTACAATCACAAGACAAATTAAGAATTTTTACCTACAGTTATGTTGTTATGTATGTATCCATAAGCTACAATTCGTTCAATAAAAATAGTGCATAACAAAATGGTAACAAAGCATAGGAAACACAACCATAATAATCATACATAAGTATCCATAAAAATAAGAATAGGGATAGTCATGAGGAGTAAATATGGAAATAAAAAAAGGACTATAATGTTCAGTTTTAGGCCGTGTCCCCATTAAGATCCTGTCCTGGCCTGAGGGGGGGACTTCTCAGTGCCCCCTCTCCCCTCCTCTACATTTAGCTCAAGGACCACTCTTGAGAGTCCAGGGTCTTGTGGTCTTGTTGGTACTGTTTTCATAGTAGGCAGTGATCTTACCCGTTGGGACACTCTTGTTGGTAGACGTTCCTCAGTATTTGGGGAGATACCTGGGACTTACTCAGACCTTTGAGGTCAAACAGTTTTTGTCTTGCCATTCCCATCACAGAGTCTGACAATGGCTTTAAGATGAGTGTTTTGTTGAACTGGTTCCTTTGCTGACGGGTAAAAGAACCAGCCTATGTGATCAAGCACTTTTTTTCAGCAGACTGAAAATTATGGAAATGTGAAAGCAGCAATATTGGCAAGATATGAAATTACAGCAAATACTTAAATCTGCATAGTTTGGTCTTTTTTTAAGAAGAGACTTCATGGGAGCTCCATGAAAAGCCTCAAAGATTTGATTTCCAAGTGGATTAAACCCAAAGAGCCTACAGTGAAAAAGATTTCTGTGATGATGAGACCTGAACAGTTGTTGAAGGATGCTCAACTGCTCAACTAGTTGAAGTCTTCACATCTACTGGAAGAGGAACCAGCAACCAGGTTTTTAGTCAGTGGTACTGTCCAGTGGAAAAGTGGAGTGAGGACAAAACTTGCACAAGTTGTATTCATGGGGATGACCACATGTATCCAACCACTTTGCCAGTAGCATTAGCCCCAGCGTTGTGTTTTTTGACTAAATTTTTATTCTGAAGTCCACTTTTAATTTTTCTTATCCTTTCATGTGCAATGGCCACCAGAGCCCTGCAGGGACGGCAGGACCCTATTAATACTGTCTGAATGATAACATCGGCTCCAATAATGATCCATGTGAGCTTCTGGTTGATGTTGTTTCTGTGTGGTTTTTCTCTCCAGAAACTAGAGCAAAGGCAGAGACAGGAAGTCGATGCAGATGTGGGTTGATTATAATCACACTTGGTTTTAAAGTGTTTATTTAAATGTGTCAGGTGATTTCAGAGTTCTAGACATTTAGAGAGCAAACATTGTCCCTGGTGTGGAATGAGCTTTCACTTTCTCCAACATTAACATATTGCAGATGAGGCGATCAGATTAGAGATGTCCTCCGGCAGCCCAAACACACATTAATCCTGTAATGACCCACCATGCTGCGCTGAACGCCATTACTGGTCAGGTGACATGCAGCTGGGGGACAGTTATCAGTACCGTGACTGCCTAACGACTTTTTAAGCTTCTCTGTAGAGACAATGGCTCTCATTAATCCAATTCAAAGCCACCACAAGATCCAGTGTGTGCTGGTATCCAACACAGGAAAGACAACACTGCCCTGACTTCTTTCCAATTATGTTTTACATTTTGTTTTAACAACTACAGCTCCCATGACTCTTAGGCACAGACATGCTGTCCAAAGGCTTAATGACCCTGTCCAATGCAACAGTAAAAACTATTATTACTAGCTGCACTAGTTTTTTGGCCACTTGCGGGAGGCTCATATTGACAGTATAATTAATGGACAGAGATTATGGGTCTATGAGGTGAATCCATGTGTGTCATAAACCTCCATTTTTTCAAATGACCAGCTCGGGGCAGCACCATTGACTGTATACAAAAAGTCTGATTACGCTGAGCTTTAAGTAAAAATTTGAAAACTTTTAAACTTTTTAATTTTTTTAATATTACGACAGTAATCACTTTCCTCGTGAGTTTATGGTCTTAATCTCTAGTTTCAAGTATCCTTCCATATAACATGACATAACATTTTGTAAATAATGGTCCCAGTCAGAGTAAAATCGATGACAAAAAAGGTTTTGATTGACAAATTGCTCCAGATAGTCTGGCCAATGTGACACACAGGGCTCATGAAACCTAAATATCAAACTGTCAAACTAGGCAGTGTTGATAAAACATGCATCAAGATCCTGTCGCTGCACTGCCAATTTCTCACCTCAAATGTGCCTCAATACTTCAAAAACTGTTTATCAGTAATAAAAGAAACTGTGACCAGACACACCAGCTTTTCCTATCCTAGAGGCACATACAACTCAGATCAAACTGTGCAGCTAAGCAGTGATGATCAAACATGAATCACGATTCTGTTTCTGCACTGCTGATTCCTGTTGGACACTCACTGAAATACTTGGAAATTTAAATTTTCAATCCTGGAGCATTATTAGTGTATATAAAAATAAAGGTAAAGAAGTTACCATATGCGGCTTTTCCCAAAATATGGCCCAAAAAAAAAAAATATGTGGATGAAATATTGTAAAAAAATACACATACAAAGTTGAAGTAACAAGCACACGTGTCCTACAGAAGTTATGACACAACTTTCACAACTTCAGTAAGTCACTTAATGTAGCGAGTAGTGAGTGTAGTTTCAAACTGAGATGAATTTCATCACCTGTCACAGTAGCCCAGTCCAGTCACTTAGGGTTGCTTCATGGTACTTTATGAGGCAACCATGACCTCATCCACAGGATGCTTGGGGCGTGTGGCTCAGTCCTGGAGGCAGTATTCAGGAAGCTGAGCAGTGGCTGGATCTTGAAGAATCAGTCAACAGTGCCAACGAGTGTTGTCATTGGTCAAGCCTCTTCATCAGCTTGAACCTCTTAGATGACATGACGTTTGCAACTTGATGGACCCTGGTGTCCATTGTCCAGTAGTCATCAACAGAGGGCAGCTCAGCAATCCCCATGTAAATCAAAATAGCCACATAATTCAGCATCTCATCTTCAGTGGTTGTGAAAGTGGTGTTGACATCCTTCTGGGTTGCATGTAAGTTGGTCTGGTATGTTCTGTGCTTGATGACTTGAGGGCTGAAGTACCTGCTGAAGTGCTCAAATGGAGTGCTGGTACTCAAGCAGGGCTGGGTTATTCAGGTCCGTCTTCCAGGTTGTTAGTCTGGCTGTGGGCTTTTTCTTCTTGGTGGGCCTCTTGGTCTGTGGTGTTGGCTGGTCTTAGTCTTTGTACCTTAGCATTAAAATAGTCATAATCACAACTGATAATTTGCGTGGTGTGTGTTGCACTCAAATGTCTAGCTGTTATGTCTGTATCATCCCGCCATCCTTGTCTCTGAAATATTCTGAATTCTATAAGGTTTTATGGTGACAGCAAACATTCAATTTGCCTATTCACAGCAATCTTAAAGTGACTTAAATCACAGAATAAAATACACATGCAAAATGGCACTCCTACCACTCTGTCTCCCCCCTTTAAGATGGCAGAAAACTCCCAAAAATGAGAATAATGGCCTGTTCAAGTGACAAATTAAGAGCAAATTATCAAATTCAAATCAAATTAGTGTGGGAAAAACAGTGGTTGGCTCCTTTGAATGCAGCTTTGTTGGAAACTAAAAAAACAAATATTAATATGCCAGAAACTTTATAATAAACATGTTTACACAACATATGCAGTATCAAAATAAATTATGTACCTTTTTAAACCTGAACCTAATCCCTTCTCCCAGCTGGGCAGGCAGGTGCCTTTAGTGTAATTCAACAAAATGATCGTGTTAATTTTGTTTTTGAAGAAATGAAACCAATTTAAAAATATCTCAGCACTGCTTTAGCGTACCTTTTGTCTTTAAAGAATCGTTCAGTCCCTCACCAGCATGGATTTCTAATCCACTCCAAACAAAGCCTTGGCTCAGCTGCTCTCTATCAGGTGTGTAATGCAGGAGGAAAAGCCCAGGTGAGCTTCCCTGCCCTTTTTATAGACTCCACCCCATTTGCCTGATCATAGGACTAAAGTTCTTGTTTCCCTCCCTTCCACATTTGTGCTATAGATTTACCATACCAGTTTGTATTATTTGTTTGTGATGTATCTATATGATGTGTGGGCTTTAGGATGATGTGGGCATTGGGGTGGGTTTTTGTACTCTAAACCCCGTGTACAGTGAACTAAAATAATTGACTGACAAACCCGAACCAAAAATTGTTAGGCTCGGACCTAACTGGCACCCCGTAAGCACAATTTACCGTTCCACTCCTACTTAATTAGACAATGCAGCATGTTGCCAGATAACATTGTGGCATGAGTTGAAACTTTTTAACCAGAGGTTAAATTGTCAGGACCTTGCTCTATGTCCATACAGTCCCCAGTGACATGAGAAGCTGTGCTAACACAACATGATGTGCTCACTTGCACCGTTTCCAAAGAGGTACTCAGTAAGAACAGGATCTCTCACTGGCCTTCTAATTATTCAAACCATTCACTGAGTCATTGAGATGTCTGAGCCACATACACCACTTCAACAAAGTAAATCCGGAAATTTCTAGACTAGGTGAAACCTTGTGCTTCAGCAAAGTGACCCTCTCACTGATCCATTGCAAACATAAATGTAACATCTTATATGCTAAAAGCCTTGTGCTTTAAATGGAGTGCTTCTCATGGAGGGAAAAACACAACACAAAGGTGTTTGTATCACTTTTATGTTCTCACTCCATCTCCTCCCACCATTTCACAGTATTGAACCAGTGGACCTGTGAGAGGATTAGATACAGACAGGAAGATTTGTCAGAGGGAATTGTACTGGATCAATATATTGATCAGAGCTGATGACCTCAGCAAGGACTCTGAGACTGACATGCTGTAACATTCAGAACATGCTCACCATTTAATTATCTTACACAATGATACTTCCGCATTCATACTGTACTTAAATATAAAATAAACTTAAAAATTAAAATAAGAATGTTTTGTTACCCGTGAATAACTACAGATGCTGTAGATGCTCTTCCCATCTCTGTCCATCATGGTTGTACGGTCAATCATGCCAGGACAGAGACGGTAACCCAGATCCCACCATGCCATCATTGTGTTTCTACCATGAGTAAGTAGGTCACATACACTCCAAAAAATAATTCAGAGGTTTTGTAAAGTATCGCAATATTAAAATGCTATAGTCTTAGTAAAATCTTTCTTTGGTGTCTCCAACTGTTCAAGTTGGAGAATGGAGTAATTATACTGACCAGTTTCAAGAACTACACTCTGTTATTTCATCTTCAGGAGAAGCCACATGAGGCCTCAATCTTTTCAAAAAACTAAATTATGTAACCGTGAAAGAAGTTATAAAAACAGCAGAAATGCTTCCCTGAGTAACACATCAGTGCTGGAAGATCCTCCATGAGTTTTTTTTTTTTTTTCTTTCCTTTTTTTCTCCAAGACTCAGCATGCATCTGTTGGTCACACAACATGTGGGGCGCGTTCCATTTGGGTCAGTCAGTGTGCTTGGGGCACTGCCTCTGTCCACAAAGTCAGAGCAAAAATTTGACTGTCTTGCACAAACCTCAACCCCATCCCCCCCCTCAAGGTGCTCTTGAAGTGCCTATAGGCCCCATAAGACAGCGCAGAAGATCGTGGGCTGCCCCCTCCCCTCCCTCAAAGAAATTTACACATCTCACTGCCTCAGCAGAGCGCAGACCAACACAAGCGATAACAGCCATCCCGCCCACCACCTGTTTGACCTGCTGCCCTCTGGCAGATGCTACAGAACCAAGACAGACAGACTCAGGATCAGTTTCTTTCCCAAAGCCTGATGGCCATCCTTAATGCACACATGCACTAGCCCCCTAACATGCAAAAATCTCTTGTGCAATAACTTTACCGTCATAACTTCCAGAGCAATAATCTTACCTGTGTGTCACATGCAATAACCTCATATGCAATAATCCTGTCATGTAACATCCTGCTCTTACCATTTTCTATGAAAATACAAGCAAGATGCAGAATTCACATTTTATGAATACCCCTTTTATTTTTGTATAGCATCTATAATTTTAGCATTGCATTTGTATTTCCATTGTGGTTTTATCTTGTCTATATTGATGCTATACTATACTATTACCTATATTAGGACCAGCATCTCGTTGAAGAAGCTTCCTGTAATTTTGTTGTGCTTACAGTATGTCTGTTGTACAATAACAATAAAAGCTTCTATTCTATTCTATTCTATTCTATTCTATTCTATTCTATTCCTATATGCTAGAATACTTTTAGGATGAAACTGTTTGACTTTAAATCTTTAAATTCAAGCAATAGTGCCACCAAGCACCAGCTGGCAGCAGAAGCTTATGTGTGTTGTGGGTTGCTATCGTGGTTTGGGTCAGAACTTTTCATCTGTTATAAACTAAAGTAAAATATATCTGGTCAGCTTCCTGTCAGAAACCTTTGAAAGTGTCAAAGCTGCTCTGCTCCTGTCTTTGTAGCTTGTAACCTGTCCTTGCTATGAATCGTCCATTCCAACTGGAGGTGGATCCAAGCGATGTAGGTACGGATACTATGTTGTTCCAATCTAATGGAAATGTGTTGAGCGTCTAGTGAGTTTTTTCTTTGAAAATTTGAATTCATATCAGTTTTATTATTCTGTGTCTATTCTGAGAAGGAGACCCTTGCCCTTGTGTGGGCTTTGCAACATGCTGACATTAATGTTGATTCTAGTCTTCATCTGGCAGTTTATACAGATCATAACCCAATAACCTTCCTTCATTTGTGTTGCCGCAGATTGATGTAATGCCTCTTGTTCATTCAACCATACTGGATATTCAGCCCACGAAAGGCTCAAATAAAAGGTTCAAATGTTGTTGCTGCTACCTTATAAAGTGTGCCTTGACCTTGAAATACTCTTATTCTCAAGGTTCTTGCTAACCATTTCACATTTGTTAGACGGTACACCATAAAGGGTTTAGGTATTGGGTAAAACTATTTGTTTTGTATTGGGTCGCCATCATGGACTCCTCACTGGATTCTGAAGGTGAGGGTGTGCTGACCCTTCCACCTGGCCAACAGGTGGCTCTCCTTGTGGTGTTTTTGCAGATGCTAAGTCAGCCGACCTGGGCCAGTGAGCACCATCTCATATATGCCTCCATAATCCTGCAGACGCTCTACGACATTCTGGTTTTGGCTCTCTGGTTCTGGCATGACAACGTTTTCTTTTGTGTTCTCTTCATACACACAGTCACACATCCACACATGCTTTACACTAGCTACTTACTGATTGCTACATGTTTTTCTGATTTGTATTTTTGTAAATAAATCTATTTTGCTACCACCTCATGTTGTCTCCTTGTCGCAGTCTTTGAGCCAGGCTATGACAAAGTGTACATCTGTTCATTTGTGCAACCTCTTCTCAATAGTGTTCCAAAACCAAGAGCATCTTTCCATCCCAGCAGATCAACATGTTTCCCTCTCAAATCACGACCTGATGATCCTAGGCCAAAGATAAAGGCTCGGCAAACTGCATGGCAATCCATTCAATAGTTTTTAGGGCATTTCACTCCAAACCACAACTGTCATGTAACATGTTAGCACTACAGGAAAAGATCACCATTCAGGGTCAAATGCCTCATGCTTTGGGGCATTAAGATATGCAGATAGTCAATAACTTCAGGGGCTGTTGTGGGGGATACTCAGGGATTGATTCAGCCTTGGAGGTTTCTATTTGTAAGGGGGACTGACCTAGGCCAACATAGCAGCCTCATGAAAACACTGAGTATGAAAAAGAAATGGTTTGTACAGTAAATGTGATATTAAAGTGGACGGAAATGTTTTTGTTCTTTACTGAGTAAACACTTCTTCATGTTTTGTTAGACTTTTCATGTAATTGAAATGGTCTTCAGGTTTTTTTTCTCAAGCACTATGTGCTGAGTTATTATAAGTTGTCCCCAGCACTGTATAATATGAATTAACATAATGTAATACCAAGACTATAACTCTATGCTCCAAAAATGAATCAGTGCTGACAAATGTGGCTTTGTGAAATTATAAAAGAGCCCAGCAGCTGATTTCATTTCAATTCCTTCTATTATATTGATGTATAATGAACTTTTCAGTTAAGACTTTTCCATTTTAATTGTTTCTGTGTGAGGACAGGATCGAGGTCAGAGTGCCCTCGGCCAATGGCAGAGCTGGAAAAGGCAAGCATGGCGGCTGATTTGTGAAGCCGTCCACCTTCAGAACACTCTGCTGTGGATTTAATTGAGAGCAGCTAGAAACTCCCAGCCGGCGATTCCAGCTGACACCGCCAAACCACACAACGTGTTCATAATGGAGGCTCTGTTTTTTTTTTTTTTTGCTGAGACAACTGAGTTTATACCTACTGTAACATTCTGCTCTCTCATCAGCAGGATAATTTCTCCCTGCAGAACGTCTCAAACTGCTGCATGCTGCCATTGTCCCATTTAACCTTTTCTTCAATTCTCACTGCAATAAAAATGGAATCATTTGCTCAACAGCTCCACCATCAGGCTTGAAGACAGAACCATGTAGTTGTGCTATTATTCAGATTTCGATTTAGATTTTGGAGACATTAAACAAAGACTTTAAATTCTGTGTCCATGTTTAAGAATGCCCCTTCTGCTTATCAAGAGTTGGCTCGAGTCGGAAGGTCACTCCAGGCATCCCACTCCACATCAACCATTCCAGCTCTTTTCCCAGGCCAGGATGGATATACAGTCCCTCCAGCAGGTTCTGGGTCTGACCTGATGTTTCCTACCAGTTGAATGTCCTTGGAACAGCTCTGCATCCAGGATGCATTCTAATCAGATGCCCTAACCGCCTCAGCTGGCTCCTTTTGATGATCCCTCCCAATGTACGAGGTCCTTACCGTCTCTCTGAGGCTGAGCCCAGACGCCATACGGAGGAACTCATTTCAGCCGCTTGTATCTGTGATCTCATTCTTTTGGTTACTAAGCTCATGACCATAGGCGAGGGTTGGAACATAGACAGTATGAAAATTCAACCATCAAACATATTCATCACAACAGTCCGGTACAATGTCTATAAAACTGCTGTACAAATCCTTTGGTCCATCTCACACTACATTTTTTCATTACTCTTCAACAAGACCTCAAGGACTAGTTCACTTCCAGGTAGTCTGCAGCAGCAATAT
Organism: Nibea coibor; assembly: GCA_023373845.1. NCBI lineage: Eukaryota > Metazoa > Chordata > Actinopteri > Sciaenidae > Nibea > Nibea coibor. The sequence goes on from CM041724.1 coordinate 3,140,378, forward strand.
GCATAAAGGTGGAGGCTCCAAAAGATATTTTGAGATAAAGTAAAAAAAAACAGACAAACATTACAACTGTCATTGATACAGAAAAGGTAACAAGTCTATTTTTAATGCACCTACAGAAGTAAACACAGTAATATGGCTTCATAATAAAACTAATTTCTAATGATAGAACTGACATAAGCATCTTCAGGACTATATTTAATAAAGCTGTTGTTCCCTCGTGAGTTCATTTAAACAGAAGCTCTGCTTCATTATTTGGCCTGCAGCGATTAAAACAATAAACAGCTTCAGATTATACATTTAACTATTCCCCTCTGAGAAAACACAGAGCTTCCAAAATCATACAGATTAATCCTGTCTGTGTGTGTTTGTGTGTGTGTGTGTTTTATTAAATAGATACATCAGTATCTTTCCATAGATAACGAAATGAAATCATTCTCATCCTCATATAACCCTGATCGATTTCATACAAACATAAAAACAGATGAGTTATAGATTCTGCATCTATCTCTGCTTACAAGGCAGTCATCGTGATCACACAGGACAGAGCCGATGTAAACATATTCAGATTCAGCAGCAAGAACCGGCTGTTGCTGTTACACTTAATCAGTTTTTACTGTTTTCCTTCCTGCCGACAAGTTTTTAGTGTCCTGTTTCACACCGATGTATTCAGAAGGATTAGTTCCTGTTGACTTGAGGAAATGTTGCACTGTTATGTGTGTTATGAGTTGTTTAGTAATAATGTAACAATGATTTGAGCCCATAGCAAAACCTCACAATGCTCCTGATAAATTGGATTACTATTCTGTAATTAGATATCCTGAATTGTAATAAATGCATTTCGTACCTGAATGTTTTTCTATTACTATTACTATTATACTATTCTGAAAGACAAGAGTTGTGCAATACATCCATATGGAGAAATATGGGGCTTCAAGAGGAAGATAATTGTGTTTTAAATTAAAGCCTGGGACTGAAAGGGTTAACATGATAATGACACCCATGCTGCACAGGCTGATTGGCATTGCAGTCATGAATCTGCGTCGGAGACACTTCTGTTTCTCAGCTGGGTGGTGCCAGGCTGCGACACCCCATGAATGGTTTGTCATCTTGATGACTTATATATATGGAAGCATGCAATCAAGTATTATCAGTGTAATAAGTGATTAATCAGCATATGTATATAGCCCGGCCCCAGATTTCCTTCAGATCACTTAACTCATTTAAATTCACTGGTCACAACAGTAACGGCAAACATATTTTTTTAGTTGTAAGGCTCTAAAAATGTTACTGAATGATGTATCAATGTATTTCTAGCAAATACGTAAAGAATAAAGGGTCTCATTGAAATATGTGCAGGGTGCTGTACATGAGAAGGGGATAGCTTAAGGAGTTATATTATACCTCTTTTCCAAGTTCACACAGTTCCAAGGTGTCTTAACACTAGAACCATCAAGGGGAGGTCATTTTGACTGCCTGCTTCAACGCCATCACTTGTAAAAAAACGTCATTTCTAGAAGCATTAAGTTGTTATTTTTAATGGATTATTTAAAATAAAAATAATATGTAAGATTTCACAAAATAACGACAGGTGTCAGGCTACCATGACAGCAGTTGAGCTTGAGAAAGTGATTTTTGTCATAATGCGTCCCCTTTAAAGCTCCACTAAAAGTATGTTAACATAAGATAGGAAAAATATTTTGGAACGCTCTCATGTCTAGGGTGTCTAGTATTCATCATATATGTATTTGCAGTTACTCAATTTCTGCATGCTCTCTCACTGTAAAAAAACAAAACAAAAATGTATTCAAAACTCAGTAAAATTTCAGAAACTCTGTCAATTTACAGTAGCGTTATTTTAAGTATGTCATTATTGACAAACTTTATTTCTCATTTTTGTAGAAAATGTATTATTCACACAGTATTTTTTCTGCATTCTTAGATTATACTAAGTAATATGTAGTATGTAAAATGACAATAATAATCTGTAATAAAATATGTGGCATATTATATAAATGCTTATGTTCATACAAATAATTTCAAATTCCAATTTATTTAATTTTGGTTGTTGTTATGTCCATGCGTACTTTTACAGTGAAATTTAGAAGTATGGATACAAATTTAGTCATTTTAAAAAGGTTGTCTAATAACCGGAGGTTCACTGATTTGATGCCTGATTCCCCCAGTCCAGCTGAATTAAGTTTGATATTAAACCCAAGTGACTGTCATGATGTTGTGTGTATGGGTGTTACACAGTATGGTTTTGGTATTTTATTTGAATTTGACAGCTTTTGTTTTATTTTGAATGACATTAGCCTTAGCTTCTCGCTACAAATGACACATCTCATCAAGTCCTGCACTGTCCCTTAATAAAGCCAAAGTTAAGGTAACTTTTAAGATGTATTTATTTCTGTTTGGTACTGTTGAGTTATGTTTCCAGACATGTTGTTTCATTCAAAAAATAGTCAAACTTTTACAATTTAGTCAACTGCAAAAAAATGTGTTTATATACAGAATTTTGTAAAAATCATCCAATAATTTATATCCAATTATCCAGTCTGTTATTAAGATGTAGAAATCTAAACTGACTACTCAGAGCAGACAAAGCCTGTAATCCTTGGCGGCCCTCTGACAGGGGCACAGCCCGCAGTTTGGGAACCACCGCACTAATCCATCCATACATTTAAGTAGTCCAATCAAATATTAATGATCTGATCAACTTAATCCTGTAATTATCTGCTCCGATTCACTTGGCAGTGCATCACTTTCCTGAAGTTAGAGACACTGTAACACACACACACATCCTCCCTCACATAACGAACTCAGGAGTGTCAGTGTTCATCTGAAGGCACTGAGACGTGCTGATGATCTGACGACCATATTAAAAGCCACATATCCAACAAATCAACATTCACCTCGAACAACTGAAGCTGATATACTTCTTATCAAGTTTCCTCTGAAACTCTCTCCCCGGATTTCATTTGGAATCTGTTTCTTTGGTTATCAATGCTGTGGTTTGAGGACAGGTTCAGAGAGAATATGCAGTTATCACTGAGCGTGTCTTTGTTGTTTTGTTTGAACAATAAATGTCTTGAATTCAAAAGCATTCTACAAGATATTAAACTTGTCTTTATCTTAACCTGCTCCAATATTATTGCATGGCATAATAAATCTGGCAGTTTTCTTACTCTACTTAATGAAATATCTTTTTTTCACAGCCAGAGGAGGACATGTCAGAGCTGCAGCGTACATACAGCCGGCAGTTCTTGTAGCGGCTGTATGGGATTTAATGGGACTTCTATTCTGCAGAATGACTGATGTTATCTCACAGCCAGAGGAGGTTAAAGGCACTCTGCAGTTCACACCGAAAGAACAGCATGAATGTAGCCTAGCATCTGCATCTCCAGAGCAGGAAGTGGCCTTTTTTTTAATATCTGTATTAAGAAACAGCCAGATTTACAAAGTTGGAATGTAAGAGTGGCAGAAATGTAACAATTGCTGATCATTTCATCTCTTAATGTAAAGTGATCATATACCTTATGATATGTACATATTTTTTTTTACATTTGTTTGAGCAGTTTTAGTGATTTTACTTGACTCCTTTCTGTATCTGTGTTTCTGTCTTTGATTTTCTCCTATGTTTGAAGTAGGTGGAGCTCAGTGAGTATATTAATATATGTATATCATATATTCGCACACAACCAGAGTTCAGCAGCGTTTGAGCAGTTGATCCTGACATTTTGTCAGTGTTAAACACAATATGCAATATTGCTAACACTTTGTAATAAGCATACAAACAGTAATGCTCAAGTAATTCATGATTTATGATAATTCAATGAATAAAATAATGCATGATGGAATTTCCAGTAGCATACAGTAAAAAAGAATACAATATAAGATAAACAACAGACTCTTATCTAGATATATAAAGCAAACAGTAAACAATACACTCTTAAGCGTAAACAGTAAAACTCTTAGCAAATATATAAAGTAAACAGTAGAACAATAACTAAATTTATTAAATTAAATAAAATAAAAAATAAAAGTCAAATAGAATCAAGATAAAATAAATGTAGAGAAATGCATGGAGGATGAATATAGAACAGTAGAGGACTGTGTTTGGCAGACTTAGATTAATAGTTAATTAAAATATTGCACTTAAACGATTAATGGCATTACTGCACAAAAGAAAGAGAAAGAGTGTCCAGATTATCATTGCACAGTAACTTCTATTAACTCTATTTCTATACACTATACACCAGTGTCCTTCTCTCTGCCACCGTCACCAGTGAGTCCAGCTTCATGCCAACAACAGACTTTGTGATAAGTTCACAATAAACACAATAATGATAAGTAAAATAATGTTAATTCACAGTTTCCTCATATATCAATTTATTTGCATCAGGCTAGCTGCAGTTAATTTATATTATATATACATGAGTGTTTACATTGAACCTTTTGATTAAAAACAAAGCTTCATATTTCTATGAGAAGAGAGGCTGAGCAAACACATGGGTCTGAAATAACCTTTTATATAACCAGAATCCAGATAATTTGATCATGGATGAATCATAAATCATAAAGTAGTATCTGTGAAGAGCTATTGTAAAGCTCAGATCGTGGTGGGCTAAATGAAGCCTAGTTACTCAAACAAACTCTGTGACAACACTTGCCTGTTGCTGTATGCTGTTAATCCTGCATATCTTTAAATTTAATATAATCTGAAGAGAAGAGGGAATAACTGATCATCAGAAATCAAGTATTTTTTGATTGTGAGTAAGATGATACTTAAGAATAGTCCAGTTTCAGAGGCTTTAAACAAAAGGATTTGGGTCAAACTTGACATTTTGTACATTCAAAAAAGTCACTACTTCAGTTGGATCACATTAAAAAACAATAAGATATCATCACTACACTTGCACGTATCTCTTAATATATGCTGTAAATGCGATATTGATGTTCTGTGATGTGTTAAAAGCACCAAAAATAGTGTGGCTGTTACACACCATCTACAGAGAACATTTTTCACTTGTCTGTGTCACATTTAATCTATTTCAATCAATACAGCTGTCTTCACAGGCTGAATTATAGCTCTTACAGCACTTTCACTTGCATTACCATTCCCAAGGGCTTCAATTTTCTTTTCTTTTGTTTTACACACATAAGAAGCATTTGCGTATTAAGCTCCAAATGCTGCCAAAATGCTGGGAACCTAAACAGCGGTTGCGTTAAGACACTTTATGCTCACATTGATTTCGACAAAGAGTCAGCTGTCAAATCTACTACGCCTCCAGGAGACCGCCCACTGTAAGTATCCAGAGCGCATGTAGAAAACATCCTGAAGGCAGTGAATGTGAGCAAAGCTGCTGGGCCTGATTACATCCCCAGCCATGTCACTGTCACAGGAGAGTATTCCCATCTTCTTCAAGACAACCACCATCAAACCTGTATCTCAAAAGTCTCTCCCCCATGAAACTGATGAGCAAACTTTGCACTTTAGACTTGAGTATCACACTCTGCAACTGGATATTGAACTTCCTCACAAAGAGACCCCAGACAGTTCAGATTGGCGGTCACACCGCCCCCACACTAATGCTCAACACCGGAGCCCCCCAGGGCTGTGTGCTCAGCTCCCTCCTGTTCATGCTGTACACCCACGACTGTAACCCTGATATGGAGAGAAGACTGTTATGGATGACACACAAAATCATTGGGCAGTTTATAAATGAGAGAGTGATACACAGAGAACAATCTACTGCTCCACAGCAAGAATAAACAAAAAGCTGACTGACTGTTTTCGAAAAAAGGAGGCAAAGATGCATCAGATCCAGCTGAGGTGAAGCAGGTGAACAGTTTTAGGTTCCAGAGAAACAGCATCACAGAGAACTGTCATGGTTGTCTCACATCTCCTTACATCCTAAAGAAAGCACAGACATGACTGCATTTGTTCAGGAAACTTGAAAAGCCATTCCTGTGCCAACTTTTATAGAATATTAATAGGAAGCATCTTGACTGGAAACATTTAGAATTGGCATCAGATGTGCATGGCACAGGACAGAAGGGCTCTACAGTGGATTACTAAAACCACCCAGTACATCATTGGAACAGATTTAGACATCATCAGTCATAGTAGTAGGGTGAGGTGCCAGGGCAAAAGTCAAAGGATATTAGAAGACAATGCTTGCCCAACAGCCACAACCTATTGACTATGCTGTTGTCTGGCAAACCGCTAAGGTAAGAGTATTTACCAACAGACTCTCAGATGTCAGACTGCTCGACTCAGCTAAAGTTTCATTGTGCAGCCCTGTAGAATGACACATTTATGAACTTTAAATTTAGAAGGCATTCTGTGTTATGCTGAATAAGAAATGAGGTGCTAAGAAGAGACATTGGCCTCCAGAGCCTTCACTGTCGTTAGAAGATAAGCTATGCTTACCTCTGCTTTGATTGAATTAATTTGGGTTTGGATTGTTATATCTAACTCAAACTTTGTAATGGATTTATGGAGCTTTGATCCATTTCTGGGGCTCTTTAACTCTTTGATTTTCTACACTGTAAGAAATGTTTGTAAAAATTACAGTAAAAGACTGTAAAACTAAAAAAAAACAGTATATCAGTGTAGTAGATACATGGAATTACCCTAAATTAACAAACAGTGTATAACTTTAACTGTGACAATATGTAAAAAAACACAAAATAGAAAACAGGGAACTACTGTCATAAACAAACCTGTAATCACACTAAAATTAGTGGAATTATGCTGTCTGAATTACACATTTTGCTGATGTGTACTTTTACAATTCAGCAAGAACATAACCTTAATTTACATGGATTAGAAATACGGTAAAGAAATGTTTTAAATTGTGGTCACATAGCAACAGTAAAACACCAGAAACCCAGCATAGAATACCAGCAGAGTAGTACCTTTGAAATTTACAGTTCTAAAAAAATCATGCTGTAATGTCTCCTGCATGGTCAGCATATTTTTTATGGTAAACTTCTGGCAACCAGAGCTGCCAGTATTTTACTGTAAAGCATACAGATTGTTTTTACAGTGTAAGAGAGAAACAATCGCATACAGGAAAGAGAACTAAACCTGTCATGACTGAATCAACATGCAAAATCTTTAGATTCGGAGACTATCCAGAGATTTCTGCTGCCCTGGGCTTCCGTTTTGTAAATGAATATACTCTCAACCAGATAATAAAGCAAGACAATAAAAAATGTGGTACAACTGATGAAACAGTTAGTACAAGGTTTAAAAGAAGAAACTTCTCTGTAATACTTTCATCTCTGTTTTAATGGGAACAAGACATTTTCTCATAACTAATTGTCGCCCCGAATTCCCTTCTCTTCTGTGTGAAGCTGATTCCGCAGAGTCACTGCGATGAATTGCTCTGTGTTCTTCTATGACGGATTCTAGTTGCTGATGATTAGTACTTTTACATTTCCCATTTGGGCACTTGCCTTGGAGTGAATGAAAAGAACCATGCGATTCAGATGAAAGCATGAAAGAAATGAATTGGCTTTTCACTGCAAAGAAAAGCAGAGGGAGAGCAATAAAGCAGGGCAGAACTTGAAAAGGCAATGAAACAAGAAACATTAGCTTTGGAAACGAGCTCCATAATCCATGCAATTAAAATGAAATGGCTGACAATGACAGTTAGCGTTTTTCTCCTTGCAGCAGCTCATTCCTTTGATCCATTTATGGAGCTGTGTGGAGCACGGTCAAGGCAAGACAAGCACATTGAGAGACAATTATTGAGACGACAACAGCAGTTAAATTGTGAGTGTATGGCGAGTGTGGCCTATTCACACTGTAAATCAGTTGCTACTGACATTGTCTTATCGCAAGCTGCTGATGAATGGCTGCTGACTGATGGACAGTATCTGACTATCTTTCCATCGACGCTGAGACTGCTTCTTAGGCACTGTTAGTTAGCCAATGTGCAGTTAAATGAAGGAAGGCAAGAGTTCCATGCTGTCTCATAACACAAACACTGAGCAAAGAAACAATGACAAAGAACTGAAATCAATCCATCAAGATTGACTTAAGTTGCCGCATTAACGTCATATAATTCAGGCCACCACTCTCACTGCTCTCAGCCTCATTTCCAGGCCCAGCGGGTAGCAGTTTTCAGCAAAACGCTCCACATCGGGCAGTGCACATGGCGGCCTTAAGGGGGGCCTTTTGGTTACCAAGGTTACCCTACCCAGTGCCAAACAGCAGAGACCAGCTAAAAAAGTGGATATTTTGTACAGGAGTTGTTGGAGATCATAAGCAGAAGTTAAACGGAGTAGATATGGTGAGCATTCACCCAGGTGCCCTAAAAACAAATCCAAATAATGTTTTTCAGTATCTGCTAGGGTGGTAAAAAGGCCACAGTTTGCTAACAAATCAGTCAAAACAAGTTTTCAGAAATTCTTACTGTACTGGTAGATGTATTGCACCTTAAACCATTCTTAACATCCTACCTGTCAGTGCATAGGCACAAAACCAGGTAGTACAGGGACTTTCATAACCAGCAACAGTTTTCTCTTCAGAGTAGCATTGAATTTTACAGTGTGCTTGGCCAACCTTGGGCAGTTTTGATATTATTAATAAAGCTGTTTTCCCTAAACTTATCAGACATTTTCAGTCTGGTGTATTGTAACACAGTGCTGTCCATCTGATGTGTTTTACTAAGTGCCATGTGTAATGTGGATTACTGAATAAAATTCACCACATGCTACCTCCAAAGCAGAGTTCCACTGTGAATCTCCATTAGTCTAATTATAGATAGTGACACCAAACCAGGCAACACTGGTAGAGGAAGTCCAAGAGTCAAAGGAGCAAAGGAGGTCCTGCCCCAAGGAAAAGATGAAGGGTGAGAGTCATATCTACACTAGCTACCCATGTAATAACAGTGTCAGTGTGAGGGGAAGCAAGCAAAAGGCCAATGCTGAGAAAGAAACCCTGGACTAAAAGAAAAGGGGTAACAATGATGGCTTCACCAGCAGACCAGCAGTGTATTGACTGAGGCTGTCAGTGTGAGGGGGAGTGAAAGAAAGGCTAGTGCCGACACAGGGAGGCCATTCAAGAGGAAGAGCAGCTCTGACTTTAACCTTAGCAGCAATACTTTTTCAGGTCAGGATTTTTCTTGGTCTTTTTTCATTTCTATATACATTTTTCTAAAAATGGAAGTTGACAGAAGCGATAAGGTTGCTGAAAGTACTATGATGTGTTGTGAATGCAGGTAGGCATCATCCTGCCAGCCGTCATAAACTCATTACAGTATGTGCCATACAAGAAACGAGTTGCATGCATACAATAAGGTCCTGTCATGGCAATAATACGTACATAAGATTGGTCAATAATAGGCCTGGCTGTATCCAGAGACTCCTGACCTGCACACTGAAAACTACGAGTTACACCACAGGAACAGAAGCAGCAACTGCCTTCAAGATGTGAGCTCACAAATTATTAACCTAGATGCTTTCAGAACGTGACATGTCCAGACTCTGGTGCAGAGAATCAATAATAGAAATAGGAAATAGGCTAATACATTATTTACACATATTAAAGTTACAATGCACAGCCCTGAATGAACAATTAGCCTATCTTACTAGAGCTACACTCTCTGTTATGACCCAAACCAAAAGTGGCCCTTTGCTGGGCCTTGCACTTAATCTTAGAATGACATGATTTCCTCATTCTCTTTGTTCTCTAATGCTGCTGGTTCAGGCTTTGCTGGCATGAAATGAGGATAGAAAAATAGATATAGATATGTGAAGTCATTACTAAGTTGTTGGTGTCACCTTTACCTCATTTATCCCTATGGAAAAAATATATATATAATCTTATATGTTTTATATATTTTTTATATTTTATTTTTATTCATTTAAAGAGACCATTAGGCCAGGGGTTTGCATTTGTTTCCACTGTTGCCTTGCAATCCTGAGTATTTCTAAAACCCTGGCTATGGCCCTGCTATTCATTGAACCAGGACCAGATTCGGTGAAAACACTTAATTGGATAGCAGGTTCATTGAGATCAGGGTGCTCAGAGGGTCAGTGATCAGGTGGTCTCTAGGGAGGTGCGTGATCCAAGAAATGGAGAGGATGCTGAGACTATGCTGGACATGGCCTGAGGCAGAACAAAAACAGAGTTAGAATCAGGGCGATTAGAAACAGGTAAAGTCTGGACAGCAGAGTCTGGCTGTAGTATAGATTGCCACTATGGTGACAGAATGATCTGGAAAGTGAAGCCTACTTTGGATAAAGTCTTTTATCCTATGTAGCTTGATGGGATGCAGATGAGAGGGATCAGGCAGGTGAGAGGGAACCCAGAAGCCACACTCAGCAGCAGGAAGGTCGGAAGGTCTTCATTATAATAATGCAAAGAAGTCACGATACATCAAACATACAGACAGTTCTTTAGTGTGTCCACAATCAGACCTTTTTCACAGGAGCCATTTTGACATGAAATAGTAGTTAAATCCAGGTGTTACCAATGATGCTAATAGAGGTTCTGTTCCATTCAGGATATATAGATACACTAACCTTTTTGAATCCATCTACTTTTTGAAGTAACATTTACATTTTAGTTTATAGTAACATATCCAACTACAAATACAACTACATGACTTTTGACATGACTTGTTATATTACAAATGGGAAATCTTAAAAAAATAGATACACATCACATTAATTTTGCAAACCTGCATTTAGTTCATCTAGACCACCTATGGACTCCACCACTGGTAACTTAGAAATGGAGAGGACCCAAACAACTTCCTTGTAGAGTCCCACCTTCTAAATTCCTTTGAGTTGCTAAACACATTGTATCTGTTCGTCAAGTACCTTTCCATCCAGCAGACAGCATTTGTACTGAAGCCATATGCTCAAAGCTTTTCAGTAATGTTTCACTTCAGTGCTGTTTGGATGATATTGACCATGGACTAAAAGAGCTCCAACATTTTTTGTCATCTATGTGACTCATCAGTCACGTGTAAAGTATAGCTTGCATGGTGTAGGCATGTTGAAACTTAGAATCGAGCCCACTGACAGAAAACAGTTAAAATTTGATCAAAGATTACTCTTTGATCAGTTGAATGACGGGAATACTGATGGATCTTCTCTTCACTTCACCAAAGGTGCTTCTGCAGTTTTTAGATGTTAGAATGATTTTAGTAACTAACCAAGTGTGATACTTTCCCTCAGGCTCAAGTTAAAAATGCGACATATCGGTTCTGCAATTAATTCAGCTATCAATCAAACTAATTTACCATCGAGGTCCAGTCCAGACTGTTTATCAGTTTTTACTAACAGCAGCAGAGTCTGTTTTTTAATGATACATCCTTTAATTAGCTGTTTTCTGATAGTTCTCACGATTCTCATGTGTTCACTTTTTATCTTATACTATAAGCCTTTTCTTTTTTTTTCCAAAATATTTTTATTATGAGGTTTTCTACCATTTCATAGTGACAAACAACATATATACTATATATATAATGAAATTCAAATGATGATAACAATAGCTACGACCTAAACAAAAAAAAACGAAAAAAATATGAAAAAATAAATAAATAATTATAATAACATAAAATAAAATAATAAAAGTTACATTTAACTTTGGCACAAAGTGCAACAGACAAAAATAAAATTAAATAAAATACACACACAGAGGCTCAATGTAGTGTCAGAGTTGATTGTCCACTGAGATATACCAAGTATGTATATAAGATAAAAGTACTCTAAAAAGAGAGTCAACAGTTTCAGGGAGTCCAGGATAGGTCTCCATACACCATAAAATTTCTGTAAGTTACCAGGTATCTCATATCTCAATTTTTCAATATGGAGAATTCCTACCAGCTCTCTCAGCCAGGTGTCAAACCTAGGTGGTGAATCGGATTTCCACACTTTCAAAATACATCTCTTTGCAATGATCATACCATAGGCTACCACTGTGTTGACGTTCCGACCCATTTGACCAAAGTATTAGAAATGCCAAATAAGGCAATTTCAGGATCATGCTCCAGGTTTACTTTAAGTAGATGGGAATACCATCTGAAAATTGAACACCAAAAATCCTGAATCTCAGGGCATAGCAGCCCAGTTTTTGAATAATGTAACCTATGTATGACCTTGTATTGAATCAACCGTAGCCTAGCATTAACTGAACAATAATGGATATCATTCAAGGCTTGTTTCCATATCTTATCTTGGATTATGGTGTGAAGCTCAGCCTCCCACATTTGTTTAAATTTGACAGCAAGTTGTGCAAATTTGTAAAAGAAAGTATGGACCAGCTTTGAAATCAATCATTTTGTTGCTGGTGGACGTTACCTGTTTGTTGTTGTTGTTTCTTTTATACACAGTTTATCGCGGGGACTCATGTACATTCCGGATTCTCGTGGTTAGTTCGCTACGCTGCCGTTACGCTGCCAGTATGTGCCCGGTGTGAGTTGACGCCGGGTAGAGGATGAAGCAAAACCGCGGCGCAGCCGTTCCGTGGTGCTTACATCCCTGGTGTGAGTCCCGCGTAAGCCTCCGAATTCCTTTGGCTTTTGAAGATGTTCTTTAGAAATTCTATGTGCCTTATATCCCCAAATAAATGGTAAAAGAGTCAATCGTTTTGAAAAAGGACATGGGATAAAAATTTTAATGTTTTGGAACAGGTAAAGAAATCTTGTCAGGGAGACCATTTTAATTGTGTTTATTCGGCCTATCAATGATAAAGGCAGTGTTTTCAATATTCTTTTTCAGGGCATTTAATCCCTCAATGAAGTTATATTTAAAAAGTAACTCTTTTTTTGTGAGTTTAACACCTAGGTATTTAACACTATTTTTTGAAATGTTGATCTTGGTTGAGGTTATGAACATGGGGTCTAAATCACCTGTGAGCGGCAAAAGGTTGCTTTTTTTGCCAGTTTATGGTGTATCCTGAAACCGTACCAAACTCATTTATCAAATCCTGCAAGTACTGGACAGATTGTTCGGGGTCTGTTAAAAAGATAGCAATGTCGTCAGCATAAAGTGATACTTTATGACTAACACCATCAATAATGATAGGTTTAATAAATGTATTTTCCCTTACACTAATTGCCAGTGGCCCAATGGCTAGTGCAAAAAGTAATGGTGAGAGGGAGCATCCTTGGCAGGTGCCTCTCTCAAGCGGAAAAAGATGAGCTCTGTTTTGATTAGTGACAATAGAAGCAGTTGGGTTAAAGTAGAAGTAGTAGTAAAGTAGATACATCCGTATCCAGGACACAAATGTCTCTCCCAGGCCAGAACCCGGTCTGATCGCTGTGAATAAGGGATTCAATGTATCGACTTAATCTATTGACCAGTATTTTAGTATAAATTTTGAAGTCCATATTAAGATAGAAAGAGAAATTGAACGATAAGAACCGGGGTTTGTGTCATCTCTATCTAGTTTAAGTATGAAAGCGATATCTTCCTATTTTCCTATCGCAGTGGAATGGGAGAGCATTCTGAGTAGAAGTGGAGATAGCTGCTGTGAAAACTTTTTATAAAACTCTGGCCCGAAACCATCAGGCCCAGGGGCCTTTCCACTGGCAAAAGATTTAATAGAACCTATCATTTATTACCTATCACATTTGTAGTTACTTTCGGATTCAAAACCTCTCGTGAAGCTTCATCCAGTTTAGGGAAGGGAACATTTTTAAACCAAAAATTTATATCATCTTTTGCTTTTGATTTGTATAGTCTTGATAAAACTCAGCAAAACACTCATTTATTAATTTTAGGTGAGTAAGTATATCGCCAGCACCTGAACTAATTATGAACTAAAGTATTGCCCTACTATTTTGCTGCCTTCTAAGTTCACGGGCTAGCAGCTTTTGTGGCTTGTCCCCAAGTTCAAAATAGTGTGTCCGCAGGTGGGACAATTGGTCACTGACTTGTGACAAGATTGTATTGTACTCATATTTAAGATTTAAGATAAAACCTTGAGTTCCTTTTTTAACGATGCCTCATGAGAAATAATATTACCCCTCAGAACTACTTTAACTGTTTCCCATAGATTTGAATCTGAGTTATCCGAGGTGTCATTAGTATTTAAAAATTCATCAAGTTTGTCTGACATGTATTTACAGAATTTTGCATCATTAATCAAATAAGGGCGGAACCTCCAAGTCATTTGTTACTTTTGTTGCTCAAAACACAGTTAACACTAACTGGAGCATGATCTGAAATAACAATGTTGTGGTATCTGGTACCTTCAATAAAAGCGTAGAATCTAATAGAAAAAAATCAATTCGTGAATATGAATTATCCAATACTATCAGCCTTTTCAACAAAGAGGTCATTATTAATTAGCAATTTTCAGGGGATTTGTAAAGAATGCAACATTTGACTCTGAAGAAGGAACTGTGAGTAAAAATATTCCATCATTTTTTACTTCATGTTTTTCTTTAGTCAGTTCATCTTCCTTACTTTATGTCTGAGTGTACAGTATTTATTCTGGTCACCCAGTTTTTTTACCAGCTCGTTTAATTTTGTCCCGGTGAGCCATATATATTATTAATTCATCATCAAGCCACAGGGCACAAGTGCTCTTTACAGTGAGCTTTTTGTTGCTGCTTGTTTTTCAGAAACAGTCAATAACATTTCTGTGAACATTTGGAGTGCAGCACTTATCATTCACAGCACACTCTGTCCCTTCATATATATTTTTTCATCTTCACAAAAGGATTTATATGTTCTTTGAAACACAATCCTTGGCCCAGCATTTGGTATGTTTGGAGTTTTTTTTCTTCCTATTACCACTCAGCTGTGATCACTAACATTGATGGGAATGGATATGAGCAGCTTACTATAGTCACTATAGTCTCATGGCAGTCTATGCATATTGATGATATTAACCCAGACTTGTCAGAGCATACTCTGGTAGGCATGCTCATCATCTGAGTCAAAGTACATACATTTATTACACCAAATAATGTCTCCTTTAGGGCACAGGTTGAGGAAAGCATACCTCTCTATCTGCATCTTTTGTAAAGCAAAATACTTCATATGTATTACAGTTTGTATTGGATTGTACACTGAAACTTGGTGGCAGGGTACCAGGTATGATGTAGGGGTGGTTGTGACAGGAATGACGATAGGAGGATGGTAGACAGGATTTTCCTGAAGCACAAGTATGGAAGAATTATCCTGTCTTTATTCAAGAGCGCAGGTTTTCAGTTTGAGAGCATGATTTCTCCTTTTCGTGCTCAGATTTATTCTCCTTGTGCTCAAATTTTGTGCTCGCACTCAGATTTCTGCTGCTTTCTTTCAAAATGTGTGCTTGGACTCAAACATCACATACTTGTGCTCACATTTCTTCTTCTTGGACACAAATATTTTGCTCGCACTCGAATCTGTCCTGTGCGCTCTCAAACTTTTTGTGCTCACACTCAGAACAACACGGGTACATGGTCTGTTTGTAAAACTGTTTCTCTTTTAAAATAAACAAATTTACCATATTAGCCAGATATTTGAATCGTCACCTATTTAAGACGAAAGATTATTTATGTAGAATTAATCTTAATTAATCTTAAGTAAAGCGTTATCGTAGTTTAGAGCTTTTTTGGATTTCATATTAGCATTATATTATAAATACTCTTATTCATATAATAATATCACGATATTTTAAGGACAGCATCCAATATGAACCAGTCCAAATTAATCACGTTTTTAACATTTAAATTAATTAATTATTTATTACTATTAATTATTATGAATTAATTTCATGGTACAAAGTCAATTCATTGGTTAGTGTACATGATAAGCCATAAAAATAAACATTTTTTATGGTGTAAAGTAGAAGATGTGTTTAGGAATCACAGCCTGAGGAAACACTCTGCTCTAGTCTGGCAAGCGATACAGAAGTATCTGCTGTACAACAGCAGCAGGGTGAACAAGCTGTGGCCATGCGGTGAGTATTGTCTTTTATTATCCCATGGCCTTTGCCCTGGCACTTCACCTCAGAGTTATGGAGCTCCAGAAATTGATCAAAGCTCCATAAATCCATAAAAAAAGATCCAATAAAATATATAACAATTCAAATGAATCCAGTCACAGCAGAGACAACATGCATGGCTTATCGTCTAATGACAACTTAGTCTCTGAAGGCAAGGGCCAATGTATCTTCTGAGCACCTTAATTCTCATTTAGCATAACATTCCTCCTAAGGTTCATAAATGTGTCATTCTACAGGGTTGCACAATGAAACTCAAGTTGAGTTGTGGAGTCTCAGTAAAGAATCTGAGAGCCTGGTGGCAAATACTGCATGGCATGCCAGCACCCGCTGCAGAGTCTTCCTGTCCTGGGCTATGCACAGCCAATGCCAATTCAAAATGTGTCCGCTCAGGATGCTTCCTATTACTATTCTGTAGAAGTTAATAAGAACTTGGCACAGGAATAGTGCCTTCTTGAGTTTCCTGATGAAATACATAGCCATTTCTTTTCTGGTGTTGAGCAGTAGATTGTTCTCTGTGTATCACTGTCTCATTTGTAATCTGGTCGATGGTGGTATGTGTCATCTGTTAGCTTTACAACTTGTCTTCTTTCCTTATCAGGTTCATGTTGCAGTTGTGGGTGTACAGCATAAACAGGAGGGAGTTAAGCGGACAGCCCTGGAGGGCTCTGATATTGAACAGTAAAGTGAAGAAGGTGTGACTGCCAATCTGAACTGTCTGGCGTCTGTATATGAGGTTCAATATCCAGTTGCAGAGTGTGATACTCAAGCCTAGAGTGTGAAGTTTCTGTCCTGTGACAGTAATATGGGAAAAATGTCAGTCCTAACATCAGCTAGCTGGTTGGCATGTCCCTAGTACATAGCCAGGGATGTTTTCAGTCAAAGTCCTTGTGTGTGCACACATACCTGGTCAATAAAAACAGTTTGGATTGTCATGCTGACAGCAGACAGTCTTCTGGATTCGGAACAGACTTCACCCATTAAAATAAACTTACTTAAAGTTGAGTTAGAACCTTAAGTAGTTCTTCATGGTGGTGCAATAGGAGAACCTTTTCAGTTCTGCAAGGAACCTTTTACCTATTCGTTCTATCCTATTAGAACCAGATGCTGCAAATGGACCTAAAGAACCAATAGTCAGTATCCCAAAGAACAATTTTTTTAAAGCACCAAAAGTGCTGCACTTGTGATCTAATGAACTCTTTATTGGCATTCAGTTCAAAACTACCTAAGTATAAAATAATAAAATAACCCAAAGGGCTACAGAGCACTTATCAAGAACCCTTTTTTTTGAGTGTTGGCAGCAGACTCTTTGTTGAGAAGATCAAAACAAGCATGAAACATGTTAATCTCATGTGGTACCGTGGCCTCACACACGATGGGGGCACTCCTGCTTTTGTAGCCTATGATGTTCTTGATTGCATATCTTTGATGTTGTTGGTATTGAGGTCTCTCTACAGTCTCTTCTGATCTCTGTGTTTGCCCCCTTAATGCAAAGTCTTGCTCTTTCTGTGCTATGTGCTTTCTTGTGACCTGGCCAAAAAGCAGCATTCTTTGCTTTAGTAAAGCCCTCATCTCTACATTCATCCAGGCCTCTCTGGTTGCAAAATGATTTTATTACCTTTGTAATCACCACATCAGAATGAAGGCGTTGCGTGAATATGTAGCTTGTAATGTAGACATCATGACTGAAAGCATTGTGGAAAGTGCATGAAACAGAACCGACACAACGTGACGCGACCTAAAATAATGTAAACATGTTCTTTGACGCTAGGAAGAACATACGGTGATACTTATTATAGCGAACGTGAGTAGATATTGACAGCGAGTTATGCTGTCTGTAACTTTAGCTCCAGGAAATAAAATAAATCACGCTTGTGTTAATTTAATTCACTGCTCACACACACACACACTCACACAAGAACATACACTCATTTTGTCATACAGGCACTCCTCTCACTCAGCCAGGCACACTTCTTCTGTATGAATTTTCCAGTGTAATGATGGGCATTAGATGGCATGTTAATGTCTACATACTGTAAGTTTATAAAGGTTATGAATTCTAAACTACTTTTTTGTTTCCTTTTCAGATTTTGGTTTCTAATGATTTAGTATCGTAAGAAAGTCACAACATTTCGTGAAAATATTTCAATGCATGTTTTTTGGACATTTATACAGGAAATAAGAACATTGGAATAATATTGTTAACTGCATTAATTCAGAGATTCAGAGATATCAAATTTTCCATATCATTACGTCCCTACCACCCTCAAAAACTCAATTCCTTCAACTGTCATCTTTTCTGGTATCATACGGCTTTTGTGTCTACTGACTGTTGATGTAATACTCTGAGCGGAAGAAGTCACTGGGGATTAATCTAATGCAGGTTACTAAAAATACAGTTAATCATGCAGACTGCTGTTTGTCTCCTTAGCGCTGTCTAACATTAAGACAGCCGGTTCACAAAGTTGCCTAACATGAGCAGCAGAGTGAGAATTATCCTTTCACAAACATCCTCTTTCGAGGTGTAATTCCAAACCAAGGATATAACAGGGGTTTAAAAGCTTGCTTAAAAGGTGGATCTAGTCATGTTAATACAACCATATTGTCTGTATCCGTGTAGCTGACCTAAGGGTAGCAACTGTTCAACAGTGAACCCCACTGCTTCTGCACATTCCTGTACTGCTGATCTAAGAATTCATTACTTTACTAGTTTACTTTCCCTAATTATATACTCATTGAGCAGCAGGACTATATCAGCATACTTAATGCTGGTTCAAAGTAAAAATCAATCAATCATCTGACCCACACTGGGGTGTTGCAGCAGCTGAGTGGAAATACATATGAGGCTCAGAGTGAAGGGAAAAAGAAAAGAATGGCAAGGAACATGTTGAGAGTGAACACAAAAGTAATCCTAGAAGAAAGAATCTTACAGGAAAAACTAATCATCGGACATTTCTTTGTTTAATTTAATGAGCACACATGATATGTTAAGGAGACATGTTGTTGAGTGATTGTGTATGTAGTATTCACAAGTGTATGTTGCTGATAAAGGATGGAGTTGCACACCAGGGTGGTCTGCCACGTTGTTCACCTACATACAAATGAATACACATGGACTTAAAGGACAACTTGCAGAAAGCATTGGTAATTGTCACAGGGATGTTGCAAACAAGCTGGAAGTTATGCCATTGAACTGCATTCCGGGAGGATGGGAGGAAGTGGGATGTGGGAAGAAGGATTGCTATAGATTTGTATATATATAAATAAATTCTAAAATTACTTAAATGTTTAAGTAAATGTTTGTGGTTATTATCATGTATGTAAATAATAAAAATAATAATATTAATAATCTAGTTAGTCATGTGACTCATGAAATATGAACGTATAGTACAGGATGTACTAAGACGTTTGTTCAGTTCTTTAGAGTTGGTTGGTTGGATTGCAAGTGAATTATTGATATAGTAGTGTCTGGATTTTGTATGTAATTTAATGAATGCTCTGTTCAACCTGGGAACGTGTTGCCTCGTTTGCATGTGTTTAGACAAAAGGTTTCGTATTTTAACCCCAGAGGGTTCAATAATGGATTACATCCTTATGTAAAGAATGTGAAATTATGCTGTTAGAATCTTTAGGGCAGCCAGTCGAGTATGCACCATGGTTATTTTATCTCTTCCATTCTTTTGTTCTTTTGTTCAATAGTATAGAAATGGAACTATAGAACCAAATTAAATTTTACCCACACCGTGGGCTCTGGTTGGCTCAGTTGTTTTTTTGCCATCTGAGTCACTAATGTCTTCCTTCCAGCTCTGGAAATAAGCCAACAAAGGACACAGAACCACAGATCACCTGAATCTGTGACACCTCTCTGATTGCAGCGTGCTCAGGATCTCCTATCTGGCACATAACCTTTCCTGTGATGCAGCCACTGCAGAGAATTTCATTTGGGAAACAGAGACGCTGTGGACGGTTTCCCTCATATAGATGATGGATGAGCGGGAGTGTTCAGATGCAAAGAACTCTCACATTTAGGGCTGAGCACCTCTGATGACAGTACCCACGAAAGGATGGTTCTCTTTCACAATCACAGTGGCTAAGTAAACAGAAAACCGAGAATAACAGGGAATTCTGTGGTCTCTTTTATGTCTTTCTGTGGGATTCTTATGCAGTCATTAGTGTGAGACATGGTGTATGTGAGACATCATGTATGAAATTTGGACATCAAACACAACAAATACTGTTGTTTGGTCATCACACTAAATTCTGACCAGCGTGATGAGGGTAATCATTTTGACTGAAGTCACATAATGAATGTGTTTGCTGAGAATTTCTGACCTTTCAAAAGCAATTCTTGATATCTACAATTGTAACAACTTGGGGATAGAACCAGTGACAAAACACAGCAGCAGCACACACACAAGGTAAAGAGGGAGAGTCAGAGACAGGCTGAGTCCGCAAGGGGAGTTCCAAATGGTTAGTGCCAGCCTTGCATGGAAACAGCAAAAAGGACAATCTGGCGAGTGTGTGTGGAGATCACACACAGTGGAGAATAGGTGTGCAGTGCAGCAGGGGTGTGGCAGAGACGACGAGTGAACTGAACTAGGAAATGCAGATTGTGACAGCGGCAGACCTTCATCAGATCAACACAGGTGTTACAAATGATACTAATTAAGGTTCCGGCCCATTTAATGCAGCAGAGACTTTGCAAGTGAGCCAATGTGCACCACAGCAGCACCCTGACTCTGTACTGAACCTCAGTTAGTATCACTGGTAACACCTGTGTTCATGTCAAAATGGCTGCTGTGAAAAAAGATCTGTTGCTGACATCATTATTGATTACTTACTTACTTTCTCCTCTGTTGTTCCCCGTTGGTGGAACGTCCTACCAGTTCCTACCAGATCGGTGGCGTCCGTCTCTACCTTCAAAAACCTCCTCAAGACCCCTCTGGAACTGTCTCTTGATTCGATGTGAGTAGATCTTATTGCTGCACTAACATGTCCTTGTCACACTGTACACTGATTGTTCCCCTTTATTGTAAGTCACTTTGGATAAATGCTTCAGCTAAATGACTAAATGTGAATGTAATGATTAAAAGTTAAAAGGGTTTGACATCAGTGTTACATTTCTGCCAGTCCCAATTATTTTCAATATGTGGAAATTCAGTTATCATCTTGAATTGTTATTTTCTGTGAATCAGTTTTTATGGATCAAATGTATTTTCTACATGTGAATATATATTGATTAATTAACATTTCCTCAAGTGCAAACAAAATGCTAGTAATCTTTTCTCCTGCCTACTGGCATAATTCGGTATGGAAAGATTTGACTGGCTGTATCTGTGTAGAACAGATGAGGTATTCCATGGTATAAATGCAGAGGCAGTGCAGTCATATGAAAACTAAATTTCTTCTCTTTGGTCCTTTGTTTTCTCTCCGAGGAGAACACAGGATCTGTGATTTACAAAGCAGATGTGTATGCTGTAGCAGACAATACAATGTAATTCAGTTTCAG
The DNA here is from genome assembly GCA_023373845.1 of Nibea coibor. Classification (NCBI taxonomy): domain Eukaryota; kingdom Metazoa; phylum Chordata; class Actinopteri; family Sciaenidae; genus Nibea; species Nibea coibor. The sequence continues at coordinate 3,161,848 of CM041724.1, forward strand.
ATGGACTTTTTGAACTCATTGTTGAGTTGGGTCCCCACAGACATAAGACGGCACACTTTCCTCCAGCAGTGCCTGCATCTTGGCTCGTATCCAGTAGGTTTGACTTTGTCCTGCAACTGGATCGAGCTAAATCCAGAATCTATCAGTTAAATCTATGCAAGCTTTTCTACACAATATGCTGCACACACTTCTTCTTTGAGTTCCAGCAAAGACTGGAACCTGGAGGCTTCCACACAGTCTCAAAGAATGCATGTTTTTTCACTCTTCTTTCTTGTATTCAACTGGGACCTACGCTGTCAGCACTGATGTGAAAGTGTTGGACGAGCATCAACACCCTTCACCCCTGTGTCTGACAACTGCGTTTGTCCTGGATGGTGAGAGTCGGGTCATAGCCTGATACTTGGGCAGCTGGGTGTGGCATGTGATTGGATGTTGTTGGCAGACTCAGGCCAAAGGCTCTCCTCCCCAGCTGTGATTGCGTAAGCTAACCTCAGACCAGACCTAGATTGACCTCGCTCCACCTTGTTCACATCACTGAGCTGACAGTTTTCAGGGAGGATGCAGTGAAAGAGGTCATCCATTCATAACCTGTAAATATATTCCGAACTTGTGTATGTATGCATATGCCTCTGTATACTAGTTTATATTTGTTCATTTGTACATTTATTCAGCTGTTCTTATACTATGTACCTCTGGGTACGATCACCCGCAAGCTACACGTTCTAGTCAATGTTTCAATCTCTGCTGGAGCTGCTGTGGTCCGGTTCAGAAGCATCCTAGAAGCGAGCCCCCGCTCGGCTCCATGGCTGTTCTATTTTTGATGGATGCCGCGAGCAGCCTGCGTAACTCTACACAGAGCTGCTCGTGCTGGACAGACGTCAGAAGCAGCATCCAGAATCCAGTCGATCCAGAATCCAGACAATTTTCAAAATAAAACACCTTGTGCAAACTGTTGGTAGTAAAAGTAGCCAGAAGGGAAACCAATGAACTACGTAGCATATTGTTGTTATACATTTAGAAGCACATAAACCGGAAAATGACCAAATCAGAGCAAGTTAACAAAGTCTGGCTGAACGCGCTGTATCTGAAAAGCTCCAGGTGGGGTTGCAGCCTCAGTGTGACTGAGACAAGCCTGGTGGGGTTTTAGGGTAAGAGTGAAGAGGAGAGAGTGAGAGCGAGCAAGAAGCAGCCGGACAAGAGTAAATCTGGGACTGACTTTTAGTCGTTGGTGTGACAGATGGCAAGCTGAGCTTCTTGCTGAACTGGGGGAGCTACACTGCAAAGATACAAATTTCTTCACAATGTTTTAAATTGTGTGTGCCCATAGACCACAGAATCTGATCAACATCATTCGACAAACTGTAAATAAAATCAAACTCTCTGCCTCAACATTAAAACGCTCATCAGAGACAATCTGGATACTGATAGCAGCACATAAAACCACAGCTGATGACAATAAAACCTTCAGGTAAGAGCCCAGCGCATGTTCCTGCGCAGCTTTAGCTCAAATGCTTGATAATTGGCTCAACCTTCAAAATATACATTTGAGAATATACTCAAATGTTCTGTTCAATAAACAGAATACTGTTTATTGGCTTAATAAAATTTAGTGAGAGATGTGCATGTTACAACTGTGACAGTGCTCTTGTGTCACCCTGTGTTGCAGCCTCCCTGTCTGTCTCTCCATTTGTCTGTCTGTCTGTCGGTGTGGGCGTGGTTGTCTCTCCTTCACCCCCCCGGTGCTCAGTCTAGCTGCAACTACACACCTGGTCTCAATCAGCTCATCATCCGTCTCAGTCTGCTCTCCCGTCTCTCATCACGCCATCAATCTGCAGCAAATCCACCCCAGCTCTTCCACAACTCATTGCCAGATTGTTGTTTCACCCTGGTGAATCATCGCCTGTGCCATCATACCCGTTTATTGTTCGGACTGCTCCCCACGGAGCTGGCTGCTGCGGGAAGCATGATTTTCAGTTCATGCATGTATGTCGTGCCCTCGAACAAGGTGAACAGTAACGGGAGAAGAATTAGAACAATTAAGAAGCAACACACAGTTTATGCCTTCACTCATCTGTATTGAGTGAGGAAGAGGAGCATGATCCCCCTGCTGGAGCTCTGAGTCATTACCGACAGATCGATTATCTATCTATCTATCTATCTATCTACCTACCTACCAACCAACCAACAGTTTCTGAAGCGCCGTTGTGAAACTCAAAAATGGGCATAGATGTGGAGCTGAGGCGGGCTGAATATGAAGCCTGCCTGTTCAAACAAGCTGCCTGTAAAAACACCCACCTGTCAATTAAAGTGGCCAGACTGTTAATTAACTTGAAGTCTTAATATAATGTGAACAGGTGAGTTGTATATAACTTCAGCCTCAGTACAGTTGTCATGAACGGGGAAATTAGCTATAGAGACCAAAACAGTTTTTGTACCAGGCTGTAAACATGTTTATTTCTGTTGTGAAGTTTTAACATGGGGACTTATGGGGACTGACTCATGGAGCCAGCACTTGAATTTTTGGCACTTCCGTATGGGCTTCACTTCACAGCCGCTTGGTATGAACACCTATAAAAATGTAATAACTTGTGTTTCACTCACTCTTTGTCAGACACAAATTGGCTGTAGCTGGCAAGCAAGACACAGACAAAGGATGCACTGCCCAGCTAACATTAGGCTAGAGACTGGAGAGAGATGCACTCTGAGTTAATGATAGCACACCTTAATGTTACTGTTATTATCTGTCATTAAACTTGGAGAAGAGAGAGCAGTGAGAAAAGGGTAATCTGATTACTGTTCCAGCAGTTCACTCATTTCTCTTTGTCTCTTTGGGACCAGAATATATTTCTGCCTCATCCTCTCATCAGAGTTGTGAAAACGGACATTGACACGAGGCAGTGGGATGCAGATTATGCCATATTAAGCAGATTTTGGGGTTTCTTGGTTTGTTTTTCTTGTATGACTTGTGTATTTAGTCTGTGTTTTTTTATGGTTTCTGTGTCGGTTCAACTTCCTTCTTCGTTCTGTTCTCACCATCCCTTGTGTCCCTTTTCCTCATATTTGGATTTTTATTTTGGTTGTCTGTCTTTTGGACTTTGAATGGGCCTATGTGCAGCCCTGGCCCTGGTTTATGATAATGATACGTATCATTGTCCGTTCCATTCAGGTCAAACAGAGTCAGGGTGCTGCTGTGGTGCATGTTGGGATCACTGGAACGCCTCTGCTGCAATAAATGGAACAGAACCTTAACTAGCTTCATCTGTAACATCTGTGTTTACCTTTGACACCAATATATGTTCAATAAAAATTATGTACCATTCGGTTACCATTTTCCAAACACATTTGTGATGGCACGAATAAACAAAAACAAAAATATTATTAGTCACGACCAATAAAGTATACATCATCATATTATTTAATGACCATTGTGATGCTCCTGTTTTGTCACCTAAACTCGGTAGCTCAGCACAGTAGCTCTCTGTGGCGGATGAGTTTCTAATAATCTATGTGAATGTATGCATACATGAAAATAGAGCCGTGAAGTGATCACATGACTGGATAATAACTATTTAGTGAGGAACAGAAGAAAGCAAATGAATTAATAGTATGTGTGCCTGTGGTGTGTCTGTGTGGGACCACTCCATCACATGATTATTACTAGATTATGCTCTTTCTGTTGTGTTTGAAAGCTGTATTATTGTGTTCTCCCAAAGTAAATGAGGGGAAAGATACAATTTACACCAACATTGTGTTTCACCCAAGTTGCCAAGAGAAGAGCCCTCATAATTATCTTCAACATAAGCAATAATGTGACTGAGATAAAAGAAATATGATGATGTGAAATTCATTTAGATGACACATATGATGATGCAGCCAATGGGTGTTCAGGGATGTGGTGTGTGTTTAAAGAACAGACTGGAATGCATGCTTGTGACGTTGCAATAAATATACAAAATCAAACATACCAGGTGAAATATGAGTGAATGCCTGCTGATGTCTAACATCATCGTAGCTCAGGTGCAAATTCATCTGAACGCTCTGGTGGTAGGATGCTGCCACAGACCTCTAAGTTCATTTATTTGGATAAATTGTGTGAAATGCTCAATAAAATGTGAGATATTAATGAGATTTATCTTAGAGGAGATTTCACTTCAACTGGTATTTGTTGCACTTAGAGAGAAGCTTCAGGCTATAACTAATACATGTAACTTGGTGCAAATGGTGGATAAATCAGCAAGAGTATGCCTAAAGGTCCCAAAGTGCAACTTTTATTGATCATGTATATACAAATTTTAGTCATTTATCTCTGAAATATCAATCTCAGTGTGGTGTATTGACTGTAATTTAGTTAGAAAGACAAACCATCCAGGACCTTAGTAGTATTCAGGAGATCAATGAAAACAGAGGATGTCAAAAATATACAGTATGTTAGGGAATATGTACAAGAGAAGCATAATCCAATTATAATCCCTTCAATTCTAATGTATTTTTCATTGAGGAACTGAGGGTCTGAAAGAATTCACCTGCATTACAGTACAGTTGAAATGGCATAGTGTACCGCACGTCACTCTGAGGTCTTTGACAAACCTAAAGGATGCCCAGGTCACTGCCTGTGCCTCCTCCAAGACAATAAGTTAAACTCTGTCTGCTCTCTGTCTCCTTGGCTGTCTACACGGTGCAGCTGTGCTGATAAGGACGTACTCAAGCCCCCCAGTTCCGCATTGTTTTAGAATCCAAGGTCAAGATAAATCGAAGAGACAGACTGATTGTCTGCCTCTCACAATGCGTAGTACATGACCGTGAGTGCCATCTAACATGATTTAGGACAGCTTAGGTAAGCAAACTCCCTCCCTAATATCCAATTGAATCTGCACACATATCCAGCTGGGTAAGTTATAGCTAGCAGATCTTGTAAGTCCAGGTTTCTGTTAAATATTCCCCATCAGGAGCTAACTTTCAGAATCGGGTTTGCATTCATTTGTACTGCTGATCTCTATTCCCATTGATCAAGCTTCAACACACACTGCTGTGAAAGTCATCAAGGTCTCCTGAGAACTACTTCAAACTACAATTGAACCTTCTAATCGGATTTCTCATCACAGAGAGAACTGATAAAACATTTAAAGATGTTAACAAAAGGAGAAAAGGCTAATATATTCTGGAAACAAATGAGAGATGTAAAGAATGACAAGAAAAAGTGTGGCATGATTGGACACAAATCCTTCCCAGCATGTCTTAAAATGGAAGAGGAATTCTCAGCCAAACTAGTACAAATCACTACTTTGATTGTCTTCATAATAAGGTAAACAAATTGCATATATTAGGGAAAAATATGCATCAAACAAGTAACAGTACCTCTACCATATCAAGAATAAGAAGTCTAAACTTATGTGTAATTTCTGACCAAATGGTGCAAAAACAGTTTCCAGTGTTTCCAAGTGTTTACAGTTATACACGCATAATAAAACTTGCAATGTTTAGGTCCATTATTGTAGCATTGTGTATGTAATCAGATTTTACAACGTGTAAAAGAATCCCTAAAAATCTGCAAATGCAGATTGGCCTCCATAGGTCTTGGAAGCTGGGCTCCAAACAGCAAGTGGCAAATGCCACTGCATGGTCAACAAGATAATCTAACTATAGTGAGCATGTTCTCACAGCTGCTCTTGGACATTCCTTCCCTTTGCGCTACATTGCCTGTCACAGCCAGTTTCATGATTTGGTCCAGTGTTTCAAGTGTTTCAATGAAAAACATCAGAAATGTACTTTATAAACCTAAGTCAAGTGTGTTATGAATTCTTGAGAAATGTGACTGATTTATTATTTGTCTTGGGCTGTTGGGACCAAGCATTGAGGAGCAGGAGTTGGACTTGAAAACTGGGTTTTTAATTGACCCAAACAAATGTAAACCAAGAAGGGAACATAAACAGGTGTTTGGCCAAACCAAATAACACATGAGTTAGAAATATCATGGAAACCAATCACAAGTAAATACAAATCAACTAAACCCAAATCTCCGCATGACATGGCAACATATGGTTTGGCTCAATAAGCTCGCTCCAAGATCCTCAGTTCTCACGCTTTTGAGCTGAAGTCATAACTGAAAATAAAGTCAGAGAGCAAAAATTTAAACATCGACACAAGAGAAAAAGAATACTTCATTAAGCAGCTCCAGTCAGTCTACCAGGTAAGAGGAGACATATCTTGAGGTGGTAGCTGTCACAATCTTCATTTCTTTGTTCAGTTAATTTCCTGTCTCTGCCACGCCCCTGCTCCACTGCAATCACAATCACACACACCTGCTACTCACTTGCACACACACACCTTTTCTCCATTCCAACCAAAGCACCCAGCTGGTGCAATTTGGAGGGAGTTCTGTTAGGCGCTGGGCCAGTGACCAGACAGAGAGGAAGAACCAAGAGATGGAGACACAAGGTTGTCTCCATCTCTTGTGTGTGGTCTTGCAAAATCCCTCCTCTTGCTCCAGTCAGCTCTTGTGAGTAGAACACACCGCAACACTCACTAGCCACCACTTTTGTTATGTAACAAGTATTAATTGCTGATTTATTGGTTGTTTGTTACTGAAAACTCTCTCGTCCAGCAGGTTCTCATGGATCGTGGCTGCTGCTGCGGTCCTGCATGGCGTCCACTACATATTATTATTATTTATAATAATAATTATCATTATTACTGTCATTATTGTCATCATTATTTCTACCATATCTCCATTACAGTTTATAGTTAGTTAATGATTTGCTGCTGCTGTGCATCTGTGTCTCTCTATCTCTATCACAGGTTCCACTGCTACTGTAATCACTCTACCATTTATTGTAATTCATTGTCATTTTATCATTCATTGTAATTGTACAATATGTTTGTGTTGATTGTTCTGTACATGTGACATCTATTGCACGTCTGTCCATCCTGGGAGAGGGATCCCTCCTCGGTCCAAAATGATTCAGCCCACATTTCAAATCTTTAAAGTTAAACTGATCCTGGAAAGTCCCTTAATGCCCTGCTGCATTGGTGGGGGTCCCACCTAGTCCCTTGCTTCCTGAGGAAGGCCTCCAGTACCTCTTTGACTTGAAGGGATATGGCCGAGAAGAAAGGTCATGGGTTCATGCTCAATACATCCATGACCCCCCTCTCATCAAGGACTTCCATTGCCAACATCCAGCAATGTCCACCCCAGAAAACCTTGCCCTTCATGGCTCTAGTGTCTAGTATCTGTATCTGTGTCTAGTATCTTCTGAAGAACACTCATCCTTAACAGAACACAGCAAGGACTGATCCTTTGCACTTTGCAACTAAAAAAGTTCTTCTGAGAACAACAAAAAAAAAAAAAAAAAGATGGAACCTGAGGTGTCCTGCAAGCTTCTATTTCAGGTCTTGTCCTTTTTAACTGTTATGCTACCACTTGGCAACATCATCAGAAAGCAAAACATTGAGTTTCATAGCTACGTTCATGATCAGTGCTATATATTTCTCTATCCCCTCAGCATCAGCTGATCCTTTCTCTCTCACTTTAAATTTCCAGAGTTCAAAACTATGTGCCCCAAGGCCTCCAGCATGTCATACCCTCCATTCAATGCATAATCAGCTCATAGAGGATCTTTGCACTCTACCTCCAATTATAAGAGACTTGATTTAACTGAACGCACAATTAAAGCTCATAATTTAGCTCGGTGGTCCTTTATCAGTCTACCTGTGCATCTATTTTTATTTGAATCCTGATGTCTTCAGATGAAAAGTACAATTATGCTGGCCGGGATTCAGTGTCACATTCAATGCCAGGATGCATGATCTCAGAGCCTTCTCGGTAAATCCTTCCATTCAACCTTAAAAAGATGCATAGAAAGGTAGAAAGGCAGTGATTGCATGTCATGATTTCACTGTTGCAGAAAATGGTGCCAAGAATGAGGAAGTCTGTTTTTCACTATGTTACTGTTGTAAGCAGTTCTGCTCATGGTCCTCTATGGGTTTTTCAGGTGTGGAAATATACAATCAGATTGTTCTTCTTTGATCCTGAGCATGATCTCGCCTGTCTGATAGATCTTGCCATGGCACCCAAATTATCACTGTCAAGACTAACTCTATTTTTTGTCACTTCTCTTCCATGATATTCTTGTATAATCAATATGAAACCATTAGTAATCACCCCTGTTCATCATTGCTGCTGGCTGCAAACCAGTGACAAGATCCTGGTTCTGTGCAAAGCTGGGTGATCTCTGCTTGAACTGTAGCCTACCCCCTGAACACTATAAGGTTTTGCTGCAACTACAACTACAGCTCTCCATCTGTCTACCTAGACACTAAAATCCCTGGGCTGCTGGTCATCTTCTGCCTATCAACCCTAAGCCAGGCTCTACAAGAGCTTAGGGTTCTCAATGGTGCTGAATTCTGCTCAAAGTTTTTGCTTCTCAAAAGGTTTCACTATAAACTAAAGTTGATTTTTTTTTTTCTTGCCACTGTCACCAAGTGCTTGCCACTGTCGCCAAGTGGGAATTGTTGGGTTGTAAATAATATTATCAGAGTACAGTTTAGACCTGTATAAAGGCTCCTGAGATAACTTCTGTTATTTGGTTCTATATGAAAAAAAACTTAATTGAATTGGAATTGAATTTTGTTTGGTTGAATGTTAGCGGACCCAAAGTGCAAACACTGTCTGAGACCAGAATAAGTTTAAATAGTTTATTGATCAGAGGAGAATGTGCAGTGACAGGTGAAGACAAAGGGATCCAGGGCTGGGCTGGTGTTGGCAGAAGTCCAGAATACAGGAATGGAGATGAAACAGGGCTGGACGTGGTGGGTGGGTGGCAGGGAGGTATTCCTGGATTACAGTAAAGTCAAAGACAAATGTCCAAACTTGCAGAGAGTCTTTGAGACTGAACCAGTCTTTAATACCGCAGAGGTTGATGAGGAACAGGTGGTGAGGTAATCAGGTAGGTAAACCGAGGCCACGGCCAACAACTCACAAAATAAAGAGAGAAACAATGGGACCTAGGAAATACGTCACAAATAATAATTGAAATGTACATTTAAAAAAAAAAAAAAAAAAGGAATAAAAATATTGTAAACTTTGTTTTTGATCATATTGTTTATGTTTCTTTTCAGATAAATTGCATGGACCCATAAGAATTTTTGGAGTGATACATATATTATATATATTATTGATAATATAATATATATAATAACTTTCACATCTTTGGAATTTGTCCAAAACAAAATAAATCCTGCTGTGTTTTATGACAGATTGAGATTGAATGAAAACACAGATCAGGTCACTGCGAAACAAACTGTCTGTAGAAACAAAACTAATTTTGAGTTGATTAATGAACATTGACACTGTTTTATAGTACTCTTTTATTAGTAGTATTTTAAAGGGGACCTCTTGTGCTTTCCCTGAGTTGCTGTCATATACATATATTGTTACAAAGTTGAATGTTCATATTAAACAAGGCCAAAGTTTCAAATAATGAAGTAAACTCAAGCTTAAACTTAAACTGAGTAAAAAGAAAACTCTTTAAGACTGCTGCATATGCAAGTGCTCAGTCTATCAATTCAGGCACTCTGGACTAGTCAACTCTCACAGAACTTGTTTTTGTTTTTTTTGCAGAAACATTTTGCTTGTTTGTTTTTTTCTGATGTCCCCCAGTTTATTGGTTATTGATATCACTGTCTATACTCTAGTGATTTAGAGTCAGCTAACAGGATGGTTAGCAGCTAACCGCTAACAACAACAGCTATCAGGAAACTGTAAATGAGCAAAAGTTGACGCAGAGCAGAGGACACCAGAGGGAAGACCATAAAAAATAATAAATTCATCAAAGTTTTTGTAAAGTAATCAGTGAGGATTGGTCCCCAGAAACCCTCCACTCCTTTTGTTTTTCCAACCAAATTGTCTCATTTGTGTTCTGATAGTGAAATGAATCACAAACACCAGCGCTGCCCTTTGGGCCTTCTAAGCAGGAGAAAGTGGGCTGTTGTCTGGGGGGCGGGTTAAAGCCAGATGATGAATTGAGGGACTGCGTAAAGGCCAGTTTAACCCCAAAACTCCACTGGGCATGTCACGGCTGTGGCGCTGTTTTGTTCCATCCTCTGTGCGACTTCAAACTCCACCGGGAGCGTTTCAAAAGAGGAACGTTTAGGCTGCCAGACTTTGTTTACTACACACGAAACGCAGCACATCCACACCCGGTGGAATTTTAGGGTGAGACAAATAAGAATGTTTTTGAACTGTGAATCATGTGAAACCACTCTAGTGGAATCTCAGAATAAAAATATAGAGCTGAGGATAATAGGTCCCGTTTAATAATCATTTGCTGCCTCACATTCTTTTGTCAATAGGACAAAAAAAATGACTACAAGATGTGTTGATGTCAGCTCTAAAATGATTGGTGGAACACAAAGGTTCCTCGTACAGCTTCACACTGAACAAGTTCTCATAAAAGCATACAAGATTATGGATGACCCCACATGTCCTCTATGACTACAAGCTTCTGCCATTAAGAGTGTGTACAATAAACAGAGATTTTTATTCCATTAAACTTACAAAAAGTCTCAGTACAAGGAATTGTGAGTTTACTTTGACAAGGAGTGATGCTTTCATGTTTGTAATAATAATTGATTTATTCTTTATGTGTACTTGTTTGCACAGTTGAGGGATGAATAAAGTATTTTGACATTGAATTGAATCTGTGGGTGTTTGTCGGCTCTGTATGAGGGTCGTGTATAGATGGTAGTCCAATATCTCTTTGAGATTTGCTCACATTGTTTTTACACCATTTGTCATTACAGCCAGCGGTAGAGAACAGATTCAAGATTACCATATGTCACAGCAAATAGCCATGTAACCTAGAAAAGCATAATTTGTCACTTTGGGACTTTTATCTTATTTATCTGACATCTAGGCCATGTGGAGCAAAGACGGGGAGGTATTTTAAGTGCACTGATGTTCTTTCTTTATTTCATCTTATACTTCCTTTTACAGAGAGAGAGAGAGAGAGTTCAGAGTTGCAAATATCATCAGTGCTGGTCTATAAAGATGTAGGAAAAGTGATCTGGTCTGATGAGCTATCCTTCACTGTGTGGCGTACTGCCAGAAGTGAAGCTGTTCTGGCAGCACATGGTGGCCCAGTGCCTCGCCAAGACACTTAATGATGGGTTTTCCTTTAATTTACCATTTGTCTGCAGTTCTTCAAAGCAATTAAGACACTATTATTACAATATCATGTTAACACTTTCCAGTATTTTATTTGAAGTTTTGATATCCACAATAAGATAAGTGTACATTTGTGGTTTTAAGTGCCAGACCTCAGAATGGTTTTACATCTGATCTCACACTGGTTTCTCTCTGGAGCCCAGAAGGGTCTTTTGTGTGTTGTTCAGTCCCAGATTTACTTTTTTATCAGTCACTCTCTCATTTTCTCTTCTTAGCTTCCCCTGTCAACATCCTCTTCTCTTCTCTCTTTATCTTCATAGAGGCCGAGCCGACTTGCCCAGCTCTGGTTCTGGTACGACGTTGGCTCCACTCTGTCAGTATTCGCCCATGTTTGCTGGTCCTCCTCTTCTCAGTGGTCCAAAACACCTGTGGTATAAAGACTAACACTCCCCCAGTGCTCTGATCTTACAGTCTGGTGGCCCGGCTAACAAACTGAGCAACCATTAGCTAACTTCAGCTATACACTGATCAGACATAACATTATGTGTAGATCACCTTTTGCCAGAAAAAAACAGTCCTGCCCCAACAAGGCATGCACTCCTTTATGCCTCTGAAGTGAGTAATATATATATATATATATATTATTTCTGAACAAGACTTGAACACTCACTTAAATGCAGCACAGAATAACTGGAATAACTGAGCACCAGTGTATTTAGGGTCCCTTTCTTAAACCAGTAACTTGCTCTTGAGGCTGTTCACTTTTGGGGAAAGCTTTGGACGGTCCAGCTCGAGGAAGAGTTTGTGAAAGGCCTCAAAAATGTATCTGAGCTCCTTGGGCGAGGCAAGATTCACTGCATACATCAAACCAATGAGCATGGTGCCCTCTGAGTGGAAGAGGTTCAGAAGCCTGGGAGACTATTCATCCAGCTTGGACATGAACTTCGACTCCAGATGCACCGTTGTAATTCTGTGAAACTCATCCTGGATCTAAAAGACAAATGATGTAACCTGTAAACTATATTTGATAATACCATTTCTTCAGTGTGCAAAAGTTTTGCATCTTTTTTTTGATCAGTTTGTTGTTGTCTCTTTTCCTTACTTCAGTTAACAACTGAATCCTGTCCTGTTCTTGACTTTTCATTCACATCTCTCCTGCTGGGTATGGTGGGAGGTAGTTTACTTCTGCCTTTAAAGTCCTCGTGCCCCATGCTCTTGGTGGTTCCACAGTAGAAGATGTGCACAATGGGGACTGGTGCTCTGGCTCTGCTGCTCTGGAAGCAGAGACGCTGCTTAGCTTTCCAGGCCAGTGATACGGTGTTGCTGCTCCAGGAGAGGTCCTCAGCGAGGTGCACACCAAGGAACCCGGTGCTGCTCATTCTCTCCACCCAGTACCGTTGATGGTCAGTGGAGGGTGCTGGGTGGAGGCTCTCCAGAAATTGACAACAATCTCCTTCGTCCTCTCCACATTGAGAGAGATTGCATCATCTGTGGGTTCGCTTGATATGCAAATTGGTAGGGGTCCAGCGAGGGAGGATGGATGTGCCGCATGACTGACTGCTCAAAGCACTTCATGATGATGGAGGCCTTCTTTGGAACCGGAATGGTGGTGGTACTCTTGAAGCAGGTGGGGAGAACTGCTTGGCTCAGGGACATCTGTGATCTCCGCACAGTCCTTTAGCACACAACCAGGAACGTCAGGTCCTGCAGCCTTGCGAGAGCTGATCCTGGAGAGGGATCTCCTCACGCTGGCTGGAGACAGGGACAGCACCTGGTCATCTGGAGGAGGTGGTGTCTTCTGTGCAGGGGTGCTGTTGTCAGCTTCAAACCACCCAAAGAAGTCATTCAGTTTGTTCAGCAGAGTGATGTCACTATCACAGGTCTGTGGTCGAGGTTTATGCTCTGTGATGGTCTGTAACCCCTGCCACAGGCTCCCTGTGTCTCTGCTTTCAGTGAAGTGGTGAGTTATCCTGCTGCTGTGCTGCCTCTTTGATGCCACAGGACAGGTTGGCTCTCGCTGATCTCAGACCAGCCTTATCACCTGCTCTGAAAACTTTCAGAGTATAGCCGATAACACGAAGTGCAGACAATATAACTTTTATTTACTCACGTGTTTCTCAGCTAGTTTGTTAAGGTGGGGGAGGGATGAAGCTCCGACTGACTTTGAATCATGATATAGGCTACATTAAACTTAATATACTGCCAGTAAACTTGTTAGGTAACTTGCGGTAACCACAAAACAATGTTCAACTGCTGGAGTAACATAGATATAAAGGGTTGTTATTAGAGCCTCAGCAGGTGGCAGTCGACGGCAGCTGTGGCAGACATCAGCGTCCACGTGGCACAAATGCCTTGGGCGAAAGTGTAAGCCAGTTGAAACCAAAGAGTTCCCAATGAGTAGAATTTATTAATTTTTCGACATTGTTTACTCTACTGATAAAATATTGAAATATTGATTAAATTCTACTCTTTGATTTTCAGGTATTATTCAAACAAAAATGAGTAAAATGCAGTTGATAATAATATTCAAATTTGATTAAATCAAGATAATAATATACCAAACTGCACACAGACATCTTTTTTATGTAAAGTCTTTATTTTGTAAATATTAATTTAGCTCAGTCCCATGCAGGGCGAGAGTTTGGCAGATCTCAGGTCAGCGTCCAGACGTGACCCTGTGTGAGAGTGAGGGAGCTGTCTGCCTCTGAGGTGCTGCAGTGATTCACAGGCACACACAGAGGTACACAGTACACAATGCACACAGAGATTACACACGTTTATTAATTACATCTTAAGTAATTTATGTTTAGAAGTGTTGCTAATTGCTCTTTTTTTTATTCATTCTCCAGTCACACCAGTACATTTTCATTTAAACTCCAGGGAGAGGGAAGCTTTGTGTCCAAAACATGAGCTGCATAAAGATCTTTGACGAGCTGCAGCCTGCAAACAGTGTGTGGATTGTGCAGCTCTGGACCCCTGTGAGTCATTTTATTTATTTATTTTTAACCATGATTGGTTTATAGTGAATATATGGGCATCACGCACTGTTTCTTCTCAGCCAATAAAGACTGAAATTGGGCGATGAAGAGAGAGAGAGAGAGAGAGAGAGAGAGAGAGAGATGCCAATTAAACAGGTAGAGGAGGGGGGCTGAGAGAGAGAGAGAGGGAGGGAGAGGTGGATGAAGCTCACACTGAGGGAGTGTCTGAGTGACGACGTGAGAGCATTTCACTCCTTCACGCCACTTCCATCCCTCCATGCTGGACGCGTGAGTGTGGAGGACTCCTCTCTCCTTCTTTTCTGCGTGCGTTCTCTCTCTCTCTCTCCCTCTCTGTCTCTCTCTTCACCGACAGTGATCAACCCGTTGCGGTTCGGATATACTACGGTCCGGTCCTGATCCAGGATCCTGGAAGATGGATCTATCGCTGCGCCTCATCTGGCTCCACACACTGAGCGTGTTGAGCGCGGCGTCCGCCGCCACTCACTGTGAGTACACTGCACTGACTGACTGTGTTCACCTACAGCTCACCTCTGACTTCACTTCGCAGTCTTAACGAGAAAGCAGAGGTTGTGTAGAGGGGCGGCTCTGAGCTCTGCTCCTGCGCGTGGTAACAAGCTCAGACCCTCCGCGGCTCTTTGCTGCGTCCTCAGATTGTTGCAGGCGGAGGAAGAGTCTCCTCTGTTGTTCCTGATTTGACTTTAGTGATGACACAGCGTCTACACAGATTGCACTACTTAGTGTCTGCACAGTGCATGAATGGGAGAGTTGGTGATATCTTCGCTGTGTGCTGCTGAATTAAGTCTCAGCATGAGATGAAGGTCAAGCAAACAGCATCAGTTCATTCAGAAGAAGGGAGCTCTGCAGCCTGGAGCCGTCTGCTTTTACACATTTCAAGTGATTTGTTCACAGAGCTTCATGAGGCTTTTCTAAAAGAATCAAATCAAACAGTTAGTCTGAGCTGAGACGGAGAGCGTGAAGACTGAAGTCTGCTGTGAGAACAGCGTCCACAGAAATGTAGAGCAGGTGAAGTTTCCACAGCCACTAGAGTGCGTCTTTGTGCCTGTGGGGGGAGGAGGGAGGGAGAGAGAGGGAGAGAGAGAGAGAGAGGAGGGTGAAACATGAAAGTGATGCTGAGGGGGGAACCTGGGGCTGCTTGACACATCTCACTCATATATTCCAACAAAGCAGTGTTTCTAACAGAATTAACAGCATGATCAGCGTGGAGCAAAATGCCAGCATGCATCAGGCGGCAGAGGAAATCATACAAGTATGATTTATTGTCTTCTTCAACTTTAAGTTAAAAATATGAGATCACACTTTGCAGTGAGGTGAAGTGTGAAAAGAAACAGGAAGGAGGTGATAATTCATGAATCCTTAATGAGAAGTGAAATGCTGGAATATGTACGGGGGATAATGATGATTTACTGAAGCACCAACTGGCATTATTATTGATAGGGTCATGATTACTTTAAAAATATCTATGAATTGAAATACTGACCACTTTATTCACGAGTCACATACAACCATCTAAAATTATCGAGCGTAAATTGTTCCCCAAAGTATCAGCAGAAATGAGTTTTTCACAAATAAATGACGAGAAAATGATCAACACATTCCTCAGCAACAACAAATTAAAGTCTAATCAATAGAAACAAGGTTGAAATCTCCTTAACGTAGTTAATTGTAGTTAATTATAGAATATGTTTTTGCATATCTGCTGTCACACATGCCCATGTCATATTTCTGAATAGTTGAAATAGATAAATAATAAATAAATAAATAAAAATAATAAATAAATAGATAGAAAGTATCTGAGCGGCAGGTCAGTTTAATCTATGTTTATCGACACCGTGCCGTCTTTTTATTACTTTAAGGTATGTGAATAAATATATATGTGTGTATATATATAGAACAAAAGTCTCTCCATCCTTGCTTGACCAAACTATTCATGTATTTTTATTGTTTAAAAATACCTCATCAAGCTTTATGACAAATAACTTAAAGAAAATCGAGGTATCAATAAGTGTAATATAATACGTGCAGGCTGCAGAGTCAGACGCTTGTGAACAAAATGAAATGATTTTGTTTTTTTTGACATCCACCTCTACAGAACTGTGTTCATCCAAAGTGAGGAAATACAGTCCTCATGTTTGTCTCTGCAGCTCACTGCTGTGTACTGCAGGTAGAAATGACACGTTTTTCTATGTTTTACTGCAGAAGTAAAGCTGGAAGAAACCGTCTTCTTAAACCATCTTCACCAGGGGTTATGAATGCATCACCTTCTTTGCTATATGTATGTGTATATATGGCCGTGTATACTTGCTGAGGCTTTAAACATGATGGAGGAGCACATTTGATTTGAGAGAACAGCTGCTGCTCTTAGCACCAGTCAAGCTTTGAAGTGTGAGTAGCTGCTGCTTCCATGTGTGCGTTGTGTGGTCTTCTCATTAGGGATAAGCCAGTCAGTGTGAATCATCGGAAGCTGTAGTATATTCGGAATGCTTCATTGTTAAAACACGTCTTGCAAACTGTTCCGGGATCTTAACCGGTTTCTAAAAGTTTCGGCAGAGAGTCTCGGCGAACTCTGCAGGCAGCAGGAAGACTATCCACAGGCTAACGAGTACTCAAGCCTGATGTCTGACTGCAGTACAGGGATGAATCTTGCAAGCCTTGAAGCTTCCAGTCAGTGTGTTCGGTGTTCTCCAGCATATGGGCTGCAGTTCAGTATGTTCGGGAAGTGTGGACGGCAGCGAGTACATACCGAGCTGTCAGCAGCAGCAGAGTCGAGTGTATGGGTTTGCAGTTGTGAACAGTTTCAGCACGCAGTTACCGAAATCCCAGAGGAGGAAACACGTGTCAATCAGCTAACGCTCAAATCGAAACTTTGTCACAAACTTTTAAAACGCTGTCTTTCTCTTCATATTTTGATCACTGGCAGTTTTTTGAGGCTTCCTCCTGGAAGCAGTCAATACGAGTGCAGACCTGGTTCATACCTAAATTGAGACAGTCGAAGATTCGCTTGTTTAGTTTCTTATTCTCTGCCCAGACCTCCACCAGCTGAATGCCGTTCCACAGGCATGGCATCATTTGCTCTTTTGTTCTGTATTTGCTCTCTGGGGGCGGCTATGACACCGGGCTTGTGTTGGTGTATAGAAGCAGTTTATGTCAGTGATGTAAGCCAATGAACTGAACTAAACTGACAGCTGCATTACTCATTTATGATGCTCCTGTGCTTCTCAAATGCATCCAGTGATCAGAATTGACACGCTGTGCTGAGATGAAATGGTGAGATGCTCCTGGAGGACAAGTAGCTGCTCTCATATTTACCTCTGAGAAACAAAAGGAGAGGAGCAGACATCCATCATGGCTGCTCTCGGTGGCCTTGTGTCAGGTGACACAGATAATGGCAGCCGCATTCTCTCGGAGGACGACATCCTATTGCTCTTTCCCCGCCTTTACAAAGAGACGAGCAGAGGTATTTTCTGCTCTTGTCCCCACAAGCATTTGATACATCTCCCATCAGAAGCTTTCAGACTCCGCATTACCGAGTGCAGCGGCTTTGCGCAGCAGGAACTGCAGGCTTTGGACCTTCAGTAGTTTCCTTTGTGAGGCCAACGTGAGCCTACGTTTGAAGCCCAGGACTTTCTGACATTTCTGAATTTTGGCTCACGATTTCTATTAGGGTCTTAGAGGGTAACACAGTATTGACATAAAACAGTAATGTCAGCATTCATTCAATCAGATGTGGTACAAACCTGCAATTAATGTTAATCATTTATATTAAGCATGTTTGCCTCACCTTAACCAAGTGTGAAGTTGCTTAACCATACCTTAACCACAGTTTATTTCCTAGTTGCCATGCGAAGATATAGCATTAAATGAGATTCTGAGAACTGGACAGTCAAATCTCTTATCATTGTGGGTAATCTGGGATTTTAGGGAATTGTTTTTTGATACAACATCCAGCAGGGTGTTCCAGACGACCCATCCTAGCTGGGGGGGGGCTCCTGGGGGGATCCCAAGGCGTCCTGAGGCCTGCTAGTCCCTCCAGGCAGTTCTGAAACTGCTCTCTCTAGTCGCTTGGAAGTTGGACATATCTGGAACACCTTAAAAGAGATGCGGCATCCTTGCTCGAACCACCTCAAAATACTTGAACATTTCTTTTAGCCCCATCTGAACATTACACGTTTTTGACAGGCCACAGGATCGACTCCATACCCCTTCTTACAATAAGCTCTCTGTCGGCTGCCTGCTTTTAAGTCTAGTAGGTGTACTGTGGTCAAACCTTCACCACAGTAAGTCTTGTTATCTGAGCACCACTACTACAACCCTTGATATGATAGTCAAGTTTCTATTTTATACGGGATGTTTTAGCCCCAAATCACATTCATTCTATGCATTCATGTATATTTCTGATCTATAATTAGGGACACTTTGTCAGGATCAGCGTGGTGAGGTTTTGTATTGTTCTACATCGTCTTGGCTCTCATTCTTCACAGATATTTTCTGGAGTGGAGGAAAAGGGTTCAGGCACCGTAGTTTTTAACAGCGTGTGTTTGTTTTGGAACTATTTTCAGCAGCATATTGAGCCACATTTGGTGTTTGTGGGATTGAGACAAAAACAAAGAGTGTGTGTTGTGTGTTTTCATGTCAATGGAGAGACATGTCACAGAGTGCAACAGTGTGGCTCATTGATTGTTTTTGGACAACAATGGAGCTCAATGGCACAGAGCAATACGATATATCAGTGTCTGGATACACACACACACACACACACACACACACACACACACACCGTAACACACACAGTACTTGCTCGTACTTGTAGATGCATTCTTCGTTGCTCTGGCTGTGCACATGAGGTTTCTTGACAAGAAGAAATATATAGAATATCACCAGGCGCATCCTTTAATGTGCCGCTCTGGGATGATGATCGCACACGTGC
Organism: Nibea coibor; assembly: GCA_023373845.1. Lineage (NCBI taxonomy): Eukaryota > Metazoa > Chordata > Actinopteri > Sciaenidae > Nibea > Nibea coibor. The sequence continues at coordinate 3,180,953 of CM041724.1, forward strand.
TATCATGTTGCCACTTCACTGACTGAGTCAGCAAATGCTCCCATCCTCAAGATAATAATTTCCAACTTCATAACCCTGCAGGCTTTTATTGTTTTTGGACTAAATAGATAGAAAATTGTGTCTCCTCCCTCAGGTCAGGCGACGCAGACCGGTGGAGCATCGTCATCGTTTCTTAAAGCAACAGTAGATTGTCATCCTAATATTGTTGGAACATTAATTCAGCTGGTGCTGAATTGCCAAACATATTTTTCCCATCTTTATAAAATTGACAAATAGAAAAACAACATTTCAGGATGTCAGTTGCACTTGAAAGCACGTTCACTGCTGCGAGGTATTTTAAGCCTGCTTTGGGTGGAGACAGCAGGGGCTTTTGTTACCACAATGCTGTCTGATATGACACTCTTCACAGAGGTTCTGTGGGTGGACTATTGTTGCACTTGCTCTCATAGATTCCCTCACAGCTGGTGGCGCGCACGCTGCACCGGCAGCCATCTTCATGCAAGCCGAGCATCTGTGGCTGCAGCGCGCTCAGCTCAGAGCCCTGCCTATATGTTGTTTTATTTACTTAAAATTTCATGCTTTCAATTAGCTCAGTGAGCAGACACTTCACAGCAAATTATTTCCCATTGAGTGCATGTTCGAGCGGAGGTGGCACGCCGCTTCATAGCAAGCCAATCGAGGAGCTCCTGCTGTTCTTCGTATTCATGAGGACCTGATAAATTTATCAGGAGGTAAATGAGGCAGAACAGAGTAGTGTGACGGCGCTGACACTTTCCCTCTCAGCTTTCAGCAGACGGCATGTTTCTCCGCAGAAGCACGAATAACTGAACAGAATATTCAGCGGAAAAACACAGAGGTACGAACAAATAAAGAACCGTGTGAGGAAGAGAAAACCAACAACATGACGTTGAAACAAATACATCTCACAGGGAGTGTACTTTAGTTTTAAGCTTAAAAAGGTGAAATCTATATTTAAAAAATTACAAGAATTATATTAAGCTTTGTTTAAGGCTTAGTGAAGGCCTTACGCAGATCCTTCAGCAACAGACTGTTACTCCACCATGTATGAAGGAGCTCTACCACAGCTCCTTCATTCCAACAGCCGTCACACTCTTTAACACCAGCATGACTTCATGACTTTCTTCTATATATTTCTTAGTTATGAGTCGTTTCTCATCAACCTTGTGTACACATGACATGAATTTCCCCGCTGTGGGATGATTAAAGTCTATTTTGTCTAATTAGATGGAAAAAGGAGATATAGTTATGTATATCCATACATGCATTTGAAATGATATTTTGCAGCAAGAGCCACTTGAATATTTGTAAAGAATCCACATATATTTACAATAGTGCAATAGTGGTGTGTGTTTCCCTTATAGATACGGAAGCCCAGAATGTTTCTAATATATATATATATATATATATATATATATATATATATATATATATATATATATATATATATATATATATATATATATATAAATACATACATGCATACACTAACAACTAAGGCTGTAGATAGATTTTATTTCCCTTAATTTTTACTTCAAATACTTCACTATGAATGAACATAAAAACACACAAACTGTATTTTACCATTATACATATCTGCTATGATGGTATTAGGACTATTGAGGTGAGATTTTAGGTTTTATTCCATAGTTTACCTTATAAACTCATGTTTTTTTTCCCCATCAAAAGAAACACAGTGTTCATGTAATTAACATGGAAATATCGTATGCATGCATGTGGCATATTTCCATGTCAAAATACATGTTTGCCATGATATATTTAGTAAAACCAGTAAAAACCAGACAAGTTTTACAAGGAGCCTCCTTTTTTCACTAAAATGCTGCTGACTGGGTCCCACGGTCCCTGGGGTCAGTGTTGGACTATTGAATTTACTATTTTTAATTACACTGTGTGTGTCCTTGTGAATAAAGCACATGGCTTCAGTAACGCGCCAGGCCTTTGGTTGGTCAGAAGCAGCATTAGCTGCTCAGGCCTGAGGTGACTGCTATCAGTGCAACGCGAGCCGGGCATAGCTGTTTAGGTTCACTGTTGCTGGTTTAGTCAGTGTGTTTGTTTTAACACTCAATATTGAGGAGAACACACAAGTTCTAGGAATTTCCATATTTCATGTATTAGAGGAACACGACTCTGTCCCCTGCAGTGGGGCCTTAGCATATTGTAACACAATTGTTACGTTTTGATGAATGCTAACGTCAGATGAAGAATTCAGGCAGCCTTGGACAAGATAGTCTGACAAGTATGTGATTAGGGAGCGCAAGAGCTGGGAGCAGAGTGACAGGTCAAATACACTGACGCACACACACTGTATGAGAAAAGATAGAGAGAACTGACTCTGGTATCAGCTTTCCAGTACGTCTCAGTTCATCTTTACTCCCCTAATGTGCACACACATCAGGGACCAACAAGAAGGGTCACCCGATGCTCCGGGGCCAGTGAGAAGTCATGCCGGACCAGTAAGAACGAGTCAACCAGTTTCCCAACTGGGCCAAAAGTCATTGAGATAATTCTGCAGACATTATCTTTGTGAACGATCACTCGCTCTGCTTTGCATGCGAGAAAAGCAAACGATGGGGGTGAGAATGATGACTTGATACATGTGCTGTCAAGATTTGTCTGATAAGTCGGGATCGTTTTCTAAAAGAGAGCGTGAGAATGAGAAAAGGCCGATGCTTTTTCTGTGTTTGACAGGAAAGATGGGAATACCCCTCCGCACTGTAAAAATACTCCACTACAGGTAAAAGTCCTGCATTTAAAACCTAACTTATGTCAAATGTAAATGATAAAAAGTTAAAATACTTGTTTGTTCCTGTCCCTGTTTGTGCTTTAACTATTATAATTTTGGATTAATGCTGCATTTCCAGCGGATCCACAAGGCTTTACTCAGCACATGTAGAAACACCTTCAGTTTACTTGACTACACATCATCAAATTTGGAGACATGTGGTTTTCACTGGACAGGATACACTGTAATCTGAAAAGTAACTCAAGCTGTCAGAACTCTGTAGTGGAGTAAAAAGTACAATAGGTCTAAAGTTGCATTAAATGGAAAGACTTAACAGTACTGTGTTTGATTAAATGTGGTACTGTAATAATCAATAAATAATTTATATTCATGGTTGTACCGTGCACACATATACTGTACTTACAGTCTGATCTAGCTATATTAAACTACAATGTTAGAATGAGAAATACCAAAGAACAGGACAATAATAAAAATTCAATAATTCAAAATAATATCTTCATCAATCAACATCAGTCTTACAGTACTCCACAAACCTGCCATTATTTTAGTTGAATTCATTGATTTCTAGCACAGGTATTAGTGTATATAGGGAAACTAGGAAAAGACACTTTGTGGGTAGTTTACTATTTCGTACAGCATATGAGCAACATCAAAGCTGTATATTAAAAGATTTCCCCAAACCTCAGCACTTTTCACAGCGTATGCTGATGACGTTTTCTTTTACATGACCACGAAATCATGTGACTTTATTGTGGTGATGTCACAGAGACAACCCATTTACTACAATCCATTTTTGAGGTTTTTGGGGGATAATGTCATGCTATCAGATGTTTTGTTTGGTGCTGATTGCCGAGTCTTTGTGAAAGGGTCAAAATATTTAGCTTCTATCCCTGTTAATCTTTGAATGATCTGGATGTTTAGGATTAGAATTTAAGCCATAGGATATCAGGTTTGTACAAAGCTTTGCTATCAGTAAAGGCCATCGAGGACAGACGGGACACTGAAAATACAACCAGCAGCAGACTTCTCATTTATTCAACATCACACAGTGAAGCTTTGATAGTACCAGTCAGGTTCATCAGTGTTTGAACGCAGCCTGCTGGGAGAGGCGGTTTGGCTGCTTTCACCAAACATTTGAAGTTAACTAATTGCTTTATTAATGTTTAATAAAACATTAACAAACGTTTTTACTCACTGAACTGGGAAGAATTAGATCATGACGCAGCTGTTAAATCATTGATCTGAGTAACCACAAACAGCTACCTAATGTTCCCCAAATATGTAGGCCTTCAGGGACCATACAGAAATGATGAGGCATGGACAGAGTCACAGAGGAGGGGCAGAAGAAAGCAGTCTGGCTTTAAAAAATGAAATTAACTTCATCCTGCTTTGGCATTTTAGACCATAGTTAAATAAATGAAGGCACGCTTCTATATCAAGGTTTAATTCACGTGTGCACACATTTATAAAGTTCCATCCAGATAGTAAACTAAACTAGTGAACTGTGGGTACATGATTAAACAAGTTCTATCAGTTTAACACTCATGTTTTGTGGACAGGTTGTGTGTCATGAGCGTATACATGAGCTGACAAGGTCTGGGGCTAAACCCAGACCACCGGTTGGGCTGAGGTCGGGGTGTGTGCGCTCCTGCCGTTCTGCTTGGAAAAACAACATTTCATTTCATTTTGCTGCGTTGTATGACTGCAACAAACATTCTGTATTTCATTTGAAATGTAATGTTGAATGTTGCAGTGTTATTTCGACAATTGCTTTGGTCAAAACAGACGTCCGCAGGGCAGCTGCTTTATTTGTAACATTCAACACTTTGTGTTATACAAATAAAGTAAGGCAGCAGCCTGATGATAGTGTATTGAATTCAAACATGTTTGTTTGTATGACCATTTGAGGAGTATCAGGTATTTTCAACATCACGCTTTTCTCTAAATCGTGTCGTCAACTCGTAAAGTATCCTTTAACTCAAGTCATCGATGGTTACATGATCATGTATTACCTATAATGTTTTTTTTTCATATTGTCAAAATAACCGATCCAATAGGTCGTGCTGTGGAAGAATTTCAGGGATATTTCCGGCCTACAGCATGTTTGTCTGCATTATGCATTCAGTTCATGCACGGTCATTTAGTGAAAGGACAACACAGGTTATTCCAGACTGTGTATTATATTCATTTTTATGGAAACCAAACATTTACTTTCACAGATTACCGTCAAAGCATTATAAAGAAAACTAAATTATGCAAGCTGCTCGGCAGGTTGATTCTATTTTAACACGCATGCAGCAGTGTCACTTCACCCATGAGGCTGAGTGTTTCCTGCATTCTGGTCATTTTTATATTCCTGAATTTGTGATTTTTTGCATCAATTTTCCTCTTATCATGAGCATAAAGGAAACAAGGAGTCACTAGGTGAAGAGGACAGCTGCATTAGTTATATTAAGATTTCAAACATCAGCTCATGGACACTGGCGAAAATAACTCTACTCTGTGTCCACTGCCCTTGTCAGCTGAACGTGGTTTCAGTTCAGACAGTGCACCAGGGGGCACAGCAACTGCCACTGACAAGACTGATCCACTCATGGTCCACTTGTATTTGGACAGCCTGTTTCTACTTGAGTTGCCTGTATCCAGGGCAACACTGACGTTGAGTGACAGACAAGTTGCCTGTCATCCCAGGTACACTTTGTTTCTCTGTCAGAAAGACGCAGGCCTGGTCAAAGTCGGCTATAGCTCCGGAAGTCAAGACGCTGACAACATTGATGTTGAAAGGAAAAGATGTCAAAGAACAGTCGAACAGGAGCGTTCAAAGAAAACGTTTACAACCCCGGAGAGGGCTCTGCTGTTTACTACAATCATTTCTGTATAGTCCCTCAGCCGATGTCACTTCACAGTGTTTTTCATGCAACCAAGGACAGAGTTTGTTATGAATTCAATAGTTCCCCCTGTCCAGCACCACAGTGGTAAGATCCACCTCTCTGGTTCTTCATATCTGAATTTCTACAGCTCAATTTTAAAGCACTCTAAACCCAAAACTCCATTACTGCCACACCATGGAATAAATAATAAATCAATAATGTGCGTGGCAGTACACACTTATCATTGAAGGAGGCTTTATATATGTTAATCCAATTTAATCTATGTTCAATTTACCACAGTTAATAGCGTGGCAGACAGTATTTAGCTTCATTAATGTTCCATTGATGAGTGCAGCTAAAGGAATATCTGCCTCTCCGACCAAAGAGCTTCAGGGCCTCAGAGTCAGCTTAGAGACTGAGAGGAGATGCAGAAAATAACACAGCTTGCAGTGCTGCTGCTTCTGCTCACTGTTTGGAACAGTTTTCTCCAACTGAACGCTCGCTAAAAGCCCTTGCCCAACCAGCGATGCTCCAGTCATAGCTTAGCAACCGTAGCTAGGCAGGCAAGTCTGTCGGACTTCTTCCACATGATGAAGCATGTCGAGCATGTAGCAATAATGAGAATGATGCTTTCAATTCAGCCTTTCCAAAAACCAAAAAATGAACGGCAGCACCAGTGTCAGGGTTGATTGAACAGTGTGTAACTTAAAGCACTGTTGACATTTTAAATCACGAAGATACACTCACTTGTAATCAGGTGACACTGCTCTTGTGATTTACAGAGTTTCCTGATAGACAGTGTGACAGCTGTGGCTGCTGTTAGCTAATCTTAGCTCAGTTTGTTAGCTGGGCTATGCAGATTGTGAGCTCAAAGCAGGAGTGGAGTGTGTTAGTGTTTGTACCACAGGTGTTTTGCACCACCGGTAAGAAGGGGTTGCAGGGGATCGCTGCCAGGTGTTGTATCAGGTTTTGGTGTTGTGCCAGAACCGGAGCTGAATATGCGGGTCAATGAAACCGGGCTCAGCAGCCTCTGACATGATAGACTGAAAAGGACACTGAAGGAAGCAGAAATCCGCCAGAAAGAGGAAATCTGGGACTGACCTTTAGCTAACATTAGCGAAAGCTTCATGTTGTTGCACTTAATTGATGTTTGGATGCTAGCAAGGTTTGCATCTTGTTGGTTTTTATGATAAATGTAATCCTAACGAATACACATGTACAACTGTCCATATTTACCAAAAATTCAAAAATACCAATTTATACATGATTTGCATTAAGCTGCAGTTCATATGCACGTGGCTACTTCTAAACTACAAATGACATTAGCCTTCCTTCGGGAGAAACAGATTACATTTAAGGAGTAACACATGCACATCATTTCAATGTTGTGTGCTAGATGCTCACAGAATTTATACTCAGCTGGTGAAGAGGAGACTCCAGACAAGTTAGCTAACTCATACAGCTAACAACCTTAGCATAATTAGTGTTCTAGCTGATACAAGCTGACAGCAGGCAAACTGATGGCTACAGACTAGAAATGAGAAACTTGTCCTCCTCTGTCTGAAATTATGGACCTCGTTGTTTCAGAAATTGCAGCCATCATTATCTTAATACTGCACACCATACAAGAACAAAACAGCAACTATTGCAGACAGTTAGTGAACTGTCGGTGAACTGTGATTATTAATTTCCCCCTACAGACGTGACTGGTCTTTTCTGTTGTTTTGACTCTTTTGATAATATAATATATATTATGTTTAAGTCACTGTGAATAAAAAATGTAATTCTGTGTGTGTGGTTGTCATTGTGACATGGTCTGAGACCTAAGGTGACTCTGCAGGGTCAGTGAATGAAAATGCTATTTGCCTGTAATGAGTTATTTAATGAGATGAAAGCAAACACAGTGGATACATGATATCAGGCTATTTAGAGCAACAATTACTGCTAGGTCCCTGGGGAGCGGAGAAAATCTATTTTGATGAATGTGGCGCCAGTGGAGGCCTTTTCCATCTCCAACTCACACACATTCTGCACCAGTTTCCCATCTATAGACGGCAATGAATATGCTTAAAATAGCTGTGGAGCTCACAAGTTTCATCCTGTGTTTATTTTCAGTGTTACTGGCAGAGGGTTTTAGAGGATTATCAACACCCACTTTCTATTGACCACACCAATAAGGCAACAGCAGTAATCACCAAGGGGCTGCTACAGTAATGAAAAATAGCAGGATGATATTTTTTCAACGTTCAGCCTCCAAGAACTGTGGAGTTAAACTCCAAGGCGTGAAATTGCACTGAGAACGCTTTTGACTGTTCAATTAATCAGACCTGCAGCGCAGGATTTCACACTTATCAAATAGCTGTGTCAAACAATTTCTAAATCAATGTTTCATATTTCATTATTGATTAGGATTATCTCCAATGGATTAGAGACGAGGGGAACACAGCTGTACGGCCCACAGGAGCTTGATCACACTGTCAACATGCAGGCTGTGAAGGACGAGTACAAACAGCGCCGCGTGTCGGTGTTTTCCTGACCTTTAAGTGACGTCTGTTTGCACACTGCTCATAAGAGAGAGTCGATGAAACGCACGTATCATCGCAGCGTGTACTCCGCCAGCTCGGAGGCAAGTATCGGTTGAGTTGTTGATCAAACAGAACATCAGTTCTGTCATTTCTGCAAATATCACTGGATTACATGGACGAGGACGAGGTTGTTAAAACTTCATGAGTCATCATTCTGCCTGTTACGTCTACCTGAGACCCTATTCGGACCAAATCAGGTGTTGCGGCAAATCACTGCGGTGTTGTGAGGTGGTTTATAGGGGGGTTGGGGTGTGTGTTTGTTTGTTTGTGCTGAATGTAACGGCTATGAAACAGTCAGAAAAGATTCAATACTGGTCCTCCCTCACTGTCATCCACTGTGCATGTCGCTCGACCACTGCTTTCTCCCTTTCCCAAGGCTAAATTCCAACAGGCACATTCTGTGTGCGCTTCAGCCACTGGAGCTAATTACAGCCATTCTAGTCAATGTTTCAAACCCCACTGTCTGTTCTTAAACTCACAGAGAATACTTACCTGTGTCAAACTGCACAGAGCAGCTTGTGCTGGCCTGGAGTCAGAAACAGTGGAGCGAATTCAGTCGAGTTTCAAAATAAAACTGTAAATATGTTAATTGTTTCCTGTTTTTTTGGCATAGTTATAAATGATGTGAGCAGGTTAAATAAGTTTGGCTGGCAAAAAGCTCTGAAGCTTTGTAAAGTTCTCCTGGTGGGGTTTGAATCACCTGGAGAACAGACCAAAACAGTATTGTGGAGACGGTGGCATGGTGGAGTTTTGCCATTACTCTCAAACCATCGGACACAGACTAAAGAAAACTTCTTTGTGTCACTGTTTTAGCTGCAGTGCCAGATTTGGGCTGAATGAGGCCTTAAAGGGATAGTTCGGGATATTTGACATGAAGCTGTATGGCATCCCCCGTCAGTAATGTCACACATCCACACCGACTTACCCCCGACAGTGTCCTGTGGGCCGAGTTCTGTCCAGGTTTGGTCAGCAACGAAAGTAGTCCGGCAGGTTTGCTGGGACACGTAAATAAAAAGTTTTTCTTCTCAAAACAGCATGTGTTCAAAAGAGTGATTTATTTGCATCACAAAACCGATGTCCACGAAAAAGTCACAACTCGTAATCACTTGGCCCTACTTTCTCTCCTTTGCTATTAGCGCGCGCTGTATTTTTGACGCGAGCCGTTGCTAAACCGCGTCAATTTCAACAGAGCAGATTGCACCAGACAGGAAATCCAACACAGAACCAGCATAATACACTTCTGCCCCCTTTCAAAATATAAACACAAAATGCAGTTCATGTCACCTGTCACAGCTTCACGTCCACATTACGTTATGACAGGGGCACTAGGTCAGCTGTCAATCAAAGAGACACAAGAGATCCTTTTTATAATCTCTCCCATGTTGAAGAAGCAAAGTTAGCTGTTTGTTGTTGTTGTTTCTTTTATACACAGTTTATCACGGACTTGCGTACGTTCAGGATTCTCGCGTGATCTCTTGGCACTGACATCCCCGGTGTGAGTCCCGTCATGCAGCTGAGCTGACGATTTGGGTTGTATGGGTTGTAGTAGGCGGAGCGGTCGATAGGTAGATTGAGAGGTAGATCCAAAAGTTTATAGCTTCTACAAGCTAGCATTATATAGTATATATATGTGTGTGCGTTGGTGTGTAAAAATGGGGCGCACTTGTGACTATCCAGGCTGTAGCAACAAAGATTTGCCTGAATCTCCTCACGGATTTCACCGTTTTCCTGTGACGGACGTTGCTGGCTAGTTGCTCTAGGCTTCAAATTGGACACCAAACTGGCGAAAATGAAAAAACTTGGAGTTTGCAGTGCGCACTTCAGCGAGGATGATTATGTTTCGTGCCCAGGGCAGAGGAAGAAACAGGATTTGAAGAGATCTGCTGTCCCTGCACCACAGGTAAACACAATTCAGTTGTACAAAAGAGTTTCTAGCCTACCGGTGACGTAGGCTGAATATGGAGAAATGTGAATAAACAAATCAGTCGGTGTCATATTGTTTTCATTGACACTGTCGGGGGTAAGTCGGTGTGGATGTGCGACACTACTGACGGGGATGCCATACAGCTTCATGTCAAATATCCTGAACTATCCCTTTAAAGGAATGTCTGTAATTTAGTGACATCTTCTCATTCTTCCAGAGGCGAAAGGACAAACTGTAGGGGCCATAAAACATGTAAAAGCAAAATACCCTCGCTAAAGCCAGTGTTTAGTTTGTCCCTTCTAGAACAATTCTAACGTAACAAGAATAACAAGAACACTACATCCCATTTCTGTCATATCCTATAAATAGAGCCCACTAAAGCTCCCACACTGGACCTTTAACTTTTATTTTGATACAGATAAATCTCTTTGCATTGGTCTAATCAGGCAGAATCTTAAACACAAGTTAAAATATACAACATATGCTGATGCTTGATCAGCATAAACATAGCCGTGGCTCTACCTCTGCTCCCTTCTTTGTTGTCTGGTTTGTTTGGAGTCAGGAAATAGGTGCAGATGTCAAAATGTGCACTGTGAACCAAAGAAAATTGTGCCGCATTTGTGCTGGGGTGGGAATACCTGGCAGTGTGTTAAATTAGTCTGTTGAGCTAACATTCAGAAATGTGTGAAATAAAGTAAAAAATATAGCTTAAGGCCGAGGCTCACGTCTGAAATTTGGCAGCACTAGTTGGGTTTAGTGAGGTCAGGCACTAAAGATGCAGTTTGGTCTCAGTTTGAAGCCGTTCTCCTGCACAATTTGCATTGTGCATTGTGCACAGTGGACGGGAATGGATGAATTTCATGCTGGAAAGAGTTTGTAACCGGTTTCAGATCAGCAATAAATGTTGGATTTTAAACACCGGCGACACTCTAGCTGCTCCACCAGTCTGCCTGCAACACTAGGCAATCATGCCGGCTCCAGCTTCACATTTAACCTCCAGAGTGGTATTGATCACCATCTGACTCTCTGCAAGAGAGCAAATAAGTGCATTTTCCAAAATGTCTTTTAATCCCCGAAATGGCACATGAAGTCATTTTGCTCTGAAAGGCTCTGGGGTGACTCATCCTCATTCACCCTGCTGCACAAGCTGCGATTGAGCAATGTTTCCCCACACTGTGAGTGTCGGTCTGTAACTCAGTGAGATATTTGTGTGACATTTCTAGGAGGGCTCACTGGATCAGAAGCGATGTCCGCAAGGGGCTGCTGGGAAAACTCAGACCTCTCTGCCGCTCTGCTGTGTCTGCGGGCCTCGGCATTAAGCAGCAGCTAATCAGCTAATCAGCTTCGAACCACTGGTGTGTTTGGACAGAAACACACAGAGAGTGTTTTTTAATGACGGGTTCCCTTCAGTGCTAACTCACTACCACCAACACAGCTGAGAGGCGCCAGCAGCTGAAGGAAATCTCATAATCCGGCTGATAATGAACAAAAATCCTTTTTAGTAAAATGTGTGAATGATGGTTGAATAATTAATGGTTGGCAGATGAGGGATGCAGTCACTAAAGCTGCTGTATATTTGCTCAAGGGTTTATTGGGTTTGGGACTTTTTACCTTCCTACATTGCTCTACTGTTCTCAGAGAAAATATGTTCTGTAAGACTTTCCCTGTGTCCTCATTTCTCTCTTTGTTTTTATTCCTTTGTGTATCCAGTCTTTTGTTAACTGACATCTCAGTATATTTGTCCAGTCCGCATGCAGCGCCTCAGCACCTCATCAACAACAGTTCATGACCAAAATATCTGAAAAGATGAGAAAACATCAGAAAACAGCGCAGCTCAGGAGGAAAAAAGAAACATTTGAAACCTCAGGAGAGAAAATTCAAAGAGCGTCCTCGTACAGCTGCTGCAGTTGCTTTTGATGCATTTTTCTTTCGGGACATGAATTTGTTTATTTCCACGGTGGACTGTGGAAGCCCATTCCTGCCAAGAAAACTCAAGACAAAAATAAGAAACACTGTCAACATGATGGTGCTATAAGTCAAAATTTAGGCTCATTATGTGGGAAGTTGACTTTCTTAAAATATTGACTTAAAAAAATGAAAAATGCACCTCATGATTTTAACATAGTTTGTTATACATATATCAGTTTGAATCTTAAATTGTGACAAAGTATATGTTAGTTGTGACTTAGGATCACCGGTTTTTGACTTATTACTCAACATTTTGATTTTTTATGTTAAAGTGTTTGGATTATAAGTCAGTTTGCTGTCTAAAACTTTGTCTTATCTCCTAATTTTTACTTGCTAACTAAGTTTTTACTAAGCACAGCTCTTAATAACTCTAACTACTACTAACTTCTGTAATCTGTAGTGGAAGTTGACTCAGTTCTTTACAGCAGGGGTTCATTAGGTGATGAGCAGTAGACATCATGGTTTTAGCTTTCTTGTTGTCTTCTTATTTAATTCCCCTCTCCTCAAGTCTGTACTTTAACTTCCTGCTGTTGTTGTGTTACTGCCAGTTGTGATTGTCTGTTCCATCCTGATTAGTTTCACCTGTCGTGTTGTCCTGTCTTCACTTGTGTGTATAGTTTGTGCGTTCTTTGGTTTCAGTGTCAGTTTGTCTAATCGTCTACATTCAAGCTGTTCTTTTGTGTTTTGTTTTCAAGTCCGTGTTTGAATCTTAGAAATTCTGTTTTCTGGACATCATGGACTTTGGATTTAGCTTGCTCCCTGATGAACTTGTTTGCTAGTTTGGACTGCCTTTTCCAGTTTTGTATTGAGCCTCTCTAACAGTCCATAAACCACTGCTATGTTTCTGTAGTCTGTGTTTGTCTTATTCTTCATGTTCCTGGATAGCCTTTAGAACTGTAATAGTACAAAACCAAGGAACACGCAGACTAAATACACAAGAAAAGGCTAGGCTAGCGCCATCTTCAGGTCAGAATTCATTTGTTCAGCACTTTGTTTACAACCAAATGGGCCTACCTGTGAAGTGACCTAGGCCCTGCTGTGTGTGTAACTTTCACCTTCAAATTTATTGTGCCAAAGAGGAAATCTGACTCACATCTAAAGACATGAAAAAAAAGAAACAAACATAATACTAAAGATGACAATTAGCTATTAATGCTAAATCGTGAATATTAGCATTCTTACAAGGGAAACTAAGATGGTTAACATTATGTCTGTTAATCAGCACGATACCATTGTTACTGCCAGCATGTTAGCATGCTATTGTTAGCATTTAGCACAGATATAAGTACGATAAGTACTTCCTCACAGAGCCTGCATGATTTATTACTCTTTTCTTTTCTTTTTACCACAGCGGTGGGGCTTTCACAACACCTCCACTTGTGTAGTCAAATGAGTACTTGTGTGATGAATTCCTGTTAACTGCTACACTGCCCAATTAGTGGTTAAGAGTGAGGATGTTTATCAGAGCTCACTGGGACATGCTTGATTAATGAGGCCCTCCCACACTACAAATACTGTGCACGGCTCAGCTTAACTAATATATTTGTTGGTTTTACTTCATTTCCACATGATGAACAAATAAGTAGGATCAAGCCAGCAGTTTTACTGTACATTCAGGTGATGGTAAAAAAACAGCTTGAGTGGAGGAATAATATCTGGTCCTAATCAGCTATGTGAGTTCTGCATAGGTATAGAGTTTGGACATGACTAATAGACTCTGTTCTGTATCTCGACTGTGGTGAATTATAGCATTTAATCTGTGTATATTTTTATACATTTTTCAGACATGGCACATGCATGCCTACCCTTCAGTGTGTGAACACTCACTAAGCAGTCAGGACCGCAAGTGTTGGTATTGGTTTGGACCCCGTGACTTCAGTAGAAGCTTTTAAGAATTTCCTCCTGTGTCAGCTGGAACAACATCCTGCCTGTTAACACTTCAATTAAAACACAGTACTGACATTCTCAGCTCTACAGTAAACAGCACTGTTACTCAATCACTTGTATCGATGGGCACTTCCTCGAATTCAGTCGGCGTTTGGGACTAATTGTCAACAGATACCTCAGCTTCACTTGGCGTATTGCTGAGCAGAAGTCACCTGGCCCCAAGTCTATTAATCTATGTGAGGGATCATATGAGGTTTTATTGACACCACCCGGAGGTCTGGAGCCCTGCTGCTACCAAACACTGTCATTATACCCTCTGATATCGACACTGTGGTCTGTGACAAACTACACCCACCAACAGACAGAGTTATCCCAGCCGTGAAGATGAACATGTGAATTTATGGTTTTAACCTAATAAATTGTTGATCTTAACCACTTCCTCTGTCTTGAGAGTTGAGCCACTGGAGCAGACCTAATGTTTAATTATAATTAATAACCAAAGTACATCAGTTATGTACGAAACAGTAAAAATTTGATTAATATTGATTTTGATGATGCATAAAGAAGCTCAAAGTGGAATGAGAATTTAATTTGCACTTGCAATTTATAATACTCCCCCTTGACACTTTTTAAAATAATAAAATAATTATTAGCTTTTAATTAATTTAAAAAGAAGAGATTTAAATTTCATGTCTCACTGTTTCATATTCCATTTCACACTTCATTTGTTTCTTGATCACACATTTAAAGTCTACTTTTCAAGATCACTTTACTTTATAGATATAACTAATCAGAGTCCAACCCTCAACAGGTTGAGTCTGAAAGTTTGGTCTTTTACCCAGCTATGGTTACATTTATTTAGTCATTTAGCTGATGCTATTTTTTTTTTTCCCAAAGGTGACTTACAGGGAGTAGTATCTTGTCCAAGGACACTTTGACATGCAGACTGGAGGAGCCGGGGATCAAACCACTGATCATCTGATTAGTGGACGACCCACTCCACCTCCTGAGCCACAGCTGTCCTATGACCTATGGTTCCTATGGTTTCCATGTGTGTATATTAACTTGACGATAAGAAACACTACATTTTATTTCCTTAGAGCTTTTTATATCGACAGAGAGTCTTCTCTGTTGAGTCCACCCGTCATGTTTCTCCAGACCCAGAATGGACAAGCCAAACATTGGCTCTAGACAGCCACTGTAGTTTATCCTTTATGTTTGGAATGGGAGGGTTAGGGGAATTCAGTTGGTTGTAATCTGCAATACAACTAGATGCCACAGAATCCTGCAATGTTATTCCAAGAACTACAATTTGGCTCATTTAAGTATGCAGATGATCGTGCTACTCCGTCACAGCAAGCACTTCTGCACGTTAATATGTCTGGAAAAATCATTAGTATTATATAATTCAGAGGTTTATCAGCAGGTCAGTCTGACACTGATTCACCAACAAGAGTTAAATATCAGCTCATAAATGAATAAACTCATAATGTGAGCGAGCAGCTGGCTTTCCAACACATTTTGTCTTTGAGCCAAAATCACAAAGCTGCATAAATCTTCCAGCATTCAGTCTGGCGATAAATCATCTGACACTTCATGTTTGCTTTCTGCTGGAGTGAGATTCATCTTCTCTGTTGGGAAAATGTTACTTGACTGTTTGTGTCATAAGCTCAGGCCTCAGAGAGACGAGTACATGCTGCAGCTTCTGGGTCAGTGGAAGAATTCATTAAAATCTTTACTTCATGCCTCTGTAAACAGGCTGGACTCTCACTGTGCACATGGAATATTAAACCACTTGTGTTTGATCCAGTTGGGGAAGAGGATCATGTTGGACTGATAAGTCCTGGATGTTCTACAGTTTTTATGTCCAGCTGTTTGCATGCTTTCAAAGACATGATATTTAGGGCGAAGCTACTGTCCGTCTCTATATTTGCATCCCTGTCTTAAATGTCCGAAATTATGTGTATTTCAGATTTATACTGTAGCTCTGCAGGGCTTACATCAGAAGTTGTAAGAAATCATCTAGATTGCTTCATTTCCTTTCCTTCAATGGCAACTGTAGGATCGCATTTCAAAATCCTATTCCTGCCTGAAAGAAATACCTGTAGGTACTACAAAGGGCTGGTTTTCCGGTTTAAAAAAAAATCATCAATAATCTATATTTTTATTTAAAGTTTGGCCTAATGTTGTTCTGAAAAGACACTGACAGTCTTTCTCATTGGAAGGGATCAGTGTATGAAATATTCAGCTGGCAGCCTCATTTATGGCCAGAGATGACCACTTTCACAGCTCAATGACCTTGACAAACTGTCAGAAGATGAAAACACTCTTTTTCTCAGAAGCACAACATTTATACCTAAAGCACTGTAATGAGACACATTTAGCATCAGAGATCTATAATCTATCTTCAAGAAGCATATGATTCATTTTGGAGTTATGTTTTATGATTATTTCTTCATTATTTACCAGTATTTTCATATGAAATGATATGTGTGATCAATTGTGTATCAATTCCGTGTACATCTTTGGAGGAATTAATTATGTTGTCAAATGACTAAATTTGAAATAATTTGTACAATACACAAAGGTTAGTGAATCCTGAGTTTCATTACTGAAGATGAAACCCAATCAGTTGGCACAAAGTTCAAGGCTAAATTAGCCAACGAACTGAATGATCTTTAGGGAAGAAATTGGGCATCACTGATTGAAACAGATATCAAACGAGGTCAGGTTAGTAAAAGTGAACCCATGCTGAGAGGACATCATGTTGAGAGGAAAAGAAATCTCTCAGGTTCTCAGGAAGAGGGCATAGACAGCACATTAGTCTGGGGAAAGCTATAAATTCATCTGAAAAAAAATTGAGCTCCATCAGTCCACTGTAAGGCAGATCCTCAAATAGAGAGCGCTGAAAATGACTGCAACTCTGCCTAAAAGTGTATGACCTTCTAAAATATCTGCCACAGCTGCAAGAAAAATGATAATTCAAGGAACCCAAACATAACATCTAGGGATTTGCAGACCTGTCTTGCTGCATCTGGGACACATGCATGCTTCCACAATAAAAAGATAACTCAATCAACATGGAGTTAGCAGGAGGGATGCTGGGAAGAAGCCTCTGCTCTCCAAAAAAAGAACATAACTGCCTGTCTCAACTTTGCCAGAGCACCTGGACAGACATGAAGTTTCCTTTGGAAAAGTCCAGAATTAAACTAATTGGTCAAAACCAAATCTGGTACATTTGGTGAAAAATCAATACTGCATATCAGCAAATGAACCTTCTGTCAACAGTGAATCACGGTGGTGGGAACATTAAGATCCGGCCTGGTTTTCATCCTTGAGTCATGGCCAACTCCATGTAGTTCAGGGAATCATGAATTCTAGGAAATGGTGTAAAATCTTGGACCATAAGCTTAAGTGGTCAGTTGAGAAGTAAAAACTTGGCTGGAAGTGATTCATGCAACAGAGATTTGTGTTGTGGATTGGCCTAATTAAAGTCTGGATCTGAATCCAATGATAACACTGTGGCAGGACCTGAAGTGGGCAGTTCATGCCAAATGCCCATCCAACCTCACCCGACTGTCTGCGTTCTGCAAGGAGGAGTGGGCAAAAAACTCCCCCACAGCAGGTGTGAGACTGATCAGTCACTACTGAAACCATTTAGATCAGGTTATTGCTGTAAAAGGAGGTTTGATATTACTAAATATGTATTAATATTCAATTTACCATATTATCTGAAGAGGTTACATTTTTTGCACCCGTGAAATTAGTTTTTGTTCAATCAAACACGTTTAAATAAATGATGACAATTTCCTTTGTTTGAATCCACTATTTGGAATGTCAGTATTATAAATTAGGGCATAAAGTAACATTTAACTCTCTGGACCGAACTGTGCCCACGAGCACCCGCCATTTTAAAATCATACCCAGCTAATTAAAACACAGAAAATAAAGCCCTGAGCTTTAGAGCTGCAGATAGTTTAAGCTGTCATCCATGACTGACTAGGTTGTGTCAACTTTTTCTTGAAGATTTTGTTTGCAAATACACTAATCTCTACCTGTCTACTGTGTGTGTGTGTGTGTGTGTATATATAGTAATTGTACAATATGTTTGTGTTGACTGTCCGTGTGAGGTTTCTTCCACATTTTTTCCCTGTTAAAGGGTTTTTTGTGGGCAAGTTTTTCCTCACTCGAACTGAGGGTCTAAGGACAGAGGGTGTCACTCCCTGTACAGATTGTAAAGCCCTCTGAGGCAAAATGTGTTTGTGACTTTGGGCTGTACAAATAAAATTTGTTTTGATTTGAAATATAAAATATTATATGTATGTATATCAGTCGGTTTCAGCTCGGTTTTAGCTCTAGCTGCTTTACCTTCATCAAACATCTCATTTGGGTTTTGATTTGGTAATTGTGGAGGCCAGGTCATCTGATGCAGTACTATCACACTCCTTGTTGGTCATATAGCTCTTACACAGCATGGAGGTGTGTTTTAGGCCATTGCCCTGTCGTAAAACAAATGATGGTCCCACTAAGCTCAAACTAGATTAGATAGCATATCACTGAACAATGCTAGATCATCATGCAGTCCTTGGTCCTCAGAAGAGCCAGTTTCATCATAGTGTTTGATGGTTTTTGTGACTGCACTTGAAGACACCTTAAAAGTTCTTGAATGTTTATGGACTGACTGACGTTCAGGTATAAAGTAATGAGAGACTGTGGTTTCTCTTCTTCACTCAGGTGAGAAGTTCTTGTAGTTGCATAGAGCTATTTATTGTATGCCAACACTACCTCTGAACAACACAACTGATGATCTCAAACAAATTGCACTAATTAACTTGGTGTTGCATTCACAGTCTAGTCTCTGGTCCAGGTGTGAAGGGCAATGGTATTACCAGGTCCAGGTACTTTGTGTAGATGAATCCTTTTGTAGGATCTGCACACATCAACTTTTTTTATGCACATAATGTATTTGCATTAGTTTATATATGAACTCTTTATCAATAAGGAAACTCAGCTTTCCTTTCTGCTGAGCTTTGTTTAGCTGATCTGGGTTTAGTGAATATTTTTGCGTCTCTTGCTGTGATTTTGTCTTCTGGTGTGTAACTGGAGCTGAAAATATCCTGCCCACACGGGCTACAAGAGGCTGTTTGTTGTGATAACTGAGTTTCATTTCTTTGCCGAGGCAGCTTGTCTGGCGTCCAGCTTCATTTTAGTATGCTTTTACCATTTTTTTCCCTATGCATTGATTTTGTTTTGGTTTCCCAGCTAATAAAAAGGTCTTTAGTTCAAATCCATGGTATCTTTTTTCCAGCACAAACTCAGCGATAAGAAAGCCTATGAAGCTGCATGGAAGGCAGAATATAAAGAAATAAAGAATATAGAAGAATATAAAGGACATGTCCTCATCTTTTAATGATAAGCTCACAAAATATTACAATATTTAACAGAGGAATACAAGACATATCTATATATATATATATATATATATATATATATATAGATAGATAGATAGATAGATAGATAGATAGATAGATAGATAGATAGATAGATACTTTACTGGTCCAGCTTGAGTTGCCTCTAGAACATGATAGGAGGGAGCTCACCCACTGTGGGTTTGAACTTCCCAAAACTGACCCTCAGGAGGGGGCCTCTTTATTTGGGATGAGCAGTCAGACTCAGCTGTGATCTTTCTTAAGGGGAGGCACAAGGTGACCCAGCCTTCCCTCCCTATGCTGCCTGTTCAAGAACAATCCATCAGAAGCAACCAGAGACAAGGGCCTTAAGGGAGTGTGTGTGTGTGTGTGTGTGTGTGTGTGGGGGGGGGGGGGGGGGCTGACTGCCTAGAATAGATTTTGACAATGAAAGAAACTATACAAAAATAAATAAATACAGGACAGTAATGTGTTTGCAAAGTCAGGTCTTTGTTTTGATCAGGAGGAGTTGTTCTTGATTAAAATTTTGGAACATATTTTTATTTTTTTTTATCTCTTTGGGTGGATTAGTGGGCTTATCTGCTAAGTCTTTAATGATAGAGATTTTTCTCTCTTTTTTTGATATCATCTAATTTAATCTACCAAGTATTTACCAGATTTATTGTAACAGTGAAAATGTTCTTGTCTAATTCTATCTGTTGGGAATTGAGTTTTCAGATTCATAATTTATTTTAGTATAGATAAAAATTTGCAACTACAAATGTCTGAGACTGAAGGAAAGACAAAAGAATTAGTGATCCGTGTTTCAGTCGTAAACATAACTGATTTTTTCTGAGCGGTTATTGAAAATTGAAAATTGAAAATTCAGTATTTATGATGATAATAGTCCTTCGGAATATGTGATGGTGCTAGCTTTTGTGTACTGTAAACATTCAGTACCAGTCAAAAGTATTGACACACCTTCCCATTCAATGGCTTTGTACATTGTAGAAAGGTTATTGAGTGGACATGAATGATGATAAAGGTGTGTGTATCTTTGTTGTGTCTTTGTATCCCGACGGTCTTTTGGGGCTTTCAAAGTTAGCTTTAGCTCTTTTTTTGTTGCCTGTTTTGTCGCCGTCCTCATGATGTGTGGAGGAAACTCATTTGGACACACTTTCTTATTCAGTGGTACAGACACAAAACACTAAACAGAAGAAAGACACAGAAAGCAGCGAAACGCAAAAAGCAGACAAACTAAATTCAGAAAGAAAGACAATGCTGAGCAGCTCTAGAAGCTGTGTGGTCCATCCTTATCTCGCTACAACCGTCCATCTGCGTATAATCTGTCCACTGAAATTATTGCTTTTTTCTTCCTTCGCCATCTGTTTTCAGATCAGTTATAGTTTGATGTGTCTTAGTAGGATTCCCATGGAAACTGCTTGTTGAGTCTGTTCTTTTTAGCTTTCTGCCTTGTCATTGAATGAGTTCATTTTATTTGTAGTGTTCATATTTCGCTTTGATCGACTGTCTGTAGGTAAATTGAGCTGTTTGGTCATGAATTCTTTTACAGATTTTTCAAGGTTCGTTCAGGAATGCAAAGTGAAAAATGTCTGTCATGCTGGGTGCTTGAGTCCAGAATAGTTTCTTTCACAGTTTTGTTTTCAGCTATGACAGAGGTTAGCTGGGTGATAATAGTGTTAACAGAGTGTTGTAGTGATTTGTTTCCTTTAGTGAGAGTGTCAATTTGGTCCTGACAGAATTACAGGCTTTGGCACATTGCCTGGAACTCTCTGTACAGTTCTTCAATGAGTGAGATTTTGGCATCAAATCCAGTAAGTTCATTTTCAATGGAAATTAGTGTACTGCTCACCTTTGTGCAGTGTGCTGGCATCAAAGAAAGTGGATGGTGTTGTATCTGGGCTGGAGAGTGAATCCAGACAGTCCTGGCTTTAGCTTTTTTGTGTTGCATGTTGTTTTGTTCTCATGATGTAAAGCTTGTCTTTGTATTGTCCCAGGTGGTTCAGGTTGATGTCTCCATAGTCCCATTCTGGAGTGGAGTGTGGAGATCTTTCTCTTTGATTTATTTAACCCTTGTGATGTCCTCCCGATTGCCATACACCTTTTGTCCTCTGGGATCAAAATGACCCCAAGGACAACACGAACGTTAACAGAGCAAGAATAAAATGAGGTTAAGAAGACAACACGAGCATACAACTGTAATATGTAAGATCATGATAACAAAGAATATCAAGGTACAGGTATCATAGCTAAAAAGGTCAGAGGTCCTAACACACAGTCTGACAAAGAGCATTATAAGTAACACACATTTATACAGTTCCTGCTCTGCATCTGACATGATCTGTCAGATCTGTAAGTTCATTTGTTTCTAACCCTGACGACTGAGTCTTCCTATAAAGCCTTGAAGACTGTCACAAGAACTCTGTGGATATAGTTTGCTATCCAACTTGTAGCACTTGTAGCAAGTCACAGCTGCAAGACAGAAAAGTCACAAACCTCAGTCACACTGCACACAGAGCATGGCAAAATACAATGCGGTTAAAGGTTAACAGTGTAATGGATATATTGTGTCACCACATAGAGGAATCCAGAAAAGAAGAACAACGAGGGTTGATGTCCAAGGAGAGATGTGTTGTTTGGATCAGCAGTCCAGCAGCTGAAGGCCACCATCTTGGATCTCGCACTGGCTGTGGCTCTGTGGAAATCTCTAATGTTGTTTCTAAAGCTCAGCATTAGCTCTGCCGATTGTTGTGTTTGCTTGTCTCTGTGATACAATGAAAATGTTTCGGTCATTAAAATAAAATAATGACTGAGTCGATCACGCTGGTGACAAGGTAACATTGCGCGTTGCTGTATGTTCCTCCATTGAAAAACTCACGTGTACAGATCGTTACTCTCAAACATCTACGGTACATGGAGTTCTTTATTCACTGATGAACATCTTAGAGGCCAAAAAGGGTAGTGTGAGCTCACCGCCTGAATCTGAATGTGTCATCCATCTTGTACGCATCACTGCACGATCACTCCCCAAGGGGAACCGATAGGACAGAGGGAGGGAGTGGTGGCATCTATTATTTTTTTTATCCCAAACACAATCAGTGATAACCTCTGGTGGTGTAACACAAGCCTGGGGTGTTTAGCTGACTCCTTTTTGTTGTGCGCAGCTGCCACGCTGTTGGCCTGTACAAAGAAACATCACTGCAGCACTTGAAAGTCTTTGCTCTGCGTCTTTTTCTAACACTTGATGTATTTATGGCTTCAAGACTTTTCACACTGTTGTGTTTGTGCCATCGCATGCAGATGCGTGTCCTGGCTGGTATGAATATGAAATTTAAGCCCCCGGAGCTTTCCATAGAGAGTGTGCCATAACACAATCGCATTCATGGCTGTAGAGGATTTTCAATTATCCCACAGGCCAAGGAGGCATCGAGCAGCAGCCCAATCAGCCTCCATCCATAAGTCTCTGTGATTGACAGCTCAGCATTTGGCTCGTGAACAACAGGGTTTATAAGATGCACATTTTGCACATGGAGAAATGGTTTTAGTTCCCTTAGAGTCTGACAGTTATGGCTCCACATGTCAATTTAAGAACATGTCCCAAGCCATAAAAATGTTATTGGTTTATTTTCGCTTTCCCAGGACGTCAAGGTTTCATTTATTATATGTGGGGGTGTAAAGTGCAAATGGAATGAAGAGGAAACAGAATCCTCTATAGATTGTAAAGGAGTAACCAGAGGGTTGTAGAGATGCTGCAGTTGCAACTGATTAAAAGGACAACAGCAGCAGGTATACATGCTTAAGCCACTTTGAAATAATGGCAAATATATATTATAGCTTTGTTTTGGGGAGTGAGATGAGAAGATTGATATCAATCCTATGTCTGTGTGCTCAAGTGCCCCTGAAATGGAAAGCCAAGTGCTCCCTCACTTTTACACATTTCTGAGCAGATAGGGAGGGACTTGTCACAGATATTGATTGGCAATTACAGTAGCAGCATCAGCGTCTACCTTCCTGTGAACAGAAACCCATGTCTGAACTGGCTGGCAGTAAATACAGTATTAACCTACTTACTTGGTTTTCTTGCTGGGTTTGGCTCCTGGTAGTTTAGATAACTACATGAGCCAAGAATAGTTAGTGATTCACTAATTAGTAATCTCTCCATCATAAAGTCTTCCATGTTAGTCCATCTGCTGAGCCCAGTTCAGGCAGCAGATCAACTGAACTTGCAAAATTCATACAATACCTGCACTGTTGACTGCTTTAAGTTAACTAATAGAAATGCACACTGCTACACTTGCTACACTCAATGGTGCCTCCTCAACAGGCAAAAGAAAAAAAAACAGCTGCTTAAATATGCTCTGTTCAGCTGGCATTAGCTCTGGCTGTACCATTAGTGGAGGTGACTCCATTGGTTCTCCTAACGAATGGATTTTTTTAAAGTTATATTCTTGCAAATTTGACAATAGAAACACTTTTACCTGGTTTACCTTTAATCTATATTCTAACCATACTTAAATCAAATTACAAATAAATGTAAAAGATTTCTAAACTAGTTTACCTTCACCCCTACATACTTGGGCAAACCCAGTGACATCACTAATCATGCCATCCAGGGTACAAATACAGGAAGTGCTTGCATAATTACCTCCTTTTGTCCCTGGACCACATGGTTTGTATAGTAAGTAACAAAATGATGCTAATTTAACTTAACTTTAACGTAAGTTCAATAATAAACCAATAAACTAAATGTAACAATATTTGTATGTATTCCTTTTAAAGATGTTGAAATGTGAAATGTAACCAAAACACAAATAACCCAGGATAGTCTGTATAATGATGATTACTAGTGGAACTATGACAAACAAACAATTAACAAGCATGGTTAGTGTGCTCACACCCACTTTGTCACAGTCCTTATAGTTTTTATCAAATGAAACTATATATAGTTCCTGGAACATTAGTAAAATATTATGGCATTACAGAAGTAACAAAACATTACCTGATACTGTGACTTTGACAAAGATGAATGCAGACTTGATTTACACTGAGTTATACTAGGTCAGGTCATCTCAATAATCTGATACTTGTTGAAACCAAAGGGAACAAATGGTAACACTTAGAACAGCAATAAAATGTTATAGCGTTGACTGGAATCAGACGGACAGTGACTTTGCATTGGGTTTGTCATATTGTGTCAGTGAAGCAAAAAGAGGTGGTCCGATACAGATGAAGATTGGCGGAGTTGTCCTTTTCAGGGTATTAAAATGTCAAGTGGGTCCTTGCAGACGCTGAAGAGTGTTACACTCTCTGTAATAATCCTAGTTCCAGTGGTGCTTGGATAAGATGCCGGTCCTTGTGTTTTCCCTGATTAACGTTTGAATCTGCAAATCAGCCTCAAAAGATTGATCCACTTTAATCTCTGTTCAAATCAGCATTAAGGAAAAAAGCTGCTTGTGAGCAATCTGAGAGCAATCACACGTTCATGAGTTTCAACTTTTCTTAAATGCTTCATTGATTTCATGATTTTACGTGTGCAGAAAATGGAAATGTGTTTTTTTTTTTTTTATAACATCTGAGGTTTATGAGGTTACCTGATATTTCCTGTTGTACAATCAATGTTTTCAGAGGTGATCTGATGAATTTATTTAACGCCACTCTGGTATTTTGGTTTCATCTCTTCCTGTAATCAGACTGTAGTGACATTACAGTTGTACTGATTTTTAATTTCACACTTGATGTGGCGATAAGACAGAAATCACTGGCACCGTGTATGTTTAACAAAGGATACTTTGATTAAGCCCTACATTTAGTGAATACAGAGTAATTTATGTTATGCGTTGTTGTCAGCTCTGCTGTGAGTGACACAGTAAGTCATTCCTGCCACCTGCCATGTTCTGCAGGTCTCCTGTCTTTAAACGCTGGAGTCCTCTGGCAGTGTACACTTCTAACACTTACAAGGATAGGCTGCTATATTCCATTTATTCACAACATTAATCTGTTTAATTCATTTGTATCTCTTTGACTCAACCAAGACCAAGATAACCGTTAAGATAAGCATGTACAAATTATAAATTAGTCATATATATGCACCCTGTTCTGCCCCCATAATCTACTTTGTACAGCATTTTGCAGTATGCAGTACTCAGCTTGCTTGAATGTCAAACATTACACTACATTACTGTCATTATGCAGTGTGTATTCAGTACATTATTAGTTCTGAGTTCTATCTGAGTTAAGATGTTGAGATAAAATGTGTAAAAGCAGCATATCCTCAGTTTGTGAAGCAGGAAATAGATGTGGGAAGACTTGAACTGTTTGCCCCTCCCTGCCACATTCCATATAGGAAATGCCAATATTGCAGTTCCTCAAACGGCCACTTGAGGTTGGCTGTAGAATGAGTTGGGTGTAGTCACGGGTGGCTTGTTTGAGCAACCAGGCTTCATTCGGCCCACCTCAGGTCCGCCAATCATCCACATCTTTAACGATTTTTAGATTAGCCGGGCAGGACCACCAAGATGCCCATAGACAGCTGCCACACTGAGCTACACCAGTTAGTGATGTCACAGTGACTACGTCATGTTTTTATACTGTCTGAACCCCTGGTTCTATCTTCAGTATTTAGTGCAGTAGTCTCAAGTTTTTTATTATATTTTTATTTCTTATCTCTGCTGAAGGGGTCATGCATTTATCTGTGTGTATGTGTCTACAGATAATCTCACTGGACCCATCAGTCTGATATTCATTATGCACATTTATGACAGTGCACCGTTTTCTGAAAAACCTAATTTATTGTCTGCTCTGTTTTATGCCTCTTAACCGGCTGGTTACACTGTAACACTAATAAACACAGTAAACTACTAGCTTACTAGCAGTACTAGTTATGATAGTAGCAGTAGTGATGGTAGGCTTGTAATATTTGTGATCTAAATGTCCCCACCAGGCTGCTGAAAGACAAAC
Organism: Nibea coibor; assembly: GCA_023373845.1. Taxonomy (NCBI): domain Eukaryota; kingdom Metazoa; phylum Chordata; class Actinopteri; family Sciaenidae; genus Nibea; species Nibea coibor. The sequence continues at coordinate 3,207,355 of CM041724.1, forward strand.
ACTCACCTCCTGACACATTTCCAGCGGACACAGAAGCTGTGACAGAAATGGAGTGCAGCCAGCATGCGGCACAGCAGGATGCCGTGTACATTCAGCGTTAATCTGCTCCGACATGTTGGAAGTGCTCTAATCTCACATTGCTGGATTAAACTGAGCAAACAAACACACACACACACACACACAAACACAAAAGGGACTCCAGTCATCTCTGTCCTGTTTTCAGGGGTCACTGCACGAGTTAATGGACTGTTGGAGAGATTTGAGAACTGGATAAATGAGGCAGCCCTGTTTGTTTTTTTCCCATCACTCTTCAAACTGTTGAAAGGCTGATGTTTTACTTTTACCCAATGCACTCCTCAAGGATGCATTTCTTTCTTTCTTAGCAGATGAAATGAATTTGCAGTGCTAAGTGCTAACACTTTATTTGTTTCTCGTAAAGTCTGTCCACTTCAGAGAAACTGTGTGGACTTCTGTCAACACAGAGACATTTAATAATCTTTCATAATGGATGCTGAACATGTGAAAAACATGCAGTCTGTCTCCTCCTTTCTTCAGCTAGTGACTTTGTGCAGCTTCCAGAAGTCACAGAGTTCAGTTAAGTTAAAGAGGTCAAAAACAAATTTATTGTGAGAAGTATGTGAAATTGTGACAGGAATCCCGACTTCATGTCACAGACAGGTTACCAGGATGGGTAGAACTGCGGCTCTAAAGAGATCCAAAAAGATCTAAGACTGGGCTATAGCTGGAGCTGCAACACTGGTGTTTATTAAGAAATATTTCTAGGATGGCTAAAACTATTTGGACATTCTGCTGCGAGCTCTCCTCCAACCAGTAAACAGCTACGGATCAGAGCCGACTCTACTGTAACTCCAGGTGTTTACGAACTGCCCAGAGTGCGACAGTCGCATTGCCTCTGTGTGTTTGGACGCTTAGATTTGCATCTTTACATTGACTTTGTATTTAATCTACTTGTGTGAAAATGTATTCACTGTCTAGTCTTTATACTAAGCTAACACACAGTCATGAGATTGATATCAGGCTCCTGATTTCAGTCTCGGAGTGAAAGAAATACAAGTTCTTATTGTTTCAAATTCTTAATTGGCAGAATACTTTTCATTTGAAATACATCATGTGATGTATATAGAACAAAATTCATCCAGAGAACACTCAGATGATGCGTTTCATCATCATCATACATTATGTGTTTAAATGTTTTCTTTTAATTCCCTAAAGAATAAAAAAAACATTTCCCTGTTATGAGTGAAGTTTCTGTTTATACATATACATATATAATAAGACTCATATATGCAAAAGTCTGTTCTGTGTTGCTCTGTATGAGCAGAGATTTAACTGATAGAAGATTTATGAGAAAAAGACTTTAAGACATCTTTTAGTCAACAAGAAATTGACCAAAGATTTAAAGACAAAACTCATTTTATATAAACAGACGTGGAAACATGAGCGTCAGTGACTCACATCTGTCTAACACTTTTGATATCAAAATCATGATGCATTTAATTTACTTTGAACTTAATTTTGTCATTTTCTCTCACAGATAACTGCAACAGTCCTTTGGTGTCCACATTACCACTATCGTCCTTCCAGAGCTCTTCACAGTCCTCTGTCAGCTATGCTGCTCACAATGCCAAGCTCAATAGAAGAGATGGTAAGTAGGATAGACATATTCAGTCATTCTATAGACACACACACACACACACACACATCCATCTCAGAGAACCTTTTATTTCTGTGTTTAAGTGAGGCCAAATGCATTATCTCTACAGCAGGGGTGTCAAACTCATTTTCATCCGTGGGCCACATACGGCCCAATTTGATCTCAGGTGGGCCGGACCAGTAAAACCATTGCATAACAACCTATAAATATCAACACCTCCACATTGTTCCCTTTCTTTTAGTGTAGAGAAGAACAAGTACATCCTGGAAATGTTCATGAATAATGACAGAAACAATTTACAGATGACTGTGTCACATCTATTTTGGAATTGAACAATATATTTTACTTCTTAACTCGAAGAACTACGACTGCTCTGAATTGATCATATCTGTAATTTTCAAACGCTGGGCTGAATTTGACCCTTCCTTTAGTGGACTGGTTCAGTACCTATGACACCCCCGCTCCACATTATGACACAAAACATATTTTCCTGCGTTACTGCCAACTTTGTGTGCAGTCATTTACCTGTCCTCATATCACAGAATGCTAATTGTTCTCATTTTAATTAGGTAAATTAAATTGTTTATCTAATCTGTGGTTTCAGGTGGCCCTGGCCTGTGCTGCTTCACAACATCTCATTGTTCTGTTTCCAGCAAATTAGACACTTCAGTCAGCTGACTCAGGAAATACTCCAGATCACAGGCTAGAGTTTTCTTAGCAACATTTGTTGCCGTTTGAATATGGCAGCACTGTGTGAATGAACAGAGATAGACTCACCATACAAGATGACAAGAGCTCAGTAAGATCTGCATAATCTGTTGAATGCAACATTATTCTCAGTGGATAAAACATCAAGCCCACACAGTTTTATGAATGCAAACAGTTCTTGATCTGTTCTCCCCATGAGAGGCAAATAATTCTAAAGAGTGTCACACAATGTGAAATGTTTGCTACTGAGGAAACGAAGCCTCTGAAGTTGTAGAAGAAAATAATTCTAGTTCAGTTTAATGGTTTGGCAGTGAGCAACAATGTGGTGAAACATGCATCTGTGCATTTGTTTACTTCCTGTCAACTCTATAGTAATGTTACCTTCTCCTCCAGCCTCGTCACTTTTCACATTTTAACTTCCTTTAGTTACTTGTTTTTCCACAGTTAGCTTCGTACATATTAGTAACAGTGTTTGCCGTGTTTTTGTACTTCTACAGCAGTGAAGAATGAACTTCTCTGTTAGCAGCATACCTACAGTGATTTTTAAAAAAAAACAATCTCAAATCTGTGATTAAAAACAAAGACATATTTCCTAAAGTGAAAAGTTTATCTCTGAATTGTTCCAAGTTTGCCAATGCATTCCAAATTACAAACAGAGTCATGGCAAAAATCACATCCACTCATGGAAGTATTTCAACATTTGTGAGGGGAATATTGTTATACATTGCTAAAAAACATACAATGGCTCAAAGAAACCTGTGCTAATTCAGAAGACCTGGACCCCAAAAAGTCTGGACCAGGTCTGTTAGAATATAACACATGTTCACTCAGACAATTGGTGGGTAGAAGTTGAGTGAGTAGATCCAGAGACAGAGGTGGAGCTGGGCATACAGATGGCAGACAGAGATTTGATTGGTGGATGAGATGCAGGTTGCAGCAGGAGGAGGATGATTGGAAGCCACGCCTAGACAGACACACACACACACACCAACACAGAGAGAGACAAAGAGAGGACTGATGAGAAACACAAGGGAAAAGGAGAGGATACAAGCACAGCAACCTATGTGACAACAAAGGAACATGTAACGGGAAACGTGAAGTACATTCCTCAGAGGAGGATGGAGGATGGGGAATAACCTTTGAGAGAAAGAGATATGGAGACGAGGATGAAACAGATGCAGCATATTTAAAAGTGGTTGGGTAGCAGAGCATGGGGATCCCCTCCAGATCAGAATATTCAAACATGGTTTACCAAGTTATTCAATAAAACACTGAAAGCAGCGACTCAACGGAAATGTAAGGATTTCCGAGTAAGCAAATTGGAAACAAGCACTCATTGATATTTAGCAGCACCTCCAAATCAGCAGCCTGTATTCTTTGAAGACGTGTCAACACTGACTCAGCTTTCTGAAACTAATGCTGTCAAGCTACCACATACTGGACCATGAGAGGTCAGACCTACAGTGGTACAAAGAAGCTCTCCCTCTATAAAGGAAGGACGTGATGAAGCTGCTCTGGTGACACGTTCTGCATATATAGCATAACAACAGCACAGTCACAGTCATGCCTCAGAGACGAGTTAACCAGGTTGGTGGAGGGGATCAAAATAATCTCTGCGGCAGCTCGACAAGGAAATGAATGGAGCAAAATAATACTGAAATATGGATATAATGATAGGCAGAGTACCATCTTCTGGAAGGTGAAATGTGACAAAGCATTGACGTACTCATGTATGATTCCATTTTGCATCAGGCAGTGCATTTATTGTTGATATAAAGTATGTTGATGCATTATTTGATCACACACCCCAGTCAAAACCATGGGAGTGTCAGCTTTAGTCTCTGGACGCCGCTGTAAAACCTTATCCTGTGCTAATGGACATCTGGAGGTCAGGGGTAATTACCATTGGTCCCCACATAATGCATTAGACGAGTATTAGGGACCTCATGTGATTCCGAAATCACCCCCTCACGTCTCTGTTTCGCGCAGCGCATTTGCGCGGGATGACTGAAGACTGTATTTTACTCTAATTTCCTGACATTATCCTCCGGTTGGCGTGTTAATGAAGCTACCGCTGCTGTGCCACATGCTCACACATCACTCTCAATTTAAAGACGCACTCATCGTCTCTGCTGCTGTGCGACGCTGCAGTCGGAGGATCTGTCACGCAGACAGCTGTGGACAGCAAACAGAGCATCAGGGCCCATGTTTCACCCCAGACTCATCCACTGACACCTGAACCACACCATTTCCAGATTCATATATTCATTCAGAGCTGCCTGAGTCACACTGACAGCTGTGCTTTCATGGGCACTTCAGCAAACTATGTTCTAGATGTGATGCTGTGGAAAACTCGAAGAAGCCAAATACATGAAAGTTGATTTGTGGCAATCTAGAGCTCTGTGTGTGTGTGCGCGCCATGATGACTAAAGCCACACAATCTGTGGCATTTGCACTCAGCAGTTTTCATTATGGTCCAATATCTGCACAGAAGAGCCTGAAACACTTTAGACAGCTGCAGAAAGCGCAGAGCTCACTGTAAAAATAACTTTACTGATCTTATAATACATCCATGACCTGTATGTGTCTTATTATGCGCAGCACCACGTATCTCCCCTTCCACCCAACCACTCCACGATCAGTTCTGCTCCGGTACATTAAAATACCAGCGACTTATATTATCACATGACCTCTGTGTTTACAGTGGAATTCATACATTTATATATTGTGTGATCAAGAGCCTGGAGATTAAATCCAAACTCCTGCAACATTTGCTCCAAATTCTATCAGCCTTCAAAGGAAAACCAGAGAAATGTTCAAAGTTGAATGCAGATGAGCTTTATTCTCTTCACAGGCAAACAAAACTTGAGTCTCCTGTGGATAGACTCAGTTTTTTCTTTAAAACTTACAGTTTTATGACCACATGGGTTGCAGATGTCCGTGCCCATGTTACCATCCATTCCCACTTCTTATTCATTACAGTGTCAAACTCTGCCAGGCAACTGACGCTGCACCTGCTGACTGTTCTCTAATGGTGTCTAATCATCTCGTCCCTATGTGCTGTTATATTTGGCAGTAGTTTCTAATGGTGTCTGGTCCGGGCATGCCTGGACACCAGCAGATCTCACCGGGCTTTGCTGTATTTTTATTTATTTTTTATTTATTTATTATATTTATTTTATCGCCATTTAAGCTTAACACAGTTCACACACTTTGAATCACATCATGATTAACTTATTTTACCCATTCGATCATTAGCATTGTCATGAAGAACTTTGATTATCATATTGCTTAACTCAACACACTTAAAATGATGCTGGACTGGTGCATAACACAGCATAATAATGTTTGTGTTTTTTACCATATCAGTCAAACTAAACTAATCTTGTTCTGTACTAATGCACTTTGTTAGTACATATAATTTAGAAATCACAGACATGTCAGATTCACACTGGATTAAGATCACAGACGTCCTCCAGTGGTCAGAAATGTCTTCTCCTCTCTTGGACTTATGACAGGAATACCATCTTCTGTCGTTTTCCTGCAGCCATTGATTTAGCGAGCGTGCTCTCCAGAGAGTGTGAATGCCGCAGGAAGACGGCAGCGTTGTTGGAGTGTAGGTGCGTCAGACAAGCGGCACTCATCAATTTTATTGATTCAGAAGTTGTGCTTAGCCTACTGTGGAGGGGCCTACTGCGTATCAAGCCTCAATCATGCAGTGACTTTCCTTTCCTGAAAACTGAACAGAGACACTTCAGTACTGGAAGATGAATGTGAGATATCCATGTCCACGGTTTGAAGCTTTTCATCTTCCAGTAAAATGCGCTATATTAGTTTATTAGTGAATATGTATTTTAGGTTTTAATATTGCTGTAATTTCATGCTCTGTTTACTTCCTCAATGAGCCACCCTTCCCTTTTAATGATTAACCTGCCTCGCTTAAATTGCTGTAAAACAAAGAGCCATACTAATACATACTAATTTTGCTCTGTGCTTGTCAAAGATGCAAGGACAGAGATCTGGAGTTATAAAGAGAGCTGAGGACAGAGAGATAAGCTTGTTGAGTGGCAGAGCAGGAGGGCTGTTTGAGTATGAACCCAGATGCTACTCAAATGGCTAAAAAACAATACAGACTGATGTTATGCTGTGGTTGTTTCTTGTTTGTCAGTGATGCAGGACGAGAAAGAGGGAGAAAGGATGTTTTTTATTTGATTTTTTCTTAAAGACATTGGAGCAACCAAGAATATAATAAAGTCCAATAATGTAAAAGCTGCCAATAACATAATCATTTTGGCCATTTTAAATGTAAGAAAGCCAATAATTTAATAACATGCCAATATGTATTAACTTATTACATTACTAGCTGCTTATTACGTTACTGGCACAGCATTAAAAACGTTATCCGATAATGTAATAATACATAAACAGCATTTCTTGGAAACAAATGATTATTTTGCAGTTTTTGTGCAGTTTGCTCATCAAAAATAGATATGGTGGACGGCACAGTCGTCATATTCATTCATCAAGGGTGTGTACTATGCAGCACTTCTCTCCTTAATTATGGTTGTAAGAGCCAGTTCGAGAATTATTTGTTCTACAAAATCTTTATTCAGAATATTGTTTATTTGCTTAGATGTGTAAATTCATAATTTCATGGAGGAGTATTGTTTCATTCATCACTGTGAAGTGTATATGGTAGTTAGATCACTGCATGTGTTTGCTCAGTGTTAGATCAGTCTAGATGTCAGTCTAGTTATTACTAAGTTATTACATTATTGACATGTTACATTATTGGTTTTATTACATTCCAAATAGCCAAAATTATTATGTTCTCAGCAGGTATTACATTATTTGACTTAATTACATCATTGGTTGCTACTGACCTTTATTAGTGAGTTTACCTCAAACTACGGAAAGGCAGTCTGTAAAAGATAAGGAGGAAGGGGGAGGAAATGGAAGAACAAATGAAAAGACCTGAGTTTGAATCCAGCCATGGTCTTGATTTCCTCAGACCGGTCTTTTAAGGTCTCGATCACAGCGTCGGCTGCATATTTACTCAGTCTTGTCTGGGTCTCAAAGAAGAATCGGGCAGTTATTTCAAGAATGTTCAAGACCACAACTGTGAAAATATCAGTAAATTGCCTGTGCATTGTCTGACACCTTTAGATAAGAGAAGCGGATGAGGGGCCCCCTGAGAGCAAACCAAGCTGACACTACTGTAAAAAAAAAAAAAAAAATAGAGTCAGAAAGCACACGCAGTACCTGGAAGGTGATATAATAGTGTCTAAGGTTGAGGGTGAGATGATAAACAGAGGTGATACGAGGGAACTCATAGCTAAGCTCTGCAAAAGCAGTATGCACAGGGGATGAAGGAGGATGCATGGTGAGATGAGGCAGTTGTTCCATGCATCACCTCAGTACAAGGTAACGTAAAAAACAAAACTTTGGCAACAACAGCCAAACATCAAGCATGTGCAACAACAGCAGACAGAGCAGCCAGCTAATATTATTTACTAGTCCGACAGCCCAGCTCGGCGTCTGTCTTTAAGCCTTTAATTTCAACAAGCTCTTACCAACCACTAAAAGTCAGTCCCACATTTACTCTTTGTGGAGGCTTCTTACTCACTCACTCTCTCCTTTTCTCTTCCCCAGTCATCCTCTTCAGTCTCTTTGCATCTGCCTCCACTAAGCAAAAGATTGGCTTCTCCAATCTTCATGTCAGAGTGACCTTGGGCAAGATACTGAACCAAATTGCTCCCGCAGGCTGGGCCATCAGTGTATGAGTGTGTGTGAATGTGATTAGTTACTTTATAATGCACCTTGCATGGCAGCCTCTGCCATCAGTGTTTGAATGAATGTGATGCGCCTTGAGTGGATGCTAGACTAGAAGAGCACTTTATAACTACACTCCAATTACCATCGCCTGCTATGGTTCGGATGCCTCCACCAACATGCCTGTTGTACAAACACTAACACTCCCCTGGTACTCTGAGCTCACAGTCCAGACAGCCAGACTAACAAACTGAGCTAACATTAGCTCACAGCAGCTACATGTCACAGCAGTTTATTTCACTGTCAATCAGGAAACTCTGCAAATCACAGAGAGTCGGAGGACATCAGAGGGAAAACCAGAAAACATTTTCTCCATAAAATATTATCCAGTTTCACCAAAATCTGTCAAATAGTCAGTGGTGTGTGACCCACTACTAGCAGTGTTGATTATCACAACACTGTGACTACTAGTAGTTAACTAAGCCTATCTTAACAAGCTACCTGTTATGAGTTACCTTTCTTTGTCGACGTCTGTACAAACCTTTGTGTCTTTTTTCTGCAGACCTTAGCTTCATCTTCAACAGCACTACTTGAGATAATGTACTTAAATAACATTCCACCACTGCCATAGTACAGAATTATATACCATGACCTCTCTATGCTGATCATCAGCGCCAATGTTTCCTTCATGCACCTGTTTTCCTGTGGACTGTAGCTGCATCTTTGACAGCAGGACCTGTTCGGCTCTGTGATTAATAATGTGATTGACTGACATTTGGTTGGTTCATATTATTGAGATAGAATGATGGAGCTTGTCTTTTACTTGAAAATGAAAGACTAACAATGGTTCCAAAGTTCTATTACACAGACTTTCATTATCTCACATGTACCTGCAGCAATACATCATCATTGTAGTCGAGGAGCTTCACTGTAGTGACTGTCGTTACCTGAAAGCCTTCTGTTCCCTCTACAGCAGTGACTTTTGTTAACTGAACAAATGGAACGTAGAAAAGCACAGCAATGCATCTCCAGTCCATCCCTTAATAAATCTCTTCTCTGTGTATTTTTCTGCTCTCCCAAGGAGCAGGAGGCTGGTCTCCCTTGATGGCAGACCGGGAGCCCTGGCTCCAGGTGGACCTCAAGGACCGGATGGAGGTGACGGCTGTAGCCACACAGGGATGTGCTGCCAGCTCATACTGGGTCAACAGATACCTGCTGCTCTACAGTGACACAGGCCAGGTCTGGAAACAGTACAGACAGGAGGATGGAGGAGGGGTGAGTCTTTAAAGTTTCATGTCTACTGTGACTGTACAGTCACTTTGGCTGTAATGTTGGAGGATCATTTCCGTTGAGGTTCTTTTTCTGACTGAAGTCAGGGAGCAATGTGTGGCAGATGCTGTTTGACTTTATCTTGTGGTCTTCGGTGGAATTGGAGCTCTTCACAGATAAGATCACACATGTAACCAAGATCTGGCCCGGGTCTCTCGTCGGGTTAGATTCAAATTATATTCACTCTAATCAGGTCACACAGGGACTCCGGTCTGTAATAATCTATATCTCTAATATCTGAGCGGTTCCAAAAGCTCTGGTCACGTGACGTGTCATCATCATGACAGAAGAAAAATGTGTTTTTGACAGAAAGAGCATCAACTGTGAAAAAATGACACATTTTCAATGTTGAAGTTATTCTCTGATGTATTCAGATGGGATCAAAGCTTTTCCTTGCTCACAGGCACTGGGTTTGGATCAGTTTTCTTTGTGTGTTTAACAAAATAGTTCAATCATGAACAAAAGGCCCACAAAGTCATGGTCACAGCAGGAGAAGGTAAAAACGGGTTGATGCCAACCTGTGTGGGTTTTTGACTAATCAGTCCTGTTAGGACCCTGCTGGCCTGTCACAGTGGTGCAGTGGAATTTTCTGTCGTGTTAAAATTGAACGAGCAGGGAGATTGTGAGGGTGAACCCCACATCACTGCTGCATGTTGTTCTGAATTATTTATCTCCCTCCACACCTGTTTAAAATGTATTATCTACAAATAGAAAACTACTTTTAGAGGGACCAAAGAGGAATCCTGACCAGTAACTGCACTCCTGATGTGGCTCATACTGTATGATTGGCTGTACACCCAGTGATTTCTCCAAAATAAAGTTAAAATAATACTCATTTACATTAGATAAGTACCACCTTTTCTTAACTGTGCATTCCTCAAAGTTCATCAGTAACTAGAAAACCAATTTCCTGCACAGCAGCACACATGTGAAACGTGAAACTAAGTCGCCTACTGAAATGTGTAAAATTGCCTTTACTTCATTTTAATTATTACATCATTAAATTTGCCATAATTAGTATCAATTGCTACAGAATGTAGATTTCCAAGTCAGTCTGACAACAATAGCTGATGATGTTAAGTTCCGGCTTTGTGTTTGGACCTAAAATGCAGAGACAGAGTCCAGTGCAGTTTGAAGGTGTTTATTGTGAGAATTTGCACGAAAGCAAGGAGGCTGTGGCTAAAGGTTGACTGGCATTGCAGGTGGCGTAAGGCAAATAGATCAGAGGATTGAATGGAGCAACACTGGCGGAAGAAAGCAAGGCATATTGGAGAACTGCAAATAGGAAAACCTCAATGTCACAGTATCAAAAGCAGACTGGAACATTCGAGACTAACACTAGAAGCTCACAAAATACAATGGATTAAGCCATTGTACGTTACTGACTGCAGCCGGATAATCTGGCACAGGAGTGGTGCCCTGACCAAACGGTAACATCTGTAGCTGCGTGGCCACTGACGGCACAGGTGGCTTGTTTGTGCACACGATGTCATTTTCCTGCCTTAGGTCAGCTGATGGTCTTTGCCAATTTTTAGATTAGCCATCAGGGGGAAGAGGCGGGCAGAGCGGCATACTTTGAGGACATCACGGCTATTGTGATATCACACATACGCTGTCCGTTCTTTGTTCTGTCGGTGGTTGTGACTCCTGTCGCAGCACATTGGGCTCATTGTGTTCTGGGTGTAAGGTGAACATTTTACCAAAACAAAGCGTCTTCTCTTTAAAACTCTATATAGACAACAAAGCTTCTAATCACCGTGATCATCATATTAAAATGCCCAGCTACATCATCATGTAGCTGGCAGGAGCTAAATGCATGCTGGGATATAGATACAATCCAGACGCACACAAGTCAGCTCTCAAAGTCTCCTCTACAGAACAGGTGGTGCAAAAAAACGCTTCCAGACATTTGAAGCGCCCTTGGCTAAATCTGAACATTGTGATGAAGATGATTCACAGGCACAGATGAGAACACAGTCTTTACCTTCTTTATGTCGTGACTGACTTGTTGGAAGTGTGATGATAAAACAGCTTGCAGTTACTTTGACAATGTGTCTCTGCTCTCATCGTGCAGACTAAGAGAGGAAGCAAGGCTAACGAACAGTCCCAGACCTGCAGTGTGTCTGATTCAGTGAGGCACACAGACGTCTCACTTCATTCACACATTAAGATACTTTTACAGCAGTCAACCATTCAGGACAAGCCTAAGTCCTTGGAAAAATGTAAAAACCATCAAACTGGCTCCACTGATGTGTATTAAACACAGTCTCTCCTCGTCAAATGGCTGATTTCTTGTGAATTAAAAAGATGGAGGGTCCAATTTTAATTGTGCAAGTGCAGCGACCGTTGCAAAGTGGCAGGATGTGGGCGCAACGACATCTCCATCTGCTATTTTGCTTCATGTATGTGCAATAGCAAAGTGCTCATAAGAGTGCGATCAGAGGAGGTGTTAATAAATATACCATGTACAAATATGCCAATCTTAGAACCCCATTTTTAACTGAAAATAGCACAAATTCAACTTGTCAAATGCTGACACAGAAATTTGATTGATTTTGTAAAATTATTTGCCAATTGATGGCAGCAACTTTCTAAAGAAAGTTGGACAGGGTCAAGTTTCCCTCTCTGCTCATAAGCTCTTCTTTTAACACTCGACACAGTAGGCGTCTGTGAACTGAGAAGACTTTGCTGTATTCTTTAAACTAGAACGTTTCCACATTCTTCCTTGACGTAGGATTTCAGTTTTTGAACGGTTCAATGTCTTCTTTGTCATATTTCATTTCATAATGCGCCAAACATTTTACAATAGGTGACGTGTCTGAACTGCAGGCAGATCATTTTAGCACTCGGACCCTTTGACGACAGAGCCATGCTGTGAATCCGTGCAGAATGTGGTTTGACACTGTCTTGCTGAAATAAGTAAGACTGAAATAGACGTATGTTGCTCCAAAAGCTGTTACACTGTATATATTGTTCAGTATTAATGAAGCCTTCACAAATGTGTTGGTCACCCATCATGCCATGTGCATTAGTGCACCCCCATACCATCGCGGATGCTGTCTTTTTATTCTGCTCTTTTGTCCCGAGGATATGGCGTTCATGATGTCCAAATAGAATATCAAATTTGGAATCATCAGACCACAAGAAGTGGAAAACTGTAGTTCCAACATTTGATGTTGAAGTCTGTTTCAGTGAAATGTGGCGTTTTAACATTTTGTAGATCATCACATTTAGTTTTTATTTACATTTCACACAGCATGTCAGCTTTTATGAAATGGAGTTGTGCTATTATATAATGATAATAACAATAAATCATAAAAAATCCAATGCACCCTGTTTTAATTCCTTTGTATTTCATGTTGTAAATGTTTACATCATACCATAAAATGTGATAATGATGAGCCGCCTCTCTAAACAACAGAATGCCGAGTTATGACAGTCAGTGTGGTGTAAGTGGAGGTATGTGGGGTTATTTTGCAGCAGCCCAGTCATTTTCAGCTGGTGTAATGAAGGTGAACACAGGCTATGGGTAATGGCACCGTGTGCTCATATCAACACGTGTGTCCTGCTGCCTGCAAGGATTAAATGAGGCTTTTCACAGTCTCAATCAGCTATTGTAAGAATCATTCTTGTTGATTTATCAATAACTGCAGATCGATATATTAATGCTCCTGCTTTAACCATGTGAAATATTAATTTTTCATGATGATTCAAATGCATTATATTTTCAGGGTGTTTGATTCAGACAGTTTATTGACATTTTAATCACTGGAATCAGACATGGTAGTTTGTTTGTTTGTTTAGAGCGGCATTAGCTACTGTATTAACAGTGACAGTCACAGCAGCTGTTCTTCCTGTGGTTCCCATTCTTATTATTAATAATACTTCTGTAACCAAAAATGCAACAACCATACATTCATACCATACAACCACAGTACACCAAGCCATCACAGATGACGGTTCAATATAACAATTTAATTTTAATCATAATTGAGATAACGAATCATTTTGCCAGTCCACTATATCTCACATAAAAGTGGGATGCATAGCTCTTTACGCCCATGTCACATCAGGAATCAGGAATGGCCAAAAAATAATAAATGATAAATAAATAAATAATAAATAAAACAAATCTCAAAGGTCCGGTATGTAAAATTTTGTGGCATGCAGTGGTAAATTTTTAAAATTCAACCGATTGAGTACCCCTCACCTCTCCAACTTATTTCAAGCATGAAGCAGAAACTATAGTGACTGTGAAAGTCATGACGAACACAAAAGCTCCTACGTAGCGTGAGTTTTTGTCCATTCTGAGCTTCTGTAGAAACATGGCGGTTCGGCATAGTGGACTCTGTCAGAGGACCCTCTCCCGATATAAAAAGATCATCATGAACATAACAATTCTTATTTTCAGATGATTATGCACTAATGAAAGCATAGTTATGAATATTATATTCCATTTCTGACTACAGATCTCCTTTTTATCAAAAAACATCATGAGACGTGCAGTATCTTACACATTTACCATAAATACCAACACCTCTCTTTATGGTGCCTCATTTGAATGAATCTGTTTGTTCCTCTCCTCCCACCTGTGCACTATGCACCAAAATACCACACAGACTGGCAAATCGAATTTCAGGAAAATACCAAACTGTTAGAGTGTCAGTTCATCACCCTGGGAACCATGATTGTCTGCACAAAACATGGGTGCAATTAATCATGTAGATGTTGAGTGAGCACTTCACCTTGCTAGAGGAAAAGTCAGACCAAAAAAGATATTTCATGGTGAACCACACTTCATTTTGGCACACATCACAGAGGGACTCATCCTCTGGAGACCATGCAACAGTTGCTGAGATATTTCTAGACCAACTTGGTGGGCCGACCAACTGACTGACATCACCATCCCTTTAGCCAAACCTCAACTAAGGCTAAAATATAGCAGGATGAATGGCAGCTAATTAGTGAGTTGTCGGTGATGAAGCAGACACTGAGCTGGCCGACCACAGCTTTCACCCAGACCTTTGGCTCATACTAATTGACGTCCATCTGGCATTTAAACAAGTGAAGTTCAGAGGTGGAAGGTCAGTGCCGATACCTGAGCCGAGGAGACTAATGAGAGAGCAGCAGCTGCTCATATGGCTGTTACCTCTCAACAGCCCTCCACCTGCCAAATTAGTCTCAACCTTTAGCTTAAAAAATAACAACAACAACAACAACAACAAAAAAACAGTGCACGGCCTCCAGTTTGACAGCAGTGGTGTCAAATAATTGTCACTGCACACAGGGAGTAAAATGAAGTAGTAAAAGATTTGGGGCTATGTTTGTCAGCATGTAATTACAGTGTGAACCATTGTGCAGTGTCTCAACACTCCTGTTGATTTTCACTAAACAAAGATTTTCTATAGAACTGTGACTCAAAACAGCCAGTTTGGTGTTTAATGTGCAACGGCCTGAAGCTGGTATCACAAGCTATTATTTCTGTAACTTGCAAAAAGAATAAGGCAAATATTTAGTTAGATTTTTTTACCCTCTAAACCCCAGAGCGCCCAAAAGAAAGTCCCAGGATTTGTTTTGTAGATAGTTAGAACTGAAAATGTACATCATTATGATCTCTTTTCTCATACAGTATAAGTTGCCAATGACACCAAAAACTTGTTTTTACAGTGAAAACTGTTAGCTGTGGTTGCCAGAATTGTACCATAATTAATACTGCATAGATTTCTAATATTACAGTAAAAGGATTTTATATTGTTGGTTTTGCGTATATTAAGGTTGGTGTTTTGCTCCATATTTTAAATTGTCTGTAGATCCGAAAACTGTAAAATATGCTGTTAAATATTAGTGTTTTACTGTAGAATTAACAGTCTCTAACATATAATACTAATTTATTCTATAAATCCCCTTAAAATGCCCTTAAATTTCCTTTAAAAAAAAAGGCTTTGAAATGTACGTTTTATTGTATAGAGGAAAACACAGGCATGTGTTTTACACTCTTTACTGGCATAGTTTGGCAGTTTTTCACCATAAAGTCTACAAACCAGTTCTTAATGCCATTAGTTGGCAGAGTTGGCAGAAAAGACTGACTGGGTCATTTTGTCTGTTTACATTTACACATAAATTGGATGATTATTTATTTATTCTTATTAATTGTACTTGCACTGTTGTTTGTCCTTATAAAATAAATATCTGTTTGTAACAATTTAAGTGCTATGTGTTTTTTTCTGTGCTTTGTGTTTTAAAAAACTATATTTATATAATATATAAAACTTGTCTTTTCCTTTCTCCTTTTGAGAGAGTGAACTGCAGCAACATTGTTGGCTGTGGCTTGGAGGTGGAGCGGGTTGTCCACCAATCAGAATATCGGCGGTTTGATCCCACGTTCGAACCCCTCCAGTCTGCATGTCGAAGTGTCCACCTTGCATGGCAACTAATGCCATCAGTGTATGAATGTGTGTGAATGGGTGAATGAGATGCATACATGCTGTGAAGTGCTTTGAGAGGTCGGAAGACCAGATAGGAGATATACAAGTACAGTCCATTTAACACTCAAGAATTCCACTGAGATCTAAAGGTTCAAAGACTCGGTAATTTCCCAAAACTGTAGTTTTTAGCAAACGTTACTCAAACAGGAGGAAATAATACATTTGTTAGGGACTATTTCCAGTGGTGGATTAATTCACATTTGATGCTCGAGTGAGTATTTGGGGCAGCTGGATGGTGTATGTGAGATTGAGTGAAAATAAACTACACTGTGTGTGTTCGTGGTAATGAGGGAACATGTCACCGGTGTGACGGTGTGGCTCATTGATGTGTTTTTAATAGTTTTTGGACAACAATGGCTCTGTGGCACAGGGGAAGAAGATAAATCAGGTTTTGATGCACACCAGTACTTGTTAGTGGGATATGTTCATTTCTGCTTTGGCCCTTCATTTAAGATTTGATGACAGTATAAGCAAAATATAGAATATTTCCAGCCTTATTTTTTAATGTATGTAAGCACTTTTCAACTAAGTTAGAGACTGTAGAGTCATCCTGCTGTGCACAGTATTAAGATCTCTATATTCTAAGTCTGCCATAATCATCTGAAAACCATAGGCTGCATTAAAACAATCACAAATTTGAATCATTTGATGCTCTTTTTCACATTGTGATAGTGGAAAATGTGATTTGAGAGACAGATAGAATAAAGGTCCCTGGTCGGACTCTAACCAGAGATGCCACAACCTTAGCTGGCACCTTAAACCCCAAGCCGTGGAAGCAGTGGTGTAGTAGTGCTGAGAAAAGTGGGTAGACTTTTAATTTATTCCCCAAATTATTCTATTTTAAAGCAGCCTGTCCAGCGAAGCATAAATGCCCTGTCTTCTAAACATGTAAGAACACTGTTTTATATTTCGTTCACCCAAAAAATGGGCCAGTCATATTCAAACATTGTCACTTAACTTCTGCTGCTGCCCCAGATTTCCTTGTCAGTTCTCCTTCTCCTTTATATATATATATATATATATATATATATATATATATATATATATATATAATATAAAATACATGTTTTACCACAACCTGGCTAAATACTTGATGGTATTTACCACACAAACCATATTCCCCAATATGATCAACTAATCAACATTTTAAATTCAGTTATTTCATTTAATGTAATCTTGCATTAGTCCAGAGTTATAAGTTGATAAAGAGTTGAGATCATCGTCTTGTGTGTCTAAGAGGAGCTCCATCATCATTACATATTACCTGGGCTCATCTCCACAGAGGCTGCTGCTGCTGGAAAGCTTGGCTTTCATTTTGTGCAGGACTCAGTTAGTTTATCTGAGCTGCAGCTTATGAACAGTGTTGCCTGTTGGCGTTTATCAAACATAATAAATAGTTGCATTGCACTCTCACTTTTGTCAGGCACAAATTCACAGAGCACAGCCCACACAGACAGAACAAGAGATGAACTGCAGAGCTAACATTAGCAAGACAGACAGAGACAGAGAGACGCACTGCAAGCAGCACATCAACATGAGGTTACTGCTATTTGCTGACATCAACACAAATCCTCCTGATTGCTATTCTATTCATTCTGATTGTTTTTATATTTCTGTTTCAGGAAACACTGACCTGCTTTGACACAAGAGGGTGTGAGCCCTTCTGTAATTTGCAGCAACCTACATAACTTTTGTAGTGAGCATAAAGGGCCTCCTCATGCCTGCACCCAATCAACCCAACCAACGAAAGGCAACTAGCCAATCTCAGAGGCAGAGTAGGGTGGGTCAAAACAAATTAGCCTTGTAGCAAATCACTGAATGATACACATCAGAGGGTATTCATGAGCAGTTATATGCAATGCAGACTGAAAGATAAGTAGGTATTGTATTTTTAAAAAAAAAAAAGGTGTGTTTCAAATGAGACGTTTGGCATGTTTTTGGTATGTTTTCAAGAATATGTATCATTCAGACAAATTAAGAATAGTTTACTTTTTGGTACCAATTTAGGTATTGTATTCTGTTGTATTGTATTACACTGTTTGACTGACAGTTATCATTGAACCACAGCAGATTTAAGGTGAACAAAGGTGTAGACTGACACAAGTTAAAACATTTTGCTCAGGGGTTCTGTTGGTGTTCACGAGCATCACATGCACAAAAACCTGTACAGCCATCAAACCAGAATTCCTTCCTCTCTGACCTCAGTCCCAGCAGCAGCTTCATCCTTTAGGAACAAAGACAGTCTGTTGAAACATTCTGTGCAAAGCTTCAAAAGGCTCAAGCAGACATGAAAACAACAGGATGGCACCATCTGATAATGACCTAATTATCTACAGGCAGGCGAGGGGAGTGGTGAAATGACTTGTGTCGGCACACGGCCAGCTCTGAGGTGATGAAATGTGGACTGTGGTTGAGAAATTTCCTGAGAACAATAGAAGTAATGACAGTCATATATATCATATATCATATATAGCAGGAGCCGGGAATGTCTTTGGCTGAGAGAGCCATGAAAGGCACATATTTTTAATATTTTTTTAACACTGAATACAAATAAATGCACCCGTGCAAGACCAACAATTTTAGACTATAATAAGTTTCTGGATTTATTTATTTTAATATGTTATGCTGAAGCTAACCAATAATAAATAAAATACTTATTAACATTAATGCATGGTCCCGATCATGCACAGATCACCATAGCAACTGCTGTGTTTCGGATGTAGACGCACATGCGCACTCATGTACTGCTGAGTGAACTCTACAGTCGTCTACAGTCGCTGATCAGCAGTTTTTTCTCCGAGCTGTTCTGTATCTTAAACAAAATAACATGAAACACAACTACTTGGACATTTTGCATCGAACGTGAAGAACTTAAATGTGTGGTGCACGTTTGGAAGGCTGGGTGCAGAGGAGACCACCGCCTGCCAGAGGGAGATTCCCGGACAAGGTTAGACACAGCACGGACAGTCCAGAAGCTATTCGGAATGAGTTAAAAGGAATTTTTAAACAGACAAAGTAGTTTTCAAGACTGCATATTGTTAGCGGATCTGTTTTCTGACCCAGAGTGTGGTCGTGACTGGTTCTGAATGAGGGCTTTATAGCAGGCAGCTGCTCTCCCATCTTCCTGGTACTTTGTATTTTTGTTTGTAATGTTGATGTAGACACCAAGTGTAAACCTACCATGATGACACCTATTGGTTCACAAACACATTGAAGCCTCAGCTTTGGAATTATGGATGTTGCCATCTTGGTTTTGCAGAGCCAGAAGTTTAGATAGTGGGACAAGAGCATGACACTGGTGGGTGATTACTATGAGTTGGACTGCAATTGGTTTTAACTCTATTTTCAAGCATGAAAAAATGTCATCCTCTCTGGTTATATATACATACTCATATTACAGCAAAGCAGTACATTAAAATGTGTTTTTGAAAACATTTCACATAGGCAATGCTTGATCGGCACTGCCTAGCTTCACAGTTCCATCTGAGTTTCGGTGTCTTGTTCAGGAGGGACTCCCTGAGAATGACTTGTCAATCAAAATGTGACCTCGTTCTAAAGCATATCCTCTTTTACCATCTATTTTACTCTAAATGTGTCCATATTTACTAAATGAACAACAAACATGCTGTATGGAAGAACATTTGAAAGTAGTGAGGCCATAAACCCATGAGTTTAGTTTATAAGTAACACTACTTTCTCATTTCTCATTTTCTCCGATACAGTCAAACCTTTCTGTTGTAGCCGGTGGCTCCATGTTGGCCATTAGAAAGAATGCAGATTTCTGTTGACTTCCTTTTTCAGACCCATAAGCTCTGTCCACTAATTGGACTGCCAATGGTAGGCACTTGGTAGCCAAGACATTAGTAGACAGATGGCAGTACTTGGATCAATTGCAAACATTAAAAAAACATGAATAATATATTTAGTTGTAAGTAAGTAATTTGTTAATTGTGCATTTGATAGCAAAGAGGCTGAATATTAAATAGATGAGCAAAACAAACAAACAAACAAAAAACAAAACAGAGTAATTGAGAAGAATTTAAATATTGCTGAGTCTAAACAACTTTTTTTGTTTTCATTGTTTTCAGTTGAACTGGATAATCTCAACAGTGAGTAAATATTGAAATGAAAGCAAATGCTAAATTTCCTGTCGGTTTAAAGGATCATTCTGATTCTTATTCTACACCTTCTATGAGTGCCACTCATTTGCTACAGACTAATTACCATGGCAGGGTATAAGAAATTTTGGAGACTTTCAATGCTGTCTTGGTGTATGTGGAACGTCCTATCCGATCGTAACAGGGGAAAAATGTCCCACTGGGAGGTTGTGATCCTTAATGATTCTCCTAGATTTATTTTTACAGCATCTAGTATAGATGTCTTTTAGGCAGGGTAGAACACCTCCTACTGTAAGTTCAGCCAAACGAGCCACTATTTTTAGGGTCTGGCAGTCCTGTTCCCCAAAGTTCTCTGTCAGGATGCTCTGGAAGGTACAGGAGTTAAAATTACTGATTAATGAGGGGAAACCTGGAATTAACTCAAGTGTTTGAGGTGACAATCTGCCTTGCCTTTCTCTCCATAGAGTTAGTATGCAGGATCCAGGCCGTGCCTTCTGTGATGTGGACACCAAAGTACTCAATGCTGTCCACATACTCCACAGAGGACCCACCGAGTCCACTATCATCTCCTTAGCCTTGTGAATATTCAGGCGGAGGTTGTGGTCTTGAGACTAGCAGGTTAGGCCCTCTATTTCCTTCAGATAGGCCTTTTCATTGTTTTTAGTGCTCAGGCTTGTAGCTGTCAGCATCATCTGCAAACTTCATGATGGTGTTGGAGTCAAATGTGGCCCCACAGTCATGTGTGTACAGGGAGTAGAGCCGGGGACTGAAAACATTGGCCTGGGGTGCTTCAATGTTCAGGATGAGGCAGTAAGATGTAGGTCCACCCACCCTCAACAGCTGGGGTCTGCTTATCAGGAAATCAAAGATCCACATTCAGAGTGAAGTGTTTAATCTCAAATCCTTGAGCTTTGTGACAGCCCGGGACTATAGTGTTATGCTGAACTGTAGTCAATGAACAGGAATCTAACAGCTCCCATTCCTGTCTAGGTGGCCTTTACAAATAAGTAAAACACAAAGTGAAGGAATATTACTAATGGATCATTGCAGTTGTTTTGCATGTTGAGGCCAAATAACTATCACCTGTTATAGTATTATCTGTTCATATCAAACATACAGTATACTGTATTACCCGTTAACTGTTCACCATAGACATAATCATGGCAGCTAAAGCAGGATTAACATTTCAGAAAAGATTGGCTGGACGTGATTTAAAAGTCATAACCAACCAAAGTCAGTTACTACAAGCAGGAAATTACATGGTGTCTTCTTCAATATTAAACCTTTGTTATAAAACTGTCCTCTCCGATCAGAGACTCAGACATCACAGTGACGTTATTAGAGATATTTTCTCTCAGTAAATAAGAGGGAAAATAGAGAAGTGCAAAAGAAACAGACAACATCAAGACATCAGGGGGTCCCCGGTATGTTCTCTGTTTTGTTGAGGGGTCCATGGCTGAGAAAAAACAGAGAACCTCTGTTTTGTAATACAAATTGCTTGTTGTCATGGATGCTGCCAACTTCAAGATGGTCCATACTGATTTGATTGTGGGTAAATTAACGTAGGTGCCTGCCTTCCTCACGCAACACTGACAAAGGAAAAGTGGCACGAGGGAGCTCATCACAGGAGAGGAAGACAAAAGAGTCTTAATGAGACCGCACGTCAGTCGATACCGGAATAGAAATAATGAAGTCACGGCAAAGGGAGGACTGTTTACTCGGATGACGACCGACTTCTGGTCCACTGGGAGACTATCTGTACCCTCAGGCCTTTAACCAGAGACTCTGCTTCCTCTGCGAGTCAGTACTGATAGGATGTGCTGCTGCAAGACTTTCCATGGGGGGAAAAACACAAACGATACGGCTCAGGGAGTCCTCGGCAGCGGGATCCATCTTTGAAAATAAACAGTCTGAAGGGGGATTGTTTATGATTGTTAATGACTCATGCTGATGTGTTTGGCATGAATTATTAGAATGACTCAGTTCACTTCATTAGATGATTAGATGGAAATACTGGAGCACATGTGTTCCATGGGCCAGACAAGATAAATGATGTCATACAATATGATAAACAAGTGGAAGGATAAATTAGAAATCAGAATAAAGTACAAATTATAATAGTATTGATAGTGGAACATCGCTCTACTTATAACAATGCTAACATGTTTCTCAGGTAGTGTAGACGAGTTTATGATACAATAAAACATATGGTCCGCAAACTGTGGCACAAGTACCAGAAGTGGTACATGGAGGAATCTCTGAAATATTACATACATTTAATACCACCAATATTACAAGAATATGAATGAAAATCCTATACTAAAATACTATGACAGCTTATAATATTTTGTTTGAGTATCATCCTGCTCCATAGTGACGGTACATTCATGCAGGTAGCACAGAGAGCAGATACATCCATAGTTATGAGCTAAAATGTGACATGGAGGTAGTAAGTGAAGGTAAAATAAATGGATCAAAAACTCTGCAATCGTGACTCCAAACTGAAACTATAAGAAAGAGAAGTGCAGATCAGGAGCGCCACTTTTCCACTCAAGTAGCTCAGGTTATTGGAGTGGTTCCATTCAGGAAATTCTTCCTATTAGGAATAAACCTTCCTCCCTGTGAACCGTCAAATCTTTATCTGTTTTTTAACGTCTGTTATATTGGTACTACTTGGAGAGCCGAACATATTCTGACGTGGTACACAGTGTAAAGAGAACACTGCATTATACAGTCTCACTTGTCTGATCACCAACTCAACAAACTCTGAACACCCAACACACATTTAGCAAAATACAGCAAAATGCAGAGACCTAATGCTGCCTTCATAGACATAATAGACAGCTTGCCACTGATGGTCCAACCTGCATAAACAGACATCTGTGTCTCCAGACTAGAATGTGCTGACAATAACACCTGTATGTGAGAATGTGAGACCGACTCAGGCACTTCTGATGTACTTTGAGAGTGTCTCTAATTCTCCTTGGCCAAGTGTTAATAAATAATACAGCATAAGACATCAGAGGCTCCTGAACACTTTCTTTCTTCCTGACCTCACCACTGACCTTTGGCTTCACCTCTCCAGCTGTCAGTCCACCTTCCATACTTTGGTCCATACTGGACTTGAATCAGTCACCCTCCGGTTCCCAAGCCAAATCCCTACAGATTATATGTAATATATCAATCAATAGAATGTCTCATTACCACATTGCGTGTGTGATTATTTTTTTTACATTTTGAACAAATATATCTCATATCAAACATGAGTTTTCAGTTAGCCAAAATTGTGTCACTATGTTAATTATAATTAATGCTGACCCTGCCGTCACCCTCACTGCTATACTTGCACTAAACACACACTAATCACAAAGAACATCATGACTGATGTTAGCTTTACTGATCAGAAGGACTTTTTTGTTATTAAATTTCTGTTCATATTCTGAAATATCACCAAAGTTAGCAGGACTCATCCCCTCTGCACCATGAATATCTGTATTAAATATCAATGCAATTCATTCAGTGGTTGTTGATATAAACTGGATTCATAGAGAGCGTTTAAAAAAAAAAAAAAAAAAAAAAAAACTCCCATGCATTCCATCAGAAGAGAGAGAGAGAGGGAGAGACAGCAACAGTAACAGTATTTAACAGGTGTTCAAAGCCTCCTCTGCAGACAAGAATTACTGTGTGTGTGGAGGTGCTTAGCTTGCATCTCCTCCAAGATTCAGCCACTTAAGTGACTCGAGAGAGGGAAAGCGCTGAGCATAAATCACAATAACAGCCTCAGCAGTTACCTTGTCGGACTGTCGCCTTCATTAACTGTAGAGAAACAGCATCCTCGTGTATCTATGTCCTCTGAGAGAGATTCAGCCTCTGCTCTGCAGCCGTGGTCGGTCATTTATGCCGCTACTCGGCATGCCTACCCGTATGGCTTTGTGTTTTTTCCTACTGCTGAGGGGGAAACGCTGAATTATTGGCCTTGTTTGACTGTTGAACCATTCACAAAAGCCCAGAGCTATTCTCTCCTCAATCTATCTTTCTGATAGTTTCTAACACAAGTTGTTATTGAATTGGATTGTCACCTTTTCCCTGAAACAGCTGGTGATCAGTCACGTGTCTGTTTCCATCCATGTCAGTTTTTTTTTTTTCTGTTTAGGTCAGTGTGGTGTTTTTTAAATCAGCCACACTGTTGTGAGGGTGAACAGGTTCATTTCTGTTCGCTTACACAGCAGAGTTTTTGCACCCTCAGTTTGGATCACTTATTCCGTCGTGCCAGAGCAAAGGGAGAAAAACATTGTTGTCTTTTAGCACTGGTCGGGTCACTGACTCTTTACAAACAAACCAAAAGGTCGTAAATATATAAAAAATAAATCATGTGGATACACCTCTCTGATGAACTTGCATATTTATTGCTACAAAGATACCCATGGGGAATAGAATATGAGGATATTTTCAAGTTCAAAATTCAAATGATCAACTGAAGGAAAAATAATTCAATACGTTATTAGATAAAAATAAAAAGTAGTCAGTTAAATTTAGGGGTGGCAGTAGCTTAGCCTCAGTGCAGTTGTCATGAACAGGGAAATTAGCTCAAGAGGCCAAAACTATTTTTTGAACCAGGCTGTAAACATGTTTACATATATTTCATTATGGAATTTTCTCCATAGTGGATATTTCTGCTGTGATTAATTTTTTCCGCATGGGGACTTATGGAGACTGACTCAGCCTCAAGTGGTCCTTTGAGGAACTGCAGTTTTTGGCATTGTGCGCTGGCTACACAGTCACACTCACAGAGGTTGCTGCTTGATTTCAGGCCTGTATGTGTAAAAATTGAGTGAACAGTAAAATTAAACTTTAGATTACAAAGTGACGTCCAATAACATGTGAGCCTGTTCATTTAGAACATGCACATACAAGTGAAGAGAAACTTAATTTGATGGATATTCAGTTGAATCTTTACCGTTTCTGGAAGATTGGGCTGTGAACGCACTTCATACAATTTGTATTTTTAATTTTATTCCTGTGTGATGTTTCCCTCAAAAGTAATCTGGACACACACAGTGAGGCATCGCATCCCTGTCAGTCATTTAATTATCATTTAATTAGTGAACATGTGTTCAGTTACTGCTGAAGCTACAGCAGCAGATCATGAAAGAATTCTCTCTCGTCCCCTGGCCTTTTGTTAGTGCAAAAACAGGCTCTGCAAAAATTATATAATATTGGAATCACGTACATGTTTTACATTGTCCAGCAGAGTGTTTCTCCTTCATCTTTTACAGAAAGTCAGCTCAGTGCCAGGTGGCTGAAAGGCACCTCACTGGACATGGAGCCAGATCAGCAGCTTCTTCTGTGCGGCAGCTGCTGATTTGGGCTCTTTGCTTTGATTCATTTTCATGTGCATAGAACCTGATTTACTGTATAACTGTTTTTTAAAAACACGTACAGGTGCCCACAAAAGAATTTATTGCAGTACATTTAATCAGTACTTTGTACAAACATTTTTCATGTTTTTCAGTCAGCAGATCATTTCGAGCTCTTTTTGAATATTTGTAATGAATTATAGTTACTTTCCGTTTGCGATTGAGCTTCAGCACCTCATCTCCATTTTATCAAACAGTGCAGTATTTAAAAAGGTTAGTTCTTCAAAAAATAAATAAACTATATTATTGAATCATATTAATGAAGTCATTGATTAAATACACCTTATTTAAGAGTATGTTTTCAAGGAAGGAAATTATATTCAAGGACAAAACATTTTCAAAGAAGTATAGATTTTATATCTTGCAATACTTAAAATGTTAAAGAATAAGCAGCAGGGCTGGAGACCAGTCTAATTATAAAAATAATATAATAAATCAAATGTAAACATTCAATTGTTACATTTTCTGATTTGTTTTTTTCACCCTGCTAATAATGTCATGAACAGTAATCAGTAATATAAGAATTTACATTACATTATGTGCAGACACACTTAAATTATTGGTTCCATCTGGACTCATTGACAGCAGTCAAAATGTGAGTGAAGATGAGTGAAGGAACATTACATTATTGGCCAGTTATCACATTATTGACTTATTATTTAAGGATGAAACATTATTATGTTATTGGCTGCTACAAGGAAGGAAGGAAGGAAATTAAGAGTGTGAAAATAACTGCAGGATTAATAAGAAGCTCCTAAAAGAGCTTCAGCTGAACCAAAGTTTAAACGTAAAGCTCAAGGAAAAAACAAAAGCAAGAGGGAAAATCATAAATGTACAATTCTGAATATTTTTAACTATACAGAAAAAAAAATGTATTCAAAAATCTATTTTAAAAAAGATTCTTACGACATTCTGAGTCCATATTTAGTGGCTTTATTTCAACAAATAAATGTTTAAATGCATTCAGCCTATGAAGAGCTGATTAAAAAAAAAAAAAACACTCACCATGCTGCTCACTATGAAACATGAACATATAATATCCAATAATAAAGGAATTATGTTCCATCAGTGTGAGCACTCACATCATGAGCGATAGTTATTCATGGGTGTTTGTCTGTGGAATTGGACAGAGCAAGAGCGTGACATTGAAGGTGATTTATGGTGCGTTCAAGTCCAATACATTACAGCCATTTCATGTACAAGTTTTATACACAGTCTCAAGCAGCTATAAGCAATTTCCTCTTATAAGAAACACTGAATAGCTTTTCCAAATCTGAGTGGGAACATTTTTTACTCCCCGAACAGCATTCCCATGTGTCCCCCTCCCATTTTCACCTCTGGTAACCATAGTAACCTGTACTGTATGTGTTACCACCTGAGTGTGGGGATTTTCCCTGATCAGCCAGGAAATGTGTGAGCTTGTGTCCTCCACGTCAGTTCCAGTAAGTCATAAATGAACTGCAGTGTTCTCCTGTTTCTGTCAGGATTTATGATAAACAAGGTCAAACTGTGGAATCAGCTAATGATGATAATAATCACATTTCTTTGTGAGCTCTCTGTTAGGATAAACACATCCATATACGTCCATATACACTGTTACTGTGTCATTTTTTCAGTAAATCACTGTAAAGACACTCTCTATACTGTGACCTAACAGTAGTCATACCATCATATTACTGTAATTTGACAGTATGCTGCTGCAGAATTAAAGTATAAACTGTAATAGAAATGCAAGTAGCCAGTAACATGCTGTAAACACTGAACCATTGTAAAATACTGTAAACTGGAATTTTTTCTGTTAACACATCAGTGTGGACCACAGGAAGATTTGAGAAATCTGAAAGCATGATCAGTTTATGGTTAATAAACATGTTTCACCATTTCATCAACTAAACAACTCATCAGGTAGTCTAGAAAATATCAGATTGAATTTGATTTCTCTGTATTTATGATAAATTATGATACCAATAATCACGATTATAATCAGTTCTATCAGTTTTGATAAATAAATAATTGACTGTACATTCAAAATAAATCTGTGGATACATTACTTTCACAGTAAGTTGCAGTAATTTACTGTCAAATGAAAAAAAAATCTATACTGTGATCTTACAGTTGTTGTGCCATCATATTACTTTCATTTAGAGGTACGGTTGATTGACTGTATTTAACTCCACAATTGTTGTCAAATCAAATTCCTGTAATTTAGTGATATGCTACTGTAGAACAGAAACAGAAGTGCAACTCTGTAGCCAGTAATTTACTGTAAATTTACACTTATAAATAAAATATTGTACATTTGACATTTCACCATTTTTATCTGTTAATGCATAAAAGTGAACCACAGGAAGAACTGTACTACTGAAAAATAGTTAATTCAAATAAACACAATAACATAATCGTGATTGACATTTTCTTCTAATTAGCTTCTAATCAAACTAATCAGTTAATCTAAAACCTTGATTAGATTTCTTATTCTTTGTTATATGAGGTTGAATCAACTAATTATGATAATCACTCATTTCTTTGTGAGCTTTCTCTGAAGATAAAAACATCAGGATGAATAAAGTGCTGCGTGATCTGCTGTTTTCTCGTGAGGGTCCTCTTTCCTCTTGTTTTTTTCCGGTGTGAAAATGAGCGGGGCAGAACTAAAACACTCCATGAATCACTTTATGATGGAAACAATGTTATCAGGCCGATCGGGTCATCAGACCAGAAAAGGTTACTTTGGAAGTCAAAGACATTTTGATGAGGTGAGGACAGTGCTGCAGGTTTGAACCGGTTCCCAGTTATCTGTGTCAGAGCTGCAGTTGTTGGAACACTGAGGTGGAAATAAATAATGACATCTTAGAGCTGTGGGTTGTTATCTCCCAGAGAGAAGACACCGTGTGAGACCCCTCACTTCCCCACTTGTTCCTCACCATGGTGGACTGGATATTCTCATATTTCTGCACCACATGATGGTTGTTATCTCTTCGCATCAAATCGTATGTTCAAGGAGAGGAAAAAGACACTGCCCTTGGGTTTGCCCTGTCAGCATTTTCCTATTCAAAGGATTTAGATGTTTCTTCTGCTTTCAGCTTTTTCCACTCTCCAGTGGAAATATTACTGTTCAGTTTCTTCAGGTTAGAGATCATTTATGTTTTTTTTTTGTTTTTTTTTTTAACAGAAACGTTGTTTAGATTAATGAAACGCTCACATCATCACCACGTTCTTTCCTCTGCCTGCTCCTTCAGACATTTGTGGGGAATGTGAATTCAGAGGCTGTTGTCCAGAACAAGCTGTCCCACTCTGTGAGGACCCGGATCCTGCGCTTCGTCCCTCTGGACTGGAACCCCAGCGGCTGGCTGTGCCTCCGAGTGGAGGTTTACGGCTGCTCCTACAGTGAGTCACGCACCCCGCAGTTCAAATCACACTCAGAGATTCTATATAGCAAGCCCTCATCTTACCACACTCATACCAAGAATGAGAACTTGATGTGTACAGGCAGTGGGTGTAAATAGATGAAGACAATGTTCTTTGGATCTTTCTGTAATTTGTTGCTAGGCACAAGCAGTCACAAGGTCTCTGTCAGAGAAATGCTCTTTGTGTCTCTAACTCTATGAAAAGAGGCACTAAGTGCTCTTGACCAGCCACACAGACACCGCATCACACAAGAGCCCTGCCTCACTCTACAAATACATCTTCAAATAAACAGATTCATGAGTCAAAGTAAATCAAACCTACCTTCAGAATGTACAGCAATGAATTCTCTTTACACTAACGTAATGCAACCTGATATATACAGCAAAGAGCACTGGAGGTTAAGAGAGAAGAACACGCTACCTTCCAGGAGAAGTCCAGAATGGGAAGATAACATGAAGCTCACGCACAATTTCCTAACAGACAAGGCGTACAAATATAACAGGACTAAATATGTATAGGCAATATTTCAGGCAGTGCATGTAGAAAAGCTTCATAAATTTACATTTTCTCACTGTTTGACACACCTCCATTTGTGTCTGTGTATACTGTGTATGAATGTTCAAACAGATTATAGTCTGACGTCTCACATAGACTGGTCCCCTGGAGATTTTGGATGCTGAAATGTCTGTCGACTTTGCTCTCTGACACATATTGACTGTTTTTTACTCTTTGTGTGACAACAGGATATTTGGCTGAATTCAAATCATTCTGTTTTTGATTGTTAATGTTAATAATGTTGATTATTTCTTTCTTATTTTTCATTGTATTTTTATTATTAATTTTACATGAATATTAGTACTTCAATTTTCATGGTTATTTTTGAATTTAGGGAGAATCAAGACATTTTACACAGGGTTTTGACAGGATGGTGGTCCCCATAATGTACACACTGAATGAAAAGTGCACTGTACATGAATCTAGAACATGTACACTGTAAAGTATTATCCTGTACATGTTCTCTTCAGCATTTAGAACCTCACTGACCAGTGAAAAGATGTATTGTTCCATTATGTATGTAGGATAAATAGAAGGAGGAGAGCTTTGGATAAGTAATGTTTTTCAAGGATAGGACAGTGAGCTCAGTGAGTGAAATGTGCTTTGTGAGACATGTAGGACAGCCTTGACAAGTGACCAACTGAGGTGGACATAAACATGAAAGGATCAGAACCTGCTGCACA
The DNA here is from genome assembly GCA_023373845.1 of Nibea coibor. Classification (NCBI taxonomy): domain Eukaryota; kingdom Metazoa; phylum Chordata; class Actinopteri; family Sciaenidae; genus Nibea; species Nibea coibor. The sequence goes on from CM041724.1 coordinate 3,237,502, forward strand.
TTGACCAAAAAAAAAAAAGACGAACGCATGCACTTTCACTCACAATCCAACTCAGATTTTCATTTTTTGTGAGCTAGTTTCAAAGAAAACTAATTTTGTCATCGTCCTGAAAAATGTACATACATGGTTTTCATCAGACAGAAATGATATATAAATATATACACTCTATATCCCCTCTTCTGTTTCTCTCATATCCCGATCTCTTCCGTCTGAGTTCGTCATCTTCTGTCTCTTCTCTCTTGCCCTCACTCTGCTCTCCTATTTCACCTCTCACCGTCTCTTCCTCCTGACCATCCTCAGCAGTCTCTTTGCCCTTCCTTTTGAGAAGGCCGATCCATCTGCACTGACAGACAGTAGTCAAAATGTGAAATGATCTAATAAACAGTGAGGGAACATTAGATTATACTCAATAAATGCCTCGAAATTTTCCAGTCCAACAGTCTTGGATGCAGATTCAGCATTCAACGCTCAGATAAACAGATGGATGTTTGAGAAAAGACACTTTTAAATTTGCTAATCAGATAAACAAGTCGATCTCTGGCACAGACACAACAGGTTTAAGGCTACCAGATGAATGAATGTTTGTGTGTGAGTGTCCACCTCTTGATTTATGGTGGATGAAATATGAGGCACCCTTAGATAAATGAAATACAGTCAGTGAAATAAATAATAAATAATGAGTAGCTCCCGAGAAGGGCCATGAAATATGGAGCTCATATGGTAAATTTAAGTCTCATGTACTTTTTCACGACATGGCTTGTGTTTTATTTATGGAATTAGCACTGTAGAGATGTACATTATGCTGAATTCATCAAGGCATCAGGAAAGTGTAGACTTTAGACTTGAAAATAAAGAATTAATAGGAAGTGTCTATATTCATTGTGTGTGTGTCTGTGTGTGTGTGTGCGTGTATGTGTGGTGGGGGTGTAGAACACAGAATGACAGGGCGGAGTTTGAGGCAGGTATGCGTGTAGCTCATCCTGCTGCATTACAGCCTTGAAATCCATAAATTCATAAATCTCTGCAGTCTCCCGGGAAGAGAATCATATAAAAGGTAAAACTGAAGGAAAAAACAACATCCCTCAGCTATTAACTGAGCTCAGCCATGTGGTGCAGGACAAACTGTTTCATATGGAGATATAAGATGTAGAAGAAGATGATGCCGTGCGGATGAGATTGTGTCTGATTTGATGTGGAGATGTTACAGTGTTATCTTCTTTGGTCACAGAACATTAGTTTTACTGTACAGACAGGCAGGACTGTGCTGTAATGATGAGGAATGGTTTTAAAATGAAACCATATATTACCATATTATTTTCATAGGTGGGTTTAAGATACATGCACATTCAAACATTATTATTTTTACCCTAAATGTCACATCTTTAAATACATTTACATACATCTGTATACAGTTATATCTAATGTTGTCATTTCTGCAAAATTACATCATAAAAAGTGAAAATTAAATATGAAGTAATCAAAACGGAATAGATAGGCTTCATTTTATTTTGGTTATTTCTCTACATTCATATGACGCTTTGTTAGGCTTTGTTAAGCTATGTTTGTAATTTTTTTTCATTTGTTTTATTATTATTATTATTATTATTGTTATTATTATTATTATTATTATTATTATTATTATTATTATTATTATTATTTTAAAGGCAGTTATGCTTTGAGAGGTTGGTTAATATACTGTATGCATGATAATTTTGAGGTTGTGTCTGCATATTCCACTGAGGGATGACCCGTGGAAATGATACAATTCATACAGAGTGATCTCAGCGTGCCTTCAAATGGAAATGCATGGTTAAAGTTCATCATTGATGACTTTAAGATGCAAATTAAAGCTATCGATGAATCAGTTGAAACTGTCTCACCAATAATCACCTTTAATGAGAATGCTAAGCAGACCAGCACTGCGCCATCAAGCGCCACAACCGCGGCCCCTTTTAGAATCAAGCTTTCACGTAACCTGAGAAACAACTGTGAGAGGGAACTGTAATATCAATAAATATGAATTATGAATGAACATCATCACAAGTCATTTTTCCATCTGATTATTTTTATGTGAATTATGAAGTGCCATTGGAATTGTTAAAAAAAAACAATAGAAATGGCAAATTTCAAAAGAAGGAACATATGTTGTTTAAATGATGTGGCATAAGAAACTTAACAACAGTATTAATAGGCAAAGTCTGAGGTCCATGAGCTCCATAAATATTCACTGACAGTGTGGTAGAGGTGGTGAGTGAATGGTGAATGATGCTGGTGACAGGTACTACTGATGATTAGCTAGCATTAGTTGCTGTATAACAGCATCTGGAAACACGACGGTCAACTTCAACTAACTCTCAGTCCAGATCAAAAAGTCGCTTATAAACAGATAACACTACTCGGTGATTCAAATATGATGCCTAGATAAGCAATGTTTGACCAGTTGTGTTGGGTCATTGATTCACTTAGAAAATGACAGATTTATCAGCTTATTACAAATGCTGATGTTATTTGCAAGATAATTATTGGAAATATCTACAAGATATAAGATATATATAAGAAGACAAACATATTAAAGTTCATTGACATCTGTGGAATATTTGGTTTTCTATCTCCCAAAAAGAGGCTGACAACAGCCGATGTTTACCAGTTAGGCTATAATTCTAAGCAAGAGAGGGGACTAGAATACAGTTATTGATTTGCAGCCTGAAGTGTATATACTGCTTCAGCAAGTATTTAAACCCAGAAATGCTTAAATCATAGACTTAAACTATGCAACGCTGACTTCACCAGTTTGAACTTGTGATCCACAAAGACATACATCTAATTAATAAATTGGAGACAATATTAAAACTGAATCTAAATCAGTTTTTCTATTGCAGGTATACATATTTACAGCATCACATATCACACTGTGAATTGTTGATGTTAATAAGTTTATCAGGCTTGACTGGTCACATTGTGACTCTATAGACTGGCAATACAGCTATAAAGATTTCTGGGTAGGCTATGACCCTCATGTCATACTGTTTGTGTTCAGAAGAAGGACTTTATATGGCCTCATTTGATTTACAATCAGAAACATTAATCACAATCATAAGTCAAGATAATGAAATCAGTAAGATCATATTGAATAGATGGTACGGCCTGCATACTGCAGCAGTGAGGCTCATTACAAACATGCCCTAAAGATATTATCTATGTAATTGTAGTTAAGTTAATAAGTCAGATTCAATACAAACATAAACTTAGGGTTAATCCCACCACCAAACACATGACTGGAACTTAAAAATGTGTGTGGATGTACCAAATGTATATGTTCTAAAGAAAAAGATACCAGCAGACCAAAACTGGAAAACACTCAGAAAGTGTATGTCTAACTAAAGCTGTACACAAAGCATCTCTTTCAAAACGTTCAAAATGTTCTCTTGCAATATTGAGAAAACTTTAAAAAGAAAGAAAAGAAAGAAAAAAAATACACTCAAGTCTTGATCCATGGCCTGAGTGATTACCAAATTTCATCTTCTCGCTTACCAATATCTCACAAATAAACAAATCCAACTCTTTTGTGGAGGATAATATTACTGTGAATTGTAGGACTGACGTGACTTTTCCTGGACTCAGTAATCACAACCCAAAGACTGTGTACCAAAACATCGGTGCTGATTTCACTGGGACTAACCCTACACTTTCGTGACTCTAAACACTCCAAGCACAATTAGCAAATCTCACACATTGCTAGAAAATGAATGATAAACACACACACACACACACTGGAGTTGGTGCAACTAATTAACATCAAGTCAACATCAATGATTTGCTTTGTACACAATGTTAAGATTGTTAATCATTAATTAATGTAAATCAACCATACATGCCTTAGCTTTGCCAGTTAACATGTATCATTCAGAGTGTACAGTTTTCATTCAAATGATTTTATTTTTACTTTTAGAGTCAGATGTGGCGGACTTTGATGGCAGAAGCTCTTTGCTGTATCGTTTCAACCAGAAGTCTATGTCAACAGTGAAGGATGTGATCTCTCTGCGCTTCAAGAGCCGTCAGGCTGAAGGTGTTTTACTGCATGGGGAGGGACAGAGGGGAGACTACATCACCCTTGAGCTTCACAGAGGAAAACTGGCCCTCTATCTCAACCTAGGTACGCTTCTTAACCTCATTTTTCTTTCTTCTTTCTTTCTATTTAATGATAGCTGTGTTAGCTTGTACATAGAGTCAGTGCCCGATCATAGACAGTACAGTTCCATGGATTTTTTAAAAATTGCCACTCTTGCCTGTATGAGGATTGAACACACAAGAGGGATGATTTTTCTTAGAAAGGCAGAGTTTTCTACCACGAAGGGACTCAAACCCTCAATCTTCTGATCTGACAGGTAGATGGTTTGTTCGTAATTTTAAATTTTGAATTTTTACCCAAGTGTGACCGTCTTGTCGGTTAGTTTTGGTGAATAGGAATTAGGTTAAATGGTAGACTGCTGACATTTTATCTGAGAGATACAGGTATTAAATCTCAAATTACCCGAAGTGACGTGTCTGTGCTGAGCAAAATCCGCTTAACTCGGTCAAATGCCATATAAACAACCCTGTACTTACCTGGCAAAGTTACACCAGTGTATCTACACCAAGTACACCAGGTACTCAGTGAAAGCGCAACAGGGATGATTCCTCTTAGAAAGGCAGAGTTTTCAACCACGAAAGGACTCGACCCCTCAATCTTCTGATCCGAAGTCAGACGCCTTATCCATTAGGCCACATTGTCATAGGCAGAGGTTTTGTTCGTAATTTCGCACAGAGAACAATTAATGCACCTTGAGAGGCGTGATCTTGGCCAGTATGGGGATTGTTGGTTAGTTTTGGTGAATAGGAATTAGGTTAAATGGTAGACTGCTGACATTTTATCTGAGAGATACAGGTATTAAATCTCAAATTACCCGAAGTGACGTGTCTGTGCTGAGCAAAATCCCCTTAACTCGGTCAAATGCCATATAAACAACCCTGTACTTACTTGGCAAAGTTACACCAGTGTGTTGTTGTGCTCAAGGTCTCAGTGAAAGCGCAACAGGGATGATTCCTCTTAGAAAGGCAGAGTTTTCAACCACGAAGGGACTCGAACCCTGAATCTTCTGATCCGAAGTCAGACGCCTTATCCATTCGCACAGAGAACAATTTATGCACCTTGAGAGGCGTGATCGCTTTCCAGCTTAGCGGTGGGGGAAGGGATACAGCTTCGCACAGTTCAGTCGAACCAAGACATTTCAGTCCCATGGATTGGTCTACTTTTTTTTTGTGTCCTGTCGCAAAATCGTTTCCAGAATTAGCCAGGTAGAGTGCCAAGAGAAGCGGCCCCTTTTTGGATTTTTCATGAAATTTTTTTCGGCTTTGTGTCGGAGGAGGGAAATGCTTTGGACGTGGATGAGAAGATGCAAGACTCTTTAGACCCACTGATTTGTTAAATTGCTGTTTTGGCCAGTATGGGGATTGAACCCATGACCTTGGCGTTATTAGCACCACGCTCTGACCAGCTGAGCTAACCGGCCTTCTTTTTTTGGGGCCTACTTTTTTGTTTTTGTGTCCTGTCGCAAAATCCTTTCCAGAATTAGTCACATAGAGTTAGCACCACGCTCTGACCAGCTGAGCTAACCGGCCTGCTTTTTTGGGGTCTACTTTTTTTTTGTGTCCTGTCGCAAAATCGTTTCCAGAATTAGCCACGTAGAGTGCCAAGAGAAGCGGCCCCTTTTTGGAATTTTCATGAATTTTTTTCCTGCTTTGTGTCGGAGGAGGGAAACGCTTTGGACGTGGATGAGAAGATGCAAGACTCTTTAGACCCACTGATTTGTTAAATTGCTGTTTTGGCCAGTATGGGGATTGAACCCATGACCTTGGCGTTATTAGCACCATGCTCTGACCAGCTGAGCTAACCGGCCTGCTTTTTTTTTTGTTATTTTGTGTCCTGTCGCCAAATCGTTTCCAGAATTAGCCAGGTAGAGTGCCAAGAAAAGTGGCCCCTTTTTGGATTTTTCATGAAAATTTTTTCGGCTTTGTGTCGGAGGAGGGAAACGCTTTGGACGTGAATGAGAAGACGCAAGACTCCTTAGACCCCACTGATTTGTTAAATTGCTGTTTTTTGTTTTTGTGTCCTCGAACCCTCCATCTTCTGATCTGAAGGCCACATGGTCATAGGCAGACGTTTTGTTCGTAATTTCGCACAGAGAACAATTAATGCACCTTGAGAGGCGTGATCTTGGCCAGTATGGGGATTGAACCCATGACCTTGGCGTTATTAGCACCACGCTCTGACCAGCTGAGCTAACCGGCCTTCTTTTTTGGGGCCTACTTTTTTTTTGTGTCCTGTCGCAAAATCCTTTCCAGAATTAGTCACATAGAGTTAGCACCACGCTCTGACCAGCTGAGCTAACCGGCCTTCTTTTTTGGGGTCTACTTTTTTTTTTTGTCCTGTCGCAAAATCGTTTCCAGAATTAGCCACGTAGAGTGCCAAGAGAAGCGGCCCCTTTTTGGATTTTTCATGAATTTTTTTCCTGCTTTGTGTCGGAGGAGGGAAACGCTTTGGACGTGAATGAGAAGATGCAAGACTCTTTAGACCCACTGATTTATTAAATTGCTGTTTTGGCCAGTATGGGGATTGAACCGATGACCTTGGCGTTATTAGCACCACGCTCTGACCAGCTGAGCTAACCGGCCTTCTTTTTTGAGGCCTACTTTTTTGTTTTTGTGTCCTGTTGCAAAATCGTTTCCAGAATTAGCCAGGTAGAGTTAGCACCACGCTCTGACCAGCTGAGCTAACCGGCCTTCTTTTTCAGGGATTTGGCACAAAATCTTTTCCACAATGAATCAGGGACAGTATTGGGATTCAAAGCACCAACGGCAAAGGGGCCATTTTGAATTTTTACCCAAGTGTGACCGTCTTGTCGGTTAGTTTTGGTGAATAGGAATTAGGTTAAATGGTAGACTGCTGACATTTAATCTGAGAGATACAGGTATTAAATCTCAAATTATCCGAAGTGACGTGTCTGTGCTGAGCAAAATCCCCTTAACTCGGTCAAATGCCATATAAACAACCCTGTACTTACTTGGCAAAGTTACACCAGTGTGTCGTTGTGCTCAAGGTCTCAGTGAAAGCGCAACAGGGATGATTCCTCTTAGAAAGGCAGAGTTTTCAACCACGAAGGGACTCGAACCCTCAATCTTCTGATCCGAAGTCAGACGCCTTATCCATTAGGCCACATGGTCATAGGCAGAGGTTTTGTTCGTAATTTCGCACAGACAACAATTAATGCACCTTGAGAGGCGTGATCTTGGCCAGTATGGGGATTGTTGGTTAGTTTTGGTGAATAGGAATTAGGTTAAATGGTAGACTGCTGACATTTTATCTGAGAGATACAGGTATTAAATCTCAAATTACCCGAAGTGACGTGTCTGTGCTGAGCAAAATCCCCTTAACTCGGTCAAATGCCATATAAACAACCCTGTACTTACTTGGCAAAGTTACACCAGTGTGTCGTTGTGCTCAAGGTCTCAGTGAAAGCGCAACAGGGATGATTCCTCTTAGAAAGGCAGAGTTTTCAACCACGAAGGGACTCGAACCCTCAATCTTCTGATCCGAAGTCAGACGCCTTATCCATTAGGCCACATGGTCATAGGCAGACGTTTTGTTCGTAATTTCGCACAGAGAACAATTAATGCACCTTGAGAGGCGTGATCTGCTTTTTTTTTTTTTGTGTGTCCTGTCGCCAAATCGTTTCCAGAATTAGCCAGGTAGAGTGCCAAGAAAAGCGGCCCCTTTTTGGATTTTTCATGACATTTTTTTCGGCTTTGTGTCGGAGGAGGGAAACGCTTTGGACGTGAATGAGAAGACGCAAGACTCCTTAGACCCCACTGATTTGTTAAATTGCTGTTTTGGCCAGTATGGGGATTGAACCCATGACCTTGGCGTTATTAGCACCACGCTCTGACCAGCTGAGCTAACCGGCCTTCTTTTTTGGGGTTTTGGCACAAAATCTTTTCCACAATGAATCAGGCACAGTATTGGGATTCAAAGCACCAACGGCAAAGGGGCCATTTTGAATTTTTACCCAAGTGTGACCGTCTTGTCGGTTAGTTTTGGTGAATAGGAATTAGGTTAAATGGTAGACTGCTGACATTTAATCTGAGAGATAGAGGTATTAAATCTCAAATGATCCGAAGTGACGTGTCTGTGCTGAGCAAAATCCCCTTAACTCGGTCAAATGCCATATAAACAACCCTGTACTTACTTGGCAAAGTTACACCAGTGTGTCGTTGTGCTCAAGGTCTCAGTGAAAGCGCAACAGAGATGATTCCTCTTAGAAAGGCAGAGTTTTCAACCACGAAGGGACTCGAACCCTCAATCTTCTGATCCGAAGTCAGACGCCTTATCCATTAGGCCACATGGTCATAGGCAGATGTTTTGTTCGTAATTTCGCACAGAGAACAATCAATGCACCTTGAGAGGCGTGATCTTGACCAGTATGGGGATTGAACCCATGACCTTGGCGTTATTAGCACCACGCTCTGACCAGCTGAGCTAACCGGCCTGCTTTTTTTTTTTTTGTGTGTGTCCTGTCGCCAAATCGTTTCCAGAATTAGCCAGGTAGAGTGCCAAGAAAAGCGGCCCCTTTTTGGATTTTTCATGACATTTTTTTCGGCTTTGTGTCGGAGGAGGGAAACGCTTTGGACGTGAATGAGAAGACGCAAGACTCCTTAGACCCCACTGATTTGTTAAATTGCTGTTTTGGCCAGTATGGGGATTGAACCCATGACCTTGGCGTTATTAGCACCACGCTCTGACCAGCTGAGCTAACCGGCCTTCTTTTTCGGGGTTTTGGCACAAAATCTTTTCCACAATGAATCAGGCACAGTATTGGGATTCAAAGCACCAACGGCAAAGGGGCCATTTTGAATTTTTACCCAAGTGTGACCATCTTGTTGGTTAGTTTTGGTGAATAGGAATTAGGTTAAATGGTAGACTACTGACATTTTATCTGAGAGATACAGGTATTAAATCTCAAATTATCCGAAGTGACGTGTCTGTGCGGAGCAAAATCCCCTTAACTCGGTCAAACGCCATATAAACAACCCTGTACTTACTTGGCAAAGTTACACCAGTGTGTCGTTGTGCTCAAGGTCTCAGTGAAAGCGCAACAGAGATGATTCCTCTTAGAAAGGCAGAGTTTTCAACCACGAAGGGACTCGAACCCTCAATCTTCTGATCCGAAGTCAGACGCCTTATCCATTAGGCCACATGGTCATAGGCAAACGTATTGTTCGTAATTTCGCACAGAGAACAATTAATGCACCTTGAGAGGCATGATCGCTTTCCAGCTTAGCGGTGGGGGAAGGGAAATAGCTTCGCACGGTTCAGTCGAACCAAGACATTTCAGTCCCATGGATTCTTCAAAAGTGCCACTCTTGGCCAGTATGGGGATTGAACCCATGACCTTGGCGTTATTAGCACCACGCTCTGACCAGCTGAGCTAACCGGCCTTCTTTTTCGGGGATTTGGCACAAAATCTTTTCCACAATGAATCAGGGACAGTATTGGGATTCAAAGCACCAACGGCAAAGGGGCCATTTTGAATTTTTACCCAAGTGTGACCGTCTTGTCGGTTAGTTTTGGTCAATAGGAATTAGGTTAAATGGTAGACTGCTGACATTTAATCTGAGAGATACAGGTATTAAATCTCAAATTATCCGAAGTGACGTGTCTGTGCTGAGCAAAATCCCCTTAACTCGGTCAAATGCCATATAAACAACCCTGTACTTACTTGGCAAAGTTACACCAGTGTGTCGTTGTGCTCAAGGTCTCAGTGAAAGCGCAACAGAGATGATTCCTCTTAGAAAGGCAGAGTTTTCAACCACGAAGGGACTCGAACCCTCAATCTTCTGATCCGAAGTCAGACGCCTTATCCATTAGGCCTGAATTTTTTTCCTGCTTTGTGTCGGAGGAGGGAAACGCTTTGGACGTGGATGAGAAGATGCAAGACTCTTTAGACCCACTGATTTGTTAAATTGCTGTTTTGGCCAGTATGGGGATTGAACCCATGACCTTGGCGTTATTAGCACCACGCTCTGACCAGCTGAGCTGACCGGCCTGCTTTTTTTTTTCGTTATTTTGTGTCCTGTCGCCAAATCGTTTCCAGAATTAGCCAGGTAGAGTGCCAAGAAAAGCGGCCCCTTTTTGGATTTTTCATGAAATTTTTTTCGTCTTTGTGTCGGAGGAGGGAAACGCTTTGGACGTGAACGAGAAGACGCAAGACTCCTTAGACCCCACTGATTTGTTAAATTGCTATTTTGGCCAGTATGGGGATTGAACCCATGACCTTGGCGTTATTAGCACCACGCTCTGACCAGCTGAGCTAACCGGCCTTCTTTTTTGAGGCCTACTTTTTTGTTTTTGTGTCCTGTTGCAAAATCGTTTCCAGAATTAGCCAGGTAGAGTTAGCACCACGCTCTGACCAGCTGAGCTAACCGGCCTTCTTTTTTGGGGTCTACTTTTTTTTTTTGTCCTGTCGCAAAATCGTTTCCAGAATTAGCCACGTAGAGTGCCAAGAGAAGCGGCCCCTTTTTGGATTTTTCATGAATTTTTTTCCTGCTTTGTGTCGGAGGAGGGAAACGCTTTGGACGTGAATGAGAAGATGCAAGACTCTTTAGACCCACTGATTTGTTAAATTGCTGTTTTGGCCAGTATGGGGATTGAACCCATGACCTTGGCGTTATTAGCACCACGCTCTGACCAGCTGAGCTAACCGGCCTTCTTTTTTGAGGCCTACTTTTTTGTTTTTGTGTCCTGTTGCAAAATCGTTTCCAGAATTACCCAGGTAGAGTTAGCACCACGCTCTGACCAGCTGAGCTAACCGGCCTTCTTTTTCGGGGATTTGGCACAAAATCTTTTCCACAATGAATCAGGGACAGTATTGGGATTCAAAGCACCAACGGCAAAGGGGCCATTTTGAATTTTTACCCAAGTGTGACCGTCTTGTCGGTTAGTTTTGGTGAATAGGAATTAGGTTAAATGGTAGACTGCTGACATTTAATCTGAGAGATAGAGGTATTAAATCTCAAATTATCCGAAGTGACGTGTCTGTGCTGAGCAAAATCCGCTTAACTCGGTCAAATGCCATATAAACAACCCTGTACTTACTTGGCAAAGTTACACCAGTGTGTCGTTGTGCTCAAGGTCTCAGTGAAAGCGCAACAGAGATGATTCCTCTTAGAAAGGCAGAGTTTTCAACCACGAAGGGACTCAAACCCTCAATCTTCTGATCCGAAGTCAGACGCCTTATCCATTAGGCCACATGGTCATAGGCAGATGTTTTGTTCATAATTTCGCACAGAGAACAATTAATGCACCTTGAGAGGCGTGATCTGCTTTTTTTTTTTTTTGTGTGTCCTGTCGCCAAATCGTTTCCAGAATTAGCCAGGTAGAGTGCCAAGAAAAGCGGCCCCTTTTTGGATTTTTCATGACATTTTTTTCGGCTTTGTGTCGGAGGAGGGAAACGCTTTGGACGTGAATGAGAAGACGCAAGACTCCTTAGACCCCACTGATTTGTTAAATTGCTGTTTTGGCCAGTATGGGGATTGAACCCATGACCTTGGCGTTATTAGCACCACGCTCTGACCAGCTGAGCTAACCGGCCTTCTTTTTTGGGGTTTTGGCACAAAATCTTTTCCACAATGAATCAGGCACAGTATTGGGATTCAAAGCACCAACGGCAAAGGGGCCATTTTGAATTTTTACCCAAGTGTGACCATCTTGTTGGTTAGTTTTGGTGAATAGGAATTAGGTTAAATGGTAGACTACTGACATTTTATCTGAGAGATACAGGTATTAAATCTCAAATTATCCGAAGTGACGTGTCTGTGCGGAGCAAAATCCCCTTAACTCGGTCAAACGCCATATAAACAACCCTGTACTTACTTGGCAAAGTCACACCAGTGTGTCGTTGTGCTCAAGGTCTCAGTGAAAGCGCAACAGAGATGATTCCTCTTAGAAAGGCAGAGTTTTCAACCACGGAGGGACTCGAACCCTCAATCTTCTGATCCGAAGTCAGACGCCTTATCCATTAGGCCACATGGTCATAGGCAGATGTTTTGTTCGTAATTTCGCACAGAGAACAATTAATGCACCTTGAGAGGCATGATCACTTTCCAGCTTAGCGGTGGGGGAAGGGAAATAGCTTCGCACGGTTCAGTCGAACCAAGACATTTCAGTCCCATGGATTCTTCAAAAGTGCCACTCTTGGCCAGTATGGGGATTGAACCCATGACCTTGGCGTTATTAGCACCACGCTCTGACCAGCTGAGCTAACCGGCCTTCTTTTTCGGGGATTTGGCACAAAATCTTTTCCACAATGAATCAGGGACAGTATTGGGATTCAAAGCACCAACGGCAAAGGGGCCATTTTGAATTTTTACCCAAGTGTGACCGTCTTGTCGGTTAGTTTTGGTGAATAGGAATTAGGTTAAATGGTAGACTGCTGACATTTAATCTGAGAGATACAGGTATTAAATCTCAAATTATCCGAAGTGACGTGTCTGTGCTGAGCAAAATTCCCTTAACTCGGTCAAATGCCATATAAACAACCCTGTACTTACTTGGCAAAGTTACACCAGTGTGTCGTTGTGCTCAAGGTCTCAGTGAAAGCGCAACAGAGATGATTCCTCTTAGAAAGGCAGAGTTTTCAACCACGAAGGGACTCGAACCCTCAATCTTCTGATCCGAAGTCAGACGCCTTATCCATTAGGCCACATGGTCATAGGCAGATGTTTTGTTCGTAATTTCGCATAGAGAACAATCAATGCACCTTGAGAGGCGTGATCTTGACCAGTATGGGGATTGAACCCATGACCTTGGCGTTATTAGCACCACGCTCTGACCAGCTGAGCTAACCGGCCTGCTTTTTTTTTTTTTGTGTGTGTCCTGTCGCCAAATCGTTTCCAGAATTAGCCAGGTAGAGTGCCAAGAAAAGCGGCCCCTTTTTGGATTTTTCATGACATTTTTTTCGGCTTTGTGTCGGAGGAGGGAAACGCTTTGGACGTGAATGAGAAGACGCAAGACTCCTTAGACCCCACTGATTTGTTAAATTGCTGTTTTGGCCAGTATGGGGATTGAACCCATGACCTTGGCGTTATTAGCACCACGCTCTGACCAGCTGAGCTAACCGGCCTTCTTTTTCGGGGTTTTGGCACAAAATCTTTTCCACAATGAATCAGGCACAGTATTGGGATTCAAAGCACCAACGGCAAAGGGGCCATTTTGAATTTTTACCCAAGTGTGACCATCTTGTTGGTTAGTTTTGGTGAATAGGAATTAGGTTAAATGGTAGACTACTGACATTTTATCTGAGAGATACAGGTATTAAATCTCAAATTATCCGAAGTGACGTGTCTGTGCGGAGCAAAATCCCCTTAACTCGGTCAAACGCCATATAAACAACCCTGTACTTACTTGGCAAAGTTACACCAGTGTGTCGTTGTGCTCAAGGTCTCAGTGAAAGCGCAACAGAGATGATTCCTCTTAGAAAGGCAGAGTTTTCAACCACGAAGGGACTCGAACCCTCAATCTTCTGATCCGAAGTCAGACGCCTTATCCATTAGGCCACATGGTCATAGGCAAACGTATTGTTCGTAATTTCGCACAGAGAACAATTAATGCACCTTGAGAGGCATGATCGCTTTCCAGCTTAGCGGTGGGGGAAGGGAAATAGCTTCGCACGGTTCAGTCGAACCAAGACATTTCAGTCCCATGGATTCTTCAAAAGTGCCACTCTTGGCCAGTATGGGGATTGAACCCATGACCTTGGCGTTATTAGCACCACGCTCTGACCAGCTGAGCTAACCGGCCTTCTTTTTCGGGGATTTGGCACAAAATCTTTTCCACAATGAATCAGGGACAGTATTGGGATTCAAAGCACCAACGGCAAAGGGGCCATTTTGAATTTTTACCCAAGTGTGACCGTCTTGTCGGTTAGTTTTGGTCAATAGGAATTAGGTTAAATGGTAGACTGCTGACATTTAATCTGAGAGATACAGGTATTAAATCTCAAATTATCCGAAGTGACGTGTCTGTGCTGAGCAAAATCCCCTTAACTCGGTCAAATGCCATATAAACAACCCTGTACTTACTTGGCAAAGTTACACCAGTGTGTCGTTGTGCTCAAGGTCTCAGTGAAAGCGCAACAGAGATGATTCCTCTTAGAAAGGCAGAGTTTTCAACCACGAAGGGACTCGAACCCTCAATCTTCTGATCCGAAGTCAGACGCCTTATCCATTAGGCCTGAATTTTTTTCCTGCTTTGTGTCGGAGGAGGGAAATGCTTTGGACGTGGATGAGAAGATGCAAGACTCTTTAGACCCACTGATTTGTTAAATTGCTGTTTTGGCCAGTATGGGGATTGAACCCATGACCTTGGCGTTATTAGCACCACGCTCTGACCAGCTGAGCTAACCGGCCTTCTTTTTTGAGGCCTACTTTTTTGTTTTTGTGTCCTGTTGCAAAATCGTTTCCAGAATTAGCCAGGTAGAGTTAGCACCACGCTCTGACCAGCTGAGCTAACCGGCCTTCTTTTTCGGGGATTTGGCACAAAATCTTTTCCACAATGAATCAGGGACAGTATTGGGATTCAAAGCACCAACGGCAAAGGGGCCATTTTGAATTTTTACCCAAGTGTGACCGTCTTGTCGGTTAGTTTTGGTGAATAGGAATTAGGTTAAATGGTAGACTGCTGACATTTAATCTGAGAGATACAGGTATTAAATCTCAAATTATCCGAAGTGACGTGTCTGTGCTGAGCAAAATCCCCTTAACTCGGTCAAATGCCATATAAACAACCCTGTACTTACTTGGCAAAGTTACACCAGTGTGTCGTTGTGCTCAAGGTCTCAGTGAAAGCGCAACAGAGATGATTCCTCTTAGAAAGGCAGAGTTTTCAACCACGAAGGGACTCGAACCCTCAATCTTCTGATCCGAAGTCAGACGCCTTATCCATTAGGCCACATGGTCATAGGCAGATGTTTTGTTCGTAATTTCGCACAGAGAACAATTAATGCACCTTGAGAGGCGTGATCTGCTTTTTTTTTTTTTTGTGTGTCCTGTCGCCAAATCGTTTCCAGAATTAGCCAGGTAGAGTGCCAAGAAAAGCGGCCCCTTTTTGGATTTTTCATGACATTTTTTTCGGCTTTGTGTCGGAGGAGGGAAACGCTTTGGACGTGAATGAGAAGACGCAAGACTCCTTAGACCCCACTGATTTGTTAAATTGCTGTTTTGGCCAGTATGGGGATTGAACCCATGACCTTGGCGTTATTAGCACCACGCTCTGACCAGCTGAGCTAACCGGCCTTCTTTTTTGGGGTTTTGGCACAAAATCTTTTCCACAATGAATCAGGCACAGTATTGGGATTCAAAGCACCAACGGCAAAGGGGCCATTTTGAATTTTTACCCAAGTGTGACCATCTTGTTGGTTAGTTTTGGTGAATAGGAATTAGGTTAAATGGTAGACTACTGACATTTTATCTGAGAGATACAGGTATTAAATCTCAAATTATCCGAAGTGACGTGTCTGTGCGGAGCAAAATCCCCTTAACTCGGTCAAACGCCATATAAACAACCCTGTACTTACTTGGCAAAGTCACACCAGTGTGTCGTTGTGCTCAAGGTCTCAGTGAAAGCGCAACAGAGATGATTCCTCTTAGAAAGGCAGAGTTTTCAACCACGGAGGGACTCGAACCCTCAATCTTCTGATCCGAAGTCAGACGCCTTATCCATTAGGCCACATGGTCATAGGCAGATGTTTTGTTCGTAATTTCGCACAGAGAACAATTAATGCACCTTGAGAGGCATGATCACTTTCCAGCTTAGCGGTGGGGGAAGGGAAATAGCTTCGCACGGTTCAGTCGAACCAAGACATTTCAGTCCCATGGATTCTTCAAAAGTGCCACTCTTGGCCAGTATGGGGATTGAACCCATGACCTTGGCGTTATTAGCACCACGCTCTGACCAGCTGAGCTAACCGGCCTTCTTTTTCGGGGATTTGGCACAAAATCTTTTCCACAATGAATCAGGGACAGTATTGGGATTCAAAGCACCAACGGCAAAGGGGCCATTTTGAATTTTTACCCAAGTGTGACCGTCTTGTCGGTTAGTTTTGGTCAATAGGAATTAGGTTAAATGGTAGACTGCTGACATTTAATCTGAGAGATACAGGTATTAAATCTCAAATTATCCGAAGTGACGTGTCTGTGCTGAGCAAAATCCCCTTAACTCGGTCAAATGCCATATAAACAACCCTGTACTTACTTGGCAAAGTTACACCAGTGTGTCGTTGTGCTCAAGGTCTCAGTGAAAGCGCAACAGAGATGATTCCTCTTAGAAAGGCAGAGTTTTCAACCACGAAGGGACTCGAACCCTCAATCTTCTGATCCGAAGTCAGACGCCTTATCCATTAGGCCACATGGTCATAGGCAGATGTTTTGTTCGTAATTTCGCACAGAGAACAATCAATGCACCTTGAGAGGCGTGATCTTGACCAGTATGGGGATTGAACCCATGACCTTGGCGTTATTAGCACCACGCTCTGACCAGCTGAGCTAACCGGCCTGCTTTTTTTTTTTTTGTGTGTGTCCTGTCGCCAAATCGTTTCCAGAATTAGCCAGGTAGAGTGCCAAGAAAAGCGGCCCCTTTTTGGATTTTTCATGACATTTTTTTCGGCTTTGTGTCGGAGGAGGGAAACGCTTTGGACGTGAATGAGAAGACGCAAGACTCCTTAGACCCCACTGATTTGTTAAATTGCTGTTTTGGCCAGTATGGGGATTGAACCCATGACCTTGGCGTTATTAGCACCACGCTCTGACCAGCTGAGCTAACCGGCCTTCTTTTTCGGGGTTTTGGCACAAAATCTTTTCCACAATGAATCAGGCACAGTATTGGGATTCAAAGCACCAACGGCAAAGGGGCCATTTTGAATTTTTACCCAAGTGTGACCATCTTGTTGGTTAGTTTTGGTGAATAGGAATTAGGTTAAATGGTAGACTACTGACATTTTATCTGAGAGATACAGGTATTAAATCTCAAATTATCCGAAGTGACGTGTCTGTGCGGAGCAAAATCCCCTTAACTCGGTCAAACGCCATATAAACAACCCTGTACTTACTTGGCAAAGTTACACCAGTGTGTCGTTGTGCTCAAGGTCTCAGTGAAAGCGCAACAGAGATGATTCCTCTTAGAAAGGCAGAGTTTTCAACCACGAAGGGACTCGAACCCTCAATCTTCTGATCCGAAGTCAGACGCCTTATCCATTAGGCCACATGGTCATAGGCAAACGTATTGTTCGTAATTTCGCACAGAGAACAATTAATGCACCTTGAGAGGCATGATCGCTTTCCAGCTTAGCGGTGGGGGAAGGGAAATAGCTTCGCACGGTTCAGTCGAACCAAGACATTTCAGTCCCATGGATTCTTCAAAAGTGCCACTCTTGGCCAGTATGGGGATTGAACCCATGACCTTGGCGTTATTAGCACCACGCTCTGACCAGCTGAGCTAACCGGCCTTCTTTTTCGGGGATTTGGCACAAAATCTTTTCCACAATGAATCAGGGACAGTATTGGGATTCAAAGCACCAACGGCAAAGGGGCCATTTTGAATTTTTACCCAAGTGTGACCGTCTTGTCGGTTAGTTTTGGTCAATAGGAATTAGGTTAAATGGTAGACTGCTGACATTTAATCTGAGAGATACAGGTATTAAATCTCAAATTATCCGAAGTGACGTGTCTGTGCTGAGCAAAATCCCCTTAACTCGGTCAAATGCCATATAAACAACCCTGTACTTACTTGGCAAAGTTACACCAGTGTGTCGTTGTGCTCAAGGTCTCAGTGAAAGCGCAACAGAGATGATTCCTCTTAGAAAGGCAGAGTTTTCAACCACGAAGGGACTCGAACCCTCAATCTTCTGATCCGAAGTCAGACGCCTTATCCATTAGGCCTGAATTTTTTTCCTGCTTTGTGTCGGAGGAGGGAAACGCTTTGGACGTGGATGAGAAGATGCAAGACTCTTTAGACCCACTGATTTGTTAAATTGCTGTTTTGGCCAGTATGGGGATTGAACCCATGACCTTGGCGTTATTAGCACCACGCTCTGACCAGCTGAGCTGACCGGCCTGCTTTTTTTTTTCGTTATTTTGTGTCCTGTCGCCAAATCGTTTCCAGAATTAGCCAGGTAGAGTGCCAAGAAAAGCGGCCCCTTTTTGGATTTTTCATGAAATTTTTTTCGGCTTTGTGTCGGAGGAGGGAAACGCTTTGGACGTGAACGAGAAGACGCAAGACTCCTTAGACCCCACTGATTTGTTAAATTGCTATTTTGGCCAGTATGGGGATTGAACCCATGACCTTGGCGTTATTAGCACCACGCTCTGACCAGCTGAGCTAACCGGCCTTCTTTTTTGAGGCCTACTTTTTTGTTTTTGTGTCCTGTTGCAAAATCGTTTCCAGAATTAGCCAGGTAGCGTTAGCACCACGCTCTGACCAGCTGAGCTAACCGGCCTTCTTTTTTGGGGTCTACTTTTTTTTTTTGTCCTGTCGCAAAATCGTTTCCAGAATTAGCCACGTAGAGTGCCAAGAGAAGCGGCCCCTTTTTGGATTTTTCATGAATTTTTTTCCTGCTTTGTGTCGGAGGAGGGAAACGCTTTGGACGTGAATGAGAAGATGCAAGACTCTTTAGACCCACTGATTTGTTAAATTGCTGTTTTGGCCAGTATGGGGATTGAACCCATGACCTTGGCGTTATTAGCACCACGCTCTGACCAGCTGAGCTAACCGGCCTTCTTTTTTGAGGCCTACTTTTTTGTTTTTGTGTCCTGTTGCAAAATCGTTTCCAGAATTAGCCAGGTAGAGTTAGCACCACGCTCTGACCAGCTGAGCTAACCGGCCTTCTTTTTCGGGGATTTGGCACAAAATCTTTTCCACAATGAATCAGGGACAGTATTGGGATTCAAAGCACCAACGGCAAAGGGGCCATTTTGAATTTTTACCCAAGTGTGACCGTCTTGTCGGTTAGTTTTGGTCAATAGGAATTAGGTTAAATGGTAGACTGCTGACATTTAATCTGAGAGATACAGGTATTAAATCTCAAATTATCCGAAGTGACGTGTCTGTGCTGAGCAAAATCCCCTTAACTCGGTCAAATGCCATATAAACAACCCTGTACTTACTTGGCAAAGTTACACCAGTGTGTCGTTGTGCTCAAGGTCTCAGTGAAAGCGCAACAGAGATGATTCCTCTTAGAAAGGCAGAGTTTTCAACCACGAAGGGACTCGAACCCTCAATCTTCTGATCCGAAGTCAGACGCCTTATCCATTAGGCCACATGGTCATAGGCAGATGTTTTGTTCGTAATTTCGCACAGAGAACAATTAATGCACCTTGAGAGGCGTGATCTAGACCAGTATGGGGATTGAACCCATGACCTTGGCGTTATTAGCACCACGCTCTGACCAGCTGAGCTAACCGGCCTGCTTTTTTTTTTTTTGTGTGTGTCCTGTCGCCAAATCGTTTCCAGAATTAGCCAGGTAGAGTGCCAAGAAAAGCGGCCCCTTTTTGGATTTTTCATGAAATTTTTTTCGGCTTTGTGTCGGAGGAGGGAAACACTTTGGACGTGAATGAGAAGACGCAAGACTCCTTAGACCCCACTGATTTGTTAAATTGCTGTTTTGGCCAGTATGGGGATTGAACCCATGACCTTGGCGTTATTAGCACCACGCTCTGACCAGCTGAGCTAACCGGCCTTCTTTTTTTGGGGCCTACTTTTTTTTTTTGTGTCCTGTCGCAAAATCCTTTCCAGAATTAGTCACATAGAGTTAGCACCACGCTCTGACCAGCTGAGCTAACCGGCCTTCTTTTTTGGGGTCTACTTTTTTTTGTGTCCTGTTGCAAAATCGTTTTGCAGAATTAGCCACGTAGAGTGCCAAGAGAAGCGGCCCCTTTTTGGATTGTTCATGAATTTTTTTCCTGCTTTGTGTCGGAGGAGGGAAACGCTTTGGACGTGGATGAGAAGATGCAAGACTCTTTAGACCCACTGATTTGTTAAATTGCTGTTTTGGCCAGTATGGGGATTGAACCCATGACCTTGGCGTTATTAGCACCACGCTCTGACCAGCTGAGCTAACCGGCCTGCTTTTTTTTTTCGTTATTTTGTGTCCTGTCGCCAAATCGTTTCCAGAATTAGCCAGGTAGAGTGCCAAGAAAAGCGGCCCCTTTTTGGATTTTTCATGAAATTTTTTTCGGCTTTGTGTCGGAGGAGGGAAACGCTTTGGACGTGAACGAGAAGACGCAAGACTCCTTAGACCCCACTGATTTGTTAAATTGCTATTTTGGCCAGTATGGGGATTGAACCCATGACCTTGGCGTTATTAGCACCACGCTCTGACCAGCTGAGCTAACCGGCCTTCTTTTTTGAGGCCTACTTTTTTGTTTTTGTGTCCTGTTGCAAAATCGTTTCCAGAATTAGCCAGGTAGAGTTAGCACCACGCTCTGACCAGCTGAGCTAACCAGCCTTCTTTTTCGGGGATTTGGCACAAAATCTTTTCCACAATGAATCAGGGACAGTATTGGGATTCAAAGCACCAACGGCAAAGGGGCCATTTTGAATTTTTACCCAAGTGTGACCGTCTTGTCGGTTAGTTTTGGTGAATAGGAATTAGGTTAAATGGTAGACTGCTGACATTTTATCTGAGAGATACAGGTATTAAATCTCAAATTATCCGAAGTGACGCGTCTGTGCTGAGCAAAATCCGCTTAACTCGGTCAAATGCCATATAAACAACCCTGTACTTACTTGGCAAAGTTACACCAGTGTGTCGTTGTGCTCAAGGTCTCAGTGAAAGCGCAACAGAGATGATTCCTCTTAGAAAGGCAGAGTTTTCAACCACGAAGGGACTCGAACCCTCAATCTTCTGATCCGAAGGCCACATGGTCATAGGCAGACGTTTTGTTCGTAATTTCGCACAGAGAACAATTAATGCACCTTGAGAGGCGTGATCTTGACCAGTATGAGGATTGAACCCATGACCTTGGCGTTGTTAGCACCACGCTCTGACCAGCTGAGCTAACCAGCCTTCTTTTTTGGGGCCTACTTCTTTTTTTTTTTGTGTCCTGTCGCAAAATCCTTTCCAGAATTAGTCACATAGAGTTAGCACCACGCTCTGACCAGCTGAGCTAACCGGCCTTCTTTTTTGGGGTCTACTTTTTTTTTGTGTCCTGTCACAAAATCGTTTCCAGAATTAGCCAGGTAGAGTGCCAAGAGAAGCGGCCCCTTTTTGGATTTTTCATGAATTTTTTTCGGCTTTGTGTCGGAGGAGGGAAACGCTTTGGACGTGAATGAGAAGACGCAAGACTCCTTAGACCCCACTGATTTGTTAAATTGCTGTTTTGGCCAGTATGGGGATTGAACCCATGACCTTGGCGTTATTAGCACCACGCTCTGACCAGCTGAGCTAACCAGCCTTCTTGTTCGGGGATTTGGCACAAAATCTTTTCCACAATGAATCAGGGACAGTATTGGGATTCAAAGCACCAACGGCAAAAGGGCCATTTTGAATTTTTACCCAAGTGTGACCGTCTTGTCGGTTAGTTTTGGTGAATAGGAATTAGGTTAAATGGTAGACTGCTGACATTTTATCTGAGAGATACAGGTATTAAATCTCAAATTATCCGAAGTGACGCGTCTGTGCTGAGCAAAATCCGCTTAACTCGGTCAAATGCCATATAAACAACCCTGTACTTACTTGGCAAAGTTACACCAGTGTGTCGTTGTGCTCAAGGTCTCAGTGAAAGCGCAACAGAGATGATTCCTCTTAGAAAGGCAGAGTTTTCAACCACGAAGGGACTCGAACCCTCAATCTTCTGATCCGAAGGCCACATGGTCATAGGCAGACGTTTTGTTCGTAATTTCGCACAGAGAACAATTAATGCACCTTGAGAGGCGTGATCGCTTTCCAGCTTAGCGGTGGGGGAAGGGAAATAGCTTCGCACGGTTCAGTCGAACCAAGACATTTCAGTCCCATGGATTCTTCAAAAGTGCCACTCTTGGCCAGTATGGGGATTGAACCCATGACCTTGGCGTTATTAGCACCACGCTCTGACCAGCTGAGCTAACCGGCCTTCTTTTTCGGGGATTTGGCACAAAATCTTTTCCACAATGAATCAGGGACAGTATTGGGATTCAAAGCACCAACGGCAAAGGGGCCATTTTGAATTTTTACCCAAGTGTGACCGTCTTGTCGGTTAGTTTTGGTGAAAAGGAATTAGGTTAAATGGTAGACTGCTGACATTTTATCTGAGAGATACAGGTATTAAATCTCAAATTATCCGAAGTGACGCGTCTGTGCTGAGCAAAATCCGCTTAACTCGGTCAAATGCCATATAAACAACCCTGTACTTACTTGGCAAAGTTACACCAGTGTGTCGTTGTGCTCAAGGTCTCAGTGAAAGCGCAACAGAGATGATTCCTCTTAGAAAGGCAGAGTTTTCAACCACGAAGGGACTCGAACCCTCAATCTTCTGATCCGAAGGCCACATGGTCATAGGCAGACGTTTTGTTCGTAATTTCGCACAGAGAACAATTAATGCACCTTGAGAGGCGTGATCTTGACCAGTATGAGGATTGAACCCATGACCTTGGCGTTGTTAGCACCACGCTCTGACCAGCTGAGTTAACCAGCCTTCTTTTTTGGGGCCTACTTCTTTTTTTTTTTGTGTCCTGTCGCAAAATCCTTTCCAGAATTAGTCACATAGAGTTAGCACCACGCTCTGACCAGCTGAGCTAACCGGCCTTCTTTTTTGGGGTCTACTTTTTTTTTGTGTCCTGTCACAAAATCGTTTACAGAATTAGCCACGTAGAGTGCCAAGAGAAGCGGCCCCTTTTTGGATTTTTCATGAATTTTTTTCCTGCTTTGTGTCGGAGGAGGGAAACGCTTTGGACATGGATGAGAAGATGCAAGACTCTTTAGACCCACTGATTTGTTAAATTGCTGTTTTGGCCAGTATGGGGATTGAACCCATGACCTTGGCGTTATTAGCACCACGCTACCACGCTCTGACCAGCTGAGCTAACCGGCCTGCTTTTTTTTTTTGTGTGTGTGTCCTGTCGCAAATCGTTTCCAGAATTAGCCAGGTAGAGTGCCAAGAAAAGCGGCCCCATTTTGGATTTTTCATGAAATTTTTTTCGGCTTTGTGTCGGAGGAGGGAAACGCTTTGGACGTGAATGAGAAGACGCAAGACTCCTTAGACCCCACTGATTTGTTAAATTGCTGTTTTGGCCAGTATGGGGATTGAACCCATGACCTTGGCGTTATTAGCACCACGCTCTGACCAGCTGAGCTAACCAGCCTTCTTGTTCGGGGATTTGGCACAAAATCTTTTCCACAATGAATCAGGGACAGTATTGGGATTCAAAGCACCAACGGCAAAAGGGCCATTTTGAATTTTTACCCAAGTGTGACCGTCTTGTCGGTTAGTTTTGGTGAATAGGAATTAGGTTAAATGGTAGACTGCTGACATTTTATCTGAGAGATACAGGTATTAAATCTCAAATTATCCGAAGTGACGCGTCTGTGCTGAGCAAAATCCGCTTAACTCGGTCAAATGCCATATAAACAACCCTGTACTTACTTGGCAAAGTTACACCAGTGTGTCGTTGTGCTCAAGGTCTCAGTGAAAGCGCAACAGAGATGATTCCTCTTAGAAAGGCAGAGTTTTCAACCACGAAGGGACTCGAACCCTCAATCTTCTGATCCGAAGGCCACATGGTCATAGGCAGACGTTTTGTTCGTAATTTCGCACAGAGAACAATTAATGCACCTTGAGAGGCGTGATCGCTTTCCAGCTTAGCGGTGGGGGAAGGGAAATAGCTTCGCACGGTTCAGTCGAACCAAGACATTTCAGTCCCATGGATTCTTCAAAAGTGCCACTCTTGGCCAGTATGGGGATTGAACCCATGACCTTGGCGTTATTAGCACCACGCTCTGACCAGCTGAGCTAACCGGCCTTCTTTTTTTGGGGCCTACTTTTTTTTTTTGTGTCCTGTCGCAAAATCCTTTCCAGAATTAGTCACATAGAGTTAGCACCACGCTCTGACCAGCTGAGCTAACCGGCCTGCTTTTTTGGGGTCTACTTTTTTTTTGTGTCCTGTCGCAAAATCGTTTCCAGAATTAGCCACGTAGAGTGCCAAGAGAAGCGGCCCATTTTTGGATTTTTCATGAATTTTTTTCCTGCTTTGTGTCGGAGGAGGGAAACGCTTTGGACGTGGATGAGAAGATGCAAGACTCTTTAGACCCACTGATTTGTTAAATTGCTGTTTTGGCCAGTATGGGGATTGAACCCATGACCTTGGCGTTATTAGCACCACGCTCTGACCAGCTGAGCTAACCGGCCTTCTTTTTTGAGGCCTACTTTTTTGTTTTTGTGTCCTGTTGCAAAATCGTTTCCAGAATTAGCCAGGTAGAGTTAGCACCACGCTCTGACCAGCTGAGCTAACCGGCCTTCTTTTTCGGGGATTTGGCACAAAATCTTTTCCACAATGAATCAGGGACAGTATTGGGATTCAAAGCACCAACGGCAAAGGGGCCATTTTGAATTTTTACCCAAGTGTGACCGTCTTGTCGGTTAGTTTTGGTGAATAGGAATTAGGTTAAATGGTAGACTGCTGACATTTAATCTGAGAGATACAGGTATTAAATCTCAAATTATCCGAAGTGACGTGTCTGTGCTGAGCAAAATCCGCTTAACTCGGTCAAATGCCATATAAACAACCCTGTACTTACTTGGCAAAGTTACACCAGTGTGTCGTTGTGCTCAAGGTCTCAGTGAAAGCGCAACAGAGATGATTCCTCTTAGAAAGGCAGAGTTCCGAAGGCCACATGGTCATAGGCAGACGTTTTGTTCGTAATTTCGCACAGAGAACAATTAATGCACCTTGAGAGGCGTGATCTTGACCAGTATGAGGATTGAACCCATGACCTTGGCGTTGTTAGCACCACGCTCTGACCAGCTGAGCTAACCGGCCTTCTTTTTTGGGGCCTACTTTTTTTTTTTTTTTGTGTCCTGTCGCAAAATCCTTTCCAGAATTAGTCACATAGAGTTAGCACCACGCTCTGACCAGCTGAGCTAACCGGCCTTCTTTTTTGGGGTCTACTTTTTTTTTGTGTCCTGTCACAAAATCGTTTACAGAATTAGCCACGTAGAGTGCCAAGAGAAGCGGCCCCTTTTTGGATTTTTCATGAATTTTTTTCCTGCTTTGTGTCGGAGGAGGGAAACGCTTTGGACATGGATGAGAAGATGCAAGACTCTTTAGACCCACTGATTTGTTAAATTGCTGTTTTGGCCAGTATGGGGATTGAACCCATGACCTTGGCGTTATTAGCACCACGCTACCACGCTCTGACCAGCTGAGCTAACCGGCCTGCTTTTTTTTTTTTGTGTGTGTGTCCTGTCGCCAAATCGTTTCCAGAATTAGCCAGGTAGAGTGCCAAGAAAAGCGGCCCCATTTTGGATTTTTCATGAAATTTTTTTCGGCTTTGTGTCGGAGGAGGGAAACACTTTGGACGTGAATGAGAAGACGCAAGACTCCTTAGACCCCACTGATTTGTTAAATTGCTGTTTTGGCCAGTATGGGGATTGAACCCATGACCTTGGCGTTATTAGCACCACGCTCTGACCAGCTGAGCTAACCGGCCTTCTTTTTTGAGGCCTACTTTTTTGTTTTTGTGTCCTGTTGCAAAATCGTTTCCAGAATTAGCCAGGTAGAGTTAGCACCACGCTCTGACCAGCTGAGCTAACCGGCCTTCTTTTTCGGGGATTTGGCACAAAATCTTTTCCACAATGAATCAGGGACAGTATTGGGATTCAAAGCACCAACGGCAAAGGGGCCATTTTGAATTTTTACCCAAGTGTGACCGTCTTGTCGGTTAGTTTTGGTGAATAGGAATTAGGTTAAATGGTAGACTGCTGACATTTAATCTGAGAGATACAGGTATTAAATCTCAAATTATCCGAAGTGACGTGTCTGTGCTGAGCAAAATCCGCTTAACTCGGTCAAATGCCATATAAACAACCCTGTACTTACTTGGCAAAGTTACACCAGTGTGTCGTTGTGCTCAAGGTCTCAGTGAAAGCGCAACAGAGATGATTCCTCTTAGAAAGGCAGAGTTTTCAACCACGAAGGGACTCGAACCCTCAATCTTCTGATCCGAAGGCCACATGGTCATAGGCAGACGTTTTGTTCGTAATTTCGCACAGAGAACAATTAATGCACCTTGAGAGGCGTGATCTTGGCCAGTATGGGGATTGAACCCATGACCTTGGCGTTATTAGCACCACGCTCTGACCAGCTGAGCTAACCGGCCTTCTTTTTTGAGGCCTACTTTTTTTTGTGTCCTGTCGCAAAATCGTTTCCAGAATTAGCCAGGTAGAGTTAGCACCACGCTCTGACCAGCTGAGCTAACCGGCCTTCTTTTTCGGGGATTTGGCACAAAATCTTTTCCACAATGAATCAGGGACAGTATTGGGATTCAAAGCACCAACGGCAAAGGGGCCATTTTGAATTTTTACCCAAGTGTGACCGTCTTGTCGGTTAGTTTTGGTGAATAGGAATTAGGTTAAATGGTAGACTGCTGACATTTAATCTGAGAGATACAGGTATTAAATCTCAAATTATCCGAAGTGATGTGTCTGTGCTGAGCAAAATCCGCTTAACTCGGTCAAATGCCATATAAACAACCCTGTACTTACTTGGCAAAGTTACACCAGTGTGTCGTTGTGCTCAAGGTCTCAGTGAAAGCGCAACAGAGATGATTCCTCTTAGAAAGGCAGAGTTTTCAACCACGAAGGGACTCGAACCCTCAATCTTCTGATCCGAAGGCCACATGGTCATAGGCAGACGTTTTGTTCGTAATTTCGCACAGAGAACAATTAATGCACCTTGAGAGGCGTGATCGCTTTCCAGCTTAGCGGTGGGGGAAGTGAAATAGCTTCGCACGGTTCAGTCGAACCAAGACATTTCAGTCCCATGGATTCTTCAAAAGTGCCACTCTTGGCCAGTATGGGGATTGAACCCATGACCTTGGTGTTATTAGCACCACGCTCTGACCAGCTGAGCTAACCGGCCTTCTTTTTTGGGGCCTACTTTTTTTTTGTGTCCTGTCGCAAAATCCTTTCCAGAATGAGTCACATAGAGTTAGCACCACGCTCTGACCAGCTGAGCTAACCGGCCTTCTTTTTTGGGGTCTACTTTTTTTTTTTGTCCTGTCGCAAAATCGTTTCCAGAATTAGCCACGTAGAGTGCCAAGAGAAGCGGCCCCTTTTTGGATTTTTCATGAATTTTTTTCCTGCTTTGTGTCGGAGGAGGGAAACGCTTTGGACGTGAATGAGAAGATGCAAGACTCTTTAGACCCACTGATTTGTTAAATTGCTGTTTTGGCCAGTATGGGGATTGAACCCATGACCTTGGCGTTATTAGCACCACGCTCTGACCAGCTGAGCTAACCGGCCTTCTTTTTTGAGGCCTACTTTTTTTTGTGTCCTCTCGCAAAATCGTTTCCAGAATTAGCCAGGTAGAGTTAGCACCACGCTCTGACCAGCTGAGCTAACCGGCCTTCTTTTTCGGGGATTTGGCACAAAATCTTTTCCACAATGAATCAGGGACAGTATTGGGATTCAAAGCACCAACGGTAAAGGGGCCATTTTGAATTTTTACCCAAGTGTGACCGTCTTGTCGGTTAGTTTTGGTGAATAGGAATTAGGTTAAATGGTAGACTGCTGACATTTAATCTGAGAGATACAGGTATTAAATCTCAAATTATCCGAAGTGACGTGTCTGTGCTGAGCAAAATCCGCTTAACTCGGTCAAATGCCATATAAACAACCCTGTACTTACTTGGCAAAGTTACACCAGTGTGTCGTTGTGCTCAAGGTCTCAGTGAAAGCGCAACAGAGATGATTCCTCTTAGAAAGGCAGAGTTTTCAACCACGAAGGGACTCGAACCCTCAATCTTCTGATCCGAAGGCCACATGGTCATAGGCAGACGTTTTGTTCGTAATTTCGCACAGAGAACAATTAATGCACCTTGAGAGGCGTGATCTTGGCCAGTATGGGGATTGAACCCATGACCTTGGCGTTATTAGCACCACGCTCTGACCAGCTGAGCTAACCGGCCTTCTTTTTTGAGGCCTACTTTTTTTTGTGTCCTGTCGCAAAATCGTTTCCAGAATTAGCCAGGTAGAGTTAGCACCACGCTCTGACCAGCTGAGCTAACCGGCCTTCTTTTTCGGGGATTTGGCACAAAATCTTTTCCACAATGAATCAGGGACAGTATTGGGATTCAAAGCACCAACGGCAAAGGGGCCATTTTGAATTTTTACCCAAGTGTGACCGTCTTGTCGGTTAGTTTTGGTGAATAGGAATTAGGTTAAATGGTAGACTGCTGACATTTAATCTGAGAGATACAGGTATTAAATCTCAAATTATCCGAAGTGACGTGTCTGTGCTGAGCAAAATCCGCTTAACTCGGTCAAATGCCATATAAACAACCCTGTACTTACTTGGCAAAGTTACACCAGTGTGTCGTTGTGCTCAAGGTCTCAGTGAAAGCGCAACAGGGATGATTCCTCTTAGAAAGGCAGAGTTTTCAACCACGAAGGGACTCGAACCCTCAATCTTCTGATCCGAAGTCAGACGCCTTATCCATTAGGCCACATGGTCATAGGCAGACGGTTTGTTCGTAATTTTGCACAGAGAACAATTTATGCACCTTGAGAGGCGTGATCGCTTTCCAGCTTAGCGGTGGGGGAAGGGAAACAGCTTCGCACAGTTCAGTCGAACCAAGACATTTCAGTCCCATGGATTCTTCAAAAGTGCCACTCTTGGCCAGTATGGGGATTGAACCCATGACCTTGGCGTTATTAGCACCACGCTCTGACCAGCTGAGCTAACCGGCCTTCTTTTTTGAGGCCTACTTTTTTGTTTTTGTGTCCTGTTGCAAAATCGTTTCCAGAATTAGCCAGGTAGCCGGTTAGCTCTGACCAGCTGAGCTGACCGGCCTTCTTTTTCGGGGATTTGGCACAAAATCTTTTCCACAATGAATCAGGCACAGTATTGGGATTCAAAGCACCAACGGCAAAGGGGCCATTTTGAATTTTTACCCAAGTGTGACCGTCTTGTTGGTTAGTTTTGGTGAATAGGAATTAGGTTAAATGGTAGACTGCTGACATTTTATCTGAGAGATACAGGTATTAAATCTCAAATTACCCAAAGTGACGTGTCTGTGCTGAGCAAAATCCCCTTAACTCGGTCAAAATTTTTTTTTGTGTCCTGTCGCAAAATCCTTTCCAGAATTAGTCACATAGAGTTAGCACCACGCTCTGACCAGGTGAGCTAACCGGCCTTCTTTTTTGGGGTCTACTTTTTTTTTGTGTCCTGTCGCAAAATCGTTTCCAGAATTAGCCACGTAGAGTGCCAAGAGAAGCGGCCCATTTTTGGATTTTTCATGAAATTTTTTTCGGCTTTGTGTCGGAGGAGGGAAACGCTTTGGACGTGGATGAGAAGATGCAAGACTCTTTAGACCCACTGATTTGTTAAATTGCTGTTTTGGCCAGTATGGGGATTGAACCCATGACCTTGGCGTTATTAGCACCACGCTCTGACCAGCTGAGCTAACCGGCCTTCTTTTTTGAGGCCTACTTTTTTGTTTTTGTGTCCTGTTGCAAAATCGTTTCCAGAATTAGCCAGGTAGAGTTAGCACCACGCTCTGACCAGCTGAGCTAACCGGCCTTCTTTTTCGGGGATTTGGCACAAAATCTTTTCCACAATGAATCAGGGACAGTATTGGGATTCAAAGCACCAACGGCAAAGGGGCCATTTTGAATTTTTACCCAAGTGTGACCGTCTTGTCGGTTAGTTTTGGTGAATAGGAATTAGGTTAAATGGTAGACTGCTGACATTTAATCTGAGAGATAGAGGTATTAAATCTCAAATTATCCGAAGTGACGTGTCTGTGCTGAGCAAAATCCGCTTAACTCGGTCAAATGCCATATAAACAACCCTGTACTTACTTGGCAAAGTTACACCAGTGTGTCGTTGTGCTCAAGGTCTCAGTGAAAGCGCAACAGAGATGATTCCTCTTAGAAAGGCAGAGTTTTCAACCACGAAGGGACTCGAACCCTCAATCTTCTGATCCGAAGGCCACATGGTCATAGGCAGACGTTTTGTTCGTAATTTCGCACAGAGAACAATTAATGCACCTTGAGAGGCGTGATCTTGGCCAGTATGGGGATTGAACCCATGACCTTGGCGTTATTAGCACCACGCTCTGACCAGCTGAGCTAACCGGCCTTCTTTTTTGAGGCCTACTTTTTTTTGTGTCCTGTCGCAAAATCGTTTCCAGAATTAGCCAGGTAGAGTTAGCACCACGCTCTGACCAGCTGAGCTAACCGGCCTTCTTTTTCGGGGATTTGGCACAAAATCTTTTCCACAATGAATCAGGGACAGTATTGGGATTCAAAGCACCAACGGCAAAGGGGCCATTTTGAATTTTTACCCAAGTGTGACCGTCTTGTCGGTTAGTTTTGGTGAATAGGAATTAGGTTAAATGGTAGACTGCTGACATTTAATCTGAGAGATAGAGGTATTAAATCTCAAATGATCCGAAGTGACGTGTCTGTGCTGAGCAAAATCCCCTTAACTCGGTCAAATGCCATATAAACAACCCTGTACTTACTTGGCAAAGTTACACCAGTGTGTCGTTGTGCTCAAGGTCTCAGTGAAAGCGCAACAGAGATGATTCCTCTTAGAAAGGCAGAGTTTTCAACCACGAAGGGACTCGAACCCTGAATCTTCTGATCCGAAGTCAGACGCCTTATCCATTAGGCCACATGGTCATAGGCAGAGGTTTTGTTCGTAATTTCGCACAGAGAACAATTAATGCACCTTGAGAGGCGTGATCTTGGCCAGTATGGGGATTGTTGGTTAGTTTTGGTGAATAGGAATTAGGTTAAATGGTAGACTGCTGACATTTTATCTGAGAGATACAGGTATTAAATCTCAAATTACCCGAAGTGACGTGTCTGTGCTGAGCAAAATCCCCTTAACTCGGTCAAATGCCATATAAACAACCCTGTACTTACTTGGCAAAGTTACACCAGTGTGTCGTTGTGCTCAAGGTCTCAGTGAAAGCGCAACAGGGATGATTCCTCTTAGAAAGGCAGAGTTTTCAACCA
The DNA here is from genome assembly GCA_023373845.1 of Nibea coibor. Taxonomy (NCBI): domain Eukaryota; kingdom Metazoa; phylum Chordata; class Actinopteri; family Sciaenidae; genus Nibea; species Nibea coibor. The sequence goes on from CM041724.1 coordinate 3,268,804, forward strand.
CGAAGGGACTCGAACCCTCAATCTTCTGATCCGAAGGCCACATGGTCATAGGCAGACGTTTTGTTCATAATTTCGCACAGAGAACAATTAATGCACCTTGAGAGGCGTGATCGCTTTCCAGCTTAGCGGTGGGGGAAGTGAAATAGCTTCGCACGGTTCAGTCGAACCAAGACATTTCAGTCCCATGGATTCTTCAAAAGTGCCACTCTTGGCCAGTATGGGGATTGAACCCATGACCTTGGCGTTATTAGCACCACGCTCTGACCAGCTGAGCTAACCGGCCTTCTTTTTTGGGGCCTACTTTTTTTTTGTGTCCTGTCGCAAAATCCTTTCCAGAATGAGTCACATAGAGTTAGCACCACGCTCTGACCAGCTGAGCTAACCGGCCTTCTTTTTTGGGGTCTACTTTTTTTTTTTGTCCTGTCGCAAAATCGTTTCCAGAATTAGCCACGTAGAGTGCCAAGAGAAGCGGCCCCTTTTTGGATTTTTCATGAATTTTTTTCCTGCTTTGTGTCGGAGGAGGGAAACGCTTTGGACGTGAATGAGAAGATGCAAGACTCTTTAGACCCACTGATTTGTTAAATTGCTGTTTTGGCCAGTATGGGGATTGAACCCATGACCTTGGCGTTATTAGCACCACGCTCTGACCAGCTGAGCTAACCGGCCTTCTTTTTTGAGGCCTACTTTTTTTTGTGTCCTGTCGCAAAATCGTTTCCAGAATTAGCCAGGTAGAGTTAGCACCACGCTCTGACCAGCTGAGCTAACCGGCCTTCTTTTTCGGGGATTTGGCACAAAATCTTTTCCACAATGAATCAGGGACAGTATTGGGATTCAAAGCACCAACGGTAAAGGGGCCATTTTGAATTTTTACCCAAGTGTGACCGTCTTGTCGGTTAGTTTTGGTGAATAGGAATTAGGTTAAATGGTAGACTGCTGACATTTAATCTGAGAGATACAGGTATTAAATCTCAAATTATCCGAAGTGACGTGTCTGTGCTGAGCAAAATCCGCTTAACTCGGTCAAATGCCATATAAACAACCCTGTACTTACTTGGCAAAGTTACACCAGTGTGTCGTTGTGCTCAAGGTCTCAGTGAAAGCGCAACAGAGATGATTCCTCTTAGAAAGGCAGAGTTTTCAACCACGAAGGGACTCGAACCCTCAATCTTCTGATCCGAAGGCCACATGGTCATAGGCAGACGTTTTGTTCGTAATTTCGCACAGAGAACAATTAATGCACCTTGAGAGGCGTGATCTTGGCCAGTATGGGGATTGAACCCATGACCTTGGCGTTATTAGCACCACGCTCTGACCAGCTGAGCTAACCGGCCTTCTTTTTTGAGGCCTACTTTTTTTTGTGTCCTGTCGCAAAATCGTTTCCAGAATTAGCCAGGTAGAGTTAGCACCACGCTCTGACCAGCTGAGCTAACCGGCCTTCTTTTTCGGGGATTTGGCACAAAATCTTTTCCACAATGAATCAGGGACAGTATTGGGATTCAAAGCACCAACGGCAAAGGGGCCATTTTGAATTTTTACCCAAGTGTGACCGTCTTGTCGGTTAGTTTTGGTGAATAGGAATTAGGTTAAATGGTAGACTGCTGACATTTAATCTGAGAGATACAGGTATTAAATCTCAAATTATCCGAAGTGACGTGTCTGTGCTGAGCAAAATCCGCTTAACTCGGTCAAATGCCATATAAACAACCCTGTACTTACTTGGCAAAGTTACACCAGTGTGTCGTTGTGCTCAAGGTCTCAGTGAAAGCGCAACAGGGATGATTCCTCTTAGAAAGGCAGAGTTTTCAACCACGAAGGGACTCGAACCCTGAATCTTCTGATCCGAAGTCAGACGCCTTATCCATTAGGCCACATGGTCATAGGCAGACGGTTTGTTCGTAATTTTGCACAGAGAACAATTTATGCACCTTGAGAGGCGTGATCGCTTTCCAGCTTAGCGGTGGGGGAAGGGAAACAGCTTCGCACAGTTCAGTCGAACCAAGACATTTCAGTCCCATGGATTCTTCAAAAGTGCCACTCTTGGCCAGTATGGGGATTGAACCCATGACCTTGGCGTTATTAGCACCACGCTCTGACCAGCTGAGCTAACCGGCCTTCTTTTTTGAGGCCTACTTTTTTGTTTTTGTGTCCTGTTGCAAAATCGTTTCCAGAATTAGCCAGGTAGCCGGTTAGCTCTGACCAGCTGAGCTGACCGGCCTTCTTTTTCGGGGATTTGGCACAAAATCTTTTCCACAATGAATCAGGCACAGTATTGGGATTCAAAGCACCAACGGCAAAGGGGCCATTTTGAATTTTTACCCAAGTGTGACCGTCTTGTTGGTTAGTTTTGGTGAATAGGAATTAGGTTAAATGGTAGACTGCTGACATTTTATCTGAGAGATACAGGTATTAAATCTCAAATTACCCAAAGTGACGTGTCTGTGCTGAGCAAAATCCCCTTAACTCGGTCAAAATTTTTTTTTGTGTCCTGTCGCAAAATCCTTTCCAGAATTAGTCACATAGAGTTAGCACCACGCTCTGACCAGGTGAGCTAACCGGCCTTCTTTTTTGGGGTCTACTTTTTTTTTGTGTCCTGTCGCAAAATCGTTTCCAGAATTAGCCACGTAGAGTGCCAAGAGAAGCGGCCCATTTTTGGATTTTTCATGAAATTTTTTTCGGCTTTGTGTCGGAGGAGGGAAACGCTTTGGACGTGGATGAGAAGATGCAAGACTCCTTAGACCCACTGATTTGTTAAATTGCTGTTTTGGCCAGTATGGGGATTGAACCCATGACCTTGGCGTTATTAGCACCACGCTCTGACCAGCTGAGCTAACCGGCCTTCTTTTTTGAGGCCTACTTTTTTGTTTTTGTGTCCTGTTGCAAAATCGTTTCCAGAATTAGCCAGGTAGAGTTAGCACCACGCTCTGACCAGCTGAGCTAACCGGCCTTCTTTTTCGGGGATTTGGCACAAAATCTTTTCCACAATGAATCAGGGACAGTATTGGGATTCAAAGCACCAACGGCAAAGGGGCCATTTTGAATTTTTACCCAAGTGTGACCGTCTTGTCGGTTAGTTTTGGTGAATAGGAATTAGGTTAAATGGTAGACTGCTGACATTTAATCTGAGAGATAGAGGTATTAAATCTCAAATTATCCGAAGTGACGTGTCTGTGCTGAGCAAAATCCGCTTAACTCGGTCAAATGCCATATAAACAACCCTGTACTTACTTGGCAAAGTTACACCAGTGTGTCGTTGTGCTCAAGGTCTCAGTGAAAGCGCAACAGAGATGATTCCTCTTAGAAAGGCAGAGTTTTCAACCACGAAGGGACTCGAACCCTCAATCTTCTGATCCGAAGGCCACATGGTCATAGGCAGACGTTTTGTTCGTAATTTCGCACAGAGAACAATTAATGCACCTTGAGAGGCGTGATCTTGGCCAGTATGGGGATTGAACCCATGACCTTGGCGTTATTAGCACCACGCTCTGACCAGCTGAGCTAACCGGCCTTCTTTTTTGAGGCCTACTTTTTTTTGTGTCCTGTCGCAAAATCGTTTCCAGAATTAGCCAGGTAGAGTTAGCACCACGCTCTGACCAGCTGAGCTAACCGGCCTTCTTTTTCGGGGATTTGGCACAAAATCTTTTCCACAATGAATCAGGGACAGTATTGGGATTCAAAGCACCAACGGCAAAGGGGCCATTTTGAATTTTTACCCAAGTGTGACCGTCTTGTCGGTTAGTTTTGGTGAATAGGAATTAGGTTAAATGGTAGACTGCTGACATTTAATCTGAGAGATAGAGGTATTAAATCTCAAATGATCCGAAGTGACGTGTCTGTGCTGAGCAAAATCCCCTTAACTCGGTCAAATGCCATATAAACAACCCTGTACTTACTTGGCAAAGTTACACCAGTGTGTCGTTGTGCTCAAGGTCTCAGTGAAAGCGCAACAGAGATGATTCCTCTTAGAAAGGCAGAGTTTTCAACCACGAAGGGACTCGAACCCTGAATCTTCTGATCCGAAGTCAGACGCCTTATCCATTAGGCCACATGGTCATAGGCAGAGGTTTTGTTCGTAATTTCGCACAGAGAACAATTAATGCACCTTGAGAGGCGTGATCTTGGCCAGTATGGGGATTGTTGGTTAGTTTTGGTGAATAGGAATTAGGTTAAATGGTAGACTGCTGACATTTTATCTGAGAGATACAGGTATTAAATCTCAAATTACCCGAAGTGACGTGTCTGTGCTGAGCAAAATCCCCTTAACTCGGTCAAATGCCATATAAACAACCCTGTACTTACTTGGCAAAGTTACACCAGTGTGTCGTTGTGCTCAAGGTCTCAGTGAAAGCGCAACAGGGATGATTCCTCTTAGAAAGGCAGAGTTTTCAACCACGAAGGGACTCGAACCCTCAATCTTCTGATCCGAAGGCCACATGGTCATAGGCAGACGTTTTGTTCGTAATTTCGCACAGAGAACAATTAATGCACCTTGAGAGGCGTGATCGCTTTCCAGCTTAGCGGTGGGGGAAGTGAAATAGCTTCGCACGGTTCAGTCGAACCAAGACATTTCAGTCCCATGGATTCTTCAAAAGTGCCACTCTTGGCCAGTATGGGGATTGAACCCATGACCTTGGCGTTATTAGCACCACGCTCTGACCAGCTGAGCTAACCGGCCTTCTTTTTTGGGGCCTACTTTTTTTTTGTGTCCTGTCGCAAAATCCTTTCCAGAATGAGTCACATAGAGTTAGCACCACGCTCTGACCAGCTGAGCTAACCGGCCTTCTTTTTTGGGGTCTACTTTTTTTTTTTGTCCTGTCGCAAAATCGTTTCCAGAATTAGCCACGTAGAGTGCCAAGAGAAGCGGCCCCTTTTTGGATTTTTCATGAATTTTTTTCCTGCTTTGTGTCGGAGGAGGGAAACGCTTTGGACGTGAATGAGAAGATGCAAGACTCTTTAGACCCACTGATTTGTTAAATTGCTGTTTTGGCCAGTATGGGGATTGAACCCATGACCTTGGCGTTATTAGCACCACGCTCTGACCAGCTGAGCTAACCGGCCTTCTTTTTTGAGGCCTACTTTTTTTTGTGTCCTGTCGCAAAATCGTTTCCAGAATTAGCCAGGTAGAGTTAGCACCACGCTCTGACCAGCTGAGCTAACCGGCCTTCTTTTTCGGGGATTTGGCACAAAATCTTTTCCACAATGAATCAGGGACAGTATTGGGATTCAAAGCACCAACGGTAAAGGGGCCATTTTGAATTTTTACCCAAGTGTGACCGTCTTGTCGGTTAGTTTTGGTGAATAGGAATTAGGTTAAATGGTAGACTGCTGACATTTAATCTGAGAGATACAGGTATTAAATCTCAAATTATCCGAAGTGACGTGTCTGTGCTGAGCAAAATCCGCTTAACTCGGTCAAATGCCATATAAACAACCCTGTACTTACTTGGCAAAGTTACACCAGTGTGTCGTTGTGCTCAAGGTCTCAGTGAAAGCGCAACAGAGATGATTCCTCTTAGAAAGGCAGAGTTTTCAACCACGAAGGGACTCGAACCCTCAATCTTCTGATCCGAAGGCCACATGGTCATAGGCAGACGTTTTGTTCGTAATTTCGCACAGAGAACAATTAATGCACCTTGAGAGGCGTGATCTTGGCCAGTATGGGGATTGAACCCATGACCTTGGCGTTATTAGCACCACGCTCTGACCAGCTGAGCTAACCGGCCTTCTTTTTTGAGGCCTACTTTTTTTTGTGTCCTGTCGCAAAATCGTTTCCAGAATTAGCCAGGTAGAGTTAGCACCACGCTCTGACCAGCTGAGCTAACCGGCCTTCTTTTTCGGGGATTTGGCACAAAATCTTTTCCACAATGAATCAGGGACAGTATTGGGATTCAAAGCACCAACGGCAAAGGGGCCATTTTGAATTTTTACCCAAGTGTGACCGTCTTGTCGGTTAGTTTTGGTGAATAGGAATTAGGTTAAATGGTAGACTGCTGACATTTAATCTGAGAGATACAGGTATTAAATCTCAAATTATCCGAAGTGACGTGTCTGTGCTGAGCAAAATCCGCTTAACTCGGTCAAATGCCATATAAACAACCCTGTACTTACTTGGCAAAGTTACACCAGTGTGTCGTTGTGCTCAAGGTCTCAGTGAAAGCGCAACAGGGATGATTCCTCTTAGAAAGGCAGAGTTTTCAACCACGAAGGGACTCGAACCCTGAATCTTCTGATCCGAAGTCAGACGCCTTATCCATTAGGCCACATGGTCATAGGCAGACGGTTTGTTCGTAATTTTGCACAGAGAACAATTTATGCACCTTGAGAGGCGTGATCGCTTTCCAGCTTAGCGGTGGGGGAAGGGAAACAGCTTCGCACAGTTCAGTCGAACCAAGACATTTCAGTCCCATGGATTCTTCAAAAGTGCCACTCTTGGCCAGTATGGGGATTGAACCCATGACCTTGGCGTTATTAGCACCACGCTCTGACCAGCTGAGCTAACCGGCCTTCTTTTTTGAGGCCTACTTTTTTGTTTTTGTGTCCTGTTGCAAAATCGTTTCCAGAATTAGCCAGGTAGCCGGTTAGCTCTGACCAGCTGAGCTGACCGGCCTTCTTTTTCGGGGATTTGGCACAAAATCTTTTCCACAATGAATCAGGCACAGTATTGGGATTCAAAGCACCAACGGCAAAGGGGCCATTTTGAATTTTTACCCAAGTGTGACCGTCTTGTTGGTTAGTTTTGGTGAATAGGAATTAGGTTAAATGGTAGACTGCTGACATTTTATCTGAGAGATACAGGTATTAAATCTCAAATTACCCAAAGTGACGTGTCTGTGCTGAGCAAAATCCCCTTAACTCGGTCAAAATTTTTTTTTGTGTCCTGTCGCAAAATCCTTTCCAGAATTAGTCACATAGAGTTAGCACCACGCTCTGACCAGGTGAGCTAACCGGCCTTCTTTTTTGGGGTCTACTTTTTTTTTGTGTCCTGTCGCAAAATCGTTTCCAGAATTAGCCACGTAGAGTGCCAAGAGAAGCGGCCCATTTTTGGATTTTTCATGAAATTTTTTTCGGCTTTGTGTCGGAGGAGGGAAACGCTTTGGACGTGGATGAGAAGATGCAAGACTCCTTAGACCCACTGATTTGTTAAATTGCTGTTTTGGCCAGTATGGGGATTGAACCCATGACCTTGGCGTTATTAGCACCACGCTCTGACCAGCTGAGCTAACCGGCCTTCTTTTTTGAGGCCTACTTTTTTGTTTTTGTGTCCTGTTGCAAAATCGTTTCCAGAATTAGCCAGGTAGAGTTAGCACCACGCTCTGACCAGCTGAGCTAACCGGCCTTCTTTTTCGGGGATTTGGCACAAAATCTTTTCCACAATGAATCAGGGACAGTATTGGGATTCAAAGCACCAACGGCAAAGGGGCCATTTTGAATTTTTACCCAAGTGTGACCGTCTTGTCGGTTAGTTTTGGTGAATAGGAATTAGGTTAAATGGTAGACTGCTGACATTTAATCTGAGAGATAGAGGTATTAAATCTCAAATTATCCGAAGTGACGTGTCTGTGCTGAGCAAAATCCGCTTAACTCGGTCAAATGCCATATAAACAACCCTGTACTTACTTGGCAAAGTTACACCAGTGTGTCGTTGTGCTCAAGGTCTCAGTGAAAGCGCAACAGAGATGATTCCTCTTAGAAAGGCAGAGTTTTCAACCACGAAGGGACTCGAACCCTCAATCTTCTGATCCGAAGGCCACATGGTCATAGGCAGACGTTTTGTTCGTAATTTCGCACAGAGAACAATTAATGCACCTTGAGAGGCGTGATCTTGGCCAGTATGGGGATTGAACCCATGACCTTGGCGTTATTAGCACCACGCTCTGACCAGCTGAGCTAACCGGCCTTCTTTTTTGAGGCCTACTTTTTTTTGTGTCCTGTCGCAAAATCGTTTCCAGAATTAGCCAGGTAGAGTTAGCACCACGCTCTGACCAGCTGAGCTAACCGGCCTTCTTTTTCGGGGATTTGGCACAAAATCTTTTCCACAATGAATCAGGGACAGTATTGGGATTCAAAGCACCAACGGCAAAGGGGCCATTTTGAATTTTTACCCAAGTGTGACCGTCTTGTCGGTTAGTTTTGGTGAATAGGAATTAGGTTAAATGGTAGACTGCTGACATTTAATCTGAGAGATAGAGGTATTAAATCTCAAATGATCCGAAGTGACGTGTCTGTGCTGAGCAAAATCCCCTTAACTCGGTTAAATGCCATATAAACAACCCTGTACTTACTTGGCAAAGTTACACCAGTGTGTCGTTGTGCTCAAGGTCTCAGTGAAAGCGCAACAGAGATGATTCCTCTTAGAAAGGCAGAGTTTTCAACCACGAAGGGACTCGAACCCTCAATCTTCTGATCCGAAGTCAGACGCCTTATCCATTAGGCCACATGGTCATAGGCAGAGGTTTTGTTCGTAATTTCGCACAGAGAACAATTAATGCACCTTGAGAGGCGTGATCTTGGCCAGTATGGGGATTGTTGGTTAGTTTTGGTGAATAGGAATTAGGTTAAATGGTAGACTGCTGACATTTTATCTGAGAGATACAGGTATTAAATCTCAAATTACCCGAAGTGACGTGTCTGTGCTGAGCAAAATCCCCTTAACTCGGTCAAATGCCATATAAACAACCCTGTACTTACTTGGCAAAGTTACACCAGTGTGTCGTTGTGCTCAAGGTCTCAGTGAAAGCGCAACAGGGATGATTCCTCTTAGAAAGGCAGAGTTTTCAACCACGAAGGGACTCGAACCCTGAATCTTCTGATCCGAAGTCAGACGCCTTATCCATTAGGCCACATGGTCATAGGCAGACGGTTTGTTCGTAATTTTGCACAGAGAACAATTTATGCACCTTGAGAGGCGTGATCGCTTTCCAGCTTAGCGGTGGGGGAAGGGAAACAGCTTCGCACAGTTCAGTCGAACCAAGACATTTCAGTCCCATGGATTCTTCAAAATTGCCACTCTTGGCCAGTATGGTGATTGAACCCATGACCTTGGCATTATTAGCACCACACTCTGACCAGCTGAGCTAACCGGCCTTCTTTTTTGGGGCCTACTTTTTTGTTTTTGTGTCCTGTTGCAAAATCGTTTCCAGAATTAGCCAGGTAGCCGGTTAGCTCTGACCAGCTGAGCTGACCGGCCTTCTTTTTCGGGGATTTGGCACAAAATCTTTTCCACAATGAATCAGGCACAGTATTGGGATTCAAAGCACCAACGGCAAAGGGGCCATTTTGAATTTTTACCCAAGTGTGACCGTCTTGTTGGTTAGTTTTGGTGAATAGGAATTAGGTTAAATGGTAGACTGCTGACATTTTATCTGAGAGATACAGGTATTAAATCTCAAATTACCCGAAGTGACGTGTCTGTGCTGAGCAAAATCCCCTTAACTCGGTCAAAAATTTTTTTTGTGTCCTGTCGCAAAATCCTTTCCAGAATTAGTCACATAGAGTTAGCACCACGCTCTGACCAGGTGAGCTAACCGGCCTTCTTTTTTGGGGTCTACTTTTTTTTTGTGTCCTGTCGCAAAATCGTTTCCAGAATTAGCCACGTAGAGTGCCAAGAGAAGCGGCCCCTTTTTGGATTTTTCATGAAATTTTTTTCGGCTTTGTGTCGGAGGAGGGAAACGCTTTGGACGTGGATGAGAAGATGCAAGACTCTTTAGACCCACTGATTTGTTAAATTGCTGTTTTGGCCAGTATGGGGATTAAACCCATGACCTTGGCATTATTAGCACCACGCTCTGACCAGCTGAGCTAACCGGCCTTCTTTTTTGGGGCCTACTTTTTTGTTTTTGTGTCCTGTTGCAAAATCGTTTCCAGAATTAGCCAGGTAGCCGGTTAGCTCTGACCAGCTGAGCTGACCGGCCTTCTTTTTCGGGGATTTGGCACAAAATCTTTTCCACAATGAATCAGGCACAGTATTGGGATTCAAAGCACCAACGGCAAAGGGGCCATTTTGAATTTTTACCCAAGTGTGACCGTCTTGTTGGTTAGTTTTGGTGAATAGGAATTAGGTTAAATGGTAGACTGCTGACATTTTATCTGAGAGATACAGGTATTAAATCTCAAATTACCCGAAGTGACGTGTCTGTGCTGAGCAAAATCCCCTTAACTCGGTCAAAATTTTTTTTTGTGTCCTGTCGCAAAATCCTTTCCAGAATTAGTCACATAGAGTTAGCACCACGCTATGACCAGGTGAGCTAACCGGCCTTCTTTTTTGGGGTCTACTTTTTTTTTGTGTCCTGTCGCAAAATCGTTTCCAGAATTAGCCACGTAGAGTGCCAAGAGAAGCGGCCCCTTTTTGGATTTTTCATGAAATTTTTTTCGGCTTTGTGTCGGAGGAGGGAAACGCTTTGGACGTGGATGAGAAGATGCAAGACTCTTTAGACCCACTGATTTGTTAAATTGCTGTTTTGGCCAGTATGGGGATTAAACCCATGACCTTGGCGTTATTAGCACCACGCTCTGACCAGCTGAGCTAACCGGCCTTCTTTTTTGAGGCCTACTTTTTTGTTTTTGTGTCCTGTTGCAAAATCGTTTCCAGAATTAGCCAGGTAGAGTTAGCACCACGCTCTGACCAGCTGAGCTAACCGGGCTTCCTTTTCGGGGATTTGGCACAAAATCTTTTCCACAATGAATCAGGGACAGTATTGGGATTCAAAGCACCAACGGCAAAGGGGCCATTTTGAATTTTTACCCAAGTGTGACCGTCTTGTCGGTTAGTTTTGGTGAATAGGAATTAGGTTAAATGGTAGACTGCTGACATTTAATCTGAGAGATACAGGTATTAAATCTCAAATTATCCGAAGTGACGTGTCTGTGCTGAGCAAAATCCACTTAACTCGGTCAAACGCCATATAAACAACCCTGTACTTACTTGGCAAAGTTACACCAGTGTGTCGTTGTGCTCAAGGTCTCAGTGAAAGCGCAACAGAGATGATTCCTCTTAGAGAGAGCAGAGTTTTCAACCACGAAGGGACTCGAACCCTCAATCTTCTGATCCGAAGGCCACATGGTCATAGGCAGACGTTTTGTTCGTAATTTCGCACAGAGAACAATTAATGCACCTTGAGAGGCGTGATCTTGACCAGTATGAGGATTGAACCCATGATCTTGGCGTTGTTAGCACCACGCTCTGACCAGCTGAGCTAACCGGCCTTCTTTTTTGGGGCCTACTTTTTTTTTTTTGTGTCCTGTCGCAAAATCCTTTCCAGAATTAGTCACATAGAGTTAGCACCACGCTCTGACCAGCTGAGCTAACAGGCCTTCTTTTTTGGGGTCTACTTTTTTTTTGTGTCCTGTCGCAAAATCGTTTCCAGAATTAGCCACGTAGAGTGCCAAGAGAAGCGGCCCCTTTTTGGATTTTTCATGAATTTTTTTCCTGCTTTGTGTCGGAGGAGGGAAACGCTTTGGACGTGGATGAGAAGATGCAAGACTCTTTAGACCCACTGATTTGTTAAATTGCTGTTTTGGCCAGTATGGGGATTGAACGCATGACCTTGGCGTTATTAGCACCACGCTCTGACCAGCTGAGCTAACCGGCCTTCTTTTTTTTTTCGTTATTTTGTGTCCTGTTGCAAAATCATTTCCAGAATTAGCCAGGTAGAGTTAGCACCACGCTCTGACCAGCTGAGCTAACCGGCCTGCTTTTTTGAGGCCTACTTTTTTGTTTTTGTGTCCTGTTGCAAAATCATTTCCAGAATTAGCCAGGTAGAGTTAGCACCACGCTCTGACCAGCTGAGCTAACCGGCCTGCTTTTTTGGGGTCTACTTTTTTTTTGTGTCCTGTCGCAAAATCGTTTCCAGAATTAGCCACGTAGAGTGCCAAGAGAAGCGGCCCATTTTTGGATTTTTCATGAATTTTTTTCCTGCTTTGTGTCGGAGGAGGGAAACGCTTTGGACGTGGATGAGAAGATGCAAGACTCTTTAGACCCACTGATTTGTTAAATTGCTGTTTTGGCCAGTATGGGGATTGAACCCATGACCTTGGCGTTATTAGCACCACGCTACCACGCTCTGACCAGCTGAGCTAACCGGCCTGCTTTTTTTTTTTGTGCGTGTGTCCTGTCGCCAAATCGTTTCCAGAATTAGCCAGGTAGAGTGCCAAGAAAAGCGGCCCCATTTTGGATTTTTCATGAAATTTTTTTCGGCTTTGTGTCGGAGGAGGGAAACGCTTTGGACGTGAATGAGAAGACGCAAGACTCCTTAGACCCCACTGATTTGTTAAATTGCTGTTTTGGCCAGTATGGGGATTGAACCCATGACCTTGGCGTTATTAGCACCACGCTCTGACCAGCTGAGCTAACCGGCCTTTTTTTTTGAGGCCTACTTTTTTGTTTTTGTGTCCTGTTGCAAAATCATTTCCAGAATTAGCCAGGTAGAGTTAGCACCACGCTCTGACCAGCTGAGCTAACCGGCCTTCTTTTTCGGGGATTTGGCACAAAATCTTTTCCACAATGAATCAGGGACAGTATTGGGATTCAAAGCACCAACGGCAAAGGGGCCATTTTGAATTTTTACCCAAGTGTGACCGTCTTGTCGGTTAGTTTTGGTGAATAGGAATTAGGTTAAATGGTAGACTGCTGACATTTAATCTGAGAGATACAGGTATTAAATCTCAAATTATCCGAAGTGACGTGTCTGTGCTGAGCAAAATCCGCTTAACTCGGTCAAATGCCATATAAACAACCCTGTACTTACTTGGCAAAGTTACACCAGTGTGTCGTGCTCAAGGTCTCAGTGAAAGCGCAACAGAGATGATTCCTCTTAGAAAGGCAGAGTTTTCAACCACGAAGGGACTCGAACCCTCAATCTTCTGATCCGAAGGCCACATGGTCATAGGCAGACGTTTTGTTCGTAATTTCGCACAGAGAACAATTAATGCACCTTGAGAGGCGTGATCTTGGCCAGTATGGGGATTGAACCCATGACCTTGGCGTTATTAGCACCACGCTCTGACCAGCTGAGCTAACCGGCCTTCTTTTTAGGGGCCTACTTTTTTTTTTTTTTGTGTCCTGTCGCAAAATCCTTTCCAGAATTAGTCACATAGAGTTAGCACCACGCTCTGACCAGCTGAGCTAACCGGCCTTCTTTTTTGGGGTCTACTTTTTTTTGTGTCCTGTCGCAAAATCGTTTTGCAGAATTAGCCACGTAGAGTGCCAAGAGAAGCGGCCCCTTTTTGGATTTTTCATGAATTTTTTTCCTGCTTTGTGTCGGAGGAGGGAAACGCTTTGGACGTGGATGAGAAGATGCAAGACTCTTTAGACCCACTGATTTGTTAAATTGCTGTTTTGGCCAGCATGGGGATTGAACCCATGACCTTGGCGTTATTAGCACCACGCTCTGACCAGCTGAGCTAACCGGCCTGCTTTTTTTTTTCGTTATTTTGTGTCCTGTCGCCAAATCGTTTCCAGAATTAGCCAGGTAGAGTGCCAAGAAAAGCGGCCCCTTTTTGTATTTTTCATGAAATTTTTTTCGGCTTTGTGTCGGAGGAGGGAAACGCTTTGGACGTGAATGAGAAGACGCAAGACTCCTTAGACCCCACTGATTTGTTAAATTGCTATTTTGGCCAGTATGGGGATTGAACCCATGACCTTGGCGTTATTAGCACCACGCTCTGACCAGCTGAGCTAACCGGCCTTCTTTTTTGAGGCCTACTTTTTTGTTTTTGTGTCCTGTTGCAAAATCGTTTCCAGAATTAGCCAGGTAGAGTTAGCACCACGCTCTGACCAGCTGAGCTAACCGGCCTTCTTTTTCGGGGATTTGGCACAAAATCTTTTCCACAATGAATCAGGGACAGTATTGGGATTCAAAGCACCAACGGCCAAGGGGCCATTTTGAATTTTTACCCAAGTGTGACCGTCTTGTCGGTTAGTTTTGGTGAATAGGAATTAGGTTAAATGGTAGACTGCTGACATTTTATCTGAGAGATACAGGTATTAAATCTCAAATTATCCGAAGTGACGCGTCTGTGCTGAGCAAAATCCGCTTAACTCGGTCAAATGCCATATAAACAACCCTGTACTTACTTGGCAAAGTTACACCAGTGTGTCGTTGTGCTCAAGGTCTCAGTGAAAGCGCAACAGAGACGATTCCTCTTAGAAAGGCAGAGTTTTCAACCACGAAGGGACTCGAACCCTCAATCTTCTGATCCGAAGGCCACATGGTCATAGGCAGACGTTTTGTTCGTAATTTCGCACAGAGAACAATTAATGCACCTTGAGAGGCGTGATCTTGGCCAGTATGGGGATTGAACCCATGACCTTGGCGTTATTAGCACCACGCTCTGACCAGCTGAGCTAACCGGCCTTCTTTTTAGGGGCCTACTTTTTTTTTTTTTTGTGTCCTGTCGCAAAATCCTTTCCAGAATTAGTCACATAGAGTTAGCACCACGCTCTGACCAGCTGAGCTAACCGGCCTTCTTTTTTGGGGTCTACTTTTTTTTTGTGTCTTGTCGCAAAATCGTTTCCAGAATTAGCCACGTAGAGTGCCAAGAGAAGCGGCCCCTTTTTGGATTTTTCATGAATTTTTTTCCTGCTTTGTGTCGGAGGAGGGAAACGCTTTGGACGTGGATGAGAAGATGCAAGACTCTTTAGACCCACTGATTTGTTAAATTGCTGTTTTGGCCAGTATGGGGATTGAACCCATGACCTTGGCGTTATTAGCACCACGCTCTGACCAGCTGAGCTAACCGGCCTTCTTTTTCGGGGATTTGGCACAAAATCTTTTCCACAATGAATCAGGGACAGTATTGGGATTCAAAGCACCAACGGCAAAGGGGCCATTTTGAATTTTTACCCAAGTGTGACCGTCTTGTCGGTTAGCTCATTTCGCACAGAGAACAATTAATGCACCTTGAGAGGCGTGATCGATTTCCAGCTTAGCGGTGGGGGAAGGGAAACAGCTTCGCACGGTTCAGTCGAACCAAGACATTTCAGTCCCATGGATTCTTCAAAAGTGCCACTCTTGGCCAGTATGGGGATTGAACCCATGACCTTGGCGTTATTAGCACCACGCTCTGACCAGCTGAGCTAACCGGCCTTCTTTTTCGGGGGTTTGGCACAAAATCTTTTCCACAATGAATCAGGCACAGCATTGGGATTCAAAGCACCAACGGCAAAGGGGCCATTTTGAATTTTTACCCAAGTGTGACCATCTTGTTGGTTAGTTTTGGTGAATAGGAATTAGGTTAAATGGTAAACTACTGACATTTTATCTGAGAGATACAGGTATTAAATCTCAAATTACCCGAAGTGACGTGTCTGTGCTGAGCAAAATCCACTTAACTCGGTCAAATGCCATATAAACAACCCTGTACTTACTTGGCAAAGTTACACCAGTGTGTCGTTGTGCTCAAGGTCTCAGTGAAAGCGCAACAGGGATGAATCCTCTTAGAAAGGCAGAGTTTTCAACCACGAAGGGACTCGAACCCTCAATCTTCTGATCCGAAGTCAGACGCCTTATCCATTAGGCCACATGGTCATAGGCAAACATTTTGTTCGTAATTTCGCACAGAGAACAATCATTGCACCTTGAGAGGCGCGATCGCTTTCCAGCTTAGCGGTGGGGGAAGGGAAATAGCTTCGCACGGTTCAGTCGAACCAAGACATTTCAGTCCCATGGATTCTTCAAAATTGCCACTCTTGGCCAGTATGGGGATTGAACCCATGACCTTGGCGTTATTAGCACCACGCTCTGACCAGCTGAGCTAACCGGCCTTCTTTTTTGAGGCCTACTTTTTTTTGTGTCCTGTCGCAAAATCCTTTCCAGAATTAGTCACATAGAGTTAGCACCACGCTCTGACCAGCTGAGCTAACCGGCCTTCTTTTTCGGGGATTTGGCACAAAATCTTTTCCACAATGAATCAGGGACAGTATTGGGATTCAAAGCACCAACGGCAAAGGGGCCATTTTGAATTTTTACCCAAGTGTGACCATCTTGTCGGTTATTTTTGGTGAATAGAGAACAATTAATGCACCTTGAGAGGCGTGAACGCTTTCCAGCTTAGCGGTGGGGGAAGGGAAATAGCTTCGCCCGGTTCAGTCGAACCAAGACATTTCTTCAAAATTGCCACTCTTGGCCAGTATGGGGATTGAACCCATGACCTTGGCGTTATTAGCACCACGCTCTGACCAGCTGAGCTAACCGGCCTGCCTTTTTTTTTTTTTTTGTGTCCTGTCGCAAAATCCTTTCCAGAATTAGTCACATAGAGTTAGCACCACGCTCTGACCAGCTGAGCTAACCGGCCTTCTTTTTCAGGGATTTGGCACAAAATCTTTTCCACAATGAATCAGGGACAGTATTGGGATTCAAAGCACCAACGGCAAAGAGTCCATTTTGAATTTTTACCCAAGTGTGACCATCTTGTCGGTTAGTTTTGGTGAATAGAGAACAATTAATGCACCTTGAGAGGCGTGAACGCTTTCCAGCTTAGCGGTGGGGGAAGGGAAATAGCTTCGCCCGGTTCAGTCGAACCAAGACATTTCTTCAAAATTGCCACTCTTGGCCAGTATGGGGATTGAACCCATGACCTTGGCGTTATTAGCACCACGCTCTGACCAGCTGAGCTAACCGGCCTGCCTTTTTTTTTTTTTTTTGTGTCCTGTCGCAAAATCCTTTCCAGAATTAGTCACATAGAGTTAGCACCACGCTCTGACCAGCTGAGCTAACCGGCCTTCTTTTTCGGGGATTTGGCACAAAATCTTTTCCACAATGAATCAGGGACAGTATTGGGATTCAAAGCACCAACGGCAAAGGGGCCATTTTGAATTTTTACCCAAGTGTGACCATCTTGTCGGTTAGTTTTGGTGAATAGAGAACAATTAATGCACCTTGAGAGGCGTGAACGCTTTCCAGCTTAGCGGTGGGGGAAGGGAAATAGCTTCGCCCGGTTCAGTCGAACCAAGACATTTCAGTCCCATGGATTCTTCAAAAGTGCCACTCTTGGCTAGTATGGGGATGACCTTGGTGTTATTAGCACCACGCTCTGACCAGCTGAGCTAACCGGCCTGCCTTTTTTTTTTTTGTGTGTCCTGTCGCAAAATCGTTTCCAGAATTAGCCAGGTAGAGTGCCAAGGGAAGCAGCCCCTTTTTGGATTTATCATGAAATTTTTTCCAGCTTTGTGTCGGAGGAGGGAAACGCTTTGGACGTGGATGAGAAGACGCAAGACTCTTTCGACCCACTGATTTGTTAAATTGCTGTTTTGGCCAGTATGGGGATTGAACCCATGACCTTGGCGTCATTAGCACCACGCTCTGACCAGCTGAGCTAACCGGCCTTCTTTTTCGGGGATTTGGCACAAAATCTTTTCCACAATGAATCAGGGACAGTATTGGGATTCAAAGCACCAACGGCAAAGGGGCCATTTTGAATTTTTACCCAAGTGTGACCGTCTTGTCGGTTAGTTTTGGTGAATAGGAATTAGGTTAAATGGTAGACTGCTGACATTTTATCTGAGAGACACATGTATTAAATCTCAAATTACCCGAAGTGACGTGTCTGTGCTGAGCAAAATCCCCTTAACTCGGTCAAATGCCATATAAACAACCCTGTACTTACTTGGCAAAGTTACACCAGTGTGTCGTTGTGCTCAAGGTCTCAGTGAAAGCGCAACAGGGATGATTCCTCTTAGAAAGGCAGAGTTTTCAACCACGAAGGGACTCGAACCCTGAATCTTCTGATCCGAAGTCAGACGCCTTATCCATTAGGCCACATGGTCATAGGCAGACGCTTTCCAGCTTAGCGGTGGGGGAAGGGAAACAGCTTCGCACGGTTCAGTCGAACCAAGACATTTCAGTCCCATGGATTCTTCAAAATTGCCACTCTTGGCCAGTATGGGGATTGAACCCATGACCTTGGCATTATTAGCACCACGCTCTGACCACCTGAGCTAACCGGCCTGGATTGGCCTGGATTTTTAAAAAATGCCAATTACCAATGTTACCATAAGCTTTTCTTTTTTCTGTCTTTCTTTTTTTTTCATTTTATTCACGTATTGTTAATCTTAATTTCTCTTCAAATATAATACAATGCAGTGATTTGGGATGCACCAAACTGATCATTTTTTTTAAATCTCCAGGCTAGCTCAGTGCACTAACCAGCTAAGGTATTGGCCTGTTTTTGTAGATTTTTTTTTTTTTTTTTTTTTAATTGAAATTGGCTTTAGGTTTCTGTGGCCATCAGACAGACCAAAGACCATAAGACTAGGTACATTCATTTTTATGCTTAAGGCCAGTGTGACCACCTTGCAGTTTAGCATTTGCCTAGAGGAATCAGCTTAAATAGTAGACTGCTTTATTTTCCATTCTATATTAATCTCTACATCTTCCATAATACTCATTTCTGCTGAGTAGATACCTCAGACTAAGGTAAAGCAAGAATGTCCATTTTTCTATCTGAAACTCTGTTGCACTGTTCATTCGCCTGAATTTTTTTTCCCCACATTTGGAAAAATAAGAATTGTCAGTCACAATGTTACCCCAATACAGTCATTGCTACTTTAGGAAACTTTTCTAATCTACTTTTGCTGCCAACACGTGGACTTATACTCTTGTTTGTCTTTTTAGCACATATTTATTAACAATAGAATTCTACATTTAGTATCAAGGCTTTTTTGATCAATATAAATAGTGTTTTCTTTACTGGATATCAGTTATTCATGATTCATAAAATCTGTTATTTATCATCTTTTTGTGTTATTGTCAGATGACACAAGACTGAGGTTCAGCAGCAGTCGTGTTGCTGTCACACTTGGCAGTCTACTGGATGACCAGCACTGGCACTCCGTCATCATTGAACGCTTCAACAAGCAGGTGAACCTCACAGTGGACTCCCACACGCAGCACTTCCAAACCAAAGGCGAAGGAGACTCGCTAGAGGTCGACTATGAGGTCAGTCCATCCTTCCCTCAGTCCTATCATTAGCATGCCATTATTGTGTGTGGTAAGGTGTGACTGACAGCTGGAGCGGTCAGGTGTTTGACGGACATGGTACTTTGTTGATAACGTTCTAGTTGAATCATCTTTACATAAAATTAACTACTTTAGAAACTGCAACTCCCATGGTGTATTTCAGTTTATATATGAGTGGACATGAGTGACCGACCATACCAGCACAACAAACAATTCATTTGACTTCTGTGACAGGTGGACAATACTCATTTATTATTTCAATTCTGACATTGAAAATGACGTCATATTTTTCACCAGGTTGTCCATGCCAATAACATTCGTCATCACATCATGATGTAGTTTTGTGTAAGTGCAATCAGATTCTCTAAACACTGTGGTCGTCTTCTCCTAACTCCTTATGAATTCTCCTTCACATCTTTCCTTGACCTCGATGGAAATTGTCACGAGGTGGCTTGGAAAGGAGCTAATTTTTTGGACACTGACCACACCCCAGATTTGTTTGTGTCCTTCTCCTTGTTTGGAGTTTTATGCAGATGACAATTATTATTGTTGCATTTACTACCACCTTCTGGTCTTCACCCCTTAGTTAGATGTTTGCCTATAGTACAAAGTACACTATTCAAATTGCCGTTCCCTCGTCTTAATTTGCTTATGTTTCTGTTTTGTGTTATGTTTGGTTATATTTCAAATTGCAGCTTTTGTTAAAGTAAATACACATACAAGTACTGCATTAGCACTTCCATACCCACCATGTGGTCCAGGGACCCTACCACTTCCTGTATTTGTACCCTGGATGGCATCATTAGTGATGTCACTGGATTAGCCCAAGTATGTGGGGGTGAAGGTAAACTAATGTAGGAATTATTTATGTTTATTTGTGATTCCATTTATGTATAGTTGCAATGTAGGTCATGATAAATCAGTCAATCAATCCATTTCTATTGTCAAGTTTGTAAGAATGTAACATTGTGCAGTCACTGTATCAGGAGAACCAGTGGAATGACTAATGGTGCATTCTATTTAGGAAGTTGCTTCAACATAGTTACCTAATAGTGAATATGGCATAAAATATCTGATGTATAAAAGAATATAAATTTCATTTTGATATGATTATAGTTGATATACCCATATTAAACCTCTTCTGTTTGGTCTCTACATTAAAGCTGAGTTTTGGAGGCATCCCACTTCCTGGTAAACCTGGAACTTTCCTTAGGAAGAACTTCCACGGTTGTATGGAAAACCTATACTACAATGGAATCAACATTATCGACTTGGCAAAGAGACGCAAGCCACAGATTTACAGTGTGGTGAGTGTTTGCCTTTGATTTTATTTATGTTTTGTTTCCACTCCAAGAAATGGTCATTTTACTCTACTACAAATCTCTGAATCCAAAATTTTATCACATCAGAAAAAGGGTTTATTCTTCAGCAGAGTTAATGATTTTGGAAGGCATATAAATGATAGGGGCATTAAATCAGAAGATGATCATGTCATTTGCTTTCAAAATAAAAGCTACTCACTGTTTACTGTTGTGCATTTTTAATGTCTGAAATGTTTTGTTAACATTAGCAGCAGAGAGTGAGTAATAAACAAGTTAGATATCAAAGACATCAATTCCAAATAACAGTCACTGTAAATTCTAAAACACATTTTAATGGTGTTTTTATCTTCAGTGTGATTGTATAACATATCTCACACTGTCACACTTTTAAAAAATGTAATTAGTGTGTTAAATCCCTTTGTTTAGAAGAGACAGAAGAGAGGCAGAGGAAGACTAGGGTCATGATGTAAGCTGTGCTGTGTTCAATGGGAGATTCTTCCTGAGAGGGGTATGAATGTGTGAGTCACATTGAGAATTGGAGAGCTCTGATTGTTCCATGCTGCCCTGAAGGCTGAGTTTGATAAGACTCCGCATGACAATGACCTCTGAATTAAAGTTTGTTTTTCTTTGTCTTTTGTATCCAACACCAAAGTTCAACTTGAAGTTGAACCGTAAGGATTTTCTAAAGTATGTGTTAGATCTTCAAGATCTTTGGCCATACATGGTTTAATCACTACCTCCTCATGTAGTTGTAGTTTCCATTGGAAGTTTTGTATTTTTTTCCTATACATTTGGTCAAATTTGTGTCTAACTAATGGAGGTACTATTTTTGATTGGTTCTTGCAGCCTGTGGCTCAAATAAAGATTGTACTATGTGAGTTTAATGCCTGTCAGATGTTTAGAACTGAACTTTCAGTAAATGCTCTTGTCTGATTTAATGGTGGGTGAAATGTCATTTTCCAAATGTATTTGACTAGAATTAATAATCACAAATTATCTTTTAATCTGAGCTGTTTTTTGTCTTTATCCAGGGAAATGTGACCTTCTCATGCTCACGGCCCAAGCTGGTGGCATGCACCTTCCTGAGCGCCAGCAACAGCTTCCTGTCACTACCGGTTGCTGCACCATCCACCATCATGGGGGGTTTCTCCATTCTTCTACAGTTCAGGACGTGGAACCCTGACGGACTGCTGTTCTCTGCATGGCTGAGCCGAGAGCCCCAGAGACTGGAGCTGCAGATCAGAAACAGCCGGCTGCTCCTGACCCTTCACACCTCGGGGCAGCAGAAATCAGAGGCCGTGGCCGGTAAGGACACAGTACACACACACACACACACACATATTTGTATAGCTGATTTTATTTTTTGTTTTAAAATTTCTGAAGCCATTATCTAAATTAAAACATCATTCATGCCTTAAAACCACTGAAAACCCAAATCCACAACAACTTTCTGACTTTCTGTGTAATTTAGGGTCTTATGAACATACTTTTTAGATGCCTTCTATAGGCATCTAAAAAGTATTACAAATTAGCTTCAATCCAGATGCCAAATATTGTCATTGTAGTCTTTGTAGACTTTACTAAACAGGAAAATACAACCAAACACATTCTGAATTGAAGTTTCTCTTTTACCGAACTGGAATCAGTTTAATTGCCTTGCATCTGCTGAAGGTTATTGTAGTCACACAGTAAAGCTTAGTTTCTCAAAGACATTTCACCTCTTATCAAAGAGGCTTCTTCAGTTGCAACTGAGTAGTGGAGAGTTCCAGGTAGGCCTATATATCTCTTTGTGGGGTCATCGATGCCTTCAGGGGAATGTGATCATGGACGCGTCCCACCATCCAGTGGGCTGTCAAGGGCACCCGAGTGAAGGTGTGGATAGGGGTTGTTGGGGTCACCTGTGGGTTGTTGACTCACCCTGCCCTTACTTGGGTGTAGATAGTTGTTGAACTGCTGAAGAAGTTATCATTGGAATGTATGTTAAGGTATGAACTGTCCAGGTGGACAAAATGGTTTCCTTTTCTCGTCTTTCAAACTATTTGTCTTCCTTAGATACAATTCAGACATTGCTGCCTTGTTAGCTCATCGTCAAACACACTTCATTCAAACACCACAGAAACAAAATAAATTTGACCAAATCCAACTTGGTTAGTTTTTCCACTATTCCAACAATCATATACTCTCTGATACTCAGATAACTCCTTAAGTTAACAAGTGGCATGTGTGAAGGAGAAGTAGGATAGATGTAAAGAGAAGTAGATGATGGTGTCAGTTCACTGTCAGAAGGGATGGTCTGTCTGCAAAGTAAAGTGATGAAAGGAAAGGAAGTTTTTCTTCACCACTGTTGCCATGTGTTTGCCATGTGTTTGCTCATGTTGGTCTCTGTAAATAATATTATAAAGAATACGGTCTAGACCTGCTCTGTATGCCAAGTGTCATGAAATAACTGTATGCCAAGTGTCATGAAATAACTTTTCATGACATTCCAGTCATGAAAATAACTTTTCATGACTGGAATGGATTTCACCGCCATCTACATTGAGCTTATTTCCACCAGAAAAAGTCTGGGGGCACAGTGAGGATCATGTACTTTTATATTTCCAGTGCTTTTAACACTATACAACCAACATTGCTGGGAGACAGCAGCAGTTAGCAATCCTAACTCTGTAGTGAGCAACACAGGGGTTAACTTCAGCTGCACCTCAGTCAGGCTAGAGATGTTCTATGATGACTCTTTCATTGTGGGGTGTATCAGTGGAGGAGGAAGAATACAAAGTTGATGACTTTGTTGGTTTGTGCAGACCGAATGTGCAGCTGGACGTTAGCAAGATGAAAGACTGATTGTAAATTTTTGCAAGACTAAGCTTTCGGTGACCCCTGTATCCATCTGAGGGGAGGATGTTGAGGTGGTGCACTACAAATAACCTGGATGACAGGCTTGAGTGGACTGGGAATACAGAGGCCCTTAACAAGTACTGGACGTTATTGCACTTGGAGGCTGCTGAGGTTCTGCTGGAATCAAATTGGACATACACTGTAACATTTGGCAGAAAACAATGTCTTCAATTTACATCTATTTTGCACACCTTACAGCATTTCGCACATTTTTAACAGACATCCCTTTGATGAAAGCTATTCTGATGAGAGGACAGTCTACTGTGCATTTGAAATTTTGATGCAGGAAATAAACTTTGAATTTTTATCTTATTAAAAAACTCAACATTAACTATGAGGTTGTAAGTAAATCTAAATATTTTTATTTACCTGGCATTATATTCAGCTGACACAAATATATATTATATGTTATATATGTTATATTCCCATAACTCACAGTCAGCGTCAGTCATTCAACTGTACAGAAAATGCCACATAATAGAAATGTGGCAAATACAACTCCATATTATTGACGACAGATCATGCTAACACATTATGCTGCAATTAAAATGCCCCCCTCACAGTGTTTAGGCTATATTAGCCTAACATTTTATTGTGTTAAATAAAGTGCGGCCAGTTCTAATACACAGTTCAGGTAAACACATTCACAGTATTGAATTTTGTTAATGGTATATAAGATGCATGTGTTTGTATCCTTAGAGAACAAGAGTTTTTAGGCGAAAACCTTGTGGGAAAGAAAACAGAAACTAAAGCCACATTGTACAGTCAAACAAGAATCCAAAAGAAGCAAGAAGATGTGAGAAATATCTTTGCTTTTTCTCATCTTTCTATTCTCGGTTCATCTGGCTGCTTGTTTATCTCTCTGTCCAGTATTGTCAATGTGTCATACTGCTGAGAAACATTGAAACATTACTGGCCTAATCTATCACGCAGAAACAGAACAAGATGTGGTTTTGCACAAAATTCCATCCTTCATTTTTTTACTATGTTTGTCCTCAAAAAAATCGTAATTTTCTTATTATTTACGCAAAGAAAATGTCATCTTTTTGATGTAGAGAGCCTGTGACGGGATTATGTGATTGCTTTGCAAAGATAACAAATAATCGTGTTTGATTGGGAAAGCCAGAATCTCAGCAGATGGTGACTGGAATGAAATACAGCTGGAGGGATCACAGCTACAAATCACTTCACCATCAAAATTCATAAACCACATTGGGTTCCTTTTGAAGTCTCAGCCTCACACCAAAGGCTCCTTTTACAGAATAAAATCAAACAGTGGATCCGCTGACAGACACTTCCTTTATTTCTAAGAACCAGGC
Source organism: Nibea coibor (assembly GCA_023373845.1). Taxonomy (NCBI): domain Eukaryota; kingdom Metazoa; phylum Chordata; class Actinopteri; family Sciaenidae; genus Nibea; species Nibea coibor. The sequence goes on from CM041724.1 coordinate 3,293,290, forward strand.
CTGCTTTTACGTCAATAATTATTTTTCTCACAATCTACTCCTCTTTTTGTAATTTGTCTCTTAAACCACAAAACCAGTCTTTAATATATTGATGAAGCTAGACAAAATATAGGTGATTTTATATGATAGATGTAAAGAATGTGTTTGAGTTACACAAACAGGTTTGATGTTTATGTGTGGGTCAGAGGAGAGGACCGCAGTATTTTAGCTAGCTTTGTACGAGGCAGCAATGAAATAAGCGTACAGATAATACTGTACTATACTTATAATGATGATAATACCAGTACAAATGATTAGAAGGTAAAAGTACCAAAGAAAGATAATTGAGCGGAAAAAATTATAAGGGTTGTCTCTGCCCATGCATATATAGGTTAAGGTTAGGGTTAGGTTATGCATACTGTATCACATGTCACATGTCCACTGATGGCAATTGTAGCCAAGAGGCCAAGAGCACTTTAAGAACTCAAAGACACTTTACAGGGTAAACTCATCAAAACAATGCACAATGTCAAAACAATACACTAAAAACACAGTAAAAGTTTTAAAAATGTGTGTTTCTGTCAGGCATTTGAAGGTGGTTAGGTCAGTACAGTCATGGATATGTCTTGCGAGAGAGTTCCAGAGGGATGGGGAAGCTATGGACATGGCTGTATTGCCCCAGGTCCACAGTGTGGTGGTAGAGTAGGTCTGTGAATGGCCTGTTTGTAGAGGAGGAAGATTTTGAACTGGATCAGCTGTGGGCACCAGAAATGAAATGTTTCATATTTGAAATAAATTCACATGGATTGTGAATGATATACATAAAAGGTTCAAATCACATGTGGGCGGTTCTGAGCCTCAACTCTCCTGTTTATGTCCACCTCAGTTGGTAAACCATCAATATCAGAGCTGTCCTTCATGTTTCCACAGAGCACATTGGAGCTGTTTTACTATTTAAGATTGAAATCAGCATAATTCAGGTAAATTGCTATCTGGCACTAATGTGTGTGCATCAGTCTGACTCTGTTCAGAGATCACAAAGCTCGTCTATCCTTGAACCAAAATTCATTAACATTATTCATCCAAAGCTCTCCTCTTTCTATCTATCCTATATACACGATGGAACAAAACATATTTTCATAGGGCAATGAGATTCTAAATGCTGACTGTATACTTCGACTTGGCCTTTAATTTAACAACTATCTGCTTTGTCTGTTATTATAGCAGCATTATTATTTTGGCTGAGTCCTTGTTTTTTCCTCTCTTCCGGGCTCGTAAGTATTGAGGCTGCAGAATAACAAATTCAGAGGCTCATTTTGCTGCTCAGTGTGGAGGCATATTACATTTCAATCACATTAGGAGATAATCTTGGGATTTGGTCAGTCGATTTTTGTGAACAACAGACTTCATTTTATCATTTGAATGCAGACCACGAGGCACAGACAGAGGGAGTAAATTCTTGAATCACATGAGGGTCCCTGTGTAATACTTGTCCATCTGATGGAGGAAGTAAAAATCTTATGCATGCAGGAAAATGACAGATCAACACTAAACAGTAGAAACTGAACTATTAGACCTTTTTTATTGTTTCGGCCAGCGGGGACAAAAACATGCTGAGGGTGGGTTTATTCGTGATGAACTTAACCGCTGTGAAACAATTGTGAAATACCCGTGCTCCCTCACTCTCATTCACTGTATATGTTGCTTAACCACTACTGACCTCCCCACCTCCCTCTTGCTCTCAAACCATTGAATTACCTTAAAACCATAAAAGGTGCTATATAAATAAAGTATGATTCTTTCTCCATTATACACCACTATGCAAATATATTTCTCCATATAGTGAAATGGGGGCATGGCAGAATGCTAACAGAGAACAGTGAGAATTTGAAAAATCTGACAATTTAGTACAGAGGTTTTGTGCAACCACCGCTGAAGAGTTGCTAACAGTGTAACAAAGTGTTTTACAAAATTATTACATTTTTTCCTCCTCTTAACCTCCAGTTTGTCTCACTCTGCAGTTTTATGAGGACAGTAAACTACTCATTTGCTCGACAGTTAAATAATTGCACAGCTTGAGGAGCCGTTCAGAACTCCTGTTTGATAATAAAGTGCTGTGCTTGTACTAAGCGCAAGAGCGCTAATGTGGAAAAAATCTTTCTTCAAAGCTCATGCATTATCTTTGGACACGAGGCATACACAATTTAAGACAAACTACAACACACAGCGTTAATAGCTTACAGGCACAACAGGGGACATCTATCTATTGATTGAAGGTATCTTTTTTCTTTCTTTCTTTTTTTGTGTGCTACAAAGTCTTGAAAATATCAGTCACAAATTCTCAAATAAAGTGTTTGTTCAAAATAATATATTAATAATATGAGTAGTACAAACTGATAAAGGTATTAAAGATCTGGCAAAAGTATTACGTTATTTGATATTGGTGCTATACACAGGGTATTGCTGTATAATTGTACATATTTACGGAAGTACTGTCAGAGTGTTTTGCTGCTGCTGATAATGTCTACTGTGCTCTGGTGCAAAAAAACAGCAGGGATTGTTACACTGAACACAGCAGGGATTACTCCTTGACTGCAAAAACTGAATATTAAAGAAAGGTTATCAGTCCTTGACTGTAAAAACTGATCCATGGATTATCAAAACCAGCGGAAGGTGAGTTCAATAATTCTTTTCTCTTTTTTGAGTGTACACTCCAAAACATTTTTTGGCCAAAATGCAGGACTTATGCATTTCAATTACATTGAAAATTTCCATCCATTTGAGTGACATAGTTTTCATATAAATAAACTAACAAACTGAATGTGAATCAAGTAATAAGATTTCTGTAATAGTACTAATAAACTCAAAGTGACTATGTTCATTTTCACTTTCACTTTCAATTTGTTTGCCCAAACCCAACAGTGAAAATGAATGCAGTCATTTTGAATTCATTAGTACTTATATTTATTTATTTATTATTGATTCATTATTATTATTTATTATTATTTATTTGTTATAGCAACCTTTTAAATTAAATAATAGTGATAATAAGATTGCAGTAATGTCATAACATAGACAACAATAAAATTTACAGTTGCTATCAGTTACAGACAGCCATACTGCTTACTCTCCATTTCCTGCATCAAAACATTTAAAGGGGTATTGAACACTGCACTGTGATGAGATGAATGAATGCGGTGGAGCCCTGACCAGTGAAGCGATGTCATTAAGCTGTCAAAGCGGGGCTGTTTCCTGGGGTAAGAAATGAAGCTGCAAGATTTAGACTCCAACATTTCTGACAGGTCAGCCACAGGGGAAAGCAGCCGGGTGATGAAAAACCTCTGCAGATGTTTTGGCAAATGTTTTCTTTTTGAAGACACTCAGGCAATAGACACACATATCCCCGACATGTTATGAAAGACATTAGAGCCTACACACAGATACTTTTCAAGCTCAGTTTGAGATCGATGTGAGCTGTGAAGTGGGGAAGGCGCTCGCCGACGGTCCCTCACGGCCACGCTACTTGTTCCATGAAACAGCCAATCGAGTGGAGAAAACGACACCATAGGTTTATTCTCAGTCCCCCGAGAGAAGGACAGGCATCATTGCATTTTAATAGATTCTGAGAGAGTCAGGGATAGTGAAACATTTCCCCAGGAGCTTGGACAAACCGGACTTAACAGCCCATATTTTTGACAAATTAAAATAACTCTCGCTGAATGTGCATTCTGCATTGTCTCCTCTGAGCTGTTGTTGTTTTTGTAATGTGGGAGCTGAGCTGTGAACACAGTGCTGTGACACATCTATAGTCACAGCTACCATCATGGTACCATCCTCTTGATAACTGTATAACACTGGAGCATTAATGTTAATAAAAAAACATGTACAATAATTCTAATTTTTGTCCAACCTGAATCCATCATTTCTATCAGTAACAACAACCTGCTCATCTGGCGCTCACTAAAGTACAATGTACAACATGCTGGCCGAAAGCTGAAGATATAACCAGAATCATAATTTAACAATGAGGCAGAAATTTTTGAAATCCTCCAGAGCTACACTTAGAGAACTTTAAGTGCAAAAGTGGAACTGTGAAACTCATTTCTACTCCCTCATGATATAAATGGTGCTTGAGGCTTGGTGACATGGTGATTGCTTGTGAATAATAATAATAAAAATAAACTTTATTTTTATGGCACCTTTCAAAACAGTTACAAAATGCTTCACAATAAAGCAGGACACATTTAAAACAAACCACTGACAAACAATAATGGAGAACAAAAGCTATAAAACTACACAAAGACTATAAAACTACACAAAGACCACCCTTTTCAAGCTGTCTTGGTTTGGTTGTTTGGTCTGCATCAGGGTTTTAATTCAACAGCTTTCACATAACACACCAAACAAACCTGCCTAATCAGAAACATGTGCCAGGCTAGGTATGAAAGCACCCTTTATTTGTCTGTCGCCCCCGAATTTTCCTGTAGGTGTTTATAATTGTCTGGCTCTATGTGTCAGGCTGTGATTGACAGGTAACCTTTCCAGGGTGTACCCCTTCTCTTTCCCAGTGTCAGTTCAGGGCCAGTCTCCTGTACATTCTATGCATCAAAATTAGCCCCATGTCTTACATTTGAAAGTTTTAATTTCACAGAAATTCATTGAAATCAAATTACTTTGGATCAAATGTTTTCTCTTAAATAAATAATACTTAATATATGTTAAGTGTCTGTTTTACAGACTACTACAGTACACTGTTTTCATCCACACTGATGTAATGTTCCTCTCTTGTTAGGTCACAGAGTCAATGATGGACTGTGGCACTCAGTGAGTCTCGACACCAGAAGTCTGCAGATCACTCTGACTCTGGACAGTGAGCCGGCCTCCACCATTGAGCAGTGGGAACAACTGGAAGCTGGAGGCAGCTTCTATTTTGGAGGTCAGTGGACACTTAGTGTGGTTGTACTGGAAGGATACTTTGACTCATCTGTCTTGCCACACAGAGTATCAGAATAAGGATTATATTGCTCTCTAACATGTTAAGATACAGTAAATATCTTTATATTTGATGTGTCACCCAGGCTGTCCTCCAGAGGGCTGTCAGAACCCGACTCTGGCCTTCCAGGGGTGCATGCGCCTCATATCCATCAACGGCCAGCCAATCAACCTCAACCATGTCCAGCAAGGATTGCTTGGAAATTATAATGATATTCAGTTTGACACCTGCAACATCAGAGACAGGTAAAACATTTCTATGCATGTTCTCATATACAGCTATTCACTTGGAAACTAAAGACAGCTGTCAGAAGTACTGTGTCCAAAATCAGTGACTGGATTCAGTATCTGTAGCTCCACTCTATATTTACATCATAACATTAGGTCACGAAAAATAAGTCTGTTGTTGTGTCTGTTGGTGACTTGTCGAGAAGACCAATCATGAATTTTGTCACATTCTGAGAAATTTTCTCTTTTGGGTCTCAAACTAAAAAAGTCTGGGAACCTGATCTAATGGAATGTAGTATCTATATGTATGTTTTCATTCATGTATGATCACCTAAAAAAAGTAGTTGTGTTTTCTTCATCTTAAAATGAGATCTTTATATCTACAGAGACAGATAAATTAATCACTGGCTCTAGATTGAAAGGTTTGGTTGCAATCTGCTCACCACTACACAATCCTAGTTTTTATTTGAACTGTTTTGTGGTGTACTGCCAAAATATAGAAGCTGTTACCATACCTCAACAACTGCTGGAGTGATCACTATGTCACTGGCACTATCTTGTGGTTCTTCAAAGATGAACACATATACATTCCAATTTCTGTCATGGCCAGATGCTAAACTAAAACCAATGAGCTCTACTTTGTCATTACAGTAATTATTAAATGTTACCATGATAAAATGGTAAACTAAGCTCATGTATGTACAGTAAACATGTTTAGCATCATCATATTGGTTTTATTATTGCGAATGTTATGCTGATGCTGATGCTGATGTTAGCATATGGCTCAAAGCTTCAGAGAGCAGCTAGCATGGCTGTGGATCAGTGCAAGCAGTACTCCAACTCCAACAGTATTTTCTGCGACTTTGGAACTGGCTTTGCTCGTCTGTTTGCTGTGTTTTTGGTGCCCAGAGCAGTGTACACATTGCACAAGCAAGAGGAGAGGAACAAAAACATGGAAGATTCAATTCAAATGTGATAACAAAAAGCCAGTTGTTGGCATTTTATTATGTTAGGTTCTGTCTGGTAATAAAGACAAGAGAATGCACAGCAATAATGAAACACACTTGAATTGTAAATACCCTTTTTGTTTTTAATTTGACTCTTCAACTGGTAGATATTTAAATATAAATCAGAAAATACAATTTAGTGTTGTTAGTGGAGCAATGTGGGTAAATAAGTCTGCATTTTTCTATAAATCAGTATAAATGATTCTTATTCACAGCAGCTTTATACTGTATGCAGTGTTTACAGTATGGTAAGGCCTGGTGGTATGCATCACAAAAACCCAGAGACAAAATATGCAGTAAAGTTTATAGGCACAGCGCAGCAGGCTGCCATTTATATTTGCACTTAAGTTTTGTTTGCTCTGTGTTTTCAAGACTTAAAACAAAGAGGTTACAAGGACAGGACTATGTAAAATAAGCTGCATAATATGTGACCTTTCCAAAATATATCATGAGCACAGTGTGCTTGATTCATTGCTGCACTTATCCTCCTTCACCATAGCACCATGATATGGATATATGGAAGATTTGCTACGGAAAGTCCATTTATTAAAATCTTCATGCAGGCTCTCACATGGTCTCCTTGGAGCCTGTTCCTGAGATCTGTTTCCCCCCACCGAAAGTAAAGATTTATCTTTATTTAAATTCTGAAATTTAAGAATATATTTATATTCCTATCAAAAGATTTGCAGCCTGGTACAGTGTTCAATGTGGGGAAGTTAAGTTCCCAATTCAAGTGTTGTTTGAGTTCACACTTCACAAGAGCTAGCTCTAAAACCAATTCATACAATAAACTACTTCACTTGTACTTCACTGTTCACACTTTAAAATGTGTTCACAGTGCAGGAGCAGTGCAGAAGGATGGAGTGCACCGCATTCATTTTATTTTGTTTTTATGAGCTGCATTTTGACCCTGAGTTTGACTTGGTGGAGGAGCTTTATGGCAGTTGGCTCATGGTCTTTGTTAATAAATTGTGATCATTGTTAATGTCATCCACTGTTTTGTTTTCCCCTCTCTTCATATGCACATATGATGGATCTGCACAGTTTTGGACAATAACATTAATAAATTTGGTTGTCCATCCCTGTTACAGCTTTTTCTCTCTTTAGGCGTTATATATATATATATATGGTTATATATATTTAAACAGTGGGGTAGTTTGCAGCAATGCATCATTTTATTTCATATGTTTGCACAATTTTGATATTTATGATATGCTAGAAAACATATCGCAGCAGATCCTAAAAAAAATAATCTTAAATATAAACCATATCATTTGATATAGTAACCAAACATGTTTACAGCCTGGTACAAAAAACAGTTTTGGTCTCTATAGCTAATTTCCCCGTTCATGACAACTGTACTGAAGGTGAATTTATATACAACTCACCTGTTCACATTATATTAAGACTTAAAGTTATGCAGAATTAAAAGTGTGCTTCCAGGCTTTATTCAGCCTGCCTCAGCTCCACTCATGCTCCATGTCTATAACCCATTTTTAGATTAGCCAGGAGGCCGTGGAGACAGGAGTGCCAAGTTGGCGATGACCAGAGACACCACACAGAGCTGTCACAATGGTTCTTTAGAAAGAAGACCCATTGTGACCGGCTGTTGCAACCTCTGTGGCGTCACGGAAACTATGTTTAATACAGTCTTTGGTGAGACTGCAGTGAGATTACATACAGCCGGTTTTTACCTTTATTAAATCACATGCAAAGGTCACCCGGTCACTACAAAGTAGCCTCTCTTACTGTACACCTTCACATCAGACTGGTCGGTTATAACTTGTTATTCAGACACTGAATTACTTAATTACAATAATTTTTGTTGGCTGTGATGCAAATCAGTGTTTCATGTTTTATTCTTTAAATTATTAAATTATACAAATTGAGATATGATGTGACCATTTGCAGGACGACTGTGGCTCAGATTTGGTAGAGCAAGTAATCAGAGGGTTGCTGGTCTGATTTCTTTGGGCAAGACATTCAAATTGCTACTGATGCTTGTAGTATCATTGAGTGCTTTGGATAGGAAGTGGTGTATTTGCATTGCTCTTGATGAGCAACCTTGCATGGCAGGCTCTATCATCAGTGTGTAAATGTGAATGTGGCTGTAGATATGGAATGTGTTGTAAAGCGCTTTGAGTGGTCAGCAGACCAGAGAAGCTCTGTGTAAATACAAGTCCATTTACAATCTGAAATGCAGAAGGATTGTGTATGAAATAGTGTTTGACTCATTTGTTTGCACTCATCATTGTACTGATGAACTGCTCTACAAAAACCAACACCATCTGTCCTGTCTGCAGCCTTGTGGTAGTGAGTGTTCACAGCCTTCCACTCCAAAGCATCCAGACAAGACTTCCTGAAGAGGAGCCTCCATTTCTTGAGGTGTTGCTGTTATGCTTTGCTGTGATTGGTTCTGCTGTTTAAAAAATATGGAACCAGAGACATGACTGGTTGGTATCTGATCTGTACTAGACTTTATCCAGGCCTGCACTGCCGCACATACATGACCCAAAACACCCACGCTGTCTGAGAGATTGACCTGCTACTCTGCTTGTCTTTGCGCTTGTGTGATTAAGATTGCGCCCATTATCTGCTTTTTTTCCAGTCATCTGTGGCTCCATGTTTTGATGTTCTTCACTCCATTTATATTTTATATTATTATTATTTATAGGAGAACTGCATAATATTTCTGTATTGTTGAGAATAGAGCCAGTTAATAACCTTTATCACAAGTAGTTCCAACCAAGCAATCTGATTGCACAGCTAGATATTTAGAATATGCTAAAATCAACATTACAAACCACCTGACTAATCACTAAAAATATTACTCAGACGGGGTGTCATTTAGCTCAGTTGGTAGAGCAGCTGCCCCGATGTAAAAAGTCCTCAGTCCTTGCCGTGGTGGCCCAGGGTTCAAATCCGACCTGTGGCTCTTTCTCTCTCCACATTTCCTGTCACTCTTCAGCTATCTCTGTCAAATAAAAAAAAAAAAATCTTTAAAAAAGTAATAATATTACTCTGACATCTCCACTTTGTCACATCCTGAAATTATATAACATGTTTTTATGAAGTAACAATCTGAATTTCAAATTTGAACTTTCTTTCTCATGAACATGTTTTATGGTGCTGTTAGACCTCCTTGTTTTAGGTTAGGACTAGAGATTGTATTTGTTGTTAGGCCATTATTAAGGTTCGGACTACTTGCTGGAGTAGTTAACTGGCATACATTACATGTAGAGGAGGAGTCTACTGCTGTGACAGTAGTGTTTATCTCCATGGAGACAGAGATAACGCTGGCAAAGACATGTTTACTTAGAGAGCAAATTAGCCTAAAATATGATTATCTTTGTTTTATTTAAGTTAATAATTGTTGTATAACACAATCTCACATGTAATAGTGCTTAACTGGAATTGTTACTGGACAATATGGAGGGGGTCTATGGTTACATTCAGCCATCGTGGCTGGTCAATATTAAGCAAAAAAAAAAAAAAGTCAAAATTTTGGCTTTGCGGAAAGTGGGTCATTACAGCATGTAGTGTTAAAGTAATGTACAAGATTAATGACAGATTTTATCGCTGTTTATTCTGACACAGTTTTCTGACCTTTTTTTCTCCCGCCATGATCAAAATCAGTGTTTGGACTTTTGTCAGATTTTCTATCGAGTGATCATCACAGCTTCTGAACTAGCGAAGCAACTGAAGTACAAGACTAGCTTCATCAGGGCCTGTCTTTGTCCATGTCCTTCAGAGGATGTGTCGGCTGAATTAGGACACACCTAGCAGCGGGGAGTCATCTGCGCCTGCATTATTAATTTGTTGATGGTGGCATGTTTCCTACAGAGCAGGCTGAGAGTCACTGACATCTTGTCCAGTAGAGACAGGCACACTGACAGGATCATCCAAATATCATTGCAGCGGCGGCTCTGGAACACCTTTTCTGGCACAGGACTCATTTAACAAGCTGCTCCCTCTAGTCCTGTGTGGCATCAGTCTCTCATTACCTGCACAGAGCTGAGCTGGATCAGACCCACGAGCTCCAGAAGCATCTGCATGTTGTCTGGAACACTTATAGAAGGCACAAACAATGCAGCCATTTTTGCTTTGTTCTTTAGAAAAAGTGTGGCGTCATCAGCAAACTGACTTATAATTAATTGTTGACATTTACAAAGTGTTTAATTGCTATTTTTTTTAAAAGTGGAAGCAGCCCATAATTAAAAAAAAAAAAAGGTGTCTCTCTCTCTATGTTGAATCTGGGGCATTTGCTTTCAGGGAGGGAAACATTGCTGTTAATGTAACATTCATAATTAGGTCTAAACACTTGTTGCCAAATCTAAAGTGTTTAAGTGTGCCAAAAATAAATGTGTGTTTCTTCATGGAAATCCAAGTATAGTAGAATAAATTATACTTAATTTGCGATATTTCTTCTTTTAATCTTTCTGCAAAGAAAGTCTTGAGAACTGAGAAGTAAAATAGAATAAACTTAGAGAAATTGACTGTTTAAGCATGTGTCTATAAAAGTATTCACTCCTTCACACACACATTACACTGATGGCAGAGGCTGCCAACTGGTCATCAGGAGCGATATATCACTTCCTATCCAAAGCACTTATGATGATACTAAGCTCACTTGCTCACACACACACTCACACACCGATGGCACAGGCATCGGGAGCAATTTGGGGCTCACTATCTCATCCAAGGACACGTCAATAAAGAATAAAGAAATGGTTTTCCCAGTTTGTTGTGAAAAAAAAGTTTGGCCTGCCTGCACGGAGCCCTGACCTCAATCCCATCCTGTGGGACGAAGTAGAATTTATTTCATGAAGAAAATGTAGCTGTACGCCATCCGACCATCCAACTCCTGAAAGAGTCACAGCAAGACCAGCAGACCAGCAAATCCATGTAGCTGGGTTCAACTAGTGCAGTGGTTCACACTGCGTTTCCCATCACAAAATTTGTCATTATTCCACATACCACCACAGTTTGAGAATTACTGATCTAGTGGAAATCCAGAAACCTTTGCTGCTCAGTGTTTGCATATATATGCAGTATGTACGCTATCTAATGTTTTCAAAATACCAAATACTAATAGGTTTCTATATTTAGATTAAAATTCATTTTATTATGGCACTGTCCAACAAAAAAACACAAAGGAAGATTATAGAAATCTTTCTCAGAAACAAAAACACCAGAAATTAAAAATCTGTTTATGATGTCATTGGTGAACTGCTTAATATTTTAAATGGACTTTGTCGGTGAAAGTGGATATGTGTTTTTCTTTGTTTGTTTTCTACAGGCGTGGTACTGAGCTTCAACTCTTATGTTATATTATTTATTCCAAGCTATCCTCCTCCTATCTATCCTGCATGCATCATGTAACAAAACATCTGTTCATTGTTAAATTAGATTCTAAATGTTGACTGTAGGTGGGAGAGAATATACACATTCCATATACAGAAAAAAGTCCAAATCAAATCAGAAGTGGAGATATGTGATTTTCATTGTACAGTGACGATACACATCTATATGTGTAACTTAACACCAGGCTTCAGGGTAGCTGGGCACGGTGACTTCATTTATTATTTGAAGCAATTATGTAGAATTTGTACTCCCTACAATAATCTAAAGGTGCTTTCTGTAGTTGTGTTTCAACTTTTAAATGCTTTAAGTATGATTGATGATCATTTCACTTTTTCAAGGCACCCTCTAGCACTTGGTGCAGTGCATGATAAAGTAACACATGTTTCAGGATGTTTGTATCAATTAAAAAAAAAAAACTCCATACATCAAGCAGTATTATGTGTACTTTAATGAACAACACCCTGTGCTGATCAGCTGGTGCCAGGGTACACAGCCATTTATTTGTTTTTGGATCATAATCACAATTCTGTATATTTTTAAAGCCGGGTGAATTACTTTTATGGGACTCAATCTTTCTGTGTCCATTTAAACTTCATGACTCAGTTTATGGTGGGAGAGCACTTCTGCGGCTCAGCTACTGTAATTTCATGACCTGTGAGTGCGGCTGTGCACAAAACAATAGAAAAAAAATGGTAATTAAACCAATGGCTGTAACCTTATCCAAGCTGCGGCTGGTCCGCTCTGCTGCAATTAATGGCTGAGAGATAAAAGTGTATGAAATTATAGATGCATGCTTGAAAGGATGGCAATTATGTGAAACTGGAGGAAGGTTGAGGAAGGGACTATTAATCAAAAAAGCGTGGTTTGGAGTTTCCTTGAGGCATTTAATGTGTTCAAAGCCTGTAAACATGAACTCTGGTCTGACATTGATGCTTTTATTTTTGGAGAAAAACACTGAAATGTCTAACATTTCTTAAGTTAAGACAATGACAGAATAATACAAAGAAAATACAAGATAGATACAAAGAAGTGATGCTGTCAGATTTCCCCCAAAGCCAGTCTGAGTAATGACATGAAAATTATTTCTTAAATGATAATGAAAAGATCTGTTCAGGGAAAAGATATACCTGCATTTTTATCATTGCATCGCCTCAAGGGTTTGTGTGACCTTTTATTTTTCCATCAAATCGAGTTACTTTGTTTGTGTTAATGTTGCCCTGACAGATTCTGTCTGCAGAAACACTGCGATCAAAGCGCCACATGTCTGTAGAGGTATTAGACTGAACTTTGTGCAGAAAAACAAAAATAATTACTGCTTTCAGTTTCTAAAGAAACTCGTCTTTTTTGTTTGTCTGTTCCGAAGACATTTGTGGAGAATATAAGCAGAGAAATTGAAGAAATAAAGTAAATAAATGGTAAACTTTGTATTGCTTACAAAAAAAACTTATAGAACTTTATTTCATGAACAATGACCACACCAACATGGATTTGAATTTAGAGAGGTTTATTGCATGTTGTGGATAAAGGTGAACCAAAATGATGTGCTGTAGGAGGGAGGAAGGGTAGCTGGATGGAGGCGTAAAGGATAACAGTCGAGGCATGGAGGGGTAAAGGATGAGAGGAGAAATCAGGGTCGTTGAGTCGGGAGATCGAATGCTGTGGTTAGAAATGACGCTCCTCTGGATAGAAATACTGTAGGTGATGGAAGAGGCAGAATGACTCAAACTGTCTCCTTCATTTAGAGTCCAGTAAACAACCAACTTGAAGGTTGTAGATTGTAGACTCTTTGCCACCTTTTTCATTTCAGTGTTCTGGAATCCTGGACGTCTGCACTTAGGGGGGCGAAGGCAATGGGGTGCTTGAAACTGCTCTTCCCTCGTCCTCCACCTTCTCCCTTTCTTTTGCTGCTTTCATTATTCAGAATGTTCCGATGTCAGTTGCAAGCCCTGATTTAACCTCCAGTTTGAATGGTTGGCATTACCTGTGACTTAGATCTCTTGTGTGCAGGCTAGCAGCAGGAAAACAGAAGGAGGAGTGGGGCAGCCATTTCTTCATTGCTCCACAGACTAGAGCGGCCATAGTTTTTTTTTTTTTTAATTTAGATATTCAGAGTGTATACAAAAACACTGTGTCCTCTTTTGCAGGTGTCTTCCTAACCTGTGCGAACATGGAGGTCGGTGTTGGCAGTCTTGGAGCTCTTTCTCTTGTGACTGTTCTGGGACCGGCTACTCTGGAGCTACCTGTCACAACTGTGAGTCACTTTGTGTCTTTGACTTAATGTGTCTCATTGTTTCACCGAGAAACAGAAAAAATTACTCATAACAGATAAAAGGAAGGGAAAAAATGATAATGATAGACGAAATTCTGCATCAGAGCCATATCGAGTATCAAGTAGCGTAATGATGAAAATAAATCCCTTAATAACAGTGGCAGCTGTTTTTAAATGTGGTGTTATTCTGTGTTTTTTTATCGACTATGAATGATGGTCCATGAAGACACTAAAACCAATAATGTGATTGTTTGTCTCTCAATACGTTCTGTCTTCCTGTCTGTGTCTCTTGTGGTGTAGTTCTTATTATTATAGTGCATATACTATGACAGTCTCGCCCACAACTGCCCCAGAGCAACACCAATAACACATACAGTGCATGCATTCACACATAACTGATCCAAAAGACTGGGCATGTGTTATTTCACAGTGCAGTTCAGTTCATACTGATATCTTACATTCACATCATGACCTATATGGACATATATGACCTATATATGGCATATCTTTTTTGCTTTCAGGACAATCTGCTCTATAGGGTTGATAATTTATTGAGTTTTATACAACAGTTGGTTTTGACCAGTAACGTGCAGTGAAGTCCATGGCTGGGTAGGCAGGATCAGTCAGAGCTTAAATTGCATACAAAAATATGTATTATGTAGAACTCAGAATTAAAACCTCTGCAAAGTCAGTCAGAATGCCGCTGTCAAAAATGTAGCCTAGTTATTGACATCAGCGCGCACAGTTACTGCCAATTCATTTTCAGAGGCATACATTCACCTGCATTTCTACAGGATTTACAGGTGAGCATAGGAGCACCCAAAGACAGGAGCACAACAAGAAATCACCTGCATCTCGACATAGTGCTTACAGCTCCGGCACACCTATAAGACCAACATTATAAACACATACCATAAACCTCTAAGCGAAAATAAGTCTGAAAGCCTAAAATAGCTACTGTATGCTCACATAAGAGCACAGCATAGGAAGACATTATAACCAGAGAGAGAGCTGCGCTGTCTGAAAAGAAGGAGAGAGGAAACTAAAGTTTTGGTGTCGGCACCATACGACACCATTGGCAAACAAGTGAGGGGACACTTACTTTATTGCGCCTGTCCTTCTGCACGAACTTATGCCCGGGAACCAGAGCAGCTTGCTAGCCTGGCTACATCCACACCAGTCTTATTTTATACCAGTCTGTTTGAAAAGTCCTCACAATTTTTGTCCCTTCCTTTGGATTAAATATTTTAATTCAGGGGTTGGTTTCCCAGTTAAAATTATATTTTTTTTCTCCTCAAAAGTCAATATTGAAAATCTTTTTACATACAAAATATCCATCTTCGCTAGCCGAAGTCACTGCACAGGCGACAACAGCGTCACGAGACATTAGGGTGGGGTTCGGGACATGTCGGGAATTTCGGCAGGATTTCCGACATGTCCCGAACCCCTGACTGTGGAGGCAGAGAAGGGTTGTGCCTCAATGATGCCCACTGAAGACAGCGTGAGAACAGACTACGCATGCGCGAGCCTTCTAAACTGTTCACGTACATTTCACATAGGGCAGAGGCAGAGGTTGAGTCTGCCTCAGCCTCCTGTATTCACATACGGCAGCTTTGAAAACAAGCTATCCTGAGTAGTGGCATTCGTTATACCGTTAAAACAACACATTTCACGTTTTATTTTTTTGTTTTTACAACAATAAATCAACTATATATACACACACAAATACACACACACACCTTTCTTTTTTCTCATTAGCCTAAGTGAGGCACTGCCTACCCTGCCTCACCTGACTGCACACCACTGGTTTTGACCATTGACACAAAGAAACCCACACAAGGTGACAACCATTTACTGCATACTATCGTTATCATACTACCAAACTGTCTCCTTCATTTATAGTCCAACCTAAAGTACTCCTCGTCCTCCACCTTCTTCAGTCCCTGTGCTGCTTTCATCATTCAGAATCTTCTGTTGTCGGTCTCAAGCCCTGGTTTATCCTCCAGTTTGAGTTGTTCACACTGTTGTACCATCGTTGTACCATACTTAACAGTTACCTAGTGTTGTTGTAAATGTTGAAAAAAATAATCAAAGTAGTGGTTTGAATTAAACTAAAGCTCCTGCACTGTCTGGAGAAAATATGACACCAAACTCCCTTTATGAAATATGACATTTGAACAATTCCTTACATGTCCAAAAAACACAAAACACAAGTCTAGAAACACAGAGATAAAGGATGTCATATGTTGACAGCCTTATTAATTAATTTTAATTGGGCATCAGTATAATCCATCCAACATCTCAAGAACTTGTTACCAGTGGTATTTTAGTGAGTGACGATTGTAGAAATGAAACAAAGAGTTTCAAACATGAAAATGATTCAATAAAACAAGAGGCAAATTAAACTGACTCAAAGCATTTTAGTATTTTAGGACTTCTTTTGGTTGTTACCAAAGTAACTACTTGGTTTCCTGCTTCCTGTTTGGTGCTGAAGAGAGCACACCTTCTTTTTTTACATTTTTTGTTTTTTATGAGAACAAGACAAGAAAAAGATTGATATTTCCAAGTTCCTAATAAATTCTTATTTCAGTGGATGTGTACATGATACAAAACAGCTGGCCTGTGCTAACATGCAGACCTGCACAAAGTAGCTAACAAGCTAGTGTTCAGAACATGTTATGTGTTGCTTGGCTACATTTCAGTCGCAGATGCTAGTCCTACATGGTTTAGATCTCATAGTTTACACAATGTATTCATATTATTGATATGCAAATGTGGTTTTGAACACCTGGTCTGTCCTCCAATGATTGATTAGACAGCCCACAGATTAGATTATTGTAGATTGTGTAATCTACTCGATTGAATGGATTGATTACGTACAGCAATGGAGCTCTGTAGCAAGCAGGAAGATCTATTTATTAGATTTAAATACATTCACAAAGATTTTTGGATTATATATTTATTGTTTGGTTTGGCTATAAACATGAGATTTGACGGTGGCAAGAAAAATACAGAATACTCATGTATGATTTTTGAGGCTCAGGCAGTCATCAAGCACACCAAGGCATGTTGCATGGCAAGTCCTGGTGTCAGGGGTGATAGAAGTGCACCATACAGCTCATGGTTGTCAAGTGTAAAATTTCAGTGTCCTTCTTTCCAAATAGTATAAAAATAGTATACTTATTATTAACATCAACATCATATTATTTGCAATTGAAATAGTTTAGAGCCAATACAGAAGATTAATTAAATGATTAAAACTTTAAAAAACTTTAAAACCTCTTCAGTGTCCCCAGTGTTATAGACTATATAAGAATACTGCCATAACTATTTTTCCTCCAAAATATCTAGTAGTCGATAGTCTATTTTGTTTTCCAGTCCACAAAAGTGTCCCCAAGTTATTAGTGACTGTCAGTAGACCTTTTTTTTGAAGCAGCCATTTTGACATGTAATAGTAGGATAAACACAGGTGTTACCAATGATGTTAATTAAGGTTCAGTTCCATTTATTGCAGCAGAGACTTTCCAGTGATTTCCAACATGCACCAGAGCAGCACCCTGACTCTGTTTGACCTGAATGGAACTGAACCATAATTATAATCATTTGTAACACCTGTGTTTACCTACTATTTCATGTCAAAATGGCTGCCATGAAAAAAGGTCTGTTAGGTTCGAAATATTTTGATATATCTGTTTTTCCTTAGCTCTTCTGCAGTTTACCCACTGGTCTGACAGAAGATTTAAACTGTGATTTGTCAGTCACTGGTATGTTCCACTGATATTCTGTGATCAGATTTAATAGTGAAATCCCTTTTACTCTTTAACTTTGCTTAGGCAATCTGTCTTGTTAATTTTGTTTGTTAGAGACATTATTGTATACTTGACACTGACACAGGAGCCTGTTCCAAGTGTCCAATTTCTTTCACCAATGAAATGTATTATTTTGTTATCTAACTGTTACTCCAAGGATCTCTCCATTCTTTCAGTTAACACAACATTTTATTCTCTGTACAAAACAGACCCCTTTTATTCAGATTTTCTACAACCTAAAAAGCATCAAAGCCCACTCTACTGAATCCAGTTTTGTGGCAGGCAACCCAAAACTTTTGAATGATAGTGTAGTATAAAAAAATCTTCTCAAGTCTTTTTCATGTTCTTCTTTCATCAACTTAAACCTGATTTTCTGAGCCAGGGAAAAGAAAAGGAGAAGCTAAGAGAATGGAAGAATGGCATGAAAATGGCAGGAGGTGGGGGTCACTGCTGCGTAGACTGTGGGGTGCATATTTTCACATTAGATGGGCACGATCAATGTGTGGCTTGCCTGGGCCGTAGCCATGCCAAGGCAGCCTGCGTGAATTGATTTATCATGACAGCTTGAATTAGGGAGGCAAGGTGCCTTTTGTTTAAAGGAAAAAGGCCAGCCATTTCCACTGTGTTAGCTTAAACCTCTCCAGAGGGCGGAGCTAAGCGAGTTGGGCTCAGAATTTAGGCCAGCCCCCAGCCCCTCCATCTGAAGAGAAGAGGATAAGCAGGTCAGGGATGGCAGCTGGGCCATACCCCCTGGACATGGATACAGAGGAGGATCTGTATGAATGGTAACTGCTGCAAAATGTAGACTGGTTGTGCGTGTACAATACCAGCCAAAGGTTTGGACAAACCTTCTCTCTTCAATGTTCGTTATTTTTTATCTCTTTTTTTACACTGTAGATATTGATTGTAATATTGAAGACATCATAACTATGAAATAACAAACATGGATTCATATGATAATCAAAATGATGTGGCTTTCTGTCAATCACCTTCATGAGGTCGTCACCTGGAGTGATTGTCAATTAACAGGTGTGTCTTAATGAATTTCAGTTGTGTTGTTCAGAGGTAGTGTATATATGGTATACAGTAAATAATATATAATATCAATACTTTGAAGCGTTTTTGATACCATGCATTTAGTGATCCTATCCACATTAATTACACATTCAATAGTGCTGACGTTACCAATAGGTATTATATAGGTAGTATAGGTATTATTTATATAGCCCAAAGTCACAAAACACATTTAGCCTTAGAGGGCTTTACAGTCTGTACAGGGAGTGACATCCTCTGTCCTTAGACCCTCGGTTCCAGTGAGGAAAAACTGGCCCACAAAAAACCCTTTAACAGGGAAAAAATGTGGAAGAAACCTCAGGAAGAGCCACAGAGGAGGGATCCCTCTCCCAGGACAGACAGACGTGCAATGGATGTCACATGTACAGAACAATCAACACAAACATGTTGTACAATTACAATGAATTACAATAAATGGTAGAATGATTACAGTAGCAGTGGAACCTGAGATAGAGAGACACATTTGCACAGCAGCAGTAAATCATTAACTAATTATAAACTGTAATGGAGATATGGTAGCAATAATGACAGTAATAATATATGCAGTGGACGTTATGCAGGGCCACAACAGCAACCAAGATCCATGATAACCTGCTGGACGAGAGAGCACAGAAACTCCAGGGAAGAATTTTAGTTAGTAACATGCATTAACATGCATGCCTACGGGATGCCTGAAGTTTTCTCTGACATCATCAAGAGCTGTTATGATGGGTTTCATGTAGTGTAGGACACGACAAAGTGATGTTCGAAGTCACTACTGGCGTCAGACAGGGTTGCGTTCTTTCTAGCCTGCTCTTCAACTTAGCAATAGACTGGATCTTATCCCGCACTATGGAAGATAAGAAGAGAGGTATACACTGGACACTCTTCCAACCCTAGAAGACCGTGACTACACTGACAACTTGGCTCACCTGGCTCACTCTTATGCTGACATACAGAAGAAAACGAGTTTGCAAACCAAGTAAGCCTGCGCATTAAGTTAGCTGCAGTACGTTGATTGCTTCACCTACTTAGGGTGTGTTGTTGAAGTGGTCCAGAACCTTGTGGAACTCCGCTTAGGGCGGTTCCTTTGATGCCAATTTGATGTTCCAGTATCTGTAAAAGTATTTGATGGTCAGTGGTTGTTACTGTTACTGTTACTTGTAACTTTGACTAGTGTGGTCTCTGCTACGATGGGTTAGGATGGCTCAGTGCAGCTGTGGTTCTCTGTTAGCCTGGCTACAGTGCTGAAGAGAAACCTGGGGTTGTTCTTATTTTCCTCTGTTAATGAAGAGTAATAGGCTGTTCAGGCATTACAGAGAGCGTTCCTGTATGTTTTAAGATTATCTTACCAGACTAAACGAGATTCTTCCAGTTTCTTTCCAGTCTGCTGGCTATACCATGGTGCTAACCTCCTATGTTTAATTATCTTCTTTTTCAGACGTGCAATAGAGTCTAGAGTTGTTTGTAATGAGCCTGCAGTACTATCAACACGATGATCTATTTGTGTCTCTGTACTAAAGGATTGGGTGGGCAGCTACTCTAATGGAGGCGCAGAGAAGCGTGTAAGACTGCAGCTCTGCTTCCTGGTCTCAACTCTGGGCTGTCACAGTTTTGGTCGACTAATAAACGTGGCCGAGTTTCGAGATATGAGACCTGCTCCATCCAAAGTGGGATGGATGCCGTCTCTCCTAATCAGACCAGGTTTTCCTCAGAAAAGAGTCCAGTTATCTATGAAGCCCACATCGTCCAAATCATTTTGGCGTATGCAGTGTTGGGCAAGTTACTCTAAAAAAGTAAGTAGTTACAACTAGTAACTTTAAAATACATGTGCATGTTCAAGTATTTATGATAAATCTGAATATTATAATGAACTGGACACTTAATACGATACATAACAGAAATCCACAGTGCACAAATCTAAACTATTTTAACGTTGTTGTGGGAAAGTGAGACTATCATCCAATAAAATCAAATCAAATCAAATTTTATTTGTATAGCCCAAAGTCACAAAACACATTTTGCCTCAGAGGGCTTTACAATCTGTACAGGGAGTGACACCCTCTGTCCTTAGACCCTCAGTTCGAGTGAGGAAAAACTTGCCCACAAAAAACCCTTTAACAGGGAAAAATGTCATGGATTATTGTAGATATTATAATTACTATGTTTATATATAGAGACTCTTGTCTCCAGGGCATAATGTGCATTCTCACAGTTACACTCGTTCCCTTAATTTCTTGGAAGGAAAAGTAATGGCTATACAGTGAACCCTCATTTATCGCGGGGGTTACATTCCAAAAAGAACCCACGATAGGCGAAATCCGTGAAGTAGTAATCTTTATTTTTTTTTACAATTATTAAACAATACAATACTGTACTATAGAATGAAACCAAAGATCAAAACCTGTTTTAAGGCCCAAACATTTGTTTAAGAAATAAAAATATAAACGTTTTCTTACAAATAACTATTATAGTTTTTAAAAATACTGTAATAATAATTTTAATTATGAATACGAGGTTGGACACATTGTGACTCATGTGTATTTCACAGTCCGTCTGACTGTGTCTTCGTCCTGACTCCGCTGTAGTGTCTTTTTCTACTGAAGGCTTTGGTGCAGGTGTCTTTTTCCGAGAGAAGAACATAGTTATGGGTAGTTGTTGGCACTTTTTTCTTCTGGGCAAGAAGATGTGAACTGTTGACATTGGTCTAAGTGAAAGACCAATGTCAAAAGTCCTTAGCCAATCAGGATTAACAACACAATGCACTGTAAAAAAACAAACAAAAAAAAAGTATAAATTAAAGCTGCAAGCAGCGTTGAACGGGCCCTCGCACTCCCACGCAACTCGACGGGCTGGCACGTCGGAAGGCAGCAGTCGGAAAACGCGCAAGCCTTTGACGCTTTCAAAGCGTTTTGCTCAATCAAACACACACATTAGCCAGAATTGGGACAAAAGGTCAAATTTGACAGACCGCCACGCCCACACCGTTTCATCAAAATTCATGATTTTGATAACTTTTACTCGGGAAGGCTATATGAACACATCTGCCAAGTTTGAAGTCAATTGGATAAAATCCCTAGGAGGAGTTCGTTCAAATATGACCCCTTCTCAACCAGGTCGAAACAGCAAAAATGGTGATTTTCATTGTTAAATATCTCGCTCCCTGTTAATTTTAGCCCATTGCTCCAAGAGACTTTTTTGTAGATCTTGTCTTCGCCCAGAATTCGGCTAAGGTTTCATAACTCTGTGTCCAAAACTGTGGCGGGGCTGCTTGAAAGAAAAATTCAAGGGGGCGCTATAGAGCGATTTTGCCCCGCCCCCTAATTAAGTATGCAGCCGATCTTTGCAGAATATAGACCTAAACAACCACAAGAAGTTTCAGACAGCTCAGACAAAGTATATAAAAGTTATAGCACGTCGAATTTTCATGGCGACACGCCAAATTTCTTGGCCCCGCCCCTCTGAGGCAGTAAATCCGAACCTCACGATTTTGATAACTTTTCATGGTCGAGGCCTTAAGAACACACACGCGAAGTTTCAAACAGATTGGATGAAAGCCCTAGGAGGAGTTCGTTCAAATACTACCCTTCAAAAAACACGAAAACGCCAACTTTGAAACAAAATGGCTGCCGTACGCGTCGCCGTAGCCGGGGTCACCAAGAGACTTTTTTGTGCGTCTCGGTATGTTACATAGTCCCTCCAACTTTCGTCTGCGTGGATGAAACCGTGTCCAGGGGCTCCTCCGAAAACCGAAACCTAGGTGGCGCCGTAGAGCCATTTTTATACGTTCATGTGCGAGACCCCCAAAATACGTAAATTTACGCCTGACTTTGGGGGGGTAGGCAAATTTTCGTAACTTTTCGAGTACATATAGGCCGTCGAAAATGCGATTTAACTTGACTAAGAACGAGAAAGAAAATAATAAAAAAAACGAAAAAAAATAATAAACATTTGAAATGCAATAGGGCCTCGCACACAGTGCGTGCTCGGGCCCTAAAAAGTCTGCGAAGCTGCGAAAGGTGAATCGCATTATAGCGAGGGTTCACTGTACTTCCATTTAAAGAAGGCTACATTTGGATTCTTTGGACTTGCTATTCCTGTTTCTCGTTGAATCACGTGAATGTGTGTCTGACAATTTGTGTAAGCAACACCTGCTCAACTCCACCTCTGATTGACTTACCATGGAATTTTATTACTTCATTTATTGATTGTCTCATGCACCCACCCTTACCAAGGAAGGAGGAACAAGAAAAATCTTTGCCACTTGGCAGAGAGATCTAGTTAGTCTGATGAAAAACAGCTGCCTGCAATCATAGTAACGCGCCGCATTTTGTGGCAGCAACGGTAACAGTGTTATAATGATGGGAAGAGTAATCAAATAGATTACTCGTTACTGAAAAAAGTAACGCCGTTACTAACGCTGTTACTAATAGCGCTGTTATTCCCATCACTGGGTGTATGCACACACCGATGAAACATTAATGTTAGTGACCTCTGACTGGCATAACCTGGTGTCATTACAGCCAACATGGATAACAATCTTACTGTTTATGTTTATCCTTAGCCAGCAGTTTTAAATTAAACTCCATGTCGCCCGCTCTGGCCCCTGGGATGCATTCAACTATGGCCCCTGGTGTCACTAACTTCACATTTCGTAAAATGGAGCTGCCAATGACCAGAGTTGGCCTCTCAGCGGGTGTGTCACTGAGTGAGGAATATAATAGAAACCTGGAGTGGTTGGTGGTCTACCGTGGGCTTCAGTTTGGGGCTATGCCTCTATCAGACAGTCACCCAGCCTCCCAGGTGCGTGGGAACTGCCAGGGGGCGGCTGTAGCTGCTGCGGTACTACCTTCAATGGTACCGCACCAGCTACAGGGGACTTGCTAACTATAGCAGCTACTGATTGTTCGGTGGTGCGGTACCGTGCCTCTAAATCACTGAGCTTCACTTCCAAAGCAATAAATAAACTACATTTATTACAAGTACCATTATCACTAAAGGAGGACAAGGAGTAGCTAAACATGTGGCACACCAGGCAGGAGAGAATAGGAGAGGACAGAGGAGGAGAATAGAGAGCAGGAGAGAAAAGCCATTGCTATAGCTCATCTAGTTAGTGAACAGAAACAGGTAAAACTATCGGATTGTGGTTACTAAAGTTAAAGAGACCTGTGCAAAAGCAGAACAAGTCTAAGGATAGTGTCGAGATATGTAGATAATCGCTGATGTGAAAATATATACAATAATCTGTTAAGGTGAGCAGAGCAGAGAGCACTGTGGCAGAAACACAGATAAGTGACAAAATACGTTTACCATAGTACCTCAGTGCATCAAAATAGCCGATCTACATTCAGAACAACGGCATCTGCAATCAATTAACCAGTGGACAATCTTCACTCTCACTCTCCTGTTCAAGAGAGATGAGAGAGAGACGTCTATGTCACGTTGAAGATGCAAATACAGTGTTTATTTGACAAGTACAGAACAGGAACTGACATGGTTCGGCACACAGAGTAAAGCCATTGTCTGCTTCTCCGAAAAGGAGCTCTGGTCTGAGGATGAAGTTTTGAAAGACCTAAGGCCACCTGATGTACTCGTCTTGTGTGGAGCATGGGCTGAAGTCACAGTCGGCTAATGTCAAAGCATATTCATTCCATTGGAGGGCGTTTGAGTTGGAGAATCATTTGGACAGAGGGAAGGTTTTTGCTTTCTTGGTACGGTGTGGTAATGGCTGCCATCAAATCATCGACCATACCACCAATATCGGTGTACTCACATTGATCTTTTAAAAGTGAGTCAGATATGGTCAGATATGGTTGTCAGTCCAAGGTTCTCTGGAATTTGGAACTTAATAAAATGAATAAGCTTTACCCCTCATTTCATCCATAAGCAGAAGTAGAGTGCCTCGCACCTGAGCACACATTGGTAGCAGACAGCTTCTGGCTGTCCTGTTGGCTCTGGGATTTGTAAATATTGTACATTTATAGCACAGGCTCAGGCCCGTCGAGTAGTTTATGTGGTTAGAGGGATGAGTTACTGATAAAAGATGACCTCAATACACTAGAGAACTCTTTGCTAGATTATAACTGTTGTTCTCTGAGTGAAGATACACTCTCTTCTTATTGAGGTTGCTCAGAATCACGTCGATCAAGGAAAACCTGTAAAAACCACTATATCTTAAATAATTATCTACATCATCTGTTAGGTGGGGATATTCCCCATACACACACACACACACACACACACACACACACACACACACACACATATATGTAGCTGGGTGGAGAGATGTTCTTGGGACTCAGAACAACATTAGAATGTAACACATAGTTTGTAACTAAAAGATGTTTGTCTATGCACTGAATATATTCCATTCCAAACTTTGAAAATAGCAAAGAGCAGACGTTTTAGTGGGAAAATTAAAGCCTTGGACATTTTGGCAAAAATGAAAGCAAAAGCTTGTATGCAGTTTCCCATCCATTCATATCAGTAATAATAATATTTCAGCCCTTGTAGGGCTGAAATGTGTAAAAACAGTAACACCAGTGAAAGGAGGAGTCTTGGGCAGTCAGGCCAAGCCAACATTGTGCTGCCAAAATAATAAAAATAAGACCCAGGTTATAAAAACAGAATTATCCTTGAAATAGCTCCAGACTCAGACATACATGTTGAAGTCTTTCCTCTTTGGTGTCAATTCTTGACACCACCTTGTTATTCAGCGTGAAGCCATCTGTTGGAGTCCGTGTGTTGAACTTCCGATGCCCTCAGAATGCTGATTTTCTGTTTATATGCAGGCAGATGCAGTCGTCTTCACATGTCAGAGGGAATGTGACAAAAACACCCTCAGAATAAAAATAGGCCCCTCCTCGTCCACTCCGTGCCTTTGGAGAATTTGATTTGCCTTTGTCTCCTGGCTGCTCCTTGTTTGTTTGGTGTGTTTAAGACCTCGTTAAATTGTGATTGATGATTAAAAAGGAAGTTATTTGGCTCTACCTACAGGCTCACGCAGCATTGCATCCATGTTTCTGGTTGGATAGCCACAAGGACAGGACAACTCCTGGAAAGATTGTAACCTAGCGGCTTTACGGCTCTCTCAGCCACAATGAATAAAATAAGATAATGTTTTGTAGTTTTCAGACTGGTTCTGTTTAAAATATTAAAGAATGCAAAAATCTGAAATACAGAATGTAGCAAAAATTCTCTCTGTAGACTTTATGTACAGACAAACATGGGTGCATATTATCAGCAGGCGGCACTATGCGTGCATGTGCCAGCTTATAAAGAATTGACTGATGTTATGTTGTGAATTTTCTATAGTTAAATGTGAAACAATAATATCACAGCACTTTAGCATGGAGACTCTGAGGAAATGACGGCCTATATCATCGCAACAGCTGAACCCACACAAAGCACCATGTAGTACCCACAAAAGCAAGCTTTATTACCATGTTTTACACAAAACTGCACTCACTGCATTGATAACATAAATTTGTGGTCAGAGTACATATGAAGCTTCAGTCTCTATAACAGTGAAAACAGCTTTGTGTTCTTGGTGCTGAGGATGTCCACACAGTCATTTAAATGACCAGACAAAAAATGACTTTTTTTATTCTCACACATTCTCAGAAGT
Source organism: Nibea coibor (assembly GCA_023373845.1). Taxonomy (NCBI): domain Eukaryota; kingdom Metazoa; phylum Chordata; class Actinopteri; family Sciaenidae; genus Nibea; species Nibea coibor. The sequence goes on from CM041724.1 coordinate 3,319,618, forward strand.
CTGAGGTCAGCATTATTCTTTCAATCCAATCCATTGTTTGAAAAGATGGAGATCACCACAGGCAAATCATTTCACATATCTGAAATGAAAAAAGAAAGACCTGATAGCTGTATGGAAAAACTGCAGCTCAAACTGCCTTGGCATTCCTTCCACTTCCCACACTAATGCAGAGGTGACTCGTTATCCAGAATTCACATTTAAAAACAGAACACTAAAGTGATTAACATAGTTTACATCATAAAATTATGTTTACCAGAGATACAGTTGCAAGTATGATTTCACATTTCAAACAGTAGATCATTTAATTCAGCTGCATGATTTAAATTGGCCCTGCAGAGAACAAAACAAACCAAAGTTCACACTCAGTGTTACTCACCAAAACACACTGTGTGCACCCTCCAGCTCCAACAAAAATGATGAATGCATTTATTAAGTATTTCATATTCAGTATTGTTTACATTCATATTTACCAGCTTGCCGTCTTCCTCTTTCCTGTCTTTGCTGGCACATTACAGAAGATACAGAAATGTGGATTGCATCACCTGCGCATGTGCATCTTTGTGTCTGTGCACAAAACAAGGACCTCATAGAAACTCTGAGACAAACAGAACCAAACCTCCACAGTGAAGTTTGAACCTAGACATACAATGACATTGTTTTACACTGGTTGTATTGGTAATGTCTTAAATATATGTTGTATATCATATATTTCTACTTCTTCTCTTAGAGCGAACCTGTCAACTACACCTGTTGTTTGAAAATATAGAAAATGATTTGAAATTTCCTCTAATATTACCTTGTGTTCAGATGTATGACAATAACACATCTATTCTATATTAAGCCTGACCTCAAGCATAAGTAATGTCACAAACTGTAAATGATTTACATGTACACTTGTGCACATCCATATGACGTAGAACATTGTTATTTGCTATAATGGCAATGTTTTGTAGTTATTACCATCTTTTTTGACTTTCATCAAATCTTCATGCCCACTTTGCGGCAATGGAAATGCGGCAAGTACAATACTTTTCTACTGATTGGGTCAGAAGAAGAAAAAGAAAACATTTAAAGGGTACAGTAAAGATCGTTTGTTCTGGAATCATTATTACTCCAAAGGAGAAGTAAAGCCAAATAATGAGGGTTAATAATTCGATGTCAGTCCTGGCTTCCTGAGTTGTTCTCCTTTGTCAAATGTGTCGACCATGAAATGTTGAGTGAGTCTTGACAAAATGTGCAAGAAATGTCTAAACATTGTAACTGTTAGAAAAACTATGTGAGGTAATGCACTGCAATGTTAGATAATGGTTCGACCCCCAGCTCCTCCTGTCCACAAGCCATGTATTGACGTCAGTGGTGCATTCTTCGTTATCTACCTGATGATGCAAAGACTCATTTTCAGGAAATCCTTGAGAAAGTCAATTATTATTGGAAACATGTTGGAATCTTCTTACGGCATCAGCAGATTGTTTTCACTTGTTTCAGAGAGCCTGTTCACACTCTCTCGATCAGCATGGATTCTCTGTGAGCATTTCTCTCTGGTCTGCTTTTTTCTCTGCTCCTCTCGTTGGTTTGAACATGGCTCAGGTGGAAATCATGAAGGTGATGCTATGCACCGATCAGGATTTAGTAGCATTTGAAAGAGTCTGATAGCTGGTGGGTTGTTTGCTCACATCCTCTTTCGTGTCACAACAATTCTGGTCAAACAACACCAGACAGTTGTGATGAAGCAGATCGGTTGAGATTTTGACTGTTACAATCGTACACAAGATTTTTTGTTCAAATTGTACCGTTGATTGTTGCTTCTTTATATCTGGAATATCTAAAATTATACAGAAATACTTGAGGCACTTTTATGGATTTGTACATAATCCATACCTTTCTCGACAGAAAGGACTTTGATTTTTTTGCAGTGTAGCCAACAGGAAGCAGTTGTTTCTGTGCTGACACCTGAAGGAAAAACTGTCTTTGCCTTCCAGCCATATACGAGTCGTCCTGCGAGGGCTATAAGCTGATTGGCAGCTCCTCTGGCTTTTACTCCATTGATCCAGATGGGAGCGGCCCTCTGGGGCCCACGCCGGTCTACTGCAACATGACAGGTGAGTTCACCGCAGTCCACTGTGTTGTCACCTTTACTCTCTCAGAGTTCCGGCGGGACTGGAGCTCTGAGTTGAGAGTCTCTCACAGATCACACGGTATCGATCTGCAGCGCTGACACTTCACTGTCCAGAGAGAAATCATTACGGTCACTTGATACGCTTTGTGCCAACAATCCCTGACAGTTTGTGTGACGTCCGTCTGGTTTGTAAAGATCCACGAGAATACACTGTAAAACAATCCTTGAAGCTAACTTATTTTTATTAAGCTTTTTTTTTAACTTCCAAAAAATGGATCCGAATCAAACACTGTCATCTGCATACCTCTGACAACCTGTCTAAGTCCTATCTTCTCACCAGGAAAACGCAAAATGGATGACTACCACTACAATGTCATACTATGTCTGTCATTTATTTATTTTCTAAGAAGAATCAGTAAAACAAAGTGAGCCTCTTTCATCTTCTACATCTGCTACACCTCTCTGTGTTGTCAGTTGATTTGATAGAAAATGTACATGTGCCCTGAGATGATAATAATGCAACATGAATACACGTCAATAATTTCACATCTAATAGGAAATAATCAATTCGACCATAAGAATCATGCACAGAGAGGAAGGAGTATCTCCCTGTGGTACTAAAAGACCTCCATACAGATTACATTTGAATTATTATTGGGACAGTCCACTGCTTTAGACCTCTTAAAATATTTTAGTAAGTCATTTGAATAATTAGGTATACATGAAAGGTGACCTGCTGACCAAAGGTGAAAACAGTATTAGGCCCACAGATGTCATCAAAAATATTGGCACTGTTCGATTACTGTTTGATTAAAATAATCACCATTCTCTACACTCTGAAAAGTGTGTAGTGGATGTCCATATTTGGTTTGCAGTAGAACACAATTATTGGTATCCTTTCGAAGGAGAAGGAAATAATTGATTTGTAGTAATACCTTAATCCTCTGAGGTCCGGTTAATGGCTATAAATTGCTTTTGCAGTCGTGGGTGTTTGGACCCGAGAGGGTTAGTCAGACTATTTTAATTAGTATCACAGGTGTTTTCAATCTTATAATCATTCATGTGGCCAGTTTAAAAGAAGAAAATTACTGACTCTGTTGTTTTGTGGCACTGCATCACAATATGGAAAACAGAAGGAAAATCAAAGAAAAGTCTGGAGAGATGAGATTAGAAAAAGGTCAATGCATGATCATCATGAAAACAACATCTTGATGGTCCTGTGGTCAATGAACTGTAGCAAACATCTTTGGACGTGGTCGCAAGAAGATTAATTAACCTGAGACTGAACTGGAGGAGAAGTATCACCATTGTAGAAGATCAAGGAAGAACCCACAGAAATGCATGTTGTCAAGTAGAAGAACTAGAACAATATTAGTTGGACACATGGAACAAAATTCAAGTTTATTGAAAAATCACAGTTCAAAAAAGAAAATATGTGGTGGAAAAAAATGTCGTGTTTTTTGCTTTTCAATACTCAAAGCAAAGAACATCACACCTATTGTGAAACATAGAGCAGGCTCAGTGATGTTTTGGAGTTGCTGTGATGCCTCAAGCAATGCCACCATGAAATCAGAAGATTATCAAGATATTTCAGAGTGAATCAGTTCAGTATCAGAAAGCTGGGTCACGGTTCCTCCAGCAGGACAATGACCCCAAACATACACCAAACCGTGCACCTAAGAATGGATGAACAGAAAACATTCTGAAGTGACCTGCTGTGAGTCCTGATCCGAATCTCATCAAACATCTAAGAGCTGAAACTTTGTTGGGGCACAGCGATCAGATCTCAAAGAGCTGTACTTGTTGCTGCCAAAGACAATGCTATAAAATATTAACTCAGAATTTCCTTAATTGTATTATTTTAAATAATATGTTGAATTGTAAATGATAGCCAAAGTTTCAGATACTATAAACTATTCCTGTTTTAATTTAACAGAGTTTGTTTTAAAAAGGTGGAAGAGTACCAGTATTTTCAGCCACGGCTATATGTGTATAGGGAATGCCCTACTTAATTAGCACTGCAAACCCTCGTGGTTGAGCTGTGAAAGAGGAATAAAAGGTCTGGCCTATGCACCTGCTTCTAAGTCTACTGTGTGCAGTATCTTAAAGATGATATCAGCTGAGCTGGAAAAGACTTTGTCTCTTTTAATTGAATGGTTAAAATCTCGACAGTTCGTGAAGGTAGATCTTAAGACATTCATGTTCACTCTGCCACACTTAAGATACAAACAGCATTTTAAAGACATTTTTAAGGTAACAGGTTTTCATTTTTTCATGTCTCTTCACCTGTGAGCTATACACACCTAATCTGACAAATGTTTGTCCTGACCATGTTGAAAGTGTGGGTCCATGCTAACAGATTGTTTGTGTGTGTGTGTGTGTGTATTCAGAGGAGAGGGTGTGGACAGTGCTATCCCACAACATCTCAGCTCCAGTCCGAGTCCAGGGCTCCTCTCTGCAGAAACCTCATACCATGATGTTAAACTACAGCGCCTCAGTCAAACAACTGCGCGCCGTCATCACCCAGTCAGAGCACTGCCAACAGGAAGTTGTTTACAACTGCAGGAAGTCCCGCCTTTTCAACACCAAAGGTAATACCATGTGTTTAAGAGGATTATTTTTCTCTGAAGGTCATGTTCTCACTGAATGTGTTTATCTCATTTGTGGTTCACTGTGGAAACCTTATTCTGACCTCATGAACATCTCTAGCGTTGTTGTTCTTGTTCTTGTTGCTGTGTTGCAGTCTTTCTTTCAACTTGGACTGCTTCGGGAGCCTCTGGTGTCCCAAACATTGCAGATTTGCTACTAAATCATGAAACATTCATGAAGTCATAAATTGAACGCAAACAAACAAGTTCATTATCATAGCAGATCAAAGAGAGACAGAAAACAAGCTGTTTTATAAGCGTGTGGACATTTTCCGCTGCAGCTCAGCGGCTCTCAGCCTTTGTTGTCTGAGCGCAGACTTCATGTGGAAAAAGGTCAAAGACGGTCTGTCACTCTGCTGATCTTGTAGACACGAACAAATCCCTGTTTATACAACAAGTAGTCCCAAACAAGCAATCTGATTGGTCCACTAGACATCTAGGACGTGCTCAAATCAGCAAACTGTGCTCAACTAAAAATATTACATCATCATTTCCATGGAAACATCATAACTGCCAGAGCTGTAGCAAAGCATGGTCGGCTGTTCTAAACAAATAAATCTGATATATGTTTTGTTCTTCGTTTCACAGGTAATATTAAGATTGTATGATGATGATGATGAATATAATAAATATATAATAATATATAAAAATATAATATACTGTTATATACAGACTGTGAAATCACAGTCTGTTTTGAAAGATTTTTATTCATGAAAATAAATCATCAACCACAGAGGGCCTATGAAGACTGTGACCTCCTGTTATGATCATTAAATCAACTTTCTTTAATTTTATAGTGCTGTTAGATGCCTCATTAATACAGGCGCTGTCTCGTTTGTGTGCAGCACATCAGGGTCAAACAGTTTAATGAGTGCAGAGAAAGTGTACAATAACCAGCACAGAGGCAGACGTGCAAATATGATAGTACACTTTGTATCCTCAACACTTTCCTCCACCTCTCAAATATAAATACTTAAACAAATCAAACAAATCGAAAGAAAAGACAACAAGTCAGGTACGCCCGTCCATGAAACCAATCAAATCTAAATAAAACAGTAACAGTGTTGTAATAACAGTCTATTTGACTCAGTCAAAGACATATCTGTTATGGATCTGCACTCGAAAAAATCTGGGAAAATTGCAGAAAACAAAGATCTTGAAAAATATGTTGTGTTTTTCTAAAGTTACTCTCTCTAATGCTAACAATTCTGATAATTGGTCCAGGAACATGTTTTTCAAAGACTGAAAGCTGACTAATGGATGGAATGATGATGAATGGACTGAAGAACAATATTTCATTAGCTAAAAAACATGTTGTTCATTTTGCAAATGATACATTTTGATTTTTGGACATTTATGAAGTTCACAGACTAAATCTGTCCATGGAAAAAAAATCTTCAGCACTTAGTCACAAAAAGACTGAACTGGCAAAGCAGTTTAGTGTTTATATGTGTGGTATTTATAGATCTCTTTTCAGAGATCTATAGAACAGAATGTATAGGTATCAGAATCTATAGATCTCTTTTCAGACATCTATAGCTTTATTGACAATTAGTGATCCTGAAGTGAACAGGAAGCCAGTGTAAGGATGCCACAATAGGAGAGATGTGTCTTATTTCTTGAACCTTGTTTGTCACTGGGCTACAGTGTTTTAAATTGATTGTAAGTGGAATTGGCCGTAGAGTGAGCAGTCCAGCCTGGATGATATTCATGTACTAATGACTTTCTAGGTCAGGTGATAGGAAGTGTCTGATTCTGTTGGTTCTGAGTTGGGAAGAGCTGGTCCGTGACAACAGAATTTACCTGACTGATGAAGATTAGACTGCTGTCAAATACAACACTCATGTTTTTTTTTTGTTTTTTTTGTTTTGTTTTGTTTTTTTGTTTGCGTTTGGCTTGAGATATGTGGAAAAATTAGGATTTCTGCTCCTAGGGGTAACAAGTATGATCTCTGCCTTATTTCACTGAAGGAAATTATTATAAATTATTATAAATTACTATTAATTACTACTTTTGTAATTATGTTCCATCAACCTGAAGGGAATTGGTGGTAAAGTGTTTAGCAACCAATTTAAAACAAAAATAGTTTCACTTCTCACATCTTGTCTTAGTAAAAGCTGCATATGGAAATATTGTTGGCTACTAATTTCCATGACGATGTGCAGGGAAGTGTTTTGTTTTTAACATGGAGATGCACTGTCCAGCTGAAAGAGTGTGTGTGGTGTTTGGTTGCAGATGGTCGTCCGTTGTCCTGGTGGTTGGACCATGGAGGAGAAAGGCGAAGCTACTGGGGAGGTTTCCTGCCTGGAGTGCAGCAGTGCTCCTGCAGCCTGGAGGAGAACTGCATTGACATGAACTACTTCTGCAACTGCGACGCTGACAAAGACTCATGGTACATGACACACAGTGAATACATAACTGTAACTGTTCCTGACACTGTAACTGTTCCTGACACTGGAACTATTCCAGACACTGAAACTGTTCCTGACACTGGAACTGTTCCTGACACTGGAACTGTTCCAGACACTGAAACTGTTCCCGACACTGGAACTGTTCCTTACACTGAAACTGTTACTGACCGTCACTGCTGTACCGAAGACTTAAATCTAGAATGAATACTTACAAACCTCTAAAACTAATGTCAGTACATTAAAATATTTTCATCTGCATCAGTATCATAGAAAAAAAGACAAATGTTAATCTTCTAATCTATCTAAAGCCTACTGTAGAAACACAGCAGTGCAACATGGAGGACTCGATAGATATATTCTAAGGAAAAACAAAACATAATAATGCTTATTTTCAGGTGATTATACTCTATTGAAAACATGAAGATCAAAGTATATTCTGTAAATAGAGCCCTCTAAATCTGACACGCTGAACCTGTAATTCTGTTGGTATTTGAGTGGTGAAGGGTACCACATTATTCCATTGACACAGAAACACTAACAGCTAAGTTCAGCCTGACAGCTCTTATTATATAACATAGCTCTGATGATAACTAGCAAATTTAGAGATTGGCTAGTGAACGGGTGACAGTAATTTACTGCAGGGTTGATAAATGATTGTAAGCTGGGATATGTCTGGCAATGTGCAGTTATTTTAAAATGAACAGAGTCACAATAAGAACATGAACAAGAACAAGTGGAATATGGCAGGTGGGGAAATTCCAAGACCTCTCTGGGCTGTGACAGCATGAGAATGTGACAATTTGCTCCTTTTATCGATTTTTTATTTTTTATTTTGGTCAGACAGAAGAAGTAAATTCAAGCTGTCTGTTGAACCCAGAGGCTCGTGTAAGAAAAAGGTTATCAGACAATAAAAAATTACATGAATGAATAATGTAAAACATAAAACTTGAAATTACTTCAACAGCCTCTATGTTTTGGGTGGATTCAGGCCACTGTAAAAAACAAAAATTCCAATTGATATATATGCCTTTGAAAAAGTAAACCCATCTCTGGCATGGTTTTCTTTTCTTTCAGTCTTTTTCCATTCATTCATCATCATAACCTTAACATATCATCATCATGGGGTTGGAGCTAATCCCCCCAAGGGCAAGAGGTGGGGTACACCCTCACAAGTTGCCTGTTCATCACAGGGCTGGCACATAGAGACAAACAAACATTCACACTCACAGGAATTTTTTAGTTTTTTAGTAAAATTGTCAGCAGAATTGTATAGTACAATGATATGCATATTGCACATAAACTACAAATGCTATAAAAATGTATTCAACTCCAGATAGTGATGATTGCTGGGTAATATCTACAGGTGACGAATGAAAGAAAAAACAGGTATTTGGCCACCATGACTCTAAAAGATCTTCCCTTGTTTGGTGTTTTGTTTTTGGGTTTTTTTCTGTCTTGCATTGCATTGTGATGAATCACTTATGTCAGACGTCTCTGTGTTTTTTGTTGTGTCACAGGGCTAATGACACAGGGGTCCTCTCCTATAAAGACCACTTACCAGTGAGCCATATCATCATCGGAGACACCAACAGAACAGGCTCGGAGGCCATCTACCATATCGGCCCTCTGCGTTGTTATGGAGACAGTAGGTTATCACTTCAATGTTGAAGATGTACTGTGGGCTTCTCTGTGCCATATTCAGTCATTTTCAGAAACCACTGCATACCGATACAATTTAACAGAAACTGCAGGACACCCGCGCTCTGAGGCATTCTTATACAAAAACAAACACTACACAATCACAAACTTTACATGTAAAACAGAACTTGTAAATAATTGACATATCAAGTGCCTCCTTGTGACAGAGGTGACAGCTGCACTGTTGAGCATACGAAACGGTGCTGTTAGTAGTTAACAGGCAACACAAGAGGCATACCATCAGAACAATAGCCAATAACATCAAATTATAATAAATGTTTATATGAACTCTTACAATGGATAAAGGATGTGTAATATAGGAATGTATGCTAAGTGATTGAGCTCAAACCTTACATATACAGTAATATTACTGTAGCTTCCATTTTGGCTAGCTTGCTAGGTTGATCTGGGCCCAGCTCTTTGACGCGTAGTTTGCAAGGTTCTCCTCTCAAACAGATGCTGAAGGAGTGATTTTACCGTAGTGAGGGTTAGGTCTTAGAGGAGTACCATTACATACACCATTGTCATGAAGAATAGCGCTTTATGTAGCGGCCCTGACTTTAGCTGTAGCTAGTTTGGGCCGATAAAATAATCACCCTTTCTGGAGTAGATTTGAGGACACTGATTGACTTAATTGCATGTCAAACGTTCGTACCTTAAATTAGTGATTGGTTTAACTGCTACATAGACCCGCCTCCTTGGGGTGATTTCTCCAGTGTCAGTCATATTTTGCACGTTAATGGATGTTTTCCATTATTTAAACACACACATATTGCAAATATGAATGATTTGTTATTATTATTTTTAAGTTTTAATTTTATTTTTGTGGCTTAGGGAGGGCGGTGCCCTGTCGCCCTCTATTGGCCAGCCGCCACTGTAAAACACAGCTCTTCTGTGGATGTAGGCTTCCTGAAATCCTCTTCATGTAATCCCCCCACAGAGCCCTGATTCTTCTTTTGTTTTCGTCAGTTTTGTAAATTATACATTCCACTTTGACCTACATTTGACATTTAATGCTGTTGTACCTACATGATATTAAAATAGCAGATGAGCTTAGAGGCGCCTACACAGTCTGTGAACCCAAGACCTACTGACCTACTGTTTGCACAATTAAAATAGTCACGTTAGAAAAAAAACATTCACAGATAGATACAGAACAATAAGAAAGCATCTGACCAGTGTCTGTTCTGAGTTAACTTGTGTGAGCATGCCCAGTGCTAAAGATTCTACACTGAGAGTACAGGGAAAAGTGCATTGTGTTGGACTGTATGTGTTGCCAGGGTTTGTGGCAGTCATTTGAATGCACATATGAGGGTGACTGACCTGTTTGGTGGTTTGTTCTCTACAGGATTTCAGATTGACGCTGGTGCAACAGAATACCTCAGATGTTATGAGTACAGGCACAGCCTCATCTTTGAAATCAGCCATACTGGCCTGGGGCTGGTAACTCCAGCCATAATTAGATAATTAGGATTTGATTTTGTTAGTTTCTTGGTCCCCTACAATATCTGGCTGAAAATGTTGCCTTGCTGTCAGCCTCCTACCAGGAAAACAGGTCCTGTACTCTTATTTGATTTTCTTTCAGAGTCCATCTGGAACTCAGCATCCTTCTACCAGGAGTCCTCCTCCCTCCTCTTCCCCACCCTGCAGGCTGAGCTCACCTCTGACATCTCCTTCTACTTCAAGACCAGTGCTCCTTCAGGAGTCTTTTTGGAGAACCTGGGCCTTAAAGATTTCATCCGAGTGGAGCTCAGCTGTGAGTAAATCTATAGCAGATACCCACCAATCAGGATAAGGCTGGAAACAGGGCAGAATATGTTCACTGTAATCAGCAGCATCACACAGGCAGAAACTTATTTTGCTTTTCTCAGATGGAAAGTTTAATTTTCTGATAAAGTAGCTGCAGGTCTGTGTGACACATCAGTCTGTCACAGGCCCATCTAACAGCACAGTATAATTTCCTTACTGCTTGGGTACAGTTGTAGAGTTTAGACCTGAAAGAATAAGTCAAGTAATAAACAAGTAAGAATTCATGAAATGCTATATGAAGTCATTTTGTCTCCTGTTTAACCAAAATGATCAGATTTCTGTGCAGAGCAGAGATGTATAAAACTGTATGTGTGGGCCATGCTAAAGGTTTATATGTACAAGACAAATATAATCAAATTTAAAAACCTGTGCACACACAATGTCAACTGACAACCACATGCAAGAGATAAAAGTACTCTGTCTGCCTTCCCTCCATGACCTGAACATTAGGTAGACACATAACTGAAAGGTTCAGGCTATCCTTGCTCTTTTTTTATTTCATTTTAAAAATGTGGCAGGAAGCAACCTCGCAGATGATAAGTCATCCAGAAATTCTCATATACTTAGCCTTGCTCCTGACGGAACCCAGACGAAAGCCTTTCCTAAGCGTTTAGCGGCTATGTAGACGGTCTCGCTCTGGAAAACCCCTTCCCCCACGTATCCTGTGGAAAGTACCCATTAAGTAGGTACTCATACACATCTTTGCCCTTCCTGTAACCTCGAGGCTGCCTCATATCCGCCTGACCATCAGGTTGCATCTAGCTTACCTAAGAGCTTAATGTAATACTCGGAGTGAGATGCAGTAAGGGTGATTATACATGTGTATCATCATACATATAAAATGAGCCATATAAAATGCCATAACATTATTACAGCATTACTCGCTGTACCTCAAACCATTCCTGAACCATGTTTGCTTTGTGGCAGGGTGCATTATCCTGCTGAAAGAGGCCACTGCCATCAAAGATTATTTTACCTGTTTAAAAATACTTTTGATAGGTACTGACCACTGCAGACTGGGAACACCCACAAGAACCTTGTCAGAGTCACTCATATCTTTACACTTGTCCATTTTTATGCTTCTAACGTCAACTTTGAGGGCAAAATGTTCACTTGTAGCCTAATATATCCCACCCACTGACAGGTGCCACGACAACGAGATAATCAGTGTTATTCACTCCACCTGTCAGAGCTCTGAATGTTATGGCTAATTGGTCTTATGCGCATATAAAGGGAAACATTGTAACCTCAAAACTTGAGTGCATAAGAAGAAGGGAATAAGGAAGAATCAGTAGGTAAAGTATTATAATGGCTGCATAAACCAAACATAGTAATTTTAGGAATAGTTGAGATGGTAAGGAGAGTTGATACAGCACCCAGATTTGGACAGATTTCCAAAATTTGATGATGAATTTTTGTCCTGTGATAGTCTACAGTACTACAGCATATACACAGTTATTCATGATGAATGGAATTACTTAGAAACTTGACATGACATGTTACTTTATCAGGACATTCCTAATGTTTTCATTACTCAGTATTTCATTGACCTCATTGTATATAGCTATTATAGTAATTATAGGTGATGTAATTATAAATCTTTCCTTAAATGACACTAAAATTGGACAATTGAATTATTTTAGTAAAGATGCAAATTAAACATTATCCATCAGCAAGTATAAGTTTTCTGTTTCAGAAAATATCATTTCAGTCCAGTTGGTGAACCACATAGACACACCTATACAGTCTATTGTTATTCAATACAACAGCTCTGCCATAAATTCTACCTTCACAAAGCAAATAGGAGGGTGGGTGAAAAATGGATTCACATAAAAATGTAAGTTATGACTGTGAGTATGGATCTATGAGACTGAACGGTGACCGTCGCCATGGTATTCACCTTGAATGATGCTGTTCTTCTACCTGTCCTTGATACCTTATATCAGTCTTAGGAGCTTTCCTCGCCGTCTACAAGAACATGTGGATGAACATGCCTCCTTCTCTTGCCTGGAGCGCCCGTGATAGTGATGGTCATCATTCGGCCTCATAGATCCATAGCTGTGGTCATAACTTATGATCTATTTTGACCCTTCCAAGATCGTGGAAGACTAGTGTACCATCAGAGCTGCAAGGAACGGAGCACCTTACACCATCACAACAGAACCCAGTGGTGTCATGTTGACTTTACAGTTTACATGAAGCACTCCATGATGGTGCTGTACAGATCTCTGGTAGATGTACTCCTCTTCAAGCACCTCAGGAAGTAGCCACACTTCTAGTAGCGTTTGCTCCAAGATTACTATGGATATGAAAGTTTTCCAGCAGTATACACAAGATTTAGTGTGAACAACCTAGAGTGAGAGACACTGTTTAAACACAGGAAGTGCCAATCTTTTTACACTATAACATAATTAGAGTGAGTATCTAAGGGACTGAGTGACACAATGTCCAGAAAGGGCTGATGAGTTGATCACAATCACTAGAGTCACCATCTCCGAGTTCACTAGAGAAGAACAAGGGATTCGGTCAGACTGACACACCTGTGTTGTTAACAACCAGTGTTGTTAACAATGCATCTCAAATACTCCTCGATTGCAGACAAAGCATGTAATTCACTAACGCTCCTGGCTGAGCATGTAGCCATGACGAACATTGTTTTATGGAACCTAAGGTCCACATGCTTAATGGGCTCATAAAGAGGGTTGAGTCAGTATCTAGCATTTCATCCCATGATGAAACTCTCATGCCTGGCTACAATTAGTAGTTGTATTGAATGAAGTGAGACACCAGGAGATGTCACAGATCCCAACACAGAGAGAGTCTGATGCAATACCTGTATGCTGATTGGTAGACCAACACGTGATGAAGAGAGATCAGTTTTAATTTGTCAGTGCACCACAAAAGAACATTAATAATCTCCAACCAAAATTGGACTCTTGATAATACAGGTTGATTTAGTTGTAGTTGTTCTGCCTTTTGCATGTCATGCTTTATGTTTTATCTGAGGAAGGAGGATCTGACTTTTTCTCAGGATGTTTGGAGCCATAATCTTTCACCACAGGTTCCTGCAGCATCACAGACTTTGTGAAATATTGACGAGCTGTCAGCCGAGCCTCCTCATAAATCCATTCAGGTCATCAAGCTCCCCAGCAGCATTATATCACCATTGCATCAGCTGGGGATGATATAGTAGAACATTAAAAAAAAAACAAGCACAAGATGCAATCTTACCCAGCTATCGTGGCCCTGTGTGTGTGACCTCGCAGCTCCCTCTGTGGTGACTTTCTCCTTTGACGTGGGAAATGGCCCTGCGGTCCTGTCTGTGAAGTCCCACCTCCCCCTGAATGACAGGCAGTGGCACTATGTGAGGGCGGAGCGTAACGTGAAGGAGGCATCGCTGCAGGTCGACCAGCTCCCCCTCCGCTTCCTGGAGGCTCCAGATGATGGACACCAACGCTTGCGCCTCAACAGCCAGCTGTTTGTAGGTATGACAGATACATCATCAGTCTGCTCCAAAACACACACACACCATTAAAAAATCTCTTAGTAATGCAGTAGATAGGTGAGAAATGCATGTAAATGTAGATTACTAGTTTCCTACAGTGCACGTAAGCGTCTTCTCTGATTATCCTGTTTTTGTCCAGGTAACCTGATTACTTAAAGTTCCCATGAAAAAGGAAGCAAAATGCTGTCGACCCTCTTATGTTTACATGTTTCCTAAAAACCCCACTGCTAGGCACTGCAGGTAGCACTATGATCTAGTGTTAGTGCCTACATTCCAAGACCACCTGGGGCGAAACACAGCCTCCAAAACCAGCAGGAGCCTGGCAGGGAATACAGTAGCCCACCAGGATGGTTTTCCTGCTGGCACTGAATTAGTTAAGCTAAACACATAGTGGTTCGCTACTTAGCAATGTTTCCATCAGGTATCAGGCGTAGTGTAACATTATTCAACATTATTGCTGTGCTCAAACCCGGTCCAGTCTGGTTGCTGAGTACGGTTTTGTTGCCTGCTAGTGGCAGATTCAGTTAGCAGCTGTTAATAATTTAGTTAGCCTAAAGCTATCTGTCCATCAGGAAACCCATCAAATTGTTCATCACAGAGTTGAAGCTAACCAGCTGGAGTATAGAGGAAAAAGTAGCAAATATATTCTATATAAAACCTGATAAAGTTTCACCAAAATCACTAAATAACGGTATAAAGTTGTACCTTTGTACAGAAAGCAGTATGGCCCAGCTATAGATGACTGTAGCAGCCCTCAGAATCACTCATAGACTGGATCAAACAGGAAGCACTCTGCTCTGGTGGCCTCCCATGCAAGAAAGTGTTTCATTGGATGTAAAATTAGTACATCCCCTTTACTGCGGGATGTGTCATGAACAGCTTTTTATTATTTACCTGGAAATTACAAAATCCAAAACATCATAATCATCATCAAGAATCCCTTTTTGGACAGATGTTGGTGTATAGATGACATATAGTGCAGACATATATGATAAAATCACTTAAACATTTTGACTTCATGAGGACGGATTTGTATGTGAAATCATATAGAATGTGAACTTGAATGAAACCAGGCATATCTGACAAAAGAGACAAAAATAAATCAATCTAAATCAATATGGCATAATTATGTTATCATACAGTAGTTACCTCAAGACTTTACATTAGCCCATGACATTATATACTTAGACTCTTAGTAGAATGTTCAAACGTAAAAGCTGTGTCATGCAGTAAACAGGATTTGATGGTTGTCCCAGGAGGAACAGTGTCCCATCAGAGAAGCTTCCTTGGCTGCATTAGCACTCTGACCGTCAACGGTGTGACCTTTGACCTGGAGGGGAAAGCAAAGACGGTGCCAGGGGTGAGCTCCGGTTGTCCAGGTTACTGCAGCGGCTCCAGCAGCCTGTGCCACAACAGAGGGAGGTGTATCGAGAAAAGCAACGGCTACACCTGCGACTGCTCCCAGTCAGCCTATGGAGGACCCACCTGTAAAGAAGGTGAGACAATGCAACTGACTAATATAAATCAAATAAATCATGAAATAAATCCATGACATGGATGAAATCTGATCCTGAAGAACATGCTCTTACCTGCATAAAATGTACATTGTAAATGAACAAAGCTCCTGTTCAGATGGTTGTTAAGCTGAAAAATGACAGAAGAGACCACCAGGATCAATGTAGACACATTTTCCTGAATCACTGGCAGGCAGTTTACACAAAGGACCTTTAATTACACAGTAGTGACAGTTGTAAAAGTGGCCTGTAGTCTTTTCTCTCAGTACTCTGCTTTTGAGTGGAGCAACGGTGACAAAAAAAAAAAAGAGTAAGTATTTAAATGCAGTTTCATATGAGTTAGTGCAAGATTTTCATCAATGACAACATGACAAACATGACATGACAAAGAGTCTACAGCCATGCCAGCTGCTCTTTGAGGTTATAGTTAGGCCCAGCAGTGCACTGAAATGCTAATATTAGCATACTAAGTATTTCAGAATGACAATGCTAACATGCTAATGACTACCAGGTATTATCTGTGAGGATTCTCACCCTAGGTATTTTAGATATTAGCAAATATTATGTTTACAAAGTTCAACATCTTAGTTTATCCTGCTAATATTTGCTTAATGGCACTAAACACAAGGAACAGATGAAGATGATGGGAATTTCATTAATATTAGCAGGTATGTGGTCATAAACTTAGTATTGTAGATAGGTAGAAATTTTGACCTGATGACTGCACAAGATGAAAAATCAGGATCAATGATCAGGTCTATTAATTTAACTTTAATGCGTGTACCAAATTCATTTTGATCCAGACCTGTACTCTTTCTAAAAGTATTGAGATCCAACAATTCCAAACATGAGTAAGGATCTGACAACAGTGGTAAGGAAAAACTTCCTTTGCAGAAATCTCGACCAGAAGCTGACTCAAGGTAGATGGCCATGTTTGTTGACTGGTTGGATTTAGAGAGGGACAGTGGAGATGGGGAAATGGTGATGCACAGCACCAACAACAATAATAATAATAATAATAATAATAATAATAATAATAATACAACAAAGAAAAGTGTGTGTTCAAATGATCATAATTGAAGTATTACTACTATTGGACTGTTGAAGTCAAGGAACCTTAGTTCTTAATGGTCTTTTTAATGACTTTGGGAACTTGGAACCTGTCCTGTTCTCTGGATGGCCTGCCTGCTTCACTCCTGAACAGTTTGTATGGTGACCCAAATCGATGCTTTGGGTGCCATTTGATTTGATTGGGGCCTGCCCCCCTGCTCATCTAGGTAGCTCAGTGGTGCATCATCAGCACAGACCTGGCTTTACGCTTGCTCACCTGCAGGACTGCAGCTTTGACATAATGGCACACTGATAACCTGTGTATCGAACATGGCCATTTGGTTCACTAAACATTGCAATTATAATGCATCTTATTACTTAATGCATGAAACTCTGGATTTAATTCTGGATCTGTCCCATTAAATGATAGACATTCATACAGGGCAGTATCAAGTGTATTGTTTTATTGTTGCTGCTGTCCTTTGCAAAACCTAATTTTGTGGCTTCTGAAAATATTAAATCTATTATCTAATCCTCTGAATCTCAAACACTCTTTGAAACTCCAATACAATCTGAATCAACCTGAAAGATCAGAGCAAATCTCTAGGAGAGACTCTAAACTACGTAAACACAAACCAAAGATTTTTTTTTTTTTTAAACATGTTTTAAACATTTTGATGTGCAGGATTTTAATCATGATCTCTAATTTGGAGCATGTTTTTCGGAGATGTGATGTTTAAAAGGCTTGGAAATATCTTCATGGTGCTTTTACAGCTATTTTTAATGAGTATACTCCTCTAAAGAAATTTAGGAAGGCTTATCCATGGTTCATTGAAGACTTAGCTCTTAACATTAGAGAAATGTTGCAGGTCAAAGCTTGAGCCACAAATTCTGCTGCTGACTGGTTTGCTTTCAGTACCAAAAAAAAAATACCATACGCTTGACCAGAAAATCAGATTACTATTTAAAATCAATATCAGAACATTTAAATGATCCCTCTAGATTTTAGAAAGAACAAAAATAATATAACTGGACATTTTAATAACCATACTGTATCAGATGGCTGCATTAGAGTATAAAACCAGTTCTCATGGCTTTACACACTGTGACACCTCAAGCTCGTTCACTGGAAGCCTCTTTTCTTTTCACACCCATTTCAAAATAGGATATCTGTATTGCTTTTAACCCTCCTATTCTCCTCCGATTTACTAACACTTTTTACCCTTGGGGTCAATCTGACCCCAGGTATATTTGCCTCCAGAAAATGATTTACAGGAAATTGTTGCCCAAGTTTTTTTGTGTCAGACACTTTGTTTATTTGTTGAATACATAAATAAGCCATTGATAATTAAAGCTGACCTGTTCTCTAGCGCCACCATCATGCCAAACTTAAACCATCAGGCCAAAATTAGAATTCATTTATCTTGAAAAGTTTTCATACAAATCTTCTCAAATTTACTGACAACATTAATGACCACAAGAGTATGTACCCCAGTGATTTTGGTGATGATATGACCTTTCCTGTAGTGCCACCATCAGGTCAAACTTTGAGTTTTAGAGTTAGTGCATCTTGAAAATCTTTCATCCAAATCTTTTCTAAATTTGGGGTGAACATTCATGACTCTCACAGAATGAACCATATTGATTGATGTTGGTGACCTGATTTGTACACCCCTGCCAAAATAAGCAAGCCAATGTAGGCTTCCAAGTCAGCTACATTCAAGTCTCTCCAACTGTCCCCATACACGCGCTTCCCCTCTAAATTTGTCATCCCAAGCACAATATTTTCAATTGATGGTGTTATGAAGAGTCTGAATGATGATTTGATGTCTTCACTGTGGCTGATTGCAAATCTGGTGGGGCCAGGAACCATTTTGATAACATTGGTATCTACCCTGCTGTTTATGTGAGGAAAGGGACCATGTTATCTTTCCATTTTTGGAGGTGACCATGTCTGCTGGTTGTTGAGAGACAACAGGAGGGTCAACACTCTCATTCTCATCAGATGAGAATCCCTCAAAATCAGGGTCCTCCTCAACACAATCCTCAGTGTGAGTTCAGATGGTCACACACACATCTTCATGTCCATGGTTGGAATAGTTGTTTTCTTTACCTCCCTTTCATGTATCAACTCAAAAGTATCACCTCTGCACCTGCAGGTGTGGGGTTATTAGGTCACACACAGAGACAGACACGTTTTACACAGCTAAAACAGCTTGGGGTCAAATTGACCCCAGAGGAACGCGTGTATGCGTGTAGTATGTGTTCAGCACATTAGAAAAATATTATCATGAAAATGTTTTGCTTAATCAGTTGTCCCCATCAGATTAGGAAAAGTCATGAAATATGAAGCAAAAAAAACAAAGGCAACTATTATTTTTTGAATGATAAACATTCAACGGGGTCAAATTGACCCCAAGGAGAATAGGAGGGTTAAAGCTAATGATCCAAAAAGCTTTCTGGGACCAAAAAGTGCAGCTTGTAAGACTATAGCATAGCATAGCATAGCATAGCATATATCTTCAATTGCAGTCTAAAGATAAATTCAATCGGAAAATTATGGAGGGTGGCCAATCTGCATCCTTTAATAAAAGGGCTGAGGGCTTGAACAATTACCAGACAGTTTCTATTCTGTTTTTACTAAAATGATGGAAGTCCAAGTAAACTCAATTAAAACTAGAGATCACAACACTCGAACATACACACATTAGGGTTTTAAAGAAGGGCACAGCACTGTTACAGCAACTATGCAGGTATTAAAGTGCAGTATCAAATGATATTGTCAATGCCCTGGAAAAAAGCAGCACTATGCTGCCTTATTTGTTGATCTGTCTAAAGGATTGGACTCTGTAGACCACGAGCTACAGAGTCCAATTGTAAATTGGACTCTGCTAAATAGATTAAGTGAGATTGGAATAGGAGACACAAACATAAACTAGGTCAAGACTTCAATTTTATGGAAAACACACAATGTGTTTTAAATCAGACTTTTTAGAGATTTCCAAGAGTGTCCTCCATGATTCAATTTTAGTTCCTATTTTGTTTTTTATATGGATCAGTTAGTTAAGAAAGAAAACCAAAGTCATAACTTTTTTGGGGTTTGTTGACAATGCCCAGTCAACACATCTCTCTTCAATATAAATAGAGACACAATTGTCATCCTTAAGCGGTGTTCAGAGAGGGGGATAGGCAAACCAGACACTGGCTGAGTTTTTCAGTTCATTTCAGTGGGGGTCTGTTTCTGCACCGGCAGCCTGCAACACAGGTGTCCGGGAGAGTAGTTGAGCAAAGTTGGAAAAATAGAGCTCCATGTCACACACACGGCCACCAGTCAGACACTTTGGAGGTCAAACCTCCACAGACAGACTGAAATGTCTCTGAAGCAGAGACTATCCAGGTGGATTCATGGACTAAACTCTGATAATCTACCTTTGTGTGTGTTCTCACTTTGTTTATTTCATGTTCCACATTTTTTACACTGCAAAATAGTGACACAAAAAAGTTTAATTTGATTTGTGTCCAACGATTAGAGAGAGAGAGAGGGAGAATGATTTGGTAAAGAGATATAGAGTAACAACACAGAGAGTGAGCGCCAGCCTCAATAAAGCTGTCATTAATCAGAGAAATAAAATGTTATGTCTTGATTGTTTCACAGCGGTTACATTCAGCAGGTATAGACACGCCCACAGCAACCTCAGCTTTCTCCTACTTTGTTCACTGGACTTAAAATAATTTGCAAAACATCCTACATCTTAATTAGTAACTTATATAACTAATTGGTTTCATCCAGCTTGATGGGTAAATATAATTAGTATCATCTACATAATAATGAAATTTAAGTGATTGCTAATAATGTTGCACAAACATAGCATACAGTGTATAAGGTCAATTGAAGTGGCCCACACACAGAACTTTGTGGAACTCCATGACTTTGGTATGCACGAAGGATTCACCATTTACATGAACAAACTGAAAAATGATCTGAATGATCTTAAAAATAACACCAACAATTTTATCAAATGCAGCACTAAAATCTAACAAGTACAGAGATAAGTCACACAACTGATTGATGACTGTGTTCTTAACAATCATACAGAGACCATACAGAGAAAGATTAGATATCGTAAGAAGATTAGATATTGTCTGTAACTGGTGAAAAACCTTGGGATCCAGAGTGAGCTTTTAAAGAAGAGGTTTAATTACAGCTGCTTTAACGGACATATCCTGATAAAAAAATAAATAAATAAAAAAGAATCACATCCAGAAAGAACTACTAACTCGAGGTAAAACTTCTTTAAGCAACCTAGTTGGATTGAGGTCTAAGAGGCAAGCTGATGGCTTATATGAAGAAATCACTGAATCCAATTTTTAGAAAGGTGTATTTCTTGACTCAAAAAAAGGCAAAGAAAGGGAGGAAGGAAGGATGGAAGGAAGAACGGAAGGAAGAAAGCTGATGAAAGTATTCCATGTTAAAAAAATAATGCTATAATTAAACAGTGAGTGTTGCCTCTTGGCAAAAGAAGGTAGATTTCACCAGAATGAGCCTGCAGTCATTCTGAACTGCTTTTATTGCGAGTAGAATTGCATTAATGTGATGCAAGACGCTGAAGGAGCTGCAAATATCCTCAGGTCACAATCTCAATAAAGGTTAAATTAAAAGCATACTTTTGTACTACTAGCAGCTCGGTCAAAGAAGAGAAGAGAGAGAAATACATAATCATGAAGATGTTGATAAATAAGTTAAATAAAACATGAAAATAGAGGAAAAAAGTTATAAAGATGAAAATACGTTAATCTATGCACACACACATAATAAATTAATACAAATAATGATGCCAACTGAGGTTTTGCAATAGTTCAGAGCAGCCCAAGGCAGTTTAGGGGGGCTAATGGAGTCCTCTATTTCTTTCTTAATTTCTTAATTTCTTTCTTTCTTTCTTTCTTAATAGTCCTTACATGTGTGAAGTCGGCTGAATGAAAGAGTTGTTGAGATAAACAATGGACAGACAGACAGAGACAAGTTAGTGCATGTTCAGATAGTGACAGGCAAACTGGCAACTGGTGGTGGGGGAATGAGGGGAGCCGAGGTGGGTTGCCATGGGCGTGTCTATAGGTTTGGCTGATCTGAGTGTCTGATTGGTGGCCGCAGTGTGACGTGGGGCTCCATTTTCCCAACTGCTCAACTTGTCTCGCCGCATGCTGGTGATGTTTTCTTGTGGCAACAACTTGTGGGTTGCTGGCGCGGAAATGCACAGCCCCCACTGAAATGAATTGAAAAATGCCGCTGTCGTCCAGTTTGCCTGTCCCTGTCTGAACGCACACTTAAACTGTGCAGTGCCTGCTCAGGCCTGAATATGTGTTCATTCTCCTTGTTGGTGTTTGCAGCACTGTTGGGTGGGCATGGCCATTTGAAGAGCCTGGCTCTTCAGAAAGCACGTCTATTTGGAGTTGGCTGATTGCTTTGCAAAAGCAAAGCAGTGCAGTCACTTATCTGATCAAATCCGTTGGGTCTTCATTCAATCAACTTCACACTTGGTGGGTGGAATGCTGAACAGTCCTTGAGATATGCTAAAGACAGTCATACATACATTCCATACAATCAGATACCTGTAGATGATGCCACTAGAGCGCCACATATTGCTAGAAAGGCACAATGCAGTATTTGTCATGGTCACTGAGACATAATATGTATGTGTACCAAATGTAGTGGTAATAACAGAAAGTGTGGACTATAAGCCCTGCCTATAGCATTTGAGTAAACTTTAAAGGCCAGCAATAGAAAAAGGTGTGGAATGTCAAATGCATGAAGAGTAACTCTTTCTGGATCAGTACCAAATCTGGTGACCATTGCTCAAAGGTGGTACTGATCTCGACAAGATGTGACTTATATAGATAGCTTCATCTTACCCCACAGAGTCCAGGACATTGAATGCCACAATCTCTATGAAACACCTGAAAATTAGATCTTGGATGCCTTAGATTAAAAAAAATAATAATAAAGTGAGAGGTAAGACTATGAGATTAGAGAAATCATCAGTATGTTGTTTGTTCTGTCCAGCTCAACTTGTATTATGCAAAGTAATCATGACTGCAACCTCTATGGGAGACTAGCACGACTTTAGATTGTCGGTGTGATTCATAATTAGTTGGATCTCTTTCTCGTCTGGGTGCAGAGGTGTCGGTGTCCTTCGACAGAGAGTCCTCGGTGACCTTTACCTTCCAGGAGCCCTTCTCAGTGATGCAGAACAGAAGCTCCCAGGCCTCCAGTGTTCCCCGACAAAGCAGCAGCAGGGCCAGAGAGGACATGGCCTTCACCTTCATCACGTCCCAGAGCCCGGCCATGCTGCTGACTGTCAGCACCTTCAGCCAGCAGTACATTGCTGTCATCCTGGCTCACAATGGTATGCACACATCCAACATTTTTCAGCACACAAAGACAAACATGCATGGTGCCATATGTAAGGAATTAGAAATGGACAATTGTCAAATCATTAGCAAGATCATGACCTCAACCAGTGCAGTCTGTACCCATTCGTTCAATTACTGGAGTTTTTTTTCACAAAAACAAACAAAAAAAGAGTCACATTGTCACAACCTGGCTCAAGGCTGCATAAATGAATGGATATCACACATGAGTTGTAACTAAATATAGGTCTACTTAACACAACCAAAAAGACAAAATCTTAATAAAGACAAAACCTCAAATATAATCTAAAATGGGCTGACTGCCACTGGCTTAAATAGTCTTGAAGTCAGACCAGTTGAGTCCACCCATCAGTCTTGCGCTTGACAGGGTTGTCAGGCACATGCCTCAAGTGGTTGCACCATGAACTCTGGAACTTGTGAATAATATTAATCCCAAATTGAGCCTTGTTCTTAATGTTTTATCAACTCCCAATATTTATTCACCCAGAGAGGCATCTGCCACCTTTGTTAATTCTGCAGAACTTTAATCCTTAATATCATTTGAACAGGTGAGTTGTATATATATTCACCCTCAGTACAGTTGTCATGAACGGGGAAATTAGCTATAGAGACCAAAACTGTTTTTTGTACCAGGCTGTAAACATGTTTATTTCTGCTGAATTTGGACAATATAATACATACTTATGGGGATTGACAGACTTCTAGCGCCTGTCTCAAGCAGCTGCTCAAGGAATTACAGTTTTTAGCACTTCTGCTTCTGCTTCATTTCCCAGCACAGATGGATTGGTTGGTGACGATTCTAGTGCCGTTTTTTTTTCTCAATGATCAGTGGTCCAGTTTGTTTTCCCTCAAACTTTTGGTAGCAAGTAACTCGATTGCAACCTAGAAAGGGGAAATAGCAAGAGAAAGATATGGGGAAAAAAACAAAAAAATGGAAGACTAGAAAGGCACTATGTAAGTACAGTCTATTTACCATTACCATAGTTCAACCCACTCAAGCTGCATCACACTGACTATTAGAGATTTTCACCAAACCTATTGGGATAAAACTCAAGTAAACGTACAGACACATGAAAACACATGGAAACAAACTCCAATAACTCATGTATGATACATCCTTAAATTTGAAGTCATACCAAAGCATTGGAACATGGGTTGTCATAACTGTGTTGACTGTGTTGAAAAGACATGTAGCCCATGTCTTTTTTGATAACTTACAAAGGTACTGGATTTAATTTTTAACATTGCACCATTCAACAACAATAACAACACAGACTTAAACCATCCTGAAACCTTCACGTTATGTTGTCATGTTTGTGTGCAGGAAGTCTGCAGATTTGGTATCACCTGCAGACACACAGGATCCCGGATGTGTTCAGTCCCATTCTCAGCAGCTTGGCAGATGGACGGATTCACAGGATCAGAATCCACCGTGAGGGCAAAGACCTCTATGTGCAGGTGATGGACACATTCAATCACCCACAAGGATCTGCTGTGAGCCCTCCTGTCTGCCATGAAGTGTTGTATAATGTAAACATTCTGCACCAGGTGGATGGAAGCATTTTTGTTTTTATTATTCAGTCATGATCGTCATGAAGCAAAACACTACTGTTGCTGGAATATGAAAATCTTAAAATGGTTTACACTCTTATCAAACTTTATTTCTATAACACTTTTCATGCAAATATGTAACACAAAGTGCTTCACACAATAAAATCCTGACACCCCCCATCCACTCTCCGCCTCCACCCCAACACCACCGCCTCCCACCCCAGCCCTCCACCCCAACAACCACTTCCACCCTATTATAAACAAGTCACTATGTCACTACTAGTCACTACTATATACAGTATGTGTGTGTATGTGTATACACGTGTGTGTGTACACACACACACACACACACACACACACACATATACATGAGCTTTTTTACTTGTTTAGAAGGTTTATATTTCGTTTTTCTCTTTGCAGCTCAGGGCCAATAATTAAAACTTCCTTCCTCCTGGTTGTGCTGTAAAAAATTCTCTGCCATCCATAATTTTGTTAAAGTACAGTTTAAAAAGCCATACTGGCCATGAGTATCAGGAGACGCGGCAATGTAACGCTGTGTGCCATTAGCATAGTCATTCCAAAATTTGTAACAAATCAAAAAATTTGGGTCATTGCTTATTACAGTCTGTTTTTAGTCAATCCAGTTATAAGAGAGCACCCCCTGTCATGAAAAAAACAAAAAAGGAAGTACAATTTATAACTAATCTATTATAACAACTTGCTCACAAAAGGCATAGACTCTTGACACCCTATCACAAAAACATAACCATGAACTAAATCTTAGGAGCAATGTGATGTAAGATGTAAAAAAATAAAAGAAGCTCACACAGACCTTCTTGCTTCTTCATGAGCTAATGGAGAAGGAATTAATGATATGTTGGTCCTATGCATCACGAGTGTTCAACTCAGCGTTAGATTTTCTGATCTGTATCGAGCCGAGCATCTGAGTCAGCATGCCAGTGGAAGGTCTGAAGCACTTAAAAGCTAATTGTGGGCTGATAGCGGTTTGTGTGAAGCAGTCCAGAACACAATCTCTGATGTATCGAAATGTGATGCCGTCTTGGTTTAGATTTCTTGTAACCGGCTTTTTCTTTGATTACTTTCCACTCCACCAGATCGACCAGGACATCCACAGAAAGTACACGCTGTCATCTGATGCAGAGCTGATCTTAATCAGATCCTTGACATTGGGCAAAGTCATCAGTAAGTCCTCTCATCATATTTAACTTTCCCAGAGAAAAGGTCGAGTCAACAGAATGCATCATTTCCTACAATCATTACCACCCCATTCTTCACTTCACACTTTCATGGGAGTAAAATCACTGTTGTGTGCACAACGATGCAGGCAAACGTGGAGGGAAGTAAAGCCTGGAAACATACATGCATGAATTAACAATGCATGAAAGGCTTTTTCATAAGAGCGTGCTAACATCCATTTCAGCCATGCATTGACATGCCAAGCTATTTCACTTTCACTGCCATACTCAGAGTAACTATGCTGACTTGCAATTTTTTGGCCTTTTCCATCATAGGAGAGTTATTCATGCCAAGCCACAGTGTGAATTTCC
Source organism: Nibea coibor (assembly GCA_023373845.1). Lineage (NCBI taxonomy): Eukaryota > Metazoa > Chordata > Actinopteri > Sciaenidae > Nibea > Nibea coibor. Next base: position 3,345,914 of record CM041724.1, read on the forward strand.
TCAAAAAAAATCGAGTCGTTCTGGCAGTGTACAAGTGGTTTTTCCACTGGAATTACCATGATGGTGTGTTTGAGCCTGTTACCTCGCGGCTCACCCATTCTGCAACATTTCAAGTCAATCCACTGACCACATAGTGCAGGATGTCCATATGTGGTTGATTGAATAGCACTGCTAATGATAATCTACTCACTTGCAAACAAATTGCATAGAAGCTAACACCAGCTAAAATATGGCTGAAAGCATTCATTAAGGAAAATCAGTGAGGCTTCCCTGGGACACAGAAAAATAGTTAAACAAAGGGTAGTGATGGTGTCAATCTTGAGAATGTGCTGTGGATAATTACAAAAAGACAGATTTTTCAAGTTTAGAATGAACACATTATTAAAGAAAACGGTAGCAGAGTCGAGTGGAAACACAGACCGCAGACTGAATCTCATTTAAACAGATTATTGATTCTCTAAGGGAATGTGCAGTGCAGGAAGTGGAGGGGGTGCAGTGGTAGTCGTGGTGCATATACAATGACGTATAAGCCCTGCTTTTCTAACCTTTAACCTCAGCTGCTGCAGCTAGACGCGTCATAACAACAACAATTTTGGACTACAGACTTGTGCTCGTACTACAGAAACTACTCAGTCTATTACGGCTGCTACAACAAAACCTTCTATTTCTGTATTACCGCGAGGAGCAACAAAAGAACATGTTCGTAAACAGTGTGTGACCTTTATACGCATGCTCCATGGCTTCTTTTCATGTTTTAGTGTATTGTTGTAGTCACAGTGCCACATACAGGCCTGGCATATGTACTACAGCATTTTGGGTCCTTTCCAGTGAATCTGTGTGGATGCAGATATTTTTGGAAACTATGCCGTGTTTACAGAGATTTTTTTCAAAACGACAGCATATTAGGTGAGGCCGCATATTCACGTGGACAGTGCCTAAGTAGTCTTTGAGCATGGAGAGTGTTTTCCCCTCCAGGTGTTTAATTTGTCTGAGTGTTGTATCAGTGTGTAAGGGTTTTAAAGTAGATTATATATATCACCATAATCTAGGACTGATAGAAAGACTGCCTCAACTTCACTTTTCCTGTAATTCAGAGTTTTGGACAAATACCTACATATCTATACTCCATCAGTATTACTATCGTAGGTCTAGACAAGTTACAATTAACAACTGTTGCTTTAGAAAAAGTATGAACTTTGTTTTGAAGGACAGGTATGTAGAATTAGAAAAACAGACATTTGGCAGTGAAGCTGCAAAGTGCAGCCAACTGATTAACCCTTGCCTCACACTTCCAAGCATGTAGGAGAAACTATGGTGGCCACGAAACTCACAAAAAATGTGCAAGGCCCTGTTTATAGCCAGTGTTTAGTTTGTCCATCCTTGGCAGCTGTAGAAACATGGTGGTTCAAACATGGCAACTATGTAAAAGTGGACCCATTAGAAGACTCATTCTACACAGCAACATACTTATGAATATTATATTCAATGTCTTCCCAATAGATCCCCCTATGGTTCTTTTAATGGTAACTTCAATATTTTTCAAACTGGGCCCTAATTTCCCATCTTTCTGTGTCACAGTTTTTGAAAGTATGTCCTCAAGAAGTGCTTGTTTTTGCTACTGACATGCTCAGATTGCTAAGTGTCGGACATTATGGAAAGGATCAGAGCCAACAGACTCCATTGACAAAAACAGTGATTTCACAGTGTAACAAGAACAAGAAATCAGCCCAACCTTTATTTGTCTTTCCACTGTTCCAGCAATCACAAGTTTTTGGTTCATAAAACATAGAACGTGTTTTATGAACATCAATGATGACATTGATTTTGTCATCATCAATGTAAATGTGTTTAGTTCAACTCCACATTAATGGAGGGAGTTTCATTAAGTATTCGCCTGCACTGCCAAATCTGCACAATTCTGGCATTATTTTGTCAGGGGATTGGTTTACATTTCCTGTCTGTCTTCTAGGAAGAGACAGCTTCCAAGAGGAGGTGGTTCAAGCAGGTTTGAAGGGTTTCATTGGCTGCCTCTCCTCAGTCCAGTTTAATCACGTGGCCCCTCTGAAGGCAGCACTGCTGAATCGAGGGAGCTCATTGGTCACCATCCGGGGTCCACTGGTCCAGTCAAACTGTGGGGCGCTGGCGGATTCCATCACATCACACAATCTGCGAGGTAACACACACTGTCAGTCAAGCATCTGCATTCAACCAATCCAAAACCCATTAACAAGTATGCAAATAAACTACCTCCTTGCTGTTCTTCCAAGCTGGAAGTCTGTTGTTGCTAATCGGCTCCTGCTGGTCACCACACAGCAGTTTCATTCTCTCTGTGTCACTTCAGTATACTCATATGCACTGTTATGTTTTTGCACCAAATGCCCAAATAAACGCAACAGACCACACTATTACTTGAGTAAATGCACTGAGGTACATTCCACCACTGGCCAAGAACACTAATTATTTCAAGACTGAGGTGGCGTATATTGATCCACACAGAGTTTAACTTTTTCAGAAAAACCCCAAACACATTGAGCCAATAAATCCACAGAGAAAACAGCACAGAGAAAGCCGCAGACCCACAGAAACAACATCACGATGGCATGAAGTTACTGCGACCAGAAATATTAATTAAGAGTCCACTGCCGAAGTGGATGTGTAATTAATGCACACATTTGAGGTCTTAGCTTCGCATCTACACACACATGCATTGAGGGTGGTGTGCAGTGAATGTATTCGTAGTACATTAGTGAGATGTCAACAGGCAATTTGTAACTACTTTTTGGCAGCCAGCAGCTACTTCCTGGGAAGAGTGCTGGAAACAGTTTTCTCTGCAGTGTGTTCTTACAGGATGACTAATGTTTGTTGGGTCAGATCTATCCAGTCAGAGACAAGAAAAGTAACAAAGAATGTAGAAGGAAAGGTTCTAAACCAAATTCCTTACATGTCCCTTATATCTATATTTTGTTTTTTTTGGTATTTTGATTTAACATTTAATTGTCATTTGAAACTCCTTAATAAAGGTCATTGATCATCCATCTTTTAAAGTGCCTTTTCAGAAGTTCCACAGACAATTGTCTGAAGTAGGCTGCTAATCTTTCAGACATTTCTACATTTTATTATTGTGTCATCAAGAATGGTTGAGGACCCAAAAGGCAAACACGAGCCAGAAAACCAGATTAATTGAAAACTGTACTTAAAAAATAGCAGGTTCTTTGAGATCAGGAGTAGTTGTGGGGTCATTGATGAGGGGGTGTCCAGGTAGGTGCAGGGCAAAGGTCCCACCATAATGTCAATACATTTCAGGTGTAACTGAGAAATGAAATCTGTATACTGGAAGGTGTTTGTCATTGTCTTTCACCAAGCAACAGAGAAAAAACAGCACAGCATACATACACTGACTTTCTAACTTCTACTTCCACAGATCAAGTTGCAACAACGAATAAAGATAAGGAGCAGCATGGAGGTGATACCCAAAGTGATGTGGCTGTAATAGCAGGTCTGCTCTCCTCTTTTGTTGTTACTTATTTGGCTTTTTGGTTCTAGGAGTCCCATCTGTTTTTTCTCACTCTCTCCATCTGCCTCCATCTTAATCATTGTTTCTGGTCTTGTACTATCTTTGTACTTAAAACACATTTACACTGAAGGTTCTATTTTGGTATTTGGCGCAGAAAGTGGTGTTGTTTTGGGGTGGTACACTGAGGTTATTCCCTGGATTGAACTGGTTTGAGATGTTTAACCCCCCAGTACCACTGAAGGGTAGCTATAGCTAGGGTGACTCAAGACTAATAGCCAGCACTATTAAGTTTTGGTAAAACATAGAGGAAAGGGCACCAGGTCAGGACGTAACATATAACACATTTTCAACAAGATGTTAAAACATTTGTTTATTTATTTGGTGCGTAATGGCTACAGGTTTTTGGACAATGGAAGAAGAGAGGTGGGGGACTAAAGAAAAGGTTTCAGAGCTCTGGGGTTGCCTACCCCTGATACTGACTTTGAAGACTTGTCTGCTCAGTTTTTTTGTTTGTTTGTTTGTTTGTTTGTTTTTGCCCCAGATGAATGCAGAAATATAAGTGTCTAACTTCCTCAAGAAAATTTAAAGTTATTACAGCCAGAGGTGGCAAATTAAGCTTTGTACACATTTCTGAATGTATCTCCCAAACACATGAAACTGTGCACGGAGATCCCAAATGATTGAGCTGCACATGCTGAAATACTCTACTTTTATATCAAAGTTTAACTTGATCAGAATCAGGGCACAACGACTCGAAGGTTGTAAGGATTAAAGGGTGGATGCCAGAAGATTGGTGACAAACAGCAGAAGGTTATCTGCATACAAGAACACCCTCTATAATATATGATGATATGAAATATGCTATTGTATATTTGCATACTGCTACAAGATGGAAAATATGGTGACCATCAGATCTTCAACATTTATAGAAAATTGAATTTGACCTTAAAAGAATCATCATGCAGTTGACAGGGTATTTGATCTGCATGTTCCAGATAACACTAAGTTTTCACTGAGGAAAAGCTGTCCACAGGACTTCTGAACTGTCAGGCCTCATGATGGATAGAGCTCTATGTTTAAATGAGATAAATCTAATGAATGTGAATATCTATGATTCCCACTATATTTATTGTATGATGTAGCATATGCTTTCTTATTTTACCTTGTATACAAGTCTGTCTCCACAATATTCCCAAAAGTTTGTTTGGTACATCCCAGATGCACTAGGTAGGGTACACTTGACTGTGATCTGTGCCATGAAGCGTGACGAGCCGTTTGACTGCTATGTTTGGAGGCTGGTTTTAAAACATTCATTAAAAATCAAGTTGTTTCAATATTTGATATTACACAGTGGAGGGTTAATGTGTGTGCCTTCTTTGCTCCTCAGGTGTGGTGACAGCAGTGGTATTCATCACAGTTTGTGTCCTAGCTGTGGTGACCCGCCTCCTGTACCGACGACGGACCCAGCGGACTAATGACAGCATCAAGGAGAAGGAGCACCGCCACAGCATGGAGACTGAAAACAGGACAGAGATGCACCTCCATAGCTCTGTCAGGGACACCATGAAGGAGTATTACATCTGACTACATAAGGGAGTACTACATCTGACTACATGGAAGAGTACTGCATCTGACTACATGAAGGTGGACTACATCTGACTACAACATGGTGGACTACATCTAAGGACAACATGGTGGATTATAACTACATGAAGGTGGACTACAGTCCACTACAATATGTTGGACTACATCTAACTACACAATGGTAGTCAACATCTAACTATATGAAGTTGGACAACATCTGACCACATAAACGTGGACTACATCTAACTATATGAAGCTGGACTACATCTGACTGCAAAATGGTGGACTACATCTAACTACAATGTGATGGACTCCATCTGACTACACAAAGGTGGACTACTTATAACTGTAAGATGGTGGACTACATCTAACTACATGAAGGAGGACTACATTTGACCACATAAACATAGACTACATCTAACTACATGAAGGAGGACTACATCTGACCACATAAACGTGGACTACATCTAACTAGAAGAAAACGAACTACATGAAGGTAGACTTCATCTCTCCACAGGAATGTGGACTATGTCTGACTACACAAATATGGGCTACATCTGAGTAGACTAAGGGGTTGTACATCTGACAGGAGTGAGTGACCTCTCTCATACATAAGGCTGACAATCTGCTGTTGCAGCATTTCATATGAACACAGATCTCTGAGCTCAACACCTGCACATTGACCAAAGGCACTGCAAACACCCAGGGACCTTCCTGCTGTGTGGACTAAGAAGCAAAAACAGAACGGGGTTGGATCTTTACACGTTTGACGTTGCAGAAACTGTGAGAAATGGAGCTGCTGTGGTTTTAAACCAGCAGATGATTGAGAGAGGGAGAATGAATTAAGGGAACCTGCGGCACCTCCTGAATGTGCACACCATTTTCGTACTAACTCCAAATGCTGAATATTTCTGCATTTCAGTAGAATATACTTAATGATACATGGAAATCAAAAGAAGTAGGCCTGGCCTGTTTTGTGCACATTCGCTGCCGTCTTTTCTTAGCTTGGTGGTGAATGTTGTGATGTTGACAGGGAAGAGGAACAGGGGGCCAATACTGCCTACTGTACGAGTGCCTAATTTGCATTTCCATATGAAGGAGCTTGATATCTTTCAGCCCAAAAAAACAAAACAAAAAAAAAAAACAGATGGACGTCAGTAGAAATTTTAATCACCCAGTAGCTCAACAGCATCAGCTATTTGACCATTAGGTGAAATGTGAAATGTTTCTCTCAGTTGGGTTGTTTTTTTTTTTGTTTGTTTGTTTGGTTTTTTGCACTGCACTGAAAGTAGTATGAAAATCAACAGAGCAGGAAAAACTAATGAAATCATTAAATTACTTTCAACTCAGAGGTGTACCAAGTTTTTGGACTTACCGAGGCCAATTAAGCAAATGTTTTCATGGTAACTTTATCTGTTTGTTATTTTTATTTATTTGTATCAACGGGATAAGTGGGTTCTTTCTTTATTTTTTCTGTTTTTAACATTTTACATACATGTTTCTATACAGACGAGTGACAATTCAAAGAAAATAAAGATGTGGAGAAAAATAATAAATGCAGGTGCTACCACATAGGCGCATCGCATGGTACAATTAAGCAATGAACATCCCATTATGCTCTTTGGCATGTATAAGAATGCAGAGCAGGTCCGGTTCATTCTGGACACACAGAGGCAATATTGTAGACAGGCTGCAGTGCAAAAAGCTCTCATTAGTAAGACAAACACATGTTTAAGAGTTCTTCTACAAAAATGGGGGAAAAAAGTGATCTTGTCGGATGAGTCATCCTTCGACTTATTCTCAGTGCATGCAAGAGAACACTACAAGCCTGGATGCTGGAACCCTGTCTGGTGGTTCTCACTGCAGGTAAGAGATGGGCGACCAGACTACTATGGAGAGATTTAAAAACATTTCTATCCTTATCAGTGTGTATCACTGAAGATTTGGACTAATAGGGCTCTCCACCATCATCATTAAAACATAAGGGAAGATTTTTTTAAAAGAATGCTCTTCATCCCTCCAGTAGAGATCAGAGATGTGTAGAATCAATGCCAAGCTGTTCACAAACATATTGGCCAAACACACAAGACACTACTAAGACCCTCTATATTGGTTTTGGTATTGGTAATTTGTCACCCGTCTGTATACATGGAGTTGTGTCATGTGATTGCTCTTCTTAATGATTTGTACAACTGCTGTTTTATTAGGGGTATATTGTAAAGATGGATAATTTAATAATAAAAGTGAATATATTCTTATCTATCTGTTGCAAAGTGGTTTTACTTGTAGTTAATAGTTAGTTTGTCAGTATGTTGATCCTCCTGTTTTCTTTGCTTTGGCCCTTTAATTCTGATAAAAGGATATATTAATGGGATATTACAAAATGATATTTTAGCCAACAGAGTTCCTCCTTTGTGTCAACAGTTGTGTTTGTCCCTCTCCTGTTTCATCGTGACAGCGCCCTCATACACAAAGCCAGCTCTGTAAAGAAATGGTTTTCCCAGTTGGATGTTGAGGAACATGACCGGCCTGCACAGAGCCCCAGGGCCGTGCCCAGGACATATTTTTAACTGAGGTCCAGCAGCAGCCACTGGAAGTAGAGGGAAATTGTCACAATATTCTGCAGTCCAGAGCAGAGACTTCCATCAGGAGGTGATTTTTCTTCATATGCAGCAACAAAGCATGATAAAGCCAAGTACTATGTCGTAGATTATTAAATTCAACACATATTTAATTTGATTAAGAATGTTTAGTCTCTCTCATTGATTAAACAATATAAGCATAATATAAATAATATGACACTATAATTTGATTATTTAAAACTCCAGTGTGTAAGATTTAGAAAGATCTATGGGCAGAAATATAAAATTATAATTATAAATAATCACCAGATAAGAAGAATTGTTGCGTTTATGTTAGCTTAGAAAGAGCGTGTCCTCTTTCATGGAGTCTGCCATGCTTCACTGTGTCATGCCCACAATGGACAAACAGACAAGGGAGGGTGAGGTGTGGTATTCATTTTGTTGCAGGGTATTCAAGTTCAACACCATGTGTTACATGATGTGACAGGTCACATGGTGTCTTTCAGTGTGATTTTACATGTTGAAATGATGAAATTAACAGGAGCCAGGGAGCTCAATGTGTTATCGCTACAGTGCTACAGACTTAGATTAGTTACTCTTTGGGATGAACTACTTTCTTGTTGGGACTGAACTCGAATGCTGACATCAGTGTTGGACCAAACTGATGCTCTTGGGAGAAAATTTCTGCAGTCAGGTTCCAACATGGGTGGAATGCTTGAAACCAAAAGGTTTGAGAAGAAGGCCTCACGCAAGTGCACTGTAAAACAGAACATGGGAGAATTCTAAAATTTTAAGGCAAACAAATGTCAGCAATTTAATTTAAATTAGGTTAATTAGGCAAGTAATTCGTAGTAGGCATTTAATTTAACTTTGTATCAATATTGAATTGTCATTTGTCAGAGCACAGAGTAATAAAAATGTGTCCATAGTGCCCGCTTTATTTTTAAATGACCTCATATCGTGGAGTAACTTAAAATTGCACACTACAGGAGTAAATGTGAGTTGTTTGACTGAGTCCGCATGAAATAAATGCTAAAAGTCAAAAGTTACAGTGCTTTGGTAACATGCCAAGATACAATGATTTCACATTGCTGACAGACCTCTATGCACATACTTCTACAAGCTTTAGCTTGTCTTTGCATTTGAACCTCATAAAATTAATAAAATAAATCTCATTACAAAGTAGTTTGATTTTAACCCAAACATATTTAATAATTGTAAATAATTTATATAAGCTTATATTAACAGATTATGCACCAATAAAAAACACACAGGCGTGATTATTATATTTGACTTGTGTTATCACATTTTAAATTGTCCAACACTTGGTTTATAAACAAATACCTGCTAAACTCAGGACATTCCCATCAGCCTCAGCGTACTGTGTGTTCAGTACTATTCAAAGAATGTTAGTATGGTACCGTACTACATGATGATGACTATACTAAAGATTAAAACTACTAGCATGGCTGTGTTATGTCCAGAAAACAGCAATTAACATTTGTCTTTTACTGAGACAGAGAAGGCTCATCACTCAAATGTCCCAGGTTCTAACAAATGACGTCTGGCTTGTGTGTTGCACTCTGCTCATAAGAACAGCAATGCTCCTTCTGGCAAACAGATTATGCTTATATTAAATACTATGGCTGCTTTGAATAAAAAGACTGCGAAGATAGAAAATAGAATATAAAACAAATTATTTTAACACCTTTGTCTGTATTACATATTAACTTGTTCATTGCATCCGTTTTTATATTATAGAATGAGAAGTTTGGAGCTCTTGTTATTTTTAGTTCCATAGTTTTTATATAATGGTTTTACTGTTCTGGCCCACTTATTACCAAATTGGGCTGAATGTGGTCCATGAATTAAACCGGGTTTCACGCCATGCTTTGCTTTGTACACAAAACATATAAATAGATTAAACTGACATTAAAATAGAATCAATCAAACTAGGTGAGTTTACCTTGACACTGATTACTGTGTCTACGGACAGTGTTTAGGGAATGCCTGGCCTTAACATGAACTACAGGTCAAAGAGGGGGTGCAACGGTGTGAGTAGCTAAAAGCTTTTTCTCTGCCTAGAGTCCTCTCCTGACGGGAGGATCCAGTCCTGTAAATCATCCATAGGAGCTTGAAATTATCGGTCACCAGGAGAGAGACACCAGCAGTATGAGAGAGGTTAGAGGGTATGTGGTGACATCTAGTGTCCAAATGACAGAACACGGCAATGCACAGCACCTTTTAACAGCAAGGGAATTGGCTGTGTGTTTTAGATAAGGGCTATTAAGAGAATTAAGAAACACTCAATTGTTTCAAATGTAATTCCTTAAAAAGAATCTTTGGTCTTCATTTAACAGGAACTTTATTCCAGATATATGGTATGCATGAAAACTGCTGCTTTCTGTGTTTAGTTTAGAATTTTCGGAATAGTATATAAAGACCATCTGGGAGATGTGGATGCTTCATAATGAAGCACATCAGAAATGTATTTGAGTCCTGAACCATTCATTCATAACCCAACAGTAGAATTTTAAACCAGTTCTTGGACATAGAGGAGGCCTGCATAAAAATAATAATAAAAAAAGTACCAGGGGTACTCAGATACTCAGGGGTACTTTCTAGTCTCAATGAGGACTCATTGACTGACACTGAATCACCTGCAGCTACCTCAGGGGCCTATACAAAACCCAGATACAGGGACCCCCTTGAAGACTGTCTTTGAAGTGACTATTAACATTTTGACAGGAAAAAAACTTCAGATGGTTGTGAAGACACAAAATAAATACAAAGAGACCATAAAGCAAGTACAAGGGGTTTTTGGGTAGACCCGCTGTGTCTGTCCATGGCTGCAGCTGTCTGAACCAAAAAAAGCTGAAATTTCTGACTCTGTAATGAAATTTGACACTCAATCATTTATAGATTTATTTTCGTCTTTGTTGATTGTGTCAAGGGTTCTCCTGAAGCTGGGGTGGTTTTATAGGTGTGTTGCCTTATATAGGATGGTGCCCTACTTCTGTTCTTTACCCCCTGGTGATAAAATGTCATCAGCCTTGTGCAGCACAGAGCTAAGGACAACATAAGTGTGAGTCCATTAAGTGAAATAGTGATTCTGCAGACAATTTTATTACAAATACAGAAGTATTCCAGCAAAGTAATGAATGTAAAAAAAAAAAAAAAGTATTCACTAAGCAGGAAAAGTCCAACATTTTAAGAACGATTCTCAACACACAGCTTGAATGAATTTATGGATTTAACCATTAACAATCAGATTCTCTGAGTCACATATTGGACATCCAGACAAACAGACAACTTCTCTAAAATCACAGAAAGTGGAAAAGTCCACATTTAAGATTCAACTTTTTTGGAATCAGGATTGCAATCAGGAGGTAGAGCAGGTCATCCACTAATCAGCTGTTTGGCGGTTTGATCCCCGTCTCCTCCAGTCTGCGTGGTGAAGTGTCCTTGGGCAAGATGCTGAACCCCAAATTGCTCCTGAAGGCTGTGCCATCAGTGTGTGAATGTGTATGAATGGTCAGCTCCTCAAACTGATGAGCAGTTGGCACCTTGCATGGCAGCCAATGCCATCAGTGTATGAATGTGTGTGAATGGGTGAATGAGATATGTAGTGTGAAAGTCTTTTGAGTGGTCAGAAGACTAGAAAGGAGCTATCAAAGTATAGTCCATTTACCCTTTACAAGAGTCAAGCTCACCAAGAGAAGCCAAAAAATGATGGCACACTGCTCTTTATCAGGTAGGCTCATAAATAATAATGAACAAAACATATTTTGAATTTAGCGAAATTCAAGATGAAATCTCCTTTATGTCATTTACATCTCCTAGATATAAATGAGCACTAATCAAGACCAAAGTGGTTTTCTTATCCTTCTCAAATGTCTGCTGAGAAGTAAGTCTCACAGTGAGCACTGTGCAAGGTCTCTAAATTCTCTCACAGCTGTCTTTTTTCCTAATCTCAGCTAAAAGAAAAATGAGACATACTGTACTGTACTCAAATATGTCTCAATTTGATAAGCACTATCTCAGTTATGTCTCAGTGAGAAATATATGTGGTCCTGTCTCTCACTGCACACTATTTGAGTTCTCAGATTCTCTTATATTCTCTTTTCAGTTTCAGTGTTTCAGCAAAAAGAAAAATGAGAGTAGTGCAAGCTCTCAAATGAGTCTCAATATAACAACATATATCAAAATGATTTAATATTAAACCTCAATCATATTTCAGTTTATCACATGCCAAATTTTGAGAAAACAAGTAATCAATTCAGGGCAAATATTTTATGAGATATATGGTTTATTTACATAATGTTCAACTTACAAAATTTGTTGATTCATTAATTAAAATTTTGAGCTCCAAAACGTAAACCATTAACACAAACAGCCATGATGTGCTCAAAAGACCCCTCTTGGATCACCTGCTTTATTTTCTTACATTAATTCCTACTCTTATCCGTTTTTTCTGTCTGCCATTTTGGCCCTCTGTCTGTTATGCATGAATACATTTATCGTATTAAGGTCCCATACAGCATCTTACCAGCAAACTACACCTTGAGTCTGGACCAGTGGTCTGGAGCCTCTCTGTTAACAGGTTGGGGTGTGTCGTGGATACTTTTCTAAAAGTTTCAAAAACCTACACTGCCTATGACTGCTGATTAAGAATGGTTATTAGTGTAATTGTTATTAGTGTTATTGATACGGTGACTTATTATTGTTATTTTATAATATAATTATATTGTTATTATTATTACTACATAATTATTATTCCCATCATTGTGGTTATTACTTATTTCATTACTTAGCAATTTGAATCAGACCATGGTGTTTCCTGCATAATCCTTGGACAATATTATGCTAAGCTCCATTTAAGAAATACCATATATTAATATTACTGTAGAAACAGAAGAAAAAGCAAAAACAGTCTTCTTGTCAATTTGGCATTAATATAATACATAAATACAAACTTTTTGGCCAGATTTGTTGCATCAACTTGTGACCAGCTTCACTACGTCATGTAAGAAACATAATACAACATTTTAAAAAAGTTTTTAGCATTGGAAAGTGTACCGTACTTTATTCCTAAACATGCAGACAGAAAAAAAAAATAAAAAAATTGTGGCATTAAGAAGCTATCAAATGCTTACATGGAAATATGAATCATAGCAATGAATGAATTCTTTAGCCAAATGGCACAGATACCTTTTGAATGAGTTGGGAAGTTAAAGGCTGGTTTGATTCCATGGCTCAGCTGAACAATTTGCCCTGTTCTGTCAAAGTCATTTGGCTTGAAGTGTTCACTGTAGAGCAAGGAAGTCTCAGTTGCCACAAAACCTTCCCGTTACACTGCCATCTACAGTCATCACGGTGATGATGTACGAAGGGCAGAGATGATGAGGGGGCAGAGAGCAGAGAGGACGTGTCTATATTTTCCTATATTTTCTGTTTATCGTATCCTCTCTCCTCTCTCCTTCACCATGACACACACCTAATACACGGTTAATTAGCAGTTGTACCAGTGTTTAAATTTGGTGTGCGTGTAATACACCAACCACAACGTATTAGTGAGATAGAAATGAAATGAAGTTTTATCCAGTATCATTTACCACACCTTTAAGGATAACAGACTGTTATTTACATTTATATTTATGATTGGCCCAAAAATCTTGTTCACCGATTTGCAATTCTTTGAACTGAAATGGTCTCACAGTGTTATGTCCTTTTAACCTCAAGTGCAGTTGTGTATGGTCTATGTGATAAGTCTTTTTGTCAAATTACTCATGCCGGATTTTAATGCTCTTGTCTTACAGCTTATGTCCTGAGATGTGAGGAGGCCAAGTTCAAGAACTGTAGGGCCAGAGCAGGTTCTAAGGAGTAGGCCACTGCTATAGCCTACAGTATGTGGACCGCTTTCTTTCTCACCCTTTCTTTTTCCTTTTTTATTTTCATGGACCAGTATCTGCCAAGTCAACTTTGAGGTTTGGTAGTATGTGAGTTACTAGTAGTAGGTTCTCAGGTCTTTTTCACATGGTTCCATGTGCTTAATCCAAACCCAAGTGTGATTACTGAATTGAATTTTAGTACTTGCTTGGTATTATATTTCATCAGCTTGTGTACAGTTTGTGAATCACTGTTCTTGGATAAGGATTTATTTTCATTGGCCTGGTTGCGATTAAACTATTATTAGAGGAAAAGACATGGAAGGACACCTGGAGATTTGCCAAGATGCCACAGTAGACCTCTATCTCAGCTGCTTCCCAGTCCAAACATAACCCAGACCATAATCTATCAGCGTCTGCCATGTCCTCTGCCATTCCTCCACCAAATAGTCTCCCTCCCTTCTGAACTGAAGAACTCGATTCTACAACTGTATCTTGCTCTCCGATGTCCTCTTCTGTTGTCCCTGCTGCCCAGGAGACTAAAGCTCCAAGATTAATTAAAGAGGTCAAATGTCCTCACTGTATACTTGCTTGCTGTAAGAGAAACATGGCCAAACACAGCTGGAGGAAACACAATGATACACCAAAGGTCATAACAGTGACCGATGACTTAAAGATTGCCTGTGTGGATCTGCCGACAGACAAATTGTATTGTGCAGTGAAGTCTTACCTCATTTCTTAGAATATGAATTTCAAAAGAGTTTTGACTGAGCGCGAGCTGTGCAAGGCATGCAAACTGGATTGAAAGGGAACACTTATGATTAGACTAAAGCAGGAGATGAATATACATATATTTTTACCGTGAGGGCAGAATCTCTAAGGGATCATCCATTTCCCATCCTGACTGCCTTTCAAGCCACATGAAGTCAGTGTAACAGCACAGCAGCTCAGCAGAAAAAACTCAAGATCCCTCTACCACAGCTGACTGAAATAAGTCCTGATGAAGATAAGCATCCATTCACTGGTTCCTGTAGATCACCACCACCACGTGCTGAGGAGGATTGTCCTGGTCTATTGAAGCTAGGTGGCTGGGCAGCTTCACACAGACATCAACGTAAGATTTTGGATTAGGAGTGACAGAGTCACACTATTGACTGCAAGACACAACACTGAATGATTTTTTTTAGCAGTAAGCTGAAATATAATGCTTGCATTGGTCATGAGTTTTGGGTAGCGGCTGAAAGAATGAAATCGTTGATACAAGCGACTGAAATGAGCTTCTTCCACTGGGTGGTGGGCTCAGCTCCAAGTCATGCTGAGCATTGTGGAGACACCAAACTGCATGCAACCCACTCTCACCTCTATGTATAACATTCTTTTTGGATTTAATTTAAATGATATATATTTATAATTTTGAACAGTTTTGTTATGTTTACCTTTTATTAGACTGATAGGTGGCAGTGTTATTGCTGTGTAAACCTGGACATTTCCTGTGCTCTGTAAGTAGTGATCTCACCTGTCAGGAGGCAACTTTCTAAACTAATCATCAAATGACCTAGTGACAGTATTGGTATTTAATATTAGTGTGTACTGTGTTGTCCTCTTGAAATGTCACTAACTGTATAAGTAAGTTATGTAGCCAAAACATCACTTACTGGATTCTTTTAGAACTTTAGTTCATTGTAAATGGTAAATGGACTGTACTTGTATATCTCCTATCTGGTCTCAAAGCAGTTTTTACAGTATGTATCTCATTCACCCATTCACACACATTCATACACTGATGGCATTAGTTGCCATGCAAGGTGCCAACTGCTCATCAGTTTGAGGAGCTAACCATTCATACGCAGCCTTCAGTACCAATTCAGGTCTGTGTCTTGTCCAAGAACACTTCAACATACAGACGGAGGGGATCAAACCACCAATCTTCCTCTAGTGGGCAACCCACTCTACCTCCATGCCACAGCTGATCTGTGATCATCAAACATTATTTATTTATTTAAAACTAGCACAGCTTGTTAAAATGTGTGACTGTATGGAAATGCTTGCTGACTACAAGTGTAATGTGCACTGTGCATGGCTGACAGTTAACCATGCAGGTCTTAAAGCAGCCATCTCTACAACTTCAACTTAATCAATCCTAACACTGTGAATTCTTTACTGTAAAACCAAAACTAAACAACCTACTCTCAACTTTCTGACATGACATGTTCTCCAACACAAAAATAGATGAATGACATATTCATGATGATAGTAGGACGGTGGAGATCAACTGACTTAATTCAATTATATTTTGATTTAGATACCCTTTACACTATGTCTTTAATTAATTTAATTATTTGTCAACATTGGGGGTCATGATCTTCTGTGCCACTTGTCCATGGAAAAACATGTAGGCAAATAGGATTTTCTTGTAATGCGATGTGTATTTGTCCTTTCAAAGTAAAAGATAACTAAACAATAAAACATGAATCATGAAACATGAAGTTATTGTTTTTTTGTAAAACTAAGATAAGGTAATTGTTTCAATTATGCAACACCTTTCACTAGCAGGTTAATGACCTTTAATGTGATATGCAGTGGTAATAATTTGATTTTTTTTTTTCAGATGGACATGCGTTGCCAAAATTGTGGTGTCATGCTAATGCTAATTTAAGCAACAATATTATACGAGAATTTAGTAATATCACTATCACCCACAGGCTCAAAAAGTCACCTACAGAACATTCAAACACTGTTTACAACAAAGGTTGGTAATGGAACTGGAGCTTTATGAAAAGGTGTGAAGGGACAACTCTTGGCTACAAACCTTAGCACCATTCAGGCCAGGAGTAATACAGTGTGATTACATCTCCTGATAGCTCAAGATAATGTCCTATCCATCATCCAACTAGTGGAAATCGTTTTAAGTCTCACTTTATGCGACGTATTTGTGTCAAACTAAAAGAAATCAGAGTACACACACAACAGTTAGAGAAGAATCATTTTATGTTGAAATGACTGGACTCCTTCTATAATGATCAAATGCTGGTGAAGAACGTTTCTGTTCATACATCAGTGATTATCCAAGTCTGCTTAATCTCATTAGAATCACTAGTGGTCCACCAGGCATTCACATGGTGTGTAAGGACACACTCCTTGGATTTAAGGCATTTCACAGTGACAGGACGACAGGCAGCTGCTGGTGACCTCAGCTCGTCCTCTCAGGCCCTCCCTCCAGTGCTCGGCCTGTCCGGTCTGTGAGCTTCATGCAGCGTTAGAATCCATACTTCTCCTTCAGCTGCTCCACCAGAGTGATGTACTCGTTCATGGCATCCTCTTTGCTCTTGCCTAACAGTTAAACACATAAAGACACATTAATGAAGACATTAGTGCCAGGCCTGCTTTAAACACTGACATCCTGTGCATGCAGTGTGTAGTCCTGAGGACTCACAGCACTGCATCTTTGGTTCACATGAAGCTTAATTACTGGGTGATTTCTCTCTAGTCTGGTCCTCTGGCTATCCGTGTCTGCCAACATTAGTTTTGGACAGAGGATATTAAATAACTTTAAAGAGAAAATCTGTATACTTTGGCCAGAATTAAAGTTCAGGAATGCTGAATGTTGACATCAACAGAACGTGAAGAGGTAACAGCTCTGTTGCAGAGATATACTGAAAACATTGTGCTGGTGATCGTGTGTGACTGTAGCGTGTAGTCTACCCTCGGTCCAACAGGATGAAGCAGAGGACCGGGCGGATTGGAGGGACAGAGCTGCTGAAAGCTGACAGATAGCAGGCAGCCCGGGGGAGCTTTGGGGGAAGAGCCGGCAGGCTCTGAGCTGAAGCTTGTTGGGAATGAAGACCCGGAGTCACTCCGGATTCTGCTTTGATGTGGAGCAGTTCACTGGCGGGAGGACCGCTCAGAGTTCTTTAAACTTTGGGGATTAAAAAGAGTATTTATCTTCGCTCTCAGTGCACACGTCCATTGTTATTGCAGCTGTTTGTGGAAACCCAGAGCTTCGTGCTCGTACTTTATCCAGAGAACAGACAAAAAGAACCGTGATGAGGAAGTACTGAAAATGGGCTTTACTTTACTATGAACTCACTTAGCTTTGTCTTTGTCTCATAGACAGACCAGTATGAATCCAGACTTTGTACAAATCGCCATGGTGATTTCATTTTTTTGGCATCCTTTTGATCCAAATAAAATCCTATTTATCATTATTTATTTTGGCTTCATACCTCCATAGCATTAGTAAGTGACTTATGGTTCAGAGTTCCTCAGGCAGCAGTCATATTGTACCTACTTGACATTACTGTAATGAGAGTGTAAAGTTCACTACACGTTTCTGAGGACATCTGAAAGTTTATTGCACGTCTGGACTGTACACATCATCCTCACTTCCTAGACCATCGAGCATGTGGGCGGCAGTTACACATTGTCCCTTTGAGGATAATTGTGGAAAGGTATACACAGATTATGAATAATTGGATTTGCTTGGATTTGGTAGCTGTTCTTTTCCTTTGTAATACCACTGTGCTCAATAAAGAGCAGGTACCTCCTTGATAAATGGCTGCATGTTCATAGGTAGTAGAGTAAGTTCAGAGGTTTAGAAACATTTCTGTAACAAAGTGTGATGGTGCAGTCGGGTGAGGTTATGTGGTACAGTACCACAGTACCACTTACTCCACTAGGTGGAGTGTGGCACACAGTTAGAATGCAGGCTGTAAACAGCGAAGAAGGTTTCCAGCAGGCATCAGTAAAGCTCAGCCTCACCTTCTCTTCCAACAGCCTAAATGTCTACAATGGTCATCCTGCTTCTGTGTTCTGACATATGACTTTAGCATCTTGCACACATTGCAGTCACTAGACGTAACCACATGGATACCACAAGACCTGATCAGCCAACAGAGGCTGCTTCTGTTTGTTCTTCTGTTACGATGCCTTCAATTCACCTCACTGCTCTCCCTTTAATAAATGGAAGAATAATCACAGCAGTGTCACAGATTAATGTTCAGCATCAGCCTAACTGTGATGAAATCTCTCACAGGGCGGTAATAGGCTTTCATTGTATCCATGTGATCAGGGGCTCATGCAGGTAAGCGCATTGAAAGCAGCAGCGCCCTCTACTCGTTAGTAGAGTGCACATGGAAGTTCATTTTCTGTCAGATGACATGACATCATCAGCTGTCAGTGCTGACAGTCCTGTAGGAAAAACTCAAGCATGCGACATGTTTGAAATCTTTCCAAACGTAAACTTCATTCTGATCTTCTGTCACATTACATCATATTATCAACAACCTGCACACACTGCTGCTACGGAAACACACACACTGAGGAGTAGTTGCAGTGTTTCCCACAGAACAGTGCAAGTGTGTTACATTTGATTTAAATACATTAACATATGTAGAGTACACACACACATCCCGCAGGTGTGTGAGTAGTCTATTACTATTCACACACGTGCTGACCCCGCCTCTCTCTGCCTCCAACAGGAGCTGCAGTATTTTTAGATTTTTAGAAAGTCGCCCGCAGCACTTTTCTCTGCAGCAGGTGAGCCACGTGTGGAGGAGGCTTGTTAATGAAGTAAGCCCATCAAAACTAGCACGGTGCCAACCAGATGTGTGTGTGTGTGCGCTGCAATCTGTGCTTTCAAATAAAGTGTGCTTTGTGTGTGTATGCTCTGGTTGAAGAGCAGTTTGTTTTACACTTATTAATTACATATTTAATAGTATCTAAAGTAAACATCAGCTCATTTTAAACACAGTATTAAAAAAGTATCAGAGCTTAGATACTTTACAAGCTTTCATTCTTTTCTCAGAGTGTCTGTTTAAAGCAGGACTGGACACGTACCTTTCTGCTTCTCCCAGGCGTCCCATTTAGCTTTCCCAGTGAAATCGAACATCCCTGGACGATCTTCAGACAGAACAAAGAACTAAATTAAATTCAACAAATGAGTTTAAATTGGATGTACTAAATGCATGTGCTGTTGCAGTGTGGGAACAGCCCACACTGCCTCAGCTCTACATTCAGAAAGTCTCTGGATGACTTGTCATTAATGCTTTAAACTAATACTTCCCAACAATGAGATTCAGATTCCTGGTATCTAATGGGAGTATTCATAAGCCACAGTCACCTGTGTTGACGTCGCCCACACTGGCCTGCTTGAACAGGGAGTAGACTTGCAGCATCTCTTCATCTGCTGGCTTCGCCTTCAGCTGCTTCACCTCAGCTGCCGCTGTGTCAAACTTCGCCTGCAGGGGACAGAACACTTTGTTACTCTGACACTACAGTAGGTCAAAGGTTCAGGATCACATATACAGCACATATCATGTTTTTGAAGCCGGAGCCTCGAGCTCGATGTCGACTGGTTACTCGCAGCAGAAATAAACGTGACAGTAGGCTGCAGTTTTTGGCTTGTACATCGTAGTACACACTGTTTGAGCTCCTGAAGGAGGACGTTCGAGTGGATAGGCTCTTTTTTCTTGGACTCAAACTAGATGCTACAATAGTGTTGTGCTACATGCTGAATGACTGGAAGACGTCATACTGAATACTGTGCAGACACTCCCTCAGCCTCTTTGTCTATAGTCATTTCTCCAGCTGGAACCAGGACTGAACAACTTCCTCCTCTGAAATGAGTCCTTCTACCACAACATGTAACAAAACATTCTTTTGTTCAAATGGCTGATCCTGAAGTCTGTTTGATTCTCTCCACTTTGAGCTCAGCTTAAGTGTGTGTGTCTTTGTGCAATCAGGTGACACGGTGACAGAGGCATTTCCCCCCTCTCTTCCATTCACGGTCTTCATCAATAGCTCAAATAAGCTTTGCTCTAGGAAATGGGCGTGTACTTTGACATGCATGCCGACATCTGTCATGCTAACAGATCTGTCCACATTCAGTAAGCAGTGTCCAGAGTTTATCGACGTAAATTTGACCACGATCCCCTATCAAGATCGAGAATCTGGGTCCCCTGAACCCCCCAGCACGGCGTGGGACATCCTTAAAATCTGTTCACTCGGACTGTGAATGCAGAGCCGAATGCAGCGGAGCTAAAAAGAGGCAAAATCCTTCAAATACAATGAGCTCATTGATTCACTCGGACCCCTCCACACACACAACAAAACCCTACTAGCTGTGCCACTCTGTACCAACTGGGCCAGAGGGGAGCACCAGTCTGGGTACTATTAGTCCCAATAAAATCTGGATTTAAGTCTGTTTATCTGCTCTTATTGCAAGTGATGCTCTACACGTGACATAAAGGAATGAAACAGACCGTTCAGTTCTGATGAGCGCTGCACAAAAACGTGTAGAAATAAATAAATCTAAGTATCCGACAGAATGTTGCAACAACTCTGAGGAAACCCCGAGGACTACAACATAATGAGAGTCACCAGGAAGAGCAAAGGTCAGGCTGCAGCAGCTTTGTCAACAGTGCAGATAGTCTTTCTCCAGCCTCAGGATTGTGTCACCTGACGGAGGCCTGTAGTAAGTCAAAGGTCAGGGAGAAGGCTCTTACCGTCCAGGTCACTCTCCAGATGTGACAGCAGGGCGCAAACTCTGCCTCACATCATTACTCAATCCGTCAGCGCACAGCTAGCAGCCATTTTGAATTCCTGAAGTCTTTATTTATTTTTTTATTTTTATTCACGCTTCCTTTCTCATTAACGGACTCCAGAGTTCGTTAGCACCACTGTTAAACCCGGGTCAGCTGGACTGTGTAATATTACATCGTGATTAAATACCACAAACTTAACATGAACCCCGTTAACACTCTGCATAAACGGACGCAGTCCCCGGTGCTGCGCAGAGCACCAGAGGAGGATAACGGTGAAGTCTCAGCTGAATAACACGTCGCCATTAGTGAGCTAACAGCTAACAATAGCCTCCACTGTAAACAATACTCTTTGTTTTGCCGCCGTGTGCTCATTTAAACAAAACAGGACCCGAGGCTACAGTTTTACTAAACCTCCAACGACAGCTAACGGCTTCCTCCGCCGCTCCTTTTCTAACGGAATATAACCGAGCTCTGAAGTGATACGCGGTTCCGTACACACCTGGATATCAGCCATCTTTTCTTACGAGTCCGATAAGACAAACTGCCCGCTCCGCTGACAGACGAACAGAGAGCCGTGGTGGGGTGAAGTCCGCTGACACCTCCCCACCACTCTATTGCAGCACCATATCGACCTCCGTGAATCCGCCCCCTCCTCATGCTATTGGCTGAAGCAACGATTGACACGATAATATCAGGGGCTATTATTGGGTGTCGTTAAGGTTGTAACCAATCACGCCTTTTAATAAAAAAAAAAAATGATATTTTTTTTTTATGTGTACTTTATTAACAAACAGCATGGTAAAGATAGAATATACAGGAAGAGGTCATATCTGGGTACACGTGACATCAGTGATCGATATCACTGATACATTTCTCATTTTTAGAAAAGAATAGTTGATGTAATGTATTGTTTGGAAAACTTAGATTTATGAATTATGAACACTAACATCAAACTGATGAAGTATTAATTAAGTATTTTAGTAAGAAACAGAATGAATATATTGCTTAATGAATGTACCGAGATTATGCCAAAGGTAAGACTAATATAAATGACATACACCTTCACCATGGACACAAAAGTCCTTTCAAAAATATTGTGGAGGGATAAAAATACAACCTGATATTAAGAAAGTAAACACCAGAGTTTCTTTCAGTTCAGTTTCTCTCTTTTGGTTTTTGTTGTCCTCGGGAGGAGAAACAGATCTAACCAACCACAGCAACAGTTCCTTCAGACACTGAAATCATGATGAGGAACCAGAGGGGATTGTTTAAAAAACAAAACAAACTAGCCTTCATGCGTGCTGAAACAAGGGATGAAGATTTGGAACTTTTGGAATGCCTTGAACCCTTTGTACCCGTCTGTGAGATACTACAAGAGTAGTAGTAGTATCTACAAGAGTCTGTGGATCAGGTTGAGTTTTTTATCCACTGATCCACCTCAGTCAGAAAAACATTATGTTCTGACATTTTTGGCTCATACCAGTTTAAAGTTTCATTCATTCATAGTTTCTAAACAGATCCATCTTTTAAATTCATTGGCACCTTTGTTAACATCAGCAACATCAGCACCCTCTTTCATCACTCTTTTTATTTAATTCATTTTCCGTGCACAGTGTGAGAGTTTCCCTCTGAGTGATTTTAATGCTTTCCTTTGCACTGCAGCGTTCATCTCATTAACGTCGGCTCCGGTGACTCCACATTCAGTTTCTCCTGCCATTTTTTTTCATTCTCAGTTTTCAACAATGTTTCTGCCTCGAACAGGCAAGACCTGTTTGTCATCCTGTGAAATTGCAGCAGCCTGAGACAAGTTCTAATCCATCAGGAAGAAGCAAGGATGTCAAATAACACAATATAATGTCTGTTATCAATGTTAATAAATATATTTATACTAATGTCAAACTATTTCCAGCACAGAGAAGAGGAAGTTACTAAAGCAGACATCAGAACTTTACATGACTGGACTGAACTCCAGTTCTTTTTGTTCACATACAGTAGATGGTTAACTCTCAGTATGTTTGATTTTCTTTTATTTCTGCCTTTTGAGCCTGCCCATCATTTGAAAGCAATGCTCTGCTGTGATCTGACAATCAAGTCTGTCATCAAGGTTACAGTAAGACCATGACTGGCTGGACGAGAGAATAAGGTTTGCATGTAACATGAGATCATGACTGGCTGTCAAAAGCAGCTCTCATTCATATGAAGACATTCTGCAGTGCTGAAGCATGAAAACAGTTAACAGGACAAGAGAGAGAGACAGAGGATAGACATGTTTCACTCTTTTGATAATCTTGTGGAAACTAACTGTAAAGCTGCATGGACGCAGTGCAATACATTGTATCTCTGTCATTCACACATAACTCATCAGTGCCTTATTAATCTTATTTATCAGTTCAGTAAACTGAACCAATAATTAGTGAAATGAATGGAAGGATGGGTTGGATTTGAAATGTCCAAATAAAAACAAATGAAACAGAAGGAAAATGAATGTACATTGTTATATGTGTCTCCTTTTTACAGATAGATTTAATGTGCCATAAATTAAATGTTAAATCTCAGTTATTCAGCCGATTGTCTTTAATACCAGAATGAATTGTTTCTATTATTGTCCAGTAGAGAGCAGCAGAGACAACCTTTAATGCAAAGCAGTTTTCATGAGCCACAACCTGTCACTGGACAATTGACTGTTTTATTTTGGCACTTTATTTTGGTGCTTTGTGGTTCTATGGAGCCCCTAAAGAACAATTAGGTGATTTTCTCTTCTCTTTCTTGTGTGAACTAGAGGTGGATATTGTCTCCACTCAACTATCTCATTATCTTGTGTTTGTCACAATATTCATATGTTCTGAACACAAGACAAAAAATATCAGTTTTAGGGACGTCAGGGTCTCATACATTTCCATTTCATAAAAATAAAAGGCTCCCTCACACTCCTGGTTTTGACATGCACACATCATGTATTATGTCATGCAACATTTCACTTCAAATCTCTGTTTTGATGTAGACATTTGTGAGGGCTGGCATCTACATTCAAAGCACTGCCCTGTCAGGTGGGGCCAGCGGTAGCTCCCCGCCTTTATAGGGACAGGTGAGGGTAATTAGTGCCTCTTTAGCTGTGTCCCAATTCAGGGGCTGCATCCTTCAAAGCACACATTTGAAGGCCGATTATGTCACAAGCGGCTACGCCAAGTACCAACTGACGGCAGGTGCGCAGCTGGTGACGCAACCAGGAAAAGCTTCGAAGACTAGACTTGAATTGGGACACAGCTTTTGTCTGAGGCCTGGCTGTGTGGCAAGTTTGCAATGTCTGTGCGGTTGTGGTGTGACTGTCCTGAGGTGATCCAGATTGAGCTCTGATCTGTGGGGAGCAGTCATGGCATATGTACTCCTCTTTGTATGCAGTGTGGTAGGTGTGAAGTGTAGTAGTCAACTGGATTGTAGGTTAGCTTGTCCTTGCAGTGTAAGTTACAGTGGTTGCAGTGATTGGTGTGCACATATGGT
The DNA here is from genome assembly GCA_023373845.1 of Nibea coibor. NCBI lineage: Eukaryota > Metazoa > Chordata > Actinopteri > Sciaenidae > Nibea > Nibea coibor. The sequence continues at coordinate 3,370,521 of CM041724.1, forward strand.
GGTTTCTGTGATAGAATCTCCCTGGAGTACCTTGTCCTGCCTATTGTCATTTTATCCTCTAGTATTGTGAAATAAAATAATTGGGACTAATCTGGCAGTTTCTTTTTTTTTTTTCTTTATTTTTCACGTCCACTGCCAGTATAATTCTCTTTTCCAAATAAATATTCATTCAACTGAACCCTTTAAAATTTGTGTCAATGCTCAGCTGGTCAGTGTCTCGGGCTAATATAGTTCTTTTCTATTTGCCCCCTTTGTAATCTGGGTGGGGTCACACCTGTAATTTCTTGATCTAAAATGTGTTTCTACATCCTTCAAACTTCTCAAGAAATTTTGGAGTAAAACATGCTCACAGTGATCGCCTCTCTGCAGAGTTCAGACATTTAAAGCTCCATTGAACTGATTTTTATTGATTCTTTTATGAGCAGAGCTGACAAGGTCTAAGTTTAGTTTTGTTGCTATAAAAGATGCTGCATATTTCTTCAGAGTTGTGAGCAGCGACATGGTTGATTCAGACTTACTTTTTTTCAAGTTAATATGTTTTAAATGGCTAAATACAGTAGCAGTTGTTCAAAAGAGAGGGGACATGTGAGATGGGCATGCCTGTTGTTTTAGGTTTGAACTTGCTAGTCTCCATCATGGTTGGGGCTTCCAGCATCCATGACATCATTGCCCTTCCCAAGTCATTCCGAGGTCATGACCTCATGAACTGTGCTGAGGAGGACCTGAGGTCTCTGTAACCCACAACAGAGTAAAGAGCATGAGGAGATGGAGACAATCTGCAGGGGTGTAAAGACTGAAGCTTTTGAGGATGTCTGCCAGCTGGACAGCAGATATGAAGAGGAGGAGAGAAAATGAGGAAGAGGTGGCTGCATCTGAATACTGTGACTTTGACAAAGAAGTGAAAAGGGAGGATGGAAACAGTCCACAGGATGGAAATATGACACAATGGATGGTTCAACAAAGAAGGAAAGTTTATTACCAAGTCTCCCTGATAGCAGGCAACACTTGAGGTTTATAGATACTGAACTTGTGTGGTGGTGGTTCAACATTTTTTTCAACGTTTTACAGTGACAGTAACATCTGTGAAGTTGAAGGGAGATACAGTATTTTTATATGTTCATTTGTTTGAAGTCGGTCTTAAAACATCCTACACATGCCTGCACAATATGTATTATTAAAGAGTCATCAGCCTGTGTAGAATTTGATTTGACAAAGTCCGCCTGCTGAAGCCGATAGAACAAAGAAACTTCCATGTTGTAGCATGGTACTATTGTTTGTATTTTGGCAGCAATATGATGTCGTACTTTTCAGTTGAATAAAGATCCCACACAGGGAAATTCACTTGTTACACAGGTCACAGTACACAAGGTGGGTGAGGAGGAAAATACCTAGAAATAATATCTAGAGATAAAAGATTTTTTAAAAGAAAGACCCTTCAATAAGGAAGACTGCATTCAAAGTATCAAAGTTTAGTTTATTATTCTTGTACAAGAAGGGGCCTTTAACAGTGCAACACACAAACGGGGGTACAGAGAAAGGGCTCGCTCTAACAGCTGGTTCTTATACACTCTCTGATGGGCTGTCTCAGACACCTCCCCATAGATACAGATGGCATCAGAAGTTTTCTTAATTTCCTTTAATAGTTAACATTTCCCCAATCTAAATGTCACCACACTGACCTGTTCTAAACTTCTTCTATTTACACATTAACCCAGACTTTACCTTACTCAACCTTAGCAACAAAGTCATATTAAAGAAGCGAAAAGCAGAACATGTAAGGAGTAGAAACTCACATACACGTCATATGATTTAAGACATTTGAAACAGTTTTATAACAAATTTTTTTTATAACGAGTAAAAAAAGTAGTGACTGATTGTGTGTGTGTGCATGTGTACACAAGCTATATATTACTTACATTCTTGCTGTTGAATCTTGTCTGCTTTTTTCAGCATATACTCATCCCCTTGAAAATAATCCTGTCTTAATGTCTGAGACGCTGTTTCTTTCTAAAGTCCCCAGTCCAACTACAATTCACTTCTGAAGCTGTGTCTGACTGTGTTCACTCACTGCAGTCTGTAATATAAGGTTCTGACAAGGTTCTAGAATGATGATGTAACAAAGGTATGGAAGGTTCCATAGAATGCTATCGATGAAATAGATGAAAAAGTCCTATCAGTGTCAATAAATGTGGAGAGTATTACTTAGCTACCGTGGTCCCCACAAAGGAAAGGACCTGACAAGTGTGTAAGATGACAGCCACAGTAAATGATGGTTGGTCCCCAATGAATCAGGAAAACCAGAAATGTGGAGAGTATTACTTAGCTACCGTGGTCCCCACAAAGGAAAAGACTTGACAAGTGTGTAAGATGGCAACCACAACTAAACATGACATATTTTACTATATTTTTTCCATAGGTTGAACTTGGTGGGGCTGGTTTGACATGTGTTATGGTGCTACAAGTGTAGCCTGTTATATCGCTGCAGGGCCTGTTCCAGCCAAAAACAAGTGAATATCAAGTGTTACAATGTTGAACTGACCTGTGACAGAACAGCTGATGTGAACTATAGAAAGCAAACTTATCCAGAGTTATAGGCTTTGTGTAATACATGATGTTTGCTTGACTTGATAATATCAAATTAATGATAAAATTACCTATTGTAATTTCCCATGACAATGTATGTATGTTTGCTCATGGCTGCACATGCTAACTTAAAAACCATTATTAAATTTGTCTGTTATGAAAAAACTCAATTGTGCAGAAATGTAACATTCAATCAAAACCTTACCACCATGTCTTTTCTTTCCATTGGAGGTCAAACATGAAAACAGAACATGCTCTGTGATAGGTCTTCCTCCTCCTGTACTCTACCACAAAGTCTACTTTGCTGAAATGGGTTTTGGCACCCCTCGACCTAGTCAAAGACGTATTACAAATGTAATTTTATAGTACCCTATAGGTTTCTCATGGTTAAGCTATTTTTTCAATATTCATGCACGTCTCACGTGTGCCCCAGGTAGTATGTTAGCCAGTTAGCTAGTGCTAGCCGCTTTGCTCACCAGGTAGCTCTCCTTCAAATGGAGTTTTCATCCTTACGCGCTGCAATGCAATGAAGTTGCTTTAGTACGTGTTTATAACTGACTTACCCCTGTTATTTGTGAGAAATTATAAAGTCTATTTTAATATTTTAATGTTAACTTAAGCTATCTGATTAGGAGCTTTGAAAGGTGGGCTTTTAACAGTACAAAATTGTTTCTTGATGATTTTGCGACATGCTTCATTTAAAACATATCAAACTGTCTCACTGAAATAAACATTAAAGTATGATGACATAATTTACCTTTTCCGTGAATCCACGCTGCCATTTACCGGCGTTCTGTGCCATTCCCTCGTCCGGCTGTCAAGGAGTGCTTGTTTTGTATCATCAGTACATCCAAGAAATGTGGTATAGCTGTATAGCTGTCTTACATTAAACACCTCCCAGTAGTCTTGTCAATGTACATGTTTAAAACCCATCCAAAATATCGGTACAAATTAATATTATTTATTAACAGATAGAGAGTTAATTTCAGAGTTTATTTCTATATATGTATTTAGTAAAGATATTATATCCCTTACTTTTTGCTAATTTGTTATTTGAAAATAAGTCACAAGCCTGTCTTAGCACTAGCTAGCAAAACTTTATCTTGCACGAAAGGGCTATTAGCTAAGCTTTTTAACTAAATGTTAGCTTTGAGCTAAAAGCTGCAAATTGCAATTCCACAGGTAATTACATACATGAAAAACAATTGTAATAGTAATAACCTTAATTTCATTTCAAGCTAAAAGCTCCAAATTGCATTTACTTCCACTGGTAATTACATACAGTCATTTATTAAAGCTGTAGTCCGTCTTCCGTCAGCCAATTTCTTGCACATGCGCAGATAAGCCAAAAGTGTGTGTTACCCCTGAAAATTTGACAGGGCACTCCCCTGACCGTCTTTTGAATGAATTCAATGCTCTTCGTGGTGGGGACCAGGGTTCCCACAAAACCTTTGGTACCCACACTGTGAGTGTGCTGTCTAATCGTGGATCCTACAATGTAACAAAGACAAACACACAGACACACAGAAAGACCTGAACATCTTATTGGCATTAAAGGAACCGCACTAAGCTGATTTGAGTCTTATTTTTTAGATCGATCTCATTTTGGACATGCTGATGATGAATCCCCCATCTACACCAAAGTTAGTCCTGTCTCAAGTGGATGTAGAAAAACTAGTTAAACTAACTACTGTCTCCTTCTTGCTCATCCACTCATACCTTGCACACACGTTAAGTAAACATGCACTGTAAGACTGAACAGTAAAAGTCTGTTAAAATGATTATGTTGTGTTAACTCAGAATTTTAAAAAAGTTAATTCACTGTTATTTTTTTGAGTTCTCTTAACTTATTTTTCAATTTTGAGTACACAGTACTCAAAAACTTAAATTCAGTTTTGTCACTGTACTCAAATTGTTTCACTTTGTCGCCTGTGACATCACCTCCAATGAGTGGAACTTTCCAGTTCCCACTCGCGCTGACTTGAATTTGATGTGTAGAGTTAAGTTTGTGTAATTATTGCCTTCACTGACATAACCTTAACTTTGGTGCAAAACATTAGTGTGTTCATTTTTTTTCCCCACACGGAAAACATTGGCCTGCTAACGTTACAGAGCATTCTCTTTGTGCATGTCTGGCTATGTTGCTAATTTCGAGGCCCAACAAGTTTCATGCTAATTTTATGCCAAAAACAATATAGCCCTAGTTTACCGTGTAACCCCACCTCCCCACCCTCTCATCTACAACCGCTGTGTAGCCCTCCAGCTCTGCGGATCATGAATATGTTTCTAATAATGCGAATACGAATATATTTCCCTTCACACACAATGAAATAGTACTGATATGTTTGTAATTCTGTTCAGTATTTAAAGACTCATGTTGCGGAGAAAACTTCCAAAATGTAATGAAATACGGAGACAGCTGCTTGCGAATCTGAACGTAACTTTACATCTTCACAACCTTTTCTAACCATTCTTACGTCACTCTTACATCACTGTTACATAGTCAAATCACCAGATCTGGACCCAACCGTCCTGTACTCCTTACAATCATATGTCCGTGTTCTGAGCGTCACGTGAATGTAATATTGTCTGTCTGTTTCCCATGAGCCTGCATGGTGTGTGTGTGTGTGTGCTCGACTCCCTAATCTTGGTCAAGGCCGACCTGAAAACAGACTGGCTGAATGTTATCTGGTGGCACAGAAACATGTGTGTGCCTTAATGTGTACATTATATTGATTATATGTGAAACAAATCAAAATTTAAAATTATGTGTCAAACAAAATCGAATATAAATAAATAAATGAAATCACTCAAATTAATCAAACAATAGACTATGAGTATAAAACAACATGAAACACGGTTGAATAAAACAAACCAAACTTGCGTGTAGTAAGAATATGTGTATGTGTGTCGTATAGCAAAACTAATAAACAAAATAAAACAACTTACAAGAATAAAATAAATCAGCGGTTGAGGCTCCTTTGTATTCATTGTATTTTTAACTCTCTCAATTAATTAGTGTTGGATCTTGTTGTGGTACAATTTACCACCCCGGATTCGCTGACCATGTGGACCTCAGAGAGAGAGAAGAGTATACAGAGAATGAGACACAACACTGATTCCAAGTTCACCTTTGCAAAGGGAGAACACAGCACTACAGACCCCGCAGTCTGTCTCTACCGTCCACTGCTGAGTTCTGCCTTTCACAGTTTTCAGGCTTGTTTTATTAATTCACACAAATGGGGAGGTCCCATATACAGTGTCACAACATTATTTCCAGTACACAGTGTTAAACCCACACCCCTCCCCGCCTGTCCGGTTTTCTCGAGATAAGGTGTTTTTCACCTCTGTTTTAGAGAACACAGGCTCGTTGTCTTATCCTGTCTTGCTACAGGCGGAAGGGAGTAATCTACCGTTATGCTCGGAATGTTTCAATCCACAAGCAGCTCATTGTTCTCAGCAAAAGTACATCAGCTGCAAAGCACATCAGTTATGTTTTCATAGCAGGCCTTTAAGCATAAATCAAATGATTACTACGTTGTGTATTATTTTTAAATATCACACATTTCATTGGTATAGTCATAGTCTAGTAAAACGTGTATAAAAGTATAATCATAACATAATCAGCCATGCATAATCCACAATCTGTATGATTTTGTCTATCATATCCTGATTTTTATGTCTGTAAAACTTGTGTATCATGTAAATCGTTTTTCTTTTAGATTAAAGCAGAAGAGGCTGGGTGTTACATGAAGTCTGCAAGCTGGTGTGGCAAAATTAAGGGGCTGTGGTTAGCAGATGAACGATACCCACTGCTGAAACTGCGAGTGGCAGATCTAGAGAATTAAAAAAAAAAACGATTAAAAAAATGATTAAATCGCCACCTTGCACCTAAAGATTTGACTTTTCTTTCTCAGAGGGTTTCCCAATCACCCATGCACAGGTAAGTTTCACAATTGCAGACAACAGTGTTAGAAAAGTTTAACAAGTTTTATTAGTCACAATAATTATAAATTTAAGTTTTGTATCTTTTTTTTAAAAAAGAAGAGATTTTATTTTGTTTTAAACAAAGCACAATATTAATCTATACCATCTGACTCAACCTAGGTCAAGAAGAGGAATTCACCAGCTGAGGTCCCTGCATAAATAAACCAAAAAAGAAAGAAAAAGAAACCAAACTAAATCTTATATTTACACACACAACTCAAATCAACACAAGAAAACCAAAACCCATAATACTACATGCCTCATTTTGCAGGTCCAACAAAGTGAGATAATTCCCACCCCCCTCACTAAGGAGTCGCGGTAAGTTGGTCTTGAACTGCAACATGCTACTTTTACAACGAGCGTCCAAACGACAGCGGCAGAGCAGTAAACTAGTTGATTCGGGGAAGCGAAAAGAAACAAACATGGAGGCAAAAAGGGCAAAAACAAAAGAGGAGAGGAGAGGAGAGAGGAGACAAGACAGGGCAACACAGCAGACTAATGCCAGGCAAGCATCAAGAGAGAGAGAGCCAGATGTAAATCAATATACGAGCATAACTAATATACTATATAAACTACATTAATAGGCAACATCGTAGTACTGGTGGCACTGGTTACCTGCATGGCAGAATGTAGCCTGCACCCATAAATAGGGTAGCTAACAGAAGCTACGGCTTCTGTTAGCTGGGACTGGGGGACACAGAAGGGAAATATATTATATATACACACATAATGACCACCCCATTACACTGGTATGTAGATGTTCTAGACATTTTTTGCCAGCTTAGGAAAAGTACTTTTCCAGTGGTTTGGAAGTGTAAGCTTTGTGCTGCTGCCTTTGATTAACAGGCACAGTTGCTTCAACACTACCGTTTGCGTCATAGCAATGTCTCGTCAATTAGTCCATTGTCATGTGTGTATAACGATTGTATCTGCACATTTCATTCAATAACTAACGTGTATTGCTCATTCAACTGTTATGTCTCAGATTTTTATATTATGTTGAGTTATGTTGCAATATATATCACAAATCACATCACATAATCATATCCATCAACTGTTGAATATAATTTCCCTTTACTTCAGCACTTTAAAGTGTTGATGAACACGATCAAGGCATGTTATGGAAGTAATCTCTTTAGATTCATAGTTTAAAAAAAAAATCCTGATGTTATGAAATTCAGTGGAAAGATATTATTTTAGTGTAGCAAGAGGAATATAAATTTACATCCAGTTGGATGTTTGATGCCAAAACCTGTCTAATAGAGTCAGGTAAAAAAAAAAAAAAAAAAAATATATATATATATATATATATATATATATATTATAGAAATGTTGCATGTCATAAGATTATCTACACATGTATTTATTTTTATTGTGAAAACAAAGTAACTAGTAGCATGTACTTATCAGATAAGGTTTGTTAAATTTACAAAAATAAGTTAGTGCCACTTAAGATTACAAGTAAAGCATACTTAATCAAGATTGCTTCTTTAACTCAAAAAATATAGTTAACATTAATTAAAATTTTCGATGTGATCAGTTTCTACAGTTTCTTCTTTTTTGACTTAGCTGAACTTACCAGGGTTTACAGCAGGGGTCTCAAACTCGCGGCCCGCGGGCCAATTGCGGCCCGCAGGACGATAGTTTGTGGCCCCCGCCTTAATATGAAAGTTTAATGTTAGCGCGGCCCGCAAGTTTGATATGTATGGCATTTTACAGTGTTGTGTGCGGAGCTGAACGAACCTACCAATCACCGTGGGGTATATGGCTCGCGGGGGCGGGACATCGGCCAGGCTTGATGTGAGCAGAGAAACATTTCTCAATGAAAGATACAGCAGCGTCACCATGGAGTTTTCTTCCGTGACTGGCTGGCTGCCTCGTTTCTATTGGGCACACGCGGACATTCGCCCCAGCACGCTGCGTTCACAACACTTAAAAAAAAGTTTTCTTAAAGGAATAGTTCGGGATTTTTGACATGAATCTGTATGGCATCCCCGTCAGTAGTGTCACACATCCACACCGACTTACCCCCGACAGTGTCCTGTGGGCCGAGTTCTGTCCAGGTTTGGTCAGCAACGAAAGTAGTCCGGCAGGTTTGCTGGGACACTTAAATAAAACGTTTTTCTTCTCAAAACAGCATGTGTTCAAAAGAGTGATTTATTTGCATCACAAAACCGATGTCCTCGAAAAAGTCACACGTCGTAATCGCTTGGCCCTACTTTCTCTCTTTTTGTATCTCTGCGCTGCTGCAAGTGGCCGCTACTGTTTAGTTTTGTTTGCGGACGTGCCGCGTCGGAATGGGGCACTTTCTGGCTCTTTCGGCCCCATCAGGCTCTCTCCGGGCAGCCCAGCCCTCGTCTGTCATCTTGCAATCAAAGTGATGCGTACGCGGCGGGATAAAAGAAAAGTAAGGAGCTCAATGCAGCCTAATGTAGTCTGCAGTCACATAGCGACACCTGTCCATCGGCAATAACAGTCCCCGGTAACCCGGACCAATTATAAGGTCGCCCCGTTATTTATGGGTCATTATGTTTTTTTTATTTCCATCGCGCTATTTGCATTGTATTCGCATTGCCTCACACAATGAACATTACATATATTTCTATATGATGTAAAAGTAGTCAAAAAAAATGACATCAACAACAGCACGGTGTCATTTCCGGGCTTTTATCCGCCGACGGCTGGGCTGCGGTTACAATAAAAAGAAGCGTGAATGACCGTTCACTGTCCGTCGGCTAAAGGCTTGATTGAAACGTCAATGCGACAGTGACAACAATCTAAAAAATTTAATTATTATTATTATTATTTTCATGATTATTATTTTATTTATTTATGAGTGATTTATTTTCTTATTGATTCTTAATTTCTTAATTAATTTTTTCATAGATTCTTAATTTATTTATTTTTTCAACTTATTTTATGTTAAAAAATAAAGAGATTTGACAAGATTTTTTCTTGCGGCCCAGCCTCACCCAGACTCTGCCTCCAGCGGCCCCCAGGTAAATTGAGTTTGAGACCCCTGGTTTACAGTGTGATAATGTCCAGACAGAAAGAGCACTGGGCTTTGTTTTGCCAATGAAAAGCACTTACAAACAGGAGAGGATGGTTTCGATTCATCGACTTCTGGGTTACGGGCCCAGCACGCTTCCACTGTGCCACTCTGCTTTTGAGTGGCTGCGTCCATGGTCTACTAATCAATAATTGATCAGTAACATCACTGGGCGTCCATGATTACTTAAATAGAGGTGCAGAAACAAAGACAACATTTGCAGCTGCTTTTATAATCTCAACTGACTGATGTCTCATTCTGGCATTTTAGACCATTTGGACGCAACTTCCAGACTTTGCTCTGTTTCTTTCTAAAGTGCCCTGTCCAACTACAATTCATTTCTGAAGCTGTGTCTGACTATGTGTTCACTTGCTGCAGCCTGTAATATAAGGTTCTGACAAGGTTCTAGAATGATGATGTAACAAAGGTATGGAAGGTTCCACAGAATGCTTTGATGTATATTCCCTCACACACACAAACACACACAGACTGAGAAAGACCTGAACATCTTATTGGCATTGAAGGAACCGCACTAAGCTGATTTGAGTCTTATTTTTCAGATCAATCTCATTTTGGACATGCTGATGACGAATCCTCCATGTACACCAAAGTTAGTCCTGTCTCAAGTGGATGTAAAAAAAACTAGTCCTTGCATTTGTTACTTCTAGTTTCGATTATTGTAACTCCTTGTTATCTGGCTGCTCTAGTAAGTCTGCGAGGGCTTTGCATCTGAATCAGAATGGTGCTGCACGTGTACTGACAGGAATCAAGATCAGAGATTATATTTGTCCCATTTTGGCCTCTTTGCATTCCTAAACTCCTCCCGCTTACCTTCAGCTCCTCCATCCACACGCACTCGCTCCTCCCAGCCGCGCTCTCTTTCTCGCTCGTCCACTCACACCTTGCGCACACACGATAAGCACAGCAGCTTCGCAGACTTTGCTCTGAGTTGGCCTTTGGTCTTTTCTAAACTATGGAAATAAAGTCAAAGGTGCCATTCATCCATCGAGGGTCATCGGAATCTAGTTGTGTGTGCTACGTTCGTAAGAAGCATGGGGTTTCCTTTTAGTCCAAGCTTGTCCAGCAACACCTTGTGGTACACTGTACATGTTGGCTTTGACTGCTTTTTTTAAGCACTAAAAAGAGAACACATTTTAGCACTAAGTACTTGCTTGACTTTGCAGTGAACTCTTTTCCCGAATCCCTCAAAGAATCATCAATGCAGGTCTGAAAACCAGCCGGTCTGAGAAGAGGCACTCACATTGGCTGCAGATGAACACATGGTGTTCAGAATGGACACGACAGCACAGACTAGCTGTTCAGAGAACACGACAGAGACAAAGAGCACTTACAAAGTGCAGAGGATGGTTTTGATCCATCGACCTCTGGGTTATGGGCCCAGCACACTTCCACTGCGCCACTCTGCCCAGAGGCTCTGCTTTTCAGTTGCCGCATCTGTGGTCTACCAATCAATAATTCATCTGTACCATCGCTGGGAGCCTATGATTTCTCAAATGGAGGTGCAGAAACAAAGACAACATTTGCAGCTGCTTTTATAATCTCAACTGACTGAAGCCTCATTCCGGCGTTTTAGACCATTGGGCCACGTTGACGCAACTTCCAGACTTTGCTCTGAGTTCCAGACTTTTCCAAACTATGGGAATAAAGTCAAAGGCGGCACCCATCCATCGAGGGCCATTAATAGCCGTGGTTTAACTTCCTATAGAATCTAGTTGTGTGGGCTACATTCCTGAAAAGCTTGGGGAGAAGCTGTGTCATTGACGAACAGCAGCCGAGGCATCGAAACGAGCGGCACTGTCTTTTCTTTTAGTTTGTGCTTCTACCCGTGCGATGAGCACCTTAAAGAGGGGAATTAGCTCAAATGGGAGAGCGCTCGCTTAGCATGCGAGAGGTAGCGGGATCGATGCCTGCATTCTCCACAATGCTTTCCTTTCACCTCTTCTGTTGGAGACACTTTTTGTGAGAGAAACAGATACATGGAACTGTTGGGTGGACAGACTCCACATACTGTGGATCACCTTCCCATCTAAGAGGTGCATATCAAGACCTTCAATAAAGTCAGCAACCTTGCCTTCTTTTAATGGCAGTCATTAGACTTAGTCCTTAATCTGGTTGTGCAGGCTCTGTGATGGGATGCTTGGGGGGAAGCTGTTCCATTGGAAGAACAAAGAAAGTAAATACGTGTGCTGCTGAGCGTAATGACTATGTGTTCACTTGCTGCAGCCTGTAATATAAGGTTCTGACAAGGTTCTAGAATGATGATGTAACAAAGGTATGGAAGGTTCCACAGAATGCTTTGATGTATATTCCCTCACACACACTGTAAGAAAAAAACGCGTAAATGACTGGCAGCTATGGCTGCCAAACAAAAACCTTAAAATGAAAGTAAAATACTGTAATTCAAAAAATGTGCAAAAACATTAAATTTACAGAAAATGTCATTACATTTTTTAAAATACTGTTATTTTACTGTTTTTTCCCAAATAATTATGATCAATCACCTTCAATAAAGGGAGAATCCTAGAAGTTCTGCAGGAAAATACCCTTATTTTACAGATTTTTACCAAATAATTATGATCAATCACCTTCAATAAAGGGACAATCCTAAAAGTTCTGCAGGAAAATACTGTTATTTTACAGATTTTTACCAAATAATTATGATCAATCACCTTCAATAAAGGGACAATCCTAAAAGTTCTGCAGGAAAATGCCGTTATTTTACAGATTTTTACCAAATAATTAGGATCAGTCACTTTCAATAAAGGGAGAATCCTAAAAGTTCTGCAGGAAAATACTGTTATTTTACAGATTTTCCCCAAATAATTATGATCAATCACCTTCAATAAAGGTACAATGCTTAATGTTGTGGGAAATGAATTACAAATACAGTACACACCACTATTGATTCTAAAACCATTTTATTTAATGTATTCAGATGTAAATTTACAATGTTAACCAATTATTCACAAACAGCTCTTTAGAGACCCCCAGGAGGAACTGAAAAACTAAAAATGGTATTTCTCCATGTGTGTTACGTGTTTCTATTAGCATTTCTATCAAAATTAGGTCACTTTTGAAATGGATAGAGAAAGCAACAAATAGTGCTGTTGAGCAGAGGGGGTTGTGGTCTTAAAGGGAAGGTGGTTCATTTAAAGGGAAAGTTCCGTTTCTAGCAAAACATATGTGCATTTACTCACCAATAACATTTTGGTGTAACTTGGAGTCCTGTTTAGATCATTCGAGATCCGCGTATATCCATATAACGGGAGTAAATGGGGCTAGGACAATGCAAGCTCTAAATAAGGCACTATCTGCCATGAAACTTCATTTCACCAATACTTTAAGACGAATGAATGAACGAACGAGTACTATTGCCCTGTGAGTTCAGCGTCACCCTGTTGTTGTTATCAGGGACTTTCTACACACGGGTCACATGAGACGACACGCCCCGCTGCAGCACAGCTCATCGCAAATTCCATGTAAAGATGGCCGACCGTCACAGAGCATGAAGTGAATGAGCTGTGCTGCGGCAGCGCGTCTGACGTCATCACAGTAGGCGTGTGTGAAAGCCCCCAATAACAACAACTCTGTACTTACAGGGCAATAGTACTCGTTCGTTCATTCATATTGTTACTACAATATTCTCCTAACCCTTGGGGGCTCTGTGCAAGGTAGTTCTGATAACATTTGTGGACAAGCATTACAGTGTTTTAATTAAGAATCCTAACTATACAGTGTATTAAGTCAAATGGAAACATACCACAAAAGGTCAATGAATCTGTAACACAGGTGCAACACAGCAGAAAAAGCAGAAAGATCTGAATCCCCCTCCAAATTGCCAGTAATCGTCTGGATCTCTGGTGATCCTGGAGGGGACACAGACAGAGATAAGCTAACACTGAAAGGTCTTTACTGTAAAAAGTAGAATTTCATTTATTGTTCACACTGAAATTTCAGTCATTATCTACTCACTCTTGCGTGAATGAAAGGTCAGGTGAAGTTTTTTGGTCCACAAAAGACTGAAGTTCCACAGGAAATCAGTGTTGTAGCATTGTAGCAAACAACTGCAGTAAATAGTGACTACATTTTAAATGCAAAAAACAACTGAAGAATCCTCATGCTCTTAGCTCTTCAATGCGGTCAAACGAACCCACATGGTAAATGCTAAACACATGGTGCAAATTATGACTTTTCAGGTCAACCTGGCATGCTGCTGTTGACTACAGTTGTTTGGGAGGATGCTGCAAGTTTTCAAGCACAATCGGAAATTACAGAATCTGGCGAACGGCAATTAAAGGAGCAGTGTGTAAGCTGCTCCTTTAATTTAAAGTGAACTAGTCTTTCAAACAAACTTCATTTAAATTTTCTATGAGACATTATAGTTCAAGGTTTTTACCCAGAAAGGATGGTAAAGTGGCCATTGGACTGCAGAGCTGGATAACTTTGGGGAGTAACCACCCAACTTACCTTACTGTGCGACCCAATTGTGTTACAGATATTACTGGCCAGCATGATGGAAAAGTCATAGAAAACAGGGATTCATGTTTGAGGCACTGTGTACATATTTCATATTTCACCACTGGATTCATTCACATTCACAGTCTTTATGTCAGGATAACATGAATACTCACTGGCTCCAAAGACCTTGTGGCAGGATACTTTTCATTTCCATGTTGTCTGGATGATGAGGGGAAAACACACAGACAAACAAACAATATTAGCCAGCTTTCCGTTGGAGACATAGACATGCAAAATATTCCTCAGCAGCCTCACACGTACATTTATTCTTACATAATATTCATATTATGACTGATATGAACTTGGTTCCATAAAACAAATCCATTGTCTGTATGTTTTGCCTACCTGTTCCTGAGTTTGCACCCCAGCAGCCGGTGATGTCGTGTCACTCCTGGTTCTTCAGCCTTCTCATGACCACACAGGTGATGCACATCTATGGGTTCTTTGCTGTGTGAAATACAGGGACACAGTGAAGACTACAGTAAATGGATTGTTCTTGTATTTAAAGTGCTTTTCTAGTATTATCAACCACTTAAAGAACTGCAATACATTCATTCACTCATTCGCACACTGATGAGGGATGAGGGAGCCCTAATTATTTACACACACATTCACACGCTGATGCACAGCATCCATGGCAACTTGGGGTTAAGTGTCTTGCCCAACAGGTGAACAGGAGCCAAGAATCGAACTGCCAGTCTCAGCAAATTCTGCATTTTTCCTTTTGCAAAACCTGCCAGGACAGAGACAGTTCAGGCCATGTTTATCAAATGTCTTTGTTCTACTAAATTCTCAACTGGATAAGGAACACCAGATGAGAGATAAGAATAGTTGCTATGATAAGCATTCAGTGTCCTTCTGTCACCGATCAGGATTGTTTAATTGGGCAAATAGTATGATTTATGGAAATACCTCTTCCCTAAAAATATTTTGTAGTATAGGCTATATATATTTTTAACTTACTAACTAACTAACTAACATTTCCCTCTGGCAGTCATCACCTCGCCTTGATAAGGGTGTCTCTGGAATTAAAAGCATATCAGTGAATTTATGTATTACATAAACACATACATGGAACTTAACAAACATTTTGATTCACTGAAACTTAAACTGTCCCCCCAACACACACGTTGTGACCAGAAGTTAGATTACATTATAACTTTTAAATTGATATTTTCAGAAGGCAGTTACCACTCACCTGCCACAGTTATTACACAAGCAAGTACAGTTATGTTATAACAATGTAACGTTATTACTGAGCTGAGCAACATGTGTCTGTAACTTTAGTAACATAACGTTAATGGTATGACAAAGATCTGCTGCCTGTAGCACACTCAGTATTAACGTTGTGTTTTACTGACATGAATCATGTCGAGCTTAGCAAGCTCGTTAATATAATACATAACATTATCTGTAACATCAGTTCATTACTGACAACGTTACAGTCTAAACTATGAATATGAACACAAGCATTACGTTAGGTTATTAACTAAAAAAAATAACAGGGAAATGTTTTCTTACCTGATATCGTCAGGATTACAGTTATAACGTGAAGTTCATGTTAGCAGACCGCACAGATCTTGACTCTTCCTGTGTCCATATTCACGTTTTTGTTTTGTTGTTATGTTCTCCGTAGAAATCTCATAATTTAAATTCACTAAAATAAGAATTCGGCGTGCAGATGTAAAATAATCCAGGTAATGATCCACCTAATTAATTACGAAGGGACCGACAGAGTAGCGGTGAAGTCCTGCAGCAATCAAACCGACGTACTTTCAAATAAAACCGCGCTCAGCAGTCATTGGACAGTTTCCTGGATGACAGCCACACTGACCAATCATACTCAAAGCATGAAAGCATACTCAAACAGCCAATAGCAATTGTTTCAGCGGGACAACTCAAAAAAGATTTTCATAGCACACTTTTGTAGCACACTTGAATATATATATATATATATATATATATATATATATATATATATATATATATATATATATGCGATCTGCATCATTTTCTTTCTTTCTTATAGCTGCTCTGCATGTCTGCAAGCATCGTTATCAGTATTGCTTGGTTATTGGTTCTTGTTGTCTCCCGTTGCTATCTTGCGTAGCTTCGCGTACAGAATAGTGGATATTATTCCTGTATTACTGCTTTCTGTTGCTCTTCATCACCTCTGAATACATGTTTTGTATGAATGCCTAATCACCTGCAATATATGTATATATATATATATATATATATCACCAGGGCTAGCAGCTTTCTGGGTATTTAGTTTTACTGTATTTGTAGGTTGTTATATTTAATTGATTAAATCTCTTTATTGGCCAAATGTACAACGTACACAGGAATATGATCTGGTATAACAGCACCACAGAACATTAAATAAAATAAAATCGAATAAAATAAAAGTTAACAAAAAACTTAACAAAGGTAAAAGGTAAAAACAAGTTGTGATTTTCTTTAAATACATTATTAACCTAAGCATAACTTTTTATTGTGCGTGTGTATTTTTTAAGCGTCATCCAAATTCAAGTTTGGTTTTACACACTAACAAGCAGAATGATTGGATATGAACGCGTCGCTGCCCTGCCCCCGATACGCGCATTGCTGGCTGTCAACGTCGCAGTCAGTGCCACATTGAGCCACACGGAGAGTGCATGCCGTCTGCAGAACCAACGCGTTTTTTTCTTCCAACAAACTTCAACAAACTTTTTTCCCCACTGTTTTCACAGTCTTTGATACTTCCAACGGAGGCGAATAAGGTAAGAGTTAACCACATTGCATGTACGAATATGAAAGGGTATTAATAGTGGCTTTATAAGGTTAGCTTGCTAGCTAAGTAAATTAGCCTAGCAACCATCCACGTGTCACGTCGAAAACGTGCGGAGGTCGCGCTCATACTATGGTCGTGCTACTGTCGTGTCTTTGGAAGCCCGTTTCTGCCACTTAATTTTAAAAAAATTAAGATATACTAAGTCAAAATTATGAGATACTACTCAGTGTCTCATAATTATGACTTTTTAAAATCTCAATATGACTTTATCTCATAATTTTGATTTAGTAAATCATAATTTCGACATTTGTCTGATTATCACTTAGTATCTCATAATTTTGACTTGGTATATCTTTTTTTTTTTTATATATATAAATTAAGTGGCGGGACGGGCTCCCATACGTGTCAGGAGGACTGGATGGTCCATTAAATAGAGTGGTGGTAGCATTCTCCACTCCTCTATTTGGCCGATAAGCAAATTGCATCAGACTTTGTTCATCAGAAATTCCTTGATCGGTCGCTCAAAACTCTTCCTAACAATGAAGTGAGCACTACTGGTCTAAAATCATTGAGCTCTTTAGGTGATGCACTCTTGGCCACAGGTAATATAATGGACACCTTCCACAGTAAGGTGACCTTTCCCTGAGTAAGAGATTAATTCATATATCACTGAAAACATCACATAGTTCATCTATGCAGACTTTTAAGGGTTTTCCAGTGATCATATCTGGCGCTGGGCTCTTCCTGGTGCTAATCAAGGAATAAAATAACTTAATCATGCTTTTGCATTGCTAAAATGGTAATACACTTCCTGGTATAAAACACCAGTTTTATGTAAAGGAAAGAAACAAGGATTTTAAAATAGTGATTTAATCAGTCTAATTTCTTTCTTCTCTTTCCATACAGATATGTCAGGTCTGGAACCCACCTTTTTAGGGAACCCACCCACCAAGGATGTTTCCATGAGAGCTTGGTGTTTACACTGAATTATATTTTACCTGGTGATGAGGGAGGGTCTTTAGAAAACTGATATTAGGGGTCAGTGATACAGAGGAACTAGTTCAGTCTGTGGAGGATGGGGTGAAGGGTGAAGAGTGTGAGTGGTGGTTCTTAACTTGGTGCAGATGATGGAAAAAAACAGTTCCTGAATGTGCTGGTTCTGAAATGAAGAGTCCTGTAGCGCCTCCTGGAGGGGAGGAAGCCAAACCTAGGTCTCTAGGTGAGAGGTGTCTCATTAAATGTTTGGGCATTTACATTTTTGGTATTTAATCCAGTCATAAATTCCCCAAAGTCATATTTTTTGGATGTGGTAAACAAAAATCCAAGATGACTGTGATGGTTACTGACTGTTATAGTGATGGATAATGGATTTAATTAAAAGTCTATCTTTTGATGGATAGTGGATAGTGTTGTTGTTATGGATAGTGTTGGTGACTCGTGCTATATCTCGGTGTCTCGTGCTATGTTCACATTTTGAATGTGTTGAACTTTGTTTCATTGAAGAGTTGTGCTAGAATGGACCAGAAGTGTGATGAGTTTATGATGAATTTCTGCTGAGGAAGAAGGTCTGGAACCCACCTTTTTAGGGAACCCACCCACCAAGGATGTTTCCATGAGAGCTTGGTGTTACACTGTATTATATGAGATTTTACCTGGTGGACCCAAATCCTACAGGGGTTGCCTGTATTTTAGCATTTCATTGATTTTTGTGAAGGAAACTGAATGCAATAGTTTGTTCAAGATGCACAGCTAAATATATGTGACAGGGAGAGAACATGGTGAAGACCTGATCAAACTGACGAAACTACAGTATGTTTCACAGAATCTTCACTCTCTGCAAAACAGCCTTGTCCTGCATTAGAAAAGTAAGAGCTCATAGAACAATGAGAGGAAGAAGCTCATTAAATATGTATGAATGTTAAAACTTTGAAAATTACTCGATACTGCATAAAAAATATCAGAAATACTGATGAAATATTCCACTCTGAATATATTAAATCTCTTATGTGACACAAACTTTATGTAGTTATTGTTTCACCGTTTGGTTCATTGTTTACAGTTTATCAGCTGTTCTCTTCTTTTATTGTTACTTACTGAATATAATATTAAATATACAGGAAATATGCAATTTATTCAATGATAGAAAAGGAGTCCCTGAAGGAAAAAGGTTTGGAATCGCTGATCAATGATATGCAAATGTCTGCTCCAGCATTGAATGGGCCTGGATAAGATAAAAACAACAGTGATAATAAAACAGGTCTGTCATGATAGAAATAAAACAGTTATACTAGCGTGAATAAAAAATAATACATTTTCATTTTCAAAGATGTTATCAACTCTTTCATGTATCAGTCATTTTTCATACCATTCTTTTTATCAGCTGTCAAACCCTGCCTACAAAAACTCATAAGCTTCCTGAAACTAGCTGAATGGAAAAGCACCCAATCTGGTGACATGCTAAGAGCCAGAAATAAATAACCATAGACAGCAACGAGTCCAAAAGCAGCAGTGTGATATATATATATATATATATATATATATATATATATATATATATATATATATATATATATATGTGTGTGTGTGTGTGTGTGTGTATATATATATATATATATATATATAATGATCCATCTGTCCCCCTACAGTCACAGAGTCCCTGTCAGGCCATATATATTGTTTTTTTTTTTTTGCCTTTTCTGCACTTTCTCAAGTGTAACTAGAAAATTCCCGCGGAAATTTTGAAAGTGCCGAGTGGGCTGTTGCCGGGGTTCTGTAGTGAAAAAGCACATCTCAAACAGTAATATTTAACACTAATTCTAGAATCAGCTGCAAATGTTAGCAAATGCCATGTCTTTTATACAATGATGTGCAGAAGGTTTGTATAAGGTCAATATAGTAGTAATGTCCTAAATGAGCTGAATTCTGCAGTACAAAATATGTGGAAGTTGTTAAGTGTGTGTGTGTGTGTGTATGTTTGTGGTGTGTTTGTCTTGTCTCTGTGTGTGTGCTTGTCTGTGTGTCTGTGTTACTGTCTGTCAGTTAGAGGCCAGCGCTAATGCGCTAGCTGCTCTGCTGTCTCTTTAGACAGACAAGTTCAAATTCACTGCCACTATCTGCTAAAATGGCCGCCTAGTGTTAGCAATTAGCATGTCTTTCATTTTTAGTACCTAGAAATTATGTTATGATTTAACACAGTCCTGCTGGATTCACTGTCAAATCAGATGACTGATATATGTCGCATCATGGACATAGCAACAGCAGATTTAAACACAAACAACACAGATTGACGGTCACCACAGGAAATGTCTTGCTTGAGTTGCCCGTATTATTATCTGTCAGTTAATGGCTAGTGCTAATGCGCTAGCTGCTCTGCTCTCTCATACGTTCTCATAAGTTCAAATTCACTGCCACTATGTGCTAAAATGGCCGCTTGTCTGTGTCGGTCTATGTGTCTGTGTTACTGTCTGTCAGTTAATGGCTAGCGCTAACGCTGAAACCACTAACCACTAATGCTGAAACCACTAATTTTAGCATTAGCCACTCATGTTAACAATTAGCATGATGCGCTAGCCACTAATTTTAGCCTATGCTGCTAATGTTAGCAATGAGCATACTTTTTAGCCACTAAAAACTAAATACATGATAATGCTAACATGCTAATGCTAACATGCTAACTCCTGACATGCTACTGCTACCACTAGTGTTACCACAAATTTTCAGACAGAGAGAGAAAATGCTGAGACCACGCCTCGAACAGGAAGGATAGCTGGCCAAACCGTATTTCCAATCATTGAACCGACTTAAGTTTGGGCATCTAGAGACTTTCCTGATCGTCTAGATATGCAGTTTGTGTGTCAAATGAAGAAATATGACCTATTAAATTATGTTATGATTTCACACAGGCCTGTTAGTGGCTAACTGTTAGCGTGTCAGTGCTAGCCACTAATGCGCTAGCTGCTCTGCTGTCTCTCTCTGTCATTTTACACAGACAAATTCAAATTAACTAACATTTACTGCTGATATATGTCGCATCATAGGCACAGCAACAGCAGATTTAAACACAAACAACACAGATTGACGGTCACCACAGAAAATGTCTTGCTTGGGTTGCCTGTATTAATGTCTGTCAGTTAGTGGCTAGTGCTAATGTGCTAGCTGCTCTGCTGTCTGTGTCATTTTACACAGACAAATTCAAATTAACTGAAAATAACAGCTAAGATGGCCGCCGCCGCCGGGCAGTTAGTGCAGCAGTTTTTTGTTTTTTTTTCAGTTGGAAGACAGAGAGAGGGGGGAGAAAATGCTGAGACCATGCCTCGAACAGGAAGGATAGCTGGCCAAACCGTATTTCCAATCATTGAACCGACTTAAGTTTGGGCATCTAGAGACTTTCCTGATCGTCTAGATATGCAGTTTGTGTGTAAAATGAAGAAATATGACCTATTAAAATCGATTCAAATAAAGGTTACTTCTGCTTTCCTCCAGAAAATTTCCCGCCTTTTTAATATGGGACTCTATGGAGCTGTGGATGGGTGTGGGTGGGGAAACTCTGTGTGTCAGGCCAAAACTATAATACTTACAGCTTCAGCAGTGGTATCTATGCGACGTCGACAAATTTTCCTACGTTTTTATGTATAAATCATGTCTGTAGTGTGAAATTTGTGGCCACAGGAGCAGTTTACGTTTTATTTTTTGACCAATTTTTTTCTGTCCTCCACATTCTCGGTGATGATGTCATCCACTCTGGCATAAACATTCCACGCAATACACACCCATTATAAACCCCGAAATTTGACCAAAAACCTTCTCACCTTTGAGCCTTGATAGTTTAAAAACGGTAAAAGGTGTTGATAAGTGAAGTGAATACATGAAGAGAAGGCAAGAGTACCTCTATTTTCAAGTTTAAATGAAGTCACTCAGTGAAAGTATGCCAGAGCAGTTCATTTTTGAAAATGTCTGTTTAATTTTTATTTTTTTCGGGGTTTTCCATTCATTCCTATGGGAAATATTTTGGGGGAATATTCGCGAAAAATTCACTAATTTTTTTTATTTTTAAGAAGCAGTCGATTCGGGATGAAAACACACATTTTGTTAATTTACTTGTTGGTGGTCCCGTGGCCGGTTCGGGCAGCATTAATCGGCGAAAAAGGGCGGAAAATGAATAATAAAACTGCCAAAAAACACGCAGGAGAACAATAGTTGCCTCGTGCCGCATGGGAGTAGGTGCCTCGTGTCACAGGCACTCGGCACTAACAATAAACAGTGTTTGTTGCACCACTGTCATTTGTGTTATTCTGAATCTTGCCTTTTGTGAATACTTAACAGTTCAAGTCTACATTAAATCACATAAAGAAAAAAGTTTCTGCTGCACTGCTTTCTCCACAAAGCTTAATGTCTCTCTCTCCATCTCTGTGGGTCTGTCCCTTGTTCTCTCTTCAATGTAAAACCTCATACAATTAATTAAGATTTAAGAGTAAGATTTACCTTAAAATGGCAGAATAACATATTAAATTGTCAATATGGCGATAAGCCTTTATATAACAAGAAAAACATAAAATAACAGGCAATTATAATAATTTTACATGCATTTGCATGTAATTTAAGAAAACAGTAAAACTACTGTATAATTATTATGGTAATTCTTCTATAAAAAAATGGGAAATAACTAGTTTGTCATTATTGGCATAACACATAAAATAACAGGCAGGTTGTTAATTTACAGATAATGTCTGTGATTTTACTGGGTTTTTTTTACACTATTTCGAGAAAAAAGGTAAAACTATGTTAAAAATTTAGAGTGATTTAACTCTAAAATTGCGATTTTTTTTTTTTACAGTGCACACACACACACACACACAAATATCTAATACACACACACAAACACACACACACTGAGAAAGACCTGAACATCTTATTGGCATTGAAGGAACCGCACTAAGCTGATTTGAGTCTTATTTTTCAGATCGATCTCATTTTGGACATGCTGATGACGAATCCTCCATGTACACCAAAGTTAGTCCTGTCTCAAGTGGATGTAAAAAAAACTAGTCCTTGCATTTGTTACTTCTAGTTTCGATTATTGTAACTCCTTGTTATCCGGCTGCTCTAGTAAGTCTGCGAGGGCTTTGCATCTGAATCAGTATGGTGCTGCACGTGTACTGACAGGAATCAAGATCAGAGATTATATTTGTCCCATTTTGGCCTCTTTGCATTCCTAAACTCCTCCCGCTTACCTTCAGCTCCTCCATCCACACGCACTCGCTCTTCCCAGCCGCGCTCTCTTTCTCGCTCGTCCACTCACACCTTGCGCACACACGATAAGCACAGCAGCTTCGCAGACTTTGCTCTGAGTTGGCCTTTGGTCTTTTCTAAACTATGGAAATAAAGTCAAAGGTGCCATTCATCCATCGAGGGTCATCAGAATCTAGTTGTGCGTGCGGCAACTGCTTTTTTTAAGCACTAAAAAGACAACACATTTTAACACTAAGTACTTGCTTGACTTTGCAGTGAACTTCTTTCCAGTGACTTTTCCCGAATCCCTCAAAGAATCATCAATGCAGGTCTGAAAACCAGCTGCACAGACTAGCGCGTCTGAGAAGAGGCACTCATGGGGCAGTAACACTGGCTGCAGATGAACGCATGGTGTTCAGAATGGACACGACAGCACAGACGAGCTGTTCAGAGAACACGACAGAGACAAAGAGCACTTAGAAATAGCAGAGGATGGTTTCCCTCCATCGACCTCTGGGTTATGGGCCCAGCACGCTTCCGCTGCGCCACTCTGCTTAGAGGCTCTGCTTTTCAGTTGCCGCATCTGTGGTCTACCAATCAATAATTCATCTGTACCATCGCTGGGAGCCTATGATTACTCAAATGGAGGTGCAGAAACAAAGACAACATTTGCAGCTGCTTTTATAATCTCAACTGACTGAAGCCTCATTCCGGCGTTTTAGACCATTGGGCCACGTTGACGCAACTTCCAGACTTTGCTCTGAGTTGGCCTTTGGCCTTTTCTAAACTATGGAAATAAAGTCAAAGGTGCCATTCATCCATCGAGGGCCATCGGAATCTAGTTGTGTGTGCTACGTTCGCAAGAAGCATGGGGTTTCCTTTTAGTCCAAGCTTGTCCAGCAACACCTTGTGGTACACTGTACATGTTGGCTTTGACCAGCTGCTGTGGTGGTGGGCCACAGGAATACAAATGGGCACTTTGATTTCCTACACCCCCCACCTGTCATCTATCTTCTTCACTCCACGGTTGTTCATGTCCTGAAGACTGGCGAGATGTGCTTCCACAAACAGGCGTTGGGGAAGGGACGTTTCCTTGCATATGGTCTTATATGACAAGCAAGGCAGCTTAAAGTGAACTCATCAGCGACGAGGATGGGATTCGAACCCACGCGTGCAGAGCACAATGGATTAGCAGTCCATCGCCTTAACCACTCGGCCACCTCGTCTATGAGACGCATCTTCGACGGTGACGGCCCGGCGTGGCATCCTGCCTCGCTCTCAAAATATGAGAGAAAAGTGATACGTCAAAATATGGTGTTACAAAGTGGGAAAGGTACTGCCCCTCTTTGCTAAGTGAAACAACGGATTGACAGCTTCATTAGACAAAGTCCCTACATGCAGCACTCAAACTGACAGAGAGGCGCAGACAGTCCTCCTGAGCATATACATATACATCACAGTGACGGCTAACTAGCATTGTCAAGTGGCAGTGGTGGGATTTGAACCCACGCCTCCTGAGAGACTGGAGCCTTAATCCAGCGCCTTAGACCACTCGGCCACACTACCTGAAAACCTTTCGACTTGAGGTTTCCATCCAGCATCCATGGTTTACAAGTCGAGGACTGAGCTGTGATGATACCTGGAGTATTAGTGAAGTCAAGGGGGGCAGACACAGGAGAACCGTACCGGCAACTGCTTTTTTTAAGCACTAAAAAGACAACACATTTTAGCACTAAGTACTTGCCTGACTTTGCAGTGAACTTCTTTCCAGTGACTTTTCCCGAATCCCTCAAAGAACCATCAATGCAGGTCTGAAAACCAGCTGCACAGAAGAGTCTCTCATAGGGCAGTAACATTAGCTACAGATGAACGCATGGTGTTCAGAATGCCACCAAGGACACGACAGCACAGACTAGCTCTTCAGAGAACACGACTTACAAATAGCAGAGGATGGTTTCGATCCATCGACCTCTGGGTTATGGGCCCAGCACACTTCCGCTGCGCCACTCTGCTTAGAGGCTCTGCTTTTCAGTTGCTGCATCTGTGGTCTACCAATCAATAATTCATCTGTACCATCGCTGGGAGCCTATGATTACTCAAATGGAGGTGCAGAAACAAAGACAACATTTGCAGCTGCTTTTATAATCTCAACTGACTGAAGCCTCATTCCGGCGTTTTAGACCATTGGGCCACGTTGACGCAACTTCCAGACTTTGCTCTGAGTTGGCCTTTGGCCTTTTCTAAACTATGGGAATAAAGTCAAAGGCGGCACCCATCCATCGAATGTGTGGGCTACATTCCTGAGAAGCTTGGGGAGAAGCTGTGTCATTGATGAACAGCAGCCGAGGCATCGAAACGAGCGGCACTGTCTTTTCTTTTAGTTTGTGCTTCTACCCGTGCGATGAGCACCTTAAAGAGGGGAATTAGCTCAAATGGGAGAGCGCTCGCTTAGCATGCGAGAGGTAGCGGGATCGATGCCCGCATTCTCCACAATGCTTTCCTTTCACCTCTTCTGTTGGAGACACTTTTTGTGAGAGAAACACATACATGGAACTGTTGGGTGGACAGACTCCACATACTGTGGATCACCTTCCCATCTAAGAGGTGCATATCAAGACCTTCAATAAAGCCAGCAACCTTGCCTTCTTTTAATGGCAGTCATTAGACTTAGTCCTTAATCTGGTTGTGCAGGCTCTGTGATGGGATGCTTGGGGGGAAGCTGTTCCATTGGAAGAACAAAGGAAGTAAATATGTGTGCTGCTGAGCGTAATGTGTGTGTGTTTGCTGTTTCTTTCTAAAGTACCCTGTCCAATTACAATTCATTTCTGAAGCTGTGTCTGACTATGTGTTCACTTGCTGCAGCCTGTAATATAAGGTTCTGACAAGGTTCTAGAATGATGATGTAACAAAGGTATGGAAGGTTCCACAGAATGCTTTGATGTATATTCCCTCACACACACACACACACACACACACACACACACACACACAAACATCTAATACACACACACACACGCACACACACAAACACACACACACTGAGAAAGACCTGAACATCTTATTGGCATTGAAGGAACCGCACTAAGCTGATTTGAGTCTTATTTTTCAGATCGATCTCATTTTGGACATGCTGATGACGAATCCTCCATGTACACCAAAGTTAGTCCTGTCTCAAGTGGATGTAAAAGAAACTAGTCCTTGCATTTGTTACTTCTAGTTTCGATTATTGTAACTCCTTGTTATCCGGCTGCTCTAGTAAGTCTGCGAGGGCTTTGCATCTGAATCAGTATGGTGCTGCACGTGTACTGACAGGAATCAAGATCAGAGATTATATTTGTCCCATTTTGGCCTCTTTGCATTCCTAAACTCCTCCCGCTTACCTTCAGCTCCTCCATCCACACGCACTCGCTCTTCCCAGCCGCGCTCTCTTTCTCGCTCGTCCACTCACACCTTGCGCACAAACGATAAGCACAGCAGCTTCGCAGACTTTGCTCTGAGCTGGCCTTTGGTCTTTTCTAGACTATGGAAATAAAGTCAAAGGTGCCATTCATCCATCGAGGGTCATCGGAATCTAGTTGTGCGTGCGGCAACTGCTTTTTTTAAGCACTAAAAAGACAACACATTTTAACACTAAGTACTTGCTTGACTTTGCAGTGAACTTCTTTCCAGTGACTTTTCCCGAATCCCTCAAAGAATCATCAATGCAGGTCTGAAAACCAGCTGCACAGACTAGCACGTCTGAGAAGAGACACTCATGGGGCAGTAACACTGGCTGCAGATGAACGCATGGTGTTCAGAATGGACACGACAGCACAGACTAGCTGTTCAGAGAACACGACAGAGACAAAGAGCACTTACAAATAGCAGAGGATGGTTTCGATCCATCGACCTCTGGGTTATGGGCCCAGCACGCTTCCGCTGCGCCACTCTGCTTAGAGGCTCTGCTTTTCAGTTGCCGCATCTGTGGTCTACCAATCAATAATTCATCTGTACCATCGCTGGGAGCCTATGATTACTCAAATGGAGGTGCAGAAACAAAGACAACATTTGCAGCTGCTTTTATAATCTCAACTGACTGAAGCCTCATTCCGGCGTTTTAGACCATTGGGCCACGTTGACGCAACTTCCAGACTTTGCTCTGAGTTGGCCTTTGGCCTTTTCTAAACTATGGAAATAAAGTCAAAGGTGCCATTCATCCATCGAGGGCCATCGGAATCTAGTTGTGTGTGCTACGTTCGCAAGAAGCATGGGGTTTCCTTTTAGTCCAAGCTTGTCCAGCAACACCTTGTGGTACACTGTACATGTTGGCTTTGACCAGCTGCTGTGGTGGTGGGCCACAGGAATACAAATGGGCACTTTGATTTCCTACACCCCCCACCTGTCATCTATCTTCTTCACTCCACGGTTGTTCATGTCCTGAAGACTGGCGAGATGTGCTTCCACAAACAGGCGTTGGGGAAGGGACGTTTCCTTGCATATGGTCTTATATGACAAGCAAGGCAGCTTAAAGTGAACTCATCAGCGACGAGGATGGGATTCGAACCCACGCGTGCAGAGCACAATGGATTAGCAGTCCATCGCCTTAACCACTCGGCCACCTCGTCTATGAGACGCATCTTCGACGGTGACGGCCCGGCGTGGCATCCTGCCTCGCTCTCAAAATATGAGAGAAAAGTGATACGTCAAAATATGGTGTTACAAAGTGGGAAAGGTACTGCCCCTCTTTGCTAAGTGAAACAACGGATTGACAGCTTTATTAGACAAAGTCCCTACATGCAGCACTCAAACTGACAGAGAGGCGCAGACAGTCCTCCTGAGCATATACAAGGCCATCACAGTGACGACTAACTAGCATTGTCAAGTGGCAGTGGTGGGATTTGAACCCACGCCTCCTGAGAGACTGGAGCCTTAATCCAGCGCCTTAGACCACTCGGCCACACTACCTGAAAACCTTTCGACTTGAGGTTTCCATCCAGCATCCATGGTTTACAAGTCGAGGACTGAGCTGTGATGATACCTGGAGTATTAGTGAAGTCAACTGCTTTTTTTAAGCACTAAAAAGACAACACATTTTAGCACTAAGTACTTGCCTGACTTTGCAGTGAACTTCTTTCCAGTGACTTTTCCCGAATCCCTCAAAGAACCATCAATGCAGGTCTGAAAACCAGCTGCACAGACTAGCGCGTCTGAGAAGAGGCACTCATGGGGCAGTAACATTGGCTGCAGATGAACGCATGGTGTTCAGAATGGCACCAAGGACACGGCAGCACAGACTAGCTCTTCAGAGAACACGACTTACAAATAGCAGAGGATGGTTTCCCTCCATCGACCTCTGGGTTATGGGCCCAGCACGCTTCCGCTGCGCCACTCTGCTTAGAGGCTCTGCTTTTCAGTTGCCGCATCTGTGGTCTACCAATCAATAATTCATCTGTACCATCGCTGGGAGCCTATGATTACTCAAATGGAGGTGCAGAAACAAAGACAACATTTGCAGCTGCTTTTATAATCTCAACTGACTGAAGCCTCATTCCGGCGTTTTAGACCATTGGGCCACGTTGACGCAACTTCCAGACTTTGCTCTGAGTTGGCCTTTGGCCTTTTCTAAACTATGGGAATAAAGTCAAAGGCGGCACCCATCCATCGAATGTGTGGGCTACATTCCTGAGAAGCTTGGAGAGAAGCTGTGTCATTGACGAACAGCAGCCGAGGCATCGAAACGAGCGGCACTGTCTTTTCTTTTAGTTTGTGCTTCTACCCGTGCGATGAGCACCTTAAAGAGGGGAATTAGCTCAAATGGGAGAGCGCTCGCTTAGCATGCGAGAGGTAGCGGGATCGATGCCCGCATTCTCCACAATGCTTTCCTTTCACCTCTTCTGTTGGAGACACTTTTTGTGAGAGAAACAAATACATGGAACTGTTGGGTGGACAGACTCCACATACTGTGGATCACCTTCCCATCTAAGAGGTGCATATCAAGACCTTCAATAAAGCCAGCAACCTTGCCTTCTTTTAATGGCAGTCATTAGACTTAGTCCTTAATCTGGTTGTGCAGGCTCTGTGATGGGATGCTTGGGGGGAAGCTGTTCCATTGGAAGAACAAAGGAAGTAAATATGTGTGCTGCTGAGTGTAATGTGTGTGTGTTTGCTGTTTCTTTCTAAAGTACCCTGTCCAACTACAATTCATTTCTGAAGCTGTGTCTGACTATGTGTTCACTTGCTGCAGCCTGTAATATAAGGTTCTGACAAGGTTCTAGAATGATGATGTAACAAAGGTATGGAAGGTTCCACAGAATGCTTTGATGTATATTCCCTCACACACACACACACACACACACAAACATCTAATACATACACACACGCACACACACAAACACACACACACTGAGAAAGACCTGAACATCTTATTGGCATTGAAGGAACCGCACTAAGCTGATTTGAGTCTTATTTTTCAGATCGATCTCATTTTGGACATGCTGATGACGAATCCTCCATGTACACCAAAGTTAGTCCTGTCTCAAGTGGATGTAAAAGAAACTAGTCCTTGCATTTGTTACTTCTAGTTTCGATTATTGTAACTCCTTGTTATCCGGCTGCTCTAGTAAGTCTGCGAGGGCTTTGCATCTGAATCAGTATGGTGCTGCACGTGTACTGACAGGAATCAAGATCAGAGATTATATTTGTCCCATTTTGGCCTCTTTGCATTCCTAAACTCCTCCCGCTTACCTTCAGCTCCTCCATCCACACGCACTCGCTCTTCCCAGCCGCGCTCTCTTTCTCGCTCGTCCACTCACACCTTGCGCACACACGATAAGCACAGCAGCTTCGCAGACTTTGCTCTGAGCTGGCCTTTGGTCTTTTCTAAACTATGGAAATAAAGTCAAAGGTGCCATTCATCCATCGAGGGTCATCGGAATCTAGTTGTGCGTGCGGCAACTGCTTTTTTTAAGCACTAAAAAGACAACACATTTTAACACTAAGTACTTGCTTGACTTTGCAGTGAACTTCTTTCCAGTGACTTTTCCCGAATCCCTCAAAGAATCATCAATGCAGGTCTGAAAACCAGCTGCACAGACTAGCACGTCTGAGAAGAGGCACTCATGGGGCAGTAACACTGGCTGCAGATGAACGCATGGTGTTCAGAATGGACACGACAGCACAGACTAGCTGTTCAGAGAACACGACAGAGACAAAGAGCACTTACAAATAGCAGAGGATGGTTTCGATCCATCGACCTCTGGGTTATGGGCCCAGCACGCTTCCGCTGCGCCACTCTGCTTAGAGGCTCTGCTTTTCAGTTGCCGCATCTGTGGTCTACCAATCAATAATTCATCTGTACCATCGCTGGGAGCCTATGATTACTCAAATGGAGGTGCAGAAACAAAGACAACATTTGCAGCTGCTTTTATAATCTCAACTGACTGAAGCCTCATTCCGGCGTTTTAGACCATTGGGCCACGTTGACGGAACTTCCAGACTTTGCTCTGAGTTGGCCTTTGGCCTTTTCTAAACTATGGAAATAAAGTCAAAGGTGCCATTCATCCATCGAGGGCCATCGGAATCTAGTTGTGTGTGCTACGTTCGCAAGAAGCATGGGGTTTCCTTTTAGTCCAAGCTTGTCCAGCAACACCTTGTGGTACACTGTACATGTTGGCTTTGACCAGCTGCTGTGGTGGTGGGCCACAGGAATACAAATGGGCACTTTGATTTCCTACACCCCCCACCTGTCATCTATCTTCTTCACTCCACGGTTGTTCATGTCCTGAAGACTGGCGAGATGTGCTTCCACAAACAGGCGTTGGGGAAGGGACGTTTCCTTGCATATGGTCTTATATGACAAGCAAGGCAGCTTAAAGTGAACTCATCAGCGACGAGGATGGGATTCGAATCCACGCGTGCAGAGCACAATGGATTAGCAGTCCATCGCCTTAACCACTCGGCCACCTCGTCTATGAGACGCATCTTCGACGGTGACGGCTCGGCGTGGCATCCTGCCTCGCTCTCAAAATATGAGAGAAAAGTGATACGTCAAAATATGGTGTTACAAAGTGGGAAAGGTACTGCCCCTCTTTGCTAAGTGAAACAAGGGATTGACAGCTTTATTAGACAAAGTCCCTACATGCAGCACTCAAACTGACAGAGAGGCGCAGACAGTCCTCCTGAGCATATACAAGGCCATCACAGTGACAGCTAACTAGCATTGTCAAGTGGCAGTGGTGGGATTTGAACCCACGCCTCCTGAGAGACTGGAGCCTTAATCCAGCGGCCTAGACCACTCGGCCACACTACCTGAAAACCTTTCGACTTGAGGTTTCCATCCAGCATCCATGGTTTACAAGTTGAGGACTGAGCTGTGATGATACCTGGAGTATTAGTGAAGTCAAGGGGGGCAGACACAGGAGAACCGTACCGGCAACTGCTTTTTTTAAGCACTAAAAAGACAACACATTTTAGCACTAAGTACTTGCCTGACTTTGCAGTGAACTTCTTTCCAGTGACTTTTCCCGAATCCCTCAAAGAACCATCAATGCAGGTCTGAAAACCAGCTGCACAGACTAGCGCGTCTGAGAAGAGTCACTCATGGGGCAGTAACATTGGCTGCAGATGAACGCATGGTGTTCAGCTGACTGAAGGCTCATTCCGGCATTTTAGACCATTGGGCCACGTTGACGCAACTTCCAGACTTTGCTCTGAGTTGGCCTTTGGCCTTTCTAAACTATGGGAATAAAGTCAAAGGCGGCACCCATCCATCGAATGTGTGGGCTACATTCCTGAGAAGCTTGGAGAGAAGCTGTGTCATTGACGAACAGCAGCCGAGGCATCGAAACGAGCGGCACTGTCTTTTCTTTTAGTT
Organism: Nibea coibor; assembly: GCA_023373845.1. Lineage (NCBI taxonomy): Eukaryota > Metazoa > Chordata > Actinopteri > Sciaenidae > Nibea > Nibea coibor. Next base: position 3,402,531 of record CM041724.1, read on the forward strand.
TGTGCTTCTACCCGTGCGATGAGCACCTTAAAGAGGGGAATTAGCTCAAATGGGAGAGCGCTCGCTTAGCATGCGAGAGGTAGCGGGATCGATGCCCGCATTCTCCACAATGCTTTCCTTTCACCTCTTCTGTTGGAGACACTTTTTGTGAGAGAAACACATACATGGAACTGTTGGGTGGACAGACTCCACATACTGTGGATCACCTTCCCATCTAAGAGGTGCATATCAAGACCTTCAATAAAGCCAGCAACCTTGCCTTCTTTTAATGGCAGTCATTAGACTTAGTCCTTAATCTGGTTGTGCAGGCTCTGTGATGGGATGCTTGGGGGGAAGCTGTTCCATTGGAAGAACAAAGGAAGTAAATATGTGTGCTGCTGAGCGTAATGTGTGTGTGTTTGCTGTTTCTTTCTAAAGTACCCTGTCCAACTACAATTCATTTCTGAAGCTGTGTCTGACTATGTGTTCACTTGCTGCAGCCTGTAATATAAGGTTCTGACAAGGTTCTAGAATGATGATGTAACAAAGGTATGGAAGGTTGCACAGAATGCTTTGATGTATATTCCCTCACACACACACTGTGGTCTACCAATCAATAATTCATCTGTACCATCGCTGGGAGCCTATGATTACTCAAATGGAGGTGCAGAAACAAAGACAACATTTGCAGCTGCTTTTATAATCTCAACTGACTGAAGCCTCATTCCGGCGTTTTAGACCATTGGGCCACGTTGACGGAACTTCCAGACTTTGCTCTGAGTTGGCCTTTGGCCTTTTCTAAACTATGGAAATAAAGTCAAAGGTGCCATTCATCCATCGAGGGCCATCGGAATCTAGTTGTGTGTGCTACGTTCGCAAGAAGCATGGGGTTTCCTTTTAGTCCAAGCTTGTCCAGCAACACCTTGTGGTACACTGTACATGTTGGCTTTGACCAGCTGCTGTGGTGGTGGGCCACAGGAATACAAATGGGCACTTTGATTTCCTACACCCCCCACCTGTCATCTATCTTCTTCACTCCACGGTTGTTCATGTCCTGAAGACTGGCGAGATGTGCTTCCACAAACAGGCGTTGGGGAAGGGACGTTTCCTTGCATATGGTCTTATATGACAAGCAAGGCAGCTTAAAGTGAACTCATCAGCGACGAGGATGGGATTCGAATCCACGCGTGCAGAGCACAATGGATTAGCAGTCCATCGCCTTAACCACTCGGCCACCTCGTCTATGAGACGCATCTTCGACGGTGACGGCCCGGCGTGGCATCCTGCCTCGCTCTCAAAATATGAGAGAAAAGTGATACGTCAAAATATGGTGTTACAAAGTGGGAAAGGTACTGCCCCTCTTTGCTAAGTGAAACAAGGGATTGACAGCTTTATTAGACAAAGTCCCTACATGCAGCACTCAAACTGACAGAGAGGCGCAGACAGTCCTCCTGAGCATATACAAGGCCATCACAGTGACAGCTAACTAGCATTGTCAAGTGGCAGTGGTGGGATTTGAACCCACGCCTCCTGAGAGACTGGAGCCTTAATCCAGCGGCCTAGACCACTCGGCCACACTACCTGAAAACCTTTCGACTTGAGGTTTCCATCCAGCATCCATGGTTTACAAGTTGAGGACTGAGCTGTGATGATACCTGGAGTATTAGTGAAGTCAAGGGGGGCAGACACAGGAGAACCGTACCGGCAACTGCTTTTTTTAAGCACTAAAAAGACAACACATTTTAGCACTAAGTACTTGCCTGACTTTGCAGTGAACTTCTTTCCAGTGACTTTTCCCGAATCTCTCAAAGAACCATCAATGCAGGTCTGAAAACCAGCTGCACAGACTAGCGCGTCTGAGAAGAGTCACTCATGGGGCAGTAACATTGGCTGCAGATGAACGCATGGTGTTCAGCTGACTGAAGGCTCATTCCGGCATTTTAGACCATTGGGCCACGTTGACGCAACTTCCAGACTTTGCTCTGAGTTGGCCTTTGGCCTTTCTAAACTATGGGCATAAAGTCAAAGGCGGCACCCATCCATCGAATGTGTGGGCTACATTCCTGAGAAGCTTGGAGAGAAGCTGTGTCATTGACGAACAGCAGCCGAGGCATCGAAACGAGCGGCACTGTCTTTTCTTTTAGTTTGTGCTTCTACCCGTGCGATGAGCACCTTAAAGAGGGGAATTAGCTCAAATGGGAGAGCGCTCGCTTAGCATGCGAGAGGTAGCGGGATCGATGCCCGCATTCTCCACAATGCTTTCCTTTCACCTCTTCTGTTGGAGACACTTTTTGTGAGAGAAACACATACATGGAACTGTTGGGTGGACAGACTCCACATACTGTGGATCACCTTCCCATCTAAGAGGTGCATATCAAGACCTTCAATAAAGCCAGCAACCTTGCCTTCTTTTAATGGCAGTCATTAGACTTAGTCCTTAATCTGGTTGTGCAGGCTCTGTGATGGGATGCTTGGGGGGAAGCTGTTCCATTGGAAGAACAAAGGAAGTAAATATGTGTGCTGCTGAGCGTAATGTGTGTGTGTTTGCTGTTTCTTTCTAAAGTACCCTGTCCAACTACAATTCATTTCTGAAGCTGTGTCTGACTATGTGTTCACTTGCTGCAGCCTGTAATATAAGGTTCTGACAAGGTTCTAGAATGATGATGTAACAAAGGTATGGAAGGTTGCACAGAATGCTTTGATGTATATTCCCTCACACACACACTGTGGTCTACCAATCAATAATTCATCTGTACCATCGCTGGGAGCCTATGATTACTCAAATGGAGGTGCAGAAACAAAGACAACATTTGCAGCTGCTTTTATAATCTCAACTGACTGAAGCCTCATTCCGGCGTTTTAGACCATTGGGCCACGTTGACGCAACTTCCAGACTTTGCTCTGAGTTGGCCTTTGGCCTTTTCTAAACTATGGGAATAAAGTCAAAGGCGGCACCCATCCATCGAATGTGTGGGCTACATTCCTGAGAAGCTTGGAGAGAAGCTGTGTCATTGACGAACAGCAGCCGAGGCATCGAAACGAGCGGCACTGTCTTTTCTTTTAGTTTGTGCTTCTACCCGTGCGATGAGCACCTTAAAGAGGGGAATTAGCTCAAATGGGAGAGCGCTCGCTTAGCATGCGAGAGGTAGCGGGATCGATGCCCGCATTCTCCATAATGCTTTCCTTTCACCTCTTCTGTTGGAGACACTTTTTGTGAGAGAAACAGATACATGGAACTGTTGGGTGGACAGACTCCACATACTGTGGATCACCTTCCCATCTAAGAGGTGCATATCAAGACCTTCAATAAAGCCAGCAACCTTGCCTTCTTTTAATGGCAGTCATTAGACTTAGTCCTTAATCTGGTTGTGCAGGCTCTGTGATGGGATGCTTGGGGGGAAGCTGTTCCATTGGAAGAACAAAGGAAGTAAATATGTGTGCTGCTGAGCGTAATGTGTGTGTGTTTGCTGTTTCTTTCTAAAGTACCCTGTCCAACTACAATTCATTTCTGAAGCTGTGTCTGACTATGTGTTCACTTGCTGCAGCCTGTAATATAAGGTTCTGACAAGGTTCTAGAATGATGATGTAACAAAGGTATGGAAGGTTCCACAGAATGCTTTGATGTATATTCCCTCACACACACACACACACACACACACACACACACACACACACAAACATCTAATACACACACACACGCACACACACAAACACACACACACACTGAGAAAGACCTGAACATCTTATTGGCATTGAAGGAACCGCACTAAGCTGATTTGAGTCTTATTTTTCAGATCGATCTCATTTTGGACATGCTGATGACGAATCCTCCATGTACACCAAAGTTAGTCCTGTCTCAAGTGGATGTAAAAAAAACTAGTCCTTGCATTTGTTACTTCTAGTTTCGATTATTGTAACTCCTTGTTATCCGGCTGCTCTAGTAAGTCTGCGAGGGCTTTGCATCTGAATCAGTATGGTGCTGCACGTGTACTGACAGGAATCAAGATCAGAGATTATATTTGTCCCATTTTGGCCTCTTTGCATTCCTAAACTCCTCCCGCTTACCTTCAGCTCCTCCATCCACACGCACTCGCTCTTGCCAGCCGCGCTCTCTTTCTCGCTCGTCCACTCACACCTTGCGCACACACGATAAGCACAGCAGCTTCGCAGACTTTGCTCTGAGCTGGCCTTTGGTCTTTTCTAAACTATGGAAATAAAGTCAAAGGTGCCATTCATCCATCGAGGGTCATCGGAATCTAGTTGTGCGTGCGGCAACTGCTTTTTTTAAGCACTAAAAAGACAACACATTTTAACACTAAGTACTTGCTTGACTTTGCAGTGAACTTCTTTCCAGTGACTTTTCCCGAATCCCTCAAAGAATCATCAATGCAGGTCTGAAAACCTGCATGCACAGACTAGCACGTCTGAGAAGAGGCACTCATGGGGCAGTAACACTGGCTGCAGATGAACGCATGGTGTTCAGAATGGACACGACAGCACAGACTAGCTGTTCAGAGAACACGACAGAGACAAAGAGCACTTACAAATAGCAGAGGATGGTTTCGATCCATCGACCTCTGGGTTATGGGCCCAGCACGCTTCCGCTGCGCCACTCTGCTTAGAGGCTCTGCTTTTCAGTTGCCGAATCTGTGGTCTACCAATCAATAATTCATCTGTACCATCGCTGGGAGCCTATGATTACTCAAATGGAGGTGCAGAAACAAAGACAACATTTGCAGCTGCTTTTATAATCTCAACTGACTGAAGCCTCATTCCGGCGTTTTAGACCATTGGGCCACGTTGACGCAACTTCCAGACTTTGCTCTGAGTTGGCCTTTGGCCTTTCTAAACTATGGGAATAAAGTCAAAGGCGGCACCCATCCATCGAATGTGTGGGCTACATTCCTGAGAAGCTTGGAGAGAAGCTGTGTCATTGACGAACAGCAGCCGAGGCATCGAAACGAGCGGCACTGTCTTTTCTTTTAGTTTGTTCTTCTACCCGTGTGATGAGCACCTTAAAGAGGGGAATTAGCTCAAATGGGAGAGTGCTCGCTTAGCATGCGAGAGGTAGCGGGATTGATGCCCGCATTCTCCACAATGCTTTCCTTTCACCTCTTCTGTTGGAGACACTTTTTGTGAGAGAAACAGATACATGGAACTGTTGGGTGGACAGACTCCACATACTGTGGATCACCTTCCCATCTAAGAGGTGCATATCAAGACCTTCAATAAAGCCAGCAACCTTGCCTTCTGTTAATGGCAGTCATTAGACTTAGTCCTTAATCTGGTTGTGCAGGCTCTGTGATGGGATGCTTGGGGGGAAGCTGTTCCATTGGAAGAACAAAGGAAGTAAATATGTGTGCTGCTGAGCGTAATGTGTGTGTGTTTGCTGTTTCTTTCTAAAGTACCCTGTCCAACTACAATTCATTTCTGAAGCTGTGTCTGACTATGTGTTCACTTGCTGCAGCCTGTAATATAAGGTTCTGACAAGGTTCTAGAATGATGATGTAACAAAGGTATGGAAGGTTCCACAGAATGCTTTGATGTATATTCCCTCACACACACACACACACACACACACACACACACACACACAAACATCTAATACATACACACACGCACACACACAAACACACACACACTGAGAAAGACCTGAACATCTTATTGGCATTGAAGGAACCGCACTAAGCTGATTTGAGTCTTATTTTTCAGATCGATCTCATTTTGGACATGCTGATGACGAATCCTCCATGTACACCAAAGTTAGTCCTGTCTCAAGTGGATGTAAAAGAAACTAGTCCTTGCATTTGTTACTTCTAGTTTCGATTATTGTAACTCCTTGTTATCCGGCTGCTCTAGTAAGTCTGCGAGGGCTTTGCATCTGAATCAGTATGGTGCTGCACGTGTACTGACAGGAATCAAGATCAGAGATTATATTTGTCCCATTTTGGCCTCTTTGCATTCCTAAACTCCTCCCGCTTACCTTCAGCTCCTCCATCCACACGCACTCGCTCTTCCCAGCCGCGCTCTCTTTCTCGCTCGTCCACTCACACCTTGCGCACACACGATAAGCACAGCAGCTTCGCAGACTTTGCTCTGAGCTGGCCTTTGGTCTTTTCTAAACTATGGAAATAAAGTCAAAGGTGCCATTCATCCATCGAGGGTCATCGGAATCTAGTTGTGCGTGCGGCAACTGCTTTTTTTAAGCACTAAAAAGACAACACATTTTAACACTAAGTACTTGCTTGACTTTGCAGTGAACTTCTTTCCAGTGACTTTTCCCGAATCCCTCAAAGAATCATCAATGCAGGTCTGAAAACCTGCATGCACAGACTAGCACGTCTGAGAAGAGGCACTCATGGGGCAGTAACACTGGCTGCAGATGAACGCATGGTGTTCAGAATGGACACAACAGCACAGACTAGCTGTTCAGAGAACACGACAGAGACAAAGAGCACTTACAAATAGCAGAGGATGGTTTCGATCCATCGACCTCTGGGTTATGGGCCCAGCACGCTTCCGCTGCGCCACTCTGCTTTTCAGTTGCCGCATCTGTGGTCTACCAATCAATAATTCATCTGTACCATCGGAATCTAGTTGTGTGTGCTACGTTCGCAAGAAGCATGGGGTTTCCTTTTAGTCCAAGCTTGTCCAGCAACACCTTGTGGTACACTGTACATGTTGGCTTTGACCAGCTGCTGTGGTGGTGGGCCACAGGAATACAAATGGGCACTTTGATTTCCTACACCCCCCACCTGTCATCTATCTTCTTCACTCCACGGTTGTTCATGTCCTGAAGACTGGCGAGATGTGCTTCCACAAACAGGCGTTGGGGAAGGGACGTTTCCTTGCATATGGTCTTATATGACAAGCAAGGCAGCTTAAAGTGAACTCATCAGCGACGAGGATGGGATTCGAATCCACGCGTGCAGAGCACAATGGATTAGCAGTCCATCGCCTTAACCACTCGGCCACCTCGTCTATGAGACGCATCTTCGACGGTGACGGCCCGGCGTGGCATCCTGCCTCGCTCTCAAAATATGAGAGAAAAGTGATACGTCAAAATATGGTGTTACAAAGTGGGAAAGGTACTGCCCCTCTTTGCTAAGTGAAACAAGGGATTGACAGCTTTATTAGACAAAGTCCCTACATGCAGCACTCAAACTGACAGAGAGGCGCAGACAGTCCTCCTGAGCATATACAAGGCCATCACAGTGACAGCTAACTAGCATTGTCAAGTGGCAGTGGTGGGATTTGAACCCACGCCTCCTGAGAGACTGGAGCCTTAATCCAGCGGCCTAGACCACTCGGCCACACTACCTGAAAACCTTTCGACTTGAGGTTTCCATCCAGCATCCATGGTTTACAAGTTGAGGACTGAGCTGTGATGATACCTGGAGTATTAGTGAAGTCAAGGGGGGCAGACACAGGAGAACCGTACCGGCAACTGCTTTTTTTAAGCACTAAAAAGACAACACATTTTAGCACTAAGTACTTGCCTGACTTTGCAGTGAACTTCTTTCCAGTGACTTTTCCCGAATCTCTCAAAGAACCATCAATGCAGGTCTGAAAACCAGCTGCACAGACTAGCGCGTCTGAGAAGAGTCACTCATGGGGCAGTAACATTGGCTGCAGATGAACGCATGGTGTTCAGCTGACTGAAGGCTCATTCCGGCATTTTAGACCATTGGGCCACGTTGACGCAACTTCCAGACTTTGCTCTGAGTTGGCCTTTGGCCTTTCTAAACTATGGGCATAAAGTCAAAGGCGGCACCCATCCATCGAATGTGTGGGCTACATTCCTGAGAAGCTTGGAGAGAAGCTGTGTCATTGACGAACAGCAGCCGAGGCATCGAAACGAGCGGCACTGTCTTTTCTTTTAGTTTGTGCTTCTACCCGTGCGATGAGCACCTTAAAGAGGGGAATTAGCTCAAATGGGAGAGCGCTCGCTTAGCATGCGAGAGGTAGCGGGATCGATGCCCGCATTCTCCACAATGCTTTCCTTTCACCTCTTCTGTTGGAGACACTTTTTGTGAGAGAAACACATACATGGAACTGTTGGGTGGACAGACTCCACATACTGTGGATCACCTTCCCATCTAAGAGGTGCATATCAAGACCTTCAATAAAGCCAGCAACCTTGCCTTCTTTTAATGGCAGTCATTAGACTTAGTCCTTAATCTGGTTGTGCAGGCTCTGTGATGGGATGCTTGGGGGGAAGCTGTTCCATTGGAAGAACAAAGGAAGTAAATATGTGTGCTGCTGAGCGTAATGTGTGTGTGTTTGCTGTTTCTTTCTAAAGTACCCTGTCCAACTACAATTCATTTCTGAAGCTGTGTCTGACTATGTGTTCACTTGCTGCAGCCTGTAATATAAGGTTCTGACAAGGTTCTAGAATGATGATGTAACAAAGGTATGGAAGGTTGCACAGAATGCTTTGATGTATATTCCCTCACACACACACTGTGGTCTACCAATCAATAATTCATCTGTACCATCGCTGGGAGCCTATGATTACTCAAATGGAGGTGCAGAAACAAAGACAACATTTGCAGCTGCTTTTATAATCTCAACTGACTGAAGCCTCATTCCGGCGTTTTAGACCATTGGGCCACGTTGACGCAACTTCCAGACTTTGCTCTGAGTTGGCCTTTGGCCTTTTCTAAACTATGGAAATAAAGTCAAAGGTGCCATTCATCCATCGAGGGCCATCGGAATCTAGTTGTGTGTGCTACGTTCGCAAGAAGCATGGGGTTTCCTTTTAGTCCAAGCTTGTCCAGCAACACCTTGTGGTACACTGTACATGTTGGCTTTGACCAGCTGCTGTGGTGGTGGGCCACAGGAATACAAATGGGCACTTTGATTTCCTACACCCCCCACCTGTCATCTATCTTCTTCACTCCACGGTTGTTCATGTCCTGAAGACTGGCGAGATGTGCTTCCACAAGGGACGTTTCCTTGCATATGGTCTTATATGACAAGCAAGGGAGCTTAAAGTGAACTCATCAGCGACGAGGATGGGATTCGAACCCACGCGTGCAGAGCACAATGGATTAGCAGTCCATCGCCTTAACCACTCGGCCAAAAATGGGGCAAAAGAGACTGCTTGGGTGGGGGAAAGGAAAAAAGAAGAGGGGAAGGGGGGGGGAGAAGAAGGAAAAAGAAAAGGAGAAAAAGGGAGCAAAACGTACACTATATCAATTTCTTTTCTGCTCTCTTATCTTCTTATCATTCTTTACACAAACTTCTGCACTTATTGCAGGTTTATCATCACTTTTATTTCCATGTCTCTTGTGGGATTCGAACCTATGCTGTGTCAACATCCCAATGTACCACAGCGCTTTGGACATTCCTAAAGCCTACTGTAGGTGGCAGTATGCAGCAAAACAATGTATTGACTGTGTATAACTGTAAACACAAATAACTCTCCCATCATGTATCCCCTCTTTTTTTGTAAAATCTGTGCAGCACAAGTGAATAAAACTAATTCCAAACTGAGCAAAGAAAATACTTGATCCAAATCTAAAATCTTTGGTTGAGACAAAGGTCTGTTAATAAATGTAAAATGATTCTGCAAGTAATTCTGGCTTTACTTTTGACAATCACTCACACTCACTGTTTTCAAGAGCAAATGAAAAAAATGTGAAGGCTGTTCTTGGCTCAAATAAAATTAAACTTTATTGTAACAATATTGTATCACACATTGAGAGAGAACTACGTAAAACTAGAAACCACACACACACACACACACACACACACACAAACACACTTTTCAAAAATAACACACTAACTGAAAATGCCAGCTTTCACTGACATTTCATGCCACATGGAGCTGCTGGAGGACCTGGTCCAAACTGTGGAGCAACTGGCCCGAACTGGTCCGAACTGTGGAGCAACTGGCCCGAACTGTGGAGCAGCAGGAGGACAGGTGGTTATTAAGGTTTTGTTAATAAATGTAAAATGATTCTGCATTCTGGCTTTACTTTTGACAATCACTCACACTGAACTGTGGAGCGGCCGGCCCAAACTATGGAGCAGCAGGAGGAGCTGGTCCGAACTGTGGAGCAGCCTCGTCATTTAAAAAACACACTCAACTGAAAATACCAGCATTTTCTGACATTTCATGCCATAGCTGGCAACAATGTAACAAATAACAACAACAACTGTTATAAACTGTTCTTCCACTGATCCAGGGTCAGTCCTGAGGCTGGACAGTACCACCGCCCCTTCAACTGAGTGTGTCCAGTCCTTTTATTTTTTTCCTGGCCACACTCTTTGCACGTGTAGTGATAATGCTCCTTTGCCAGCCTTTTCCGTGGTTGTATGCCCTGAGCCACTCGCTCCTCATCTTCCTGGGCAGCTTTTTTCAGTCTCCAGGCACGTTGCCTTGGCTGAGGTGGAAGGCAGGCTTGCTGGTCAGGAGCTTGCTGGAGAGGAACAGCTGGCCCGAACTGTGGCGGAGCAGGAGGAGCTGCCCCGAACTGTGGTGGAGCTGCCCCGAACTGTGGCGGAGCAGGAGGAGCTGGCCCGAACTGTGGCGGAGCAGGAGGAGCTGCCCCGAACTGTGGTGGAGCTGCCCCGAACTGTGGCGGAGCAGGAGGAGCTGCCCCGAACTGTGGTGGAGCTGCCTCGAACTGTGGCGGAGCAGGAGGAGCTGGCCCGAACTGTGGTGGAGCAGGTGGCGCTGGCCCGAACTGTGGCGGAGCTGCCCCGAACTGTGGCGGGAATGGGAGAGGTAAAAATGGTGGACAGGACACAGGCCTGTTTGCCGCAAGAGCCCGCTGGCGGGGAAAAGCTTCCCCCTCGCGGTTTTCAGGCTCCTCAAAGGTCATTACTTCATGTCCATGCTGCACAGGGGCGGCAGGAAGTACATTTGCTGCAGGGAGAGACTCCTTGGCCAGGTGCAGCTGTCTGGGAAGTACAGTGCCTTGCAGGAGCATGTCCCTGTCCTTCCTCTTGTCCCTCCTAAGCAGCCTACAAACATTCAACAAACAGTCATTATTTTATACATGTGAGCCTATCCCCTAAGGTTATTATATATTATATTTTCTAACAAGCATATAGTTGGAGGTTTTGCTTGAGGTTAAATCTTTATATACACTGTCTTGACTGTATGAGAAAGGTAAACGAAATAACACACACCATGAAGAGACAGTGGTGTTGTTAACCGGCACCAGAACCAAGCTGGTCTGGTCCAGGACAGCCCTGCTGTCCTCCAGCAGCTGTCTGATGTGGCTGTACACACTGACAATGGACTGAGGGATGGGCATGTTTTTCCCCCTTGTGTCCTTTGGTCTGTTTCGTGCTTGCTCAAACTCTTTTGCAAGTCTGAGGCAAACACACTCACTGACCCTGTGTACTTCAGGGTCCTGGGCTGCTTGGCCGTGAGTCATGTATAGCCTGTGGGAGAGAAAGATGATATGATTAACAAGGATGTAAAGTCATGAACAATCAAGTGACAATGTCAATAAAATAATTGTCACTTAATAAATACTTTTCACAATGATGACTGCTGTCTCTTATTCAATTATTTGTGTTGAACCAAAATGATAGCGAATTGTGGTCAAGCACCTCTCTGCCGCCTGCTGTCCGGGAGCAGAGCCACTGGGTGCACGCCACGGTCCTCCTGACGCACGTCCTTTCTTCTTGGCCTTCTGGGAGTACCTAAACAGTGAAAAAGACCTTCATATGCTTCATTTGTTACATGGAATGTTTGTTTAATTGTGGTGTACAAAACAATAATTATTTTGTACCTTGAAGGTGCTTTGTCCATGGCATGGAGAGCTGTGTACAGGCGAATGATGTCTGCCTCCTCCTTGACTGACAAAGCAGTGATTGTGCGGTTTAAGTCGACCAGGTATGCTGCTAGGGCATCAACTGCCTCCCATCCCACAACGCCTCTAGAGTCACATTGGCTGGTCTGAAAAGTTATAAGTGAGAAAAAGAAAACACAAGCAAATTAATGTACACTTGTTTCTAATTATGTGAGTAATGCTGATTTTACATTCATTTATCTTATTATAATGTAACAAGAGGTGTTACAGAAAGTGTTATTGACCTCTGTGACGAGGGGCCCCGGTTCAGTGTCACCCTCCAACGACACCTGGTCTTCCACAGCACTTCCACCAGCCCCAAGCTCAGGTGACTGGCAGAGAGCAGCGTCAGGCTCAACATCCCCAAGATCACCTGGCATGCACACTGTGGCATCTGGCTCATCCTCGTCCTCCTCAAGCACCTGCGTGGGGATTTCAGGCATCTGCTTTGGAGCAAGCAGGTCACCTCTGTTGGTCTGGGCCAATAGATACTCCACAGCAATGCGCTCCCCTGTAACCAGTATAAACACAAAGATGAAAAAAGGAGATACATACACACACCTATCCATCGCCTACATGTATAACACAATCTTTGCACCCAAGAAATGCATGTCCTCTGAGTAGGGGGGTGCCTGAGAAAAAGTGGAGGAAGGGGTGTAATACTCTGGTCTGCCAGTGTAGCTCTGAGATCTCTTACCAGTAGGTTTCCCAGGTGGGGTGAACTCTGGAACCAGAGCACAACCATGGACCCGCAGGCTCATGTTGTTGAGATGAGTCATTAACTGGACATCGAATGTTCTGAGGGTTGATGCTCCCTCAACATCTACTGCCTCCTTAGCCCGGCCCATGTTCCACCTCGACACTCCCTCCAGCATGTACATTTGCATGTGTACTGCATTGCAGCGCCAGCCTAAGAAACAAAATACTCAATTATTATTTTTCATTATTTTCATTATTGTAAATTGAATACATATGAATACCCAACAGTAGTAATGGTGTATTGTATGGGAATAATTACACATTCTCTCTCATAACATAGAAGAGAACATTAAAAAAGAGACATACAATATACTATAACTTGAAAATATACCTGGAACAAAAGCACACTGGTGTCTGTGAAAACTCTCCAGAGAGGAGGACCCTCTACCACACCTCAGGATGTCCAGCTCTTTGCCACCCTTCTGAAGAGTCCCCACCTTTGTATAGAGTGCAACGCCTGGAGGGTCTTGGAGGCACTCCAGGTGCTTCTGCTGCACCTCCCAAATGTGGCGCATGCTGTCATGGTTGACCAGACGCAGCCCTGTGGTGTCCGTCAGCTCCCACACTGATTCCAGCAGCCCTGAAATCATGCTCCGCATTTCCTCCACTTCACGCGTCCTCCTCCTGCAGTGCCTCTTCAGTTCTCCCGGGCTGATGGCGGCCATAAGCTGTTCTTCAGTGGGAGCTTGTCCGCTGTGGCTGATCTTCCATTCCGCTCTCTTGGCCTCCTTCAGGCGTTGCACATCTCCTTGGTCCCATTCAAAGATACAAGAGGAGAGCTTGGTGCAAAAGATTCCATAGAGAGGGTGGTGTTCCGTAGTGAGGCCGCAGTTAAAGCGCCTCATGAAATGAAAACTGTCCAAGCGCACTGCAGATTTCCATGGGTGAAAAAGTTTCACCACTGAAGACACACCTGTGGATAAACAACCAGTGATAATTACATAGACCACAATACCTGTGTGTGGTTACACCTTGATTAAGTAAACTCAGGTGCTGCCCAATTGCCAGTACCATCAGTATCAAACATATATTTGATAAAGAATAATAAATATATAATAAAGAATATTTAATTTTTACCCACCTGACTGGCTGCAGCAATCCCGGTCAACATAGATGACTTCAGGTTCAGGTTGGCCCGCATTCCTGTATCGAGTAACAATCCCTTGGCACAACTCTTCCAACCCTGCACCTTCACCCGTCGTCAGAACAGAGTTCAGAACCTGGCCAAACTCATTGCCGATGTTTGTCATCCATGCAGCACTTTCCCCGATCATGCCAGCCAGCTTCTTGGTGATCTGTAAAACAAACAGTACTTTCAAACTGAAGACATTGCCCCACTAAGAAGTAAACCCATTTCCAGTTTTGTTGTAATTATACATGTTCTGTTTCTATATTTTTTACTGTTGAAACCCTAACCTTCTTTGTTGAATCCATTTTCAGAATTCTACCATAGGTAGAAGTGATAGCTCCCTTCATCTCATCCAGATGGCTGAGGATCTCGTTAGAGTGGACTGTCTCAAACCACTGGGCAAGTGGAAGGGGCCTGAAGGGTGGTGGAGGACTAGGGACAGCTGCAGAGGGAACGAATGTAGCCATCTTCTTATGGCGCTCACAGTCTGAGAGGTAGCGGATAGTCTGACGTGCCCACTCCTCGCTGTGCGCTTCCTCTATTGCAGTCTGAAGGTAGGAGGAACTGTTCCCGCTTGTCCTCGGCTTCAGGAAAGTCATACATTTCCTGTCCAGAGCCAGCTGTGTTGTGAGGACAGCGGGGAACAGGCTCTTGTGTGCCACATCCAGCTGGGAGAGCATATCCTGGCTCCATGGGCAGACCGGCTGAGAGCACTTGCTGCAACGTGGATAGTCCCCTCCCACTAGGTAGTAGCGGCTATCCACATCAATCACCTCCCTAACCTTTCTGTAGATCCCGGAGCTGTTCATTTTCCGGGAACACTGTGGGCATTTAAGTGGAATACCCCACATCCTCATTGGTGCCCAGACAAACATCCTCTGCCGGTAGTACCACCCAGGCTCAGGAGGAGATGGTTTAGGCTCCAGTGGTGGGTGAAACCAGCATGAGTGGATTTTCTGTTTTAGTTGGCCTGTAGGCTCATAGAGGCACTTTGCAATCCACACCTGATCTGCCTCCTGGATCACCTTGCGGAACTGCTCAGGAAGAAATCCTTTCCAGTTAACTGAACGTGTTTTGAGTCGAACTGCAGTGTGGTGGGATGGATGGGTGGGTGTGGCAGAGCTACTTAGAGGAGGGAGCAGAGATGGTACTGGCTTTGCTGGTACTGTTGGCTTTTGTAGTGGTGGTGTGTGGTGTGTTGGTTTCTGTGGCGATGGTGAAATGAATGCTGAATAGTGAGCTTCTTGAATGTGGTTCAAAAGACCAACAGTACCCTGCACTTTGGCCCCACAGGTGTCACATGTCTCCTCCGTATGGTGGTCAGACAGGTGTTCAGAGAATTTTTCTGCATCAACAAACTCTTTGCAATTATAGCAGTGCACTCCCTGTCCTGCCAATGATGCTCCTGCCTCCGTGCCTCCTCTCCTTGTCTCTGTGTCGCCTCCGACAGCCCCTGCCTCCGTGCCTCCTCTCCTTGTCTGTGTGTCTCCTCCGACAGCCCCTGCCTCCGTGCCTCCTTGAACTTGCCCTGCCTCCGTCTCAACCTCTTCTGCCTTACTGGAGCAGGCTCCTGATAACTGATCTGCAGGCTGAGAGTGGGGGTGGGGGGTGGGGTACAAAAAGATTGTTCAATAAATAAATCCACATGCTACAGTGACTCATCATGGCTTAGTAAATAATTTTACCTACCTTATGGAATCCACAGGAACAGCAAAGGCTTCTCCCAAACAGATCCTTTGTATTGGTCTGCAGGGGACAAGCATCTATTTTTTCTAAGGCCTTTTTCCATTTCTTGGCCCCTGGCCGTTTGCCAGTCGTGAAGTGGAATTTGCCCTGGGCATATTTTATACAGATGTCACGCCAGTAAGAGTCTGGCTTTCCTGTCTTAGTCATCTGCAAACATTAGATATAAAACAGGTTAATGTCAAGCTAGGCTATGTATACG
The DNA here is from genome assembly GCA_023373845.1 of Nibea coibor. Lineage (NCBI taxonomy): Eukaryota > Metazoa > Chordata > Actinopteri > Sciaenidae > Nibea > Nibea coibor. The sequence continues at coordinate 3,418,156 of CM041724.1, forward strand.
TACAGACAGACAGAGCTGAGGAAAATATACATGTATGTACAGTATGCATGTAGATACATATATTTATGTATGTTTTGCATTATTGTTTTATTATTGTTGAAGTACTTTGTAAATGTATGTTTTAAAATGTGCTATATAAATACAGTTATTATTATTATTATTATTATTATTATTATTATTATTATTATTATCATCACCACAATTACAGTGCTGGTATGTACAGCCGTATTTTGTACATATATAGGACGCACTTGAATATAAGCCACAGGTTTTCATGTTGTAACATGAGATATTTACACAGGAAGACAGTACACAAAAGATTTCTATTTTTGCTTGTTTTATTTTTTTTCAAACTGTGCCTGAAAATCGGCAGTACAGCACGATCGCTCATCAACACGGGATGATGCTGTATTTCCTTCTGGCCAGATCGAACTTAAAAGCTGCATCATATGCATTTCTTTGTTTGTTTTCCATGATGAGGGTGTGTGCATGATGCGCAAAATAACAATTCAAAATCAAAATAGTGTCTTCTTCGGCGCATCATCTTCCTCTGTCTGTCTCACTTTTGCGTTTACTGCTAGAGAGCGCCCCCGGTGGCCGTTAATAAATTAATTAACCGCACCGTTGTGAAAATGGTATGGTATATACAATATATCCTTATATTAGATGTCTAACATGCACCAACAACACCAAAACAAATTCCTAGTATGTGTAAAAAACGTATTTGGCAATATTTCTGACGGGCAGAACCTCCGTTAGCAAAGCGGCTACGGCAAGAATCAAAGTTGAAATACAAGTTGAATAACTTTCCGACGGGGCGGAAAATTAAATCGTGTATTATTTGTTACACGATTAAACATTCGGCTTATACATGCCGTTTCATTTATGAGTTTTCATCAAGTTTACAAACCTTTTTTCCGTGCTTGTTCAAGTCTATGCGTTGAAAGTTATGGCCGACGCGCTAAAGACATAACCCCGCCCCCTCATACAGCGGTTGATTACCGCGTTACCTTGTGACCTATGGGCTTGTTCGGAGCTTGTTCGGACCTTGTTCGGACCTTGTCTGAAACTCTTTGATCTCGTTAGGAACTTGTTCGGACCTTGTTAGGACTGTTCGGACCTGTTAGAAAAATGTTAGGACCTGTTAGGATGTGTTAGGACCTCAGAGGCAGGCCAGAAACTGGTGGGTGCGGCCACCTCGTCTATGAGACGCATCTTCGACGGTGACGGCCCGGCGTGGCATCCTGCCTCGCTCTCAAAATATGAGAGAAAAGTGATACGTCAAAATATGGTGTTACAAAGTGGGAAAGGTACTGCCCCTCTTTGCTAAGTGAAACAACGGATTGACAGCTTTATTAGACAAAGTCCCTACATGCAGCACTCAAACTGACAGAGAGGCGCAGACAGTCCTCCTGAGCATATACAAGGCCATCACAGTGACGGCTAACTAGCATTGTCAAGTGGCAGTGGTGGGATTTGAACCCACGCCTCCTGAGAGACTGGAGCCTTGATCCAGCGCCTTAGACCACTCGGCCACACTACCTGAAAACCTTTCGACTTGAGGTTTCCATCCAGCATCCATGGTTTACAAGTCGAGGACTGAGCTGTGATGATACCTGGAGTATTAGTGAAGTCAAGGGGGGCAGACACAGGAGAACCGTACCGGCAACTGCTTTTTTTAAGCACTAAAAAGACAACACATTTTAGCACTAAGTACTTGCCTGACTTTGCAGTGAACTTCTTTCCAGTGACTTTTCCCGAATCCCTCAAAGAACCATCAATGCAGGTCTAAAAACGAGCTGCACAGACTAGCGCGTCTGAGAAGAGGCACTCATGGGGCAGTAACATTGGCTGCAGATGAACGCATGGTGTTCAGCTGACTGAAGGCTCATTCCGGCATTTTAGACCATTGGGCCACGTTGACGCAACTTCCAGACTTTGCTCTGAGTTGGCCTTTGGCCTTTCTAAACTATGGGAATAAAGTCAAAGGCGGCACCCATCCATCGAATGTGTGGGCTACATTCCTGAGAAGCTTGGAGAGAAGCTGTGTCATTGACGAACAGCAGCCGAGGCATCGAAAGGAGCGGCACTGTCTTTTCTTTTAGTTTGTGCTTCTACCCGTGCGATGAGCACCTTAAAGAGGGGAATTAGCTCAAATGGGAGAGCGCTCGCTGCGCAAAGGCAGGGGCCCAATGTTTACGCCCCCTCACGCAAAAGAAAAGACACGCGAAAAGCACAGGGGAAGTATTGAATAGTGGAATGTCATAACCAATGTCCCCTGTATCTCCGTATAGATATTTCTGACGCACTTCAACCGAGTCTCCCGTCGTGCACCTCGCCGTGAGCTGGATTCGAACCGCCAACCTGCCGACCAAGATTGCGCCCGTGGAGCAGCGCATTAACGTTATAGCCATTTTATTTGAGCTGTGTTTGTTATTAATCATCAGCAAATAAAACATTGTGAATCAAAGAGTGGTATTGTATTGTATTGTATTGTATTGTATTGTATTGTATTGTATTGAAGCCCTAGTAGAAGGAGTTACAGTCATATATATGTATATATCTATGGGTTACAGTCACGTGATCTCATGAGAAAGCAGTAGCCAGTGTAAATTGCCGATCCCATTCAATCATTAAATCATGAATGACACAGGTACTCGTGTTGTTGCCAAAGACGGTTTGTTGTTGCCGGTAAATTTCTCCCGTCTCTGAGATAGTTTGTCCGTTGCCATGAGAACGACTCCCCCCAGTGGTATTTGAAGGCCATTGCTTTGTCTTCAAGATATACCCCCCTCCCAATGACAAGTAATGTTTATTTCTGTTTCTATTAATATGATGATAACATTTAAATGTGCTACTTTTGGACAACATGGACTGGTTTGTTTTAATGATGGACACACTGAGTCATAAATGTTGGTACGATAAGATTTAATGAACACAAGATCCAAAATAAATAAATATTGAAAAGAACACACAAACACACACACACACATATACATATATATTATCTCACAAAAGAGGGTGCATCCCTCACATTTTGTTTCCCTCAGTGAAGTGCATCTCAGTGCTGCTAGTGTGGTACACCCTATTGGGAAAGCACAGTCACTTAAAGCACAGCCACTTTTTGGGTTTTTTCCCCTATCTAAATAGGTTTATACGAGTATATAATGTATGTTTATGTTTATGTTTATTAACTAACTCAATTCTAATTGAATGCGAAATGTAATTTCAACACTTTGTTGTGAAGGACAATCTTACTGGGGGGGGAAGAAAAAAAGAAAAGAAAGCGGAACCAAAGTGCAGGTAGAGTTTCACCGGGGGTCCTAAGGTGAGCGACTCCTCTCTCTTCCCTCAGACAAACTTTGTGAGGAAAAGAGGATGGTTTGCGCTTCGTCTCACTGTTTTTATAATTTTGTTTTTCAGAGAGCCGAAAGCAGCGAACCGCAGCCAAATTCTTTTTGTTACCTAATTTCACATATTTGAAACTCGTAACACCAGCACTCATGCATCCCCAGACCAAGATGCTACCACCACAAGTACAGGCAAGACACAATTGTCTTGGTACTCCTCGTCACAATATACATAATATATACACTATATACACTCACACAGTTGATCTCTGTGCCTCCAGCCACTCCTCCAGAGTTTTCCCGTCCGAGGCCTGTGGACAAAAGGTGGCGCTGCCATAACGGCTATGGCCAAAGTCTTTAGTTTTTGGCTGCCCACACTTGCCACAAGTGTTGTATGCCACCCCCCGGACATACTTCCTCTTGGGCACTCCACTCTCCTCCTCAAGGGCCCGCCGTCGTCTGTTCCTCTCTGTGAAGCGAGACACAGGAGGAGCAGGTGCAGGACCAAGTGGAGCAGGGCCTGGATCAGGTGTTGAGACACCAGGAGCTGCCAGCACGAGGGACAGTGTCTCGTCAGTGTTCAGTACAAAGTACCCTGACTGAGTGGATGTGGACGGCTGTGCAGTGCCTCGTGCTATGGGGGTGGGTGTAATGGGGTGCCCTCTGGTGGCAGCAGCAGGCCGTCTGCCTGGCCGCAGGACGGGAGCCTGTCCCTCCAGATTCGGAGGGAGGACAAACTGGTGCAGCGGGCCAGATGTTGGTGGAAGGAGGTCCAGTTTGTCCTTCGGGGCCGGAGGCTGGTTGGATGCCAGAGGAATCTGGTCTGCCGGTGTCAGTCCCTGTGAAAGGACACTCATCTCCTGGGTCTTCTGCCTCCGTTGAAACCTGAGGGAAGATCATTTGTGTTAGGCCAGTGGTTCTCAAATGGGGATACTAGTACCCTGAGGGTATTTGAAGGCTTTCCAGGGGGTACATGAGTGCTGCCAAATAATGCACCTGACCTACCATTGAATGAGTGTCCTCTGGTTTATTTCAAAAAGCTGGAGCGTGGTCTCCGCCATCAGCCTGGGAGTGTTGAGCACCAGCTCCCGGATGTGATGGTAGTTCCCCAGGATTTTTGACCATCTTGGGGTGGAGACTCCAGACTTCTTGGTTGGCGACTTGTGCATGCTGCACAGCTTGATGCAGATGGCCTCAGTCAAGCGGCTGGTGCTGGGCCACTGCGCTGGACCCCCAGGATGTCCTATCAAGCAGCGCTTGACACTCTCCACACCAGGTGTGACTCCAGAGCGCTTCGGAGCCTTAAAGCGCCCACTTGTGAGCCGCACCTGATGGCGAGGCTGGTAGTTGACACGCTGCTTGTCAACCTCAGGTAGAGCTGTCCACAGGTGGACGATTTGAGCCACCTGCAGATCAGTCACATACGCAGCCTCGCGGAGATCCACCAGGTAAGCCGCCAAATCCTGGACCTTGTCCCACCCAGCGATCCAGTCTGGTCCAATCACTGCTCTCTAATAAATGAATTGATTAATATTAATATATGTGAAATAAAATGTCATTGAGATTGGATTGAAATAGTTATTAAAGTGTCTTACCTGAGCCTCATCAGGCATACTGCTGGATGGCACATCAGCAGGTGATGCAGGGGCCTGAGGACGAGAGGGCGGAGAAGGCAGAGGAGGAGAGGCCTGAGGTGGAGGCGGCAGAGGAGGAGAGGCCTGAGGTGGAGGCGGCAGAGGACGAGAGGCCTGAGGTGGAGGCGGCAGAGGAGGAGAGGCCTGAGGTGGAGGTGGCAGAGGAGGAGAGGCCTGAGGTGGAGGTGGCAGAGGAGGAGAGGCCTGAGGTGGAGGTGGCAGAGGAGGAGAGGCCTGAGGTGGAGGCGGCAGAGGAGGAGAGGCCTGAGGACTCGTTGATGAGGGCCTGCTCTGCAGGACACGGGAGGGGTCATCCTCATACAGTACAGGAACTGTGATGTCCTCCATGCTCTCTTCAACAAAGCCCTCATCTTGGAAGTCCTCATCATTGACTTCCTCCACCAGCCTGTCCTCCTCCTCCGGGTTCTGGAGCACCGGAGTCAGTTCCTTGCCAGTCTGGCTGTACAGGTACTCCATTCCCAGCAATTCACCTAGGAAAAAAGAAAAGTATTATTAATATTTCACACAATACATTAAAGGTTACATTGATAAATGTAAAACTCAATTAAGGTGTTCTTTTTCATGTTGAATGGGGGATAATTTCTTACCCGTGTACGCTCCAGGGGTGCGATAGCGCTCATCCCAGGATCTCCCTAGCACCTTTTGGCTGAGCTGGTCCACCGCCTCTCTCAGGGCACTGCCATAGGAGCGGATGGAAGGTGCTCCCTTCACGGCGTCCTCCATCCGGTCATCATTCCAGCGCATCAGCCCTTCCAGAAGATACGCCTGGAAATGCGCATCACTGGCGCTGGTTCCTGAAGGTGAAATACACAAAGAGGCATGTTACATTTGTAAAAGACACTCACTACATATGACATGAAGTATCTATAAAATAAAGCCAGGCATATTGAGAGAAAAAAGAGGTATAAAAATAGTATGTGCATATTAGGTATTATATGTATGCAATACCTGGAATAAATCTGTTCAGGTGGAGGTGAAAGGACTCCAGGGAGGTAGAGCCACGGGCACACCGATAGCAGCACAGCTCCACGTCGCCTTTCTTTAAGGTGCCCGTCTTAATGTAGAGCTGGAAGTCCTGTGGGTCTTGGATGCAGCCAAGGTGTTTCTGCTGTTCCTTCCATATCTGCTGGATCCGTTCATGGTCCAGCAGAGGAACACCCAGAGTGTCGTTCCCATTTGGACTGTCAAACAGACTGATCAGTGACCCGATCAGTCTGTTGGTCTCCTCCACCCCTCTGGTCCTCCTCCTGCAGTGCAGCGCCAATTCCCTGCGGGTGATATTAGTGTTCACCGCCTCCTCCAAAATGTGGCCAACACTTCTTGCTGCCAGCTCACTTTCCTTGGCACGGCGAAGAGCAGCAACATCTTCCGGGTCCCACTCAAAAATGCACGTGGACAGGCGTGCCATGAAGATGCCATACATGGGGTGAGCCTCAGTGGTGACGCCTGCGGCAAAACGGCGCATGAAATGCCAGATGTCAAGGCGCACCTGAAGCTCATCCCACCCTGCAAACATGGCCTTCACCCGACAAGGGCCATGCTGACTGCAGCAGTCTCTGTCCACATAGATCACCCTGGGTGGTGTCTCACCCGCCTCCCTGTACCGCTTCACCAGGCCAGCTGCCATGGTGTCAAGTGCTTGTCCCTCACCAGCTGTCAGAACCGAGACAAGGACTTGACCATACTCGTTTCCGACATTGGTGCACCAGGCAGCTGTACCTGCCGCAGCACCGGCAAGTTTCTTTGTGACCTATTCAGAAAAGATAAGGAGTTAAAAACTGTTACTTAGTATGAAAATGTAAGTACTATATTTAAATCTATGTTTCTCTGATGCTGTTACTATGCTCTCCGGTGATGATGATGATGATGATGATGATGATGATGATATCTGAGGCTTTGTTTTAGTATGCTGTATGTAATTTATTTTATTGTCATGTGGAAGTGTGTGTGTGCTTACTGCATTGCTTTTAGCAGTTTAACAGTAGTTGTACTGCTGGTACAATGACATTAAAGACTATCTCTATCAATCGATTATGTATGCACTCAAAATTCTGTATATAAACAGGGCTGTGATACCTTTTTGGTGGAGTCCATCTTGAGGACAGAGCCAAAGATGGAGGTAATTTTGGCCTTCACCTCATGCAGCCGGCTGAGAACATCCCTTGCATAAACTGCTAACAGCCATTTGGGCTTGGGAAGGGCAGGTAAGCAGGGAGGCTCAGCAAAGACGGAGGGGCGGACAACAGTGGACCTTGTGAATGGTTCACAAGCTGTCAAGTACTGCAGGACTCGCTCCATCCATGCCTCACTGTGTTGTTCCTGCAGCTTTTTGTACAGCTGGGTCACACTGTTGCCCATTGTCCTCTCCCTCATCATCCTCAGCACACGGATGCCACAAGAGTATCTAATGAAAGGAAGGAGTGTAATGTCAAACCCCCCCCCAACAAATAAACGCACCTAATAATGGTTGAGGTTAATCATGAATTACCTGTAAGTGAGCAAAGCTGGAAACTTGCTGCGGTGGCCCATATCCAGCTGCCCTAAGATGTCTTCGGACCAAGCAGGATACTTTTTGGAGCAGCGTTTGCACTCGAGGTACTCAGTGGCAAGGTCATACCACCCATCGATGTCCAGCACCTTCCGCACTGTTCTGTACAGTCCTGCAGCTGTTAGTCTGTGCTTGCCGCAAGCTGGACGAACACAGACGAGAGGAAACAGCCACATCTTCTGGGGCATCCACAAAAACAAAGGCCGACAGAAGAAGTGGTCAGGCGAGGCGGGGGGCTGTGTGTGAATGAGGGCTGGCTGAGGAGGGTACCACCAAAGCTTCAGCTGTGACACTAGCTCTGGCTTGCCGGTACGCGGGTTGGCCTTGAACAGAGTGTGCCGTATCCACTCCTGCTGGCAAGGTGGAAGCTGATCCTTCCAGTGACTGGGAAGCTCAGCTGGCAGTTGATGAAGGAGAGCTGCTGGTGGAGGATCAGCACAGGCCTCACGAGGCATCGTGGCTGCAAGAGCTGATGAAGGAAAAATTACGCAAACGGGCAGCAAGACAGAATTAGGTTGAATGTTGGTTTTGTTAGTAAAAGCAACTCACAAACTGCCACAGTGCAGAAATACTACAGAAAGAAACTGAATAAATACTAGTGTTAAATAAAATACTACATGTTAAGATTAGTGTAGAAGCAAAGAACCCAGTGTAAGCGCATGGAAAATTATGCAAAATGAATTGAATGAGTATTAATGATGTCCACTGATATGAAACATGCACACAGACACAGTAACAACTACTATCGCAATGATTATAACAACGACTGCCCACCATCCCAGCAGTTCACAGGGAGCTAAACCCTGAATGAGGGGAGCATGCAGTGTAAGTGTGAAAAAGGGCGTGAAAAAAAGGCGTTAAAATTCCGGTGATTAATTTAGGGCACATGAGTGAGTTAAGCAAAATACACAAAAAACACCTTTGTACATCTGTAAGGTTTGCATCCTGGTCGACGTGGTTTTATGCTGTATTGGGAATAAAAATATGTTTAAAACGTAGAAATGTTGACGCTACACATTCACATCATATTTGCATTTGTATCATATGCCACACCTGTGTTTAGCTGTGCCTCACATTGCACTGCAGCAGATACCATTTCCTCATCATCAATCTCAGCAGAGCCTGGAGAGGAAATGTTAAAAGTATTAGGCCTACTGTTAACAACACACAGAGACAAATGTCTGCAAGATGGTGCATACTTACCAGAAGGAAAAAGCTGCCGGGGTTTTGAAGATGGGTTTGAGGTGAGCTGCGGTGCTGGAGCTGGAAAAAAGTGGACGAGTTTGTATAATCTGTTAAAACGGTACAACAAGCTATACAGGAAATTCAAATTTCACACTACTACTCACAGAATTTAACTGGTGACATCAACTTTTTCACCAGCTCTGAAGGAGACAGATTTGTCCCACGCGCCAGCAGAGATTTCACATTGGACTTCCATGCGCCACTTCGGAATCCTGCTGGATGTGCAGCAGAAGTGGAGGCTGAAGATGGGAGGGTGGAGGCTGCAGGTGCACGTTCAGCAGAAGTGGAGGCTGAAGAAGGGAGGGTGGAGGCTGCAGGTGCACGTGGAGAAGAAGTGGAGGCTGAAGATGGGAGGGTGGAGGCTGCAGTGCGTCTCTTCAATACATAAGCCTTGAAAATAGCCATGTTGGTGTTGGGCCGGGCATCAGCAGTCTTCAAGTAATTGATGAGGGCCTGGGCCTTCTGGCTCTGGTCCTCATACACTTCCTTCATGGAGCGACCCACAAAATCCCCAAACTCCACCATCAAATAGCCCTGGTCTCCAGTGTCCTTTGCTTTCTTCTGCATCTCCTGCTTACGGCTAAACTTCTGGAGCTCCACCGTCATCTCTTTGATCTGAGAGGCATATTCTTGGAACAGCTGTTTGTTCTCAGATAGAGGGTTTGCCTGCACAGTTTCCTTGGAAATGCTGTGCAGCAGGTACACTGCATATCCAAGGCTGTTCTCCAGGAGCCATCTGAACCTCTGGCCCTGGAACATGCCAAACTGCAGCTGGCAGTGAGCCAGCACCAGAAGCCTGTCAGCTGGGTCTCCACCATGGCCAGTAACAAACGCTGTGGCCTCTGCCAGCACCTCCTGTTTGGGTTTGGCCCTTCCAGACCTGGTGTTGGTGAGGGTCTTTGCCTCCTCCGTGGGCGCCATCAGCAGTCTTGTGGAACTGGCTGACTGGCGCCGAAAAGCTGGGTACGAATACATTCTCTGAATGAAAAAAGAAAAGACAGGTAAGTCTAGTTATCTGAAAGATTCCTGTATATGGGTCAAAGATGAGGCGCAACATTTTAGTGTCCCCACTTGTTAAAGCACATAAAATTATAATATGTGACTATAAAACTGGTCAGTACAAAACTGTTAATAATTTGGTACAACCCTGAAAATGTGACATAACAGTAATTTTTGCAAACAAACAAGATTAGCAACTAGAAAAAAATCCTAAAGAAATTTTGAGTGTGCTTAACCTCTTGACCCCCCCATAAATCTTTCATTACATTATTTATTTTGTGTGCGTGTGAGAGGGGCCAGGTGGAGGCCACAAATCAGAGTAATAAACCGCTATAAACCGCTGCAATAAACCGCTGCAATAAACCGCTGCCGCTCCTGTGACATTTGAGACCGCTGAGAGGGAAAAACCGCTAGAAAAACTCGATTTCTGGCCAAAATCGTATTAGCATCTCGAGCTCATCCTGAACGTCTCTCTCTCTCTCTCTCTCTCTCTCTCTCTCTCTCTCTCTATATATATATATATATATATATATATATATATATAGTGGCTAAAGTTAGGAAATTGGACCTGAACATGGGAGTAGATGCGGCCGTACAATGAATGGTGTTGCTAACGCATCATCGTTAATTGTACATATTAAGTTTATTGGTATAAATCACATAAAATTATGGTAAAAATTTATTGTCGTGACATTAAAACCAGCTATACGTATATATATAGACATCTACATACGTTCAATTACAGAGTAATACGCTACTTACCAAAGCAGACGGATTGTCAGAGGGAAAATGATCGCGAGAGCGGGAGGTCAAAATATATGCCGCAGCGGGAGGAAACGTGATTGGTCAAAAGTAAGCCCACAGAGAGGGACGTGATTGGTCAAAAGTAAGCCCACAGAGAGGGACGTGATTGGTCAAAAGTAAGCCCAAAGTAAGCCCAGAGGACGAACGTGATTGGCTGATGTGGGCTTACTTTGGGCTTACTTTGGGCTTACTTTGGCGGAAAAGGCAGAATGCAGCAGGCGCAAGCGAGAGGTAGCGGGATCGATGCCCGCATTCTCCACAATGCTTTCCTTTCACCTCTTCTGTTGGAGACACTTTTTGTGAGAGAAACAGATACATGGAACTGTTGGGTGGACAGACTCCACATACTGTGGATCACCTTCCCATCTAAGAGGTGCATATCAAGACCTTCAATAAAGCCAGCAACCTTGCCTTCTTTTAATGGCAGTCATTAGACTTAGTCCTTAATCTGGTTGTGCAGGCTCTGTGATGGGATGCTTGGGGGGAAGCTGTTCCATTGGAAGAACAAAGGAAGTAAATATGTGTGCTGCTGAGCGTAATGTGTGTGTGTTTGCTGTTTCTTTCTAAAGTACCCTGTCCAACTACAATTCATTTCTCAAGCTGTGTCTGACTATGTGTTCACTTGCTGCAGCCTGTAATATAAGGTTCTGACAAGGTTCTAGAATGATGATGTAACAAAGGTATGGAAGGTTCCACAGAATGCTTTGATGTATATTCCCTCACACACACACACACACAAACATCTAATACACACACACACGCACACACACAAACACACACACACTGAGAAAGACCTGAACATCTTATTGGCATTGAAGGAACCGCACTAAGCTGATTTGAGTCTTATTTTTCAGATCGATCTCATTTTGGACATGCTGATGACGAATCCTCCATGTACACCAAAGTTAGTCCTGTCTCAAGTGGATGTAAAAAAAACTAGTCCTTGCATTTGTTACTTCTAGTTTCGATTATTGTAACTCCTTGTTATCCGGCTGCTCTAGTAAGTCTGCGAGGGCTTTGCATCTGAATCAGTATGGTGCTGCACGTGTACTGACAGGAATCAAGATCAGAGATTATATTTGTCCCATTTTGGCCTCTTTGCATTCCTAAACTCCTCCCGCTTACCTTCAGCTCCTCCATCCACACGCACTCGCTCTTCCCAGCCGCGCTTTCTTTCTCGCTCGTCCACTCACACCTTGCGCACACACGATAAGCACAGCAGCTTCGCAGACTTTGCTCTGAGCTGGCCTTTGGTCTTTTCTAAACTATGGAAGTAAAGTCAAAGGTGCCATTCATCCATCGAGGGTCATCGGAATCTAGTTGTGCGTGCGGCAACTGCTTTTTTTAAGCACTAAAAAGACAACACATTTTAACACTAAGTACTTGCTTGACTTTGCAGTGAACTTCTTTCCAGTGACTTTTCCCGAATCCCTCAAAGAATCATCAATGCAGGTCTGAAAAACAGCTGCACAGACTAGCGCGTCTGAGAAGAGGCACTCATGGGGCAGTAACACTGGCTGCAGATGAACGCATGGTGTCCAGAATGGACACGACAGCACAGACTAGCTGTTCAGAGAACACGACAGAGACAAAGAGCACTTACAAATAGCAGAGGATGGTTTCGATCCATCGACCTCTGGGTTATGGGCCCAGCACGCTTCCGCTGCGCCACTCTGCTTAGAGGCTCTGCTTTTCAGTTGCCGAATCTGTGGTCTACCAATCAATAATTCATCTGTACCATCGCTGGGAGCCTATGATTACTCAAATGGAGGTGCAGAAACAAAGACAACATTTGCAGCTGCTTTTATAATCTCAACTGACTGAAGCCTCATTCCGGCGTTTTAGACCATTGGGCCACGTTGACGCAACTTCCAGACTTTGCTCTGAGTTGGCCTTTGGCCTTTTCTAAACTATGGAAATAAAGTCAAAGGTGCCATTCATCCATCGAGGGCCATCGGAATCTAGTTGTGTGTGCTACGTTCGCAAGAAGCATGGGGTTTCCTTTTAGTCCAAGCTTGTCCAGCAACACCTTGTGGTACACTGTACATGTTGGCTTTGACCAGCTGCTGTGGTGGTGGGCCACAGGAATACAAATGGGCACTTTGATTTCCTACACCCCCCACCTGTCATCTATCTTCTTCACTCCACGGTTGTTCATGTCCTGAAGACTGGCGAGATGTGCTTCCACAAACAGGCGTTGGGGAAGGGACGTTTCCTTGCATATGGTCTTATATGACAAGCAAGGCAGCTTAAAGTGAACTCATCAGCGACGAGGATGGGATTCGAACCCACGCGTGCAGAGCACAATGGATTAGCAGTCCATCGCCTTAACCACTCGGCCACCTCGTCTATGAAACGCATCTTCGACGGTGACGGCCCGGCGTGGCATCCTGCCTCGCTCTCAAAATATGAGAGAAAAGTGATACGTCAAAATATGGTGTTACAAAGTGGGAAAGGTACTGCCCCTCTTTGCTAAGTGAAACAACGGATTGACAGCTTTATTAGACAAAGTCCCTACATGCAGCACTCAAACTGACAGAGAGGCGCAGACAGTCCTCCTGAGCATATACAAGGCCATCACAGTGACGGCTAACTAGCATTGTCAAGTGGCAGTGGTGGGATTTGAACCCACGCCTCCTGAGAGACTGGAGCCTTAATCCAGCGCCTTAGACCACTCGGCCACACTACCTGAAAACCTTTGGACTTGAGGTTTCCATCCAGCATCCATGGTTTACAAGTCGAGGACTGAGCTGTGATGATACCTGGAGTATTAGTGAAGTCAAGGGGGGCAGACACAGGAGAACCGTACCGGCAACTGCTTTTTTTAAGCACTAAAAAGACAACACATTTTAGCACTAAGTACTTGCCTGAATTTGCACTGAACTTCTTTCCAGTGACTTTTCCCGAATCCCTCAAAGAACCATCAATGCAGGTCTAAAAACGAGCTGCACAGACTAGCGCGTCTGAGAAGAGGCACTCATGGGGCAGTAACATTGGCTGCAGATGAACGCATGGTGTTCAGCTGACTGAAGGCTCATTCCGGCATTTTAGACCATTGGGCCACGTTGACGCAACTTCCAGACTTTGCTCTGAGTTGGCCTTTGGCCTTTCTAAACTATGGGAATAAAGTCAAAGGCGGCACCCATCCATCGAATGTGTGGGCTACATTCCTGAGAAGCTTGGAGAGAAGCTGTGTCATTGACGAACAGCAGCCGAGGCATCGAAAGGAGCGGCACTGTCTTTTCTTTTAGTTTGTGCTTCTACCCGTGCGATGAGCACCTTAAAGAGGGGAATTAGCTCAAATGGGAGAGCGCTCGCTTAGCATGCGAGAGGTAGCGGGATCAATGCCCGCATTCTCCACAATGCTTTCCTTTCACCTCTTCTGTTGGAGACACTTTTTGTGAGAGAAACAGATACATGGAACTGTTGGGTGGACAGACTCCACATACTGTGGATCACCTTCCCATCTAAGAGGTGCATATCAAGACCTTCAATAAAGCCAGCAACCTTGCCTTCTTTTAATGGCAGTCATTAGACTTAGTCCTTAATCTGGTTGTGCAGGCTCTGTGATGGGATGCTTGGGGGGAAGCTGTTCCATTGGAAGAACAAAGGAAGTAAATATGTGTGCTGCTGAGCGTAATGTGTGTGTGTTTGCTGTTTCTTTCTAAAGTACCCTGTCCAACTACAATTCATTTCTCAAGCTGTGTCTGACTATGTGTTCACTTGCTGCAGCCTGTAATATAAGGTTCTGACAAGGTTCTAGAATGATGATGTAACAAAGGTATGGAAGGTTCCACAGAATGCTTTGATGTATATTCCCTCACACACACACACACACAAACATCTAATACACACACACACGCACACACACAAACACACACACACTGAGAAAGACCTGAACATCTTATTGGCATTGAAGGAACCGCACTAAGCTGATTTGAGTCTTATTTTTCAGATCGATCTCATTTTGGACATGCTGATGATGAATCCTCCATGTACACCAAAGTTAGTCCTGTCTCAAGTGGATGTAAAAAAAAACTAGTCCTTGCATTTGTTACTTCTAGTTTCGATTATTGTAACTCCTTGTTATCCGGCTGCTCTAGTAAGTCTGCGAGGGCTTTGCATCTGAATCAGTATGGTGCTGCACGTGTACTGACAGGAATCAAGATCAGAGATTATATTTGTCCCATTTTGGCCTCTTTGCATTCCTAAACTCCTCCCGCTTACCTTCAGCTCCTCCATCCACACGCACTCGCTCTTCCCAGCCGCGCTTTCTTTCTCGCTCGTCCACTCACACCTTGCGCACACACGATAAGCACAGCAGCTTCGCAGACTTTGCTCTGAGCTGGCCTTTGGTCTTTTCTTAACTATGGAAGTAAAGTCAAAGGTGCCATTCATCCATCGAGGGTCATCGGAATCTAGTTGTGCGTGCGGCAACTGCTTTTTTTAAGCACTAAAAAGACAACACATTTTAACACTAAGTACTTGCTTGACTTTGCAGTGAACTTCTTTCCAGTGACTTTTCCCGAATCCCTCAAAGAATCATCAATGCAGGTCTGAAAACCAGCTGCACAGACTAGCGCGTCTGAGAAGAGGCACTCATGGGGCAGTAACACTGGCTGCAGATGAACGCATGGTGTTCAGAATGGACACGACAGCACAGACTAGCTGTTCAGAGAACACGACAGAGACAAAGAGCACTTACAAATAGCAGAGGATGGTTTCGATCCATCGACCTCTGGGTTATGGGCCCAGCACGCTTCCGCTGCGCCACTCTGCTTAGAGGCTCTGCTTTTCAGTTGCCGAATCTGTGGTCTACCAATCAATAATTCATCTGTACCATCGCTGGGAGCCTATGATTACTCAAATGGAGGTGCAGAAACAAAGACAACATTTGCAGCTGCTTTTATAATCTCAACTGACTGAAGCCTCATTCCGGCGTTTTAGACCATTGGGCCACGTTGACGGAACTTCCAGACTTTGCTCTGAGTTGGCCTTTGGCCTTTTCTAAACTATGGAAATAAAGTCAAAGGTGCCATTCATCCATCGAGGGCCATCGGAATCTAGTTGTGTGTGCTACGTTCGCAAGAAGCATGGGGTTTCCTTTTAGTCCAAGCTTGTCCAGCAACACCTTGTGGTACACTGTACATGTTGGCTTTGACCAGCTGCTGTGGTGGTGGGCCACAGGAATACAAATGGGCACTTTGATTTCCTACACCCCCCACCTGTCATCTATCTTCTTCACTCCACGGTTGTTCATGTCCTGAAGACTGGCGAGATGTGCTTCCACAAACAGGCGTTGGGGAAGGGACGTTTCCTTGCATATGGTCTTATATGACAAGCAAGGCAGCTTAAAGTGAACTCATCAGCGACGAGGATGGGATTCGAACCCACGCGTGCAGAGCACAATGGATTAGCAGTCCATCGCCTTAACCACTCGGCCACCTCGTCTATGAGACGCATCTTCGACGGTGACGGCCCGGCGTGGCATCCTGCCTCGCTCTCAAAATATGAGAGAAAAGTGATACGTCAAAATATGGTGTTACAAAGTGGGAAAGGTACTGCCCCTCTTTGCTAAGTGAAACAACGGATTGACAGCTTTATTAGACAAAGTCCCTACATGCAGCACTCAAACTGACAGAGAGGCGCAGACAGTCCTCCTGAGCATATACAAGGCCATCACAGTGACGGCTAACTAGCATTGTCAAGTGGCAGTGGTGGGATTTGAACCCACGCCTCCTGAGAGACTGGAGCCTTAATCCAGCGCCTTAGACCACTCGGCCACACTACCTGAAAACCTTTCGTCTTGAGGTTTCCATCCAGCATCCATGGTTTACAAGTCGAGGACTGAGCTGTGATGATACCTGGAGTATTAGTGAAGTCAAGGGGGGCAGACACAGGAGAACCGTACCGGCAACTGCTTTTTTTAAGCACTAAAAAGACAACACATTTTAGCACTAAGTACTTGCCTGACTTTGCAGTGAACTTCTTTCCAGTGACTTTTCCCGAATCCCTCAAAGAACCATCAATGCAGGTCTAAAAACGAGCTGCACAGACTAGCGCGTCTGAGAAGAGGCACTCATGGGGCAGTAACATTGGCTGCAGATGAACGCATGGTGTTCAGCTGACTGAAGGCTCATTCCGGCATTTTAGACCATTGGGCCACGTTGACGCAACTTCCAGACTTTGCTCTGAGTTGGCCTTTGGCCTTTCTAAACTATGGGAATAAAGTCAAAGGCGGCACCCATCCATCGAATGTGTGGGCTACATTCCTGAGAAGCTTGGAGAGAAGCTGTGTCATTGACGAACAGCAGCCGAGGCATCGAAAGGAGCGGCACTGTCTTTTCTTTTAGTTTGTGCTTCTACCCGTGCGATGAGCACCTTAAAGAGGGGAATTAGCTCAAATGGGAGAGCGCTCGCTTAGCATGCGAGAGGTAGCGGGATCGATGCCCGCATTCTCCACAATGCTTTCCTTTCACCTCTTCTGTTGGAGACACTTTTTGTGAGAGAAACAGATACATGGAACTGTTGGGTGGACAGACTCCACATACTGTGGATCACCTTCCCATCTAAGAGGTGCATATCAAGACCTTCAATAAAGCCAGCAACCTTGCCTTCTTTTAATGGCAGTCATTAGACTTAGTCCTTAATCTGGTTGTGCAGGCTCTGTGATGGGATGCTTGGGGGGAAGCTGTTCCATTGGAAGAACAAAGGAAGTAAATATGTGTGCTGCTGAGCGTAATGTGTGTGTGTTTGCTGTTTCTTTCTAAAGTACCCTGTCCAACTACAATTCATTTCTGAAGCTGTGTCTGACTATGTGTTCACTTGCTGCAGCCTGTAATATAAGGTTCTGACAAGGTTCTAGAATGATGATGTAACAAAGGTATGGAAGGTTCCACAGAATGCTTTGATGTATATTCCCTCACACACACACACACACAAACATCTAATACACACACACACGCACACACACAAACACACACACACTGAGAAAGACCTGAACATCTTATTGGCATTGAAGGAACCGCACTAAGCTGATTTGAGTCTTATTTTTCAGATCGATCTCATTTTGGACATGCTGATGACGAATCCTCCATGTACACCAAAGTTAGTCCTGTCTCAAGTGGATGTAAAAAAAACTAGTCCTTGCATTTGTTACTTCTAGTTTCGATTATTGTAACTCCTTGTTATCCGGCTGCTCTAGTAAGTCTGCGAGGGCTTTGCATCTGAATCAGTATGGTGCTGCACGTGTACTGACAGGAATCAAGATCAGAGATTATATTTGTCCCATTTTGGCCTCTTTGCATTCCTAAACTCCTCCCGCTTACCTTCAGCTCCTCCATCCACACGCACTCGCTCTTCCCAGCCGCGCTTTCTTTCTCGCTCGTCCACTCACACCTTGCGCACACACGATAAGCACAGCAGCTTCGCAGACTTTGCTCTGAGCTGGCCTTTGGTCTTTTCTAAACTATGGAAGTAAAGTCAAAGGTGCCATTCATCCATCGAGGGTCATCGGAATCTAGTTGTGCGTGCGGCAACTGCTTTTTTTAAGCACTAAAAAGACAACACATTTTAACACTAAGTACTTGCTTGACTTTGCAGTGAACTTCTTTCCAGTGACTTTTCCCGAATCCCTCAAAGAATCATCAATGCAGGTCTGAAAACCAGCTGCACAGACTAGCGCGTCTGAGAAGAGGCACTCATGGGGCAGTAACACTGGCTGCAGATGAACGCATGGTGTTCAGAATGGACATGACAGCACAGACTAGCTGTTCAGAGAACACGACAGAGACAAAGAGCACTTACAAATAGCAGAGGATGGTTTCGATCCATCGACCTCTGGGTTATGGGCCCAGCACGCTTCCGCTGCGCCACTCTGCTTAGAGGCTCTGCTTTTCAGTTGCCGAATCTGTGGTCTACCAATCAATAATTCATCTGTACCATCGCTGGGAGCCTATGATTACTCAAATGGAGGTGCAGAAACAAAGACAACATTTGCAGCTGCTTTTATAATCTCAACTGACTGAAGCCTCATTCCGGCGTTTTAGACCATTGGGCCACGTTGACGCAACTTCCAGACTTTGCTCTGAGTTGGCCTTTGGCCTTTTCTAAACTATGGAAATAAAGTCAAAGGTGCCATTCATCCATCGAGGGCCATCGGAATCTAGTTGTGTGTGCTACGTTCGCAAGAAGCATGGGGTTTCCTTTTAGTCCAAGCTTGTGGTACACTGTACATGTTGGCTTTGACCAGCTGCTGTGGTGGTGGGCCACAGGAATACAAATGGGCACTTTGATTTCCTACACCCCCCACCTGTCATCTATCTTCTTCACTCCACGGTTGTTCATGTCCTGAAGACTGGCGAGATGTGCTTCCACAAACAGGCGTTGGGGAAGGGACGTTTCCTTGCATATGGTCTTATATGACAAGCAAGGCAGCTTAAAGTGAACTCATCAGCGACGAGGATGGGATTCGAACCCATGCGTGCAGAGCACAATGGATTAGCAGTCCATCGCCTTAACCACTCGGCCACCTCGTCTATGAAACGCATCTTCGACGGTGACGGCCCGGCGTGGCATCCTGCCTCGCTCTCAAAATATGAGAGAAAAGTGATACGTCAAAATATGGTGTTACAAAGTGGGAAAGGTACTGCCCCTCTTTGCTAAGTGAAACAACGGATTGACAGCTTTATTAGACAAAGTCCCTACATGCAGCACTCAAACTGACAGAGAGGCGCAGACAGTCCTCCTGAGCATATACAAGGCCATCACAGTGACGGCTAACTAGCATTGTCAAGTGGCAGTGGTGGGATTTGAACCCACGCCTCCTGAGAGACTGGAGCCTTAATCCAGCGCCTTAGACCACTCGGCCACACTACCTGAAAACTTTTCGACTTGAGGTTTCCATCCAGCATCCATGGTTTACAAGTCGAGGACTGAGCTGTGATGATACCTGGAGTATTAGTGAAGTCAAGGGGGGTAGACACAGGAGAACCGTACCGGCAACTGCTTTTTTTAAGCACTAAAAAGACAACACATTTTAGCACTAAGTACTTGCCTGACTTTGCAGTGAACTTCTTTCCAGTGACTTTTCCCGAATCCCTCAAAGAACCATCAATGCAGGTCTAAAAACGAGCTGCACAGACTAGCGCGTCTGAGAAGAGGCACTCATGGGGCAGTAACATTGGCTGCAGATGAACGCATGGTGTTCAGCTGACTGAAGGCTCATTCCGGCATTTTAGACCATTGGGCCACGTTGACGCAACTTCCAGACTTTACTCTGAGTTGGCCTTTGGCCTTTCTAAACTATGGGAATAAAGTCAAAGGCGGCACCCATCCATCGAATGTGTGGGCTACATTCCTGAGAAGCTTGGAGAGAAGCTGTGTCATTGACGAACAGCAGCCGAGGCATCGAAACGAGCGGCACTGTCTTTTCTTTTAGTTTGTGCTTCTACCCGTGCGATGAGCACCTTAAAGAGGGGAATTAGCTCAAATGGGAGAGCGCTCGCTTAGCATGCGAGAGGTAGCGGGATCGATGCCCGCATTCTCCACAATGCTTTCCTTTCACCTCTTCTGTTGGAGACACTTTTTGTGAGAGAAACAGATACATGGAACTGTTGGGTGGACAGACTCCACATACTGTGGATCACCTTCCCATCTAAGAGGTGCATATCAAGACCTTCAATAAAGCCAGCAACCTTGCCTTCTTTTAATGGCAGTCATTAGACTTAGTCCTTAATCTGGTTGTGCAGGCTCTGTGATGGGATGCTTGGGGGGAAGCTGTTCCATTGGAAGAACAAAGGAAGTAAATATGTGTGCTGCTGAGCGTAATGTGTGTGTGTTTGCTGTTTCTTTCTAAAGTACCCTGTCCAACTACAATTCATTTCTGAAGCTGTGTCTGACTATGTGTTCACTTGCTGCAGCCTGTAATATAAGGTTCTGACAAGGTTCTAGAATGATGATGTAACAAAGGTATGGAAGGTTCCACAGAATGCTTTGATGTATATTCCCTCACACACACACACACACAAACATCTAATACACACACACACGCACACACACAAACACACACACACTGAGAAAGACCTGAACATCTTATTGGCATTGAAGGAACCGCACTAAGCTGATTTGAGTCTTATTTTTCAGATCGATCTCATTTTGGACATGCTGATGACGAATCCTCCATGTACACCAAAGTTAGTCCTGTCTCAAGTGGATGTAAAAAAAAACTAGTCCTTGCATTTGTTACTTCTAGTTTCGATTATTGTAACTCCTTGTTATCCGGCTGCTCTAGTAAGTCTGCGAGGGCTTTGCATCTGAATCAGTATGGTGCTGCACGTGTACTGACAGGAATCAAGATCAGAGATTATATTTGTCCCATTTTGGCCTCTTTGCATTCCTAAACTCCTCCCGCTTACCTTCAGCTCCTCCATCCACACGCACTCGCTCTTCCCAGCCGCGCTTTCTTTCTCGCTCGTCCACTCACACCTTGCGCACACACGATAAGCACAGCAGCTTCGCAGACTTTGCTCTGAGCTGGCCTTTGGTCTTTTCTAAACTATGGAAGTAAAGTCAAAGGTGCCATTCATCCATCGAGGGTCATCGGAATCTAGTTGTGCGTGCGGCAACTGCTTTTTTTAAGCACTAAAAAGACAACACATTTTAACACTAAGTACTTGCTTGACTTTGCAGTGAACTTCTTTCCAGTGACTTTTCCCGAATCCCTCAAAGAATCATCAATGCAGGTCTGAAAACCAGCTGCACAGACTAGCGCGTCTGAGAAGAGGCACTCATGGGGCAGTAACACTGGCTGCAGATGAACGCATGGTGTTCAGAATGGACACGACAGCACAGACTAGCTGTTCAGAGAACACGACAGAGACAAAGAGCACTTACAAATAGCAGAGGATGGTTTCGATCCATCGACCTCTGGGTTATGGGCCCAGCACGCTTCCGCTGCGCCACTCTGCTTAGAGGCTCTGCTTTTCAGTTGCCGAATCTGTGGTCTACCAATCAATAATTCATCTGTACCATCGCTGGGAGCCTATGATTACTCAAATGGAGGTGCAGAAACAAAGACAACATTTGCAGCTGCTTTTATAATCTCAACTGACTGAAGCCTCATTCCGGCGTTTTAGACCATTGGGCCACGTTGACGCAACTTCCAGACTTTGCTCTGAGTTGGCCTTTGGCCTTTTCTAAACTATGGAAATAAAGTCAAAGGTGCCATTCATCCATCGAGGGCCATCGGAATCTAGTTGTGTGTGCTACGTTCGCAAGAAGCATGGGGTTTCCTTTTAGTCCAAGCTTGTGGTACACTGTACATGTTGGCTTTGACCAGCTGCTGTGGTGGTGGGCCACAGGAATACAAATGGGCACTTTGATTTCCTACACCCCCCACCTGTCATCTATCTTCTTCACTCCACGGTTGTTCATGTCCTGAAGACTGGCGAGATGTGCTTCCACAAACAGGCGTTGGGGAAGGGACGTTTCCTTGCATATGGTCTTATATGACAAGCAAGGCAGCTTAAAGTGAACTCATCAGCGACGAGGATGGGATTCGAACCCACGCGTGCAGAGCACAATGGATTAGCAGTCCATCGCCTTAACCACTCGGCCACCTCGTCTATGAGACGCATCTTCGACGGTGACGGCCCGGCGTGGCATCCTGCCTCGCTCTCAAAATATGAGAGAAAAGTGATACGTCAAAATATGGTGTTACAAAGTGGGAAAGGTACTGCCCCTCTTTGCTAAGTGAAACAACGGATTGACAGCTTTATTAGACAAAGTCCCTACATGCAGCACTCAAACTGACAGAGAGGCGCAGACAGTCCTCCTGAGCATATACAAGGCCATCACAGTGACGGCTAACTAGCATTGTCAAGTGGCAGTGGTGGGATTTGAACCCACGCCTCCTGAGAGACTGGAGCCTTAATCCAGCGCCTTAGACCACTCGGCCACACTACCTGAAAACTTTTCGACTTGAGGTTTCCATCCAGCATCCATGGTTTACAAGTCGAGGACTGAGCTGTGATGATACCTGGAGTATTAGTGAAGTCAAGGGGGGTAGACACAGGAGAACCGTACCGGCAACTGCTTTTTTTAAGCACTAAAAAGACAACACATTTTAGCACTAAGTACTTGCCTGACTTTGCAGTGAACTTCTTTCCAGTGACTTTTCCCGAATCCCTCAAAGAACCATCAATGCAGGTCTAAAAACGAGCTGCACAGACTAGCGCGTCTGAGAAGAGGCACTCATGGGGCAGTAACATTGGCTGCAGATGAACGCATGGTGTTCAGCTGACTGAAGGCTCATTCCGGCATTTTAGACCATTGGGCCACGTTGACGCAACTTCCAGACTTTACTCTGAGTTGGCCTTTGGCCTTTCTAAACTATGGGAATAAAGTCAAAGGCGGCACCCATCCATCGAATGTGTGGGCTACATTCCTGAGAAGCTTGGAGAGAAGCTGTGTCATTGACGAACAGCAGCCGAGGCATCGAAACGAGCGGCACTGTCTTTTCTTTTAGTTTGTGCTTCTACCCGTGCGATGAGCACCTTAAAGAGGGGAATTAGCTCAAATGGGAGAGCGCTCGCTTAGCATGCGAGAGGTAGCGGGATCGATGCCCGCATTCTCCACAATGCTTTCCTTTCACCTCTTCTGTTGGAGACACTTTTTGTGAGAGAAACAGATACATGGAACTGTTGGGTGGACAGACTCCACATACTGTGGATCACCTTCCCATCTAAGAGGTGCATATCAAGACCTTCAATAAAGCCAGCAACCTTGCCTTCTTTTAATGGCAGTCATTAGACTTAGTCCTTAATCTGGTTGTGCAGGCTCTGTGATGGGATGCTTGGGGGGAAGCTGTTCCATTGGAAGAACAAAGGAAGTAAATATGTGTGCTGCTGAGCGTAATGTGTGTGTGTTTGCTGTTTCTTTCTAAAGTACCCTGTCCAACTACAATTCATTTCTGAAGCTGTGTCTGACTATGTGTTCACTTGCTGCAGCCTGTAATATAAGGTTCTGACAAGGTTCTAGAATGATGATGTAACAAAGGTATGGAAGGTTCCACAGAATGCTTTGATGTATATTCCCTCACACACACACACACACAAACATCTAATACACACACACACGCACACACACAAACACACACACACTGAGAAAGACCTGAACATCTTATTGGCATTGAAGGAACCGCACTAAGCTGATTTGAGTCTTATTTTTCAGATCGATCTCATTTTGGACATGCTGATGACGAATCCTCCATGTACACCAAAGTTAGTCCTGTCTCAAGTGGATGTAAAAAAAAACTAGTCCTTGCATTTGTTACTTCTAGTTTCGATTATTGTAACTCCTTGTTATCCGGCTGCTCTAGTAAGTCTGCGAGGGCTTTGCATCTGAATCAGTATGGTGCTGCACGTGTACTGACAGGAATCAAGATCAGAGATTATATTTGTCCCATTTTGGCCTCTTTGCATTCCTAAACTCCTCCCGCTTACCTTCAGCTCCTCCATCCACACGCACTCGCTCTTCCCAGCCGCGCTTTCTTTCTCGCTCGTCCACTCACACCTTGCGCACACACGATAAGCACAGCAGCTTCGCAGACTTTGCTCTGAGCTGGCCTTTGGTCTTTTCTAAACTATGGAAGTAAAGTCAAAGGTGCCATTCATCCATCGAGGGTCATCGGAATCTAGTTGTGCGTGCGGCAACTGCTTTTTTGAAGCACTAAAAAGACAACACATTTTAACACTAAGTACTTGCTTGACTTTGCAGTGAACTTCTTTCCAGTGACTTTTCCCGAATCCCTCAAAGAATCATCAATGCAGGTCTGAAAACCTGCATGCACAGACTAGCACGTCTGAGAAGAGGCACTCATGGGGCAGTAACACTGGCTGCAGATGAACGCGTGGTGTTCAGAATGGACACGACAGCACAGACTAGCTGTTCAGAGAACACGACAGAGACAAAGAGCACTTACAAATAGCAGAGGATGGTTTCGATCCATCGACCTCTGGGTTATGGGCCCAGCACGCTTCCGCTGCGCCACTCTGCTTAGAGGCTCTGCTTTTCAGTTGCCGAATCTGTGGTCTACCAATCAATAATTCATCTGTACCATCGCTGGGAGCCTATGATTACTCAAATGGAGGTGCAGAAACAAAGACAACATTTGCAGCTGCTTTTATAATCTCAACTGACTGAAGCCTCATTCCGGCGTTTTAGACCATTGGGCCACGTTGACGCAACTTCCAGACTTTGCTCTGAGTTGGCCTTTGGCCTTTTCTAAACTATGGAAATAAAGTCAAAGGTGCCATTCATCCATCGAGGGCCATCGGAATCTAGTTGTGTGTGCTACGTTCGCAAGAAGCATGGGGTTTCCTTTTAGTCCAAGCTTGTCCAGCAACACCTTGTGGTACACTGTACATGTTGGCTTTGACCAGCTGCTGTGGTGGTGGGCCACAGGAATACAAATGGGCACTTTGATTTCCTACACCCCCCACCTGTCATCTATCTTCTTCACTCCACGGTTGTTCATGTCCTGAAGACTGGCGAGATGTGCTTCCACAAACAGGCGTTGGGGAAGGGACGTTTCCTTGCATATGGTCTTATATGACAAGCAAGGCAGCTTAAAGTGAACTCATCAGCGACGAGGATGGGATTCGAACCCACGCGTGCAGAGCACAATGGATTAGCAGTCCATCGCCTTAACCACTCGGCCACCTCGTCTATGAGACGCATCTTCGACGGTGACGGCCCGGCGTGGCATCCTGCCTCGCTCTCAAAATATGAGAGAAAAGTGATACGTCAAAATATGGTGTTACAAAGTGGGAAAGGTACTGCCCCTCTTTGCTAAGTGAAACAACGGATTGACAGCTTTATTAGACAAAGTCCCTACATGCAGCACTCAAACTGACAGAGAGGCGCAGACAGTCCTCCTGAGCATATACAAGGCCATCACAGTGACGGCTAACTAGCATTGTCAAGTGGCAGTGGTGGGATTTGAACCCACGCCTCCTGAGAGACTGGAGCCTTAATCCAGCGCCTTAGACCACTCGGCCACACTACCTGAAAACCTTTCGACTTGAGGTTTCCATCCAGCATCCATGGTTTACAAGTCGAGGACTGAGCTGTGATGATACCTGGAGTATTAGTGAAGTCAAGGGGGGCAGACACAGGAGAACCGTACCGGCAACTGCTTTTTTTAAGCACTAAAAAGACAACACATTTTAGCACTAAGTACTTGCCTGACTTTGCAGTGAACTTCTTTCCAGTGACTTTTCCCGAATCCCTCAAAGAACCATCAATGCAGGTCTAAAAACGAGCTGCACAGACTAGCGCGTCTGAGAAGAGTCACTCATGGGGCAGTAACATTGGCTGCAGATGAACGCATGGTGTTCAGCTGACTGAAGGCTCATTCCGGCATTTTAGACCATTGGGCCACGTTGACGCAACTTCCAGACTTTGCTCTGAGTTGGCCTTTGGCCTTTCTAAACTATGGGAATAAAGTCAAAGGCGGCACCCATCCATCGAATGTGTGGGCTACATTCCTGAGAAGCTTGGAGAGAAGCTGTGTCATTGACGAACAGCAGCCGAGGCATCGAAAGGAGCGGCACTGTCTTTTCTTTTAGTTTGTGCTTCTACCCGTGCGATGAGCACCTTAAAGAGGGGAATTAGCTCAAATGGGAGAGCGCTCGCTTAGCATGCGAGAGGTAGCGGGATCGATGCCCGCATTCTCCACAATGCTTTCCTTTCACCTCTTCTGTTGGAGACACTTTTTGTGAGAGAAACAGATACATGGAACTGTTGGGTGGACAGACTCCACATACTGTGGATCACCTTCCCATCTAAGAGGTGCATATCAAGACCTTCAATAAAGCCAGCAACCTTGCCTTCTTTTAATGGCAGTCATTAGACTTAGTCCTTAATCTGGTTGTGCAGGCTCTGTGATGGGATGCTTGGGGGGAAGCTGTTCCATTGGAAGAACAAAGGAAGTAAATATGTGTGCTGCTGAGCGTAATGTGTGTGTGTTTGCTGTTTCTTTCTAAAGTACCCTGTCCAACTACAATTCATTTCTCAAGCTGTGTCTGACTATGTGTTCACTTGCTGCAGCCTGTAATATAAGGTTCTGACAAGGTTCTAGAATGATGATGTAACAAAGGTATGGAAGGTTCCACAGAATGCTTTGATGTATATTCCCTCACACACACACACACACAAACATCTAATACACACACACACGCACACACACAAACACACACACACTGAGAAAGACCTGAACATCTTATTGGCATTGAAGGAACCGCACTAAGCTGATTTGAGTCTTATTTTTCAGATCGATCTCATTTTGGACATGCTGATGACGAATCCTCCATGTACACCAAAGTTAGTCCTGTCTCAAGTGGATGTAAAAAAAACTAGTCCTTGCATTTGTTACTTCTAGTTTCGATTATTGTAACTCCTTGTTATCCGGCTGCTCTAGTAAGTCTGCGAGGGCTTTGCATCTGAATCAGTATGGTGCTGCACGTGTACTGACAGGAATCAAGATCAGAGATTATATTTGTCCCATTTTGGCCTCTTTGCATTCCTAAACTCCTCCCGCTTACCTTCAGCTCCTCCATCCACACGCACTCGCTCTTCCCAGCCGCGCTTTCTTTCTCGCTCGTCCACTCACACCTTGCGCACACACGATAAGCACAGCAGCTTCGCAGACTTTGCTCTGAGCTGGCCTTTGGTCTTTTCTAAACTATGGAAGTAAAGTCAAAGGTGCCATTCATCCATCGAGGGTCATCGGAATCTAGTTGTGCGTGCGGCAACTGCTTTTTTTAAGCACTAAAAAGACAACACATTTTAACACTAAGTACTTGCTTGACTTTGCAGTGAACTTCTTTCCAGTGACTTTTCCCGAATCCCTCAAAGAATCATCAATGCAGGTCTGAAAACCAGCTGCACAGACTAGCGCGTCTGAGAAGAGGCACTCATGGGGCAGTAACACTGGCTGCAGATGAACGCATGGTGTTCAGAATGGACACGACAGCACAGACTAGCTGTTCAGAGAACACGACAGAGACAAAGAGCACTTACAAATAGCAGAGGATGGTTTTGATCCATCGACCTCTGGGTTATGGGCCCAGCACGCTTCCGCTGCGCCACTCTGCTTAGAGGCTCTGCTTTTCAGTTGCCGAAT
The DNA here is from genome assembly GCA_023373845.1 of Nibea coibor. Lineage (NCBI taxonomy): Eukaryota > Metazoa > Chordata > Actinopteri > Sciaenidae > Nibea > Nibea coibor. Next base: position 3,445,942 of record CM041724.1, read on the forward strand.
CTGTGGTCTACCAATCAATAATTCATCTGTACCATCGCTGGGAGCCTATGATTACTCAAATGGAGGTGCAGAAACAAAGACAACATTTGCAGCTGCTTTTATAATCTCAACTGACTGAAGCCTCATTCCGGCGTTTTAGACCATTGGGCCACGTTGACGCAACTTCCAGACTTTGCTCTGAGTTGGCCTTTGGCCTTTTCTAAACTATGGAAATAAAGTCAAAGGTGCCATTCATCCATCGAGGGCCATCGGAATCTAGTTGTGTGTGCTACGTTCGCAAGAAGCATGGGGTTTCCTTTTAGTCCAAGCTTGTCCAGCAACACCTTGTGGTACACTGTACATGTTGGCTTTGACCAGCTGCTGTGGTGGTGGGCCACAGGAATACAAATGGGCACTTTGATTTCCTACACCCCCCACCTGTCATCTATCTTCTTCACTCCACGGTTGTTCATGTCCTGAAGACTGGCGAGATGTGCTTCCACAAACAGGCGTTGGGGAAGGGACGTTTCCTTGCATATGGTCTTATATGACAAGCAAGGCAGCTTAAAGTGAACTCATCAGCGACGAGGATGGGATTCGAACCCACGCGTGCAGAGCACAATGGATTAGCAGTCCATCGCCTTAACCACTCGGCCACCTCGTCTATGAGACGCATCTTCGACGGTGACGGCCCGGCGTGGCATCCTGCCTCGCTCTCAAAATATGAGAGAAAAGTGATACGTCAAAATATGGTGTTACAAAGTGGGAAAGGTACTGCCCCTCTTTGCTAAGTGAAACAACGGATTGACAGCTTTATTAGACAAAGTCCCTACATGCAGCACTCAAACTGACAGAGAGGCGCAGACAGTCCTCCGGAGCATATACAAGGCCATCACAGTGACGGCTAACTAGCATTGTCAAGTGGCAGTGGTGGGATTTGAACCCACGCCTCCTGAGAGACTGGAGCCTTAATCCAGCGCCTTAGACCACTCGGCCACACTACCTGAAAACCTTTGGACTTGAGGTTTCCATCCAGCATCCATGGTTTACAAGTCGAGGACTGAGCTGTGATGATACCTGGAGTATTAGTGAAGTCAAGGGGGGCAGACACAGGAGAACCGTACCGGCAACTGCTTTTTTTAAGCACTAAAAAGACAACACATTTTAGCACTAAGTACTTGCCTGACTTTGCAGTGAACTTCTTTCCAGTGACTTTTCCCGAATCCCTCAAAGAACCATCAATGCAGGTCTGAAAACCAGCTGCACAGACTAGCGCGTCTGAGAAGAGTCACTCATGGGGCAGTAACATTGGCTGCAGATGAACGCATGGTGTTCAGCTGACTGAAGGCTCATTCCGGCATTTTAGACCATTGGGCCACGTTGACGCAACTTCCAGACTTTGCTCTGAGTTGGCCTTTGGCCTTTCTAAACTATGGGAATAAAGTCAAAGGCGGCACCCATCCATCGAATGTGTGGGCTACATTCCTGAGAAGCTTGGAGAGAAGCTGTGTCATTGACGAACAGCAGCCGAGGCATCGAAACGAGCGGCACTGTCTTTTCTTTTAGTTTGTGCTTCTACCCGTGCGATGAGCACCTTAAAGAGGGGAATTAGCTCAAATGGGAGAGCGCTCGCTTAGCATGCGAGAGGTAGCGGGATCGATGCCCGCATTCTCCACAATGCTTTCCTTTCACCTCTTCTGTTGGAGACACTTTTTGTGAGAGAAACAGATACATGGAACTGTTGGGTGGACAGACTCCACATACTGTGGATCACCTTCCCATCTAAGAGGTGCATATCAAGACCTTCAATAAAGCCAGCAACCTTGCCTTCTTTTAATGGCAGTCATTAGACTTAGTCCTTAATCTGGCTGTGCAGGCTCTGTGATGGGATGCTTGGGGGGAAGCTGTTCCATTGGAAGAACAAAGGAAGTAAATATGTGTGCTGCTGAGCGTAATGTGTGTGTGTTTGCTGTTTCTTTCTAAAGTACCCTGTCCAACTACAATTCATTTCTGAAGCTGTGTCTGACTATGTGTTCACTTGCTGCAGCCTGTAATATAAGGTTCTGACAAGGTTCTAGAATGATGATGTAACAAAGGTATGGAAGGTTCCACAGAATGCTTTGATGTATATTCCCTCACACACACACACACACAAACATCTAATACACACACACACGCACACACACAAACACACACACACTGAGAAAGACCTGAACATCTTATTGGCATTGAAGGAACCGCACTAAGCTGATTTGAGTCTTATTTTTCAGATCGATCTCATTTTGGACATGCTGATGACGAATCCTCCATGTACACCAAAGTTAGTCCTGTCTCAAGTGGATGTAAAAAAAACTAGTCCTTGCATTTGTTACTTCTAGTTTCGATTATTGTAACTCCTTGTTATCCGGCTGCTCTAGTAAGTCTGCGAGGGCTTTGCATCTGAATCAGTATGGTGCTGCACGTGTACTGACAGGAATCAAGATCAGAGATTATATTTGTCCCATTTTGGCCTCTTTGCATTCCTAAACTCCTCCCGCTTACCTTCAGCTCCTCCATCCACACGCACTCGCTCTTCCCAGCCGCGCTTTCTTTCTCGCTCGTCCACTCACACCTTGCGCACACACGATAAGCACAGCAGCTTCGCAGACTTTGCTCTGAGCTGGCCTTTGGTCTTTTCTAAACTATGGAAGTAAAGTCAAAGGTGCCATTCATCCATCGAGGGTCATCGGAATCTAGTTGTGCGTGCGGCAACTGCTTTTTTTAAGCACTAAAAAGACAACACATTTTAACACTAAGTACTTGCTTGACTTTGCAGTGAACTTCTTTCCAGTGACTTTTCCCGAATCCCTCAAAGAATCATCAATGCAGGTCTGAAAACCAGCTGCACAGACTAGCGCGTCTGAGAAGAGGCACTCATGGGGCAGTAACACTGGCTGCAGATGAACGCATGGTGTTCAGAATGGACACGACAGCACAGACTAGCTGTTCAGAGAACACGACAGAGACAAAGAGCACTTACAAATAGCAGAGGATGGTTTCGATCCATCGACCTCTGGGTTATGGGCCCAGCACGCTTCCGCTGCGCCACTCTGCTTAGAGGCTCTGCTTTTCAGTTGCCGAATCTGTGGTCTACCAATCAATAATTCATCTGTACCATCGCTGGGAGCCTATGATTACTCAAATGGAGGTGCAGAAACAAAGACAACATTTGCAGCTGCTTTTATAATCTCAACTGACTGAAGCCTCATTCCGGCGTTTTAGACCATTGGGCCACGTTGACGCAACTTCCAGACTTTGCTCTGAGTTGGCCTTTGGCCTTTTCTAAACTATGGAAATAAAGTCAAAGGTGCCATTCATCCATCGAGGGCCATCGGAATCTAGTTGTGTGTGCTACGTTCGCAAGAAGCATGGGGTTTCCTTTTAGTCCAAGCTTGTCCAGCAACACCTTGTGGTACACTGTACATGTTGGCTTTGACCAGCTGCTGTGGTGGTGGGCCACAGGAATACAAATGGGCACTTTGATTTCCTACACCCCCCACCTGTCATCTATCTTCTTCACTCCACGGTTGTTCATGTCCTGAAGACTGGCGAGATGTGCTTCCACAAACAGGCGTTGGGGAAGGGACGTTTCCTTGCATATGGTCTTATATGACAAGCAAGGCAGCTTAAAGTGAACTCATCAGCGACGAGGATGGGATTCGAACCCACGCGTGCAGAGCACAATGGATTAGCAGTCCATCGCCTTAACCACTCGGCCACCTCGTCTATGAGACGCATCTTCGACGGTGACGGCCCGGCGTGGCATCCTGCCTCGCTCTCAAAATATGAGAGAAAAGTGATACGTCAAAATATGGTGTTACAAAGTGGGAAAGGTACTGCCCCTCTTTGCTAAGTGAAACAACGGATTGACAGCTTTATTAGACAAAGTCCCTACATGCAGCACTCAAACTGACAGAGAGGCGCAGACAGTCCTCCTGAGCATATACAAGGCCATCACAGTGACGGCTAACTAGCATTGTCAAGTGGCAGTGGTGGGATTTGAACCCACGCCTCCTGAGAGACTGGAGCCTTAATCCAGCGCCTTAGACCACTCGGCCACACTACCTGAAAACCTTTCGACTTGAGGTTTCCATCCAGCATCCATGGTTTACAAGTCGAGGACTGAGCTGTGATGATACCTGGAGTATTAGTGAAGTCAAGGGGGGCAGACACAGGAGAACCGTACCGGCAACTGCTTTTTTTAAGCACTAAAAAGACAACACATTTTAGCACTAAGTACTTGCCTGACTTTGCAGTGAACTTCTTTCCAGTGACTTTTCCCGAATCCCTCAAAGAACCATCAATGCAGGTCTGAAAACCAGCTGCACAGACTAGCGCGTCTGAGAAGAGTCACTCATGGGGCAGTAACATTGGCTGCAGATGAACGCATGGTGTTCAGCTGACTGAAGGCTCATTCCGGCATTTTAGACCATTGGGCCACGTTGACGCAACTTCCAGACTTTGCTCTGAGTTGGCCTTTGGCCTTTCTAAACTATGGGAATAAAGTCAAAGGCGGCACCCATCCATCGAATGTGTGGGCTACATTCCTGAGAAGCTTGGAGAGAAGCTGTGTCATTGACGAACAGCAGCCGAGGCATCGAAACGAGCGGCACTGTCTTTTCTTTTAGTTTGTGCTTCTACCCGTGCGATGAGCACCTTAAAGAGGGGAATTAGCTCAAATGGGAGAGCGCTCGCTTAGCATGCGAGAGGTAGCGGGATCGATGCCCGCATTCTCCACAATGCTTTCCTTTCACCTCTTCTGTTGGAGACACTTTTTGTGAGAGAAACAGATACATGGAACTGTTGGGTGGACAGACTCCACATACTGTGGATCACCTTCCCATCTAAGAGGTGCATATCAAGACCTTCAATAAAGCCAGCAACCTTGCCTTCTTTTAATGGCAGTCATTAGACTTAGTCCTTAATCTGGCTGTGCAGGCTCTGTGATGGGATGCTTGGGGGGAAGCTGTTCCATTGGAAGAACAAAGGAAGTAAATATGTGTGCTGCTGAGCGTAATGTGTGTGTGTTTGCTGTTTCTTTCTAAAGTACCCTGTCCAACTACAATTCATTTCTGAAGCTGTGTCTGACTATGTGTTCACTTGCTGCAGCCTGTAATATAAGGTTCTGACAAGGTTCTAGAATGATGATGTAACAAAGGTATGGAAGGTTCCACAGAATGCTTTGATGTATATTCCCTCACACACACACACACACAAACATCTAATACACACACACACGCACACACACAAACACACACACACTGAGAAAGACCTGAACATCTTATTGGCATTGAAGGAACCGCACTAAGCTGATTTGAGTCTTATTTTTCAGATCGATCTCATTTTGGACATGCTGATGACGAATCCTCCATGTACACCAAAGTTAGTCCTGTCTCAAGTGGATGTAAAAAAAACTAGTCCTTGCATTTGTTACTTCTAGTTTCGATTATTGTAACTCCTTGTTATCCGGCTGCTCTAGTAAGTCTGCGAGGGCTTTGCATCTGAATCAGTATGGTGCTGCACGTGTACTGACAGGAATCAAGATCAGAGATTATATTTGTCCCATTTTGGCCTCTTTGCATTCCTAAACTCCTCCCGCTTACCTTCAGCTCCTCCATCCACACGCACTCGCTCTTCCCAGCCGCGCTTTCTTTCTCGCTCGTCCACTCACACCTTGCGCACACACGATAAGCACAGCAGCTTCGCAGACTTTGCTCTGAGCTGGCCTTTGGTCTTTTCTAAACTATGGAAGTAAAGTCAAAGGTGCCATTCATCCATCGAGGGTCATCGGAATCTAGTTGTGCGTGCGGCAACTGCTTTTTTTAAGCACTAAAAAGACAACACATTTTAACACTAAGTACTTGCTTGACTTTGCAGTGAACTTCTTTCCAGTGACTTTTCCCGAATCCCTCAAAGAATCATCAATGCAGGTCTGAAAACCAGCTGCACAGACTAGCGCGTCTGAGAAGAGGCACTCATGGGGCAGTAACACTGGCTGCAGATGAACGCATGGTGTTCAGAATGGACACGACAGCACAGACTAGCTGTTCAGAGAACACGACAGAGACAAAGAGCACTTACAAATAGCAGAGGATGGTTTCGATCCATCGACCTCTGGGTTATGGGCCCAGCACGCTTCCGCTGCGCCACTCTGCTTAGAGGCTCTGCTTTTCAGTTGCCGAATCTGTGGTCTACCAATCAATAATTCATCTGTACCATCGCTGGGAGCCTATGATTACTCAAATGGAGGTGCAGAAACAAAGACAACATTTGCAGCTGCTTTTATAATCTCAACTGACTGAAGCCTCATTCCGGCGTTTTAGACCATTGGGCCACGTTGACGCAACTTCCAGACTTTGCTCTGAGTTGGCCTTTGGCCTTTTCTAAACTATGGAAATAAAGTCAAAGGTGCCATTCATCCATCGAGGGCCATCGGAATCTAGTTGTGTGTGCTACGTTCGCAAGAAGCATGGGGTTTCCTTTTAGTCCAAGCTTGTCCAGCAACACCTTGTGGTACACTGTACATGTTGGCTTTGACCAGCTGCTGTGGTGGTGGGCCACAGGAATACAAATGGGCACTTTGATTTCCTACACCCCCCACCTGTCATCTATCTTCTTCACTCCACGGTTGTTCATGTCCTGAAGACTGGCGAGATGTGCTTCCACAAACAGGCGTTGGGGAAGGGACGTTTCCTTGCATATGGTCTTATATGACAAGCAAGGCAGCTTAAAGTGAACTCATCAGCGACGAGGATGGGATTCGAACCCACGCGTGCAGAGCACAATGGATTAGCAGTCCATCGCCTTAACCACTCGGCCACCTCGTCTATGAGACGCATCTTCGACGGTGACGGCCCGGCGTGGCATCCTGCCTCGCTCTCAAAATATGAGAGAAAAGTGATACGTCAAAATATGGTGTTACAAAGTGGGAAAGGTACTGCCCCTCTTTGCTAAGTGAAACAACGGATTGACAGCTTTATTAGACAAAGTCCCTACATGCAGCACTCAAACTGACAGAGAGGCGCAGACAGTCCTCCTGAGAGAAGCTGTGTCATTGACGAACAGCAGCCGAGGCATCGAAAGGAGCGGCACTGTCTTTTCTTTTAGTTTGTGCTTCTACCCGTGCGATGAGCACCTTAAAGAGGGGAATTAGCTCAAATGGGAGAGCGCTCGCTTAGCATGCGAGAGGTAGCGGGATCGATGCCCGCATTCTCCACAATGCTTTCCTTTCACCTCTTCTGTTGGAGACACTTTTTGTGAGAGAAACAGATACATGGAACTGTTGGGTGGACAGACTCCACATACTGTGGATCACCTTCCCATCTAAGAGGTGCATATCAAGACCTTCAATAAAGCCAGCAACCTTGCCTTCTTTTAATGGCAGTCATTAGACTTAGTCCTTAATCTGGTTGTGCAGGCTCTGTGATGGGATGCTTGGGGGGAAGCTGTTCCATTGGAAGAACAAAGGAAGTAAATATGTGTGCTGCTGAGCGTAATGTGTGTGTGTTTGCTGTTTCTTTCTAAAGTACCCTGTCCAACTACAATTCATTTCTGAAGCTGTGTCTGACTATGTGTTCACTTGCTGCAGCCTGTAATATAAGGTTCTGACAAGGTTCTAGAATGATGATGTAACAAAGGTATGGAAGGTTCCACAGAATGCTTTGATGTATATTCCCTCACACACACACACACACAAACATCTAATACACACACACACGCACACACACAAACACACACACACTGAGAAAGACCTGAACATCTTATTGGCATTGAAGGAACCGCACTAAGCTGATTTGAGTCTTATTTTTCAGATCGATCTCATTTTGGACATGCTGATGACGAATCCTCCATGTACACCAAAGTTAGTCCTGTCTCAAGTGGATGTAAAAAAAAACTAGTCCTTGCATTTGTTACTTCTAGTTTCGATTATTGTAACTCCTTGTTATCCGGCTGCTCTAGTAAGTCTGCGAGGGCTTTGCATCTGAATCAGTATGGTGCTGCACGTGTACTGACAGGAATCAAGATCAGAGATTATATTTGTCCCATTTTGGCCTCTTTGCATTCCTAAACTCCTCCCGCTTACCTTCAGCTCCTCCATCCACACGCACTCGCTCTTCCCAGCCGCGCTTTCTTTCTCGCTCGTCCACTCACACCTTGCGCACACACGATAAGCACAGCAGCTTCGCAGACTTTGCTCTGAGCTGGCCTTTGGTCTTTTCTAAACTATGGAAGTAAAGTCAAAGGTGCCATTCATCCATCGAGGGTCATCGGAATCTAGTTGTGCGTGCGGCAACTGCTTTTTTTAAGCACTAAAAAGACAACACATTTTAACACTAAGTACTTGCTTGACTTTGCAGTGAACTTCTTTCCAGTGACTTTTCCCGAATCCCTCAAAGAATCATCAATGCAGGTCTGAAAACCTGCATGCACAGACTAGCACGTCTGAGAAGAGGCACTCATGGGGCAGTAACACTGGCTGCAGATGAACGCGTGGTGTTCAGAATGGACACGACAGCACAGACTAGCTGTTCAGAGAACACGACAGAGACAAAGAGCACTTACAAATAGCAGAGGATGGTTTCGATCCATCGACCTCTGGGTTATGGGCCCAGCACGCTTCCGCTGCGCCACTCTGCTTAGAGGCTCTGCTTTTCAGTTGCCGAATCTGTGGTCTACCAATCAATAATTCATCTGTACCATCGCTGGGAGCCTATGATTACTCAAATGGAGGTGCAGAAACAAAGACAACATTTGCAGCTGCTTTTATAATCTCAACTGACTGAAGCCTCATTCCGGCGTTTTAGACCATTGGGCCACGTTGACGCAACTTCCAGACTTTGCTCTGAGTTGGCCTTTGGCCTTTTCTAAACTATGGAAATAAAGTCAAAGGTGCCATTCATCCATCGAGGGCCATCGGAATCTAGTTGTGTGTGCTACGTTCGCAAGAAGCATGGGGTTTCCTTTTAGTCCAAGCTTGTCCAGCAACACCTTGTGGTACACTGTACATGTTGGCTTTGACCAGCTGCTGTGGTGGTGGGCCACAGGAATACAAATGGGCACTTTGATTTCCTACACCCCCCACCTGTCATCTATCTTCTTCACTCCACGGTTGTTCATGTCCTGAAGACTGGCGAGATGTGCTTCCACAAACAGGCGTTGGGGAAGGGACGTTTCCTTGCATATGGTCTTATATGACAAGCAAGGCAGCTTAAAGTGAACTCATCAGCGACGAGGATGGGATTCGAACCCACGCGTGCAGAGCACAATGGATTAGCAGTCCATCGCCTTAACCACTCGGCCACCTCGTCTATGAGACGCATCTTCGACGGTGACGGCCCGGCGTGGCATCCTGCCTCGCTCTCAAAATATGAGAGAAAAGTGATACGTCAAAATATGGTGTTACAAAGTGGGAAAGGTACTGCCCCTCTTTGCTAAGTGAAACAACGGATTGACAGCTTTATTAGACAAAGTCCCTACATGCAGCACTCAAACTGACAGAGAGGCGCAGACAGTCCTCCTGAGCATATACAAGGCCATCACAGTGACGGCTAACTAGCATTGTCAAGTGGCAGTGGTGGGATTTGAACCCACGCCTCCTGAGAGACTGGAGCCTTAATCCAGCGCCTTAGACCACTCGGCCACACTACCTGAAAACCTTTGGACTTGAGGTTTCCATCCAGCATCCATGGTTTACAAGTCGAGGACTGAGCTGTGATGATACCTGGAGTATTAGTGAAGTCAAGGGGGGCAGACACAGGAGAACCGTACCGGCAACTGCTTTTTTTAAGCACTAAAAAGACAACACATTTTAGCACTAAGTACTTGCCTGACTTTGCAGTGAACTTCTTTCCAGTGACTTTTCCCGAATCCCTCAAAGAACCATCAATGCAGGTCTGAAAACCAGCTGCACAGACTAGCGCGTCTGAGAAGAGTCACTCATGGGGCAGTAACATTGGCTGCAGATGAACGCATGGTGTTCAGCTGACTGAAGGCTCATTCCGGCATTTTAGACCATTGGGCCACGTTGACGCAACTTCCAGACTTTGCTCTGAGTTGGCCTTTGGCCTTTCTAAACTATGGGAATAAAGTCAAAGGCGGCACCCATCCATCGAATGTGTGGGCTACATTCCTGAGAAGCTTGGAGAGAAGCTGTGTCATTGACGAACAGCAGCCGAGGCATCGAAACGAGCGGCACTGTCTTTTCTTTTAGTTTGTGCTTCTACCCGTGCGATGAGCACCTTAAAGAGGGGAATTAGCTCAAATGGGAGAGCGCTCGCTTAGCATGCGAGAGGTAGCGGGATCGATGCCCGCATTCTCCACAATGCTTTCCTTTCACCTCTTCTGTTGGAGACACTTTTTGTGAGAGAAACAGATACATGGAACTGTTGGGTGGACAGACTCCACATACTGTGGATCACCTTCCCATCTAAGAGGTGCATATCAAGACCTTCAATAAAGCCAGCAACCTTGCCTTCTTTTAATGGCAGTCATTAGACTTAGTCCTTAATCTGGCTGTGCAGGCTCTGTGATGGGATGCTTGGGGGGAAGCTGTTCCATTGGAAGAACAAAGGAAGTAAATATGTGTGCTGCTGAGCGTAATGTGTGTGTGTTTGCTGTTTCTTTCTAAAGTACCCTGTCCAACTACAATTCATTTCTGAAGCTGTGTCTGACTATGTGTTCACTTGCTGCAGCCTGTAATATAAGGTTCTGACAAGGTTCTAGAATGATGATGTAACAAAGGTATGGAAGGTTCCACAGAATGCTTTGATGTATATTCCCTCACACACACACACACACAAACATCTAATACACACACACACGCACACACACAAACACACACACACTGAGAAAGACCTGAACATCTTATTGGCATTGAAGGAACCGCACTAAGCTGATTTGAGTCTTATTTTTCAGATCGATCTCATTTTGGACATGCTGATGACGAATCCTCCATGTACACCAAAGTTAGTCCTGTCTCAAGTGGATGTAAAAAAAACTAGTCCTTGCATTTGTTACTTCTAGTTTCGATTATTGTAACTCCTTGTTATCCGGCTGCTCTAGTAAGTCTGCGAGGGCTTTGCATCTGAATCAGTATGGTGCTGCACGTGTACTGACAGGAATCAAGATCAGAGATTATATTTGTCCCATTTTGGCCTCTTTGCATTCCTAAACTCCTCCCGCTTACCTTCAGCTCCTCCATCCACACGCACTCGCTCTTCCCAGCCGCGCTCTCTTTCTCGCTCGTCCACTCACACCTTGCGCACACACGATAAGCACAGCAGCTTCGCAGACTTTGCTCTGAGCTGGCCTTTGGTCTTTTCTAAACTATGGAAATAAAGTCAAAGGTGCCATTCATCCATCGAGGGTCATCGGAATCTAGTTGTGCGTGCGGCAACTGCTTTTTTTAAGCACTAAAAAGACAACACATTTTAACACTAAGTACTTGCTTGACTTTGCAGTGAACTTCTTTCCAGTGACTTTTCCCGAATCCCTCAAAGAATCATCAATGCAGGTCTGAAAACCAGCTGCACAGACTAGCGCGTCTGAGAAGAGGCACTCATGGGGCAGTAACACTGGCTGCAGATGAACGCATGGTGTTCAGAATGGACACGACAGCACAGACTAGCTGTTCAGAGAACACGACAGAGACAAAGAGCACTTACAAATAGCAGAGGATGGTTTCGATCCATCGACCTCTGGGTTATGGGCCCAGCACGCTTCCGCTGCGCCACTCTGCTTAGAGGCTCTGCTTTTCAGTTGCCGAATCTGTGGTCTACCAATCAATAATTCATCTGTACCATCGCTGGGAGCCTATGATTACTCAAATGGAGGTGCAGAAACAAAGACAACATTTGCAGCTGCTTTTATAATCTCAACTGACTGAAGCCTCATTCCGGCGTTTTAGACCATTGGGCCACGTTGACGCAACTTCCAGACTTTGCTCTGAGTTGGCCTTTGGCCTTTTCTAAACTATGGAAATAAAGTCAAAGGTGCCATTCATCCATCGAGGGCCATCGGAATCTAGTTGTGTGTGCTACGTTCGCAAGAAGCATGGGGTTTCCTTTTAGTCCAAGCTTGTCCAGCAACACCTTGTGGTACACTGTACATGTTGGCTTTGACCAGCTGCTGTGGTGGTGGGCCACAGGAATACAAATGGGCACTTTGATTTCCTACACCCCCCACCTGTCATCTATCTTCTTCACTCCACGGTTGTTCATGTCCTGAAGACTGGCGAGATGTGCTTCCACAAACAGGCGTTGGGGAAGGGACGTTTCCTTGCATATGGTCTTATATGACAAGCAAGGCAGCTTAAAGTGAACTCATCAGCGACGAGGATGGGATTCGAACCCACGCGTGCAGAGCACAATGGATTAGCAGTCCATCGCCTTAACCACTCGGCCACCTCGTCTATGAGACGCATCTTCGACGGTGACGGCCCGGCGTGGCATCCTGCCTCGCTCTCAAAATATGAGAGAAAAGTGATACGTCAAAATATGGTGTTACAAAGTGGGAAAGGTACTGCCCCTCTTTGCTAAGTGAAACAACGGATTGACAGCTTTATTAGACAAAGTCCCTACATGCAGCACTCAAACTGACAGAGAGGCGCAGACAGTCCTCCTGAGCATATACAAGGCCATCACAGTGACGGCTAACTAGCATTGTCAAGTGGCAGTGGTGGGATTTGAACCCACGCCTCCTGAGAGACTGGAGCCTTAATCCAGCGCCTTAGACCACTCGGCCACACTACCTGAAAACCTTTCGACTTGAGGTTTCCATCCAGCATCCATGGTTTACAAGTCGAGGACTGAGCTGTGATGATACCTGGAGTATTAGTGAAGTCAAGGGGGGCAGACACAGGAGAACCGTACCGGCAACTGCTTTTTTTAAGCACTAAAAAGACAACACATTTTAGCACTAAGTACTTGCCTGACTTTGCAGTGAACTTCTTTCCAGTGACTTTTCCCGAATCCCTCAAAGAACCATCAATGCAGGTCTAAAAACGAGCTGCACAGACTAGCGCGTCTGAGAAGAGTCACTCATGGGGCAGTAACATTGGCTGCAGATGAACGCATGGTGTTCAGCTGACTGAAGGCTCATTCCGGCATTTTAGACCATTGGGCCACGTTGACGCAACTTCCAGACTTTGCTCTGAGTTGGCCTTTGGCCTTTCTAAACTATGGGAATAAAGTCAAAGGCGGCACCCATCCATCGAATGTGTGGGCTACATTCCTGAGAAGCTTGGAGAGAAGCTGTGTCATTGACGAACAGCAGCCGAGGCATCGAAAGGAGCGGCACTGTCTTTTCTTTTAGTTTGTGCTTCTACCCGTGCGATGAGCACCTTAAAGAGGGGAATTAGCTCAAATGGGAGAGCGCTCGCTTAGCATGCGAGAGGTAGCGGGATCGATGCCCGCATTCTCCACAATGCTTTCCTTTCACCTCTTCTGTTGGAGACACTTTTTGTGAGAGAAACAGATACATGGAACTGTTGGGTGGACAGACTCCACATACTGTGGATCACCTTCCCATCTAAGAGGTGCATATCAAGACCTTCAATAAAGCCAGCAACCTTGCCTTCTTTTAATGGCAGTCATTAGACTTAGTCCTTAATCTGGTTGTGCAGGCTCTGTGATGGGATGCTTGGGGGGAAGCTGTTCCATTGGAAGAACAAAGGAAGTAAATATGTGTGCTGCTGAGCGTAATGTGTGTGTGTTTGCTGTTTCTTTCTAAAGTACCCTGTCCAACTACAATTCATTTCTCAAGCTGTGTCTGACTATGTGTTCACTTGCTGCAGCCTGTAATATAAGGTTCTGACAAGGTTCTAGAATGATGATGTAACAAAGGTATGGAAGGTTCCACAGAATGCTTTGATGTATATTCCCTCACACACACACACACACAAACATCTAATACACACACACACGCACACACACAAACACACACACACTGAGAAAGACCTGAACATCTTATTGGCATTGAAGGAACCGCACTAAGCTGATTTGAGTCTTATTTTTCAGATCGATCTCATTTTGGACATGCTGATGACGAATCCTCCATGTACACCAAAGTTAGTCCTGTCTCAAGTGGATGTAAAAAAAACTAGTCCTTGCATTTGTTACTTCTAGTTTCGATTATTGTAACTCCTTGTTATCCGGCTGCTCTAGTAAGTCTGCGAGGGCTTTGCATCTGAATCAGTATGGTGCTGCACGTGTACTGACAGGAATCAAGATCAGAGATTATATTTGTCCCATTTTGGCCTCTTTGCATTCCTAAACTCCTCCCGCTTACCTTCAGCTCCTCCATCCACACGCACTCGCTCTTCCCAGCCGCGCTTTCTTTCTCGCTCGTCCACTCACACCTTGCGCACACACGATAAGCACAGCAGCTTCGCAGACTTTGCTCTGAGCTGGCCTTTGGTCTTTTCTAAACTATGGAAGTAAAGTCAAAGGTGCCATTCATCCATCGAGGGTCATCGGAATCTAGTTGTGCGTGCGGCAACTGCTTTTTTTAAGCACTAAAAAGACAACACATTTTAACACTAAGTACTTGCTTGACTTTGCAGTGAACTTCTTTCCAGTGACTTTTCCCGAATCCCTCAAAGAATCATCAATGCAGGTCTGAAAACCAGCTGCACAGACTAGCGCGTCTGAGAAGAGGCACTCATGGGGCAGTAACACTGGCTGCAGATGAACGCATGGTGTTCAGAATGGACACGACAGCACAGACTAGCTGTTCAGAGAACACGACAGAGACAAAGAGCACTTACAAATAGCAGAGGATGGTTTCGATCCATCGACCTCTGGGTTATGGGCCCAGCACGCTTCCGCTGCGCCACTCTGCTTAGAGGCTCTGCTTTTCAGTTGCCGAATCTGTGGTCTACCAATCAATAATTCATCTGTACCATCGCTGGGAGCCTATGATTACTCAAATGGAGGTGCAGAAACAAAGACAACATTTGCAGCTGCTTTTATAATCTCAACTGACTGAAGCCTCATTCCGGCGTTTTAGACCATTGGGCCACGTTGACGGAACTTCCAGACTTTGCTCTGAGTTGGCCTTTGGCCTTTTCTAAACTATGGAAATAAAGTCAAAGGTGCCATTCATCCATCGAGGGCCATCGGAATCTAGTTGTGTGTGCTACGTTCGCAAGAAGCATGGGGTTTCCTTTTAGTCCAAGCTTGTCCAGCAACACCTTGTGGTACACTGTACATGTTGGCTTTGACCAGCTGCTGTGGTGGTGGGCCACAGGAATACAAATGGGCACTTTGATTTCCTACACCCCCCACCTGTCATCTATCTTCTTCACTCCACGGTTGTTCATGTCCTGAAGACTGGCGAGATGTGCTTCCACAAACAGGCGTTGGGGAAGGGACGTTTCCTTGCATATGGTCTTATATGACAAGCAAGGCAGCTTAAAGTGAACTCATCAGCGACGAGGATGGGATTCGAACCCACGCGTGCAGAGCACAATGGATTAGCAGTCCATCGCCTTAACCACTCGGCCACCTCGTCTATGAGACGCATCTTCGACGGTGACGGCCCGGCGTGGCATCCTGCCTCGCTCTCAAAATATGAGAGAAAAGTGATACGTCAAAATATGGTGTTACAAAGTGGGAAAGGTACTGCCCCTCTTTGCTAAGTGAAACAACGGATTGACAGCTTTATTAGACAAAGTCCCTACATGCAGCACTCAAACTGACAGAGAGGCGCAGACAGTCCTCCTGAGCATATACAAGGCCATCACAGTGACGGCTAACTAGCATTGTCAAGTGGCAGTGGTGGGATTTGAACCCACGCCTCCTGAGAGACTGGAGCCTTAATCCAGCGCCTTAGACCACTCGGCCACACTACCTGAAAACCTTTCGACTTGAGGTTTCCATCCAGCATCCATGGTTTACAAGTCGAGGACTGAGCTGTGATGATACCTGGAGTATTAGTGAAGTCAAGGGGGGCAGACACAGGAGAACCGTACCGGCAACTGCTTTTTTTAAGCACTAAAAAGACAACACATTTTAGCACTAAGTACTTGCCTGACTTTGCAGTGAACTTCTTTCCAGTGACTTTTCCCGAATCCCTCAAAGAACCATCAATGCAGGTCTAAAAACGAGCTGCACAGACTAGCGCGTCTGAGAAGAGTCACTCATGGGGCAGTAACATTGGCTGCAGATGAACGCATGGTGTTCAGCTGACTGAAGGCTCATTCCGGCATTTTAGACCATTGGGCCACGTTGACGCAACTTCCAGACTTTGCTCTGAGTTGGCCTTTGGCCTTTCTAAACTATGGGAATAAAGTCAAAGGCGGCACCCATCCATCGAATGTGTGGGCTACATTCCTGAGAAGCTTGGAGAGAAGCTGTGTCATTGACGAACAGCAGCCGAGGCATCGAAAGGAGCGGCACTGTCTTTTCTTTTAGTTTGTGCTTCTACCCGTGCGATGAGCACCTTAAAGAGGGGAATTAGCTCAAATGGGAGAGCGCTCGCTTAGCATGCGAGAGGTAGCGGGATCGATGCCCGCATTCTCCACAATGCTTTCCTTTCACCTCTTCTGTTGGAGACACTTTTTGTGAGAGAAACAGATACATGGAACTGTTGGGTGGACAGACTCCACATACTGTGGATCACCTTCCCATCTAAGAGGTGCATATCAAGACCTTCAATAAAGCCAGCAACCTTGCCTTCTTTTAATGGCAGTCATTAGACTTAGTCCTTAATCTGGTTGTGCAGGCTCTGTGATGGGATGCTTGGGGGGAAGCTGTTCCATTGGAAGAACAAAGGAAGTAAATATGTGTGCTGCTGAGCGTAATGTGTGTGTGTTTGCTGTTTCTTTCTAAAGTACCCTGTCCAACTACAATTCATTTCTCAAGCTGTGTCTGACTATGTGTTCACTTGCTGCAGCCTGTAATATAAGGTTCTGACAAGGTTCTAGAATGATGATGTAACAAAGGTATGGAAGGTTCCACAGAATGCTTTGATGTATATTCCCTCACACACACACACACACAAACATCTAATACACACACACACGCACACACACAAACACACACACACTGAGAAAGACCTGAACATCTTATTGGCATTGAAGGAACCGCACTAAGCTGATTTGAGTCTTATTTTTCAGATCGATCTCATTTTGGACATGCTGATGACGAATCCTCCATGTACACCAAAGTTAGTCCTGTCTCAAGTGGATGTAAAAAAAACTAGTCCTTGCATTTGTTACTTCTAGTTTCGATTATTGTAACTCCTTGTTATCCGGCTGCTCTAGTAAGTCTGCGAGGGCTTTGCATCTGAATCAGTATGGTGCTGCACGTGTACTGACAGGAATCAAGATCAGAGATTATATTTGTCCCATTTTGGCCTCTTTGCATTCCTAAACTCCTCCCGCTTACCTTCAGCTCCTCCATCCACACGCACTCGCTCTTCCCAGCCGCGCTTTCTTTCTCGCTCGTCCACTCACACCTTGCGCACACACGATAAGCACAGCAGCTTCGCAGACTTTGCTCTGAGCTGGCCTTTGGTCTTTTCTAAACTATGGAAGTAAAGTCAAAGGTGCCATTCATCCATCGAGGGTCATCGGAATCTAGTTGTGCGTGCGGCAACTGCTTTTTTTAAGCACTAAAAAGACAACACATTTTAACACTAAGTACTTGCTTGACTTTGCAGTGAACTTCTTTCCAGTGACTTTTCCCGAATCCCTCAAAGAATCATCAATGCAGGTCTGAAAACCAGCTGCACAGACTAGCGCGTCTGAGAAGAGGCACTCATGGGGCAGTAACACTGGCTGCAGATGAACGCATGGTGTTCAGAATGGACACGACAGCACAGACTAGCTGTTCAGAGAACACGACAGAGACAAAGAGCACTTACAAATAGCAGAGGATGGTTTTGATCCATCGACCTCTGGGTTATGGGCCCAGCACGCTTCCGCTGCGCCACTCTGCTTAGAGGCTCTGCTTTTCAGTTGCCGAATCTGTGGTCTACCAATCAATAATTCATCTGTACCATCGCTGGGAGCCTATGATTACTCAAATGGAGGTGCAGAAACAAAGACAACATTTGCAGCTGCTTTTATAATCTCAACTGACTGAAGCCTCATTCCGGCGTTTTAGACCATTGGGCCACGTTGACGCAACTTCCAGACTTTGCTCTGAGTTGGCCTTTGGCCTTTTCTAAACTATGGAAATAAAGTCAAAGGTGCCATTCATCCATCGAGGGCCATCGGAATCTAGTTGTGTGTGCTACGTTCGCAAGAAGCATGGGGTTTCCTTTTAGTCCAAGCTTGTCCAGCAACACCTTGTGGTACACTGTACATGTTGGCTTTGACCAGCTGCTGTGGTGGTGGGCCACAGGAATACAAATGGGCACTTTGATTTCCTACACCCCCCACCTGTCATCTATCTTCTTCACTCCACGGTTGTTCATGTCCTGAAGACTGGCGAGATGTGCTTCCACAAACAGGCGTTGGGGAAGGGACGTTTCCTTGCATATGGTCTTATATGACAAGCAAGGCAGCTTAAAGTGAACTCATCAGCGACGAGGATGGGATTCGAACCCACGCGTGCAGAGCACAATGGATTAGCAGTCCATCGCCTTAACCACTCGGCCACCTCGTCTATGAGACGCATCTTCGACGGTGACGGCCCGGCGTGGCATCCTGCCTCGCTCTCAAAATATGAGAGAAAAGTGATACGTCAAAATATGGTGTTACAAAGTGGGAAAGGTACTGCCCCTCTTTGCTAAGTGAAACAACGGATTGACAGCTTTATTAGACAAAGTCCCTACATGCAGCACTCAAACTGACAGAGAGGCGCAGACAGTCCTCCTGAGAGAAGCTGTGTCATTGACGAACAGCAGCCGAGGCATCGAAAGGAGCGGCACTGTCTTTTCTTTTAGTTTGTGCTTCTACCCGTGCGATGAGCACCTTAAAGAGGGGAATTAGCTCAAATGGGAGAGCGCTCGCTTAGCATGCGAGAGGTAGCGGGATCGATGCCCGCATTCTCCACAATGCTTTCCTTTCACCTCTTCTGTTGGAGACACTTTTTGTGAGAGAAACAGATACATGGAACTGTTGGGTGGACAGACTCCACATACTGTGGATCACCTTCCCATCTAAGAGGTGCATATCAAGACCTTCAATAAAGCCAGCAACCTTGCCTTCTTTTAATGGCAGTCATTAGACTTAGTCCTTAATCTGGCTGTGCAGGCTCTGTGATGGGATGCTTGGGGGGAAGCTGTTCCATTGGAAGAACAAAGGAAGTAAATATGTGTGCTGCTGAGCGTAATGTGTGTGTGTTTGCTGTTTCTTTCTAAAGTACCCTGTCCAACTACAATTCATTTCTCAAGCTGTGTCTGACTATGTGTTCACTTGCTGCAGCCTGTAATATAAGGTTCTGACAAGGTTCTAGAATGATGATGTAACAAAGGTATGGAAGGTTCCACAGAATGCTTTGATGTATATTCCCTCACACACACACACACACAAACATCTAATACACACACACACGCACACACACAAACACACACACACTGAGAAAGACCTGAACATCTTATTGGCATTGAAGGAACCGCACTAAGCTGATTTGAGTCTTATTTTTCAGATCGATCTCATTTTGGACATGCTGATGACGAATCCTCCATGTACACCAAAGTTAGTCCTGTCTCAAGTGGATGTAAAAAAAACTAGTCCTTGCATTTGTTACTTCTAGTTTCGATTATTGTAACTCCTTGTTATCCGGCTGCTCTAGTAAGTCTGCGAGGGCTTTGCATCTGAATCAGTATGGTGCTGCACGTGTACTGACAGGAATCAAGATCAGAGATTATATTTGTCCCATTTTGGCCTCTTTGCATTCCTAAACTCCTCCCGCTTACCTTCAGCTCCTCCATCCACACGCACTCGCTCTTCCCAGCCGCGCTTTCTTTCTCGCTCGTCCACTCACACCTTGCGCACACACGATAAGCACAGCAGCTTCGCAGACTTTGCTCTGAGCTGGCCTTTGGTCTTTTCTAAACTATGGAAGTAAAGTCAAAGGTGCCATTCATCCATCGAGGGTCATCGGAATCTAGTTGTGCGTGCGGCAACTGCTTTTTTTAAGCACTAAAAAGACAACACATTTTAACACTAAGTACTTGCTTGACTTTGCAGTGAACTTCTTTCCAGTGACTTTTCCCGAATCCCTCAAAGAATCATCAATGCAGGTCTGAAAACCAGCTGCACAGACTAGCGCGTCTGAGAAGAGGCACTCATGGGGCAGTAACACTGGCTGCAGATGAACGCATGGTGTTCAGAATGGACACGACAGCACAGACTAGCTGTTCAGAGAACACGACAGAGACAAAGAGCACTTACAAATAGCAGAGGATGGTTTCGATCCATCGACCTCTGGGTTATGGGCCCAGCACGCTTCCGCTGCGCCACTCTGCTTAGAGGCTCTGCTTTTCAGTTGCCGAATCTGTGGTCTACCAATCAATAATTCATCTGTACCATCGCTGGGAGCCTATGATTACTCAAATGGAGGTGCAGAAACAAAGACAACATTTGCAGCTGCTTTTATAATCTCAACTGACTGAAGCCTCATTCCGGCGTTTTAGACCATTGGGCCACGTTGACGCAACTTCCAGACTTTGCTCTGAGTTGGCCTTTGGCCTTTTCTAAACTATGGAAATAAAGTCAAAGGTGCCATTCATCCATCGAGGGCCATCGGAATCTAGTTGTGTGTGCTACGTTCGCAAGAAGCATGGGGTTTCCTTTTAGTCCAAGCTTGTCCAGCAACACCTTGTGGTACACTGTACATGTTGGCTTTGACCAGCTGCTGTGGTGGTGGGCCACAGGAATACAAATGGGCACTTTGATTTCCTACACCCCCCACCTGTCATCTATCTTCTTCACTCCACGGTTGTTCATGTCCTGAAGACTGGCGAGATGTGCTTCCACAAACAGGCGTTGGGGAAGGGACGTTTCCTTGCATATGGTCTTATATGACAAGCAAGGCAGCTTAAAGTGAACTCATCAGCGACGAGGATGGGATTCGAACCCACGCGTGCAGAGCACAATGGATTAGCAGTCCATCGCCTTAACCACTCGGCCACCTCGTCTATGAGACGCATCTTCGACGGTGACGGCCCGGCGTGGCATCCTGCCTCGCTCTCAAAATATGAGAGAAAAGTGATACGTCAAAATATGGTGTTACAAAGTGGGAAAGGTACTGCCCCTCTTTGCTAAGTGAAACAACGGATTGACAGCTTTATTAGACAAAGTCCCTACATGCAGCACTCAAACTGACAGAGAGGCGCAGACAGTCCTCCTGAGCATATACAAGGCCATCACAGTGACGGCTAACTAGCATTGTCAAGTGGCAGTGGTGGGATTTGAACCCACGCCTCCTGAGAGACTGGAGCCTTAATCCAGCGCCTTAGACCACTCGGCCACACTACCTGAAAACCTTTCGACTTGAGGTTTCCATCCAGCATCCATGGTTTACAAGTCGAGGACTGAGCTGTGATGATACCTGGAGTATTAGTGAAGTCAAGGGGGGCAGACACAGGAGAACCGTACCGGCAACTGCTTTTTTTAAGCACTAAAAAGACAACACATTTTAGCACTAAGTACTTGCCTGACTTTGCA
This sequence comes from Nibea coibor, assembly GCA_023373845.1. Taxonomy (NCBI): domain Eukaryota; kingdom Metazoa; phylum Chordata; class Actinopteri; family Sciaenidae; genus Nibea; species Nibea coibor. Next base: position 3,467,579 of record CM041724.1, read on the forward strand.
GTGAACTTCTTTCCAGTGACTTTTCCCGAATCCCTCAAAGAACCATCAATGCAGGTCTGAAAACCAGCTGCACAGACTAGCGCGTCTGAGAAGAGTCACTCATGGGGCAGTAACATTGGCTGCAGATGAACGCATGGTGTTCAGCTGACTGAAGGCTCATTCCGGCATTTTAGACCATTGGGCCACGTTGACGCAACTTCCAGACTTTGCTCTGAGTTGGCCTTTGGCCTTTCTAAACTATGGGAATAAAGTCAAAGGCGGCACCCATCCATCGAATGTGTGGGCTACATTCCTGAGAAGCTTGGAGAGAAGCTGTGTCATTGACGAACAGCAGCCGAGGCATCGAAACGAGCGGCACTGTCTTTTCTTTTAGTTTGTGCTTCTACCCGTGCGATGAGCACCTTAAAGAGGGGAATTAGCTCAAATGGGAGAGCGCTCGCTTAGCATGCGAGAGGTAGCGGGATCGATGCCCGCATTCTCCACAATGCTTTCCTTTCACCTCTTCTGTTGGAGACACTTTTTGTGAGAGAAACAGATACATGGAACTGTTGGGTGGACAGACTCCACATACTGTGGATCACCTTCCCATCTAAGAGGTGCATATCAAGACCTTCAATAAAGCCAGCAACCTTGCCTTCTTTTAATGGCAGTCATTAGACTTAGTCCTTAATCTGGCTGTGCAGGCTCTGTGATGGGATGCTTGGGGGGAAGCTGTTCCATTGGAAGAACAAAGGAAGTAAATATGTGTGCTGCTGAGCGTAATGTGTGTGTGTTTGCTGTTTCTTTCTAAAGTACCCTGTCCAACTACAATTCATTTCTGAAGCTGTGTCTGACTATGTGTTCACTTGCTGCAGCCTGTAATATAAGGTTCTGACAAGGTTCTAGAATGATGATGTAACAAAGGTATGGAAGGTTCCACAGAATGCTTTGATGTATATTCCCTCACACACACACACACACAAACATCTAATACACACACACACGCACACACACAAACACACACACACTGAGAAAGACCTGAACATCTTATTGGCATTGAAGGAACCGCACTAAGCTGATTTGAGTCTTATTTTTCAGATCGATCTCATTTTGGACATGCTGATGACGAATCCTCCATGTACACCAAAGTTAGTCCTGTCTCAAGTGGATGTAAAAAAAACTAGTCCTTGCATTTGTTACTTCTAGTTTCGATTATTGTAACTCCTTGTTATCCGGCTGCTCTAGTAAGTCTGCGAGGGCTTTGCATCTGAATCAGTATGGTGCTGCACGTGTACTGACAGGAATCAAGATCAGAGATTATATTTGTCCCATTTTGGCCTCTTTGCATTCCTAAACTCCTCCCGCTTACCTTCAGCTCCTCCATCCACACGCACTCGCTCTTCCCAGCCGCGCTTTCTTTCTCGCTCGTCCACTCACACCTTGCGCACACACGATAAGCACAGCAGCTTCGCAGACTTTGCTCTGAGCTGGCCTTTGGTCTTTTCTAAACTATGGAAGTAAAGTCAAAGGTGCCATTCATCCATCGAGGGTCATCGGAATCTAGTTGTGCGTGCGGCAACTGCTTTTTTTAAGCACTAAAAAGACAACACATTTTAACACTAAGTACTTGCTTGACTTTGCAGTGAACTTCTTTCCAGTGACTTTTCCCGAATCCCTCAAAGAATCATCAATGCAGGTCTGAAAACCAGCTGCACAGACTAGCGCGTCTGAGAAGAGGCACTCATGGGGCAGTAACACTGGCTGCAGATGAACGCATGGTGTTCAGAATGGACACGACAGCACAGACTAGCTGTTCAGAGAACACGACAGAGACAAAGAGCACTTACAAATAGCAGAGGATGGTTTCGATCCATCGACCTCTGGGTTATGGGCCCAGCACGCTTCCGCTGCGCCACTCTGCTTAGAGGCTCTGCTTTTCAGTTGCCGAATCTGTGGTCTACCAATCAATAATTCATCTGTACCATCGCTGGGAGCCTATGATTACTCAAATGGAGGTGCAGAAACAAAGACAACATTTGCAGCTGCTTTTATAATCTCAACTGACTGAAGCCTCATTCCGGCGTTTTAGACCATTGGGCCACGTTGACGCAACTTCCAGACTTTGCTCTGAGTTGGCCTTTGGCCTTTTCTAAACTATGGAAATAAAGTCAAAGGTGCCATTCATCCATCGAGGGCCATCGGAATCTAGTTGTGTGTGCTACGTTCGCAAGAAGCATGGGGTTTCCTTTTAGTCCAAGCTTGTCCAGCAACACCTTGTGGTACACTGTACATGTTGGCTTTGACCAGCTGCTGTGGTGGTGGGCCACAGGAATACAAATGGGCACTTTGATTTCCTACACCCCCCACCTGTCATCTATCTTCTTCACTCCACGGTTGTTCATGTCCTGAAGACTGGCGAGATGTGCTTCCACAAACAGGCGTTGGGGAAGGGACGTTTCCTTGCATATGGTCTTATATGACAAGCAAGGCAGCTTAAAGTGAACTCATCAGCGACGAGGATGGGATTCGAACCCACGCGTGCAGAGCACAATGGATTAGCAGTCCATCGCCTTAACCACTCGGCCACCTCGTCTATGAGACGCATCTTCGACGGTGACGGCCCGGCGTGGCATCCTGCCTCGCTCTCAAAATATGAGAGAAAAGTGATACGTCAAAATATGGTGTTACAAAGTGGGAAAGGTACTGCCCCTCTTTGCTAAGTGAAACAACGGATTGACAGCTTTATTAGACAAAGTCCCTACATGCAGCACTCAAACTGACAGAGAGGCGCAGACAGTCCTCCTGAGAGAAGCTGTGTCATTGACGAACAGCAGCCGAGGCATCGAAAGGAGCGGCACTGTCTTTTCTTTTAGTTTGTGCTTCTACCCGTGCGATGAGCACCTTAAAGAGGGGAATTAGCTCAAATGGGAGAGCGCTCGCTTAGCATGCGAGAGGTAGCGGGATCGATGCCCGCATTCTCCACAATGCTTTCCTTTCACCTCTTCTGTTGGAGACACTTTTTGTGAGAGAAACAGATACATGGAACTGTTGGGTGGACAGACTCCACATACTGTGGATCACCTTCCCATCTAAGAGGTGCATATCAAGACCTTCAATAAAGCCAGCAACCTTGCCTTCTTTTAATGGCAGTCATTAGACTTAGTCCTTAATCTGGTTGTGCAGGCTCTGTGATGGGATGCTTGGGGGGAAGCTGTTCCATTGGAAGAACAAAGGAAGTAAATATGTGTGCTGCTGAGCGTAATGTGTGTGTGTTTGCTGTTTCTTTCTAAAGTACCCTGTCCAACTACAATTCATTTCTGAAGCTGTGTCTGACTATGTGTTCACTTGCTGCAGCCTGTAATATAAGGTTCTGACAAGGTTCTAGAATGATGATGTAACAAAGGTATGGAAGGTTCCACAGAATGCTTTGATGTATATTCCCTCACACACACACACACACAAACATCTAATACACACACACACGCACACACACAAACACACACACACTGAGAAAGACCTGAACATCTTATTGGCATTGAAGGAACCGCACTAAGCTGATTTGAGTCTTATTTTTCAGATCGATCTCATTTTGGACATGCTGATGACGAATCCTCCATGTACACCAAAGTTAGTCCTGTCTCAAGTGGATGTAAAAAAAAACTAGTCCTTGCATTTGTTACTTCTAGTTTCGATTATTGTAACTCCTTGTTATCCGGCTGCTCTAGTAAGTCTGCGAGGGCTTTGCATCTGAATCAGTATGGTGCTGCACGTGTACTGACAGGAATCAAGATCAGAGATTATATTTGTCCCATTTTGGCCTCTTTGCATTCCTAAACTCCTCCCGCTTACCTTCAGCTCCTCCATCCACACGCACTCGCTCTTCCCAGCCGCGCTTTCTTTCTCGCTCGTCCACTCACACCTTGCGCACACACGATAAGCACAGCAGCTTCGCAGACTTTGCTCTGAGCTGGCCTTTGGTCTTTTCTAAACTATGGAAGTAAAGTCAAAGGTGCCATTCATCCATCGAGGGTCATCGGAATCTAGTTGTGCGTGCGGCAACTGCTTTTTTTAAGCACTAAAAAGACAACACATTTTAACACTAAGTACTTGCTTGACTTTGCAGTGAACTTCTTTCCAGTGACTTTTCCCGAATCCCTCAAAGAATCATCAATGCAGGTCTGAAAACCTGCATGCACAGACTAGCACGTCTGAGAAGAGGCACTCATGGGGCAGTAACACTGGCTGCAGATGAACGCGTGGTGTTCAGAATGGACACGACAGCACAGACTAGCTGTTCAGAGAACACGACAGAGACAAAGAGCACTTACAAATAGCAGAGGATGGTTTCGATCCATCGACCTCTGGGTTATGGGCCCAGCACGCTTCCGCTGCGCCACTCTGCTTAGAGGCTCTGCTTTTCAGTTGCCGAATCTGTGGTCTACCAATCAATAATTCATCTGTACCATCGCTGGGAGCCTATGATTACTCAAATGGAGGTGCAGAAACAAAGACAACATTTGCAGCTGCTTTTATAATCTCAACTGACTGAAGCCTCATTCCGGCGTTTTAGACCATTGGGCCACGTTGACGCAACTTCCAGACTTTGCTCTGAGTTGGCCTTTGGCCTTTTCTAAACTATGGAAATAAAGTCAAAGGTGCCATTCATCCATCGAGGGCCATCGGAATCTAGTTGTGTGTGCTACGTTCGCAAGAAGCATGGGGTTTCCTTTTAGTCCAAGCTTGTCCAGCAACACCTTGTGGTACACTGTACATGTTGGCTTTGACCAGCTGCTGTGGTGGTGGGCCACAGGAATACAAATGGGCACTTTGATTTCCTACACCCCCCACCTGTCATCTATCTTCTTCACTCCACGGTTGTTCATGTCCTGAAGACTGGCGAGATGTGCTTCCACAAACAGGCGTTGGGGAAGGGACGTTTCCTTGCATATGGTCTTATATGACAAGCAAGGCAGCTTAAAGTGAACTCATCAGCGACGAGGATGGGATTCGAACCCACGCGTGCAGAGCACAATGGATTAGCAGTCCATCGCCTTAACCACTCGGCCACCTCGTCTATGAGACGCATCTTCGACGGTGACGGCCCGGCGTGGCATCCTGCCTCGCTCTCAAAATATGAGAGAAAAGTGATACGTCAAAATATGGTGTTACAAAGTGGGAAAGGTACTGCCCCTCTTTGCTAAGTGAAACAACGGATTGACAGCTTTATTAGACAAAGTCCCTACATGCAGCACTCAAACTGACAGAGAGGCGCAGACAGTCCTCCTGAGCATATACAAGGCCATCACAGTGACGGCTAACTAGCATTGTCAAGTGGCAGTGGTGGGATTTGAACCCACGCCTCCTGAGAGACTGGAGCCTTAATCCAGCGCCTTAGACCACTCGGCCACACTACCTGAAAACCTTTGGACTTGAGGTTTCCATCCAGCATCCATGGTTTACAAGTCGAGGACTGAGCTGTGATGATACCTGGAGTATTAGTGAAGTCAAGGGGGGCAGACACAGGAGAACCGTACCGGCAACTGCTTTTTTTAAGCACTAAAAAGACAACACATTTTAGCACTAAGTACTTGCCTGACTTTGCAGTGAACTTCTTTCCAGTGACTTTTCCCGAATCCCTCAAAGAACCATCAATGCAGGTCTGAAAACCAGCTGCACAGACTAGCGCGTCTGAGAAGAGTCACTCATGGGGCAGTAACATTGGCTGCAGATGAACGCATGGTGTTCAGCTGACTGAAGGCTCATTCCGGCATTTTAGACCATTGGGCCACGTTGACGCAACTTCCAGACTTTGCTCTGAGTTGGCCTTTGGCCTTTCTAAACTATGGGAATAAAGTCAAAGGCGGCACCCATCCATCGAATGTGTGGGCTACATTCCTGAGAAGCTTGGAGAGAAGCTGTGTCATTGACGAACAGCAGCCGAGGCATCGAAACGAGCGGCACTGTCTTTTCTTTTAGTTTGTGCTTCTACCCGTGCGATGAGCACCTTAAAGAGGGGAATTAGCTCAAATGGGAGAGCGCTCGCTTAGCATGCGAGAGGTAGCGGGATCGATGCCCGCATTCTCCACAATGCTTTCCTTTCACCTCTTCTGTTGGAGACACTTTTTGTGAGAGAAACAGATACATGGAACTGTTGGGTGGACAGACTCCACATACTGTGGATCACCTTCCCATCTAAGAGGTGCATATCAAGACCTTCAATAAAGCCAGCAACCTTGCCTTCTTTTAATGGCAGTCATTAGACTTAGTCCTTAATCTGGCTGTGCAGGCTCTGTGATGGGATGCTTGGGGGGAAGCTGTTCCATTGGAAGAACAAAGGAAGTAAATATGTGTGCTGCTGAGCGTAATGTGTGTGTGTTTGCTGTTTCTTTCTAAAGTACCCTGTCCAACTACAATTCATTTCTGAAGCTGTGTCTGACTATGTGTTCACTTGCTGCAGCCTGTAATATAAGGTTCTGACAAGGTTCTAGAATGATGATGTAACAAAGGTATGGAAGGTTCCACAGAATGCTTTGATGTATATTCCCTCACACACACACACACACAAACATCTAATACACACACACACGCACACACACAAACACACACACACTGAGAAAGACCTGAACATCTTATTGGCATTGAAGGAACCGCACTAAGCTGATTTGAGTCTTATTTTTCAGATCGATCTCATTTTGGACATGCTGATGACGAATCCTCCATGTACACCAAAGTTAGTCCTGTCTCAAGTGGATGTAAAAAAAACTAGTCCTTGCATTTGTTACTTCTAGTTTCGATTATTGTAACTCCTTGTTATCCGGCTGCTCTAGTAAGTCTGCGAGGGCTTTGCATCTGAATCAGTATGGTGCTGCACGTGTACTGACAGGAATCAAGATCAGAGATTATATTTGTCCCATTTTGGCCTCTTTGCATTCCTAAACTCCTCCCGCTTACCTTCAGCTCCTCCATCCACACGCACTCGCTCTTCCCAGCCGCGCTCTCTTTCTCGCTCGTCCACTCACACCTTGCGCACACACGATAAGCACAGCAGCTTCGCAGACTTTGCTCTGAGCTGGCCTTTGGTCTTTTCTAAACTATGGAAATAAAGTCAAAGGTGCCATTCATCCATCGAGGGTCATCGGAATCTAGTTGTGCGTGCGGCAACTGCTTTTTTTAAGCACTAAAAAGACAACACATTTTAACACTAAGTACTTGCTTGACTTTGCAGTGAACTTCTTTCCAGTGACTTTTCCCGAATCCCTCAAAGAATCATCAATGCAGGTCTGAAAACCAGCTGCACAGACTAGCGCGTCTGAGAAGAGGCACTCATGGGGCAGTAACACTGGCTGCAGATGAACGCATGGTGTTCAGAATGGACACGACAGCACAGACTAGCTGTTCAGAGAACACGACAGAGACAAAGAGCACTTACAAATAGCAGAGGATGGTTTCGATCCATCGACCTCTGGGTTATGGGCCCAGCACGCTTCCGCTGCGCCACTCTGCTTAGAGGCTCTGCTTTTCAGTTGCCGAATCTGTGGTCTACCAATCAATAATTCATCTGTACCATCGCTGGGAGCCTATGATTACTCAAATGGAGGTGCAGAAACAAAGACAACATTTGCAGCTGCTTTTATAATCTCAACTGACTGAAGCCTCATTCCGGCGTTTTAGACCATTGGGCCACGTTGACGCAACTTCCAGACTTTGCTCTGAGTTGGCCTTTGGCCTTTTCTAAACTATGGAAATAAAGTCAAAGGTGCCATTCATCCATCGAGGGCCATCGGAATCTAGTTGTGTGTGCTACGTTCGCAAGAAGCATGGGGTTTCCTTTTAGTCCAAGCTTGTCCAGCAACACCTTGTGGTACACTGTACATGTTGGCTTTGACCAGCTGCTGTGGTGGTGGGCCACAGGAATACAAATGGGCACTTTGATTTCCTACACCCCCCACCTGTCATCTATCTTCTTCACTCCACGGTTGTTCATGTCCTGAAGACTGGCGAGATGTGCTTCCACAAACAGGCGTTGGGGAAGGGACGTTTCCTTGCATATGGTCTTATATGACAAGCAAGGCAGCTTAAAGTGAACTCATCAGCGACGAGGATGGGATTCGAACCCACGCGTGCAGAGCACAATGGATTAGCAGTCCATCGCCTTAACCACTCGGCCACCTCGTCTATGAGACGCATCTTCGACGGTGACGGCCCGGCGTGGCATCCTGCCTCGCTCTCAAAATATGAGAGAAAAGTGATACGTCAAAATATGGTGTTACAAAGTGGGAAAGGTACTGCCCCTCTTTGCTAAGTGAAACAACGGATTGACAGCTTTATTAGACAAAGTCCCTACATGCAGCACTCAAACTGACAGAGAGGCGCAGACAGTCCTCCTGAGCATATACAAGGCCATCACAGTGACGGCTAACTAGCATTGTCAAGTGGCAGTGGTGGGATTTGAACCCACGCCTCCTGAGAGACTGGAGCCTTAATCCAGCGCCTTAGACCACTCGGCCACACTACCTGAAAACCTTTCGACTTGAGGTTTCCATCCAGCATCCATGGTTTACAAGTCGAGGACTGAGCTGTGATGATACCTGGAGTATTAGTGAAGTCAAGGGGGGCAGACACAGGAGAACCGTACCGGCAACTGCTTTTTTTAAGCACTAAAAAGACAACACATTTTAGCACTAAGTACTTGCCTGACTTTGCAGTGAACTTCTTTCCAGTGACTTTTCCCGAATCCCTCAAAGAACCATCAATGCAGGTCTGAAAACCAGCTGCACAGACTAGCGCGTCTGAGAAGAGTCACTCATGGGGCAGTAACATTGGCTGCAGATGAACGCATGGTGTTCAGCTGACTGAAGGCTCATTCCGGCATTTTAGACCATTGGGCCACGTTGACGCAACTTCCAGACTTTGCTCTGAGTTGGCCTTTGGCCTTTCTAAACTATGGGAATAAAGTCAAAGGCGGCACCCATCCATCGAATGTGTGGGCTACATTCCTGAGAAGCTTGGAGAGAAGCTGTGTCATTGACGAACAGCAGCCGAGGCATCGAAACGAGCGGCACTGTCTTTTCTTTTAGTTTGTGCTTCTACCCGTGCGATGAGCACCTTAAAGAGGGGAATTAGCTCAAATGGGAGAGCGCTCGCTTAGCATGCGAGAGGTAGCGGGATCGATGCCCGCATTCTCCACAATGCTTTCCTTTCACCTCTTCTGTTGGAGACACTTTTTGTGAGAGAAACAGATACATGGAACTGTTGGGTGGACAGACTCCACATACTGTGGATCACCTTCCCATCTAAGAGGTGCATATCAAGACCTTCAATAAAGCCAGCAACCTTGCCTTCTTTTAATGGCAGTCATTAGACTTAGTCCTTAATCTGGTTGTGCAGGCTCTGTGATGGGATGCTTGGGGGGAAGCTGTTCCATTGGAAGAACAAAGGAAGTAAATATGTGTGCTGCTGAGCGTAATGTGTGTGTGTTTGCTGTTTCTTTCTAAAGTACCCTGTCCAACTACAATTCATTTCTCAAGCTGTGTCTGACTATGTGTTCACTTGCTGCAGCCTGTAATATAAGGTTCTGACAAGGTTCTAGAATGATGATGTAACAAAGGTATGGAAGGTTCCACAGAATGCTTTGATGTATATTCCCTCACACACACACACACACAAACATCTAATACACACACACACGCACACACACAAACACACACACACTGAGAAAGACCTGAACATCTTATTGGCATTGAAGGAACCGCACTAAGCTGATTTGAGTCTTATTTTTCAGATCGATCTCATTTTGGACATGCTGATGACGAATCCTCCATGTACACCAAAGTTAGTCCTGTCTCAAGTGGATGTAAAAAAAAACTAGTCCTTGCATTTGTTACTTCTAGTTTCGATTATTGTAACTCCTTGTTATCCGGCTGCTCTAGTAAGTCTGCGAGGGCTTTGCATCTGAATCAGTATGGTGCTGCACGTGTACTGACAGGAATCAAGATCAGAGATTATATTTGTCCCATTTTGGCCTCTTTGCATTCCTAAACTCCTCCCGCTTACCTTCAGCTCCTCCATCCACACGCACTCGCTCTTCCCAGCCGCGCTTTCTTTCTCGCTCGTCCACTCACACCTTGCGCACACACGATAAGCACAGCAGCTTCGCAGACTTTGCTCTGAGCTGGCCTTTGGTCTTTTCTAAACTATGGAAGTAAAGTCAAAGGTGCCATTCATCCATCGAGGGTCTTCGGAATCTAGTTGTGCGTGCGGCAACTGCTTTTTTTAAGCACTAAAAAGACAACACATTTTAACACTAAGTACTTGCTTGACTTTGCAGTGAACTTCTTTCCAGTGACTTTTCCCGAATCCCTCAAAGAATCATCAATGCAGGTCTGAAAACCTGCATGCACAGACTAGCACGTCTGAGAAGAGGCACTCATGGGGCAGTAACACTGGCTGCAGATGAACGCGTGGTGTTCAGAATGGACACGACAGCACAGACTAGCTGTTCAGAGAACACGACAGAGACAAAGAGCACTTACAAATAGCAGAGGATGGTTTCGATCCATCGACCTCTGGGTTATGGGCCCAGCACGCTTCCGCTGCGCCACTCTGCTTAGAGGCTCTGCTTTTCAGTTGCCGAATCTGTGGTCTACCAATCAATAATTCATCTGTACCATCGCTGGGAGCCTATGATTACTCAAATGGAGGTGCAGAAACAAAGACAACATTTGCAGCTGCTTTTATAATCTCAACTGACTGAAGCCTCATTCCGGCGTTTTAGACCATTGGGCCACGTTGACGCAACTTCCAGACTTTGCTCTGAGTTGGCCTTTGGCCTTTTCTAAACTATGGAAATAAAGTCAAAGGTGCCATTCATCCATCGAGGGCCATCGGAATCTAGTTGTGTGTGCTACGTTCGCAAGAAGCATGGGGTTTCCTTTTAGTCCAAGCTTGTCCAGCAACACCTTGTGGTACACTGTACATGTTGGCTTTGACCAGCTGCTGTGGTGGTGGGCCACAGGAATACAAATGGGCACTTTGATTTCCTACACCCCCCACCTGTCATCTATCTTCTTCACTCCACGGTTGTTCATGTCCTGAAGACTGGCGAGATGTGCTTCCACAAACAGGCGTTGGGGAAGGGACGTTTCCTTGCATATGGTCTTATATGACAAGCAAGGCAGCTTAAAGTGAACTCATCAGCGACGAGGATGGGATTCGAACCCACGCGTGCAGAGCACAATGGATTAGCAGTCCATCGCCTTAACCACTCGGCCACCTCGTCTATGAAACGCATCTTCGACGGTGACGGCCCGGCGTGGCATCCTGCCTCGCTCTCAAAATATGAGAGAAAAGTGATACGTCAAAATATGGTGTTACAAAGTGGGAAAGGTACTGCCCCTCTTTGCTAAGTGAAACAACGGATTGACAGCTTTATTAGACAAAGTCCCTACATGCAGCACTCAAACTGACAGAGAGGCGCAGACAGTCCTCCTGAGCATATACAAGGCCATCACAGTGACGGCTAACTAGCATTGTCAAGTGGCAGTGGTGGGATTTGAACCCACGCCTCCTGAGAGACTGGAGCCTTAATCCAGCGCCTTAGACCACTCGGCCACACTACCTGAAAACCTTTCGACTTGAGGTTTCCATCCAGCATCCATGGTTTACAAGTCGAGGACTGAGCTGTGATGATACCTGGAGTATTAGTGAAGTCAAGGGGGGTAGACACAGGAGAACCGTACCGGCAACTGCTTTTTTTAAGCACTAAAAAGACAACACATTTTAGCACTAAGTACTTGCCTGACTTTGCAGTGAACTTCTTTCCAGTGACTTTTCCCGAATCCCTCAAAGAACCATCAATGCAGGTCTAAAAACGAGCTGCACAGACTAGCGCGTCTGAGAAGAGGCACTCATGGGGCAGTAACATTGGCTGCAGATGAACGCATGGTGTTCAGCTGACTGAAGGCTCATTCCGGCATTTTAGACCATTGGGCCACGTTGACGCAACTTCCAGACTTTGCTCTGAGTTGGCCTTTGGCCTTTCTAAACTATGGGAATAAAGTCAAAGGCGGCACCCATCCATCGAATGTGTGGGCTACATTCCTGAGAAGCTTGGAGAGAAGCTGTGTCATTGACGAACAGCAGCCGAGGCATCGAAACGAGCGGCACTGTCTTTTCTTTTAGTTTGTGCTTCTACCCGTGCGATGAGCACCTTAAAGAGGGGAATTAGCTCAAATGGGAGAGCGCTCGCTTAGCATGCGAGAGGTAGCGGGATCGATGCCCGCATTCTCCACAATGCTTTCCTTTCACCTCTTCTGTTGGAGACACTTTTTGTGAGAGAAACAGATACATGGAACTGTTGGGTGGACAGACTCCACATACTGTGGATCACCTTCCCATCTAAGAGGTGCATATCAAGACCTTCAATAAAGCCAGCAACCTTGCCTTCTTTTAATGGCAGTCATTAGACTTAGTCCTTAATCTGGTTGTGCAGGCTCTGTGATGGGATGCTTGGGGGGAAGCTGTTCCATTGGAAGAACAAAGGAAGTAAATATGTGTGCTGCTGAGCGTAATGTGTGTGTGTTTGCTGTTTCTTTCTAAAGTCCAACTACAATTCATTTCTGAAGCTGTGTCTGACTATGTGTTCACTTGCTGCAGCCTGTAATATAAGGTTCTGACAAGGTTCTAGAATGATGATGTAACAAAGGTATGGAAGGTTCCACAGAATGCTTTGATGTATATTCCCTCACACACACACACACACAAACATCTAATACACACACACACGCACACACACAAACACACACACACTGAGAAAGACCTGAACATCTTATTGGCATTGAAGGAACCGCACTAAGCTGATTTGAGTCTTATTTTTCAGATCGATCTCATTTTGGACATGCTGATGACGAATCCTCCATGTACACCAAAGTTAGTCCTGTCTCAAGTGGATGTAAAAAAAACTAGTCCTTGCATTTGTTACTTCTAGTTTCGATTATTGTAACTCCTTGTTATCCGGCTGCTCTAGTAAGTCTGCGAGGGCTTTGCATCTGAATCAGTATGGTGCTGCACGTGTACTGACAGGAATCAAGATCAGAGATTATATTTGTCCCATTTTGGCCTCTTTGCATTCCTAAACTCCTCCCGCTTACCTTCAGCTCCTCCATCCACACGCACTCGCTCTTCCCAGCCGCGCTTTCTTTCTCGCTCGTCCACTCACACCTTGCGCACACACGATAAGCACAGCAGCTTCGCAGACTTTGCTCTGAGCTGGCCTTTGGTCTTTTCTAAACTATGGAAGTAAAGTCAAAGGTGCCATTCATCCATCGAGGGTCATCGGAATCTAGTTGTGCGTGCGGCAACTGCTTTTTTTAAGCACTAAAAAGACAACACATTTTAACACTAAGTACTTGCTTGACTTTGCAGTGAACTTCTTTCCAGTGACTTTTCCCGAATCCCTCAAAGAATCATCAATGCAGGTCTGAAAACCAGCTGCACAGACTAGCGCGTCTGAGAAGAGGCACTCATGGGGCAGTAACACTGGCTGCAGATGAACGCATGGTGTTCAGAATGGACACGACAGCACAGACTAGCTGTTCAGAGAACACGACAGATACAAAGAGCACTTACAAATAGCAGAGGATGGTTTCGATCCATCGACCTCTGGGTTATGGGCCCAGCACGCTTCCGCTGCGCCACTCTGCTTAGAGGCTCTGCTTTTCAGTTGCCGAATCTGTGGTCTACCAATCAATAATTCATCTGTACCATCGCTGGGAGCCTATGATTACTCAAATGGAGGTGCAGAAACAAAGACAACATTTGCAGCTGCTTTTATAATCTCAACTGACTGAAGCCTCATTCCGGCGTTTTAGACCATTGGGCCACGTTGACGCAACTTCCAGACTTTGCTCTGAGTTGGCCTTTGGCCTTTTCTAAACTATGGAAATAAAGTCAAAGGTGCCATTCATCCATCGAGGGCCATCGGAATCTAGTTGTGTGTGCTACGTTCGCAAGAAGCATGGGGTTTCCTTTTAGTCCAAGCTTGTCCAGCAACACCTTGTGGTACACTGTACATGTTGGCTTTGACCAGCTGCTGTGGTGGTGGGCCACAGGAATACAAATGGGCACTTTGATTTCCTACACCCCCCACCTGTCATCTATCTTCTTCACTCCACGGTTGTTCATGTCCTGAAGACTGGCGAGATGTGCTTCCACAAACAGGCGTTGGGGAAGGGACGTTTCCTTGCATATGGTCTTATATGACAAGCAAGGCAGCTTAAAGTGAACTCATCAGCGACGAGGATGGGATTCGAACCCACGCGTGCAGAGCACAATGGATTAGCAGTCCATCGCCTTAACCACTCGGCCACCTCGTCTATGAGACGCATCTTCGACGGTGACGGCCCGGCGTGGCATCCTGCCTCGCTCTCAAAATATGAGAGAAAAGTGATACGTCAAAATATGGTGTTACAAAGTGGGAAAGGTACTGCCCCTCTTTGCTAAGTGAAACAACGGATTGACAGCTTTATTAGACAAAGTCCCTACATGCAGCACTCAAACTGACAGAGAGGCGCAGACAGTCCTCCTGAGCATATACAAGGCCATCACAGTGACGGCTAACTAGCATTGTCAAGTGGCAGTGGTGGGATTTGAACCCACGCCTCCTGAGAGACTGGAGCCTTAATCCAGCGCCTTAGACCACTCGGCCACACTACCTGAAAACCTTTGGACTTGAGGTTTCCATCCAGCATCCATGGTTTACAAGTCGAGGACTGAGCTGTGATGATACCTGGAGTATTAGTGAAGTCAAGGGGGGCAGACACAGGAGAACCGTACCGGCAACTGCTTTTTTTAAGCACTAAAAAGACAACACATTTTAGCACTAAGTACTTGCCTGACTTTGCAGTGAACTTCTTTCCAGTGACTTTTCCCGAATCCCTCAAAGAACCATCAATGCAGGTCTGAAAACCAGCTGCACAGACTAGCGCGTCTGAGAAGAGTCACTCATGGGGCAGTAACATTGGCTGCAGATGAACGCATGGTGTTCAGCTGACTGAAGGCTCATTCCGGCATTTTAGACCATTGGGCCACGTTGACGCAACTTCCAGACTTTGCTCTGAGTTGGCCTTTGGCCTTTCTAAACTATGGGAATAAAGTCAAAGGCGGCACCCATCCATCGAATGTGTGGGCTACATTCCTGAGAAGCTTGGAGAGAAGCTGTGTCATTGACGAACAGCAGCCGAGGCATCGAAACGAGCGGCACTGTCTTTTCTTTTAGTTTGTGCTTCTACCCGTGCGATGAGCACCTTAAAGAGGGGAATTAGCTCAAATGGGAGAGCGCTCGCTTAGCATGCGAGAGGTAGCGGGATCGATGCCCGCATTCTCCACAATGCTTTCCTTTCACCTCTTCTGTTGGAGACACTTTTTGTGAGAGAAACAGATACATGGAACTGTTGGGTGGACAGACTCCACATACTGTGGATCACCTTCCCATCTAAGAGGTGCATATCAAGACCTTCAATAAAGCCAGCAACCTTGCCTTCTTTTAATGGCAGTCATTAGACTTAGTCCTTAATCTGGTTGTGCAGGCTCTGTGATGGGATGCTTGGGGGGAAGCTGTTCCATTGGAAGAACAAAGGAAGTAAATACGTGTGCTGCTGAGCGTAATGTGTGTGTGTTTGCTGTTTCTTTCTAAAGTACCCTGTCCAACAACAATTCATTTCTCAAGCTGTGTCTGACTATGTGTTCACTTGCTGCAGCCTGTAATATAAGGTTCTGACAAGGTTCTAGAATGATGATGTAACAAAGGTATGGAAGGTTCCACAGAATGCTTTGATGTATATTCCCTCACACACACACACACACACACACACACATCTAATACACACACACACAAACACACACACACTGAGAAAGACCTGAACATCTTATTGGCATTGAAGGAACCGCACTAAGCTGATTTGAGTCTTATTTTTCAGATCGATCTCATTTTGGACATGCTGATGACGAATCCTCCATGTACACCAAAGTTAGTCCTGTCTCAAGTGGATGTAAAAGAAACTAGTCCTTGCATTTGTTACTTCTAGTTTCGATTATTGTAACTCCTTGTTATCCGGCTGCTCTAGTAAGTCTGCGAGGGCTTTGCATCTGAATCAGTATGGTGCTGCACGTGTACTGACAGGAATCAAGATCAGAGATTATATTTGTCCCATTTTGGCCTCTTTGCATTCCTAAACTCCTCCCGCTTACCTTCAGCTCCTCCATCCACACGCACTCGCTCTTCCCAGCCGCGCTCTCTTTCTCGCTCGTCCACTCACACCTTGCGCACACACGATAAGCACAGCAGCTTCGCAGACTTTGCTCTGAGCTGGCCTTTGGTCTTTTCTAAACTATGGAAATAAAGTCAAAGGTGCCATTCATCCATCGAGGGTCATCGGAATCTAGTTGTGCGTGCGGCAACTGCTTTTTTTAAGCACTAAAAAGACAACACATTTTAACACTAAGTACTTGCTTGACTTTGCAGTGAACTTCTTTCCAGTGACTTTTCCCGAATCCCTCAAAGAATCATCAATGCAGGTCTGAAAACCAGCTGCACAGACTAGCACGTCTGAGAAGAGGCACTCATGGGGCAGTAACACTGGCTGCAGATGAACGCATGGTGTTCAGAATGGACACGACAGCACAGACGAGCTGTTCAGAGAACACGACAGAGACAAAGAGCACTTAGAAATAGCAGAGGATGGTTTCGATCCATCGACCTTTGGGTTATGGGCCCAGCACGCTTCCGCTGCGCCACTCTGCTTAGAGGCTCTGCTTTTCAGTTGCCGAATCTGTGGTCTACCAATCAATAATTCATCTGTACCATCGCTGGGAGCCTATGATTACTCAAATGGAGGTGCAGAAACAAAGACAACATTTGCAGCTTCTTTTATAATCTCAACTGACTGAAGCCTCATTCCGGCGTTTTAGACCATTGGGCCACGTTGACGCAACTTCCAGACTTTGCTCTGAGTTGGCCTTTGGCCTTTTCTAAACTATGGAAATAAAGTCAAAGGTGCCATTCATCCATCGAGGGCCATCGGAATCTAGTTGTGTGTGCTACGTTCGCAAGAAGCATGGGGTTTCCTTTTAGTCCAAGCTTGTCCAGCAACACCTTGTGGTACACTGTACATGTTGGCTTTGACCAGCTGCTGTGGTGGTGGGCCACAGGAATACAAATGGGCACTTTGATTTCCTACACCCCCCACCTGTCATCTATCTTCTTCACTCCACGGTTGTTCATGTCCTGAAGACTGGCGAGATGTGCTTCCACAAACAGGCGTTGGGGAAGGGACGTTTCCTTGCATATGGTCTTATATGACAAGCAAGGCAGCTTAAAGTGAACTCATCAGCGACGAGGATGGGATTCGAACTCACGCGTGCAGAGCACAATGGATTAGCAGTCCATCGCCTTAACCACTCGGCCACCTCGTCTATGAGACGCATCTTCGACGGTGACGGCCCGGCGTGGCATCCTGCCTCGCTCTCAAAATATGAGAGAAAAGTGATACGTCAAAATATGGTGTTACAAAGTGCCCCTCTTTGCTAGGTGAAACAACGGATTGACAGCTTTATTAGACAAAGTCCCTACATGCAGCACTCAAACTGACAGAGAGGCGCAGACAGTCCTCCTGAGCATATACAAGGCCATCACAGTGACGGCTAACTAGCATTGTCAAGTGGCAGTGGTGGGATTTGAACCCACGCCTCCTGAGAGACTGGAGCCTTAATCCAGCGCCTTAGACCACTCGGCCACACTACCTGAAAACCTTTCGACTTGAGGTTTCCATCCAGCATCCATGGTTTACAAGTCGAGGACTGAGCTGTGATGATACCTGGACTATTAGTGAAGTCAAGGGGGGCAGACACAGGAGAACTGTACCGGCAACTGCTTTTTTTAAGCACTAAAAAGACAACACATTTTAGCACTAAGTACTTGCCTGACTTTGCAGTGAACTTCTTTCCAGTGACTTTTCCCGAATCCCTCAAAGAACCATCAATGCAGGTCTGAAAACCAGCTGCACAGACTAGCGCGTCTGAGAAGAGTCACTCATGGGGCAGTAACATTGGCTGCAGATGAACGCATGGTGTTCAGCTGACTGAAGGCTCATTCCGGCATTTTAGACCATTGGGCCACGTTGACGCAACTTCCAGACTTTGCTCTGAGTTGGCCTTTGGCCTTTCTAAACTATGGGAATAAAGTCAAAGGCGGCACCCATCCATCGAATGTGTGGGCTACATTCCTGAGAAGCTTGGAGAGAAGCTGTGTCATTGACGAACAGCAGCCGAGGCATCGAAACGAGCGGCACTGTCTTTTCTTTTAGTTTGTGCTTCTACCCGTGCGATGAGCACCTTAAAGAGGGGAATTAGCTCAAATGGGAGAGCGCTCGCTTAGCATGCGAGAGGTAGCGGGATCGATGCCCGCATTCTCCACAATGCTTTCCTTTCACCTCTTCTGTTGGAGACACTTTTTGTGAGAGAAACAGATACATGGAACTGTTGGGTGGACAGACTCCACATACTGTGGATCACCTTCCCATCTAAGAGGTGCATATCAAGACCTTCAATAAAGCCAGCAACCTTGCCTTCTTTTAATGGCAGTCATTAGACTTAGTCCTTAATCTGGTTGTGCAGGCTCTGTGATGGGATGCTTGGGGGGAAGCTGTTCCATTGGAAGAACAAAGGAAGTAAATATGTGTGCTGCTGAGCGTAATGTGTGTGTGTTTGCTGTTTCTTTCTAAAGTACCCTGTCCAACTACAATTCATTTCTCAAGCTGTGTCTGACTATGTGTTCACTTGCTGCAGCCTGTAATATAAGGTTCTGACAAGGTTCTAGAATGATGATGTAACAAAGGTATGGAAGGTTGCACAGAATGCTTTGATGTATATTCCCTCACACACACACTGTGGTCTACCAATCAATAATTCATCTGTACCATCGCTGGGAGCCTATGATTACTCAAATGGAGGTGCAGAAACAAAGACAACATTTGCAGCTGCTTTTATAATCTCAACTGACTGAAGCCTCATTCCGGCGTTTTAGACCATTGGGCCACGTTGACGCAACTTCCAGACTTTGCTCTGAGTTGGCCTTTGGCCTTTTCTAAACTATGGAAATAAAGTCAAAGGTGCCATTCATCCATCGAGGGCCATCGGAATCTAGTTGTGTGTGCTACGTTCGCAAGAAGCATGGGGTTTCCTTTTAGTCCAAGCTTGTCCAGCAACACCTTGTGGTACACTGTACATGTTGGCTTTGACCAGCTGCTGTGGTGGTGGGCCACAGGAATACAAATGGGCACTTTGATTTCCTACACCCCCCACCTGTCATCTATCTTCTTCACTCCACGGTTGTTCATGTCCTGAAGACTGGCGAGATGTGCTTCCACAAGGGACGTTTCCTTGCATATGGTCTTATATGACAAGCAAGGGAGCTTAAAGTGAACTCATCAGCGACGAGGATGGGATTCGAACCCACGCGTGCAGAGCACAATGGATTAGCAGTCCATCGCCTTAACCACTCGGCCAAAAATGGGGCAAAAGAGACTGCTTGGGTGGGGGAAAGGAAAAAAGAAGAGGGGAAGGGGGGGGGAGAAGAAGGAAAAAGAAAAGGAGAAAAAGGGAGCAAAACGTACACTATATCAATTTCTTTTCTGCTCTCTTATCTTCTTATCATTCTTTACACAAACTTCTGCACTTATTGCAGGTTTATCATCACTTTTATTTCCATGTCTCTTGTGGGATTCGAACCTATGCTGTGTCAACATCCCAATGTACCACAGCGCTTTGGACATTCCTAAAGCCTACTGTAGGTGGCAGTATGCAGCAAAACAATGTATTGACTGTGTATAACTGTAAACACAAATAACTCTCCCATCATGTATCCCCTCTTTTTTTGTAAAATCTGTGCAGCACAAGTGAATAAAACTAATTCCAAACTGAGCAAAGAAAATACTTGATCCAAATCTAAAATCTTTGGTTGAGACAAAGGTCTGTTAATAAATGTAAAATGATTCTGCAAGTAATTCTGGCTTTACTTTTGACAATCACTCACACTCACTGTTTTCAAGAGCAAATGAAAAAAATGTGAAGGCTGTTCTTGGCTCAAATAAAATTAAACTTTATTGTAACAATATTGTATCACACATTGAGAGAGAACTACGTAAAACTAGAAACCACACACACACACACACACACACACACACAAACACACTTTTCAAAAATAACACACTAACTGAAAATGCCAGCTTTCACTGACATTTCATGCCACATGGAGCTGCTGGAGGACCTGGTCCAAACTGTGGAGCAACTGGCCCGAACTGGTCCGAACTGTGGAGCAACTGGCCCGAACTGTGGAGCAGCAGGAGGACAGGTGGTTATTAAGGTTTTGTTAATAAATGTAAAATGATTCTGCATTCTGGCTTTACTTTTGACAATCACTCACACTGAACTGTGGAGCGGCCGGCCCAAACTATGGAGCAGCAGGAGGAGCTGGTCCGAACTGTGGAGCAGCCTCGTCATTTAAAAAACACACTCAACTGAAAATACCAGCATTTTCTGACATTTCATGCCATAGCTGGCAACAATGTAACAAATAACAACAACAACTGTTATAAACTGTTCTTCCACTGATCCAGGGTCAGTCCTGAGGCTGGACAGTACCACCGCCCCTTCAACTGAGTGTGTCCAGTCCTTTTATTTTTTTCCTGGCCACACTCTTTGCACGTGTAGTGATAATGCTCCTTTGCCAGCCTTTTCCGTGGTTGTATGCCCTGAGCCACTCGCTCCTCATCTTCCTGGGCAGCTTTTTTCAGTCTCCAGGCACGTTGCCTTGGCTGAGGTGGAAGGCAGGCTTGCTGGTCAGGAGCTTGCTGGAGAGGAACAGCTGGCCCGAACTGTGGCGGAGCAGGAGGAGCTGCCCCGAACTGTGGTGGAGCTGCCCCGAACTGTGGCGGAGCAGGAGGAGCTGGCCCGAACTGTGGCGGAGCAGGAGGAGCTGCCCCGAACTGTGGTGGAGCTGCCCCGAACTGTGGCGGAGCAGGAGGAGCTGCCCCGAACTGTGGTGGAGCTGCCTCGAACTGTGGCGGAGCAGGAGGAGCTGGCCCGAACTGTGGTGGAGCAGGTGGCGCTGGCCCGAACTGTGGCGGAGCTGCCCCGAACTGTGGCGGGAATGGGAGAGGTAAAAATGGTGGACAGGACACAGGCCTGTTTGCCGCAAGAGCCCGCTGGCGGGGAAAAGCTTCCCCCTCGCGGTTTTCAGGCTCCTCAAAGGTCATTACTTCATGTCCATGCTGCACAGGGGCGGCAGGAAGTACATTTGCTGCAGGGAGAGACTCCTTGGCCAGGTGCAGCTGTCTGGGAAGTACAGTGCCTTGCAGGAGCATGTCCCTGTCCTTCCTCTTGTCCCTCCTAAGCAGCCTACAAACATTCAACAAACAGTCATTATTTTATACATGTGAGCCTATCCCCTAAGGTTATTATATATTATATTTTCTAACAAGCATATAGTTGGAGGTTTTGCTTGAGGTTAAATCTTTATATACACTGTCTTGACTGTATGAGAAAGGTAAACGAAATAACACACACCATGAAGAGACAGTGGTGTTGTTAACCGGCACCAGAACCAAGCTGGTCTGGTCCAGGACAGCCCTGCTGTCCTCCAGCAGCTGTCTGATGTGGCTGTACACACTGACAATGGACTGAGGGATGGGCATGTTTTTCCCCCTTGTGTCCTTTGGTCTGTTTCGTGCTTGCTCAAACTCTTTTGCAAGTCTGAGGCAAACACACTCACTGACCCTGTGTACTTCAGGGTCCTGGGCTGCTTGGCCGTGAGTCATGTATAGCCTGTGGGAGAGAAAGATGATATGATTAACAAGGATGTAAAGTCATGAACAATCAAGTGACAATGTCAATAAAATAATTGTCACTTAATAAATACTTTTCACAATGATGACTGCTGTCTCTTATTCAATTATTTGTGTTGAACCAAAATGATAGCGAATTGTGGTCAAGCACCTCTCTGCCGCCTGCTGTCCGGGAGCAGAGCCACTGGGTGCACGCCACGGTCCTCCTGACGCACGTCCTTTCTTCTTGGCCTTCTGGGAGTACCTAAACAGTGAAAAAGACCTTCATATGCTTCATTTGTTACATGGAATGTTTGTTTAATTGTGGTGTACAAAACAATAATTATTTTGTACCTTGAAGGTGCTTTGTCCATGGCATGGAGAGCTGTGTACAGGCGAATGATGTCTGCCTCCTCCTTGACTGACAAAGCAGTGATTGTGCGGTTTAAGTCGACCAGGTATGCTGCTAGGGCATCAACTGCCTCCCATCCCACAACGCCTCTAGAGTCACATTGGCTGGTCTGAAAAGTTATAAGTGAGAAAAAGAAAACACAAGCAAATTAATGTACACTTGTTTCTAATTATGTGAGTAATGCTGATTTTACATTCATTTATCTTATTATAATGTAACAAGAGGTGTTACAGAAAGTGTTATTGACCTCTGTGACGAGGGGCCCCGGTTCAGTGTCACCCTCCAACGACACCTGGTCTTCCACAGCACTTCCACCAGCCCCAAGCTCAGGTGACTGGCAGAGAGCAGCGTCAGGCTCAACATCCCCAAGATCACCTGGCATGCACACTGTGGCATCTGGCTCATCCTCGTCCTCCTCAAGCACCTGCGTGGGGATTTCAGGCATCTGCTTTGGAGCAAGCAGGTCACCTCTGTTGGTCTGGGCCAATAGATACTCCACAGCAATGCGCTCCCCTGTAACCAGTATAAACACAAAGATGAAAAAAGGAGATACATACACACACCTATCCATCGCCTACATGTATAACACAATCTTTGCACCCAAGAAATGCATGTCCTCTGAGTAGGGGGGTGCCTGAGAAAAAGTGGAGGAAGGGGTGTAATACTCTGGTCTGCCAGTGTAGCTCTGAGATCTCTTACCAGTAGGTTTCCCAGGTGGGGTGAACTCTGGAACCAGAGCACAACCATGGACCCGCAGGCTCATGTTGTTGAGATGAGTCATTAACTGGACATCGAATGTTCTGAGGGTTGATGCTCCCTCAACATCTACTGCCTCCTTAGCCCGGCCCATGTTCCACCTCGACACTCCCTCCAGCATGTACATTTGCATGTGTACTGCATTGCAGCGCCAGCCTAAGAAACAAAATACTCAATTATTATTTTTCATTATTTTCATTATTGTAAATTGAATACATATGAATACCCAACAGTAGTAATGGTGTATTGTATGGGAATAATTACACATTCTCTCTCATAACATAGAAGAGAACATTAAAAAAGAGACATACAATATACTATAACTTGAAAATATACCTGGAACAAAAGCACACTGGTGTCTGTGAAAACTCTCCAGAGAGGAGGACCCTCTACCACACCTCAGGATGTCCAGCTCTTTGCCACCCTTCTGAAGAGTCCCCACCTTTGTATAGAGTGCAACGCCTGGAGGGTCTTGGAGGCACTCCAGGTGCTTCTGCTGCACCTCCCAAATGTGGCGCATGCTGTCATGGTTGACCAGACGCAGCCCTGTGGTGTCCGTCAGCTCCCACACTGATTCCAGCAGCCCTGAAATCATGCTCCGCATTTCCTCCACTTCACGCGTCCTCCTCCTGCAGTGCCTCTTCAGTTCTCCCGGGCTGATGGCGGCCATAAGCTGTTCTTCAGTGGGAGCTTGTCCGCTGTGGCTGATCTTCCATTCCGCTCTCTTGGCCTCCTTCAGGCGTTGCACATCTCCTTGGTCCCATTCAAAGATACAAGAGGAGAGCTTGGTGCAAAAGATTCCATAGAGAGGGTGGTGTTCCGTAGTGAGGCCGCAGTTAAAGCGCCTCATGAAATGAAAACTGTCCAAGCGCACTGCAGATTTCCATGGGTGAAAAAGTTTCACCACTGAAGACACACCTGTGGATAAACAACCAGTGATAATTACATAGACCACAATACCTGTGTGTGGTTACACCTTGATTAAGTAAACTCAGGTGCTGCCCAATTGCCAGTACCATCAGTATCAAACATATATTTGATAAAGAATAATAAATATATAATAAAGAATATTTAATTTTTACCCACCTGACTGGCTGCAGCAATCCCGGTCAACATAGATGACTTCAGGTTCAGGTTGGCCCGCATTCCTGTATCGAGTAACAATCCCTTGGCACAACTCTTCCAACCCTGCACCTTCACCCGTCGTCAGAACAGAGTTCAGAACCTGGCCAAACTCATTGCCGATGTTTGTCATCCATGCAGCACTTTCCCCGATCATGCCAGCCAGCTTCTTGGTGATCTGTAAAACAAACAGTACTTTCAAACTGAAGACATTGCCCCACTAAGAAGTAAACCCATTTCCAGTTTTGTTGTAATTATACATGTTCTGTTTCTATATTTTTTACTGTTGAAACCCTAACCTTCTTTGTTGAATCCATTTTCAGAATTCTACCATAGGTAGAAGTGATAGCTCCCTTCATCTCATCCAGATGGCTGAGGATCTCGTTAGAGTGGACTGTCTCAAACCACTGGGCAAGTGGAAGGGGCCTGAAGGGTGGTGGAGGACTAGGGACAGCTGCAGAGGGAACGAATGTAGCCATCTTCTTATGGCGCTCACAGTCTGAGAGGTAGCGGATAGTCTGACGTGCCCACTCCTCGCTGTGCGCTTCCTCTATTGCAGTCTGAAGGTAGGAGGAACTGTTCCCGCTTGTCCTCGGCTTCAGGAAAGTCATACATTTCCTGTCCAGAGCCAGCTGTGTTGTGAGGACAGCGGGGAACAGGCTCTTGTGTGCCACATCCAGCTGGGAGAGCATATCCTGGCTCCATGGGCAGACCGGCTGAGAGCACTTGCTGCAACGTGGATAGTCCCCTCCCACTAGGTAGTAGCGGCTAT
This sequence comes from Nibea coibor, assembly GCA_023373845.1. Classification (NCBI taxonomy): domain Eukaryota; kingdom Metazoa; phylum Chordata; class Actinopteri; family Sciaenidae; genus Nibea; species Nibea coibor. Next base: position 3,492,495 of record CM041724.1, read on the forward strand.
CCACATCAATCACCTCCCTAACCTTTCTGTAGATCCCGGAGCTGTTCATTTTCCGGGAACACTGTGGGCATTTAAGTGGAATACCCCACATCCTCATTGGTGCCCAGACAAACATCCTCTGCCGGTAGTACCACCCAGGCTCAGGAGGAGATGGTTTGGGCTCCAGTGGTGGGTGAAACCAGCATGAGTGGATTTTCTGTTTTAGTTGGCCTGTAGGCTCATAGAGGCACTTTGCAATCCACACCTGATCTGCCTCCTGGATCACCTTGCGGAACTGCTCAGGAAGAAATCCTTTCCAGTTAACTGAACGTGTTTTGAGTCGAACTGCAGTGTGGTGGGATGGATGGGTGGGTGTGGCAGAGCTACTTAGAGGAGGGAGCAGAGATGGTACTGGCTTTGCTGGTACTGTTGGCTTTTGTAGTGGTGGTGTGTGGTGTGTTGGTTTCTGTGGCGATGGTGAAATGAATGCTGAATAGTGAGCTTCTTGAATGTGGTTCAAAAGACCAACAGTACCCTGCACTTTGGCCCCACAGGTGTCACATGTCTCCTCCGTATGGTGGTCAGACAGGTGTTCAGAGAATTTTTCTGCATCAACAAACTCTTTGCAATTATAGCAGTGCACTCCCTGTCCTGCCAATGATGCTCCTGCCTCCGTGCCTCCTCTCCTTGTCTCTGTGTCGCCTCCGACAGCCCCTGCCTCCGTGCCTCCTCTCCTTGTCTGTGTGTCTCCTCCGACAGCCCCTGCCTCCGTGCCTCCTTGAACTTGCCCTGCCTCCGTCTCAACCTCTTCTGCCTTACTGGAGCAGGCTCCTGATAACTGATCTGCAGGCTGAGAGTGGGGGTGGGGGGTGGGGTACAAAAAGATTGTTCAATAAATAAATCCACATGCTACAGTGACTCATCATGGCTTAGTAAATAATTTTACCTACCTTATGGAATCCACAGGAACAGCAAAGGCTTCTCCCAAACAGATCCTTTGTATTGGTCTGCAGGGGACAAGCATCTATTTTTTCTAAGGCCTTTTTCCATTTCTTGGCCCCTGGCCGTTTGCCAGTCGTGAAGTGGAATTTGCCCTGGGCATATTTTATACAGATGTCACGCCAGTAAGAGTCTGGCTTTCCTGTCTTAGTCATCTGCAAACATTAGATATAAAACAGGTTAATGTCAAGCTAGGCTATGTATACGTACAGACAGACAGAGCTGAGGAAAATATACATGTATGTACAGTATGCATGTAGATACATATATTTATGTATGTTTTGCATTATTGTTTTATTATTGTTGAAGTACTTTGTAAATGTATGTTTTAAAATGTGCTATATAAATACAGTTATTATTATTATTATTATTATTATTATTATTATTATTATTATTATTATCATCACCACAATTACAGTGCTGGTATGTACAGCCGTATTTTGTACATATATAGGACGCACTTGAATATAAGCCACAGGTTTTCATGTTGTAACATGAGATATTTACACAGGAAGACAGTACACAAAAGATTTCTATTTTTGCTTGTTTTATTTTTTTTCAAACTGTGCCTGAAAATCGGCAGTACAGCACGATCGCTCATCAACACGGGATGATGCTGTATTTCCTTCTGGCCAGATCGAACTTAAAAGCTGCATCATATGCATTTCTTTGTTTGTTTTCCATGATGAGGGTGTGTGCATGATGCGCAAAATAACAATTCAAAATCAAAATAGTGTCTTCTTCGGCGCATCATCTTCCTCTGTCTGTCTCACTTTTGCGTTTACTGCTAGAGAGCGCCCCCGGTGGCCGTTAATAAATTAATTAACCGCACCGTTGTGAAAATGGTATGGTATATACAATATATCCTTATATTAGATGTCTAACATGCACCAACAACACCAAAACAAATTCCTAGTATGTGTAAAAAACGTATTTGGCAATATTTCTGACGGGCAGAACCTCCGTTAGCAAAGCGGCTACGGCAAGAATCAAAGTTGAAATACAAGTTGAATAACTTTCCGACGGGGCGGAAAATTAAATCGTGTATTATTTGTTACACGATTAAACATTCGGCTTATACATGCCGTTTCATTTATGAGTTTTCATCAAGTTTACAAACCTTTTTTCCGTGCTTGTTCAAGTCTATGCGTTGAAAGTTATGGCCGACGCGCTAAAGACATAACCCCGCCCCCTCATACAGCGGTTGATTACCGCGTTACCTTGTGACCTATGGGCTTGTTCGGAGCTTGTTCGGACCTTGTTCGGACCTTGTCTGAAACTCTTTGATCTCGTTAGGAACTTGTTCGGACCTTGTTAGGACTGTTCGGACCTGTTAGAAAAATGTTAGGACCTGTTAGGATGTGTTAGGACCTCAGAGGCAGGCCAGAAACTGGTGGGTGCGGCCACCTCGTCTATGAGACGCATCTTCGACGGTGACGGCCCGGCGTGGCATCCTGCCTCGCTCTCAAAATATGAGAGAAAAGTGATACGTCAAAATATGGTGTTACAAAGTGGGAAAGGTACTGCCCCTCTTTGCTAAGTGAAACAACGGATTGACAGCTTTATTAGACAAAGTCCCTACATGCAGCACTCAAACTGACAGAGAGGCGCAGACAGTCCTCCTGAGCATATACAAGGCCATCACAGTGACGGCTAACTAGCATTGTCAAGTGGCAGTGGTGGGATTTGAACCCACGCCTCCTGAGAGACTGGAGCCTTGATCCAGCGCCTTAGACCACTCGGCCACACTACCTGAAAACCTTTCGACTTGAGGTTTCCATCCAGCATCCATGGTTTACAAGTCGAGGACTGAGCTGTGATGATACCTGGAGTATTAGTGAAGTCAAGGGGGGCAGACACAGGAGAACCGTACCGGCAACTGCTTTTTTTAAGCACTAAAAAGACAACACATTTTAGCACTAAGTACTTGCCTGACTTTGCAGTGAACTTCTTTCCAGTGACTTTTCCCGAATCCCTCAAAGAACCATCAATGCAGGTCTAAAAACGAGCTGCACAGACTAGCGCGTCTGAGAAGAGGCACTCATGGGGCAGTAACATTGGCTGCAGATGAACGCATGGTGTTCAGCTGACTGAAGGCTCATTCCGGCATTTTAGACCATTGGGCCACGTTGACGCAACTTCCAGACTTTGCTCTGAGTTGGCCTTTGGCCTTTCTAAACTATGGGAATAAAGTCAAAGGCGGCACCCATCCATCGAATGTGTGGGCTACATTCCTGAGAAGCTTGGAGAGAAGCTGTGTCATTGACGAACAGCAGCCGAGGCATCGAAAGGAGCGGCACTGTCTTTTCTTTTAGTTTGTGCTTCTACCCGTGCGATGAGCACCTTAAAGAGGGGAATTAGCTCAAATGGGAGAGCGCTCGCTTAGCATGCGAGAGGTAGCGGGATCGATGCCCGCATTCTCCACAATGCTTTCCTTTCACCTCTTCTGTTGGAGACACTTTTTGTGAGAGAAACAGATACATGGAACTGTTGGGTGGACAGACTCCACATACTGTGGATCACCTTCCCATCTAAGAGGTGCATATCAAGACCTTCAATAAAGCCAGCAACCTTGCCTTCTTTTAATGGCAGTCATTAGACTTAGTCCTTAATCTGGTTGTGCAGGCTCTGTGATGGGATGCTTGGGGGGAAGCTGTTCCATTGGAAGAACAAAGGAAGTAAATATGTGTGCTGCTGAGCGTAATGTGTGTGTGTTTGCTGTTTCTTTCTAAAGTACCCTGTCCAACTACAATTCATTTCTCAAGCTGTGTCTGACTATGTGTTCACTTGCTGCAGCCTGTAATATAAGGTTCTGACAAGGTTCTAGAATGATGATGTAACAAAGGTATGGAAGGTTCCACAGAATGCTTTGATGTATATTCCCTCACACACACACACACACAAACATCTAATACACACACACACGCACACACACAAACACACACACACTGAGAAAGACCTGAACATCTTATTGGCATTGAAGGAACCGCACTAAGCTGATTTGAGTCTTATTTTTCAGATCGATCTCATTTTGGACATGCTGATGACGAATCCTCCATGTACACCAAAGTTAGTCCTGTCTCAAGTGGATGTAAAAAAAAACTAGTCCTTGCATTTGTTACTTCTAGTTTCGATTATTGTAACTCCTTGTTATCCGGCTGCTCTAGTAAGTCTGCGAGGGCTTTGCATCTGAATCAGTATGGTGCTGCACGTGTACTGACAGGAATCAAGATCAGAGATTATATTTGTCCCATTTTGGCCTCTTTGCATTCCTAAACTCCTCCCGCTTACCTTCAGCTCCTCCATCCACACGCACTCGCTCTTCCCAGCCGCGCTTTCTTTCTCGCTCGTCCACTCACACCTTGCGCACACACGATAAGCACAGCAGCTTCGCAGACTTTGCTCTGAGCTGGCCTTTGGTCTTTTCTTAACTATGGAAGTAAAGTCAAAGGTGCCATTCATCCATCGAGGGTCATCGGAATCTAGTTGTGCGTGCGGCAACTGCTTTTTTTAAGCACTAAAAAGACAACACATTTTAACACTAAGTACTTGCTTGACTTTGCAGTGAACTTCTTTCCAGTGACTTTTCCCGAATCCCTCAAAGAATCATCAATGCAGGTCTGAAAACCAGCTGCACAGACTAGCGCGTCTGAGAAGAGGCACTCATGGGGCAGTAACACTGGCTGCAGATGAACGCATGGTGTTCAGAATGGACACGACAGCACAGACTAGCTGTTCAGAGAACACGACAGAGACAAAGAGCACTTACAAATAGCAGAGGATGGTTTCGATCCATCGACCTCTGGGTTATGGGCCCAGCACGCTTCCGCTGCGCCACTCTGCTTAGAGGCTCTGCTTTTCAGTTGCCGAATCTGTGGTCTACCAATCAATAATTCATCTGTACCATCGCTGGGAGCCTATGATTACTCAAATGGAGGTGCAGAAACAAAGACAACATTTGCAGCTGCTTTTATAATCTCAACTGACTGAAGCCTCATTCCGGCGTTTTAGACCATTGGGCCACGTTGACGGAACTTCCAGACTTTGCTCTGAGTTGGCCTTTGGCCTTTTCTAAACTATGGAAATAAAGTCAAAGGTGCCATTCATCCATCGAGGGCCATCGGAATCTAGTTGTGTGTGCTACGTTCGCAAGAAGCATGGGGTTTCCTTTTAGTCCAAGCTTGTCCAGCAACACCTTGTGGTACACTGTACATGTTGGCTTTGACCAGCTGCTGTGGTGGTGGGCCACAGGAATACAAATGGGCACTTTGATTTCCTACACCCCCCACCTGTCATCTATCTTCTTCACTCCACGGTTGTTCATGTCCTGAAGACTGGCGAGATGTGCTTCCACAAACAGGCGTTGGGGAAGGGACGTTTCCTTGCATATGGTCTTATATGACAAGCAAGGCAGCTTAAAGTGAACTCATCAGCGACGAGGATGGGATTCGAACCCACGCGTGCAGAGCACAATGGATTAGCAGTCCATCGCCTTAACCACTCGGCCACCTCGTCTATGAGACGCATCTTCGACGGTGACGGCCCGGCGTGGCATCCTGCCTCGCTCTCAAAATATGAGAGAAAAGTGATACGTCAAAATATGGTGTTACAAAGTGGGAAAGGTACTGCCCCTCTTTGCTAAGTGAAACAACGGATTGACAGCTTTATTAGACAAAGTCCCTACATGCAGCACTCAAACTGACAGAGAGGCGCAGACAGTCCTCCTGAGCATATACAAGGCCATCACAGTGACGGCTAACTAGCATTGTCAAGTGGCAGTGGTGGGATTTGAACCCACGCCTCCTGAGAGACTGGAGCCTTAATCCAGCGCCTTAGACCACTCGGCCACACTACCTGAAAACCTTTCGACTTGAGGTTTCCATCCAGCATCCATGGTTTACAAGTCGAGGACTGAGCTGTGATGATACCTGGAGTATTAGTGAAGTCAAGGGGGGCAGACACAGGAGAACCGTACCGGCAACTGCTTTTTTTAAGCACTAAAAAGACAACACATTTTAGCACTAAGTACTTGCCTGACTTTGCAGTGAACTTCTTTCCAGTGACTTTTCCCGAATCCCTCAAAGAACCATCAATGCAGGTCTAAAAACGAGCTGCACAGACTAGCGCGTCTGAGAAGAGGCACTCATGGGGCAGTAACATTGGCTGCAGATGAACGCATGGTGTTCAGCTGACTGAAGGCTCATTCCGGCATTTTAGACCATTGGGCCACGTTGACGCAACTTCCAGACTTTGCTCTGAGTTGGCCTTTGGCCTTTCTAAACTATGGGAATAAAGTCAAAGGCGGCACCCATCCATCGAATGTGTGGGCTACATTCCTGAGAAGCTTGGAGAGAAGCTGTGTCATTGACGAACAGCAGCCGAGGCATCGAAACGAGCGGCACTGTCTTTTCTTTTAGTTTGTGCTTCTACCCGTGCGATGAGCACCTTAAAGAGGGGAATTAGCTCAAATGGGAGAGCGCTCGCTTAGCATGCGAGAGGTAGCGGGATCGATGCCCGCATTCTCCACAATGCTTTCCTTTCACCTCTTCTGTTGGAGACACTTTTTGTGAGAGAAACAGATACATGGAACTGTTGGGTGGACAGACTCCACATACTGTGGATCACCTTCCCATCTAAGAGGTGCATATCAAGACCTTCAATAAAGCCAGCAACCTTGCCTTCTTTTAATGGCAGTCATTAGACTTAGTCCTTAATCTGGTTGTGCAGGCTCTGTGATGGGATGCTTGGGGGGAAGCTGTTCCATTGGAAGAACAAAGGAAGTAAATATGTGTGCTGCTGAGCGTAATGTGTGTGTGTTTGCTGTTTCTTTCTAAAGTACCCTGTCCAACTACAATTCATTTCTCAAGCTGTGTCTGACTATGTGTTCACTTGCTGCAGCCTGTAATATAAGGTTCTGACAAGGTTCTAGAATGATGATGTAACAAAGGTATGGAAGGTTCCACAGAATGCTTTGATGTATATTCCCTCACACACACACACACACAAACATCTAATACACACACACACGCACACACACAAACACACACACACTGAGAAAGACCTGAACATCTTATTGGCATTGAAGGAACCGCACTAAGCTGATTTGAGTCTTATTTTTCAGATCGATCTCATTTTGGACATGCTGATGACGAATCCTCCATGTACACCAAAGTTAGTCCTGTCTCAAGTGGATGTAAAAAAAACTAGTCCTTGCATTTGTTACTTCTAGTTTCGATTATTGTAACTCCTTGTTATCCGGCTGCTCTAGTAAGTCTGCGAGGGCTTTGCATCTGAATCAGTATGGTGCTGCACGTGTACTGACAGGAATCAAGATCAGAGATTATATTTGTCCCATTTTGGCCTCTTTGCATTCCTAAACTCCTCCCGCTTACCTTCAGCTCCTCCATCCACACGCACTCGCTCTTCCCAGCCGCGCTTTCTTTCTCGCTCGTCCACTCACACCTTGCGCACACACGATAAGCACAGCAGCTTCGCAGACTTTGCTCTGAGCTGGCCTTTGGTCTTTTCTAAACTATGGAAGTAAAGTCAAAGGTGCCATTCATCCATCGAGGGTCATCGGAATCTAGTTGTGCGTGCGGCAACTGCTTTTTTTAAGCACTAAAAAGACAACACATTTTAACACTAAGTACTTGCTTGACTTTGCAGTGAACTTCTTTCCAGTGACTTTTCCCGAATCCCTCAAAGAATCATCAATGCAGGTCTGAAAACCAGCTGCACAGACTAGCGCGTCTGAGAAGAGGCACTCATGGGGCAGTAACACTGGCTGCAGATGAACGCATGGTGTTCAGAATGGACACGACAGCACAGACTAGCTGTTCAGAGAACACGACAGAGACAAAGAGCACTTACAAATAGCAGAGGATGGTTTCGATCCATCGACCTCTGGGTTATGGGCCCAGCACGCTTCCGCTGCGCCACTCTGCTTAGAGGCTCTGCTTTTCAGTTGCCGAATCTGTGGTCTACCAATCAATAATTCATCTGTACCATCGCTGGGAGCCTATGATTACTCAAATGGAGGTGCAGAAACAAAGACAACATTTGCAGCTGCTTTTATAATCTCAACTGACTGAAGCCTCATTCCGGCGTTTTAGACCATTGGGCCACGTTGACGCAACTTCCAGACTTTGCTCTGAGTTGGCCTTTGGCCTTTTCTAAACTATGGAAATAAAGTCAAAGGTGCCATTCATCCATCGAGGGCCATCGGAATCTAGTTGTGTGTGCTACGTTCGCAAGAAGCATGGGGTTTCCTTTTAGTCCAAGCTTGTCCAGCAACACCTTGTGGTACACTGTACATGTTGGCTTTGACCAGCTGCTGTGGTGGTGGGCCACAGGAATACAAATGGGCACTTTGATTTCCTACACCCCCCACCTGTCATCTATCTTCTTCACTCCACGGTTGTTCATGTCCTGAAGACTGGCGAGATGTGCTTCCACAAACAGGCGTTGGGGAAGGGACGTTTCCTTGCATATGGTCTTATATGACAAGCAAGGCAGCTTAAAGTGAACTCATCAGCGACGAGGATGGGATTCGAACCCACGCGTGCAGAGCACAATGGATTAGCAGTCCATCGCCTTAACCACTCGGCCACCTCGTCTATGAGACGCATCTTCGACGGTGACGGCCCGGCGTGGCATCCTGCCTCGCTCTCAAAATATGAGAGAAAAGTGATACGTCAAAATATGGTGTTACAAAGTGGGAAAGGTACTGCCCCTCTTTGCTAAGTGAAACAACGGATTGACAGCTTTATTAGACAAAGTCCCTACATGCAGCACTCAAACTGACAGAGAGGCGCAGACAGTCCTCCTGAGAGAAGCTGTGTCATTGACGAACAGCAGCCGAGGCATCGAAAGGAGCGGCACTGTCTTTTCTTTTAGTTTGTGCTTCTACCCGTGCGATGAGCACCTTAAAGAGGGGAATTAGCTCAAATGGGAGAGCGCTCGCTTAGCATGCGAGAGGTAGCGGGATCGATGCCCGCATTCTCCACAATGCTTTCCTTTCACCTCTTCTGTTGGAGACACTTTTTGTGAGAGAAACAGATACATGGAACTGTTGGGTGGACAGACTCCACATACTGTGGATCACCTTCCCATCTAAGAGGTGCATATCAAGACCTTCAATAAAGCCAGCAACCTTGCCTTCTTTTAATGGCAGTCATTAGACTTAGTCCTTAATCTGGTTGTGCAGGCTCTGTGATGGGATGCTTGGGGGGAAGCTGTTCCATTGGAAGAACAAAGGAAGTAAATATGTGTGCTGCTGAGCGTAATGTGTGTGTGTTTGCTGTTTCTTTCTAAAGTACCCTGTCCAACTACAATTCATTTCTGAAGCTGTGTCTGACTATGTGTTCACTTGCTGCAGCCTGTAATATAAGGTTCTGACAAGGTTCTAGAATGATGATGTAACAAAGGTATGGAAGGTTCCACAGAATGCTTTGATGTATATTCCCTCACACACACACACACACAAACATCTAATACACACACACACGCACACACACAAACACACACACACTGAGAAAGACCTGAACATCTTATTGGCATTGAAGGAACCGCACTAAGCTGATTTGAGTCTTATTTTTCAGATCGATCTCATTTTGGACATGCTGATGACGAATCCTCCATGTACACCAAAGTTAGTCCTGTCTCAAGTGGATGTAAAAAAAAACTAGTCCTTGCATTTGTTACTTCTAGTTTCGATTATTGTAACTCCTTGTTATCCGGCTGCTCTAGTAAGTCTGCGAGGGCTTTGCATCTGAATCAGTATGGTGCTGCACGTGTACTGACAGGAATCAAGATCAGAGATTATATTTGTCCCATTTTGGCCTCTTTGCATTCCTAAACTCCTCCCGCTTACCTTCAGCTCCTCCATCCACACGCACTCGCTCTTCCCAGCCGCGCTTTCTTTCTCGCTCGTCCACTCACACCTTGCGCACACACGATAAGCACAGCAGCTTCGCAGACTTTGCTCTGAGCTGGCCTTTGGTCTTTTCTAAACTATGGAAGTAAAGTCAAAGGTGCCATTCATCCATCGAGGGTCATCGGAATCTAGTTGTGCGTGCGGCAACTGCTTTTTTTAAGCACTAAAAAGACAACACATTTTAACACTAAGTACTTGCTTGACTTTGCAGTGAACTTCTTTCCAGTGACTTTTCCCGAATCCCTCAAAGAATCATCAATGCAGGTCTGAAAACCTGCATGCACAGACTAGCACGTCTGAGAAGAGGCACTCATGGGGCAGTAACACTGGCTGCAGATGAACGCGTGGTGTTCAGAATGGACACGACAGCACAGACTAGCTGTTCAGAGAACACGACAGAGACAAAGAGCACTTACAAATAGCAGAGGATGGTTTCGATCCATCGACCTCTGGGTTATGGGCCCAGCACGCTTCCGCTGCGCCACTCTGCTTAGAGGCTCTGCTTTTCAGTTGCCGAATCTGTGGTCTACCAATCAATAATTCATCTGTACCATCGCTGGGAGCCTATGATTACTCAAATGGAGGTGCAGAAACAAAGACAACATTTGCAGCTGCTTTTATAATCTCAACTGACTGAAGCCTCATTCCGGCGTTTTAGACCATTGGGCCACGTTGACGCAACTTCCAGACTTTGCTCTGAGTTGGCCTTTGGCCTTTTCTAAACTATGGAAATAAAGTCAAAGGTGCCATTCATCCATCGAGGGCCATCGGAATCTAGTTGTGTGTGCTACGTTCGCAAGAAGCATGGGGTTTCCTTTTAGTCCAAGCTTGTCCAGCAACACCTTGTGGTACACTGTACATGTTGGCTTTGACCAGCTGCTGTGGTGGTGGGCCACAGGAATACAAATGGGCACTTTGATTTCCTACACCCCCCACCTGTCATCTATCTTCTTCACTCCACGGTTGTTCATGTCCTGAAGACTGGCGAGATGTGCTTCCACAAACAGGCGTTGGGGAAGGGACGTTTCCTTGCATATGGTCTTATATGACAAGCAAGGCAGCTTAAAGTGAACTCATCAGCGACGAGGATGGGATTCGAACCCACGCGTGCAGAGCACAATGGATTAGCAGTCCATCGCCTTAACCACTCGGCCAAAAATGGGGCAAAAGAGACTGCTTGGGTGGGGGAAAGGAAAAAAGAAGAGGGGAAGGGGGGGGGGAGAAGAAGGAAAAAGAAAAGGAGAAAAAGGGAGCAAAACATACACTATATCAATTTCTTTTCTGCTCTCTTATCTTCTTATCATTCTTTACACAAACTTCTGCACTTATTGCAGGTTTATCATCACTTTTATTTCCATGTCTCTTGTGGGATTCGAACCTATGCTGTGTCAACATCCCAATGTACCACAGCGCTTTGGACATTCCTAAAGCCTACTGTAGGTGGCAGTATGCAGCAAAACAATGTATTGACTGTGTATAACTGTAAACACAAATAACTCTCCCATCATGTATCCCCTCTTTTTTTGTAAAATCTGTGCAGCACAAGTGAATAAAACTAATTCCAAACTGAGCAAAGAAAATACTTGATCCAAATCTAAAATCTTTGGTTGAGACAAAGGTCTGTTAATAAATGTAAAATGATTCTGCAAGTAATTCTGGCTTTACTTTTGACAATCACTCACACTCACTGTTTTCAAGAGCAAATGAAAAAAATGTGAAGGCTGTTCTTGGCTCAAATAAAATTAAACTTTATTGTAACAATATTGTATCACACATTGAGAGAGAACTACGTAAAACTAGAAACCACACACACACACAAACACACTTTTCAAAAATAACACACTAACTGAAAATGCCAGCTTTCACTGACATTTCATGCCACATGGAGCTGCTGGAGGATCTGGTCCAAACTGTGGAGCAACTGGCCCGAACTGGTCCGAACTGTGGAGCAACTGGCCCGAACTGTGGAGCAGCAGGAGGACAGGTGGTTATTAAGGTTTTGTTAATAAATGTAAAATGATTCTGCATTCTGGCTTTACTTTTGACAATCACTCACACTGAACTGTGGAGCGGCCGGCCCAAACTATGGAGCAGCAGGAGGAGCTGGTCCGAACTGTGGAGCAGCCTCGTCATTTAAAAAACACACTCAACTGAAAATACCAGCATTTTCTGACATTTCATGCCATAGCTGGCAACAATGTAACAAATAACAACAACAGTTATAAACTGTTCTTCCACTGATCCAGGGTCAGTCCTGAGGCTGGACAGTACCACCGCCCCTTCAACTGAGTGTGTCCAGTCCTTTTATTTTTTTCCTGGCCACACTCTTTGCACGTGTAGTGATAATGCTCCTTTGCCAGCCTTTTCCGTGGTTGTATGCCCTGAGCCACTCGCTCCTCATCTTCCTGGGCAGCTTTTTTCAGTCTCCAGGCACGTTGCCTTGGCTGAGGTGGAAGGCAGGCTTGCTGGTCAGGAGCTTGCTGGAGAGGAACAGCTGGCCCGAACTGTGGCGGAGCAGGTGGAGCTGGCTCAAACTGTGGAGGAGCAGGCGGAGCTGGCCAGAACTGTGGCGGAGCAGGAGGAGCTGGCCCGAACTGTGGCGGAGCAGGAGGAGCTGCCCCGAACTGTGGTGGAGCTGCCCCGAACTGTGGCGGAGCAGGAGGAGCTGGCCCGAACTGTGGCGGAGCAGGAGGAGCTGCCCCGAACTGTGGTGGAGCAGGAGGAGCTGCCCCGAACTGTGGTGGAGCTGCCTCGAACTGTGGCGGAGCAGGAGGAGCTGCCCCGAACTGTGGCGGAGCAGGAGGAGCTGCCCCGAACTGTGGTGGAGCTGCCCCGAACTGTGGTGGAGCTGCCTCGAACTGTGGCGGAGCAGGAGGAGCTGCCCCGAACTGTGGTGGAGCTGCCTCGAACTGTGGCGGAGCAGGAGGAGCTGGCCCGAACTGTGGCGGAGCAGGAGGAGCTGCCCCGAACTGTGGTGGAGCTGCCTCGAACTGTGGGGGAGCAGGAGGAGCTGCCCCGAACTGTGGCGGAGCAGGAGGAGCTGCCCCGAACTGTGGTGGAGCTGCCCCGACCTGTGGCGGAGCAGGAGGAGCTGCCCCGAACTGTGGCGGAGCTGCCTCGAACTGTGGCGGAGCAGGAGGAGCTGCCCCGAACTGTGGCGGAGCAGGTGGCGCTGGCCCGAACTGTGGCGGGAATGGGAGAGGTAAAAATGGTGGACAGGACACAGGCCTGTTTGCCGCAAGAGCCCGCTGGCGGGGAAAAGCTTCCCCCTCGCGGTTTTCAGGCTCCTCAAAGGTCATTACTTCATGTCCATGCTGCACAGGGGCGGCAGGAAGTACATTTGCTGCAGGGAGAGACTCCTTGGCCAGGTGCAGCTGTCTGGGAAGTACAGTGCCTTGCAGGAGCATGTCCCTGTCCTTCCTCTTGTCCCTCCTAAGCAGCCTACAAACATTCAACAAACAGTCATTATTTTATACATGTGAGCCTATCCCCTAAGGTTATTATATATTATATTTTCTAACAAGCATATAGTTGGAGGTTTTGCTTGAGGTTAAATCTTTATATACACTGTCTTGACTGTATGAGAAAGGTAAACGAAATAACACACACCATGAAGAGACAGTGGTGTTGTTAACCGGCACCAGAACCAAGCTGGTCTGGTCCAGGACAGCCCTGCTGTCCTCCAGCAGCTGTCTGATGTGGCTGTACACACTGACAATGGACTGAGGGATGGGCATGTTTTTCCCCCTTGTGTCCTTTGGTCTGTTTCGTGCTTGCTCAAACTCTTTTGCAAGTCTGAGGCAAACACACTCACTGACCCTGTGTACTTCAGGGTCCTGGGCTGCTTGGCCGTGAGTCATGTATAGCCTGTGGGAGAGAAAGATGATATGATTAACAAGGATATAAAGTCATGAACAATCAAGTGACAATGTCAATAAAATAATTGTCACTTAATAAATACTTTTCACAATGATGACTGCTGTCTCTTATTCAATTATTTGTGTTGAACCAAAATGATAGCGAATTGTGGTCAAGCACCTCTCTGCCGCCTGCTGTCCGGGAGCAGAGCCACTTGGCTTCCTGGGTGCACGCCACGGTCCTCCTGACGCACGTCCTTTCTTCTTGGCCTTCTGGGAGTACCTAAATAGTGAAAAAGACCTTCATATGCTTCATTTGTTACATGGAATGTTTGTTTAATTGTGGTGTACAAAACAATAATTATTTTGTACCTTGAAGGTGCTTTGTCTATGGCATGGAGAGCTGTGTACAGGCGAATGATGTCTGCCTCCTCCTTGACTGACAAAGCAGTGATTGTGCGGTTTAAGTCGACCAGGTATGCTGCTAGGGCATCAACTGCCTCCCATCCCACAACGCCTCTAGAGTCACATTGGCTGGTCTGAAAAGTTATAAGTGAGAAAAAGAAAACACAAGCAAATTAATGTACACTTGTTTCTAATTATGTGAGTAATGCTGATTTTACATTCATTTATCTTATTATAATGTAACAAGAGGTGTTACAGAAAGTGTTATTGACCTCTGTGACGAGGGGCCCCGGTTCAGTGTCACCCTCCAACGACACCTGGTCTTCCACAGCACTTCCACCAGCCCCAAGCTCAGGTGACTGGCAGAGAGCAGCGTCAGGCTCAACATCCCCAAGATCACCTGGCATGCACACTGTGGCATCTGGCTCATCCTCGTCCTCCTCAAGCACCTGCGTGGGGATTTCAGGCATCTGCTTTGGAGCAAGCAGGTCACCTCTGTTGGTCTGGGCCAATAGATACTCCACAGCAATGCGCTCCCCTGTAACCAGTATAAACACAAAGCTGAAAAAAGGAGATACATACACACACCTATCCATCGCCTACATGTATAACACAATCTTTGCACCCAAGAAATGCATGTCCTCTGAGTAGGGGGGTGCCTGAGAAAAAGTGGAGGAAGGGGTGTAATACTCTGGTCTGCCAGTGTAGCTCTGAGATCTCTTACCAGTAGGTTTCCCAGGTGGGGTGAACTCTGGAACCAGAGCACAACCATGGACCCGCAGGCTCATGTTGTTGAGATGAGTCATTAACTGGACATCGAATGTTCTGAGGGTTGATGCTCCCTCAACATCTACTGCCTCCTTAGCCCGGCCCATGTTCCACCTCGACACTCCCTCCAGCATGTACATTTGCATGTGTACTGCATTGCAGCGCCAGCCTAAGAAACAAAATACTCAATTATTATTTTTCATTATTTTCATTATTGTAAATTGAATACATATGAATACCCAACAGTAGTAATGGTGTATTGTATGGGAATAATTACACATTCTCTCTCATAACATAGAAGAGAACATTAAAAAAGAGACATACAATATACTATAACTTGAAAATATACCTGGAACAAAAGCACACTGGTGTCGGTGAAAACTCTCCAGAGAGGAGGACCCTCTACCACACCTCAGGATGTCCAGCTCTTTGCCACCCTTCTGAAGAGTCCCCACCTTTGTATAGAGTGCAACGCCTGGAGGGTCTTGGAGGCACTCCAGGTGCTTCTGCTGCACCTCCCAAATGTGGCGCATGCTGTCATGGTTGACCAGACGCAGCCCTGTGGTGTCCGTCAGCTCCCACACTGATTCCAGCAGCCCTGAAATCATGCTCCGCATTTCCTCCACTTCACGCGTCCTCCTCCTGCAGTGCCTCTTCAGTTCTCCCGGGCTGATGGCGGCCATAAGCTGTTCTTCAGTGGGAGCTTGTCCGCTGTGGCTAATCTTCCATTCCGCTCTCTTGGCCTCCTTCAGGCGTTGTACATCTCCTTGGTCCCATTCAAAGATACAAGAGGAGAGCTTGGTGCAAAAGATTCCATAGAGAGGGTGGTGTTCCGTAGTGAGGCCGCAGTTAAAGCGCCTCATGAAATGAAAACTGTCCAAGCGCACTGCAGATTTCCACGGTTGAAAAAGTTTCACCACTGAAGACACACCTGTGGATAAACAACCAGTGATAATTACATAGACCACAATACCTGTGTGTGGTTACACCTTGATTAAGTAAACTCAGGTGCTGCCCAATTGCCAGTACCATCAGCATCAAACATATATTTGATAAAGAATTTTATATATGTGTATTTAACGATTATATTTGTTGTAGCCAATTCTGTATGTATGGTAATGTGGGTGTGGTAATGCGGGATGTTGTGGTTGTGATGTCACCTGCACAGCTGACCGGGTCACATGTGAAAGGAATCAGGGGTAAAAGTTAGAAAGGGGAGTCACGGGTGGATAGGGGCAGGGAAAAATCACGACTAGGAAGTAGAGAAGCCACACAGTTTTGTAACCGTGTGTGTGTGTGTGTGTAGACAAAAGGTGCTGTGCGTTTTATCGGTGGTTTGGTTTTTTTCGGATTGCCACTACAATATTTAATACATATATATATATATATATATATATATAATTTTTACCCACCTGACTGGCTGCAGCAATCCCGGTCGACATAGATGACTTCAGGTTCAGGTTGGCCCGCATTCCTGTATCGAGTAACAATCCCTTGGCACAACTCTTCCAACCCTGCACCTTCACCCGTCGTCAGAACAGAGTTCAGAACCTGGCCAAACTCATTGCCGATGTTTGTCATCCATGCAGCACTTTCCCCGATCATGCCAGCCAGCTTCTTGGTGATCTGTAAAACAAACAATACTTTCAAACTGAAGACATTGCCCCACTAAGAAGTAAACCCATTTCCAGTTTTGTTGTAATTATACATGTTCTGTTTCTATATTTTTTACTGTTGAAACCCTAACCTTCTTTGTTGAATCCATTTTCAGAATTCTACCATAGGTAGAAGTGATAGCTCCCTTCATCTCATCCAGATGGCTGAGGATCTCGTTAGAGTGGACTGTCTCAAACCACTGGGCAAGTGGAAGGGGCCTGAAGGGTGGTGGAGGACTAGGGACAGCTGCAGAGGGAACGAATGTAGCCATCTTCTTATGGCGCTCACAGTCCGAGAGGTAGCGGATAGTCTGACGTGCCCACTCCTCGCTGTGCGCTTCCTCTATTGCTGTCTGAAGGTAGGAGGAACTGTTACCGCTTGTCCTCGGCTTCAGGAAAGTCATACATTTCCTGTCCAGAGCCAGCTGTGTTGTGAGGACAGCGGGGAACAGGCTCTTGTGTGCCACATCCAGCTGGGAGAGCATATCCTGGCTCCATGGGCAGACCGGCTGAGAGCACTTGCTGCAACGTGGATAGTCCCCTCCCACTAGGTAGTAGCGGCTATCCACATCAATGACCTCCCTAACCTTTCTGTAGATCCCGGAGCTGTTCATTTTCCGGGAACACTGTGGGCATTTAAGTGGAATACCCCACATCCTCATTGGTTCCCAGACAAACATCCTCTGCCGGTAGTACCACCCAGGCTCAGGAGGAGATGGTTTAGGCTCCAGTGGTGGGTGAAACCAGCATGAGTGGATTTTCTGTTTTAGTTGGCCTGTAGGCTCATAGAGGCACTTTGCAATCCACACCTGATCTGCCTCCTGGATCACCTTGCGGAACTGCTCAGGAAGAAATCCTTTCCAGTTAACTGAACGTGTTTTGAGTCGAACTGCAGTGTGGTGGGATGGATGGGTGGGTGTGGCAGAGCTACTTAGAGGAGGGAGCAGAGATGGTACTGGCTTTGCTGGTACTGTTGGCTTTTGTAGTGGTGGTGTGTGGTGTGTTGGTTTCTGTGGCGATGGTGAAATGAATGCCGAATAGTGAGCTTCTTGAATGTGGTTCAAAAGACCAACAGTACCCTGCACTTTGGCCCCACAGGTGTCACATGTCTCCTCCGTATGGTGGTCAGACAGGTGTTCAGAGAATTTTTCTGCATCAACAAACTCTTTGCAATTATAGCAGTGCACTCCCTGTCCTGCCAATGATGCTCCTGCCTCTGTGTCTCCTCCGACAGCCCCTGCCTCCGTGCCTCCTCTCCTTGTCTCTGTGTCTCCTCCGACAGCCCCTGCCTCCGTGCCTCCTCTCCTTGTCTCTGGGTCGCCTCCGACAGCCCCTGCCTCCGTGCCTCCTTGAACTTGCCCTGCCTCCGTCTCAACCTCTTCTGCCTTACTGGAGCAGGCTCCTGATAACTGATCTGCAGGCTGAGAGAGGGGGTGGGGGGTGGGGTACAAAAAGATTGTTCAATAAATAAATCCACATGCTACAGTGACTCATCATGGCTTAGTAAATAATTTTACCTACCTTATGGAATCCACAGGAACAGCAAAGGCTTCTCCCAAACAGATCCTTTGTATTGGTCTGCAGGGGACAAGCATCTATTTTTTCTAAGGCCTTTTTCCATTTCTTGGCCCCTGGCCGTTTGCCAGTCGTGAAGTGGAATTTGCCCTGGGCATATTTTATACAGATGTCACGCCAGTAAGAGTCTGGCTTTCCTGTCTTAGTCATCTGCAAACATTAGATATAAAACAGGTTAATGTCAAGCTAGGCTATGTATACGTACAGACAGACAGAGCTGAGTAAAATATACATGTATGTACAGTATGCATGTAGATACATATATTTATGTAGGTTTTGCATTATTGTTTTATTATTGTTGAAGTACTTTGTAAATGTATGTTTTAAAATGTGCTATATAATTATTATTATTATTATTATTATTATCATCACCACAATTACAGTGCTGGTATGTACAGCCGTATTTTGTACATATATAGGACGCACTTGAATATAAGCCACAGATTTTCATGTTGTAACATGAGATATTTACACAGGAAGACAGTACACAAAAGATTTCTATTTTTGCTTGTTTTATTTTTTTTCAAACTGTGCCTGAAAATCGGCAGTACAGCACGATCGCTCATCAACACGGGATGATGCTGTATTTCCTTCTGGCCAGATCGAACTTAAAAGCTGCATCATATGCATTTCTTTGTTTGTTTTCCATGATGAGGGTGTGTGCATGATGCGCAAAATAACAATTCAAAATCAAAATAGTGTCTTCTTCGGCGCATAATCTTCCTCTGTCTGTCTCACTTTTGCGTTTACTGCTAGAGAGCGCCCCCGGTGGCCGTTAATAAATTAATTAACCGCACCGTTGTGAAAATGGTATGGTATATACAATATATCCTTATATTAGATGCCTAACATACACCAACAACACCAAAACAAATTCCTAGTATGTGTAAAAAACGTATTTGGCAATATTTCTGACGGGCAGAACCTCCGTTAGCAAAGCGGCTACGGCAAGAATCAAAGTTGAAATACAAGTTGAATAAGGTGCCGACCGGGCGGAAAATTAAATCGTGTATTATTTGTCACACGATTAAACATTCGGCTTATACATGCCGTTTCATTTATGAGTTTTCATCAAGTTTACAAACCTTTTTTCCGTGCTTGTTCAAGTCTATGCGTTGAAAGTTATGGCCGACGCGCTAAAGACATAACCCCGCCCCCTCATACAGCGGTTGATTACCGCGTTACCTTGTGACCTATGGGCTTGTTCGGACCTTGTTCGGACCTTGTTCGGACCTTGTCTGAAACTCTTTGATCTCGTTAGGAACTTGTTCGGACCTTGTTAGGACTGTTCGGACCTGTTAGGAAAATGTTAGGACCTGTTAGGATGTGTTAGGACCTCAGAGGCAGGCCAGAAACTGGTGGGTGCGGCCACCTCGTCTATGAGACGCATCTTCGACGGTGACGGCCCGGCGTGGCATCCTGCCTCGCTCTCAAAATATGAGAGAAAAGTGATACGTCAAAATATGGTGTTACAAAGTGGGAAAGGTACTGCCCCTCTTTGCTAAGTGAAACAACGGATTGACAGCTTTATTAGACAAAGTCCCTACATGCAGCACTCAAACTGACAGAGAGGCGCAGACAGTCCTCCTGAGCATATACAAGGCCATCACAGTGACGGCTAACTAGCATTGTCAAGTGGCAGTGGTGGGATTTGAACCCACGCCTCCTGAGAGACTGGAGCCTTAATCCAGCGCCTTAGACCACTCGGCCACACTACCTGAAAACTTTTCGACTTGAGGTTTCCATCCAGCATCCATGGTTTACAAGTCGAGGACTGAGCTGTGATGATACCTGGAGTATTAGTGAAGTCAAGGGGGGCAGACACAGGAGAACCGTACCGGCAACTGCTTTTTTTAAGCACTAAAAAGACAACACATTTTAGCACTAAGTACTTGCCTGACTTTGCAGTGAACTTCTTTCCAGTGACTTTTCCCGAATCCCTCAAAGAACCATCAATGCAGGTCTAAAAACGAGCTGCACAGACTAGCGCGTCTGAGAAGAGTCACTCATGGGGCAGTAACATTGGCTGCAGATGAACGCATGGTGTTCAGCTGACTGAAGGCTCATTCCGGCATTTTAGACCATTGGGCCACGTTGACGCAACTTCCAGACTTTGCTCTGAGTTGGCCTTTGGCCTTTCTAAACTATGGGAATAAAGTCAAAGGCGGCACCCATCCATCGAATGTGTGGGCTACATTCCTGAGAAGCTTGGAGAGAAGCTGTGTCATTGACGAACAGCAGCCGAGGCATCGAAAGGAGCGGCACTGTCTTTTCTTTTAGTTTGTGCTTCTACCCGTGCGATGAGCACCTTAAAGAGGGGAATTAGCTCAAATGGGAGAGCGCTCGCTTAGCATGCGAGAGGTAGCGGGATCGATGCCCGCATTCTCCACAATGCTTTCCTTTCACCTCTTCTGTTGGAGACACTTTTTGTGAGAGAAACAGATACATGGAACTGTTGGGTGGACAGACTCCACATACTGTGGATCACCTTCCCATCTAAGAGGTGCATATCAAGACCTTCAATAAAGCCAGCAACCTTGCCTTCTTTTAATGGCAGTCATTAGACTTAGTCCTTAATCTGGTTGTGCAGGCTCTGTGATGGGATGCTTGGGGGGAAGCTGTTCCATTGGAAGAACAAAGGAAGTAAATATGTGTGCTGCTGAGCGTAATGTGTGTGTGTTTGCTGTTTCTTTCTAAAGTACCCTGTCCAACTACAATTCATTTCTGAAGCTGTGTCTGACTATGTGTTCACTTGCTGCAGCCTGTAATATAAGGTTCTGACAAGGTTCTAGAATGATGATGTAACAAAGGTATGGAAGGTTCCACAGAATGCTTTGATGTATATTCCCTCACACACACACACACACAAACATCTAATACACACACACACGCACACACACAAACACACACACACTGAGAAAGACCTGAACATCTTATTGGCATTGAAGGAACCGCACTAAGCTGATTTGAGTCTTATTTTTCAGATCGATCTCATTTTGGACATGCTGATGACGAATCCTCCATGTACACCAAAGTTAGTCCTGTCTCAAGTGGATGTAAAAAAAACTAGTCCTTGCATTTGTTACTTCTAGTTTCGATTATTGTAACTCCTTGTTATCCGGCTGCTCTAGTAAGTCTGCGAGGGCTTTGCATCTGAATCAGTATGGTGCTGCACGTGTACTGACAGGAATCAAGATCAGAGATTATATTTGTCCCATTTTGGCCTCTTTGCATTCCTAAACTCCTCCCGCTTACCTTCAGCTCCTCCATCCACACGCACTCGCTCTTCCCAGCCGCGCTTTCTTTCTCGCTCGTCCACTCACACCTTGCGCACACACGATAAGCACAGCAGCTTCGCAGACTTTGCTCTGAGCTGGCCTTTGGTCTTTTCTAAACTATGGAAGTAAAGTCAAAGGTGCCATTCATCCATCGAGGGTCATCGGAATCTAGTTGTGCGTGCGGCAACTGCTTTTTTTAAGCACTAAAAAGACAACACATTTTAACACTAAGTACTTGCTTGACTTTGCAGTGAACTTCTTTCCAGTGACTTTTCCCGAATCCCTCAAAGAATCATCAATGCAGGTCTGAAAACCAGCTGCACAGACTAGCGCGTCTGAGAAGAGGCACTCATGGGGCAGTAACACTGGCTGCAGATGAACGCATGGTGTTCAGAATGGACACGACAGCACAGACTAGCTGTTCAGAGAACACGACAGAGACAAAGAGCACTTACAAATAGCAGAGGATGGTTTTGATCCATCGACCTCTGGGTTATGGGCCCAGCACGCTTCCGCTGCGCCACTCTGCTTAGAGGCTCTGCTTTTCAGTTGCCGAATCTGTGGTCTACCAATCAATAATTCATCTGTACCATCACTGGGAGCCTATGATTACTCAAATGGAGGTGCAGAAACAAAGACAACATTTGCAGCTGCTTTTATAATCTCAACTGACTGAAGCCTCATTCCGGCGTTTTAGACCATTGGGCCACGTTGACGCAACTTCCAGACTTTGCTCTGAGTTGGCCTTTGGCCTTTTCTAAACTATGGAAATAAAGTCAAAGGTGCCATTCATCCATCGAGGGCCATCGGAATCTAGTTGTGTGTGCTACGTTCGCAAGAAGCATGGGGTTTCCTTTTAGTCCAAGCTTGTCCAGCAACACCTTGTGGTACACTGTACATGTTGGCTTTGACCAGCTGCTGTGGTGGTGGGCCACAGGAATACAAATGGGCACTTTGATTTCCTACACCCCCCACCTGTCATCTATCTTCTTCACTCCACGGTTGTTCATGTCCTGAAGACTGGCGAGATGTGCTTCCACAAACAGGCGTTGGGGAAGGGACGTTTCCTTGCATATGGTCTTATATGACAAGCAAGGCAGCTTAAAGTGAACTCATCAGCGACGAGGATGGGATTCGAACCCACGCGTGCAGAGCACAATGGATTAGCAGTCCATCGCCTTAACCACTCGGCCACCTCGTCTATGAGACGCATCTTCGACGGTGACGGCCCGGCGTGGCATCCTGCCTCGCTCTCAAAATATGAGAGAAAAGTGATACGTCAAAATATGGTGTTACAAAGTGGGAAAGGTACTGCCCCTCTTTGCTAAGTGAAACAACGGATTGACAGCTTTATTAGACAAAGTCCCTACATGCAGCACTCAAACTGACAGAGAGGCGCAGACAGTCCTCCTGAGCATATACAAGGCCATCACAGTGACGGCTAACTAGCATTGTCAAGTGGCAGTGGTGGGATTTGAACCCACGCCTCCTGAGAGACTGGAGCCTTAATCCAGCGCCTTAGACCACTCGGCCACACTACCTGAAAACCTTTGGACTTGAGGTTTCCATCCAGCATCCATGGTTTACAAGTCGAGGACTGAGCTGTGATGATACCTGGAGTATTAGTGAAGTCAAGGGGGGCAGACACAGGAGAACCGTACCGGCAACTGCTTTTTTTAAGCACTAAAAAGACAACACATTTTAGCACTAAGTACTTGCCTGACTTTGCAGTGAACTTCTTTCCAGTGACTTTTCCCGAATCCCTCAAAGAACCATCAATGCAGGTCTGAAAACCAGCTGCACAGACTAGCGCGTCTGAGAAGAGTCACTCATGGGGCAGTAACATTGGCTGCAGATGAACGCATGGTGTTCAGCTGACTGAAGGCTCATTCCGGCATTTTAGACCATTGGGCCACGTTGACGCAACTTCCAGACTTTGCTCTGAGTTGGCCTTTGGCCTTTCTAAACTATGGGAATAAAGTCAAAGGCGGCACCCATCCATCGAATGTGTGGGCTACATTCCTGAGAAGCTTGGAGAGAAGCTGTGTCATTGACGAACAGCAGCCGAGGCATCGAAACGAGCGGCACTGTCTTTTCTTTTAGTTTGTGCTTCTACCCGTGCGATGAGCACCTTAAAGAGGGGAATTAGCTCAAATGGGAGAGCGCTCGCTTAGCATGCGAGAGGTAGCGGGATCGATGCCCGCATTCTCCACAATGCTTTCCTTTCACCTCTTCTGTTGGAGACACTTTTTGTGAGAGAAACAGATACATGGAACTGTTGGGTGGACAGACTCCACATACTGTGGATCACCTTCCCATCTAAGAGGTGCATATCAAGACCTTCAATAAAGCCAGCAACCTTGCCTTCTTTTAATGGCAGTCATTAGACTTAGTCCTTAATCTGGCTGTGCAGGCTCTGTGATGGGATGCTTGGGGGGAAGCTGTTCCATTGGAAGAACAAAGGAAGTAAATATGTGTGCTGCTGAGCGTAATGTGTGTGTGTTTGCTGTTTCTTTCTAAAGTACCCTGTCCAACTACAATTCATTTCTCAAGCTGTGTCTGACTATGTGTTCACTTGCT
Organism: Nibea coibor; assembly: GCA_023373845.1. Taxonomy (NCBI): domain Eukaryota; kingdom Metazoa; phylum Chordata; class Actinopteri; family Sciaenidae; genus Nibea; species Nibea coibor. Next base: position 3,516,526 of record CM041724.1, read on the forward strand.
GCAGCCTGTAATATAAGGTTCTGACAAGGTTCTAGAATGATGATGTAACAAAGGTATGGAAGGTTCCACAGAATGCTTTGATGTATATTCCCTCACACACACACACACACAAACATCTAATACACACACACACGCACACACACAAACACACACACACTGAGAAAGACCTGAACATCTTATTGGCATTGAAGGAACCGCACTAAGCTGATTTGAGTCTTATTTTTCAGATCGATCTCATTTTGGACATGCTGATGACGAATCCTCCATGTACACCAAAGTTAGTCCTGTCTCAAGTGGATGTAAAAAAAACTAGTCCTTGCATTTGTTACTTCTAGTTTCGATTATTGTAACTCCTTGTTATCCGGCTGCTCTAGTAAGTCTGCGAGGGCTTTGCATCTGAATCAGTATGGTGCTGCACGTGTACTGACAGGAATCAAGATCAGAGATTATATTTGTCCCATTTTGGCCTCTTTGCATTCCTAAACTCCTCCCGCTTACCTTCAGCTCCTCCATCCACACGCACTCGCTCTTCCCAGCCGCGCTTTCTTTCTCGCTCGTCCACTCACACCTTGCGCACACACGATAAGCACAGCAGCTTCGCAGACTTTGCTCTGAGCTGGCCTTTGGTCTTTTCTAAACTATGGAAGTAAAGTCAAAGGTGCCATTCATCCATCGAGGGTCATCGGAATCTAGTTGTGCGTGCGGCAACTGCTTTTTTTAAGCACTAAAAAGACAACACATTTTAACACTAAGTACTTGCTTGACTTTGCAGTGAACTTCTTTCCAGTGACTTTTCCCGAATCCCTCAAAGAATCATCAATGCAGGTCTGAAAACCAGCTGCACAGACTAGCGCGTCTGAGAAGAGGCACTCATGGGGCAGTAACACTGGCTGCAGATGAACGCATGGTGTTCAGAATGGACACGACAGCACAGACTAGCTGTTCAGAGAACACGACAGAGACAAAGAGCACTTACAAATAGCAGAGGATGGTTTCGATCCATCGACCTCTGGGTTATGGGCCCAGCACGCTTCCGCTGCGCCACTCTGCTTAGAGGCTCTGCTTTTCAGTTGCCGAATCTGTGGTCTACCAATCAATAATTCATCTGTACCATCGCTGGGAGCCTATGATTACTCAAATGGAGGTGCAGAAACAAAGACAACATTTGCAGCTGCTTTTATAATCTCAACTGACTGAAGCCTCATTCCGGCGTTTTAGACCATTGGGCCACGTTGACGCAACTTCCAGACTTTGCTCTGAGTTGGCCTTTGGCCTTTTCTAAACTATGGAAATAAAGTCAAAGGTGCCATTCATCCATCGAGGGCCATCGGAATCTAGTTGTGTGTGCTACGTTCGCAAGAAGCATGGGGTTTCCTTTTAGTCCAAGCTTGTCCAGCAACACCTTGTGGTACACTGTACATGTTGGCTTTGACCAGCTGCTGTGGTGGTGGGCCACAGGAATACAAATGGGCACTTTGATTTCCTACACCCCCCACCTGTCATCTATCTTCTTCACTCCACGGTTGTTCATGTCCTGAAGACTGGCGAGATGTGCTTCCACAAACAGGCGTTGGGGAAGGGACGTTTCCTTGCATATGGTCTTATATGACAAGCAAGGCAGCTTAAAGTGAACTCATCAGCGACGAGGATGGGATTCGAACCCACGCGTGCAGAGCACAATGGATTAGCAGTCCATCGCCTTAACCACTCGGCCACCTCGTCTATGAGACGCATCTTCGACGGTGACGGCCCGGCGTGGCATCCTGCCTCGCTCTCAAAATATGAGAGAAAAGTGATACGTCAAAATATGGTGTTACAAAGTGGGAAAGGTACTGCCCCTCTTTGCTAAGTGAAACAACGGATTGACAGCTTTATTAGACAAAGTCCCTACATGCAGCACTCAAACTGACAGAGAGGCGCAGACAGTCCTCCTGAGCATATACAAGGCCATCACAGTGACGGCTAACTAGCATTGTCAAGTGGCAGTGGTGGGATTTGAACCCACGCCTCCTGAGAGACTGGAGCCTTAATCCAGCGCCTTAGACCACTCGGCCACACTACCTGAAAACCTTTGGACTTGAGGTTTCCATCCAGCATCCATGGTTTACAAGTCGAGGACTGAGCTGTGATGATACCTGGAGTATTAGTGAAGTCAAGGGGGGCAGACACAGGAGAACCGTACCGGCAACTGCTTTTTTTAAGCACTAAAAAGACAACACATTTTAGCACTAAGTACTTGCCTGACTTTGCAGTGAACTTCTTTCCAGTGACTTTTCCCGAATCCCTCAAAGAACCATCAATGCAGGTCTGAAAACCAGCTGCACAGACTAGCGCGTCTGAGAAGAGTCACTCATGGGGCAGTAACATTGGCTGCAGATGAACGCATGGTGTTCAGCTGACTGAAGGCTCATTCCGGCATTTTAGACCATTGGGCCACGTTGACGCAACTTCCAGACTTTGCTCTGAGTTGGCCTTTGGCCTTTCTAAACTATGGGAATAAAGTCAAAGGCGGCACCCATCCATCGAATGTGTGGGCTACATTCCTGAGAAGCTTGGAGAGAAGCTGTGTCATTGACGAACAGCAGCCGAGGCATCGAAACGAGCGGCACTGTCTTTTCTTTTAGTTTGTGCTTCTACCCGTGCGATGAGCACCTTAAAGAGGGGAATTAGCTCAAATGGGAGAGCGCTCGCTTAGCATGCGAGAGGTAGCGGGATCGATGCCCGCATTCTCCACAATGCTTTCCTTTCACCTCTTCTGTTGGAGACACTTTTTGTGAGAGAAACAGATACATGGAACTGTTGGGTGGACAGACTCCACATACTGTGGATCACCTTCCCATCTAAGAGGTGCATATCAAGACCTTCAATAAAGCCAGCAACCTTGCCTTCTTTTAATGGCAGTCATTAGACTTAGTCCTTAATCTGGCTGTGCAGGCTCTGTGATGGGATGCTTGGGGGGAAGCTGTTCCATTGGAAGAACAAAGGAAGTAAATATGTGTGCTGCTGAGCGTAATGTGTGTGTGTTTGCTGTTTCTTTCTAAAGTACCCTGTCCAACTACAATTCATTTCTCAAGCTGTGTCTGACTATGTGTTCACTTGCTGCAGCCTGTAATATAAGGTTCTGACAAGGTTCTAGAATGATGATGTAACAAAGGTATGGAAGGTTCCACAGAATGCTTTGATGTATATTCCCTCACACACACACACACACAAACATCTAATACACACACACACGCACACACACAAACACACACACACTGAGAAAGACCTGAACATCTTATTGGCATTGAAGGAACCGCACTAAGCTGATTTGAGTCTTATTTTTCAGATCGATCTCATTTTGGACATGCTGATGACGAATCCTCCATGTACACCAAAGTTAGTCCTGTCTCAAGTGGATGTAAAAAAAACTAGTCCTTGCATTTGTTACTTCTAGTTTCGATTATTGTAACTCCTTGTTATCCGGCTGCTCTAGTAAGTCTGCGAGGGCTTTGCATCTGAATCAGTATGGTGCTGCACGTGTACTGACAGGAATCAAGATCAGAGATTATATTTGTCCCATTTTGGCCTCTTTGCATTCCTAAACTCCTCCCGCTTACCTTCAGCTCCTCCATCCACACGCACTCGCTCTTCCCAGCCGCGCTTTCTTTCTCGCTCGTCCACTCACACCTTGCGCACACACGATAAGCACAGCAGCTTCGCAGACTTTGCTCTGAGCTGGCCTTTGGTCTTTTCTAAACTATGGAAGTAAAGTCAAAGGTGCCATTCATCCATCGAGGGTCATCGGAATCTAGTTGTGCGTGCGGCAACTGCTTTTTTTAAGCACTAAAAAGACAACACATTTTAACACTAAGTACTTGCTTGACTTTGCAGTGAACTTCTTTCCAGTGACTTTTCCCGAATCCCTCAAAGAATCATCAATGCAGGTCTGAAAACCAGCTGCACAGACTAGCGCGTCTGAGAAGAGGCACTCATGGGGCAGTAACACTGGCTGCAGATGAACGCATGGTGTTCAGAATGGACACGACAGCACAGACTAGCTGTTCAGAGAACACGACAGAGACAAAGAGCACTTACAAATAGCAGAGGATGGTTTCGATCCATCGACCTCTGGGTTATGGGCCCAGCACGCTTCCGCTGCGCCACTCTGCTTAGAGGCTCTGCTTTTCAGTTGCCGAATCTGTGGTCTACCAATCAATAATTCATCTGTACCATCGCTGGGAGCCTATGATTACTCAAATGGAGGTGCAGAAACAAAGACAACATTTGCAGCTGCTTTTATAATCTCAACTGACTGAAGCCTCATTCCGGCGTTTTAGACCATTGGGCCACGTTGACGCAACTTCCAGACTTTGCTCTGAGTTGGCCTTTGGCCTTTTCTAAACTATGGAAATAAAGTCAAAGGTGCCATTCATCCATCGAGGGCCATCGGAATCTAGTTGTGTGTGCTACGTTCGCAAGAAGCATGGGGTTTCCTTTTAGTCCAAGCTTGTCCAGCAACACCTTGTGGTACACTGTACATGTTGGCTTTGACCAGCTGCTGTGGTGGTGGGCCACAGGAATACAAATGGGCACTTTGATTTCCTACACCCCCCACCTGTCATCTATCTTCTTCACTCCACGGTTGTTCATGTCCTGAAGACTGGCGAGATGTGCTTCCACAAACAGGCGTTGGGGAAGGGACGTTTCCTTGCATATGGTCTTATATGACAAGCAAGGCAGCTTAAAGTGAACTCATCAGCGACGAGGATGGGATTCGAACCCACGCGTGCAGAGCACAATGGATTAGCAGTCCATCGCCTTAACCACTCGGCCACCTCGTCTATGAGACGCATCTTCGACGGTGACGGCCCGGCGTGGCATCCTGCCTCGCTCTCAAAATATGAGAGAAAAGTGATACGTCAAAATATGGTGTTACAAAGTGGGAAAGGTACTGCCCCTCTTTGCTAAGTGAAACAACGGATTGACAGCTTTATTAGACAAAGTCCCTACATGCAGCACTCAAACTGACAGAGAGGCGCAGACAGTCCTCCTGAGAGAAGCTGTGTCATTGACGAACAGCAGCCGAGGCATCGAAAGGAGCGGCACTGTCTTTTCTTTTAGTTTGTGCTTCTACCCGTGCGATGAGCACCTTAAAGAGGGGAATTAGCTCAAATGGGAGAGCGCTCGCTTAGCATGCGAGAGGTAGCGGGATCGATGCCCGCATTCTCCACAATGCTTTCCTTTCACCTCTTCTGTTGGAGACACTTTTTGTGAGAGAAACAGATACATGGAACTGTTGGGTGGACAGACTCCACATACTGTGGATCACCTTCCCATCTAAGAGGTGCATATCAAGACCTTCAATAAAGCCAGCAACCTTGCCTTCTTTTAATGGCAGTCATTAGACTTAGTCCTTAATCTGGTTGTGCAGGCTCTGTGATGGGATGCTTGGGGGGAAGCTGTTCCATTGGAAGAACAAAGGAAGTAAATATGTGTGCTGCTGAGCGTAATGTGTGTGTGTTTGCTGTTTCTTTCTAAAGTACCCTGTCCAACTACAATTCATTTCTGAAGCTGTGTCTGACTATGTGTTCACTTGCTGCAGCCTGTAATATAAGGTTCTGACAAGGTTCTAGAATGATGATGTAACAAAGGTATGGAAGGTTCCACAGAATGCTTTGATGTATATTCCCTCACACACACACACACACAAACATCTAATACACACACACACGCACACACACAAACACACACACACTGAGAAAGACCTGAACATCTTATTGGCATTGAAGGAACCGCACTAAGCTGATTTGAGTCTTATTTTTCAGATCGATCTCATTTTGGACATGCTGATGACGAATCCTCCATGTACACCAAAGTTAGTCCTGTCTCAAGTGGATGTAAAAAAAAACTAGTCCTTGCATTTGTTACTTCTAGTTTCGATTATTGTAACTCCTTGTTATCCGGCTGCTCTAGTAAGTCTGCGAGGGCTTTGCATCTGAATCAGTATGGTGCTGCACGTGTACTGACAGGAATCAAGATCAGAGATTATATTTGTCCCATTTTGGCCTCTTTGCATTCCTAAACTCCTCCCGCTTACCTTCAGCTCCTCCATCCACACGCACTCGCTCTTCCCAGCCGCGCTTTCTTTCTCGCTCGTCCACTCACACCTTGCGCACACACGATAAGCACAGCAGCTTCGCAGACTTTGCTCTGAGCTGGCCTTTGGTCTTTTCTAAACTATGGAAGTAAAGTCAAAGGTGCCATTCATCCATCGAGGGTCTTCGGAATCTAGTTGTGCGTGCGGCAACTGCTTTTTTTAAGCACTAAAAAGACAACACATTTTAACACTAAGTACTTGCTTGACTTTGCAGTGAACTTCTTTCCAGTGACTTTTCCCGAATCCCTCAAAGAATCATCAATGCAGGTCTGAAAACCTGCATGCACAGACTAGCACGTCTGAGAAGAGGCACTCATGGGGCAGTAACACTGGCTGCAGATGAACGCGTGGTGTTCAGAATGGACACGACAGCACAGACTAGCTGTTCAGAGAACACGACAGAGACAAAGAGCACTTACAAATAGCAGAGGATGGTTTCGATCCATCGACCTCTGGGTTATGGGCCCAGCACGCTTCCGCTGCGCCACTCTGCTTAGAGGCTCTGCTTTTCAGTTGCCGAATCTGTGGTCTACCAATCAATAATTCATCTGTACCATCGCTGGGAGCCTATGATTACTCAAATGGAGGTGCAGAAACAAAGACAACATTTGCAGCTGCTTTTATAATCTCAACTGACTGAAGCCTCATTCCGGCGTTTTAGACCATTGGGCCACGTTGACGCAACTTCCAGACTTTGCTCTGAGTTGGCCTTTGGCCTTTTCTAAACTATGGAAATAAAGTCAAAGGTGCCATTCATCCATCGAGGGCCATCGGAATCTAGTTGTGTGTGCTACGTTCGCAAGAAGCATGGGGTTTCCTTTTAGTCCAAGCTTGTCCAGCAACACCTTGTGGTACACTGTACATGTTGGCTTTGACCAGCTGCTGTGGTGGTGGGCCACAGGAATACAAATGGGCACTTTGATTTCCTACACCCCCCACCTGTCATCTATCTTCTTCACTCCACGGTTGTTCATGTCCTGAAGACTGGCGAGATGTGCTTCCACAAACAGGCGTTGGGGAAGGGACGTTTCCTTGCATATGGTCTTATATGACAAGCAAGGCAGCTTAAAGTGAACTCATCAGCGACGAGGATGGGATTCGAACCCACGCGTGCAGAGCACAATGGATTAGCAGTCCATCGCCTTAACCACTCGGCCACCTCGTCTATGAGACGCATCTTCGACGGTGACGGCCCGGCGTGGCATCCTGCCTCGCTCTCAAAATATGAGAGAAAAGTGATACGTCAAAATATGGTGTTACAAAGTGGGAAAGGTACTGCCCCTCTTTGCTAAGTGAAACAACGGATTGACAGCTTTATTAGACAAAGTCCCTACATGCAGCACTCAAACTGACAGAGAGGCGCAGACAGTCCTCCTGAGCATATACAAGGCCATCACAGTGACGGCTAACTAGCATTGTCAAGTGGCAGTGGTGGGATTTGAACCCACGCCTCCTGAGAGACTGGAGCCTTAATCCAGCGCCTTAGACCACTCGGCCACACTACCTGAAAACCTTTGGACTTGAGGTTTCCATCCAGCATCCATGGTTTACAAGTCGAGGACTGAGCTGTGATGATACCTGGAGTATTAGTGAAGTCAAGGGGGGCAGACACAGGAGAACCGTACCGGCAACTGCTTTTTTTAAGCACTAAAAAGACAACACATTTTAGCACTAAGTACTTGCCTGACTTTGCAGTGAACTTCTTTCCAGTGACTTTTCCCGAATCCCTCAAAGAACCATCAATGCAGGTCTGAAAACCAGCTGCACAGACTAGCGCGTCTGAGAAGAGTCACTCATGGGGCAGTAACATTGGCTGCAGATGAACGCATGGTGTTCAGCTGACTGAAGGCTCATTCCGGCATTTTAGACCATTGGGCCACGTTGACGCAACTTCCAGACTTTGCTCTGAGTTGGCCTTTGGCCTTTCTAAACTATGGGAATAAAGTCAAAGGCGGCACCCATCCATCGAATGTGTGGGCTACATTCCTGAGAAGCTTGGAGAGAAGCTGTGTCATTGACGAACAGCAGCCGAGGCATCGAAAGGAGCGGCACTGTCTTTTCTTTTAGTTTGTGCTTCTACCCGTGCGATGAGCACCTTAAAGAGGGGAATTAGCTCAAATGGGAGAGCGCTCGCTTAGCATGCGAGAGGTAGCGGGATCGATGCCCGCATTCTCCACAATGCTTTCCTTTCACCTCTTCTGTTGGAGACACTTTTTGTGAGAGAAACAGATACATGGAACTGTTGGGTGGACAGACTCCACATACTGTGGATCACCTTCCCATCTAAGAGGTGCATATCAAGACCTTCAATAAAGCCAGCAACCTTGCCTTCTTTTAATGGCAGTCATTAGACTTAGTCCTTAATCTGGTTGTGCAGGCTCTGTGATGGGATGCTTGGGGGGAAGCTGTTCCATTGGAAGAACAAAGGAAGTAAATATGTGTGCTGCTGAGCGTAATGTGTGTGTGTTTGCTGTTTCTTTCTAAAGTACCCTGTCCAACTACAATTCATTTCTCAAGCTGTGTCTGACTATGTGTTCACTTGCTGCAGCCTGTAATATAAGGTTCTGACAAGGTTCTAGAATGATGATGTAACAAAGGTATGGAAGGTTCCACAGAATGCTTTGATGTATATTCCCTCACACACACACACACACAAACATCTAATACACACACACACGCACACACACAAACACACACACACTGAGAAAGACCTGAACATCTTATTGGCATTGAAGGAACCGCACTAAGCTGATTTGAGTCTTATTTTTCAGATCGATCTCATTTTGGACATGCTGATGACGAATCCTCCATGTACACCAAAGTTAGTCCTGTCTCAAGTGGATGTAAAAAAAACTAGTCCTTGCATTTGTTACTTCTAGTTTCGATTATTGTAACTCCTTGTTATCCGGCTGCTCTAGTAAGTCTGCGAGGGCTTTGCATCTGAATCAGTATGGTGCTGCACGTGTACTGACAGGAATCAAGATCAGAGATTATATTTGTCCCATTTTGGCCTCTTTGCATTCCTAAACTCCTCCCGCTTACCTTCAGCTCCTCCATCCACACGCACTCACTCTTCCCAGCCGCGCTCTCTTTCTCGCTCGTCCACTCACACCTTGCGCACACACGATAAGCACAGCAGCTTCGCAGACTTTGCTCTGAGCTGGCCTTTGGTCTTTTCTAAACTATGGAAGTAAAGTCAAAGGTGCCATTCATCCATCGAGGGTCATCGGAATCTAGTTGTGCGTGCGGCAACTGCTTTTTTTAAGCACTAAAAAGACAACACATTTTAACACTAAGTACTTGCTTGACTTTGCAGTGAACTTCTTTCCAGTGACTTTTCCCGAATCCCTCAAAGAATCATCAATGCAGGTCTGAAAACCAGCTGCACAGACTAGCGCGTCTGAGAAGAGGCACTCATGGGGCAGTAACACTGGCTGCAGATGAACGCATGGTGTTCAGAATGGACACGACAGCACAGACTAGCTGTTCAGAGAACACGACAGAGACAAAGAGCACTTACAAATAGCAGAGGATGGTTTCGATCCATCGACCTCTGGGTTATGGGCCCAGCACGCTTCCGCTGCGCCACTCTGCTTAGAGGCTCTGCTTTTCAGTTGCCGAATCTGTGGTCTACCAATCAATAATTCATCTGTACCATCGCTGGGAGCCTATGATTACTCAAATGGAGGTGCAGAAACAAAGACAACATTTGCAGCTGCTTTTATAATCTCAACTGACTGAAGCCTCATTCCGGCGTTTTAGACCATTGGGCCACGTTGACGCAACTTCCAGACTTTGCTCTGAGTTGGCCTTTGGCCTTTTCTAAACTATGGAAATAAAGTCAAAGGTGCCATTCATCCATCGAGGGCCATCGGAATCTAGTTGTGTGTGCTACGTTCGCAAGAAGCATGGGGTTTCCTTTTAGTCCAAGCTTGTCCAGCAACACCTTGTGGTACACTGTACATGTTGGCTTTGACCAGCTGCTGTGGTGGTGGGCCACAGGAATACAAATGGGCACTTTGATTTCCTACACCCCCCACCTGTCATCTATCTTCTTCACTCCACGGTTGTTCATGTCCTGAAGACTGGCGAGATGTGCTTCCACAAACAGGCGTTGGGGAAGGGACGTTTCCTTGCATATGGTCTTATATGACAAGCAAGGCAGCTTAAAGTGAACTCATCAGCGACGAGGATGGGATTCGAACCCAAGCGTGCAGAGCACAATGGATTAGCAGTCCATCGCCTTAACCACTCGGCCACCTCGTCTATGAGACGCATCTTCGACGGTGACGGCCCGGCGTGGCATCCTGCCTCGCTCTCAAAATATGAGAGAAAAGTGATACGTCAAAATATGGTGTTACAAAGTGGGAAAGGTACTGCCCCTCTTTGCTAAGTGAAACAACGGATTGACAGCTTTATTAGACAAAGTCCCTACATGCAGCACTCAAACTGACAGAGAGGCGCAGACAGTCCTCCTGAGCATATACAAGGCCATCACAGTGACGGCTAACTAGCATTGTCAAGTGGCAGTGGTGGGATTTGAACCCACGCCTCCTGAGAGACTGGAGCCTTAATCCAGCGCCTTAGACCACTCGGCCACACTACCTGAAAACCTTTCGACTTGAGGTTTCCATCCAGCATCCATGGTTTACAAGTCGAGGACTGAGCTGTGATGATACCTGGAGTATTAGTGAAGTCAAGGGGGGCAGACACAGGAGAACCGTACCGGCAACTGCTTTTTTTAAGCACTAAAAAGACAACACATTTTAGCACTAAGTACTTGCCTGACTTTGCAGTGAACTTCTTTCCAGTGACTTTTCCCGAATCCCTCAAAGAACCATCAATGCAGGTCTGAAAACCAGCTGCACAGACTAGCGCGTCTGAGAAGAGTCACTCATGGGGCAGTAACATTGGCTGCAGATGAACGCATGGTGTTCAGCTGACTGAAGGCTCATTCCGGCATTTTAGACCATTGGGCCACGTTGACGCAACTTCCAGACTTTGCACTGAGTTGGCCTTTGGCCTTTCTAAACTATGGGAATAAAGTCAAAGGCGGCACCCATCCATCGAATGTGTGGGCTACATTCCTGAGAAGCTTGGAGAGAAGCTGTGTCATTGACGAACAGCAGCCGAGGCATCGAAACGAGCGGCACTGTCTTTTCTTTTAGTTTGTGCTTCTACCCGTGCGATGAGCACCTTAAAGAGGGGAATTAGCTCAAATGGGAGAGCGCTCGCTTAGCATGCGAGAGGTAGCGGGATCGATGCCCGCATTCTCCACAATGCTTTCCTTTCACCTCTTCTGTTGGAGACACTTTTTGTGAGAGAAACAGATACATGGAACTGTTGGGTGGACAGACTCCACATACTGTGGATCACCTTCCCATCTAAGAGGTGCATATCAAGACCTTCAATAAAGCCAGCAACCTTGCCTTCTTTTAATGGCAGTCATTAGACTTAGTCCTTAATCTGGTTGTGCAGGCTCTGTGATGGGATGCTTGGGGGGAAGCTGTTCCATTGGAAGAACAAAGGAAGTAAATATGTGTGCTGCTGAGCGTAATGTGTGTGTGTTTGCTGTTTCTTTCTAAAGTACCCTGTCCAACTACAATTCATTTCTCAAGCTGTGTCTGACTATGTGTTCACTTGCTGCAGCCTGTAATATAAGGTTCTGACAAGGTTCTAGAATGATGATGTAACAAAGGTATGGAAGGTTCCACAGAATGCTTTGATGTATATTCCCTCACACACACACACACACAAACATCTAATACACACACACACGCACACACACAAACACACACACACTGAGAAAGACCTGAACATCTTATTGGCATTGAAGGAACCGCACTAAGCTGATTTGAGTCTTATTTTTCAGATCGATCTCATTTTGGACATGCTGATGACGAATCCTCCATGTACACCAAAGTTAGTCCTGTCTCAAGTGGATGTAAAAAAAACTAGTCCTTGCATTTGTTACTTCTAGTTTCGATTATTGTAACTCCTTGTTATCCGGCTGCTCTAGTAAGTCTGCGAGGGCTTTGCATCTGAATCAGTATGGTGCTGCACGTGTACTGACAGGAATCAAGATCAGAGATTATATTTGTCCCATTTTGGCCTCTTTGCATTCCTAAACTCCTCCCGCTTACCTTCAGCTCCTCCATCCACACGCACTCGCTCTTCCCAGCCGCGCTTTCTTTCTCGCTCGTCCACTCACACCTTGCGCACACACGATAAGCACAGCAGCTTCGCAGACTTTGCTCTGAGCTGGCCTTTGGTCTTTTCTAAACTATGGAAGTAAAGTCAAAGGTGCCATTCATCCATCGAGGGTCATCGGAATCTAGTTGTGCGTGCGGCAACTGCTTTTTTTAAGCACTAAAAAGACAACACATTTTAACACTAAGTACTTGCTTGACTTTGCAGTGAACTTCTTTCCAGTGACTTTTCCCGAATCCCTCAAAGAATCATCAATGCAGGTCTGAAAACCAGCTGCACAGACTAGCGCGTCTGAGAAGAGGCACTCATGGGGCAGTAACACTGGCTGCAGATGAACGCATGGTGTTCAGAATGGACACGACAGCACAGACTAGCTGTTCAGAGAACACGACAGAGACAAAGAGCACTTACAAATAGCAGAGGATGGTTTCGATCCATCGACCTCTGGGTTATGGGCCCAGCACGCTTCCGCTGCGCCACTCTGCTTAGAGGCTCTGCTTTTCAGTTGCCGAATCTGTGGTCTACCAATCAATAATTCATCTGTACCATCGCTGGGAGCCTATGATTACTCAAATGGAGGTGCAGAAACAAAGACAACATTTGCAGCTGCTTTTATAATCTCAACTGACTGAAGCCTCATTCCGGCGTTTTAGACCATTGGGCCACGTTGACGCAACTTCCAGACTTTGCTCTGAGTTGGCCTTTGGCCTTTTCTAAACTATGGAAATAAAGTCAAAGGTGCCATTCATCCATCGAGGGCCATCGGAATCTAGTTGTGTGTGCTACGTTCGCAAGAAGCATGGGGTTTCCTTTTAGTCCAAGCTTGTCCAGCAACACCTTGTGGTACACTGTACATGTTGGCTTTGACCAGCTGCTGTGGTGGTGGGCCACAGGAATACAAATGGGCACTTTGATTTCCTACACCCCCCACCTGTCATCTATCTTCTTCACTCCACGGTTGTTCATGTCCTGAAGACTGGCGAGATGTGCTTCCACAAACAGGCGTTGGGGAAGGGACGTTTCCTTGCATATGGTCTTATATGACAAGCAAGGCAGCTTAAAGTGAACTCATCAGCGACGAGGATGGGATTCGAACCCACGCGTGCAGAGCACAATGGATTAGCAGTCCATCGCCTTAACCACTCGGCCACCTCGTCTATGAAACGCATCTTCGACGGTGACGGCCCGGCGTGGCATCCTGCCTCGCTCTCAAAATATGAGAGAAAAGTGATACGTCAAAATATGGTGTTACAAAGTGGGAAAGGTACTGCCCCTCTTTGCTAAGTGAAACAACGGATTGACAGCTTTATTAGACAAAGTCCCTACATGCAGCACTCAAACTGACAGAGAGGCGCAGACAGTCCTCCTGAGCATATACAAGGCCATCACAGTGACGGCTAACTAGCATTGTCAAGTGGCAGTGGTGGGATTTGAACCCACGCCTCCTGAGAGACTGGAGCCTTAATCCAGCGCCTTAGACCACTCGGCCACACTACCTGAAAACCTTTCGACTTGAGGTTTCCATCCAGCATCCATGGTTTACAAGTCGAGGACTGAGCTGTGATGATACCTGGAGTATTAGTGAAGTCAAGGGGGGTAGACACAGGAGAACCGTACCGGCAACTGCTTTTTTTAAGCACTAAAAAGACAACACATTTTAGCACTAAGTACTTGCCTGACTTTGCAGTGAACTTCTTTCCAGTGACTTTTCCCGAATCCCTCAAAGAACCATCAATGCAGGTCTAAAAACGAGCTGCACAGACTAGCGCGTCTGAGAAGAGGCACTCATGGGGCAGTAACATTGGCTGCAGATGAACGCATGGTGTTCAGCTGACTGAAGGCTCATTCCGGCATTTTAGACCATTGGGCCACGTTGACGCAACTTCCAGACTTTGCTCTGAGTTGGCCTTTGGCCTTTCTAAACTATGGGAATAAAGTCAAAGGCGGCACCCATCCATCGAATGTGTGGGCTACATTCCTGAGAAGCTTGGAGAGAAGCTGTGTCATTGACGAACAGCAGCCGAGGCATCGAAACGAGCGGCACTGTCTTTTCTTTTAGTTTGTGCTTCTACCCGTGCGATGAGCACCTTAAAGAGGGGAATTAGCTCAAATGGGAGAGCGCTCGCTTAGCATGCGAGAGGTAGCGGGATCGATGCCTGCATTCTCCACAATGCTTTCCTTTCACCTCTTCTGTTGGAGACACTTTTTGTGAGAGAAACAGATACATGGAACTGTTGGGTGGACAGACTCCACATACTGTGGATCACCTTCCCATCTAAGAGGTGCATATCAAGACCTTCAATAAAGCCAGCAACCTTGCCTTCTTTTAATGGCAGTCATTAGACTTAGTCCTTAATCTGGTTGTGCAGGCTCTGTGATGGGATGCTTGGGGGGAAGCTGTTCCATTGGAAGAACAAAGGAAGTAAATATGTGTGCTGCTGAGCGTAATGTGTGTGTGTTTGCTGTTTCTTTCTAAAGTACCCTGTCCAACTACAATTCATTTCTCAAGCTGTGTCTGACTATGTGTTCACTTGCTGCAGCCTGTAATATAAGGTTCTGACAAGGTTCTAGAATGATGATGTAACAAAGGTATGGAAGGTTCCACAGAATGCTTTGATGTATATTCCCTCACACACACACACACACAAACATCTAATACACACACACACGCACACACACAAACACACACACACTGAGAAAGACCTGAACATCTTATTGGCATTGAAGGAACCGCACTAAGCTGATTTGAGTCTTATTTTTCAGATCGATCTCATTTTGGACATGCTGATGACGAATCCTCCATGTACACCAAAGTTAGTCCTGTCTCAAGTGGATGTAAAAAAAACTAGTCCTTGCATTTGTTACTTCTAGTTTCGATTATTGTAACTCCTTGTTATCCGGCTGCTCTAGTAAGTCTGCGAGGGCTTTGCATCTGAATCAGTATGGTGCTGCACGTGTACTGACAGGAATCAAGATCAGAGATTATATTTGTCCCATTTTGGCCTCTTTGCATTCCTAAACTCCTCCCGCTTACCTTCAGCTCCTCCATCCACACGCACTCGCTCTTCCCAGCCGCGCTTTCTTTCTCGCTCGTCCACTCACACCTTGCGCACACACGATAAGCACAGCAGCTTCGCAGACTTTGCTCTGAGCTGGCCTTTGGTCTTTTCTAAACTATGGAAGTAAAGTCAAAGGTGCCATTCATCCATCGAGGGTCATCGGAATCTAGTTGTGCGTGCGGCAACTGCTTTTTTTAAGCACTAAAAAGACAACACATTTTAACACTAAGTACTTGCTTGACTTTGCAGTGAACTTCTTTCCAGTGACTTTTCCCGAATCCCTCAAAGAATCATCAATGCAGGTCTGAAAACCAGCTGCACAGACTAGCGCGTCTGAGAAGAGGCACTCATGGGGCAGTAACACTGGCTGCAGATGAACGCATGGTGTTCAGAATGGACACGACAGCACAGACTAGCTGTTCAGAGAACACGACAGAGACAAAGAGCACTTACAAATAGCAGAGGATGGTTTCGATCCATCGACCTCTGGGTTATGGGCCCAGCACGCTTCCGCTGCGCCACTCTGCTTAGAGGCTCTGCTTTTCAGTTGCCGAATCTGTGGTCTACCAATCAATAATTCATCTGTACCATCGCTGGGAGCCTATGATTACTCAAATGGAGGTGCAGAAACAAAGACAACATTTGCAGCTGCTTTTATAATCTCAACTGACTGAAGCCTCATTCCGGCGTTTTAGACCATTGGGCCACGTTGACGCAACTTCCAGACTTTGCTCTGAGTTGGCCTTTGGCCTTTTCTAAACTATGGAAATAAAGTCAAAGGTGCCATTCATCCATCGAGGGCCATCGGAATCTAGTTGTGTGTGCTACGTTCGCAAGAAGCATGGGGTTTCCTTTTAGTCCAAGCTTGTCCAGCAACACCTTGTGGTACACTGTACATGTTGGCTTTGACCAGCTGCTGTGGTGGTGGGCCACAGGAATACAAATGGGCACTTTGATTTCCTACACCCCCCACCTGTCATCTATCTTCTTCACTCCACGGTTGTTCATGTCCTGAAGACTGGCGAGATGTGCTTCCACAAACAGGCGTTGGGGAAGGGACGTTTCCTTGCATATGGTCTTATATGACAAGCAAGGCAGCTTAAAGTGAACTCATCAGCGACGAGGATGGGATTCGAACCCACGCGTGCAGAGCACAATGGATTAGCAGTCCATCGCCTTAACCACTCGGCCACCTCGTCTATGAGACGCATCTTCGACGGTGACGGCCCGGCGTGGCATCCTGCCTCGCTCTCAAAATATGAGAGAAAAGTGATACGTCAAAATATGGTGTTACAAAGTGGGAAAGGTACTGCCCCTCTTTGCTAAGTGAAACAACGGATTGACAGCTTTATTAGACAAAGTCCCTACATGCAGCACTCAAACTGACAGAGAGGCGCAGACAGTCCTCCTGAGCATATACAAGGCCATCACAGTGACGGCTAACTAGCATTGTCAAGTGGCAGTGGTGGGATTTGAACCCACGCCTCCTGAGAGACTGGAGCCTTAATCCAGCGCCTTAGACCACTCGGCCACACTACCTGAAAACCTTTGGACTTGAGGTTTCCATCCAGCATCCATGGTTTACAAGTCGAGGACTGAGCTGTGATGATACCTGGAGTATTAGTGAAGTCAAGGGGGGCAGACACAGGAGAACCGTACCGGCAACTGCTTTTTTTAAGCACTAAAAAGACAACACATTTTAGCACTAAGTACTTGCCTGACTTTGCAGTGAACTTCTTTCCAGTGACTTTTCCCGAATCCCTCAAAGAACCATCAATGCAGGTCTGAAAACCAGCTGCACAGACTAGCGCGTCTGAGAAGAGTCACTCATGGGGCAGTAACATTGGCTGCAGATGAACGCATGGTGTTCAGCTGACTGAAGGCTCATTCCGGCATTTTAGACCATTGGGCCACGTTGACGCAACTTCCAGACTTTGCTCTGAGTTGGCCTTTGGCCTTTCTAAACTATGGGAATAAAGTCAAAGGCGGCACCCATCCATCGAATGTGTGGGCTACATTCCTGAGAAGCTTGGAGAGAAGCTGTGTCATTGACGAACAGCAGCCGAGGCATCGAAAGGAGCGGCACTGTCTTTTCTTTTAGTTTGTGCTTCTACCCGTGCGATGAGCACCTTAAAGAGGGGAATTAGCTCAAATGGGAGAGCGCTCGCTTAGCATGCGAGAGGTAGCGGGATCGATGCCCGCATTCTCCACAATGCTTTCCTTTCACCTCTTCTGTTGGAGACACTTTTTGTGAGAGAAACAGATACATGGAACTGTTGGGTGGACAGACTCCACATACTGTGGATCACCTTCCCATCTAAGAGGTGCATATCAAGACCTTCAATAAAGCCAGCAACCTTGCCTTCTTTTAATGGCAGTCATTAGACTTAGTCCTTAATCTGGTTGTGCAGGCTCTGTGATGGGATGCTTGGGGGGAAGCTGTTCCATTGGAAGAACAAAGGAAGTAAATATGTGTGCTGCTGAGCGTAATGTGTGTGTGTTTGCTGTTTCTTTCTAAAGTCCAACTACAATTCATTTCCGAAGCTGTGTCTGACTATGTGTTCACTTGCTGCAGCCTGTAATATAAGGTTCTGACAAGGTTCTAGAATGATGATGTAACAAAGGTATGGAAGGTTCCACAGAATGCTTTGATGTATATTCCCTCACACACACACACACACAAACATCTAATACACACACACACGCACACACACAAACACACACACACTGAGAAAGACCTGAACATCTTATTGGCATTGAAGGAACCGCACTAAGCTGATTTGAGTCTTATTTTTCAGATCGATCTCATTTTGGACATGCTGATGACGAATCCTCCATGTACACCAAAGTTAGTCCTGTCTCAAGTGGATGTAAAAAAAACTAGTCCTTGCATTTGTTACTTCTAGTTTCGATTATTGTAACTCCTTGTTATCCGGCTGCTCTAGTAAGTCTGCGAGGGCTTTGCATCTGAATCAGTATGGTGCTGCACGTGTACTGACAGGAATCAAGATCAGAGATTATATTTGTCCCATTTTGGCCTCTTTGCATTCCTAAACTCCTCCCGCTTACCTTCAGCTCCTCCATCCACACGCACTCGCTCTTCCCAGCCGCGCTTTCTTTCTCGCTCGTCCACTCACACCTTGCGCACACACGATAAGCACAGCAGCTTCGCAGACTTTGCTCTGAGCTGGCCTTTGGTCTTTTCTAAACTATGGAAGTAAAGTCAAAGGTGCCATTCATCCATCGAGGGTCATCGGAATCTAGTTGTGCGTGCGGCAACTGCTTTTTTTAAGCACTAAAAAGACAACACATTTTAACACTAAGTACTTGCTTGACTTTGCAGTGAACTTCTTTCCAGTGACTTTTCCCGAATCCCTCAAAGAATCATCAATGCAGGTCTGAAAACCAGCTGCACAGACTAGCGCGTCTGAGAAGAGGCACTCATGGGGCAGTAACACTGGCTGCAGATGAACGCATGGTGTTCAGAATGGACACGACAGCACAGACTAGCTGTTCAGAGAACACGACAGAGACAAAGAGCACTTACAAATAGCAGAGGATGGTTTCGATCCATCGACCTCTGGGTTATGGGCCCAGCACGCTTCCGCTGCGCCACTCTGCTTAGAGGCTCTGCTTTTCAGTTGCCGAATCTGTGGTCTACCAATCAATAATTCATCTGTACCATCGCTGGGAGCCTATGATTACTCAAATGGAGGTGCAGAAACAAAGACAACATTTGCAGCTGCTTTTATAATCTCAACTGACTGAAGCCTCATTCCGGCGTTTTAGACCATTGGGCCACGTTGACGCAACTTCCAGACTTTGCTCTGAGTTGGCCTTTGGCCTTTTCTAAACTATGGAAATAAAGTCAAAGGTGCCATTCATCCATCGAGGGCCATCGGAATCTAGTTGTGTGTGCTACGTTCGCAAGAAGCATGGGGTTTCCTTTTAGTCCAAGCTTGTCCAGCAACACCTTGTGGTACACTGTACATGTTGGCTTTGACCAGCTGCTGTGGTGGTGGGCCACAGGAATACAAATGGGCACTTTGATTTCCTACACCCCCCACCTGTCATCTATCTTCTTCACTCCACGGTTGTTCATGTCCTGAAGACTGGCGAGATGTGCTTCCACAAACAGGCGTTGGGGAAGGGACGTTTCCTTGCATATGGTCTTATATGACAAGCAAGGCAGCTTAAAGTGAACTCATCAGCGACGAGGATGGGATTCGAACCCACGCGTGCAGAGCACAATGGATTAGCAGTCCATCGCCTTAACCACTCGGCCACCTCGTCTATGAAACGCATCTTCGACGGTGACGGCCCGGCGTGGCATCCTGCCTCGCTCTCAAAATATGAGAGAAAAGTGATACGTCAAAATATGGTGTTACAAAGTGGGAAAGGTACTGCCCCTCTTTGCTAAGTGAAACAACGGATTGACAGCTTTATTAGACAAAGTCCCTACATGCAGCACTCAAACTGACAGAGAGGCGCAGACAGTCCTCCTGAGCATATACAAGGCCATCACAGTGACGGCTAACTAGCATTGTCAAATGGCAGTGGTGGGATTTGAACCCACGCCTCCTGAGAGACTGGAGCCTTAATCCAGCGCCTTAGACCACTCGGCCACACTACCTGAAAACCTTTCGACTTGAGGTTTCCATCCAGCATCCATGGTTTACAAGTCGAGGACTGAGCTGTGATGATACCTGGAGTATTAGTGAAGTCAAGGGGGGTAGACACAGGAGAACCGTACCGGCAACTGCTTTTTTTAAGCACTAAAAAGACAACACATTTTAGCACTAAGTACTTGCCTGACTTTGCAGTGAACTTCTTTCCAGTGACTTTTCCCGAATCCCTCAAAGAACCATCAATGCAGGTCTAAAAACGAGCTGCACAGACTAGCGCGTCTGAGAAGAGGCACTCATGGGGCAGTAACATTGGCTGCAGATGAACGCATGGTGTTCAGCTGACTGAAGGCTCATTCCGGCATTTTAGACCATTGGGCCACGTTGACGCAACTTCCAGACTTTGCTCTGAGTTGGCCTTTGGCCTTTCTAAACTATGGGAATAAAGTCAAAGGCGGCACCCATCCATCGAATGTGTGGGCTACATTCCTGAGAAGCTTGGAGAGAAGCTGTGTCATTGACGAACAGCAGCCGAGGCATCGAAACGAGCGGCACTGTCTTTTCTTTTAGTTTGTGCTTCTACCCGTGCGATGAGCACCTTAAAGAGGGGAATTAGCTCAAATGGGAGAGCGCTCGCTTAGCATGCGAGAGGTAGCGGGATCGATGCCCGCATTCTCCACAATGCTTTCCTTTCACCTCTTCTGTTGGAGACACTTTTTGTGAGAGAAACAGATACATGGAACTGTTGGGTGGACAGACTCCACATACTGTGGATCACCTTCCCATCTAAGAGGTGCATATCAAGACCTTCAATAAAGCCAGCAA
The DNA here is from genome assembly GCA_023373845.1 of Nibea coibor. Classification (NCBI taxonomy): domain Eukaryota; kingdom Metazoa; phylum Chordata; class Actinopteri; family Sciaenidae; genus Nibea; species Nibea coibor. The sequence goes on from CM041724.1 coordinate 3,537,384, forward strand.
CCTTGCCTTCTTTTAATGGCAGTCATTAGACTTAGTCCTTAATCTGGTTGTGCAGGCTCTGTGATGGGATGCTTGGGGGGAAGCTGTTCCATTGGAAGAACAAAGGAAGTAAATATGTGTGCTGCTGAGCGTAATGTGTGTGTGTTTGCTGTTTCTTTCTAAAGTACCCTGTCCAACTACAATTCATTTCTCAAGCTGTGTCTGACTATGTGTTCACTTGCTGCAGCCTGTAATATAAGGTTCTGACAAGGTTCTAGAATGATGATGTAACAAAGGTATGGAAGGTTCCACAGAATGCTTTGATGTATATTCCCTCACACACACACACACACAAACATCTAATACACACACACACGCACACACACAAACACACACACACTGAGAAAGACCTGAACATCTTATTGGCATTGAAGGAACCGCACTAAGCTGATTTGAGTCTTATTTTTCAGATCGATCTCATTTTGGACATGCTGATGACGAATCCTCCATGTACACCAAAGTTAGTCCTGTCTCAAGTGGATGTAAAAAAAACTAGTCCTTGCATTTGTTACTTCTAGTTTCGATTATTGTAACTCCTTGTTATCCGGCTGCTCTAGTAAGTCTGCGAGGGCTTTGCATCTGAATCAGTATGGTGCTGCACGTGTACTGACAGGAATCAAGATCAGAGATTATATTTGTCCCATTTTGGCCTCTTTGCATTCCTAAACTCCTCCCGCTTACCTTCAGCTCCTCCATCCACACGCACTCGCTCTTCCCAGCCGCGCTTTCTTTCTCGCTCGTCCACTCACACCTTGCGCACACACGATAAGCACAGCAGCTTCGCAGACTTTGCTCTGAGCTGGCCTTTGGTCTTTTCTAAACTATGGAAGTAAAGTCAAAGGTGCCATTCATCCATCGAGGGTCATCGGAATCTAGTTGTGCGTGCGGCAACTGCTTTTTTTAAGCACTAAAAAGACAACACATTTTAACACTAAGTACTTGCTTGACTTTGCAGTGAACTTCTTTCCAGTGACTTTTCCCGAATCCCTCAAAGAATCATCAATGCAGGTCTGAAAACCAGCTGCACAGACTAGCGCGTCTGAGAAGAGGCACTCATGGGGCAGTAACACTGGCTGCAGATGAACGCATGGTGTTCAGAATGGACACGACAGCACAGACTAGCTGTTCAGAGAACACGACAGAGACAAAGAGCACTTACAAATAGCAGAGGATGGTTTCGATCCATCGACCTCTGGGTTATGGGCCCAGCACGCTTCCGCTGCGCCACTCTGCTTAGAGGCTCTGCTTTTCAGTTGCCGAATCTGTGGTCTACCAATCAATAATTCATCTGTACCATCGCTGGGAGCCTATGATTACTCAAATGGAGGTGCAGAAACAAAGACAACATTTGCAGCTGCTTTTATAATCTCAACTGACTGAAGCCTCATTCCGGCGTTTTAGACCATTGGGCCACGTTGACGCAACTTCCAGACTTTGCTCTGAGTTGGCCTTTGGCCTTTTCTAAACTATGGAAATAAAGTCAAAGGTGCCATTCATCCATCGAGGGCCATCGGAATCTAGTTGTGTGTGCTACGTTCGCAAGAAGCATGGGGTTTCCTTTTAGTCCAAGCTTGTCCAGCAACACCTTGTGGTACACTGTACATGTTGGCTTTGACCAGCTGCTGTGGTGGTGGGCCACAGGAATACAAATGGGCACTTTGATTTCCTACACCCCCCACCTGTCATCTATCTTCTTCACTCCACGGTTGTTCATGTCCTGAAGACTGGCGAGATGTGCTTCCACAAACAGGCGTTGGGGAAGGGACGTTTCCTTGCATATGGTCTTATATGACAAGCAAGGCAGCTTAAAGTGAACTCATCAGCGACGAGGATGGGATTCGAACCCACGCGTGCAGAGCACAATGGATTAGCAGTCCATCGCCTTAACCACTCGGCCACCTCGTCTATGAGACGCATCTTCGACGGTGACGGCCCGGCGTGGCATCCTGCCTCGCTCTCAAAATATGAGAGAAAAGTGATACGTCAAAATATGGTGTTACAAAGTGGGAAAGGTACTGCCCCTCTTTGCTAAGTGAAACAACGGATTGACAGCTTTATTAGACAAAGTCCCTACATGCAGCACTCAAACTGACAGAGAGGCGCAGACAGTCCTCCTGAGCATATACAAGGCCATCACAGTGACGGCTAACTAGCATTGTCAAGTGGCAGTGGTGGGATTTGAACCCACGCCTCCTGAGAGACTGGAGCCTTAATCCAGCGCCTTAGACCACTTGGCCACACTACCTGAAAACCTTTCGACTTGAGGTTTCCATCCAGCATCCATGGTTTACAAGTCGAGGACTGAGCTGTGATGATACCTGGAGTATTAGTGAAGTCAAGGGGGGCAGACACAGGAGAACCGTACCGGCAACTGCTTTTTTTAAGCACTAAAAAGACAACACATTTTAGCACTAAGTACTTGCCTGACTTTGCAGTGAACTTCTTTCCAGTGACTTTTCCCGAATCCCTCAAAGAACCATCAATGCAGGTCTGAAAACCAGCTGCACAGACTAGCGCGTCTGAGAAGAGGCACTCATGGGGCAGTAACATTGGCTGCAGATGAACGCATGGTGTTCAGCTGACTGAAGGCTCATTCCGGCATTTTAGACCATTGGGCCACGTTGACGCAACTTCCAGACTTTGCTCTGAGTTGGCCTTTGGCCTTTCTAAACTATGGGAATAAAGTCAAAGGCGGCACCCATCCATCGAATGTGTGGGCTACATTCCTGAGAAGCTTGGAGAGAAGCTGTGTCATTGACGAACAGCAGCCGAGGCATCGAAACGAGCGGCACTGTCTTTTCTTTTAGTTTGTGCTTCTACCCGTGCGATGAGCACCTTAAAGAGGGGAATTAGCTCAAATGGGAGAGCGCTCGCTTAGCATGCGAGAGGTAGCGGGATCGATGCCCGCATTCTCCACAATGCTTTCCTTTCACCTCTTCTGTTGGAGACACTTTTTGTGAGAGAAACAGATACATGGAACTGTTGGGTGGACAGACTCCACATACTGTGGATCACCTTCCCATCTAAGAGGTGCATATCAAGACCTTCAATAAAGCCAGCAACCTTGCCTTCTTTTAATGGCAGTCATTAGACTTAGTCCTTAATCTGGTTGTGCAGGCTCTGTGATGGGATGCTTGGGGGGAAGCTGTTCCATTGGAAGAACAAAGGAAGTAAATACGTGTGCTGCTGAGCGTAATGTGTGTGTGTTTGCTGTTTCTTTCTAAAGTACCCTGTCCAACAACAATTCATTTCTCAAGCTGTGTCTGACTATGTGTTCACTTGCTGCAGCCTGTAATATAAGGTTCTGACAAGGTTCTAGAATGATGATGTAACAAAGGTATGGAAGGTTCCACAGAATGCTTTGATGTATATTCCCTCACACACACACACACACACACACACACATCTAATACACACACACACAAACACACACACACTGAGAAAGACCTGAACATCTTATTGGCATTGAAGGAACCGCACTAAGCTGATTTGAGTCTTATTTTTCAGATCGATCTCATTTTGGACATGCTGATGACGAATCCTCCATGTACACCAAAGTTAGTCCTGTCTCAAGTGGATGTAAAAGAAACTAGTCCTTGCATTTGTTACTTCTAGTTTCGATTATTGTAACTCCTTGTTATCCGGCTGCTCTAGTAAGTCTGCGAGGGCTTTGCATCTGAATCAGTATGGTGCTGCACGTGTACTGACAGGAATCAAGATCAGAGATTATATTTGTCCCATTTTGGCCTCTTTGCATTCCTAAACTCCTCCCGCTTACCTTCAGCTCCTCCATCCACACGCACTCGCTCTTCCCAGCCGCGCTCTCTTTCTCGCTCGTCCACTCACACCTTGCGCACACACGATAAGCACAGCAGCTTCGCAGACTTTGCTCTGAGCTGGCCTTTGGTCTTTTCTAAACTATGGAAATAAAGTCAAAGGTGCCATTCATCCATCGAGGGTCATCGGAATCTAGTTGTGCGTGCGGCAACTGCTTTTTTTAAGCACTAAAAAGACAACACATTTTAACACTAAGTACTTGCTTGACTTTGCAGTGAACTTCTTTCCAGTGACTTTTCCCGAATCCCTCAAAGAATCATCAATGCAGGTCTGAAAACCAGCTGCACAGACTAGCACGTCTGAGAAGAGGCACTCATGGGGCAGTAACACTGGCTGCAGATGAACGCATGGTGTTCAGAATGGACACGACAGCACAGACGAGCTGTTCAGAGAACACGACAGAGACAAAGAGCACTTAGAAATAGCAGAGGATGGTTTCGATCCATCGACCTTTGGGTTATGGGCCCAGCACGCTTCCGCTGCGCCACTCTGCTTAGAGGCTCTGCTTTTCAGTTGCCGAATCTGTGGTCTACCAATCAATAATTCATCTGTACCATCGCTGGGAGCCTATGATTACTCAAATGGAGGTGCAGAAACAAAGACAACATTTGCAGCTTCTTTTATAATCTCAACTGACTGAAGCCTCATTCCGGCGTTTTAGACCATTGGGCCACGTTGACGCAACTTCCAGACTTTGCTCTGAGTTGGCCTTTGGCCTTTTCTAAACTATGGAAATAAAGTCAAAGGTGCCATTCATCCATCGAGGGCCATCGGAATCTAGTTGTGTGTGCTACGTTCGCAAGAAGCATGGGGTTTCCTTTTAGTCCAAGCTTGTCCAGCAACACCTTGTGGTACACTGTACATGTTGGCTTTGACCAGCTGCTGTGGTGGTGGGCCACAGGAATACAAATGGGCACTTTGATTTCCTACACCCCCCACCTGTCATCTATCTTCTTCACTCCACGGTTGTTCATGTCCTGAAGACTGGCGAGATGTGCTTCCACAAACAGGCGTTGGGGAAGGGACGTTTCCTTGCATATGGTCTTATATGACAAGCAAGGCAGCTTAAAGTGAACTCATCAGCGACGAGGATGGGATTCGAACTCACGCGTGCAGAGCACAATGGATTAGCAGTCCATCGCCTTAACCACTCGGCCACCTCGTCTATGAGACGCATCTTCGACGGTGACGGCCCGGCGTGGCATCCTGCCTCGCTCTCAAAATATGAGAGAAAAGTGATACGTCAAAATATGGTGTTACAAAGTGCCCCTCTTTGCTAGGTGAAACAACGGATTGACAGCTTTATTAGACAAAGTCCCTACATGCAGCACTCAAACTGACAGAGAGGCGCAGACAGTCCTCCTGAGCATATACAAGGCCATCACAGTGACGGCTAACTAGCATTGTCAAATGGCAGTGGTGGGATTTGAACCCACGCCTCCTGAGAGACTGGAGCCTTAATCCAGCGCCTTAGACCACTCGGCCACACTACCTGAAAACCTTTCGACTTGAGGTTTCCATCCAGCATCCATGGTTTACAAGTCGAGGACTGAGCTGTGATGATACCTGGAGTATTAGTGAAGTCAAGGGGGGTAGACACAGGAGAACCGTACCGGCAACTGCTTTTTTTAAGCACTAAAAAGACAACACATTTTAGCACTAAGTACTTGCCTGACTTTGCAGTGAACTTCTTTCCAGTGACTTTTCCCGAATCCCTCAAAGAACCATCAATGCAGGTCTGAAAACCAGCTGCACAGACTAGCGCGTCTGAGAAGAGGCACTCATGGGGCAGTAACATTGGCTGCAGATGAACGCATGGTGTTCAGCTGACTGAAGGCTCATTCCGGCATTTTAGACCATTGGGCCACGTTGACGCAACTTCCAGACTTTGCTCTGAGTTGGCCTTTGGCCTTTCTAAACTATGGGAATAAAGTCAAAGGCGGCACCCATCCATCGAATGTGTGGGCTACATTCCTGAGAAGCTTGGAGAGAAGCTGTGTCATTGACGAACAGCAGCCGAGGCATCGAAACGAGCGGCACTGTCTTTTCTTTTAGTTTGTGCTTCTACCCGTGCGATGAGCACCTTAAAGAGGGGAATTAGCTCAAATGGGAGAGCGCTCGCTTAGCATGCGAGAGGTAGCGGGATCGATGCCCGCATTCTCCACAATGCTTTCCTTTCACCTCTTCTGTTGGAGACACTTTTTGTGAGAGAAACAGATACATGGAACTGTTGGGTGGACAGACTCCACATACTGTGGATCACCTTCCCATCTAAGAGGTGCATATCAAGACCTTCAATAAAGCCAGCAACCTTGCCTTCTTTTAATGGCAGTCATTAGACTTAGTCCTTAATCTGGTTGTGCAGGCTCTGTGATGGGATGCTTGGGGGGAAGCTGTTCCATTGGAAGAACAAAGGAAGTAAATACGTGTGCTGCTGAGCGTAATGTGTGTGTGTTTGCTGTTTCTTTCTAAAGTACCCTGTCCAACAACAATTCATTTCTCAAGCTGTGTCTGACTATGTGTTCACTTGCTGCAGCCTGTAATATAAGGTTCTGACAAGGTTCTAGAATGATGATGTAACAAAGGTATGGAAGGTTCCACAGAATGCTTTGATGTATATTCCCTCACACACACACACACACACACACACACATCTAATACACACACACACAAACACACACACACTGAGAAAGACCTGAACATCTTATTGGCATTGAAGGAACCGCACTAAGCTGATTTGAGTCTTATTTTTCAGATCGATCTCATTTTGGACATGCTGATGACGAATCCTCCATGTACACCAAAGTTAGTCCTGTCTCAAGTGGATGTAAAAGAAACTAGTCCTTGCATTTGTTACTTCTAGTTTCGATTATTGTAACTCCTTGTTATCCGGCTGCTCTAGTAAGTCTGCGAGGGCTTTGCATCTGAATCAGTATGGTGCTGCACGTGTACTGACAGGAATCAAGATCAGAGATTATATTTGTCCCATTTTGGCCTCTTTGCATTCCTAAACTCCTCCCGCTTACCTTCAGCTCCTCCATCCACACGCACTCGCTCTTCCCAGCCGCGCTCTCTTTCTCGCTCGTCCACTCACACCTTGCGCACACACGATAAGCACAGCAGCTTCGCAGACTTTGCTCTGAGCTGGCCTTTGGTCTTTTCTAAACTATGGAAATAAAGTCAAAGGTGCCATTCATCCATCGAGGGTCATCGGAATCTAGTTGTGCGTGCGGCAACTGCTTTTTTTAAGCACTAAAAAGACAACACATTTTAACACTAAGTACTTGCTTGACTTTGCAGTGAACTTCTTTCCAGTGACTTTTCCCGAATCCCTCAAAGAATCATCAATGCAGGTCTGAAAACCAGCTGCACAGACTAGCACGTCTGAGAAGAGGCACTCATGGGGCAGTAACACTGGCTGCAGATGAACGCATGGTGTTCAGAATGGACACGACAGCACAGACGAGCTGTTCAGAGAACACGACAGAGACAAAGAGCACTTAGAAATAGCAGAGGATGGTTTCGATCCATCGACCTTTGGGTTATGGGCCCAGCACGCTTCCGCTGCGCCACTCTGCTTAGAGGCTCTGCTTTTCAGTTGCCGAATCTGTGGTCTACCAATCAATAATTCATCTGTACCATCGCTGGGAGCCTATGATTACTCAAATGGAGGTGCAGAAACAAAGACAACATTTGCAGCTTCTTTTATAATCTCAACTGACTGAAGCCTCATTCCGGCGTTTTAGACCATTGGGCCACGTTGACGCAACTTCCAGACTTTGCTCTGAGTTGGCCTTTGGCCTTTTCTAAACTATGGAAATAAAGTCAAAGGTGCCATTCATCCATCGAGGGCCATCGGAATCTAGTTGTGTGTGCTACGTTCGCAAGAAGCATGGGGTTTCCTTTTAGTCCAAGCTTGTCCAGCAACACCTTGTGGTACACTGTACATGTTGGCTTTGACCAGCTGCTGTGGTGGTGGGCCACAGGAATACAAATGGGCACTTTGATTTCCTACACCCCCCACCTGTCATCTATCTTCTTCACTCCACGGTTGTTCATGTCCTGAAGACTGGCGAGATGTGCTTCCACAAACAGGCGTTGGGGAAGGGACGTTTCCTTGCATATGGTCTTATATGACAAGCAAGGCAGCTTAAAGTGAACTCATCAGCGACGAGGATGGGATTCGAACTCACGCGTGCAGAGCACAATGGATTAGCAGTCCATCGCCTTAACCACTCGGCCACCTCGTCTATGAGACGCATCTTCGACGGTGACGGCCCGGCGTGGCATCCTGCCTCGCTCTCAAAATATGAGAGAAAAGTGATACGTCAAAATATGGTGTTACAAAGTGCCCCTCTTTGCTAGGTGAAACAACGGATTGACAGCTTTATTAGACAAAGTCCCTACATGCAGCACTCAAACTGACAGAGAGGCGCAGACAGTCCTCCTGAGCATATACAAGGCCATCACAGTGACGGCTAACTAGCATTGTCAAGTGGCAGTGGTGGGATTTGAACCCACGCCTCCTGAGAGACTGGAGCCTTAATCCAGCGCCTTAGACCACTTGGCCACACTACCTGAAAACCTTTCGACTTGAGGTTTCCATCCAGCATCCATGGTTTACAAGTCGAGGACTGAGCTGTGATGATACCTGGAGTATTAGTGAAGTCAAGGGGGGCAGACACAGGAGAACCGTACCGGCAACTGCTTTTTTTAAGCACTAAAAAGACAACACATTTTAGCACTAAGTACTTGCCTGACTTTGCAGTGAACTTCTTTCCAGTGACTTTTCCCGAATCCCTCAAAGAACCATCAATGCAGGTCTGAAAACCAGCTGCACAGACTAGCGCGTCTGAGAAGAGTCACTCATGGGGCAGTAACATTGGCTGCAGATGAACGCATGGTGTTCAGCTGACTGAAGGCTCATTCCGGCATTTTAGACCATTGGGCCACGTTGACGCAACTTCCAGACTTTGCTCTGAGTTGGCCTTTGGCCTTTCTAAACTATGGGAATAAAGTCAAAGGCGGCACCCATCCATCGAATGTGTGGGCTACATTCCTGAGAAGCTTGGAGAGAAGCTGTGTCATTGACGAACAGCAGCCGAGGCATCGAAACGAGCGGCACTGTCTTTTCTTTTAGTTTGTGCTTCTACCCGTGCGATGAGCACCTTAAAGAGGGGAATTAGCTCAAATGGGAGAGCGCTCGCTTAGCATGCGAGAGGTAGCGGGATCGATGCCCGCATTCTCCACAATGCTTTCCTTTCACCTCTTCTGTTGGAGACACTTTTTGTGAGAGAAACAGATACATGGAACTGTTGGGTGGACAGACTCCACATACTGTGGATCACCTTCCCATCTAAGAGGTGCATATCAAGACCTTCAATAAAGCCAGCAACCTTGCCTTCTTTTAATGGCAGTCATTAGACTTAGTCCTTAATCTGGTTGTGCAGGCTCTGTGATGGGATGCTTGGGGGGAAGCTGTTCCATTGGAAGAACAAAGGAAGTAAATACGTGTGCTGCTGAGCGTAATGTGTGTGTGTTTGCTGTTTCTTTCTAAAGTACCCTGTCCAACAACAATTCATTTCTCAAGCTGTGTCTGACTATGTGTTCACTTGCTGCAGCCTGTAATATAAGGTTCTGACAAGGTTCTAGAATGATGATGTAACAAAGGTATGGAAGGTTCCACAGAATGCTTTGATGTATATTCCCTCACACACACACACACACACACACACACATCTAATACACACACACACAAACACACACACACTGAGAAAGACCTGAACATCTTATTGGCATTGAAGGAACCGCACTAAGCTGATTTGAGTCTTATTTTTCAGATCGATCTCATTTTGGACATGCTGATGACGAATCCTCCATGTACACCAAAGTTAGTCCTGTCTCAAGTGGATGTAAAAGAAACTAGTCCTTGCATTTGTTACTTCTAGTTTCGATTATTGTAACTCCTTGTTATCCGGCTGCTCTAGTAAGTCTGCGAGGGCTTTGCATCTGAATCAGTATGGTGCTGCACGTGTACTGACAGGAATCAAGATCAGAGATTATATTTGTCCCATTTTGGCCTCTTTGCATTCCTAAACTCCTCCCGCTTACCTTCAGCTCCTCCATCCACACGCACTCGCTCTTCCCAGCCGCGCTCTCTTTCTCGCTCGTCCACTCACACCTTGCGCACACACGATAAGCACAGCAGCTTCGCAGACTTTGCTCTGAGCTGGCCTTTGGTCTTTTCTAAACTATGGAAATAAAGTCAAAGGTGCCATTCATCCATCGAGGGTCATCGGAATCTAGTTGTGCGTGCGGCAACTGCTTTTTTTAAGCACTAAAAAGACAACACATTTTAACACTAAGTACTTGCTTGACTTTGCAGTGAACTTCTTTCCAGTGACTTTTCCCGAATCCCTCAAAGAACCATCAATGCAGGTCTAAAAACCAGCTGCACAGACTAGCGCGTCTGAGAAGAGGCACTCATGGGGCAGTAACACTGGCTGCAGATGAACGCATGGTGTTCAGAATGGACACGACAGCACAGACTAGCTGTTCAGAGAACACGACAGAGACAAAGAGCACTTACAAATAGCAGAGGATGGTTTCGATCCATCGACCTCTGGGTTATGGGCCCAGCACGCTTCCGCTGCGCCACTCTGCTTAGAGGCTCTGCTTTTCAGTTGCCGAATCTGTGGTCTACCAATCAATAATTCATCTGTACCATCGCTGGGAGCCTATGATTACTCAAATGGAGGTGCAGAAACAAAGACAACATTTGCAGCTGCTTTTATAATCTCAACTGACTGAAGCCTCATTCCGGCGTTTTAGACCATTGGGCCACGTTGACGCAACTTCCAGACTTTGCTCTGAGTTGGCCTTTGGCCTTTTCTAAACTATGGAAATAAAGTCAAAGGTGCCATTCATCCATCGAGGGCCATCGGAATCTAGTTGTGTGTGCTACGTTCGCAAGAAGCATGGGGTTTCCTTTTAGTCCAAGCTTGTCCAGCAACACCTTGTGGTACACTGTACATGTTGGCTTTGACCAGCTGCTGTGGTGGTGGGCCACAGGAATACAAATGGGCACTTTGATTTCCTACACCCCCCACCTGTCATCTATCTTCTTCACTCCACGGTTGTTCATGTCCTGAAGACTGGCGAGATGTGCTTCCACAAGGGACGTTTCCTTGCATATGGTCTTATATGACAAGCAAGGGAGCTTAAAGTGAACTCATCAGCGACGAGGATGGGATTCGAACCCACGCGTGCAGAGCACAATGGATTAGCAGTCCATCGCCTTAACCACTCGGCCAAAAATGGGGCAAAAGAGACTGCTTGGGTGGGGGAAAGGAAAAAAGAAGAGGGGAAGGGGGGGGGGGAAGAAGGAAAAAGAAAAGGAGAAAAAGGGAGCAAAACGTACACTATATCAATTTCTTTTCTGCTCTCTTATCTTCTTATCATTCTTTACACAAACTTCTGCACTTATTGCAGGTTTATCATCACTTTTATTTCCATGTCTCTTGTGGGATTCGAACCTATGCTGTGTCAACATCCCAATGTACCACAGCGCTTTGGACATTCCTAAAGCCTACTGTAGGTGGCAGTATGCAGCAAAACAATGTATTGACTGTGTATAACTGTAAACACAAATAACTCTCCCATCATGTATCCCCTCTTTTTTTGTAAAATCTGTGCAGCACAAGTGAATAAAACTAATTCCAAACTGAGCAAAGAAAATACTTGATCCAAATCTAAAATCTTTGGTTGAGACAAAGGTCTGTTAATAAATGTAAAATGATTCTGCAAGTAATTCTGGCTTTACTTTTGACAATCACTCACACTCACTGTTTTCAAGAGCAAATGAAAAAAATGTGAAGGCTGTTCTTGGCTCAAATAAAATTAAACTTTATTGTAACAATATTGTATCACACATTGAGAGAGAACTACGTAAAACTAGAAACCACACACACACACACACACACACACACACAAACACACTTTTCAAAAATAACACACTAACTGAAAATGCCAGCTTTCACTGACATTTCATGCCACATGGAGCTGCTGGAGGACCTGGTCCAAACTGTGGAGCAACTGGCCCGAACTGGTCCGAACTGTGGAGCAACTGGCCCGAACTGTGGAGCAGCAGGAGGACAGGTGGTTATTAAGGTTTTGTTAATAAATGTAAAATGATTCTGCATTCTGGCTTTACTTTTGACAATCACTCACACTGAACTGTGGAGCGGCCGGCCCAAACTATGGAGCAGCAGGAGGAGCTGGTCCGAACTGTGGAGCAGCCTCGTCATTTAAAAAACACACTCAACTGAAAATACCAGCATTTTCTGACATTTCATGCCATAGCTGGCAACAATGTAACAAATAACAACAACAACTGTTATAAACTGTTCTTCCACTGATCCAGGGTCAGTCCTGAGGCTGGACAGTACCACCGCCCCTTCAACTGAGTGTGTCCAGTCCTTTTATTTTTTTCCTGGCCACACTCTTTGCACGTGTAGTGATAATGCTCCTTTGCCAGCCTATTCCGTGGTTGTATGCCCTGAGCCACTCGCTCCTCATCTTCCTGGGCAGCTTTTTTCAGTCTCCAGGCACGTTGCCTTGGCTGAGGTGGAAGGCAGGCTTGCTGGTCAGGAGCTTGCTGGAGAGGAACAGCTGGCCCGAACTGTGGCGGAGCAGGAGGAGCTGCCCCGAACTGTGGTGGAGCTGCCCCGAACTGTGGCGGAGCAGGAGGAGCTGGCCCGAACTGTGGCGGAGCAGGAGGAGCTGCCCCGAACTGTGGTGGAGCTGCCCCGAACTGTGGCGGAGCAGGAGGAGCTGCCCCGAACTGTGGTGGAGCTGCCTCGAACTGTGGCGGAGCAGGAGGAGCTGGCCCGAACTGTGGTGGAGCAGGTGGCGCTGGCCCGAACTGTGGCGGAGCTGCCCCGAACTGTGGCGGGAATGGGAGAGGTAAAAATGGTGGACAGGACACAGGCCTGTTTGCCGCAAGAGCCCGCTGGCGGGGAAAAGCTTCCCCCTCGCGGTTTTCAGGCTCCTCAAAGGTCATTACTTCATGTCCATGCTGCACAGGGGCGGCAGGAAGTACATTTGCTGCAGGGAGAGACTCCTTGGCCAGGTGCAGCTGTCTGGGAAGTACAGTGCCTTGCAGGAGCATGTCCCTGTCCTTCCTCTTGTCCCTCCTAAGCAGCCTACAAACATTCAACAAACAGTCATTATTTTATACATGTGAGCCTATCCCCTAAGGTTATTATATATTATATTTTCTAACAAGCATATAGTTGGAGGTTTTGCTTGAGGTTAAATCTTTATATACACTGTCTTGACTGTATGAGAAAGGTAAACGAAATAACACACACCATGAAGAGACAGTGGTGTTGTTAACCGGCACCAGAACCAAGCTGGTCTGGTCCAGGACAGCCCTGCTGTCCTCCAGCAGCTGTCTGATGTGGCTGTACACACTGACAATGGACTGAGGGATGGGCATGTTTTTCCCCCTTGTGTCCTTTGGTCTGTTTCGTGCTTGCTCAAACTCTTTTGCAAGTCTGAGGCAAACACACTCACTGACCCTGTGTACTTCAGGGTCCTGGGCTGCTTGGCCGTGAGTCATGTATAGCCTGTGGGAGAGAAAGATGATATGATTAACAAGGATGTAAAGTCATGAACAATCAAGTGACAATGTCAATAAAATAATTGTCACTTAATAAATACTTTTCACAATGATGACTGCTGTCTCTTATTCAATTATTTGTGTTGAACCAAAATGATAGCGAATTGTGGTCAAGCACCTCTCTGCCGCCTGCTGTCCGGGAGCAGAGCCACTTGGCTTCCTGGGTGCACGCCACGGTCCTCCTGACGCACGTCCTTTCTTCTTGGCCTTCTGGGAGTACCTAAACAGTGAAAAAGACCTTCATATGCTTCATTTGTTACATGGAATGTTTGTTTAATTGTGGTGTACAAAACAATAATTATTTTGTACCTTGAAGGTGCTTTGTCCATGGCATGGAGAGCTGTGTACAGGCGAATGATGTCTTCCTCCTCCTTGACTGACAAAGCAGTGATTGTGCGGTTTAAGTCAACCAGGTATGCTGCTAGGGCATCAACTGCCTCCCATCCCACAACGCCTCTAGAGTCACATTGGCTGGTCTGAAAAGTTATAAGTGAGAAAAAGAAAACACAAGCAAATTAATGTACACTTGTTTCTAATTATGTGAGTAATGCTGATTTTACATTCATTTATCTTATTATAATGTAACAAGAGGTGTTACAGAAAGTGTTATTGACCTCTGTGACGAGGGGCCCCGGTTCAGTGTCACCCTCCAACGACACCTGGTCTTCCACAGCACTTCCACCAGCCCCAAGCTCAGGTGACTGGCAGAGAGCAGTGTCAGGCTCAACATCCCCAAGATCACCTGGCATGCACACTGTGGCATCTGGCTCATCCTCGTCCTCCTCAAGCACCTGCGTGGGGATTTCAGGCATCTGCTTTGGAGCAAGCAGGTCACCTCTGTTGGTCTGGGCCAATAGATACTCCACAGCAATGCGCTCCCCTGTAACCAGTATAAACACAAAGCTGAAAAAAGGAGATACATACACATACCTATCCATCGCCTACATGTATAACACAATCTTTGCACCCAAGAAATACATGTCCTCTGAGTAGGGGGGTGCCTGAGAAAAAGTGGAGGAAGGGATGTGATACTCTGGTCTGCCAGTGTAGCTCTGAGATCTCTTACCAGTAGGTTTCCCAGGTGGGGTGAACTCTGGAACCAGAGCACAACCATGGACCCGCAGGCTCATGTTGTTGAGATGAGTCATTAACTGGACATCGAATGTTCTGAGGGTTGATGCTCCCTCAACATCTACTGCCTCCTTAGCCCGGCCCATGTTCCACCTCGACACTCCCTCCAGCATGTACATTTGCATGTGTACTGCATTGCAGCGCCAGCCTAAGAAACAAAATACTCAATTATTATTTTTCATTATTTTCATTATTGTAAATTGAATACATATGAATACCCAACAGTAGTAATGGTGTTATTTGGAATAATTACACATTCTCTCTCATAACGTAGAAGAGAACATTAAAAAAAAAACATACAATATACTATAACTTGATGAAAATATACCTGGAACAAAAGCACACTGGTGTCGGTGAAAACTCTCCAGAGAGGAGGACCCTCTACCACACCTCAGGATGTCCAGCTCTTTGCCGCCCTTCTGAAGAGTCCCCACCTTTGTATAGAGTGCAACGCCTGGAGGGTCTTGGAGCCACTCCAGGTGTTTCTGCTGCACCTCCCAAATGTGGCGCATGCTGTCATGGTTGACCAGACGCAGCCCTGTGGTGTCCGTCAGCTCCCACACTGATTCCAGCAGCCCTGAAATCATGCTCCGCATTTCCTCCACTTCACGCGTCCTCCTCCTGCAGTGCCTCTTCAGTTCTCCCGGGCTGATGGCGGCCATAAGCTGTTCTTCAGTGGGAGCTTGTCTGCTGTGGCTAATCTTCCATTCCGCTCTCTTGGCCTCCTTCAGGCGTTGCACATCTCCTTGGTCCCATTCAAAGATACAAGAGGAGAGCTTGGTGCAAAAGATTCCATAGAGAGGGTGGTGTTCCGTAGTGAGGCCGCAGTTAAAGCGCCTCATGAAATGAAAACTGTCCAAGCGCACTGCAGATTTCCACGGGTGAAAAAGTTTCACCACTGAAGACACACCTGTGGATAAACAACCAGTGATAATTACATAGACCACAATACCTGTGTGTGGTTACACCTTGATTAAGTAAACTCAGGTGCTGCCCAATTGCCAGTACCATCAGCATCAAACATATATTTGATAAAGAATTTTATATATGTGTATTTAACGATTATATTTGTTGTAGCCAATTCTGTATGTATGGTAATGTGGGTGTGGTAATGCGGGATGTTGTGGTTGTGATGTCACCTGCACAGCTGACCGGGTCACATGTGAAAGGAATCAGGGGTAAAAGTTAGAAAGGGGAGTCACGGGTGGATAGGGGCAGGGAAAAATCACGACTAGGAAGTAGAGAAGCCACACAGTTTTGTAACCGTGTGTGTGTGTGTGTGTAGACAAAAGGTGCTGTGCGTTTTATCGGTGGTTTGGTTTTTTTCGGATTGCCACTACAATATTTAATACATATATATATATATATATAATTTTTACTCACCTGACTGGCTGCAGCAATCCCGGTCGACATAGATGACTTCAGGTTCAGGTTGGCCCGCATTCCTGTATCGAGTAACAATCCCTTGGCACAACTCTTCCAACCCTGCACCTTCACCCGTCGTCAGAACAGAGTTCAGAACCTGGCCAAACTCATTGCCGATGTTTGTCATCCATGCAGCACTTTCCCCGATCATGCCAGCCAGCTTCTTGGTGATCTGTAAAACAAACAATACTTTCAAACTGAAGACATTGCCCCACTAAGAAGTAAACCCATTTCCAGTTTTGTTGTAATTATACATGTTCTGTTTCTATATTTTTTACTGTTGAAACCCTAACCTTCTTTGTTGAATCCATTTTCAGAATTCTACCATAGGTAGAAGTGATAGCTCCCTTCATCTCATCCAGATGGCTGAGGATCTCGTTAGAGTGGACTGTCTCAAACCACTGGGCAAGTGGAAGGGGCCTGAAGGGTGGTGGAGGACTAGGGACAGCTGCAGAGGGAACGAATGTAGCCATCTTCTTATGGCGCTCACAGTCTGAGAGGTAGCGGATAGTCTGACGTGCCCACTCCTCGCTGTGCACTTCCTCTATTGCTGTCTGAAGGTAGGAGGAACTGTTCCCGCTTGTCCTCGGCTTCAGGAAAGTCATACATTTCCTGTCCAGAGCCAGCTGTGTTGTGAGGACAGCGGGGAACAGGCTCTTGTGTGCCACATCCAGCTGGGAGAGCATATCCTGGCTCCATGGGCAGACCGGCTGAGAGCACTTGCTGCAACGTGGATAGTCCCCTCCCACTAGGTAGTAGCGGCTATCCACATCAATGACCTCCCTAACCTTTCTGTAGATCCCGGAGCTGTTCATTTTCCGGGAACACTGTGGGCATTTAAGTGGAATACCCCACATCCTCATTGGTGCCCAGACAAACATCCTCTGCCGGTAGTACCACCCAGGCTCAGGAGGAGATGGTTTAGGCTCCAGTGGTGGGTGAAACCAGCATGAGTGGATTTTCTGTTTTAGTAGGCCTGTAGGCTCATAGAGGCACTTTGCAATCCACACCTGATCTGCCTCCTGGATCACCTTGCGGAACTGCTCAGGAAGAAATCCTTTCCAGTTAACTGAACGTGTTTTGAGTCGAACTGCAGTGTGGTGGGATGGATGGGTGGGTGTGGCAGAGCTACTTAGAGGAGGGAGCAGAGATGGTACTGGCTTTGCTGGTACTGTTGGCTTTTGTAGTGGTGGTGTGTGGTGTGTTGGTTTCTGTGGCGATGGTGAAATGAATGCCGAATAGTGAGCTTCTTGAATGTGGTTCAAAAGACCAACAGTACCCTGCACTTTGGCCCCACAGGTGTCACATGTCTCCTCCGTATGGTGGTCAGACAGGTGTTCAGAGAATTTTTCTGCATCAACAAACTCTTTGCAATTATAGCAGTGCACTCCCTGTCCTGCCAATGATGCTCCTGCCTCCGTGCCTCCTCTCCTTGTCTCTGTGTCTCCTCCGACAGCCCCTGCCTCCGTGCCTCCTCTCCTTATCTCTGTGTCTCCTCCGACAGCCCCTGCCTCCGTGCCTCCTCTCCTTGTCTCTGTGTCGCCTCCGACAGCCCCTGCCTCCGTGCCTCCTCTCCTTATCTCTGTGTCTCCTCCGACAGCCTCTGCCTCCGTGCCTCCTTGAACTTGCCCTGCCTCCGTCTCAACCTCTTCTGCCTTACTGGAGCAGGCTCCTGATAACTGATCTGCAGGCTGAGAGTGGGGGTGGGGGGTGGGGTACAAAAAGATTGTTCAATAAATAAATCCACATGCTACAGTGACTCATCATGGCTTAGTAAATAATTTTACCTACCTTATGGAATCCACAGGAACAGCAAAGGCTTCTCCCAAACAGATCCTTTGTATTGGTCTGCAGGGGACAAGCATCTATTTTTTCTAAGGCCTTTTTCCATTTCTTGGCCCCTGGCCGTTTGCCAGTCGTGAAGTGGAATTTGCCCTGGGCATATTTTATACAGATGTCACGCCAGTAAGAGTCTGGCTTTCCTGTCTTAGTCATCTGCAAACATTAGATATAAAACAGGTTAATGTCAAGCTAGGCTATGTATACGTACAGACAGACAGAGCTGAGGAAAATATACATGTATGTACAGTATGCATGTAGATACATATATTTATGTATGTTTTGCATTATTGTTTTATTATTGTTGAAGTACTTTGTAAATGTATGTTTTAAAATGTGCTATATAAATACAGTTATTATTATTATTATTATTATTATTATCATCACCACAATTACAGTGCTGGTATGTTGTAGATAATACAGCCGTATTTTGTACATATATAGGACGCACTTGAATATAAGCCACAGGTTTTCATGTTGTAACATGAGATATTTACACAGGAAGACAGTACACAAAAGATTTCTATTTTTGCTTGTTTTATTTTTTTTTAAAAACTGTGCCTGAAAATCGGCAGTACAGCACGATCGCTCATCAACACGGGATGATGCTGTATTTCCTTCTGGCCAGATCGAACTTAAAAGCTGCATCATATGCATTTCTTTGTTTGTTTTCCATGATGAGGGTGTGTGCATGATGCGCAAAATAACAATTCAAAATCAAAATAGTGTCTTCTTCGGCGCATCATCTTCCTCTGTCTGTCTCACTTTTGCGTTTACTGCTAGAGAGCGCCCCCCGGTGGCCGTTAATAAATTAATTAACCGCACCGTTGTGAAAATGGTATGGTATATACAATATATCCGTATATTAGATGTCTAACATACACCAACAACACCAAAACAAATTCCTAGTATGTGTAAAAAACGTATTTGGCAATATTTCTGACGGGCAGAACCTCCGTTAGCAAAGCGGCTACGGCAAGAATCAAAGTTGAAATACAAGTTGAATAACTTGCCGACGGGGCGGAAAATTAAATCGTGTATTATTTGTTACACGATTAAACATTCGGCTTATACATGCCGTTTCATTTATGAGTTTTCATCAAGTTTACAAACCTTTTTTCCGTGCTTGTTCAAGTCTATGCGTTGAAAGTTATGGCCGACGCGCTAAAGACATAACCCCGCCCCCTCATACAGCGGTTGATTACCGCGTTACCTTGTGACCTATGGGCTTGTTCGGAGCTTGTTCGGACCTTGTCTGAAACTCTTTGATCTCGTTAGGAACTTGTTCGGACCTTGTTAGGACTGTTCGGACCTGTTAGGAAAATGTTAGGACCTGTTAGGATGTGTTAGGACCTCAGAGGCAGGCCAGAAACTGATGGGTGCGGCCACCTCGTCTATGAGACGCATCTTCGACGGTGACGGCCCGGCGTGGCATCCTGCCTCGCTCTCAAAATATGAGAGAAAAGTGATACGTCAAAATATGGTGTTACAAAGTGGGAAAGGTACTGCCCCTCTTTGCTAAGTGAAACAACGGATTGACAGCTTTATTAGACAAAGTCCCTACATGCAGCACTCAAACTGACAGAGAGGCGCAGACAGTCCTCCTGAGCATATACAAGGCCATCACAGTGACGGCTAACTAGCATTGTCAAGTGGCAGTGGTGGGATTTGAACCCACGCCTCCTGAGAGACTGGAGCCTTAATCCAGCGCCTTAGACCACTCGGCCACACTACCTGAAAACCTTTCGACTTGAGGTTTCCATCCAGCATCCATGGTTTACAAGTCGAGGACTGAGCTGTGATGATACCTGGAGTATTAGTGAAGTCAAGGGGGGCAGACACAGGAGAACCGTACCGGCAACTGCTTTTTTTAAGCACTAAAAAGACAACACATTTTAGCACTAAGTGCTTGCCTGACTTTGCAGTGAACTTCTTTCCAGTGACTTTTCCCGAATCCCTCAAAGAACCATCAATGCAGGTCTAAAAACCAGCTGCACAGACTAGCGCGTCTGAGAAGAGGCACTCATGGGGCAGTAACATTGGCTGCAGATGAACGCATGGTGTTCAGAATGGCACCAAGGACACGGCAGCACAGACTAGCTCTTCAGAGAACACGACTTACAAATAGCAGAGGATTGTTTCCCTCCATCGACCTCTGGGTTATGGGCCCAGCACGCTTCCGCTGCGCCACTCTGCTTAGAGGCTCTGCTTTTCAGTTGCCGCATCTGTGGTCTACCAATCAATAATTCATCTGTACCATCGCTGGGAGCCTATGATTACTCAAATGGAGGTGCAGAAACAAAGACAACATTTGCAGCTGCTTTTATAATCTCAACTGACTGAAGCCTCATTCCGGCGTTTTAGACCATTGGGCCACGTTGACGCAACTTCCAGACTTTGCTCTGAGTTGGCCTTTGGCCTTTTCTAAACTATGGAAATAAAGTCAAAGGTGCCATTCATCCATCGAGGGCCATCGGAATCTAGTTGTGTGTGCTACGTTCGCAAGAAGCATGGGGTTTCCTTTTAGTCCAAGCTTGTCCAGCAACACCTTGTGGTACACTGTACATGTTGGCTTTGACCAGCTGCTGTGGTGGTGGGCCACAGGAATACAAATGGGCACTTTGATTTCCTACACCCCCCACCTGTCATCTATCTTCTTCACTCCACGGTTGTTCATGTCCTGAAGACTGGCGAGATGTGCTTCCACAAACAGGCGTTGGGGAAGGGACGTTTCCTTGCATATGGTCTTATATGACAAGCAAGGCAGCTTAAAGTGAACTCATCAGCGACGAGGATGGGATTCGAACCCACGCGTGCAGAGCACAATGGATTAGCAGTCCATCGCCTTAACCACTCGGCCACCTCGTCTATGAGACGCATCTTCGACGGTGACGGCCCGGCGTGGCATCCTGCCTCGCTCTCAAAATATGAGAGAAAAGTGATACGTCAAAATATGGTGTTACAAAGTGGGAAAGGTACTGCCCCTCTTTGCTAAGTGAAACAACGGATTGACAGCTTTATTAGACAAAGTCCCTACATGCAGCACTCAAACTGACAGAGAGGCGCAGACAGTCCTCCTGAGCATATACAAGGCCATCACAGTGACGGCTAACTAGCATTGTCAAGTGGCAGTGGTGGGATTTGAACCCAAGCCTCCTGAGAGACTGGAGCCTTAATCCAGCGCCTTAGACCACTCGGCCACACTACCTGAAAACCTTTCGACTTGAGGTTTCCATCCAGCATCCATGGTTTACAAGTCGAGGACTGAGCTGTGACGATACCTGGAGTATTAGTGAAGCCAAGGGGGGCAGACACAGGAGAACCGTACCGGCAACTGCTTTTTTTAAGCACTAAAAAGACAACACATTTTAGCACTAAGTACTTGCCTGACTTTGCAGTGAACTTCTTTCCAGTGACTTTTCCCGAATCCCTCCAAGAACCATCAATGCAGGTCTAAAAACCAGCTGCACAGACTAGCGCGTCTGAGAAGAGGCACTCATGGGGCAGTAACATTGGCTGCAGATGAACGCATGGTGTTCAGAATGGCACCAAGGACACGGCAGCACAGACTAGCTCTTCAGAGAACACGACTTACAAATAGCAGAGAATGGTTTCCCTCCATCGACCTCTGGGTTATGGGCCCAGCACGCTTCCGCTGCGCCACTCTGCTTAGAGGCTCTGCTTTTCAGTTGCCGCATCTGTGGTCTACCAATCAATAATTCATCTGTACCATCGCTGGGAGCCTATGATTACTCAAATGGAGGTGGAGAAACAAAGACAACATTTGGAGCTGCTTTTATAATCTCAACTGACTGAAGCCTCATTCCGGCGTTTTAGACCATTGGGCCACGTTGACGCAACTTCCAGACTTTGCTCTGAGTTGGCCTTTGGCCTTTTCTAAACTATGGGAATAAAGTCAAAGGCGGCACCCATCCATCGAATGTGTGGGCTACATTCCTGAGAAGCTTGGGGAGAAGCTGTGTCATTGACGAACAGCAGCCGAGGCATCGAAACGAGCGGCACTGTCTTTTCTTTTAGTTTGTGCTTCTACCCGTGCGATGAGCACCTTAAAGAGGGGAATTAGCTCAAATGGGAGAGCGCTCGCTTAGCATGCGAGAGGTAGCGGGATCGATGCCCGCATTCTCCACAATGCTTTCCTTTCACCTCTTCTGTTGGAGACACTTTTTGTGAGAGAAACAGATACATGGAACTGTTGGGTGGACAGATTCCACATACTGTGGATCACCTTCCCATCTAAGAGGTGCATATCAAGACCTTCAATAAAGCCAGCAACCTTGCCTTCTTTTAATGGCAGTCATTAGACTTAGTCCTTAATCTGGTTGTGCAGGCTCTGTGATGGGATGCTTGGGGGGAAGCTGTTCCATTGGAAGAACAAAGGAAGTAAATATGTGTGCTGCTGAGCGTAATGTGTGTGTGTTTGCTGTTTCTTTCTAAAGTACCCTGTCCAACTACAATTCATTTCTCAAGCTGTGTCTGACTATGTGTTCACTTGCTGCAGCCTGTAATATAAGGTTCTGACAAGGTTCTAGAATGATGATGTAACAAAGGTATGGAAGGTTCCACAGAATGCTTTGATGTATATTCCCTCACACACACACACACACACACACACACACACACAAACATCTAATACACACACACACGCACACACACAAACACACACACACTGAGAAAGACCTGAACATCTTATTGGCATTGAAGGAACCGCACTAAGCTGATTTGAGTCTTATTTTTCAGATCGATCTCATTTTGGACATGCTGATGACGAATCCTCCATGTACACCAAAGTTAGTCCTGTCTCAAGTGGATGTAAAAAAAACTAGTCCTTGCATTTGTTACTTCTAGTTTCGATTATTGTAACTCCTTGTTATCCGGCTGCTCTAGTAAGTCTGCGAGGGCTTTGCATCTGAATCAGTATGGTGCTGCACGTGTACTGACAGGAATCAAGATCAGAGATTATATTTGTCCCATTTTGGCCTCTTTGCATTCCTAAACTCCTCCCGCTTACCTTCAGCTCCTCCATCCACACGCACTCACTCTTCCCAGCCGCGCTCTCTTTCTCGCTCGTCCACTCACACCTTGCGCACACACGATAAGCACAGCAGCTTCGCAGACTTTGCTCTGAGTTGGCCTTTGGTCTTTTCTAAACTATGGAAATAAAGTCAAAGGTGCCATTCATCCATCGAGGGTCATCGGAATCTAGTTGTGCGTGCGGCAACTGCTTTTTTTAAGCACTAGAAAGACAACACATTTTAACACTAAGTACTTGCTTGACTTTGCAGTGAACTTCTTTCCAGTGACTTTTCCCGAATCCCTCAAAGAATCATCAATGCAGGTCTGAAAACCAGCTGCACAGACTAGCGCGTCTGAGAAGAGGCACTCATGGGGCAGTAACACTGGCTGCAGATGAACGCATGGTGTTCAGAATGGACACGACAGCACAGACTAGCTGTTCAGAGAACACGACAGAGACAAAGAGCACTTAGAAATAGCAGAGGATGGTTTCGATCCATCGACCTCTGGGTTATGGGCCCAGCACGCTTCCGCTGCGCCACTCTGCTTAGAGGCTCTGCTTTTCAGTTGCCGCATCTGTGGTCTACCAATCAATAATTCATCTGTACCATCGCTGGGAGCCTATGATTACTCAAATGGAGGTGCAGAAACAAAGACAACATTTGCAGCTGCTTTTATAATCTCAACTGACTGAAGCCTCATTCCGGCGTTTTAGACCATTGGGCCACGTTGACGCAACTTCCAGACTTTGCTCTGAGTTGGCCTTTGGCCTTTTCTAAACTATGGAAATAAAGTCAAAGGTGCCATTCATCCATCGAGGGCCATCGGAATCTAGTTGTGTGTGCTACGTTCGCAAGAAGCATGGGGTTTCCTTTTAGTCCAAGCTTGTCCAGCAACACCTTGTGGTACACTGTACATGTTGGCTTTGACCAGCTGCTGTGGTGGTGGGCCACAGGAATACAAATGGGCTCTTTGATTTCCTACACCCCCCACCTGTCATCTATCTTCTTCACTCCACGGTTGTTCATGTCCTGAAGACTGGCGAGATGTGCTTCCACAAACAGGCGTTGGGGAAGGGACGTTTCCTTGCATATGGTCTTATATGACAAGCAAGGCAGCTTAAAGTGAACTCATCAGCGACGAGGAAGGGATTCGAACCCACGCGTGCAGAGCACAATGGATTAGCAGTCCATCGCCTTAACCACTCGGCCACCTCGTCTATGAGACGCATCTTCGACGGTGACGGCCCGGCGTGGCATCCTGCCTCGCTCTCAAAATATGAGAGAAAAGTGATACGTCAAAATATGGTGTTACAAAGTGGGAAAGGTACTGCCCCTCTTTGCTAAGTGAAACAACGGATTGACAGCTTTATTAGACAAAGTCCCTACATGCAGCACTCAAACTGACAGAGAGGCGCAGACAGTCCTCCTGAGCATATACAAGGCCATCACAGTGACGGCTAACTAGCATTGTCAAGTGGCAGTGGTGGGATTTGAAACCCACGCCTCCTGAGAGACTGGAGCCTTAATCCAGCGCCTTAGACCACTCGGCCACACTACCTGAAAACCTTTCGACTTGAGGTTTCCATCCAGCATCCATGCTTTACAAGTCGAGGACTGAGCTGTGATGATACCTGGAGTATTAGTGAAGTCAAGGGGGGCAGACCCAGGAGAACCGTACCGGCAACTGCTTTTTTTAAGCACTAAAAAGACAACACATTTTAGCACTAAGTACTTGCCTGACTTTGCAGTGAACTTCTTTCCAGTGACTTTTCCTGAATCCCTCAAAGAACCATCAATGCAGGTCTAAAAACCAGCTGCACAGACTAGCGCGTCTGAGAAGAGGCACTCATGGGGCAGTAACATTGGCTGCAGATGAACGCATGGTGTTCAGAATGGCACCAAGGACACGGCAGCACAGACTAGCTCTTCAGAGAACACGACTTACAAATAGCAGAGGATGGTTTCCCTCCATCGACCTCTGGGTTATGGGCCCAGCACGCTTCCGCTGCGCCACTCTGCTTAGAGGCTCTGCTTTTCAGTTGCCGCATCTGTGGTCTACCAATCAATAATTCATCTGTACCATCGCTGGGAGCCTATGATTACTCAAATGGAGGTGCAGAAACAAAGACAACATTTGCAGCTGCTTTTATAATCTCAACTGACTGAAGCCTCATTCCGGCGTTTTAGACCATTGGGCCACGTTGACGCAACTTCCAGACTTTGCTCTGAGTTGGCCTTTGGCCTTTTCTAAACTATGGGAATAAAGTCAAAGGCGGCACCCATCCATCGAATGTGTGGGCTACATTCCTGAGAAGCTTGGGGAGAAGCTGTGTCATTGACGAACAGCAGCCGAGGCATCGAAACGAGCGGCACTGTCTTTTCTTTTAGTTTGTGCTTCTACCCGTGCGATGAGCACCTTAAAGAGGGGAATTAGCTCAAATGGGAGAGCGCTCGCTTAGCATGCGAGAGGTAGCGGGATCGATGCCCGCATTCTCCACAATGCTTTCCTCTCACCTCTTCTGTTGGAGACACTTTTTGTGAGAGAAACAGATACATGGAACTGTTGGGTGGACAGACTCCACATACTGTGGATCACCTTCCCATCTAAGAGGTGCATATCAAGACCTTCAATAAAGCCAGCAACCTTGCCTTCTTTTAATGGCAGTCATTAGACTTAGTCCTTAATCTGCTTGTGCAGGCTCTGTGATGGGATGCTTGGGGGGAAGCTGTTCCATTGGAAGAACAAAGGAAGTAAATATGTGTGCTGCTGAGCGTAATGTGTGTGTGTTTGCTGTTTCTTTCTAAAGTACCCTGTCCAACTACAATTCATTTCTCAAGCTGTGTCTGACTATGTGTTCACTTGCTGCAGCCTGTAATATAAGGTTCTGACAAGGTTCTAGAATGATGATGTAACAAAGGTATGGAAGGTTCCACAGAATGCTTTGATGTATATTCCCTCACACACACACACACACACACACACGCACACACACAAACACACAAACACACACACACTGAGAAAGACCTGAACATCTTATTGGCATTGAAGGAACCGCACTAAGCTGATTTGAGTCTTATTTTTCAGATCGATCTCATTTTGGACATGCTGATGACGAATCCTCCATGTACACCAAAGTTAGTCCTGTCTCAAGTGGATGTAAAAAAAACTAGTCCTTGCATTTGTTACTTCTAGTTTCGATTATTGTAACTCCTTGTTATCCGGCTGCTCTAGTAAGTCTGCGAGGGCTTTGCATCTGAATCAGTATGGTGCTGCACGTGTACTGACAGGAATCAAGATCAGAGATTATATTTGTCCCATTTTGGCCTCTTTGCATTCCTAAACTCCTCCCGCTTACCTTCAGCTCCTCCATCCACACGCACTCGCTCTTCCCAGCCGCGCTCTCTTTCTCGCTCGTCCACTCACACCTTGCGCACACACGATAAGCACAGCAGCTTCGCAGACTTTGCTCTGAGTTGGCCTTTGGTCTTTTCTAAACTATGGAAATAAAGTCAAAGGTGCCATTCATCCATTGAGGGTCATCGGAATCTAGTTGTGCGTGCGGCAACTGCTTTTTTTAAGCACTAAAAAGACAACACATTTTAACACTAAGTACTTGCTTGACTTTGCAGTGAACTTCTTTCCAGTGACTTTTCCCGAATCCCTCAAAGAATCATCAATGCAGGTCTGAAAACCAGCTGCACAGACTAGCGCGTCTGAGAAGAGGCACTCATGGGGCAGTAACACTGGCTGCAGATGAACGCATGGTGTTCAGAATGGACACGACAGCACAGACTAGCTGTTCAGAGAACACGACAGAGACAAAGAGCACTTACAAATAGCAGAGGATGGTTTCGATCCATCGACCTCTGGGTTATGGGCCCAGCACGCTTCCGCTGCGCCACTCTGCTTAGAGGCTCTGCTTTTCAGTTGCCGAATCTGTGGTCTACCAATCAATAATTCATCTGTACCATCGCTGGGAGCCTATGATTACTCAAATGGAGGTGCAGAAACAAAGACAACATTTGCAGCTGCTTTTATAATCTCAACTGACTGAAGCCTCATTCCGGCGTTTTAGACCATTGGGCCACGTTGACGCAACTTCCAGACTTTGCTCTGAGTTGGCCTTTGGCCTTTTCTAAACTATGGAAATAAAGTCAAAGGTGCCATTCATCCATCGAGGGCCATCGGAATCTAGTTGTGTGTGCTACGTTCGCAAGAAGCATGGGGTTTCCTTTTAGTCCAAGCTTGTCCAGCAACACCTTGTGGTACACTGTACATGTTGGCTTTGACCAGCTGCTGTGGTGGTGGGCCACAGGAATACAAATGGGCTCTTTGATTTCCTACACCCCCCACCTGTCATCTATCTTCTTCACTCCACGGTTGTTCATGTCCTGAAGACTGGCGAGATGTGCTTCCACAAACAGGCGTTGGGGAAGGGACGTTTCCTTGCATATGGTCTTATATGACAAGCAAGGCAGCTTAAAGTGAACTCATCAGCGACGAGGAAGGGATTCGAACCCACGCGTGCAGAGCACAATGGATTAGCAGTCCATCGCCTTAACCACTCGGCCACCTCGTCTATGAGACGCATCTTCGACGCTGACGGCCCGGCGTGGCATCCTGCCTCGCTCTCAAAATATGAGAGAAAAGTGATACGTCAAAATATGGTGTTACAAAGTGGGAAAGGTACTGCCCCTCTTTGCTAAGTGAAACAACGGATTGACAGCTTTATTAGACAAAGTCCCTACATGCAGCACTCAAACTGACAGAGAGGCGCAGACAGTCCTCCTGAGCATATACAAGGCCATCACAGTGACGGCTAACTAGCATTGTCAAGTGGCAGTGGTGGGATTTGAAACCCACGCCTCCTGAGAGACTGGAGCCTTAATCCAGCGCCTTAGACCACTCGGCCACACTACCTGAAAACCTTTCGACTTGAGGTTTCCATCCAGCATCCATGCTTTACAAGTCGAGGACTGAGCTGTGATGATACCTGGAGTATTAGTGAAGTCAAGGGGGGCAGACCCAGGAGAACCGTACCGGCAACTGCTTTTTTTAAGCACTAAAAAGACAACACATTTTAGCACTAAGTACTTGCCTGACTTTGCAGTGAACTTCTTTCCAGTGACTTTTCCTGAATCCCTCAAAGAACCATCAATGCAGGTCTAAAAACCAGCTGCACAGACTAGCGCGTCTGAGAAGAGGCACTCATGGGGCAGTAACATTGGCTGCAGATGAACGCATGGTGTTCAGAATGGCACCAAGGACACGGCAGCACAGACTAGCTCTTCAGAGAACACGACTTACAAATAGCAGAGGATGGTTTCCCTCCATCGACCTCTGGGTTATGGGCCCAGCACGCTTCCGCTGCGCCACTCTGCTTAGAGGCTCTGCTTTTCAGTTGCCGCATCTGTGGTCTACCAATCAATAATTCATCTGTACCATCGCTGGGAGCCTATGATTACTCAAATGGAGGTGCAGAAACAAAGACAACATTTGCAGCTGCTTTTATAATCTCAACTGACTGAAGCCTCATTCCGGCGTTTTAGACCATTGGGCCACGTTGACGCAACTTCCAGACTTTGCTCTGAGTTGGCCTTTGGCCTTTTCTAAACTATGGGAATAAAGTCAAAGGCGGCACCCATCCATCGAATGTGTGGGCTACATTCCTGAGAAGCTTGGGGAGAAGCTGTGTCATTGACGAACAGCAGCCGAGGCATCGAAACGAGCGGCACTGTCTTTTCTTTTAGTTTGTGCTTCTACCCGTGCGATGAGCACCTTAAAGAGGGGAATTAGCTCAAATGGGAGAGCGCTCGCTTAGCATGCGAGAGGTAGCGGGATCGATGCCCGCATTCTCCACAATGCTTTCCTCTCACCTCTTCTGTTGGAGACACTTTTTGTGAGAGAAACAGATACATGGAACTGTTGGGTGGACAGACTCCACATACTGTGGATCACCTTCCCATCTAAGAGGTGCATATCAAGACCTTCAATAAAGCCAGCAACCTTGCCTTCTTTTAATGGCAGTCATTAGACTTAGTCCTTAATCTGCTTGTGCAGGCTCTGTGATGGGATGCTTGGGGGGAAGCTGTTCCATTGGAAGAACAAAGGAAGTAAATATGTGTGCTGCTGAGCGTAATGTGTGTGTGTTTGCTGTTTCTTTCTAAAGTACCCTGTCCAACTACAATTCATTTCTCAAGCTGTGTCTGACTATGTGTTCACTTGCTGCAGCCTGTAATATAAGGTTCTGACAAGGTTCTAGAATGATGATGTAACAAAGGTATGGAAGGTTCCACAGAATGCTTTGATGTATATTCCCTCACACACACACACACACACACACAAACATCTAATACACACACACACGCACACACACAAACACACACACACTGAGAAAGACCTGAACATCTTATTGGCATTGAAGGAACCGCACTAAGCTGATTTGAGTCTTATTTTTCAGATCGATCTCATTTTGGACATGCTGATGACGAATCCTCCATGTACACCAAAGTTAGTCCTGTCTCAAGTGGATGTAAAAAAAACTAGTCCTTGCATTTGTTACTTCTAGTTTCGATTATTGTAACTCCTTGTTATCCGGCTGCTCTAGTAAGTCTGCGAGGGCTTTGCATCTGAATCAGTATGGTGCTGCACGTGTACTGACAGGAATCAAGATCAGAGATTATATTTGTCCCATTTTGGCCTCTTTGCATTCCTAAACTCCTCCCGCTTACCTTCAGCTCCTCCATCCACACGCACTCGCTCTTCCCAGCCGCGCTCTCTTTCTCGCTCGTCCACTCACACCTTGCGCACACACGATAAGCACAGCAGCTTCGCAGACTTTGCTCTGAGCTGGCCTTTGGTCTTTTCTAAACTATGGAAATAAAGTCAAAGGTGCCATTCATCCATTGAGGGTCATCGGAATCTAGTTGTGCGTGCGGCAACTGCTTTTTTTAAGCACTAAAAAGACAACACATTTTAACACTAAGTACTTGCTTGACTTTGCAGTGAACTTCTTTCCAGTGACTTTTCCCGAATCCCTCAAAGAATCATCAATGCAGGTCTGAAAACCAGCTGCACAGACTAGCGCGTCTGAGAAGAGGCACTCATGGGGCAGTAACACTGGCTGCAGATGAACGCATGGTGTTCAGAATGGACACGACAGCACAGACTAGCTGTTCAGAGAACACGACAGAGACAAAGAGCACTTACAAATAGCAGAGGATGGTTTCGATCCATCGACCTCTGGGTTATGGGCCCAGCACGCTTCCGCTGCGCCACTCTGCTTAGAGGCTTTTCAGTTGCCGCATCTGTGGTCTACCAATCAATAATTCATCTGTACCATCGCTGGGAGCCTATGATTACTCAAATGGAGGTGCAGAAACAAAGACAACATTTGCAGCTGCTTTTATAATCTCAACTGACTGAAGCCTCATTCCGGCGTTTTAGACCATTGGGCCACGTTGACGCAACTTCCAGACTTTGCTCTGAGTTGGCCTTTGGCCTTTTCTAAACTATGGAAATAAAGTCAAAGGTGCCATTCATCCATCGAATGTGTGGGCTACATTCCTGAGAAGCTTGGGGAGAAGCTGTGTCATTGACGAACAGCAGCCGAGGCATCGAAACGAGCGGCACTGTCTTTTCTTTTAGTTTGTGCTTCTACCCGTGCGATGAGCACCTTAAAGAGGGGAATTAGCTCAAATGGGAGAGCGCTCGCTGCGCAAAGGCAGGGGCCCAATGTTTACGCCCCCTCACGCAAAAGAAAAGACACGCGAAAAGCACAGGGGAAGTATTGAATAGTGGAATGTCATAACCAATGTCCCCTGTATCTCTGTATAGATATTTCTGACGCACTTCAACCGAGTCTCCCGTCGTGCACCTCGCCGTGAGCTGGTTTCGAACCGCCAACCTGCCGACCAAGATTGCGCCCGTGGAGCAGCGCATTAACGTTATAGCCATTTTATTTGAGCTGTGTTTGTTATTAATCATCAGCAAATAAAACATTGTGAATCAAAGAGTGGTATTGTATTGTATTGTATTGTATTGTATTGTATTGTATTGAAGCCCTAGTAGAAGGAGTTACAGTCATATATATGTATATATCTATGGGTTACAGTCACGTGATCTCATGAGAAAGCAGTAGCCAGTGTAAATTGCCGATCCCATTCAATCATTAAATCATGAATGACACAGGTACTCGTGTTGTTGCCAAAGACGGTTTGTTGTTGCCGGTAAATTTCTCCCGTCTCTGAGATAGTTTGTCCGTTGCCATGAGAACGACTCCCCCCAGTGGTATTTGAAGGCCATTGCTTTGTCTTCAAGATATACCCCCCCCCAATGACAAGTGATGTTTATTTCTGTTTCTATTAATATGATGATAACATTTAAATGTGCTACTTTTGGACAACATGGACTGGTTTGTTTTAATGATGGACACACTGAGTCATAAATGTTGGTACGATAAGATTTAATGAACACAAGATCCAAAATAAATAAATATTGAAAAGAACACACAAACACACACACACATATATACATATATATTATCTCACAAAAGAGGGTGCATCCCTCACATTTTGTTTCCCTCAGTGAAGTGCATCTCAGTGCTGCTAGTGTGGTACACCCTATTGGGAAAGCACAGTCACTTAAAGCACAGCCACTTTTGGGGTTTTTTCCCCTATCTAAATAGGTTTATACGAGTATATAATGTATGTTTATGTTTATGTTTATTAACTAACTCAATTCTAATTGAATGCGAAATGTAATTTCAACACTTTGTTGTGAAGGACAATCTTACTGGGGGGGAAAGAAAAAAAGAAAAGAAAGCGGAACCAAAGTGCAGGTAGAGTTTCACCGGGGGTCCTAAGGTGAGCGACTCCTCTCTCTTCCCTCAGACAAACTTTGTGAGGAAAAGAGGATGGTTTGCGCTTCGTCTCACTGTTTTTATAATTTTGTTTTTCAGAGAGCCGAAAGCAGCGAACCGCAGCCAAATTCTTTTTGTTACCTAATTTCACATATTTGAAACTCGTAACACCAGCACTCATGCATCCCCAGACCAAGATGCTACCACCACAAGTACAGGCAAGACACAGTTGTCTTGGTACTCCTCGTCACAATATACACAATATATACACTATATACACTCACACAGTTGATCTCTGTGCCTCCAGCCACTCCTCCAGAGTTTTCCCGTCCGAGGCCTGTGGGCAAAAGGTGGCGCTGCCATAACGGCTATGGCCAAAGTCTTTAGTTTTTGGCTGCCCACACTTGCCACAAGTGTTGTATGCCACCCCCCGGACATACTTCCTCTTGGGCACTCCACTCTCCTCCTCAAGGGCCCGCCGTCGTCTGTTCCTCTCTGTGAAGCGAGACACAGGAGGAGCAGGTGCAGGACCAAGTGGAGCAGGGCCTGGATCGGGTGTTGAGACACCAGGAGCTGCCAGCACGAGGGACAGTGTCTCGTCAGTGTTCAGTACAAAGTACCCTGACTGAGCGGACGTCTGTGCAGTGCCTCGTGCTATGGGGGTGGGTGTAATGGGGTGCCCCCTGGTGGCAGCAGCAGGCCGTCTGCCTGGCCGCAGGACGGGAGCCTGTCCCTCCAGATTCGGAGGGAGGACAAACTGGTGCAGCGGGCCAGATGTTGGTGGAAGGAGGTCCAGTTTGTCCTTCGGGGCCGGAAGCTGGTTGGATGCCAGAGGAATCTGGTCTGCCGGTGTCAGTCCCTGTGAAAGGACACTCATCTCCTGGGTCTTCTGCCTCCGTTGAAACCTGAGGGAAGATCATTTGTGTTAGGCCAGTGGTTCTCAAATGGGGATACTAGTACCCTGAGGGTATTTGAAGGCTTTCCAGGGGGTACATGAGTGCTGCCAAATAATGCACCTGACCTACCATTGAATGAGTGTCCTCTGGTTTATTTCAAAAAGCTGGAGCGTGGTCTCCGCCATCAGCCTGGGAGTGTTGAGCACCAGCTCCCGGATGTGATGGTAGTTCCCCAGGATTTTTGACCATCTTGGGGTGGAGACTCCAGACTTCTTGGTTGGCGACTTGTGCATGCTGCACAGCTTGATGCAGATGGCCTCAGTCAAGCGGCTGGTGCTGGGCCACTGCGCTGGACCCCCAGGATGTCCTATCAAGCAGCGCTTGACACTCTCCACACCAGGTGTGACTCCAGAGCGCTTCGGAGCCTTAAAGCGCCCACTTGTGAGCCGCACCTGATGGCGAGGCTGGTAGTTGACACGCTGCTTGTCAACCTCAGGTAGAGCTGTCCACAGGTGGACGATTTGAGCCACCTGCAGATCAGTCACATACGCAGCCTCGCGGAGATCCACCAGGTAAGCCGCCAAATCCTGGACCTTGTCCCACCCAGCGATCCAGTCTGGTCCAATCACTGCTCTCTAATAAATGAATTGATTAATATTAATATATGTGAAATAAAATGTCATTGAGATTGAAATAGTTATTAAAGTGTCTTACCTGAGCCTCGTCAGGCATACTGCTGGATGGCACATCAGCAGGTGATGCAGGGGCGGCAGAGGAGGAGAGGCCTGAGGTGGAGGCGGCAGAGGAGGAGAGGCCTGAGGACTCGTTGATGAGGGCCTGCTCTGCAGGACACGGGAGGGGTCATCCTCATACAGTACAGGAACTGTGATGTCCTCCATGCTCTCTTCAACAAAGCCCTCATCTTGGAAGTCCTCATCATTGACTTCCTCCACCAGCCTGTCCTCCTCCTCCGGGTTCTGGAGCACCGGAGTCAGTTCCTTGCCAGTCTGGCTGTACAGGTACTCCATTCCCAGCAATTCACCTAGGAAAAAAGAAAAGTATTATTAATATTTCACACAATACATTAAAGGTTACATTGATAAATGTAAAACTCAATTAAGGTGTTCTTTTTCATGTTGAATGGGGGATAATTTCTTACCCGTGTACGCTCCAGGGGTGCGATAGCGCTCATCCCAGGATCTCCCTAGCACCTTTTGGCTGAGCTGGTCCACCGCCTCTCTCAGGGCACTGCCATAGGAGCGGATGGAAGGTGCTCCCTTCACGGCGTCCTCCATCCGGTCATCATTCCAGCGCATCAGCCCTTCCAGAAGATACGCCTGGAAATGCGCATCACTGGCGCTGGTTCCTGAAGGTGAAATACACAAAGAGGCATGTTACATTTGTAAAAGACACTCACTACATATGACATGAAGTATCTATAAAATAAAGCCAGGCATATTGAGAGAAAAAAGAGGTATAAAAATAGTATGTGCATATTAGGTATTATATGTATGCAATACCTGGAATAAATCTGTTCAGGTGGAGGTGAAAGGACTCCAGGGAGGTAGAGCCACGGGCACACCGGTAGCAGCACAGCTCCACGTCGCCTTTCTTTAAGGTGCCCGTCTTAATGTAGAGCTGGAAGTCCTGTGGGTCTTGGATGCAGCCAAGGTGTTTCTGCTGTTCCTTCCATATCTGCTGGATCCGTTCATGGTCCAGCAGAGGAACACCCAGAGTGTCGTTCCCATTTGGACTGTCAAACAGACTGATCAGTGACCCGATCAGTCTGTTGGTCTCCTCCACCCCTCTGGTCCTCCTCCTGCAGTGCAGCGCCAATTCCCTGCGGGTGATATTAGTGTTCACCGCCTCCTCCAAAATGTGGCCAACACTTCTTGCTGCCAGCTCACTTTCCTTGGCACGGCGAAGAGCAGCAACATCTTCCGGGTCCCACTCAAAAATGCACGTGGACAGGCGTGCCATGAAGATGCCATACATGGGGTGAGCCTCAGTGGTGACGCCTGCGGCAAAACGGCGCATGAAATGCCAGATGTCAAGGCGCACCTGAAGCTCATCCCACCCTGCAAACATGGCCTTCACCCGACAAGGGCCATGCTGACTGCAGCAGTCTCTGTCCACATAGATCACCCTGGGTGGTGCCTCACCCGCCTCCCTGTACCGCTTCACCAGGCCAGCTGCCATGGTGTCAAGTGCTTGTCCCTCACCAGCTGTCAGAACCGAGACAAGGACTTGACCATACTCGTTTCCGACATTGGTGCACCAGGCAGCTGTACCTGCCGCAGCACCGGCAAGTTTCTTTGTGACCTATTCAGAAAAGATAAGGAGTTAAAAACTGTTACTTAGTATGAAAATGTAAGTACTATATTTAAATCTATGTTTCTCTGATGCTGTTACTATGCTCCCTGGTGATGATGATGATGATGATGATATCTGAGGCTTTGTTTTAGTATGCTGTATGTATTTTATTTTATTGTCATGTGGAAGTGTGTGTGTGCTTACTGCATTGCTTTTAGCAGTTGCACAGTAGTTGTACTGCTGGTACAATGACATTAAAGACTATCTCTATCAATCGA
This sequence comes from Nibea coibor, assembly GCA_023373845.1. Lineage (NCBI taxonomy): Eukaryota > Metazoa > Chordata > Actinopteri > Sciaenidae > Nibea > Nibea coibor. Next base: position 3,572,721 of record CM041724.1, read on the forward strand.
TTATGTATGCACTCAAAATTCTGTATATAAACAGGGCTGTGATACCTTTTTGGTGGAGTCCATCTTGAGGACAGAGCCAAAGATGGAGGTAATTTTGGCCTTCACCTCATGCAGCCGGCTGAGAACATCCCTTGCATAAACTGCTAACAGCCATTTGGGCTTGGGAAGGGCAGGTAAGCAGTGAGGCTCAGCAAAGACGGAGGGGCGGACAACAGTGGACCTTGTGAATGGTTCACAAGCTGTCAAGTACTGCAGGACTCGCTCCATCCATGCCTCACTGTGTTGTTCCTGCAGCTTTTTGTACAGCTGGGTCACACTGTTGCCCATTGTCCTCTCCCTCATCATCCTCAGCACACGGATGCCACACGAGTATCTAATGAAAGGAAGGAGTGTAATGTCAAACCCCCCCCCAACAAATAAACGCACCTAATAATGGTTGAGGTTAATTATGAATTACCTGTAAGTGAGCAAAGCTGGAAACTTGCTGCGGTGGCCCATATCCAGCTGCCCTAAGATGTCTTCGGACCAAGCAGGATACTTTTTGGAGCAGCGTTTGCACTCGAGGTACTCAGTGGCAAGGTCATACCACCCATCGATGTCCAGCACCTTCCGCACTGTTCTGTACAGTCCTGCAGCTGTTAGTCTGTGCTTGCCGCAAGCTGGACGAACACAGACCAGAGGAAACAGCCACATCTTCTGGGACATCCACAAAAACAAAGGCCGACAGAAGAAGTGGTCAGGCGAGGCGGGGGGCTGTGTGTGAATGAGGGCTGGCTGAGGAGGGTACCACCAAAGCTTCAGCTGTGACACTAGCTCTGGCTTGCCGGTACGCGGGTTGGCCTTGAACAGAGTGTGCCGTATCCACTCCTGCTGGCAAGGTGGAAGCTGATCCTTCCAGTGACTGGGAAGCTCAGCTGGCAGTTGATGAAGGAGAGCTGCTGGTGGAGTATCAGCACAGGCCTCACGAGGCATCGTGGCTGCAAGAGCTGATGAAGGAAAAATTACGCAAACGGGCAGCAAGACAGAATTAGGTTGAATGTTGGTTTTGTTAGTAAAAGCAACTCACAAACTGCCACAGTGCAGAAATACTACAGAAAGAAACTGAATAAATACTAGTGTTAAATAAAATACTACATGTTAAGATTAGTGTAGAAGCAAAGAACCCAATGTAAGCGCATGGAAAATTATGCAAAATGAATTGAATGAGTATTAATGATGTCCACTGATATGAAACATGCACACAGACACAGTAACAACTACTATTGCAATGATTATAACAACGACTGCCCACCATCCCAGCAGTTCACAGGGAGCTAAACCCTGAATGAGGGGAGCATGCAGTGTAATTGTGAAAAAGGGCGTGAAAAAAAGGCGTTAAAATTCCGGTGATTAATTTAGGGCACATGAGTGAGTTAAGCAAAATACACAAAAAACACCTTTGTACATCTGTAAGGTTTGCATCCTGGTCGACGTGGTTTTATGCTGTATTGGGAATAAAAATATGTTTAAAACGTAGAAATGTTGACGCTACACATTCACATCATATTTGCATTTGTATCATATGCCACACCTGTGTTTAGCTGTGCCTCACATTGCACTGCAGCAGATACCATTTCCTCATCATCAATCTCAGCAGAGCCTGGAGAGGAAATGTTAAAAGTATTAGGCCTACTGTTAACAACACACAGAGACAAATGTCTGCAAGATGGTGCATACTTACCAGAAGGAAAAAGCTGCCGGGGTTTTGAAGATGGGTTTGAGGTGAGCTGCGGTGCTGGAGCTGGAAAAAAGTGGACAAGTTTGTATAATCTGTTAAAACGGTACAACAAGCTATACAGGAAATTCAAATTTCACACTACTACTCACAGAATTTAACTGGTGACATCAACTTTTTCACCAGCTCTGAAGGAGACAGATTTGTCCCACGCGCCAGCAGAGATTTCACATTGGACTTCCATGCGCCACTTCGGAATCCTGCTGGATGTGCAGCAGAAGTGGAGGATGAAGATGGGAGGGTGGAGGCTGCAGGTGCACGTTCAGCAGAAGTGGAGGCTGAAGAAGGGAGGGTGGAGGCTGCAGGTGCACGTGGAGAAGAAGTGGAGGCTGAAGATGGGAGGGTGGAGGCTGCAGTGCGTCTCTTCAATACATAAGCCTTGAAAATAGCCATGTTGGTGTTGGGCCGGGCATCAGCAGTCTTCAAGTAATTGATGAGGGCCTGGGCCTTCTGGCTCTGGTCCTCATACACTTCCTTCATGGAGCGACCCACAAAATCCCCAAACTCCACCATCAAACAGCCCTGGTCTCCAGTGTCCTTTGCTTTCTTCTGCATCTCCTGCTTACGGCTAAACTTCTGGAGCTCCACCGTCATCTCTTTGATCTGAGAGGCATATTCTTGGAACAGCTGTTTGTTCTCAGATAGAGGGTTTGCCTGCACAGTTTCCTTGGAAATGCTGTGCAGCAGGTACACTGCATATCCAAGGCTGTTCTCCAGGAGCCATCTGAACCTCTGGCCCTGGAACATGCCAAACTGCAGCTGGCAGTGAGCCAGCACCAGAAGCCTGTCAGCTGGGTCTCCACCATGGCCAGTAACAAACGCTGTGGCCTCTGCCAGCACCTCCTGTTTGGGTTTGGCCCTTCCAGACCTGGTGTTGGTGAGGGTCTTTGCCTCCTCCGTGGGCGCCATCAGCAGTCTTGTGGAACTGGCTGACTGGCGCCGAAAAGCTGGGTACGAATACATTCTCTGAATGAAAAAAGAAAAGACAGGTAAGTCTAGTTATCTGAAAGATTCCTGTATATGGGTCAAAGATGAGGCACAACATTTTAGTGTCCCCACTTGTTAAAGCACATAAAATTATAATATGTGACTATAAAACTGGTCAGTACAAAACTGTTAATCATTTGGTACAACCCTGAAAATGTGACATAACAGTAATTTTTGCAAACAAACAAGATTAGCAACTAGAAAAAAATCCTAAAGAAATTTTGAGTGTGCTTAACCTCTTGACCCCCCCATAAATCTTTCATTGCATTATTTATTTTGTGTGCATGTGAGAGGGGCCAGGTGGAGGCCACAAATCAGAGTAATAAACCGCTATAAACCGCTGCAATAAACCGCTGCAATAAACCGCTGCCGCTCCTGTGACATTTGACACCGCTGAGAGGGAAAAACCGCTAGAAAAACTCGATTTCTGGCCAAAATCGTATTAGCATCTCGAGCTCATCCTGAACGTCTAAATATATATATATATATATATATATATATATATATATATATATATATAGTGGCTAAAGTTAGGAAATTGGACCTGAACATGGGAGTAGATGCGGCCGTACAATGAATGGTGTTGCTAACGCATCATCGTTAATTGTACATATTAAGTTTATTGGTATAAATCACATAAAATTATGGTAAAAATTTATTGTCGTGACATTAAAACCAGCTATACGTATATATATAGACATCTACATACGTTCAATTACAGAGTAATACGCTACTTACCAAAGCAGACGGATTGTCAGAGGGAAAATGATCGCGAGAGCGGGAGGTCAAAATATATGCCGCAGCGGGAGGAAACGTGATTGGTCAAAAGTAAGCCCACAGAGAGGGACGTGATTGGTCAAAAGTAAGCCCAGAGGACGAACGTGATTGGCTGATGTGGGCTTACTTTGGGCTTACTTTGGCGGAAAAGGCAGAATGCGGTAAGCGCAAGCAAGAGGTAGCGGGATCGATGCCCGCATTCTCCACCATGCTTTCCTTTCACCTCTTCTGTTGGAGACACTTTTTGTGAGAGAAACAGATACATGGAACTGTTGGGTGGACAGACTCCACATACTGTGGATCACCTTCCCATCTAAGAGGTGCATATCAAGACCTTCAATAAAGCCAGCAACCTTGCCTTCTTTTAATGGCAGTCATTAGACTTAGTCCTTAATCTGGTTGTGCAGGCTCTGTGATGGGATGCTTGGGGGGAAGCTGTTCCATTGGAAGAACAAAGGAAGTAAATATGTGTGCTGCTGAGCGTAATGTGTGTGTGTTTGCTGTTTCTTTCTAAAGTACCCTGTCCAACTACAATTCATTTCTCAAGCTGTGTCTGACTATGTGTTCACTTGCTGCAGCCTGTAATATAAGGTTCTGACAAGGTTCTAGAATGATGATGTAACAAAGGTATGGAAGGTTCCACAGAATGCTTTGATGTATATTCCCTCACACACACACACACACACACAAACATCTAATACACACACACACGCACACACACAAACACACACACTGAGAAAGACCTGAACATCTTATTGGCATTGAAGGAACCGCACTAAGCTGATTTGAGTCTTATTTTTCAGATCGATCTCATTTTGGACATGCTGATGACGAATCCTCCATGTACACCAAAGTTAGTCCTGTCTCAAGTGGATGTAAAAAAAACTAGTCCTTGCATTTGTTACTTCTAGTTTCGATTATTGTAACTCCTTGTTATCCGGCTGCTCTAGTAAGTCTGCGAGGGCTTTGCATCTGAATCAGTATGGTGCTGCACGTGTACTGACAGGAATCAAGATCAGAGATTATATTTGTCCCATTTTGGCCTCTTTGCATTCCTAAACTCCTCCCGCTTACCTTCAGCTCCTCCATCCACACGCACTCGCTCTTCCCAGCTGCGCTCTCTTTCTCGCTCGTCCACTCACACCTTGCGCACACACGATAAGCACAGTAGCTTCGCAGACTTTGCTCTGAGTTGGCCTTTGGTCTTTTCTAAACTATGGAAATAAAGTCAAAGGTGCCATTCATCCATCGAGGGTCATCGGAATCTAGTTGTGCGTGCGGCAACTGCTTTTTTTAAGCACTAAAAAGACAACACATTTTAACACTAAGTACTTGCTTGACTTTGCAGTGAACTTCTTTCCAGTGACTTTTCCCGAATCCCTCAAAGAATCATCAATGCAGGTCTGAAAACCAGCTGCACAGACTAGCGCGTCTGAGAAGAGGCACTCATGGGGCAGTAACACTGGCTGCAGATGAACGCATGGTGTTCAGAATGGACACGACAGCACAGACTAGCTGTTCAGAGAACACGACAGAGACAAAGAGCACTTAGAAATAGCAGAGGATGGTTTCGATCCATCGACCTCTGGGTTATGGGCCCAGCACGCTTCCGCTGCGCCACTCTGCTTAGAGGCTCTGCTTTTCAGTTGCCGCATCTGTGGTCTACCAATCAATAATTCATCTGTACCATCGCTGGGAGCCTATGATTACTCAAATGGAGGTGCAGAAACAAAGACAACATTTGCAGCTGCTTTTATAATCTCAACTGACTGAAGCCTCATTCCGGCGTTTTAGACCATTGGGCCACGTTGACGCAACTTCCAGACTTTGCTCTGAGTTGGCCTTTGGCCTTTTCTAAACTATGGAAATAAAGTCAAAGGTGCCATTCATCCATCGAGGGCCATCGGAATCTAGTTGTGTGTGCTACGTTCGCAAGAAGCATGGGGTTTCCTTTTAGTCCAAGCTTGTCCAGCAACACCTTGTGGTACACTGTACATGTTGGCTTTGACCAGCTGCTGTGGTGGTGGGCCACAGGAATACAAATGGGCTCTTTGATTTCCTACACCCCCCACCTGTCATCTATCTTCTTCACTCCACGGTTGTTCATGTCCTGAAGACTGGCGAGATGTGCTTCCACAAACAGGCGTTGGGGAAGGGACGTTTCCTTGCATATGGTCTTATATGACAAGCAAGGCAGCTTAAAGTGAACTCATCAGCGACGAGGATGGGATTCGAACCCACGCGTGCAGAGCACAATGGATTAGCAGTCCATCGCCTTAACCACTCGGCCACCTCGTCTATGAGATGCATCTTCGACGGTGACAGCCCGGCGTGGCATCCTGCCTCGCTCTCAAAATATGAGAGAAAAGTGATACGTCAAAATATGGTGTTACAAAGTGGGAAAGGTACTGCCCCTCTTTGCTAAGTGAAACAACGGATTGACAGCTTTATTAGACAAAGTCCCTACATGCAGCACTCAAACTGACAGAGAGGCGCAGACAGTCCTCCTGAGCATATACAAGGCCATCACAGTGACGGCTAACTAGCATTGTCAAGTGGCAGTGGTGGGATTTGAACCCACGCCTCCTGAGAGACTGGAGCCTTAATCCAGCGCCTTAGACCACTCGGCCACACTACCTGAAAACCTTTGGGATTTAGTTTGTGCTTCTCTAGAATTCTAGAACTTGACACTTGACACAACTTGTCAGCAACTTTCGGGAACTTCCAAACATTCTAGAACTTGACAACATTCCAGAACTTGAAAACATTTTAGAACTTGACAACATTCTGGAAAATGACAACATTCCGGAACTTGACAATATTCTGGAACTTCCAAACATTCCAGCATTCCAGAACTTGTAAGCATTCTAGAACATGACAACATTCCGGAACTTCCAAACATTCTGGAACATGACGACATTCCGGAACATCTAAACATTCCAGAACATGACAACATTCTGGCACTTGCAAACATTCCAGAACTTGACAACATTCCTGAACTTCCAAACATTTCAGAACATGACAACATTCCGGAACTTCCAAACATTCTAAAACATGACGACATTCCAGAACATGACAACAGTCCGGAACATCTAAACATTCCAGAACATGACAACATTCTGGCACTTGCAAACATTCCAGAACTTGACAACATTCCTGAACTTCCAAACATTTCAGAACATGACAACATTTCAGAATATCCAAACATTCTAGAACTTGTCAACATTCCGGAACTTCCAAACATCCCAGAACATGACAACATTCCCAAAACCTCCAAGTATTCTAGAACTTGACAACATTCTAGAACTTGACAACATTCCGGAATCTCCAAAGATGTCAGAACATGACAACATCCCTGAACTTCTAAACATTCCAGAACTTGACAACATTCGGGAACGTCAAAATCTAAAACTTGGCAACATTCCGGAACATGACAAATTGTTTACAAGTTTGTCATTGACAGCATTCCCAAAATTGCAAACATTCCAGAACATGACAACTTTCGTGAACTTCCAAACATTCTGGAACATAACAACATTCTGGAACTTGATAACATTCCAGAACTTCTAAACTTTCCAGAACATGATAACATTCCCAAAATTGCAAACATTCTAGAATTGACACCATTCCAGAACTTCCAAATATTCTAGAACTTATCAACATTTTGGAACTTCCAAACATTCCGGAACTTCCAAACTGTAACATAGTTTCACTCAGTTTGTTTTTATTGGTTTCATGTCCACTAATTCTCCTACCATTTCAGATTTCTCCTTGCAATCAACTAATTTCTCTCACCTGGTTTTCCCCAACCATCTCACCTGCAGTCCATTTCCTCATCTGTCCCTCAGCTTATATACTGGTTCATTTTCCCTTCATCCCTGCCAGATTGTCTTGTTGTATTTTTGCCAAGCTCTCCAGCATTTCCTGATTAGTCTTCCTGTTCAGACCCTGCCTGTGCTTTGGATTCCTGCCTGCCCCTCATTGGATTTGTTTGCCTATCTGCTCTCCTGGTTTTGACCCTTGAACTTTGGAACCAACTAAACTCATTTTTCCCCCAAACTTGTCTGCCTCCGTGTCATGCTTTTGGGTTCTCCTCTCCAGTACCAGCTTTGTGACACAAACTTTCTGGAACATGACATCATTCCCAAAATTGCAAACATTCTGTAACTTGACACCATTCTACAACATCCAAATATTCTAGAATGTGCCAACATTCTAGAACATGACAGCATTCTGGAACTTCCAAACATTTCAGAACTTTCCGGTTCTGCAAACATTCTAGAACTTGACACCATTGCAGAACTTCTAAATACTCTAGAACATATCAACATGCCAGAACTTAAAAACATTCCACAACTTCCGAATATTCTAGAACTTGCCAACAATCCACAACTTGACAACATTCCAGAACATGACAACATTCCAGAATTTGACAACATCCTAAAACTTGACATCATTCCAGGACTTCCAAACATTCAAGAACATGACAACATTCCGGAACTTCCAAATATTCCGGAACATGACAACATTCAGGAATTTGCAACCATTCTAGAACCTGACACCATTCTGCAACGCCCAAATATTCTAGAGCTTGCCAACACTCCAGAACATGACAACATTCCAGAAATTCCAAACATTACGGAACTTGCAAGAATTCTAGAACATGACAACATTCTTGAACTTGACAACATCCCAGAACTTCTAATTTCCAAACATTCTGGAACATGACAACATTTCCACAATTGCAAACATTCTGGAACACAACAACATTGCAGAACACACATTCTGCAACTTCCAAATATTCTAGAATTTGCCAACATTCCAGAACATGACAACATTCCAGAATTTGACAACATCCAAGAACTTGACAACATGCAGGAAGAATCACAGCAGGAAGAATCACCTAACCCTAACCACACACACCCCTTTTCCTAACCCTAACCACTCACCTGTCTGTAGCCCTAACCCCTATTAGGAGACACCCTGGATGGCTCATCCGACAGAGCTCGTCGTGACGATCGCAACGGTACCACTCTCGTCACTCTACGACATTGCGAAAGTGCCCATTTCCTGTCATAGGCACTTCATGGAAGCAGCCCGTTTTCTCCGCCCTCTAACCACCAAAAATTCTTAAAGTCACACCAAAAAATCCAGCTCGTCTCTTTTTTTTGACACCAAGTTCGTCCGGATCGGACGACAAACGTGCAGCTGACCCGTTTTCACCGACACCAGGTGGTGCATGGACGCAATAGGCACTTTATGGAAGATTCCACATTTCAGACACTAACCATTCATTTTCACTCCCATGGCCCTTGAAGGGCCCAGAAGTGTCCGATCGACAAGTGGGTGCTCTCCATCCCCCCGTCGTCAGCCATGCCCGTTCCAATCACGCCACCCCCAAGGGGGGACTAACCTCAAAAGGTCCCTGAAAAACATAAAATAAAATTTGGTAGCCACTTCCCACCAGCATGCTTTCGGTGCCTCTTCACTCAGGAAGAGATGAGAAGTCCCCATATGTCCACCTATGCCTCCATATAAAATCTGCCTATGCTTCCAACTTCCAAATTCTGCACTTCCAAGTTGGAACTGTCCATAATATGGAATGTGAATTGTCCAGAATCTGGAAGGTGCCCCAAGTCTAACCCCATGGTAAGCGAGAATGTGGAAGGCTTCCAAATTCTGCACTTCCAAGTTGGAACTGCCCATAATGTGGAATGTGGCATTGTCCAGAATCTGGAAGCTGCCCCAAGTCTAAATACTGCTGTTAAGCGAGCATGTGGAAGGCTTCCAAATTCTGCACTTCCATATCAGAACTGTCCACAATATGGAATGTGGAATCATCCAGGATATGGACGTTAAGCCTCCCCACTGCCGAGAATGTGGAAGCTGAACTGCCCATATGGTGGAATTATGGAATTGTCCGTGATCTGGAAGCTGCCCCAGCTCTAAACCCAAGCAAAGTTTATTGAATAGGAACAATAAAGTCATACAAGTCAAACATCAATTTTATTGTAATTACTTATGACGACACACATTACAGCACCAGATTGCCCTGGGATCGGGAAATTTGAAGCAGCACCCTGACTCTGGCTTTGATTCTTTGGGTTGTTCAGACACCAAACTGGTCCTCTTCCATGGGGGAACCGACACAATGGTTAAGGTGCTGACTTGGGGTTGGAGGAAGCCAAGAGGGGGTCGAATCGAGCTATGGGCAACTGGCAGGGTGGGAGGTGGGTTGAGGAATCCTGGAGGAGAGCCTGGGACCACAGGGGTGAATAGGCATGGGAACGGGTTGGGGGGGGTCCAATCGCCCTCCTTTGTTGGTCTGAGAGGTGTGTGCTGTTGGTTCTACAGATGTCTTGGTCTGTGCACGATGGGCTGCTGGATGAGCTGCTGGATCAAGAGATATCTTTGAACTGTGTATGGAGAAGATAGATGAATGTCAAGAAAGCTGCACCAGACCTAGCGTATATTCAATTTGCCATCCTTGTCTACTCATCTTGAACATCTCACACACAGCAGAACCTTCCAGATCCTGCACCGCCTCAAAAACGAATGCAAAAAGTGTGAATATGGAAGCATTCCATGTGCTTCCGAATTCTGAACAGTTGCACTAGCATTAGCATGCTAATTAGCATCTTTGCTAACATCAGCCAAAATCAAAGCCATACGAATAAATGCACCACATGTTGGGTCACCAAAGGCAGGGTCTCAGTGAGACTGACAGTAACTAACCTGTGCCTTTTGCTGCTCCGCACACAGCACCGGCAACGACTGTGCTTTAGCGCGTCTCATCCAGCTGCTGATATTGTTTTCCCCACTTGTTTCCACTACTTCCTGTTGACACAGGAAGTGAAAAAGTTGACCCCCTTAGGTAACAGGTGAGAATTCCACATTTTCACCTACAAGCAATTCCACATCTTGACTCTTTGGGAGGCTTCCAAATTCTGCACTTCCATATTGGAACTGTCCACAATATGGAATGTGGAATTGTCCAGAATCTGGAAGCTGCCCCAGGTCTAAATACCACCATTAAGCGAGAATGTGGAGGGTTTCCAAATTCTGCACTTCCATATCAGAACTGTCCACAATAAGGAATGTGGAATCATCCAGGATATGGAAGTTAAGCCTCCCCACTGGCGAGAATGTGGAAGCTGAACTGTCTATATTGTGGAATTGTTCAGATTATGGAATTGTCCATGATCTGGAAGCTGCCCCAGCTCTAAACCCAAGCAAAGTTTATTGAATAAGAACAATTAAGTCATACAAGTCAAACATCAATTTTATTTTAATTACTCATGATGACACACATTACAGCACCAGATTGCCCTGAGATCGGGAAATTTGAAGCAGCAGCCTGACACTGGATCTGGCTCTGATTCTTTGGATTGTTCAGACACACAATTGCTTATCTTTCATTGGGGGAACAAACACAATGGTTGGGGCGCTGGGTTGGGGTTGGAGGTAGAGGAAGTCAGGAGGGGGTCGAATCGAGCTATGCCTAACTAGCAGCGTGGGAGGTGGGTTGAAGAATCCAAGAGGAGAGCGTGGGACCCCAGAGGTCAGTAGGCACGGGGGGGGGCCATACCTCTCAGACCACTTTGTTGGTCTGAGAGGTATGTGCTGCTGGTTCCAGAGATGTCTTGGTCTGTGCATGATGGGCTGCTGGTTTTAAAGCTCACGAGACGCTTGAGTCTGGATGAGCGGCTGTATCAAGAGGTATGCTTGAACTGTGTACGGAGAAGATGAATGGCATGACAAACCACATCACAAAACTACCATACAACTGATTTGCCAGGCTCATTTGCTTACCTTCACGTCACGTCAAAACCAGACACACTGCCTAGAAAAACAATGTAACTGGTTAAAACATGGAAGCAAAGCGCATGCTTCCGAACTTCCAAACATTTCGGAACATGACAAGATTCCCAAAATTGCAAACATTCTGGAACATGACAACATTCCGGAACTTGGCAACATTCTAGAACTTGACAACATTACAGAATTTCCAAACATTATAGAAGTTTCCAACATTCCAGAACATGACAACACTCTGGAACTTCCAAACTTTCTAAACCTGGCCTACATTGTAGAACATGACAACATTTTGTAACTTTCAGCTAAATATGGGAGAGTCAATAAATACTTAATAAATAAACTATAAAAGAACAAGATAAAAAAAAGTTGAGAAAGCCAGATAAGACAAGATAAAACCGATTTTTAAAAAAACATACACCAACAGTGACAATGGTTTAAGAACAAGACTAGAGAGCATTTAGCAGTCAGCAACACTAACCCCAGAAAACATTTTAAGAATAGCACAAGCTTTATTATATAGGAAATGAGCCATTCTTGCAATCAAGGAACAAGACCATACCATCTTCAGTGCTAAGTAATGCAAACTCCACAAATAAAGCATTAAGGACTTTGTTTCAACGGTAACATTTTGAAATATTTTGAAAACCTTCCAGTGAAATTCTTTGATTTTGGACTATCCATTCTGAAAAAGTAAAAGTAAATTTTAGTAATTATAGTCAGAATTTTCAAAGGATTCTATCAAACAAATACATAGACATATGTTTGTCTTATTACATGGTCACATAAAAATTTAACAGGAACTATTCAAAGACATCTGCACGGAGATATATTTACTCCTGTGTAGTTTGTTTTTTCATGAAATATGTAGCAGCACATTGTTGATGCCCTGCTTGATAGAGAATTTTCCTCTGTTTTACTGCAAACTTTAAAATGTTTAACATTCATACATATGTGGCTTTGACAACAGTCATTACAGTGTCATGATAAATAACAGAAAAGTTTGGACAATTTGATGTTTTAATGTCATTAATTACTTATTCCATGTGTTGTGGGGTTGTTATAAACAAAGTATATTGTCATAACCATCTTGTATCTGGACAATCTTTTTGGCCTTATTTTCATTCTGTCAGACCTGGACTCAATGAGTACTCAGATGCAGAGTAATACAAGTTCAGACTTTATTTAAATCTTCCACCTTTCAGACAGAGTGATAACCAAAGCGGCTATGAAAGTAAACTATGAATTAACTAAAGATCGTTCCACAATCAGGAAAACAAAAGGCTATGAACTGAAAATTCAAAACGCTCCTAAGGGAGGAAAAAACTACTCTCTGATATAAATGACAAAAAAATATGCACTCCTAAAAACAGAGGCTCAGCGAGACAATATGAAATTTTAATCTAGAACAACAACAACAAAAATCACTCTAAAGGAGGGTAACAAGAGCTATGAAAATTAACTGCACTAAAACACTACACTATGAACATTACAAACAAAAAATCACTTCAATAGAGGCAAAGAATGCAGACTTAAGTTTGAGAAAAGGCAAGGACAAAACATGGATGAAGGCTGGGGTGTGCGGCAAGGATGAGACTCTGGCACAAGACGGGCAATGCAGACTATAAAACACATGAGGCTGCATCCTTCAAATGCAGCCTTCAGCCTTCTTTTCCCTCTTTTTCGAGGATGCACTGCAACTATCCTTTGCGGCCTCACATATCCCTTTGCACACCGCTGTTCAGTGCCGGGAAGCATACAACCATGGTGATACCAAGCAGTGACAAGCAATGGCTACGTTAAAAGTACCAAGTGACGTCAGGTGCACAGCTGGTGACACAACCAGGAAAAGCTTAGAAGGCTAGACTGTCTCATTTAACAACAGTTGATGCAGCCTTCGAAGGACCCTCAGAAGGAGCCCCCTTCGAAGGATGCAGCACCTGAATTGGGACACAGTGCCAGACTGGTGACACATGAGGAGGGCATGTGACCTGAAACGAAAGGAGAGTTAAATTTCAAAATAAAACAGGAAACAGTGTTTTTTTCAAAATAAAACAAAACAAAAACCCAGGACAAGACAAAACTTTACTGTGGTGTGACACAATGATGCTGCTCCTGTTAGCTAATAATAATACAACAACATGATTGAAACTTTTGTCACTCTAGAAACAAAGGGACAACAAAAAAGAAAAGAATGGAAAGTATTTTCTTGCCACTAACAAATGAGTATGAATGTGGTGATCACTAATCATGTCTCATTTGATTTAATGATTTTAGAAAATCAGTGAACCATTCATCAGACAAAATCTTTTCCCGTCCCTCCTCGTCCATAATTTTCTCAAATGGAAGATAGAGATCAGGAGGTTTTGGGCTCAGCTTTAGTTGGATTTAGACCCAGTAGCTGTAACAAAGTGAAATAAGAGTAGATCCACGGTCTGGAGATACCCTGAGTTTTCTCCAGACCTTCAGCCTCCAATACAAGACCTCTTTTGAAAGCCAACCGCTGCTGCAACAGCACCATCTGTCTGAAGGACAAACAAAATGAAAGAGAGAAGAGCTGTATGATGACGATGTATTTCTATTTCTTGTATTTTATTGTAATTTCCTGACCTACTATTTTTCCTCCAAAAACTTAAATGAAAGAATATTTGTGTTACAGTTCAGTGAGAGAAAACAAGGTGCAATGTTGCTGAAGTATCTGAATGTATATAGATTTATGTGAAATAGTATAGATGTAGCAACTCAAAAGTTCCCGTGTTTCCATGACGGGTCCCTGGCTTGGCCGGTTCTTCACAGGCCCTTCGCAGGTCCGTGACGGTAATGTAATCCCCCGCGATGATGTAGACCCTGACTTTCCCGACTGGAAACGCCCTTAAAGGGATAGTTCGGGATTTTTGACATGAATCTGTATGGCATCCCCGTCAGTAGTGTCGCACATCCACACCGACTTACCCCCGACAGTGTCCCGTGGGCCGAGTTCTGTCCAGGTTTGGTCAGTAACGAAAGTAGTCCTGCAGGTTTGCTGGGACACTTAAATAAAACGTTTTTCTTCTCAAAACAACATGTGTTCAAAAGAGTGATTTATTTGTATCACAAAACCGATGTCCTCGAAAAAGTCACACTTCGTAATCACTTGGCCCTACTTTCTCTCTTTTTGTATCCCTGCGCTGCTGCAAGTGGCCGCTACTGTTTAGTTTTGTTCGCGGACGAGTGCCGCGTCGGAATGGGGCACTTTTTCAAGCGCCCCATTCCGACCAGGCTCTCTCCACGCAGCCCAGCCCTCGTCTGTCATCTTGCAGCAGCGCAGAGATACAAAAAGAGAGAAAGTAGGACCAATTGATTACGAGGTGGGACTTTTTCGAGGACATCGGTTTTGTGATGCAAATAAATCACTCTTTTGAACACATGCTATTTTGAGAAGAAAAACTTTTTATTTAAGTGTCCCAGCAAACATGCCGGACTACTTTCGTTGCTGACCTAACCTGGACAGAACTCGGCCCACAGGACACTGTCGGGGGTAAGTCGGTGTGGCTGTGCGACACTACTGACGGGGATGCCATACAGCTTCATGTCAAAAATCCCGAACTATCCCTTTAAGCAGCCTGGCCGAAAACCATCTGCAACGCCTCATTTGTCCACGGGGAGGAGCAGTGATTGTAATGTTCTGCTCTCACCGTAGACTGTGTAGAGACACCTGAACAGATACGCTGGGCTG
Organism: Nibea coibor; assembly: GCA_023373845.1. Lineage (NCBI taxonomy): Eukaryota > Metazoa > Chordata > Actinopteri > Sciaenidae > Nibea > Nibea coibor. The sequence continues at coordinate 3,587,789 of CM041724.1, forward strand.
AGCGTGTGAGCTGATCAGCTGAGACAGAGCACAATCATGGATATGACTAGCGGTGCAACAGATCATTGTTGATCTGCGATCCATTTATATCGCTCCCCACACACCGACACCAAGTGATCCGCGGATCGGTTGATGAAAAAAATAAGTTGTGATAAGACAACACTGAGGCCCTTCTGCAGCCGCTGGCGTACAATAACATGCCCACCTCCCCCTTTCAAATAAACTGGTAATTAAAAAAAAAAAAAAAAAAAACTCCGCTCGTATCTGCAGCTCTGACATGGCAGCCCCGTAACATCTGATGGACCGTGAGTTTCTTTGTAACTGTTTTTAAGGGCCATACACACTCAACAAAGGCAAGCAAATCAAGCAATCAAAATAGTATAATAATAAAACTTTATATCCAATTAATTGTTGTTGTTGTCGTTTAGCAACAGTAGCCAAGTTCTTGCTGCATGGAGTTGTGCATTTATGGTTCAATTTATTTATGTGGGATTTAACATACAGGATGGACAAAAATGAAAATACAGTAAATGAGTCATCCTCCTGTTCATGAACATGCTACTCAAATCTGCCTCATATCACAAGGCTACTATATAGTACACGGTAGTCAAACCAGCCATTTTCTGCTCTGTGATTTGTGTGACAGTGGGAGACCAAAAAACCCATTAAGTGCAAATAAAAGATTGAGCAAAGAGAATGCTAGTGAGGTGCAAGCTATGTCATCTCCAGGTAAAAACTGTAAAAAGATTCTGTGAGAGAAGCTTCATCTTCTGGTCATACCCTGTAATTAAACAAATAGGTGGAATTACAGTAAAAAAAAAAAAAAATAGCCCAGGAGAAGGAGGGGGGGGCTCACTCCAGCCGCTGGAATTTAGCAGGTAGTTGGCAGGAAGATGGCTGGAAGACGGCTGCCATTCAGCTTTCGGCTTGGAGGGGAACTTTTGAGTTGCTACTACTGTAGTTCTCAAATTTCCCTCACCACACTTCACAGTTCTTATCAATCATGAACAATGATGACTAATTGAAAAAAAAAGATCTAAGTTGAATTTAGGTGAAATAATCTTAGTTTCACTTCATATTTTCCCCAGTTCATGATTTTATGACCCCATTTTGAGAACCATACTCAGTATACACTGAGTGTATACCTGGTGAGCAGTTCCGTCTGCAGCCTCTTCTCCTCTATCCTTTTATGCTCCTCTTCTTTATTCTTCCTATCCTCCTCTTCCTCCTGCTTCTTCCTACAAAGATACTCTATCCTCTCACTCTCATCCATCTCCTGTAGGTTCTTGTTCTCCTCCTCCTGCCTTCTGTCATCTTCCAGGCGAAGACGCTCTAATTCATCTGGTGGGGACACAACATAATTTTCAGTCAACAGGATAATGCAACTGCAGTTTAGAAGTGCCAGTAGCCCTTTATCAAGCCCCACTCACCTCAGCAGTTTACAAATAACCTGCAGATTAACCACTAAAAATGCAGAGTAATTTTTTGAAAAAGACAGAAGTAAAAAAAAAAAAGCTTCTACTTCTTTTAAAACTCCCTCTGCGGGTGACATTTTAGGAATTCATATATAGAATTATTAGCTGTTTTATTGGAGTACATGATTGAACAGCCAATCACATGCAGGGGCTGACTCTGCTCTATTTGTCTTGATTGACATAAAAACTTTGTGATGAAAAGTGACATTATTAAATAAAAAAGGAAAAATGGCACTGTGAATTATAAACATAATGAAGAAACTTTAAAAAATTATGAATAAAAATCTGTTCTTGTGCATATTCAATTATGTAACAATAATATACAATATACAATAATATATTGTCTGTTTATATCATTATGTATTTCATCATGTCTTCATGATTTATTAAAATTCAAGACCTTAGGTCTTGTATTCTTTCTTTCCGTTTCATCCTCTGTTCCTACTCGCCTCACTCTCTTCCTTCCTATTCTTTTTGTCTCCTCCTCTCACTGTCACCTTTCTTCCGCTGTTCCTCCTCCTCTCTCAACTTCTGCAGTCGCTCCATCTGCCGTCTCTTCTCCTCCTGTCTCCTCCTCTCCCTTTCTCTTTGTGCCTGTTCCCGTCTAGCTCGCTCCTGCATCTCTTCCACACGTTTCCTCTGCTCCTCTTCTTCTGCCAGCCTCTTCAGCCTGGAGTTGGAGATTAAGTTGTAATGAATTCATCAGTTAAAACTAGTTTGAATTTTGCATCTTACGGTGGCCCCTCATGGTCAATAAAAAGCTGTCTTACAGTTACTATCTGAATGTGTTGCAAATTATGAAGAAAATCACCAAAAAGAAATTCTGTGTAAATATTTGTTTCTGTCCAATATAGTTACTGGCAGTCATAATTGTTCCTGTCAAGATAAATAGATTACATCATTGTAGAAGAACAGGAAGCAAACACATCTATGCTACTGTAGAAACATGTTGGTTCAACTTGAAAGAGATATTGATTTTGATCTTCTTTTTTAACTGCTTCTCACAAAATCAACCAACTGTGTGGGAGTTTAACACCAAATAACTGGAAAAAAAAGATCTAGCTGCTTTGAATAATCTCATAATCTCAATATCCTGTGAAAACATATGTGCCTGTGATCATGGTACAGTATGTACTATGTGGTGATGTGATGTGATCCCTGTTTCAGGTCTGTTTTAAAACAGTTGTTTTGAAGTAATCACTCCTCCTATCCATACTGGTCATAAAAAATCCCTTTAATAACCTATTATGAGGCTTCCTTAGTCTAATTAATCAAATTAAGTAAACATGCTTTTGTCCCTATTTATGTTTCCATGGAGAGCTATAAACAGCTGAAGCCTCATTTTAGCTTTATATCTATAAGGTCTGTAGAATAGACCTTATAGATATAGTCAATAAACCTTTTTCACAGCAACCATTTTGACATGTTGAAATAGTCAACACGGGTGTTTCCAGTGATACTAAATAAGGTTCTGTTCCACTTGGTATCACTGGTAAAACCTGTGTTTACCCTACTATTTCATGTTAAAATGGCTGCTGTGAAAAAGGTTTATTGACCCACTGCAATCCTAAAGCACGTCACTTACATTGGTAAGGGATTAGGAAGAGATCTTAATGGGCAGTATAAACCGAGAATGATTATTCTAAGCAAATCATGTTTCAGATCATATAAGCACTTGACATCTAATCCTGTAATGAATTCATCTTAATAATTTTGTACCCTTAAAGAAAATGTATGACCTGAGTTCCTCAGTTCTCTTCATCCTCTCCTCCTCCAGCTCACTCTTCATCCTTTCCTCTGTCTGCTCCCTCTCCTGCTGCTTCCTCTCCTCTTCCTCCTGCTTCTTCCTCTTCCTCTCCACTTCCTGCCTCCTTTGCTCAGCTCGCTGAGCCAGATGGAGAGCTACAGCCTCCTCCTGTTGCTCCTGACGCTTTCTGAGCCTGGATGACTAAAACACACAACTTTTGAGTAAAATAAGTGGAATAATTAGTATTATATCAATATTAATAATCATAACAGACAAAAACATATTATGGAAATTAAGTTGTTTTCTGTAAAGTTGTAAAGTCTATAAATTAACAACCAAACTGTTATTTTAAGTAATATGCCAGTGATGACAAAATTCAAGTTGTTTCTCATTTTTGTATAGCAAAAATGTGGTATGATTTATACTGTTTTTTTTTTTTTTTTGCTTACTTAAATTACATATAAATTGACATAAACTGACAATAATGATCTCTAACCCACCATGCATAAACACATACATGCCAATGAATGAGACAATAAAGTAAAAAAAAAAAAGGATAACAGGATAACAAACTGAATTAAAGGGTGGCTGTGGCTTAGGTGATTGTCAAGTAATTCTAGTAGAAGTCTTGAGTAAGATATTGAACTCAGACAGCTTTGGAAATTCTGTAAAATAGTAAGTAATAGTAATAGTAAGTGATAAAGTATTTCTCTGAAAAAAAAAACTGGACTGAAAATCTCAGTAAATCTATAGATTTAGACATTTATTTGTGTTATGGTATTCTACTTTAATTTTATGGTTTTGATTTGACAGCTGGCACTGCAAGCAAGTAAAAGTACTGTGCACCATAGGTTCCTACCAACCTCTGGCTTCACTGGGTTCAACATCAGCTGTTCCTCTCTTATCATGACAGTCGAACATGATGACAGGCGGCCACATGATGAAGTGAGTCCCATGGCGCTGGTTGGCACTGAACCTTCACAGGAAGAGGCAGCAGACCGCCTTAAGCTCCTGTGATTAAATTGAGATGTAGCAGCAGTAGACCTGAGTGAGCTCAATGATCGGATGCTGCTGTGTTTGTCAGCATTTGTGGAAAGATGGTCTGTGTCTGTGTCTTCCTCTGAATTTGGTTTGGTTTTGTCGCTGTGTGTTGTGGACTGCCTTTTGGTGGATTTTAGGTTAGACGACTCTTTAATTTGCTGATTAATATCCACCTCCTCTTTCTCAAGGGGTTCCTCAGTGTTTCCTATGAGAAAAGAAAAGGAAAATGAAAACAACAACAATAAAATCAGGACTGCATTTTTTCATCTTTTCATCACAAATCTCAAAATGATATTTCATGTTTTGCATTCTGTGCTCTGATAGATCTATGCTGGCAAAATCTTTGTGGAGAGCTTTTATCGTTCTTGTTACCTGGAAGTCCTCTACAGAAGGAGTCGCATGTCTTACCAACAACTAAATCTTTGTGTTTCCACCTTTCTTTCCTCCTCGTCCTCCCTCCTGCAGACTCTTCCCTTTGACTTGCCACTTCAACTCGCTCGTCTTTCTTCTCCTCATTTATCTTCACTTCTCCTCTCACTCCTTCCCTGTCTGTCACCTTTTTCTAAAAAAGAAAATTAACTGTAAACCTGAAGTCTCAGTGTAAGCATTATCTTAGGTAGATACAGGTATTTTATTTTATTTTTATTTTTTTTTGGTATTTCAGAGTGTATTTAAAACTTATATAAATATTTTACTTTAGAAATGTGTTAGGAGGTATTCATTTTTTATGATCACTTTATCTTGTGCTTGATTGATATGTTCTTCTCAAGCTGACTGGAAGCAATGACCATACTACCTCACTGCATTACTAAGTATGAATCTCATTAGTAAATTAATTAGTCAATTGATAATCACCACAGAAGGGAGGACAGCATTGTCCTGACTTTTCTCTGCTTCTCTGTCAGTCCTCTCTTCTTGTTTCTGTCTCCTGGTTGATTGAGCGTCACTTCCAGTCTTTTGTCTCTGTGATCTTCTTTCCTTCCTCATCTTGGATGTCTGTCCGTCTGACTCTGAACTTGTCAGATCCCTTTTCCTAAATAAATGGAGTGTGTGAATATATGCAGCTTGTTACGCATTAAATAAATAAAGGACTTACAAACTAAAGTGTCTGCATTGTTTTAATCTTGAGTATTATAGTTAGAGTAATATAGTTCACCCTGTAGTTATTGCAGCTTCCTCAGCATCTTCCCTCTTGGTATTCTTCCTCTTTTTGTCCACAGCATCCTTTGTTATTGCTTCATTTGGATTGATTTTTTGTTCACTACACGATGAATTGTCTTTAAACTGTGGCTCTCTGGACAAACAGACAAGCAGTAAATGTTTAACATTTTAACACCAAACATTTTTTGGACCAAGACCTTTGGCAACACAATTCTGCTAAAGACGCACAGACAAAATGAAATGATAGACTCAACATTCACACTCAAAGTTCAAAGTGAAGTATACCAACCCTGGCTGATGTGATCCAGACAAATGGCTAGTCCGTCCTGTATTGCTCAGTTCTTCCTCTTTGTCCTCTTCCTCTGCCTCAGTGTTGCCTCCACTTTGCTCCTCCTTTCCTACATGCTCCCTAAGAGGAGGCATCCTAATGTTGTTTTTAGCATCTCTTTTAGGCCTCTTCCATGCTTTCGTCACTGTCTCTGTAGTCTTTGTTTTTTTCTTGGTCACAGCCACTGGAGGTTTACCTGGGTCTGTGTGGCTGCTGGGTGAGCATGCATTAGTCTCTGTTGATCTATGGGGATCTAAGAGCTGGTTGGAGACCACAATTGTAACAAATAGTGACAGAGGTTAAGACACAAAGAATGCTTAATGTCTAAATACCAAAATCAAATCTTGGATTTTTGTGTGTTCTTGTGTTTCTTGTGTTTTGTTCAGCTCCATTAGACTTCACTGTTAAGCAGAACATCTGCAAATGAAAGAGAACTAAAATAAAAATCAATCAGTTCACCTTATGTTTAGACTGATCATGCTGGTCCTTCACAGGAACATCTGTGTTCAGGTCCACTCCTCCCTCTGCACACATATAGAATGAACAGACAGACAGATTTTTGAGTAGATTAATGCTGACTGGGAAACCACACTGGGCACGTAGCATCCCCTGTTTTGATCTGCTCTCCCCTGCAAACCCCAACAGGAGTATTTTAGCACCTTCCAGACTTTAACTTTTTTCTTTGCTACATGTGCGTCTAAATATGCTTCTAAATATATAAATACATAGTTTCTCTTTTTGGCTGTTTTGTAAAATCTGAATTTTGCAAAACAGCCAAATTTTGTGTTTTATTTTGAAAATTGACCATATGTCAATCTGCTCTGTGCAGATTGACATGGGCTGCTTGCAGCATCCATCAAAAATTTGAACAGCTGTGTATTGTAAGCGGAGCCAAGCACAGAAATGCTTGCATTGACTAGAACGCCTGCAATCAGCTTCAGTGGCCGTGGTGCACATGGAAGGGTCACTTCTGTGCCTGATGGAATTTGGCTGTATGAAAGTGTCTATTTTGAAGTTGCTTACAGTTATATAGAAATAACCTTGGTGTCCTGCATTCCCTCAGTGCATCGTGATGTCAGAGGTTCTTCTAGCCCTCCCAAAATAAAGGAATGTTATCTTTACGATAATTATTATTATCATGTTATATAAACATTTTTGACAATAAAGTCAAAGTAACTATTTTCATCAGTAATAAACTCAATAAAAATGTATTTATCTCTTTATGACAAAGATCACAGTTTTTTATTGCATCATCAGTTCCTGTGCAGAAGACTCAGACTCCACTGCTGCAAAGAAAGTGTGCTAAACATCATATGTGCTTTGATGCAGGCCTGAAGTGAAGTTAAAGGAGCTCTGCAATGACTGTGTGTGTGTGTGTGTGTGTGTGTGTGTGTGTGTGTGTGTGTGTTTGTGTGTCTGTGTGTGTGTGTGTGTAGACCTGTATGTGTATGTTCAGGCTGCAGGACAATGACCCAGGGTAACTTCTCTCCTTCTGCAGACAAAACCTGGAGAGCTGAGGGGCAGACAGAGAGACTTAGAGATAATTATCGCAGGTCTTTACACTCCTTAATGTTGTCTGTGAGTCTCTCCTCTCCAGATAAGTGTGCAGATTTTGTATTTCTTGGACATCACGCCTCATTGGAGTACCTTGCTGTGGTGTGTCACTATTACCCTGTGGTGGCTCCTGGCTGTTGTCATGCAGTGACAGCTGAATGATCTCCCCATCAGGACCTAGGATCAGGCTGCCAACAGATTTGTCATTCTGCAAATCTGGCAAAACAGAACAACTGTGAGAAACAAAGACATAGTCTCTTTGACAGACGACGAAAGTCTAACATCATCTCTCATCCATATATTTATTTCACAAACTTGTCCAAGAAGTTGTGTAACCAAATAGTAAAACATTTCATTTATGGAAAATTATAAGTCATGTTCATATTTTATCTTTCTATCTTCATTCTACCGCTTCTATTTCACAATCACAATCACTAATCATAAAATGGCAGGAAGTAGTAAACCCATATGAGGAAGATATGTAACAAAGACATATGATGAAGATATGGTGAACAGAATATTAGTTTTGCATTAATATTTTTTTTTTCATTTCCTTTAAACTCCAAAGTCATTCAGATTAAGCGTTGCCCTCTAAACAAGTTAGAGCTCTCTGTGTCTAAGGATTAGAGGGCGTTGATTGCTATGCAGATTGTAAAGCCCTGTGAGAAATTTGTGATATAAATAAACTGGACTTGACCTGACTATCTGTACAAAAAAATTGGCACAAGCAGCCCATTGGACAGAAATAGTAGTAGCAGTAATTCTGTTACAGTTCCTCATACCTCTCAGCTCCAGAGGCAGAATGCCCCTAACCACACCTCTGTTAGCCTCAGTGGATTCACAGGGATCTTTGACGTCAAGTAGTTGGTTCTGTAAGAAAGCCAAAGAGGTCTGCTTGCCTGGGCCTTTCCGTCCTGCAACACAACCCAACACTCCTACTGGAGGTGGAGGCTCTGAAGGAGATGACATGTGTGAGTGAATCACTTGGGATGTAGTTTGTGCTTTGCATGCAATACTTGACAGCCTTTCCACTTCCTTAGAAGTAACAGATGTCATTCCAACAGAGTGAAATGAAATGCATTGTGTTACATGTGCTTTGCATATATAAGGTCTTCAGCACCACGCAAACTTCTAAAATAAGATCTTTAGAGAGGTAACTCACCTGATAGAACATTCACCACATATACCAAGAGTCCTAACCACAGCAGCCCACAACCCTTTTCAGCATACCCTCTGTTGCCCTCTTCCCTAATCAGTCTCTGTTAAGCTATCATCCAAATCTAGCTTAAAAAGTCCAAAAAATAAGATTTAAATGTTGTTGTTTTTTTTATTAATCTGAACAGGAAATAGCATCACTCTAGCATTGCAAGTAAGACTGCGATTACAAGGGAGTTATTATACTCTATTCACTGACTAGTGAATAGAACTAGATTCAATTTTTGTGATAAAACTAAAAAAGAAATGTCACATCATACATCAGGTTCAGAAACTCAATTCCAGGATCTGTTATAAATCTGTCTATGTTGGTGGCAGCCCATCCTAAGTTGATTCTCTTTTTTTTGTTCTGTAAATAAACTTCTTTTTGATTACATTGTACACCGTTATTCAATTATATGTTACTTCCCCCATCCCCTGGTCCAACTGGGGACGTAACAGTCTATCAGATTGAATTCATAATGTCACATAAATATGCCAGCTTGGTGTTTGTATGTGTGTGCTACCTTCTCCTGGCTCCAGCTGAATTATAGAGCTTTTCTCAGAAGGAAGCCTTGCTCCTCCTCCTGCTCCTGCTCCTCCTCCTGCTCCTCCTCCGCCTCTGCTTCTGCCTCCTCCCTGCCCTACTGTCTCTTTATTAGAGTATCGTCTCTCTATTTTTGCTCCTCCTTGTTGCTTTCCATTGATCCCATTGTCTGAAAGACAAAGAGAAAGATCAGAATATAACACAATATAATTCAAGTTATCACTTTTCAAATGGACAGAGAGATTAGGCTTGACTAAGCACGAACAATTGAGAATACTTTCAATTACATGACAAAATAATAAAATATTATACCTATACTGAATTTAAAAGTCTCAAAATATTTCTCCTGAGCTCTACAGTGTCTTCCTCACTAATTTAATTAAATAAATAAAAAAGCTGCAGTTCTCTCTGTTTTAGATTGAATGCCTATGGCATCAGTACCAACATTTATTGCTGGAGTTGGTCTTTTCAAGAATATACTGAGTAAGTATATTCTGTGTATTACCCTCCTTCCGAGGAAACACCATAGGAAGCTGATGGAGTTGTGACGACACTCGATTTAGATTTTCTTGGGATTGATATCCAACTCTTTCTGCCTTTGGTTGGGCATCCCTTTGAATCTGAGCTCGGACAGCCTCACCCGGGATAACAGTATGACTCTCTTCTATGGGAGGTAGGTGATGTTCATGGTGTTCATCATTGCTGGGTCCCTCCCACCTTGGCTGAAACATTCAACAGACACGTCTGCTATTTCGATGTTTAACGCACAGGAAATGAAATGCCACATTAAGCAAAAATTCAAATAAATCCAATAGTAATGACCTGGAAATGAAAACATAAAAAAATGCATGTGCATCTTTGTATATTTCTAATTTTGCAGTGAGTATTCTACTCTGATATTTAAAGGAGCAGTGTTTAGGATTTAGTGTGTAGCTGCTGATTGTACCCCACTCATTTCACCCTCTCCATTTTAGTGTGAAGGTGAAGCTATGGTGACTCTGAAACATGTAATAAACACACACACACACATGTTGTGGAGAAATTGCTGAAGTCAAAGGTCAGTGGTGAGGTCAGGAAGAAAGAAAGTGTTCAGGAGCCTCTGATGTCTTATGCTGTATTATTTATTAACACTTGATCAAGGAGAATTAGAGACATTCTCATAAAGCATCAGAAGTGCCTGAGTCGGTCTCACATTCTGCCCAACTCATGCTGGTGGATAGACTTTAAACCCCGAGATAACATCACAAACACTATACGCCCTGAATTAGGTAAAAGAGAATGCTTTTACCAAGGATGGTGTCTTCGTCAACATGATTTAGTCTGGAGACACAGATGTCTGTTTACGCAGATTGGAATGTCAGTGGCAAGCTGTCTATTATGTCTAAGCATGCAGCTCCAGAGTCCTTCGACCCTGGCCTCCCAGTGTTGAGATAGGACGACACCTGCTACTGCCAGCCAAAGACAAACAGCTAATACTGCTGAGGACCTCAAGGCCCACATGTGACTTCATGTAACCTTGTATAATGTCTGTATGTTTGTGCTTTTATTATATTCCATTTAAAAGTATGTATGTGTCACTCAGAGCACTACAAGAATAGAAAATTCCATAACAACACACACACACATAAGGCCTCTGTGTTTAGTTTGTCTGTTCTAGGTTACTGCAGAAACAAATTCCTAATCCTAAATCTTGCACATTGGACCTTTAAAATATAAAGCAAAAACAGTGTTTCAGTCAAGGAAATACAATAAAATGTTGATTAATATTAATATAATAATTATTAATTAATTAAATGTCACTAAAAGAGAGAGGATATATGTCTCTCTCTTGACATAAAATATATTGATTTAAATTGTCTACCAGATCAAACATTTCATGTCTCTAACAAGTTTTGTACATATGCGGTCCCTCTATCTAGAGCCCTAACAAAAAAAACCCAGTCGTACACAAGAGCAGATATATGTATCATTTCTAGGTGAAAACCTACTAAATTAAATATTTGCAAACTGTGTGTGCTGAGCTACTGTAAATGCTTATCTTTCCATCTATGCTTTCGGTTGTCTATTGTGATAAATAACACTGTATGTTGACTAACATGTTTTGGCCCTATTCTTGCGGTCTCACCCTGTCTGACTTCTCAAAGAGTCCATGACAGACTGAATGTCCCAGTGTCAGAGGAGGAAGGAGGCCTGTGCAGAGGAAAGTAATCAGAGAATCAGGGTTACCAACATATACTGAAAAGTTGTAAAAGGTAAAGGTTTGGTTTTAATATTTTGGCGTTGCTACTTCTTTTTTTTAGTAGTCCTTCTTCTGCTGTAGCATCTGTTCCACCTGATTTGACTAGAGAGCAGTCAGAAAATACACTTTTTAATCTAAATACTAAAGTGGAAGGTAGACACATGATAACTGCTTGTATCTCAGGACATCTAACTGACTTACTGTATTACACTAACCTCTGTTCTAAGCTCATTTTTGTCTATTATGACAGATACACACCTGTCCTCCCATGTCTGTTTACACTCATAGATCTTTCATCGTTGCCTTCATCACTGGTTGTTGTGTCTTGAATGGAACAACCTTGATCTTCTGAGGCACCACGGACACAGATCATGTTTGGATGATGGTGCTCCGCTTCAATATCTTGATGGCTTGTTTCAATTTGCCCTGAATTTTCAGTATGTTGCGGACTCATGTCTAAATAAGCCTGCAGTTAGTAGGAAATACATTTGGTTAATGGATTAAACAACATCATAATAGCATTGTTGCAATAACTCACACTTCCTAAGATAAAGAAGATCTAAAAAAGATGCCTTTAGACGTAACCTCAGACAATAGTCACCTGAGGCTCTTCCTCAGAGGAGACTCCTACATAGTGTAACCAGGGTTGAGGCTCCATCTGTGGAGGAGGAGTTGTGCAGGTACTGGGTATTTGGAGAAACAGATCCAGCCTTACTCTCTTCTTGTTGCACACCTCTCCATCTTTATCTGCAGAGAGGCTAAATATTAGAATCTAATCATAGTATGTTGGTTTCAATAGGTTTGTAAGAATTAACTTGGTTGCATTCTTCTACTTTGTTTCAGTTTAATTTCAGTGGAACAAAGTATGTCAGTACACAGATACACACTCTGTTATTCAGCTTGCATAGTGCGTTGTTTTTAAATCAGATTTGTTCCATTTTCCTTGATCACAACAGCATACTACTGTATAAAAAGTGATCCGATCAGGGTTTCCAGTGTTACAATGTTGTAACACTGGAAACCCTGATTGGATCACTTTTGTAGATACAAAGACTCATGTATATTTTGCCCCACACTTAATTTTGCGGCTTTGATTTGGACTTTGAACTCTGTATCAGTTTATCAGAATCAGGTTTATTGCCAGTTTTTCACATAGAAGGAATTTGTCTTGGTGTTTTTCTATCATTTTTACCTTCAGGTTGATTCTTCAGTTGTTCAGTGTTTCTCTCAGCAGCAACCCACTGGGGATTCAACTGTACAAGCAACTCTGGGTTGGACTGTTCTTCTGTGGTGGGAATTAACGAAGGATTGGGACGATGGAGGTCTGGAGCAAGAGGGAGATGAAAAGGAGGAAAGGAGGTCGCACCAAGTCTGGAGTATGTGAACTGGAGGGAAGACAAAGATTAGATTTGTAATATGCTATAGTAGCAAAAGATGGACAAGACCGTAAAATGACTGGCAAGTAAAAATGAAGCAAAAGGTAGGGTTAGGGTTAGGGACTGCTCCATTAGGGGAAACGTTTAGAGTGCCAAGCCTGAAAACAGTAAAGGACACTGGTGGGCATTAAATAAACTGCAGTCAGCAGTGTTGTTGTTTGTTCTAGTGTGCACACTTGGTCTCCATCGACATTATTTCTAAGCTAAACCTTGGCAAGGTGCACTGTAGGGGAAATGAAGAGAGGCAAGGCACTCTGGAGCTGGCTTACAGGTCACATCCATTGTATTTTTCATTTCACAGCCTGTGACAGGAAACCAAGAAAGTCAGAAAGATCTAATTGTTTAAAGTTATATTATATATGTGCATACAGTAGCAAGCAATGTAATGACTTCACATAGTACCTTTAAATAAATATATCAAATTGATGAAGTCAGTAAATAATGTTGACATTGGTCCTATCAACAGCAATTGTCTGAATACAATATATTACTACTACTATTACTACCAATGTAGAACAGGGCTTACATGAATATATATACACATATACAGTACTTGCACAACATACATACATATTTACCTATAATTATTCCTGGTCTATTGCACCTACCTGAGTGCTGTAATTCAAAATGGCTGCTGTTAGTTCTTTGAGGGTGCTAAGCTGTTGTTCCAATTGTTGAGTGTACCTCTGAACAGCACACTTCTTTCTGTCTCTGGTGTCTGAGTGACAACTAGTTTCCATAGTAACAAGGTCCTGGAAACAGAGGAAGGTGAAAAAAAAAATGAAAATAAAATTCTTGGTTTTCTGTATGTGAAAGGTATATGTATTTCATTATAAAGTTTCCAGTAGAAATTTGGCAGTTGTGTCTGTCTTGTTTACTGCCCCTTGCCAAATATCCATTGTTACTTTAAGTCTATAACTGCAGTTGCTTGAATACATGCACAGAGTTACCTTGGAGTAGAGCAGAAGCGGGCCCCTACGAGTGCTGTAAGTCTTTGGGAGGGTTGACTCTGCCTCCACACGTAGATGACCACTGTTGGACAGTTGCAAGAAAGAGTCCTGGGATTTCCAGATGTAGTAATCCTGTTGGTCAATAAATCGATTATATTTATTCTATGATAAATGGAATGGTTGTTTAATGAATGTCTGGATTCATTCATTGGTTTACTAATTAATTAATGGATTAATTGCTGATACAAGTGAAGGATGGTTCAATGCAGATATAGACAGTAATCCAGGAACAATATGACCAATATGCAACTTAAAGCAAGATTACATAGAAATTGATATTTTGTAATTTAGCACCCCATGTTTCAGAGTGTAATATATATTTTACTTTCCATCAGAAAATTCTGTAAATTTCAGAGACTTGATGTGGAGGATACCAGAGAAAAAAAACATTTTTTCATAAAATATGATTAGTTTCACTAAAATTCTGCAGCAGAAGGTACCCAGATCACAAAGTTACATTGTGCAAAAATAGGTATATGGGCCGCAGAGCAGGAATGACAGAGACACCATTCATCCAACAAGTCAGTGTGGCATCAGAATAATTTCTATCTTAATTTAAAATCTCTTATTTTATTGTTGCAAAGCTATATAATTTTGTGTAAGTGTGTTACGAATTTCAATGCTAATACTAATATGCATTCCAACATTAGAACTATTACAGGCTTTGTGAGTATGTGAGAACCTGCGGTGTGAAGCAGACATCCAGCCGTCCATCATATCTCCCTGTCTTTCTGTTGGATGAGATGAATCGACCACACCCCCGACTCAGCAGGGACAAAGACAAATCCTTCATGATGTCACTTTGTCCTGGAGGACAAGACTAAGGTTATTCCATAGATTCCAAAGTAAGCAGGGTAACAATGCTAGAGCTATATACAGACTTGATTTGGTACTGTTATATAGTATTTGGATCAAAATTATCAAGTTTATGTTGATGTTATATTGTCGAGTTTTCTTTTTCAGTCAGTCAGCCAGTTTTGATATGCAGGTGCAACAACTCTTGCCAGCAATTGTGAACCTAAGTGTGAACATATCTTTTATTGTATGTGTTGTAATGTGAAAGGCCAAATCCATGCATACCCTGCTAATATGTGTTGGGACAGACTCCATGCCCTTCAAACATATATAGGAATAAGGGTATAACAGTTATTATTTTCTAAGAGATGTGGCAAATCTCTCCAATTGTCCAAGTGAGGAAGGCCCTGTACAGATACTTCAAAAAAGGTTTACCTGACCTGAAGCAGAGTGCAAAAAACAGTTTCATTTTTACAAAGAAATGGAATTCAGTCTAGCCATTCACACAAGATAAAGAGTATCTTGAGAGTATATATGATATATAATGATGCATAATTTCATTTCAAGTTCATGTAATGGTTAAAAACGTTAAAGAGTATTAGAATTCGGGATTTTAAGTAATTTGGTACAGGTTGATAAAAAGGCGTACTTCCCCTTGAAGACCGTATGTGTGCATCGGAGATTCTGTGCATTTGTTGTGACCGAGCAGTCAGAGCTTGGAGCGGTGGAAGCTAACGGTTTTCTTACCTGCTCCGTTTTTGTTCTTTTAGTTACAACAAGTGTGTTAGCCAGTCACAATGATTTGTATCTCAGTGAAACCTTAACCTTGAAAAAAAGTAATAAATCAGTTTATATGTTTCTTTATTACAAAAAACGTTTCTGAAGTGGATTTTTTCCTGATCTCTACAACTGGGCTTGCTACAGACACTGCCTGTGGAACATAACTTTTTGCTAGAAAAGGAGGACAGAGTAAGCCATCGCGAGCTCTAAGCTTTTCAACCTCTACAGTAATATTGGAGGAAAACTGTAGTCAACTATAATAAGCATGAGATGCTTTATCAACCTTGCATTAAACAATAAGAAATTGACTTGACGGTAAAATGTGTCAATATAAAGGGCCTGGAAAAATGATGAAAATGATGATGATTTTGAAAAAGAGCGATAGCTTCCCATATACTAAATCTTTTCCAGATTCATACTTCATAAGTCGTTCTGGACACAATGGTATTTATTTGTATTTGCATTATTTGTATTGCCTGCCTCACACTTGCCTTATACTATAAGGACAATATTGCCATTATGCAACAATTGGATACAAGCAGATAGAAAAAAAGAAGCAAACATGCAAGAAAAGTCATGAATCATCAAGCTTTTCCAGTCCTCACTCCAACAAAATCAGTGATTGGATACAAAATGTATTTAGCTAATCCTTGTCACATCTTCTTGCTTTGTATTGTGTTCTATAGCAGAAATACATATTAAAAGAGAAACACTGGACATACCTGCTGTCTCCCTGACAAAGACTGCCCTGCATGTGTGTGTATGTGTTCAGTCCCTGTTGCTAGGCTGTCCAGAGTTGGTACTTTGTGTTTCTGTTGCCATGGCTGCAGTAACATACCTTGGACACATACATCATTTGGACTTTCTTTTGTTAAGTCAAGTTCTACTCTCCTCACATAATCATTTGAAGCCTCACATTGCCCATCCCATCACCTTTGTTTCATGGATAGAGTAGCCCATTGTACAATAACAGTTAAAAGGTTAAAGGTACACCTGTGCCATAGTTATGCTGTTCAGTCAGCATGTTTGATACATTTAATGTTACTCACAATATCAATTTTGTACAAATATGAGTTAATTCCACTGTCTTCAAAAAAGAAATCATCCCAGCCCAGAACAGAATATCCCACAAACATGGTCAGCATAAATAAACATTACCCTGGTGAGGATAGTGGTTACAGATAATAGATGGATGGATGATTTGAAAAAACAGCCCAGAAAATGATTGCTAGTAAACATTTTGATAAAAACCTTACCAGAAACCTTGCTTTCTTCCCTGTTGTTTCCTCTTGTCTATTTATACAGTAGTTCTTCCTAAATGAAAACCAATATCTATGCAGTCCAACTGCATCTCACAGCATTGGAGTGCTGCTCAGTTGTTCCCCAACAGTGCCTTATATAAATGAATACATTTACATCAGTAAAAATAGATGGATTACAGATACAAAAATAACCTGTTTCTTCTTTTAGATTCAATGTGGACATGGACAGTTTCTGACCTATCTAGCTGATTATATCAGTGAAAAAACAAACAGTGCTGGTGTCTTCACACTCTTTTCATATTCAGACTGAGAATGTTTTAGTAGAAACATCAATATCAAGAATGTTCATCCAAAGTTTTGTGATAAATTCAGCTGTTTGGGGCACAATGATGATATTATGGCTGCATAATTACAACTTTATTCACCGTGGATTTAATCTACTTCCAGCAGATATTCTTGGGTTGTGTTTACATTGTTGCTTCCTGCCAGGACAGGTAGGAGTAGTTTTTTTTACATGTTTTGTAAATAATAAGAAATGAGGTTATCAAATTGTTCATATTAATAAGTACACAGCATTTCAACATTAATAACAGGTAAAGACGGTACACTCCACTCATCTATCTCGCAAGCTCACTGACCTCAGTGCAGTTCACAAACCTGACAGAACTGCGAGTGCTTCACTGGCTGATGCAAGGATTTTATGCCAATAAGTTTGCTCCCTGGGGTGACATGACTGAATTAAACATGACACACACAACACAGGCACTCCACATGACATGGTAAGACCTGGAGGTGGTGATGTTTTTCCAGTAATAGAACTATACTAACTTATACTTAATAGTAGGGTCAACATGGGTGTTATTAATGATGGTTCCATTCCATTTATAGCAGCAGAGACTTTCAACCACAGCAACACCCTGACTCTGTTTGACCTGAATGGAACTGAACTTTCATTTCTATCATTAGTAACACCTTGTGTTTATCTACTATCTCATGTCAAAAAGGTGTATTGACTTGCTGATTTGGTCAGGAAGACCAAGGAGAAATAACACAAAGCGGAAGTTCTTCTACATACCTAAAAGAACATGTTACGTTTTGAAAAATGCACACACATATATATACACCCAGTGGCAATTTTATAGGGTACACCTGTAAAATCTAATGTAATCCAGGACAACAATTAAGCCATGAACTGAAACTGTCAGAGAAATATTAATTTCCCCTCATGTTTGTAAATGGAGAAGACAAAACATTGAACTCCAGTTTGAGACCACTGCAAACTACAGCATCTATAATAAACAAATAGTTTAATACCTCTCTGACAGTGACAGTGACTCTGGATATGAAAGAAACATGAAAGAAACATTTGATGGCTGTAACTGTATAAATAAACCAAACAGAGTGAATTACCACTTCAGGCATTTAATATCAAAAGTAAAAAAATTCCCAGTGTAATTTTCATGCCCCTGAAACTCAGCGCAGCTACTGATTTAAAAAAGGAGTGTTGACCATCACTGACCATCACTGTACAACATAACACGCACACAATGAATGAAATAATGATGTGAACAGCACACACACTGTAACAGTAAACACATTAAAGGTCTTTGTTTGTGGACGAAGTGCATAAACTAGCAGAGTTAGAAGGTGCTGCTCTGCCGAGCCAGAATGTAATCCATCTTCTTTTTCCTTTTAGGCTTGAAGAGTACGTAGAAGAAGATAGAAACCACAGTCACGAAGAAAGACACGGCCACCGCAGCTACCACCAGCCATGTAAACCAAGAGTCTGTGAAGAGAAGAGAGGGACAGAGGTAAATGCATGTTTTGATGACCATACTGTTGTCTTTTATCATGGCAAGGATATGTGTATTATAGCTCGGACTGGCTTTGGTAATGATAACATTTAGTTACTGACTGAGATCTTGTGAACCGTGAAGATGTTTTGTCTCTCATCCAAAAAACTTCAGTTCTGACTGATTGGGTGTTTCAAGAATTTAAATCATAAGTAAGTGTCTGACCCGATTTAAGGACGATTTACATGCTTATCCAAAGTCATACGCACACACACACACACACACACACACACAACTCACCCTCTAGCTGAAGCTGTACGATGACTTCCTGCATCCCTCCTTGGTTCTGAGTGACACACTTCAGCTCTGTTTTCACATCTTCTTCAGTTACAGATACGAAAATCAGCCTCATCTCAATCTGGCAGCTTTCAAACACCCTGGTTACCCTGGAAACAATGAGATGAACAAGTCATGTGGCTATATATATATACACACCATATACCTCAAGGCTGAAATGAGGAAAGACGTTGATGTAATACTCAATTATTAGGAGCTTTAATCACAGGTTGAAAAGGGATGAAACGGAGACGGCACAATTTGTGTTATAATAGTGTAGTTACACTGGATAGATTGGAAAATGAAGTTGACTACTTCTTTGAAAGTTTTTGAATTTGAGTGTAACATCAAGTACTTTTCCTCTGACACCTTTCAGCCACTCACTATAGCTGAAAAGTAGCCTGTGCTCTTTATACGATTTTAAAAACAAATCAACAATTACCTCCTTCCCCCCTGTAGAGCCCGGTCATCAAGGTATGATGACGCCACTGATTGGCCATTGACCAGCCATGTGACCACAGTGGAATCGACTATTTCACACTCAGTGAGCACCGTGCAAAACAGCTCCAGTCCTGAACCTGAATGAATTCAGAGATGAATGGACATTACGCTTCTGTCTGTAGGACAATCTACTCACTAAAGCATTTAGCATGAGAATAAATATCCATTATATTATCACTCACCATGGGACCTTTCAAATATGGTTCCATTCTGTGGCGACATAATCACAGGTGGTAGAATTACTGGAGCTGAGACAAAAAGAAACACATACAATCAGTATCATCATCAAAATGATTGAGTACAGGGGAGAATCGCAGAATCCACAAGTTAAAAAAATAAACACAAACAGATCCCCAAAACTCACTGTGAACAGTGCTGCTGCTACTGCTGCTGCTCAGCCCAGGGTCAGAGGTCGTGGAGAGGTCAGGCTCAGTGGTAGCAATTGTGGGGTCGACACCTTCACACATACACACACATTTAGACAAGTGCAAACACATATCCCACAAACAACTCTTCAAATGACTTATTTCACACAAGAATAACAATAACTGATGGCAGGTATCTGAGTTGTCTGCATCTTGTGTGAGCGTCAACAAAGTCAGTGTGTTGCACCTGTTCGGCCAGTAGAGGGCAGGGCATGCCAAAGATTTATGCTGTGATTGTGAGGAAGTAAACGAATGAAGTCTCCAGTTAATCAATTTATATGATTATTACTTATCTGATAATTACTGACTCAATTTGTACCCTTCAGTTATTTTTTGCATTTTTATCACTGAAGGGAGCAGAAATTCAACATTATTGGAGGGATATTGACATTAGTCCTCACTAGTTACACTATATGTAGATAACAAACACTAATATAGACAACAAATCACATGATCTGATAATTCATAATTAGGTTTCAAAATAAAACCTGCAATAGAAAAGTCTCTTAAACTCTCAGACATAAGTCTGGTTTAGCCTTCACTCATGACATCACCCACCTTGCACGTGGAGCAGGATGGCTCTGCTCACTTTGTACTGTTGGCTGTTGATGAGCACTCTGAGCTGACAGGTGTAGATACCTGCATGGGATCGCCTCACAGCAGGGATCATTAGGTCACCTCTATCCCTGCGGAAGGTGCCTCCTCTGCTCAGTTTAAAGTCAGCAGGGCGGGAGTCCTGTCAGGAAGTAACATAATGCATCACTCACAGTGATGGAGGAAGACACTGACAGGGTGAAGATCTAGCTGGGCCCTCCCTTACATGACTGGTGCTGGATGAGTTTTTGGTTCAGTTTCAACAACAGGGAAATATGTTTAGTGTGCTCCAGTATTAGACGAGCTCATCGCTGTGTCGACAACATATTAAGTCTGTTGTACTATAGCACCTCTCCTACAGTGTCCAGTAACAGACTTCACTGTGTCGCACTAAATATAGAAAATGTAGATCATATACTGTAAATAACCCTTAAACAGCATTAAACATGTTTCATTTGAAGGCTTCATGTTGAGATAATGAGCTTTATCACAGCAGCCATTTAGACATGAACTAGTAGGGTCAACACAGTGTTACCAATGAGACTAACTGAGGTTATGTCCATTCATTGCAGAACTTTACCTGTTAAATGTGTAATAATTATTTATTTTTATTTATTATAATTCCTAAATTATTTCTACAAATGTTATTTTTTATGTTGTGTCTAAATACCTCCAAAAAGAAGGAAATGTTTCTGCACTAAATCAACAAAACGTTTGTACAAGTCCTTGAAACAAAGTTGATTTCTAGCGGAGATTGGTTCAGTTTTTGTAACAAGGCTCTGGTTCAAACACACATTAAATTCTAGTCAGCCTGTTGATGAAATGATTGAAACATGAGTGAAGGGTAGAAAACATATGTGCTGTAAGAGTCTATAGTGTGCTGGTCCTCTCACCTTGTACCACTCTATCAGTCTGTCTGTCTTGTTGAAGTCACTTAGAGATGGACATGTGAACGTCAGATTCTGTCCCACAGTGGCTGAGATCGGATAGGACATTTTCTTCATGTCAACAGAGCTGGACTCGTACACATGCAGCGTGATGCTCCCAGTTACACAGTAGGTTTCATTTCTGGATAAGTGAGCAAACAGATACTCAACCACAGGTGACAGGAAGGTGTTTCCTCAGTTATAAGGTTTGAATGCTCATGATGGCAGGCCTCTGGCCACTGAAGTGGGATTAACCAAAAAGTTTCGAAGATGCTGTTTTGTAGCTCACTTTGACATGAACCTCTCCATAGATGCAAGAGGAGAGACACTGCCTTTGCCTACCTGTAGGTGCAAATGTATTCCCCAGAGTCTGAAGCCTTAGCTGGAAGGAACCACAGCTGTTTGTTACTCTGCTGGACTCGCCCCTCGCCCTGATAGCTCGCACTGTCTGTCCCGTTGTCCTTGGTGATGATGTACTTTGCTGCTCGGGGAGCGATGTTGCGTACTTCAAGCACTCTCATGAACATTGGAAAGGAGAGGATGATTGCTTCGCCCTCCACTCTGAATATCTCCACCTCTGGAGACACCAGGTAGCAGCCGTCTGCAGAGCACACAACATTCTAAACTCTTCTATACATACACATATAACAGACTGGATATATACCTGTAAAAAGTGTACCTTTATGAATAAATGCTCACCTTTCATAGGAAGAGGAGGTAATGGAGGTCTTCCATAAACATATTGGATGATAACTGCAGCAAAGATTAGTACCAAGTGGACCATGATGCCAGTCTGCAGTGACACAAAAATAATTATAATAATAAAATAAAATAAAAGATCCGCTGACAAAATGTAGTGATGTCTCACTTGTGGCCTCCTGACAGAGCAGGGTTTAATACCAGCAAATAGAAGCTAAAGTGTTGGTAACAAACTACAACAACCATAACAGAAGGCCACTTTTCTCAGACACCTAAAGGAGGAAACAACCCAGCACTTCAATTTTGCTGTTTCCTCGAGCGTCTTTGAGTTTTAATCAGGTTCTGGCTTCTATTTAAACTCTTGTGTAAATTAAAACTTGTGACATCACGAGTCGTCATTGAAACGCTGGCACTCCCCCACGCTCAGCAGCCAAATTTAACTACAGGGGTTTACCAACAGCAACGCGTGAGGTGAGTCACTTAATGTGGGTAAAGGCCACTTATATCAAAGGTCAGCAAAAAGGATACTCCCAAAAATAATAGATGTATTTTTTTGGTTTTTAAATACTTAAAAATTAATAATTAAACATAGAAACTTGTTTTTGTGATGTTTCAACAAACCTTTAACTGAAATTATTTAAAAAAAAAACTGAATAGATTCACAGAGTTTGTCTCTGTATTAACAAACTGTCTGTTGATTTTAGGAGTAATGAATACAAATACTACAGGTCTGGCAATTATATATGATAGACCACTAATACTAATACTCTATTAGCAGTACAGACAATATGTTTACTGTTGTAATATACTGTATTCTAACATCTTAATTTGATACATTCTACAGAGTAATCCTGGATTTGTCAGACAGGAAGGTAAACTCTTGTGCTGGTCATTTTTGCTGCAGTTAAACCATCATTTCCATGGAAACAAGCTGACTTTATTTCACTTCTGCTTCTGTCTCCTCGCCTGTTCTTACAGAGACCAGCTAACAGAAGGAAAGCGTGCATTTTTTTTCCTGGGAAATCTTTGGGTCGGCGTGTCGTCACAGGGTAATCCCATTCATAAAATCTGTGGGAGTGTCATTGCTGTAATTGAATATGCGTCACGAGTCAAAGCATGACATTGCCTTGGATCAAATGGAAACTTGGCACATGATCAATCAAAGCCCTACCTGAGTTTATTTTTTAGGACTTCATTACTGACATTCAGTCATATTGTACTGTTTCCACATTATATAATCCAAAGACAATACTGTATGTGGGAGTTTAACTCTAATAATGAGCCAGGTTCAGCAGTCATGCTGCAATAAATTAACCGTTTAATCCCACCGGCAACAATTGTTGCCGCTCTTTTTCTTTTTATTTCTGGAAGCTCTACAAGTGGTATTTTGGTTTTAGCAGCTAATACAAGTTTTTAAATAAAAGAATATGTTGTCTCCTCTAATTTGTATCAGTATCATGTAACTAGTCTGAATGGTCACATGACCAGGCCTCTTTACTTCCTGCTTGCACCACTAGCGGGAAATGTCTGCCTCAAACTTTTTCAAGAGGAAGTATGTAATATACCTTAATTAGGTATAAGTGAAATATTTTGTACATATATTATTTAAAGGGTCTACTACTGATATACAATGAGAATTATATGCCTGGATAAATCTTTTGAGCATAAAAAGAGTAAATGTAACCACGGCAACATTTGTTGCCGCTAGCATAACACATAGTCATAGCATTATGCTAGGTGTCAGAGGTTTTAGCTGTTTATTCTATTTTTATTCTATTTCTTTTATGTTTTTCTCTACACAGCTTAAAACTCTGAGTTGTTTTGGATCTTCTAGACTTAAAAGGACCCAAAAGTGATGTGTGCTACATAACAGTCGATCCTATAGTTGAAAAAGATGCAATTGAAAGTGACAGTAGCCACATCCGGTACACCAGATTTTGTGACCTATAGTCCAACTGCAGCAGATTGCATAAAACAAACTAAACCTGACCCTGTTGATTTGTTCCTTTTGATGTATCCTCCTACTCTGAGGGAGCTCACTGTTGAGATGTCAAACCTCTATTCAATGCAAACCAAAGGGAAGTCTCTTGATCTGAGCATGGATGAGTTTTTATGGGGTTCTGCTCGTATCTGGCTACAGTTCAGTACCACAGAGGCACATTGTGGCACACACTATGTTAATTTATATTTTTTACAGTATCTTTTGTAAGTTACTTTACCTTGTAAGTTACTTTTGTAAGTTCAAGCACTCTTAGCTCTACGGTTATTTAACCGTTTTATGACACTATGAAATACAGTAATTGTGTTGTTGTCCTGGTTAGTTCCCTTCAGTATGCATT
Source organism: Nibea coibor (assembly GCA_023373845.1). Classification (NCBI taxonomy): domain Eukaryota; kingdom Metazoa; phylum Chordata; class Actinopteri; family Sciaenidae; genus Nibea; species Nibea coibor. Next base: position 3,611,971 of record CM041724.1, read on the forward strand.
GAAATGAGATCTAAATGTATCTAATAAGTTCAAAACACATTTGTAACAATTCCTAGTTATAATATGTTACTCATGTTCATATTATTTTTATTCTTTACATGTGTAAATATGTCAAATTGAAGAATTTGTGCAAATTTAGACTATGCAGTTTCCCACCGGCAACAATTGTTGCCGAGTATAAACCCTACATTTTCACTGCATTAACATAACCAACATGGAATGAAAAAAATCAAACATATTATATGTGAGGGAGGTCTAAGGAGTGAAATTTGCAGGGAAAAATTTGGGATTAAACGGGCCTTTGCATTTACTGTCAGCGTCATATTGTGTTTCTATTACAAAGCAAGTACATATCCACAAAGAATATCGGAATACACTGAGTGAATTTAGATATTTTCTGTATATGGACTTTCATTTGGTCAAAAGTATATATGCATTTTTGAATAAATCTCAAGCTGTAGTAAATCATTTGAAGATGCCCTCAAATTCATAGACTGTATACAGTCATAGTAGTGCCAAGCATATTCAAAAGTACCAATTACTACAATGTAAAAATACTGCATTCATATCAGCAAGTATATAAATATCAATATGCAGGCCCTATAAATAAACTGTATGCAGTATAATACATAAAATACTATTTAACATATTGCCATATAATGCTAAATAATATAAATACAGAGAGAGAGATACAGACTCACAGACATGTGCATGTGAATGCATATGATTATACACACAGCAGTGTATACTCACTGTGTACAAGTGAGCGTGGTGGCCCCAGCAGTGTGACAGTGATGACAGGCAGATGTGGTGACAGCGTGGACTGTGGCAGCATGTGGTCAGCTTCCTGTCAGTTCAGGGGGAACCTTCGCTCTCTTTTCAAGGTTCCCACCCCTCTCAGATGGAAATTTCTCAGGTTTCCCAATGTAACACAGTGTACTGTACAGCTCACCACTCATGCCTGCTGACTCTTCAACCGACACATACACACTATACACACACACACTATGTATTTGGGGCTGAGGAGCTACAGTTTTTGTCACCCAGAGAGAATTCCTGCAGGTTCATTCTGAAGAAAAAAGTGCAGTGGTCTAGTTTTACAAGCGTTTAACTGTTGTTGCTGTTCCTCTGGCATCATCTGCCTGTTGCGTCAGCAGTGGACATCTCTGTTTGTTTTAGCACAAACAGCGCACAAATACATGCCTGTTTCACACACACATTCACCAACTAACCACCCATGAGATGTGTAATTGTTTTGGGTTCTGAAACCACTGAAAAGGTCATCAGTATAACTTTTATCAAATCTTTTTTGCTATCTTATTATTTAATTACCAAGTGATGGTAGTTAGCAAGGCTAGCTGTTTACCTCTTTTGTCAGTTTTTATGCTAAGATAATCGCCTCCTGGCTCCAGGTCCATTCTTGACACAAAGACATGAGTGTGCTGTTGGTGTTGGTCTGGGTTACCTGGGGTTACTTTTTTGTTGTCTTCTGAAAAAGCAAATTATTATGTGGCTATCTTTCTGTGTGTGTGTTTTTTGTTTTTTTTTATATATTATTAATTGTGTTATTTCATTATTATTGTTTCTAAACTTCTTTGTTTCCATAATTTAGCACATTCTCTAAGACTGTACATTTCTGTTATTCTGATGACTTTTCATTTTTGAGCGAACATTTTACAAAGACACCACATGCCTCTTACTTCATAAAGCATCTGTTTCTGTTGCATGTGCTGATCATTTGATGCAGTTGATCATTTGATGTGGGCCTACTAGCTCCAGAGTTATTGAGTCATGTAACTAGGATACTAACTATTTGTTTCTTTGGATGAGTAGCACAGCTCACAGGCTGTGTTTACAGCCTGCACATTGTTTCTTAAGCATTAATACATCATGATAGGTGAATAACAAGCGAGACATACAGTAATGAAATGTGCGACACTCCCTTTTTTTTTTTTACTTGTGAAGCAGAGCGTGATCGTGTGCACGTTGGCCAGTTCAAGTGACATTTGATATTGCATTAAGTGGAAACTAGAGTGGGTGGCAGTGTGGAAAAGTTTTAAGTAATGTTTGCTCCCCTTGCCATACTTGTTCAGAGTTCAGGTTTGGTTATTTTTAATTGTAGTTCATTGTGAATCATCATGAATTTGATATAATTTTCTATCTGACTGACTGCATCAATGCATGTTGTGTTGCAAGGAGGGTAGATCGACAATCCCCAGTGGGAAAACATACATAGCAAGCTAACAGACTGTTATGCATAAGATACATATAAACTATATATGTTTATATGTATATGTATATATTCATAACATTGATATATAGAAATGCTTACACACAGTGAGTGGATAGATTGCAGACTATGGCTCAGGAGGTCATCCACTAATCAGATGTTTGGCGGTTCAATCCCCAGTCTGCATGTTGAAGTGTCCTTGGGCAAAATACTGAACCATCAGTGTGTGAATGTGTATGAATGGTTAACTCCTAAAACAAGGAGTTAATACCACCAGTGTGATGTATGTATGTATGTATGTAAGTATGATTTTATAAAAAAATAATAGTCAGGGAATCAGGGCCTTGTAGCATGTTGTTTTTTTTTTTGTTTGTTTATTTTAGTAAGTAATTAAGTTTTTACTAAATTAACCCAAATTGCATCCTGTAAAAAGTGGCATAATAGCAGCACCCTGACTGTCTGACCTGAATAGACTTGATCCTTCATTAGTATCAGTGGTAACACCTGACAGTGTCAAAATGGCTGTTGTGAAAAAGGTCTGAAAAGTGGCTTCATTTTAATCACATACTGAATTTGTACTGAAATTTCATTTTTTTAGATAAAAAGAACGTCGTATGAACTTTGTCTTACTTAGTCTACATAATCGATTCTATCTGTTCTAATAAGAGAACCAACAGGTTACGCTGGTGAGTGTGCGTACTGTAGCAGGGTATTGCTAAACAGCAGTCAAATTCTTCAATACTCGGTGTAATGGTGTAATGGACTGGTGAAACAAACTGTACCAGAAGAAGACAAACTTGGCGCTCAGCTAACCATCCCTATATAAACAGATGTTTAGAGACAGCTGTGTGAGTCACTGTTCTGTTATCTCCCTGCGTAGAAACTAGGATGTCCACCATTGTGCATTCCTGTGTATTACTCACTGTGGTGCAGATATCGATCATGACTGAGCATGTTTCAGTGTGGACCTACTCATGCAGATGACATAAGCACAATGGTGGTGAAAGCTGTACAGTATTGTGGCTGTCATGGAATCCCATCAGAGCGGTTGCTGGTTGGATGGTGGATCTTGTTGAAGTGATGCTGTATCCCATTTTATTCTTCATTCCGTGTCAACATAGATGTTTACTTTGTTTAGGTTTGTATTCAGTCTGTTTGGGTTCACAGTGATCAGTCACATGCGGAACCAGCACTTAAACCAAAGAGGTCACATGACTAATATCTTTCTTCTTTAGAGGACAGAGTTTTGGTAAAATGGCGTCAGCTTCTCAGGGTGGCCGCATTGTGATCCGATGTGTGTGTGACTGTCTTTTGTGTGTTTGGCAAAAACTTGTTTAGCAAAAACTTTTCATGCATAAGGAGCTGCAAGCTTTACCTTCTGCACTCTGATGTACTCCATCTTCTTTCTCAAAACAACCTGCTTTGCTGACTTTGACCTTTATTGTACATTCAGGCGTTGTGGTGTCACGAGTATGAATGACACTGCTCACCCAACCAAATTACCCTAACCTGTGAAAGAAACGCAGGAGTCTTATGGATGAGTATAGAATAGTATAGAGTACTCCACAGATTTATCATTGTACTCCTATGCAACAATCTAACTAGCCCACCGACAATTGCTCAGAGATAACTAATATTTCCTGAGTGACTCATGAATAGTTGTTTGAAGTTGACTTGAAACTATACTTTAGAAAACCAGAACACCACTAACAACCAATATATTCATCCTTTGGTCCAAGCAGTTTTACCTCTCATGTTTTGGTGGTGATAAAATGTAATCATGTCATTTATTCAAAACAAAGTTGACAAGAGAAACTTCCACCTCTGGGACGGTGCTGCAGAGCAACTCTTTTTATCATTTATTGGAATTGATGTGTTTCTTATCGTTTTTCGACACAATACTCAGTAAGAAATGACCAAAGACAGGCCTGTCACACAGTGTGTGCAGCAGTGTTCTGTCTTTATCACATGCAGGTTAAAAGGTGAAGGACAGGGCACGTCATTCAACTTGAATGACTGGCCGTTGAGAAAACACTAGAGGTTGCATGGTTTGGGAATTCTCCAGATCACCTCATTGGTATCCGTGATATCCTGATACTCAATAACTCAGGATAGATGACTAAACGATTTCACAGACCTGCGTTGTTTTTCATCTGCTGGAGGAAGTAGCAGTATCATATCAGCACACATTGTATTTGAACATCTTTAAACAATGATTTAAACAGAAGGAAACTGCACAATGCCACTGCCTAACTGAAAACTGAGATTAAAAAGGTGTGGCAGCATTATCAACCTTTGTGTTGATCAACTTTTATACAGCCTGAGCCCAAGATGTGCACCACCATTAAATCAACACTGCGTAGAAATTGGTAATTTTATGATTTAGCATCCCAGTTCAACTGTGTATTACCACGGTGGCTTCTTGGTTGGTCACTGTCTCCTTTTCCTAGCATCCTCTATCAACACCTTCTGTGGTCTCTTCACCACATTAGCTATGTCAATAGAAGCGATTAACCCTGCTTACGCTGCCCGCTCATCTAGCTCTGGTTCTGGCATTCCCCCTGGTGCTCTGAGCTCACAGTCCAGGTGGCCTGGCTAACTGACCTAGGATCGGCTAACATTACCTAACAGCAGCAGTTCACGGTTTGCAGAATAGTTGCACAATATCGCTTTAATGTAAACTAAATTATGGAGCACCTCCTCTCCCTACCATGACAACAGCTGGTCAAAGCTCATTGCATCGCAAAGTGACATCTTATTTTCTGACCAACTTGTCTTCACACTTTCAAAAACAAATCTAATTGCTTTCCGCCACACTGGGGCACCAGATTGCAAAATCACCACATTAAATTGCTTTTATACATTGCAAATAAAATGAGTTATACATATGTGTTAATCATTTCACTTTAGCCTCAAGTGAATTCTTGGCCCATTGAAGATGGATGCTGTTGATGAGACGGCTACATGAACTCCAGTAAGATGCTGAAGTGTTGCGTATACCAAAATGTATGTTGTGTCAAAAAAATTACCCGTGTCCTTAACTTCTCTTTTCATCAGCCCACTCACACAGAAACCAGACAAACAAACACCACAGACTGGACTCAAGTCATGTCAAAATGTACAACACACTGCTACTATTTACATGAGTGACTCTTCTCGTGAATGGCCAATTCAACATTGCTGCACTTGTGAATGGCCGTTGAACAGTCATTCACAGATTGTGTGTTTATGTGACAACAAGTGGAAATATGGAGCAGTGGTTACAGTGGAAACGGAGCAAAATGTGCAACTGACGTGTTTGAGGTGTTTCAGTTAGCCAACACGTGTTACAACATTTCTGTTTTCAACATGTTGGGGAACAAACAGCAGCAGAGGCCTGAGATGAAAAAAAAGGACACTTCTTTTAAAATTACTTTTAAAGTTTATTCAAAGAAAAAAAAACCTTCAGGAAAATACATGACTTCCTGTCATACACAGAGAGGACATAAGTTAGAGTAGCATGGCAGAAACAGCAGAGGAAAAACACGTCGCCTCACGTCCAAGCCTGCAGGGAACGGAACTGCAATGTTTCCACGTTTAAGCAGCGCTATGCAAATACCTGAAAATGAACAACACGTGTGTTCTTTATTGTTTTGTAAGTAGGTTATTTAGTGGGGTGGGGGAGATGACCAAAAGAAAACAAAACAAAACAAAAACGGGCTCAAAAACAAACAAGACGCATATGCATTAAACATAAATACCATGATGCACATTAGTGTAACAAAACATTGCCTCTGTAAACATTTTCTCCACCTAAGGTGAGCGTAATAATATTAAACCACCGCAGTCGCATATTTACGTGTACATAGACTTACAGAAACAACAGAAACTATCGTTAAGCTTCTCGACTAACGCTAAAACTTAAGAATACACAATGCTTCAAGTGATTTTTTTTCTTTTTATAGGATTTCCAAGTAGTGGTTCTCATAACAAGGTTTACACATTTTAAATGCTGCCTTCTTGGCACTTTTCCCCAATGTCACCAGATACAGACTTATATATCTCATCCTTTTTCCATTAATAAAATCAATAATATAACCACCATTTTTTTTCATGAAGTCAATACAGCCACTCTCAAGGCCTTGATGCAATAAGAGAGACACAGCGGATATTACTGCACACACAGACCTCAGACGACACAGCATTGGGGTCCAAACTGCTTTTCTATATGAGGGGAGGGGGAAAAAAAAACGTTTGTGACAGAAACTGTTACTGCATGACTGACAGTAACCTGTCAAAACACTGCTCATCATGTGTGTAATAGTTGTCGTCAGAGGGAAAAACGCTCTCAAGTTCAACTTGCTTGTGACCTGATCTGTTTGGACATGAATTGAAAGCACGTAATTGAACTCCGTTTTGCCCCCCCCCCCCTTTCAGTGAATGTGCAATCTGTAAAGAGTTGCTGTGGAAACGGAGGAAAGTCCAGCCCAGCGGATGAAGGAGGCCTGAAGGCGATCGATGCTGCTGTTTGCTGCTCAGTCTTTCACATATACAGACAACTTAAATAACAGGTGGAGCAGGAAGTGTGTGGGGGGAATGGGTTTCTGTCTTCAGTTTCTTCACAGACAGCTGAGTGAAGAAATGGTCTGCTCCTGCTTCGTGACACTTCATCACAGTAATACTGAAATTCAGTCTAGGTGTGTGAATTGAAAAGGTTTACGACCTCTTTTGATGGGAAAAGAGGCTGCCAGAAAACCCTCCTCAGCTCTAACAGATCCTCACAGCTGTGGAAAAGGAGGAAAAACAAACACAGAACCCCCCCCCACACACACACACACCTCCCCTTCACCCTGGAAAATATCTACACCTGTCTTAGAGGCTCCACTGCTGCAGCTTTCAATCGTCTTAACTCGAAATTGAACATCTAGGATTGATCACTTGTGACAAGATACAAAGCAAAAAAAACCAAAAAAAACATCATCTCATGCCTTGGACCACCGCACAGTAATATGTCTTTCTACATTCTTGACACTTAGTGCATTGCATTCATACGAACCAAAGGATGGAGTGAAAAATGAAATGGAAGAGAGAAAAAGCGCCTTCCAGAAAAAACTCCTCTGCTGAAATAAACTTGCTGACCATGCCTTTACTCAACGATTCATCGACGTCCGCACAAACACACATACTGAACTCTCTCCTCTACTTTATCGCTCCTTTATCATCCTTTCATATTATATCTAACCGTTCACAGCAGTTCAAGTTCCTCGAGTCGAGAAACATCAACTGACCGTCCTGCTACAGATGAGTTTAGGTCATCATGTTTGACCGGTGAGGGAAAACCACTGACCATTGATCTGGAAGATTAAATGAACTTTTATTGTACATAGACACCATTTTTTTTACTTTATTTTTTGGACCACACCCACATCACTTTCTTCTTAGACAAACACACCTTGCATTTCTGTGGGTTCAAAGTAAAAGCAAGCAAACTGGACTGTGGGTGGATGTGCATAAAAAGACATGTTTTACTCCACATAGTTACACTTATCTTCAAGGAATAATAATAGTAATAATTCAAAAAATACTATTCTGAAATCCATCTGCTTCAACGTCTCTTTCTCTCTTTATCATCCCCCTTTCTTTAAAGCACCTGTCTGAACAACACAATACTTCAACGACACACACACACACACCCTCCTGCCGAGTCCCATCGATCAGACTTACAGTTAGAGCCTCAAACGTTAGGCCCCTCTCGCCTGCTTGTCACCGTGACGAGCCCCACTGGTGCCGGGGTTTTACAGTTTACCCCTGGAGGCTGACGGTCTCGACCTCTAACCAGCATGTCAGCAGTAATTGGACCAAAAAGAAGTACATTTACACACACTACTGTAGCATTAATACAACAGACTCCCACCTCACCAGCCCCGTGAAACGCTCAAAAGAGAGGGCGGGGGGCAGGAGTGTGGGGCAGACGGGGGAAACGCTCTTAAAAGAGGCAGACCTGCAGAGGGTAGTAGCAGTAGTAGTAATAATAGTGGTAGCAGTACTAGTAGTTAGGAGACCTCAAGCTTACTGACCAGCCCAGGAGCACGGAAATGATGCAGAGGTACAAAATCTATCCCATCGTAATCCGATGAAAAAACAGAGAGGGAAACAAAAAGTTGTTTGCCCCCTTTTCTTCAATTCACATTTAATTTATTTCTACTTTCTCTCGTATATTAATTAATCGTTGATTTCGTTTTGTATGCAAGTCATCACATCCGGTATTTCAGTGAGCAATGACTGCATGACTCGACCAGTTTGCATCACAGGCTGCTCCGGAGCCTCGGTGCAGCTCCAGAAAACAGGTGAAGTCATTGTTGTCGTCTGCTTCAGAGGGCTGGTTGGTTCTTGGTCTCTTTTGGTTGTCTGAGTGCTGACAAGACATCGACGGTGGGTTCTGAGATCCAGTGTTAGTGAGGGTGGAGGACAATGAGGAGGATGAGGAGAAGGAGGAGGAAGAGGGTAGGGGTGTGGACCTCTACCAGCTGAGCAGGTTGCTTCGGCCAAGAGTCATGAAGTAGACCTGGCTGGAGCCTCCGGACCGAACGGAGGCGAAGAACACCTGAAGAGGAGAAACAGACAGGTGGAGTCATATATCTCAACACTGAACACAACAGTGTTCTGATGAACATAGAACTTATATAGAACTTATAGACCATGGAGACATTTCAGCTCTTGTCCAAGAGGCTGCTTCACAGCAGAAATAAACATGTTTACAGCCTGGTACAAAAAACAGTTTTGGTCTCTATAGCTAATTTCCCTGTACTGAGGGTGAATTTATGTACAACTCCCCTGTTCATTATATTATGGCTAAAGTTTCACATAATTAACAGTGTGGCCGCTTTGATTGACAGGTGGGTGGCATTACTTTTACATTTAGCAGACGCTTTTATCTAAAACGACTTACAGAAAAGAGAACAATCAAGGTATAGTGCGATAAGAAGCATTAGTGCAGCAATAAGTGCTAGTGACAATTCTTTAAGGTGTAGAATTGTCATGTAGTGCTAGGAGTTTTGGTCTCCTAGCAAGTCATCAGAGAAGGTATTCTCTAAAGAGCTGGGTCTTCAGGAGTTTTTTAAAGGTAGAAAGGGACGACCTTGCTCTGGTGGGAACTGGTAGTGGGCTCCACCAACGGAGAACAACAAACGAGAAAAGTTTGGATTGTCTTGAACGAACAGGTGGCAGAGCCAGGCATCGTAAGGTAACACATGACTGTATAAGGGCATTCAAGTAGGTAGGTGCAGTACCGGAGACAACTTTGTATGTAATGTGGACTCCAACGGGCAGCCAGTGAAGCTTGATGAACAGTGGGGTGACATGAGCTTTTAGGTTGGTCATCTAGCATTACAGACAGCTTATTAGAGCACCCAGGCATCATTCAGACCACCTTGTTTTTATTCTTCAGGTCCACAGAAATCTTTCTCTCAATGAGGCTGATCATTATTCTTATTAATGTAGCCATGTGTCATGTAGAAGAACCTCTTGTGTTAGAGCTGTGCTTCCTTTTATGACATTTCCCACTAATGACTAACAGCTCTTTTCCAATAAGGAGGCACAAAGATCAGCTAATTGACTAAGCTGCAGTCTGCAATAGCTCACATCATTTCCCACACGGACAACCACCGAAAGGTTCCCTCTATCACTGTACTTCTCGCTAGTCTACACAGCGCGGTAAGGTCGAGAGAGAAGAGAAACTAGAGTCACTTCAGTCACTTGCACAGCTGACAGAGCTGAAGCAGCAGAGGCTGAGCCACCATGTGTGACTGGAAGACCTCGGTAAGACGTATGAAGGTGGACCATAAATGTACAAAAGTTGACAATGACACTGAATGTGAACCTCTTAGTGAGAATGGAAAGAATCAGATATTATTTTAAGAGGCTCTGCATTATTTACACAATATTATTACATGTGTATGACTTCAATGTTTCATTTTTATATACAGTGATCCCTCACTTATCGCGGTCCACAACCAGTTAATGGGGTCCAGAACCGACCGCGAAAAGTGAAAAACCACGAAGTAACGTCATCCTGCCTCCCCCCATTTTTTACATACATTTTTTTGCGTATATATATATAATATCAATAAGTATATATTAACCCTATAAATGCATGTTATCATTAGAACATTAAAGAATAGTTTGAAACATGTAAATAAAATATTAATAATCTACATAAAATAATGTATAAATAATATAAATAATACGTACGTTCATTCTCTCACTCACTCTCTCTCTCTCATTTGATATGTGTGTGTGTGTGGGTGCTGGCCAGCGAATCAGAGAGGTGGATTTTGAGTTGTGCGGGCTCTCCGTGTTGATACCTGATGTTCTAATGTAGTCTCCCTGCCTTCTGCTAGCGCCTGGGCAACTTTTGCGCCATTTTTTCTCAATTTTGAATTTTTGATGATATTTTTGAAAAATCTGCGATGCACTGAGGGCGTGAAAGGTGAGGCGCAAAGTAGCGAGGGATCACTGTATCACGTTTATTGTCAATACCGATATATTGTGACACGCCTAATACCAGTTCTGATGAGTCATTTATCCCAGCCTACAAATCAGATCAGGATCACGTCCACATGGAGGTCTCACCTTGTCATTTCTTTCACAGAGGAACTTGAGTCTCTGGGCTCTCTTGTGCATGAAGACACCGTCCAGGTGGCCGGTCTCCACCGAGCGGATCTCTATGGCCTTCTCTCCCCAACCCATGATCTGGTTAGAACGGATGTAGGCTGCAAAGAGAGACTCGAGTTAACCCACACACTGACATTTAAAAGAATGAAATGTCAGACAGACAGGTTTTAGGATCTCACTGATACTGAGTATCAGTGAGATCCTATGCATATGTTAGCATGTGTTAGATTACTGATTAATCAGTGATCAAAGTCATGAAGAATTTGATCCATCATGATGTTTAGACATCATCTCAAACCACTTGTATAGATACATGTGTGAAGAAAGACGATGTATAAGGACGTGTGTGTTCACGTAGTATTTTGCTCATGTCACTCACCCACTGAGGTCGGCATCTCCCCCCACTGCAGCACCACATCCTTGGTGATGCGTCCATAGGTGTTGACGTAAACGCCCTCGTCCTCATAGCACACCAGCAGCTCGATGCCGTCAGTGTTGGGCAAGATGATGATGGCGTGAGACTGGATACTGGTCTGGATCTGCAGGGACACACAACACCAACATGGTGATGACTGCTAAAAACTTTCTCTGAGACCAACTGAACAAACATCTTAGAACTGTGCAAAACTGATAAAGACACCAGCCAACAATCCATGTGAGATAGCACGTATGTCCGTTCTTACATGTGTGGGTAGGTAGATGTCATAGACGGCACCAGAGTCGACATCCACAGCATGGAAGCCTGAACATGAGCCGTAGATGACCTTTAACCTCTGACCTTCCTCCACAGTCAGGTCGACCAGCAGGGGCTTGTGCACCAGGTCACCGAAAGACTGAAGCACATGGGTCAGAAAAACAAGTTCAGTCAGCCAGCCGACACTTGAACATCAGATCAGTAAATATTTGCCTGGGCAGAGATTATCAGTGTTGACAAGCAGCTGTACAAACAGTGATCAATGAATCTGGACTATCTAAGAACTTCACCTGTCACCTGTTTTAAAGCCTCAACATTCATCATTCACAACAAAAGGATGTGGACTCACCTTGAAGGCCATGAACTTGTGGTAGGGTTTGGGTGCCCAGGCGTAGACCTCCACAGAGTTCTTCAAAGCCAGAACCAAAAATTTGATCCTCTCATATTTGACTGGAGAACAAAAAATCAAAACAACATCATAAGGGCTGCAAATCAACAAACGGACAGATTATATTGGTAATTTTTGAAACTCTGCAGCTTTTAGGCTTCATGATCTGACTCTATGCCAATAAAATCATCTCATTCAGTGATGAATTTTATTTATTTATTTATTTTTTATTATTTTTTTGTGCCATTTTATGCCTTTAATGATAGTGCAGCTGAAGATGGACAGGAAACAGGGGGCAGAGAGAGGGGGAGTGACACGCAGTAAATGGGCGTCCGATGCGGGAGTCGAACCGGAGCCGCTGCAGCGAGGACTGTAGCCTCCATACATGGGGCGGTCGCTTAACCCACTACGCCACGGGCCGCCCCAGTGATGAATTTTAAAGTTTTAAAAGTAAAACTTATTTGAAATTATGTTCATTCAGAATTGTGTAACTCTACACACGATGTGTTAATTTCCTTTCCTGATGCAACATTCAGTGAGAAGTGTGCCAAAGTAAATTCTCAAAGTATAGAATACTTGCAGTCCTAAATGAAAGTATTTCACTATATGTGTCATATAGTCATATCTTACTCATGGCATATGCATAACAGTATCACGTTCTGTGAATGATTCATTGACTGTAATTATGAGAGGATTCAACAGCATCTTCAGCAACATCTGTAGATGCTGATCATTCAGTGCAAGAAATTCTAGTCCAGCTTTCCCCGCTCAGTTTATTTACCTCCACCTACATCCACAGATGTAAAAAATGTTTTTTTAATGTAGTATTTCTGATTCTGATTATTTCTGTGCAGCAAAACTCTGAAAAACAGAAAAGTGTGCAGAGTTGGGAGTTTTCCCCAAATATTGATTTTATCTCTGGAAACTCCTACCTCCAACTTCCAAAAAATGCATTCTGACATTGATGGGCACGCATGAATAAAACTCGTCAAGAGGAAATGGCTTTTACATCAGAGAGCTCTGATCAATTGAGAGGAGTTTCCAACAGGAAGTACTGGCCTTTGCACAGTGGCCCTACCATCACAGAGGACATTCTGAGTTTTAGACAGGACGGTGTAGTTACATGTTCACTCGGATGTCTTTACCGCATTATTACTTAATCGAGGGCTTTCCTTCCATCAACATGCCGGTCTCCTACATGTCGGTCATGTCTCATCATCTCTGATGGGAAACATGCATTCATAATAAAGCCTGAATGTTTAGCTTATTCTATTGAAGCTTAGAGGTTGGCATAATTTGAAAACAAAGTCAATCAGAGGAATTAGTGATGAAAGCAGAAACAGACTGGAAAATTTAAATGAAAGAGAAAATCAAGGTTCCAAGTCAGAATTGAACCAGGAAACTGATACATCACATGGTATATGCTGGAATGGGGCTGTAGTAGGGACTGGGCCTTTGTACAATGGGCACAGGTTCTACCAGGTGTGCGACCAGAGAGCCCTCATGGTCTGCATCTTAGACCACTAGGCTACAGGGACCCAAACATTACACTATTAATACATATGAATGTGTTTGTAATACTGCGGTGAGAACATGACTTACCAACTTTGTAGTGGACGCAGCCCTCCAGGTCTCCCACGGTGGTCCAGCCCTGCTTCTTCTCCACCTCGGGGTCATTGTGCAGAATCTTGTTCCTCAGCCAGGACAGGTAGTACACACGGAGCTTGTTCTTCTTACCTGTCGTTGATCGAGAAAGGTCAAATCAGGTCAGATTGATTTTCTATGCCGAAAGTTCTTAAGAATGAATGAACTAGTGTTCCTCTAAAATTCACACATAAAGCTAATCGCTACAAACTGAACATACATGAATATTGGTCCGTGCAGACCCTGATGAAACACTTTGGTCTCACAGTAAAGCTGGTATACTAAATGCGTTTGTGGAGTCCACAATAACATAATAATAATGTCCTTTTTGGCTGAGTGGTATTTCTATTTCTGAGAAGCAAACATGAGAAGCAAACTGTAAGTGCAAGCCATGTTTCTGACATGATGAAATGCAGCAAACCATCTTCACAGTTAGAGTTTCAGTGTATGGTTAAATTGGAGCAAGTTTTCCAGGTGGAATTGCTTTCTGTTTTCCTCACAGCCTCGCTCTATGACAGCAGCTATTCAACTGATGAGCACTGCACAATAATGAACACAGTCTAAGTAACAAGGTTGGTGTCTGGGTTAACGTGAGAAAAACTCACTAGAAGTGAGTTTCTTCTTCTTTTAGCCTATGACAAGTCTTCGTTTTCCTGAGGATTGTTGTTTGGTGACAAAATTGCATCATGGAGATGATACTTAATGTGTCTACATGCAGGTGTATACACACATGATGTGGTCTCATCGAGCGGAGATTTACTTACTTACTTATATCTGCACTGTGTGTGTGTGTTTGTGAGAAAGAGAGAGAAATTGAGAAAGAGGAGAAGAACATGGATGCATTTTCAATCTGAGAAATCCTGCAACTGTGTGTGAAAAGTGTGCATTGTGGAGATGAGACTTAATGCGTCCACATGCAGGTGGTGTTATTAGACCTGAGTCGGTACTGGTCCAATTCAAACTCTGAATCCTACAATCTAATATTCAGTTCTCAGTTTTCTGTTGCTAGACCCAGGAGGCATCTGGACAAGACACAAAAAGCAACGACTGACATCTATGAATCTGATTCTAATGGCCCCTCATACGCAAATCACATTCACACCGACACTGAACTATTACTTCTGTATCATTTAGCAAAAGTTAAGCGCACATTCAAGTTCTTATCCACTTTGTGTATATGAGCTGGGATCATTAGTCTATCTTATCTTGTGTGGCATAAACTCAGGACCATAAATAAAGTACATTTTGTTCCTGTTGCTCTCAGAGGACCATGTCAACTAATGTCAGATTTAACACTGAAGGTCAGCCATTTAGCATGTGAGGCTTTTGTTTAGTACATTAGTGGTCAAATGAGGAGATGCTGTCAGGATCTCAGCCTCTCAGACTGTGGGAAAGATACAATTTTCCATGACGCATATCTTTATATTTTGGCGACACAAACTATTTCATGGCAGGAAATGGACGTATGTCACTCTCTTGGTGGCGTTTCCTTCCATCATGGAAAGCTCAAGTGTGTGTCAGCGTTACATATCGTACACACGACGTGGTCTCACTGAGCTGAGATTTACTCAACATCCGTTTAGCTCAAAATATCTGTTGTGACAGCACTGTGTGTGTGTGTGTTTGTGAGAAAGAGAGAGAGAAAGAAAGAGGAGAAGTAAGAACATGAATGCACTTTCAATCTGAGAAATCCTGCAACTCAGCTGTGTGTGAGCGTTTAAAAATATTTATGCAACAACAGAAACAGACTCAAACAATTTATCTGGGTAGGTTTTAGTGCGTGTTTGCAGGTATGTGTACAAAATCCAGGAAGAGAGGCAGTTGAGTGAAAACGCACACTCTCTCTCAGACTGTCTCACACACACACACACACACACACACACACACACACACACACTATGTAGCGTGACTGTGCACCATGAGCTGACACAGCAGGATAAAGAGAAGTGAAACTTCTCTTCAGTCTCACAACTCAAACTCAAATATGCAACTCTGATTCCTAAAGAGTTGGCACACTGTGTGACACACGTAAATAAAAACTTAATGCAATGATATATCAAATGCTTTTCAACTTAAATTCACTTGAATAGAGAACAAATACAAGATATTTAATGTTCAAACTAATAAACATTATGATTTGGTATGGTTGGTATGGTTTTCTGTGAACATACATACTCATCCTGAATTTTAACGCCTGCAACACATAACAGGTTTGGACAAGAACAAGAAGAAGGGAAAGTTGTGTAAAGCTGAAAGGCCTGTTTGAACACAGTATGTGCACATTGGGTATGTATATCATTCACAAGAAAGAATGGGCCAGGGTTCACCACTTTGTGAAAAACTGTGTGGGCAAACAGTCCATCAGTTCACAAAAGCTTCTCAACGCACATTTACAAATAATGTGTTGATTTTGCCATCTTCAATCCATGAAATCATTCAAATATCAAGAGCATCCAGAGAGATCGCTGAATTAAAAACTAATATGACTGTACACTGTGTTCCAAATTATTTCTAAAGGACTGAAAACAGAAATTGCAAATTAGAATTGAATTAGGGGGTATTTTATTCAAATCAAAGCTATTTCAATCATAAACAAACTATTTACAGATCGAGTTACATTAGCTAGCATACAAGGCCTTCTTTGATATAACCTTAACAGCTCTCTCATCCATTGCATTTGTACGTCCATGTACAGTTTCTGCCCATATTTCCTTTGAGGATGCCAGAATCACCTCCCAGAGATGCTGTTTGGAGGTAAAATGCTGCCCACCCTCCAAGAGCTTCCTTTTAACAATGTTCCACAGGTCCTCACTATGGTTGATGGCAGGATGGCCACATCATGATAGTTTTTCTCCCTTTATGCCCAAAGCAGCCAAGGCCTTGATGGTACTTCTTGCAGCATGGGATGGTGCATTGATTGCATGAAAACAATTTTATTCCAGAAGGCAAAGCTCTTCTTTTTATACCATGGCAGGAAACAGGCAGTTAGGAACTCCACATATTTTGTAGAGGTCATTTTGACACCTTCAGGAGTCTTAAAGGGGTCTACCAACTCATCTCCTATGATTCCAGCCCATTGCTCCACCACCTCCTTGCTGACATTGCAGCTTTATTGGGACATAGTGGCTATTCACCAGCCATCCAGAACTACAGCCATCTGGACCATCCAGTGTAGCATGACATTCATCAGTGAATGAAACTGTTGGAAATTAGTCATCATGTATTTCTGAGGCCACTGCAGGACGTGGGAATTGTTTAAATACCTAATTGCTACTCATTAGAGGCTTTTTCACAGCTGCTCTCTTAATATAAAATAATATAAATATAAATGATAAGTTTGCCTTACAGTAACTTTCCTTAACACACATTTATCTGAACTAACACCTTACTCTGAATCTGATACAAATCTCCTCACAGTACGATGATCTCTGTCATCACTGGATCATCTCCAGTGTTTTCTTACCTTTTGCAAGATACTGCACGATTCAATGCTTTTTATCTACAGACAGTTCTTTCTTTTTCCCATATTGCATGAAACCTGTGACTTGCTTAAAAATGTGGAACAACAACAAGTAGTTTCCTGTTAATGAGACTCACTTGGTAAACAAATTACCAAACCTGTCTGAGAATCACGTCAATGTCATCTAAACAGACAGGGGAAGATGCACAATTGAAAACTTTCATTGAAAAACTAAAAATCAAATTTTTGTTCAATTGAAATCAGATTTCCACTATAATTTGGAACACAGGGTACAAAGGATATTACTACATGGGCTCAGGGACACTTCAGCAAACCATTAACTGCTGCATCTACAAATGCAAGTTAAGACTTGAGGATGCAAAGAGAAATCCAGATATCAATAACATCCAGACACACAGCTGACTTCTCTGGGTCCAAGCTAATCGCCAATTAACTAATGAAAGTGTGCTGTGGTCAGACATGTTGGAAATCATGGATGTTTACACAGCATCACAACTTTTGTTTTTAGGAATCAGAGTTGTACATTAACATGGAGGTTTTGGTTCCAGTCGGACTCATTTGACTGCATGAAGTTTGAAATGTGTGTGCATCGTGTGTGTTTGTACCTGATATAGTGACCAGGACGTTGAGTCCCTCTAGGACGTCCATCTGCTGGAAACGCCGTCTGTTGATCAGAGGGTAAACTTTCCCCTGACCGCTGCGATCCAAAAGCATCAGACCGCTCTCTGTTCCCACCAAAAGGTTCACTCCTACACACCGACACACACAAACACTTAGGAAAACACCAATAACATGGACCCTAGCTGCAAATACAGTGTGCAGTCTGGTCAGTATGTAGCTTTATCAGGGCATTGCTGCCACCTTGTGGTCAAGAGTTTTCTAGCAACAACTTAAAGATCAACAGACAAGCTGTGTAGGTGGACATCTTGTTGTTCATGGTTTCGTCACAATTAACAAGCTACCTGTTTATTCGTGTGTAACTACTACTTTGTTCTTTTTTACTTTGGTAACCGTGTGTCTTTGTTCTTACCCCAGAGTGCTGCACACAGGATCTCAGAGTTGAATCTCTTCTTGTATTTGCGGATCTCTGGGGTGTCACTTTGTGGGCGAGTGTTGACTGGGTTAACGTTGACCACAGAGCCCTTCCGAGAAGGGTCAGCCCTTAGCGCCTCTGCCAGCCGGGCATCATTACCATAGCCTAAAAGGTCAAAGGGAAGGGCTTAGGTAGGACAGTGTAGGATGTAGAGTTTACCGGGCAGGGTGGGGGCCAGTCAAATGATCAGCATTAGAAAGATGGACAGATCTCCTTCATTTACTTTTATTCATTTTGAGTACAGAATTGATTTTCAAAGTCTGAACCTGAAGGCTGGGACCGTTTGATTGAGAATGGAGCATAATTTGACCATTACCCAAAGAAATGATCTACTCAGATCTATGAGGTGGTTTAAAGTCTGTCAACATTTCCTTCAAATTGCAGCTTTGTTTGTAGATTACTCAGTTCACAGCAACACAGTGACATAACAATCTATGCAACCCCAGAATGCCATGCAGCCACAGCATCATATCGTTTCAGAGTCAGAAAGTCAACCACTGCTCTCTCTGCCTCACTTCAATTGCCATCTGGAAAATCCAAACTCATCAAATCAACAATTACATGTAGAATGAACCGTCTAGTATAGTTAAGGGGTCAATGGCTGGTCACCAGCTGCATCAGGTGAGGTAATGGCTCCGCATACCAGAGTACTTAAGACTGGAAAGATATAGCCTTGATGATGGCCAAACCTCTGAGGGATGATGGGAACAAGAGGATTGCCTTGATAAAAAGGCAGCTAACAAGCTCAGCGAGTCCATGCTGCTTTTGCTTTGGTTATGAATGTTTCTCTGTAAAATTACTACTCCTCAACGCTGTTACTGTTCTCAATCTGAACTGTCCCAGTTTTGTAACTTCTGGTTTTCCAAACTTAACGTTCCTGACCGCGAGCAGCAAATAGAAACCAGATCACACTCATGACATGTAGTTTATAAACCTCACAGGTCCTGAGTTTTCTCCAGTTCCTGGATCTTTCAGTGAAAAGGCCTGTGGACGCCTGGAATCACACGTTTAGAGACAGTACCTAAAACTCGCTCTGCATCTGATTATTCCCAGCAGCCAGTGGGGACGAGACTTACCGACGTTGTTGAGGGCGCTGCCGGTGGATGGAGAGACTTGGAGGAGGCGTGGGTCGATGAACGGAGTGAAGGAGGAAGAGGATTTGTGTTTCTGCATGTTGTTACTAGATTGGCTCTACAGTGAGGCAGAATGGGAGTTAGTGGTGACACAATATCACATTTTTGAAAGGTCAAACACTTTTACAGAATTAAATGTCTACAGATAATGCTTCATGTAAACAATTAACAAGACAATGCAGTGAAACAAGCAGGCAAACTGATATATTTGTGTATGTTTTGCATGCAAATATAACAAGCATTCAATTGGAGGGTAAAATGATATATACTGAAGAAAAGGGCAAAAACACTGGTGGAGGGTAAAACATATGGAGTGCTGCTGACAAAAAGAACAAAAGGAGAAACAAAAATTTTCTGGGGAAACATACTTGCCGTGGCGCTCCTAACAGCTCTGTTTGCTGTGATCTATTGTGTGCGGAATGTGAGAATATGACTTGTTTGATGAAAATAGGCAATAAGGAATCAGATGAGATTTAGAGGCGGGGGGGGAGAGGGGGTGCTTGTAAAAGCACAGCTAGCCTTCGAGGACACTTAACTAACAGATCTGTGATCATAAATATAAAACTGACTGAGAAGCGATGGGACCACATTATTGTAGTAATGGATTTTTAACCAAAGTACTTAAAAACATGTACAATGAACTCAAGATGATTGTCACCTTTAAAAAATCTAAGTCTACTTTGTCTTTCAGCTGTAATTCCACATCTCTTTGCAGGAAGCTTACACTAATGGAGGAAAAAAAGTGGCAATAGTGACCAGCAGAGGGCGACCTACCCAATCCAGGACAGAAAAAAAAAACCTAGATCACACAATGTTTGGGGCCTAGGGGACATACCTCTGTGAGGATGCCGAGCTTGTCCAGGGGACTCTGAGGGGACATGGAGGAGGGGCTGGCAAGGCTGGAGGAGGAAGGGGAGTTGGATGCAGTGGAGGAGGGGGAGGAATGATGGCTCTGCTGGATCAGATCTGGGAGGTGGTGGATGCGACCGGCAAAGCCGTTCCTGTCCGAGTGCTGTGTGGGGTGATGGTGGTGGTGATGATGATGGTGGTGGGGGCTGGGAGTGTGTTGACCGAGGGCCGGGCCCGAGCCCGAGCCGGGACTTGGGGCAAAGCCCGCAAGCCGGACGGGGGTCTGGGCTTGGCCCGGGCCGGGGCTCGGACGCTTTCTGTTGTCACCTGCACTCTGGAAGTAGAAAGAGGGGTAGACGACTTTGGGTCTAGTGTTCCTGATGAGTTCAGGGGAGGGGAAGGTGTTAGCTAGAGAAAAGGGCAAACTACAGTGGCTATTCTACAGGTGCAAAGAAAACTCTTGTTAGTCTCTTGTTGTCGTGAATTATATGCTAAAACAATATGCTGAGTCATTCAGTGGTACTAAACGTGATAATGGCTAAAGTATCACCCTGAAGTCCTAAATGGATCTAAAATGTAACAAAACCTAATTAAATATCTAATGTTAGAATAATTCCCCATACTGAACTTCAACATTTTGTAACACTAAGCTGCTCTCCACCGGTCATGACGTATAAGGACAGAACATGCAAACAAAATGGAAAAACACACACTTGGGAATGGGTATGAATGAACAAAATAGACGACCGAATAACTCAAAGTATGTGGGGAATGACTGCTTTGTTTAGCCGATGTTTGTTGTTTTCTTTCCTTTCAGCCAGTACCTGTCTGACGATCAGCGTGCTGTCTTTGCAAGGTGTTGAGCCTGCGTCGCTCTCGCCTTCATCGTGAACAATCATAGTCTTCACCGACTCCGTCTCTCCATTACTCAGCCTGGAGGAGCTGCAGAAGAGACAAAGAACTATTCAACACAAACGCGAACCAACACAACGTGACCTAACAGGACGCTGCAGTTGTGCTAAAGAGGAATCTGACCTTGTGTACGAGATCAGAGGTTAAGGTTGTATACGTACACAGCTCTGGAGTCCTCCGGGCCAGAGGTCGACTCCTCGCCTGCTTCCTGGTCTACCTCTTCATCGTCATCTTCATCAGTGGTGTCCGAGTCTTCGCTGGAGGATGAATAATCTGTCACCTTATTTGGGGGGCGAACGTCATCAACTGCACGCAGCTCCTTGGCCAGAGCCGTCAGGTCCTAAAGATCAGGAGGTGAAAGGTAAAAACCTGGGTCAGAAGTCAGTTTATCTCACTCACACTCGTGGTATTGGAACTTTGGCCATTCTTCATCTGAGTCGTTAGCCAAGATCAGTCATATCATATTTTCAGTTGTAAAAGTGAAAGAAGGTAAAGCAGGAAACAGAAAGCTGCTGGAGAGGAAGAGTGGTTATAGAGGAATGCCAGCCAATGAGAAGTCAACGCGAGAGCAGCAAAGCCAGAAGATGAAGCTAGAAAAGAGATGACTGCCGGACAGCTGATGCTCTTCAAGCTACTGTAGGTCAGGTTAGTGGATTAATTCTAATGAGACAAGTATTAGAGCTGCAAAGATGAAAACTTAGAATTATACTATGTCAATTCTTTATTGAGGTTAGAGGAGGCATGAGTTAAGATGGTCACCACCCAGGCAGAAGGACCAGTGGAGAGAAAGCAAGCGCTAAGTGCAGGAAACCCCTCAGCCAATGAGCTCAGTCCGAAGATAAAACAACCATTTATCACCACGTCACTCCTAAGAAGCCAATTTACTATCATTCCCACATTCACGGGCCAAATGTCCCATCAGGTCACACTAAATCATCACACATATTTCATCATGTCATTATGACTACACACACACACACAGGGCTCTAGATCTAGATCCATCCCAGCTATCAAGCTACAGTACTGGCTAGTCAGCTTGAGTCAGCTCTCACCGCTGGCCTGCTCGGTCTGACCAAGTCCCTCCTCTCCTCTGGTTTTTTCCCAGCATTCTCTGGCCGTTGGAGGGGTGAACCCTCTGATTTGGAAGAGGCTGAAGGAGGTGGAGGTGAAAAGGTCAGTGTTTGTTTACTAGAAAAAGCTATTTTAACGTGATTATATTGTCCACCTCCTGCATGTTTGTTACAAGTGTGTGTGGACTCACAGCGGGCCCTGAACCTTTCTCCAGAGCCGCAGTGAGAACCGGGCTGAGAGCTGGAGTTACTGGAACTGCTGGAGGAACTGGAGCCTCCGCTGCCGGTGTTACTGGTTGGTCTGGGAACCAGTTTCTCCACCCTCTCCCACAGCAGCCGAGGCTCCGCCGCACTGTAGAGCCAACACCAAAGTCAAGAGAGTCAGAGATGAAGCCATTGTAGACACTTTTAACTGGTAAGGCTTTAGATTGATTGCACAGTCTGATTTGATGCATTTCATATTATTATATTCAACATACTAACAGCTAAAATAATATTCAATATGCCTTTTGTGGCTCAGAATATGCCTAAAAATGGGGTAAATGTGTTTATGCTTTTAATTTCAGTAGGGCTTTTGCATAATCACCATCACCATCATCAATTTCAATAAATGAAGCATTTTTTTGTTTTGAGAAAAACAAACAATAAATAATAAATACAAAGAGACATAAAGGGTACACATCACACTCAGTGCTACTCTAAACTACAGTGGGACAGACTATTTTCCTTAGTCAAACTGAGCGTCTAAGGACAGAGGGTGTCACTCCCTGTACAAATCAAAGCCCTCCAAGGCAAAATATGTTTGGTGAATTTGGACTATACAAATAAAATTTGATTGATTGACTATAAAATTATAATTTTAGAATATTCCGTTTAACACAAAAACAAGTCCACAATGAAGAACAGAAATATGCTAAATAAATAATTGTACAGTAAGAACAGAGTGTGTGTTGTACATCTGCAGGGTCTGAAGAAGGGAGAGAAATGACACAGACTCTCATGAGAAGGCTTGTGGTTTGGAAATAGAAAGATGTGAATGTGTGTGTGTCACAAAGTTAGACAGCTAGCTCTGTTACATAAACCCTCCCACACAACTCCATAGACAATGACTATAGCAGCACAGTGAAGACACAGACACAATCCTGTGTGTGTGTGTGTGTGTGTGTGTGTGTGTGTGTGTGTGTGTGTGTGTGTGTGTGTGTCTCTAAACAAGTATGTTTTTCCCAGTGTCTTTCAGAAAGTCATTGTTTTTCATGTCTTTTTAATTACATAGTTGAAAACAGCAGCCTGGTTTCACACTGCTTCACAGCACTTCTGGAGGATGCAAATGACTTTCTTTTACAAATTGACATTGTGGACTTTTAATTCCTTAAGATATCATTTGTGTCAGAGTCCTGGACAACTCCCACAAAGTGTTCTGCATGGAACTATTCTGGGCCCACTTTAACTCATAAACTTTTCTTCTGTCTGGAATTTGATGCTAATTTTATTTTATGTTTAATGTATTGCATGGAGGTCTATTAAAATGGAACTATTAACAAATTTGATAAGCTATTGCCATTCAAGTCATTTCCTGACTAGTTTTAATCTCCTACTGTTTATATTACCAAGATGAACCAAACCATGCAGATGTGTATCAAACAGTTGGCATACCAGTTACCACACAATCATTCAAATCAGAGGGGTGATGTCAGTTTACCTGGCAGCGTTCCGTTGCACAGCATGGCTGCTGTGTGAGGCGTTGCCATGGTGATGGGGCGAGTCTCGCCTTGGCAACACCGGGGACCTTGATGTAGTCCTGACAGGAACCTTTTGTGATAAAGACAGTGACCAGCTCACACATACACACACTGTGCGTATGAATGTGCTTCATAGTGCTGCAAATACATGAAATACTCAAAAAACACAGCAGTCCACCACAAAGCCTTCACTAAAGTCACTGCTGATATGAGCTGTGGATGTCCTTCATCTGAAAGGAAACTATGTCACCTGCTGCAGACCAAGACTTTTTATCCAACTCATGCACCATAAAACATGTTTTAGACAAATCCTCCACCAACTAATCTCATCTCCACCTGCCATTCCCCAGAGCACCACTGTAAAACAGAACCATCACAGTAGTGGTCACGTGTCACACACAGTCAAACATTTCCCTGATTCAGATGTAAAAATCAGACAAGCCAACGCAGAATATTTGGCAGCAGCCAAAGCTCAACAAAACACAACAGCAATGCAGCGTAGACCTGCCAGTCACAGCAGCCAACATTATTTAGTATAACAGACATTATATCACTTTGTTTACTGTAAGTTAGGGGCAATGAAAGGTCAGTCTTTTCTTAGTGGCATGCTTCTCCTGCATTTCAAGACTGAAATGATTCTTGTGACATTTATTTTTGTTTATCTGATGCTTTGATGAGCTGAAACTATGTTCTATAAAGTCTCGACAGGGTTGTGGTGCGGTTTGCCAGCAGATCTGTTTAGAACAGACAGTTTCTGTTTTCCCGTCTGTGGACTGAATTTAGATCTATTTTACTTTTTTGGATTCGGACTCCCCACATTTGTGGGTAGGACCACATAGCTCTCCTGTGCTTTCCTATACTTATCCGAAGCGTTCGGCACGGCATACATTCAGGTGGGACAAACTGTTCTCTAAATGCAGAGCTCTCTCCTGGTTTGCTTATTTTTCTCTCCCTCTGCAATTGTTTTTATGTCCTTCTGTGGCTGCACAGTAAAAGGCTTAATCAGTTGGTGAGGAAAAAGCAGCATGAGACAGAAAGACTATTTTTTCAACTCCAACCTTAACTAGTGTTTCGCATTATCACAGCACCCACGGATGGGTTATAAAGAGGTCACAGACTGATTGTTATGGCTCATAATAACAGCGAGCTAACTCTATTTATGTCAGTACTGATTCACATCACACAGAGTGATGTAAGCTTCCTCTTTCTCATGATAGTTTGTCTATCGGGGGAATAAATCCAGAACAATATCTGATTTCCTCAGGAAGCCTTATGAGGCTGAACCTTGTTTTAGAGAAGAGAATTTTTAGCTGCCGACAAGCCTCATTACAAAACTTGTATTTTAATAGAATGTGGGTTTAATTAGATCATATATAATTCCCCTACAAGTCTTTTTCTGCACTACAAGAAAAGAAAATCCAATAAAGAATGAATTATTGATAGCATAAAGAATCAGGCAGAGGGTGGGAAGCTATTAAAGTAATGAATTAAACAGCTCAGGATAATGACAGTTTGATCTCTTGGGTATCAGGATGATTGTCCCGTTTGGTCAGTAAGCAGAAAATTGTGTCAAGTCTAAAACTACTGCTGCCAGATAACACTGGGGCTCTTTCGTCCTGTCCTTACCCTGGGCGGGACCTCCTCTGAAGGGGTCACTTCATGGGGCGTGGGCCTAAGCTGGGGGTGGGGTTGTGGGTCAGTGCGTGCAGGCATGGATGATGATGATGAGGAGGAGGAGGATGATGATGATGAAGATGGAGGGTGATGGTGATGGTGTTGGTGGGGTTCCTGGCTGTTGCGAAGGTGAAGATTTTCAAAGCTAGGGGCGAGTGGCTCGCTTAATGAGTGCAACCGCGACACAACGGGTGGGGTGGTAGCGGAGGAGGTTGACGAAGCCACACTGCCGCTGCTCTTTAAAGCAGCCAGATGGGAACGGACCTTACAGATGACAAAAATAGAACACATCGAGGGGAGGACGGGTCAGTCTGCATGCAGTGCACTCTAACAAGGACAAGGGCTTCAGGGTATCTTTAGGAGTTTGTCAGATTGGAGCCATACAGGGGCCTAAAAGGGTTCCCTGAGGAACACCTTTGTAAAGGCTTCAGGAACATTAGCCCTTTTCAGACATGGACTAGATAGCACTGGTGTCTTTATCCATCTCTGAATGTAAAGGTGGCTTCCAGCAGTGAGTTGAAAAGCTATAATATGAAGGAAGAAGAGTATTTTCTGTCTTTTCATAGGCTGCATCAGTGATGGATTTTAAAACTTATTTTGATACTGAAGCCTTAATGACCACTGCCTGCTCCTGCTCTCCCTAGTGAATACATTTTTCCCTTCATTTTATTTCTTTATTTATTAGAGAATTATGCTGCCTTTTTAAAAATATCCAAATGTGCACAAGCATAAAATGATAAAATATTGGGCTGGGCCTCTCATTTAGGTCATATCTGCTGTCATTCAGAAATATCAGCCCTGCATTTCACAGGGATGTAAATGTCAAGATTATAATTAAGTCATATATTTATTAGCTAAAAAAGAAAGAGGAACATTTTATCTTTTTCTGTTTATTTAACCTCATCTTAATGTTAATCTGATGGCATTCAAGACTTCATGTTGAAACTGATAGTGGAAATGTTACAGAGCAGCTCAACACCACAGCAGATGACTGAACTTACTGGCTTTACCTAAACACTAGAGGAAGGACTTGTCAGTTACTTGGAGGGAAAACGTGAAGACAGTTTGGCCTCAATGGAACATAGATGAAAAGTATGGCTTCAAATCAAAGCAAAGCTCCTAAAGGACCCAGTCTCTTAAAGAGTGCATCGGAGGAGGGAAGAAATCCTCAGAAAATGAAAGTACATGTTGCACTTTGTAGCAGAGGCTGCACCTTTCCAGGGAGCAGGAAGGAGGCCAGAAGGAAAGGAAAGGGGGAAAGTGAAGTCTGATGTGAAAGCTGTTATTCCCATATTAAATGACTTATTTTGGTGGGAACAGGTGCAGCCGGTGCAACAAAGATGTCATATCATACATGTCAAACATTTGTTTTCACGCACAGGTAGAACAAAATAGACAAAAAACAAAAAGCACAGGCAGTGAATGTGGAGATGAAGCTGAGAATATCCAGAGACTCGGACTCAGAATAACTGATTACAATCTGTTCTGCTTTGAATTCAGTCTCCTGTCCAGTTTAATTGACAACATCACTACTGGAAAACGTGAGACAATCTGAGTCTCCTCAATTTTCAGCCTCATCCCCGGTACCAAGCATAGAGACAAACTGTATTTATGGGGCATGAACACAGGCGGTCATGCAAACAGAACCACATACAGCTCATACACAATGCACACATTCATGGTTTGGGGCAGGAAAGCTTCTGATTTTGAGACTGGACTGCGGGCCACATCCCAGAGGGCGCTGAGTTTATTTTTTTGCTGAATATAATCGCTGAGAAACGTGAGAAAAAAAACAGCTTTCTTGATACGTTACTTGATACTTTCTTGATTCATGCTCTTCATTCTCATTCACTATGTGGTTTGACCACAGATGTCTCTTTCCTTCAAACTGTCGGACACAAACCAAAGGAAACTACTTTGTCTCGCAATTTTGCAGCATAAATTATGAGCCGACTGTGAAGGGAAATGCATTCTCCCTTCAAATCAATGCAAAAACCTGTTTTACCATAACACTGGATTTGGTCTGAAACCGGACTTAGTTTCTTTAAATTTAAATACGACCTTCCCCTAACCTTAACCAAGTAGTTTTAGTTATTTAATTGATTCACTGCTTACTTTGTGGGTCCAGCAGCACCATGAGGTCAGGTTTCACCTCCAGTTTTAGCGAATGGCAGAATACAGCTTCTTGCCACTGCAGTTCTGCATTTTTTTCATTTAATTTGCTCTAATCACATCTCAAAATTAACTCATCCAAGTTTGATTCAGTATACGTTGAAGAATTTGCGTGTTACGACGTTAAAACACAGCGCTGCAACTGAGCCTAATGACCTGCAGCTAATGAGACAAAACTGATGAAACCACTTTTAATGTAATGATCAATAACGCAGCAGTGAATTACATCATTACATCATCACCCCCTCTTCCCCCTCAAAACACATTGACTTCAATAACTGCGATTATTCATGCGTAGTGGATTGAAGCCTTCGCTCTGAAGATGACTAATACTGTCTGAGTCACCCTGCTGCAAATCTGGGTGCCCATGAATTATGGATGTGTTTAATCACCAGCACACAATAAGGAGATACACAATGTGCAGCAGAGAAGTACAAACCCCCAACAACAGCACCTCATACAACCACTCATGTTCTCTCTCTCTCTCACACACACACACAGAAAGAAGAAAGACTCTGAAGAAAATACATTTTTGAAAAATACTTTTGTTTTCTTCAACGAGTGGGTGGACAACCTGCCAATCAAAGAGTTAATCATGGGAAAAAAGTATATAATCAGGGTTGTGATCATTTCATTTTCATTACCACAAAAAGTTTCATAAAAAGGGAGACTTCTTTGAGATGAAAAAGAAACTTTGACAAAGAACCGCTGCCTCTTCTGTGTGAAAATCAACATTCTGTCATTAGCTCGGAGATTTGCACTTTAAAACTGGTGAATTTAAACAGAACTGATGACAACCCTGAAGCTAAAAAGAGTGTAGAGAAGTTCAACAACAGCAGAGAGTTGGATCCATGATCTGGATGAAGCTAAATTCAGGGAGGAGGAAATGACAGAGAAGCAGCACAACTAGTGATATCTAAGTAAGACATCTCACACGTTACAAAAATACCAGTTCACTCAAACAGCAAAGACTGAAGAGTTTTAAGCCACCTGAAAAGAGAATCCTAATGACAGATGATAAGAATGAAGCTAAAACACACAGGCAACATCTGGAGTCAGTGGAGAAGGGAGAAAGTGTTACGTGGAGCTACAAACAAGGCTGATTTTGAATGTTTTCAATATACTTGTAATTTGACTGACAGCACCATGAATCCATTCACTTTTAATAAGGTCAGTCCAGCCTGGAAATGAGCCACTGTGGCAGTGTCAGGCTGCCAGAATCCTCTAAAATAAAATCAAATTTGGCCCGTGCACATAGGAAAAATGGCACGTTTACAACCAAAAGCTTTGTGTTGATTAAGTTGATTGTTGCAGTGTGTTTCAAGAGAGCTTCTCCATCAAGAAAACTGCAGTTTCCACTCCAACCAGGTGTGATTATAACTGTTAACTCTACAACTCCAACAATCCAAATGACTCAGATCACAGCCCATGATACAGGCACATTAAAGCTGTGCTTCTACTAGTTCCCTGATGTCTGTATCCTCTTACACCAACTAACCAAGTGATCGGTCTTTAATCTGAGCAAGTATGTCAGCATTTCCTGTAGCACACAATACAACCTGCCACTTTTAATTCGAAGCCACTACAGGAAGTATGAAATAAGTCTTTGTAGTTTCATCTGTATGGAAAGCTGTTTGTCAGATCAAAGTATGTACAGGACGGCAGTCTTCATGTGACATACAAGCATGTCATATGACTCAATGTATGTTTACTTTTTGGTTGGACTGTAACTAGAGACCAACCCCACACCAACTCAAAATGTTGCCTGTGTACAACAGCTGTAGTAGAGAAGTAGAGAAGATAGGGGGATGGGTTTGAAGACATCATGCTTACCTGTGGTTCCACAGGCCTGTGCATGGCGGGCGCCTCAGATGCCGAGTTCCCATTGGGGTAGGAAGACTCAGAGCGTGGTGGCACCGGAGGCTGCTGTGGTTTGGTCTGAGCTGCCTGAGGAGAACCCTGGATGTTCTTTCGGTATCGCTCATCAGCCTAACAAGGACATACACACAGCAGCATTAGCAGTGGTTTGAGAGTGCAGGTCAATGTGTATGAGGACATAAAGAGGAGAGTCAGTGGACAGAAGCTATTAGGTGCTACAGTTTGTTAGCTTCCCCCTGCAGAGCAGAGACGATTTGTACTAGCAGCACATCAGAAAGTCATCTGCTGATACAGGCACACCAGCAGGAGCAACAAAGCACTTCCTCAAGGGCAGTAGTGTTATTGTTGCCACAGTACTCCCATATCCCTGCTAGTAGGACAGTGGCACCGCGACCAGCGAAGAGTGTCATGCATTTTTCATGTGGGGGGAAAACATTCACGGTGAAACTGGAAAGGTTAGGACACACACAAGGTCCAGGACACAGAGAGTGTTTCTTTAGTCCAAAATCCTATTTATCGTAAATTGTACGTAAATTAAGATATTAACTATCTTAATTTGAAAATGACTGCTGCTCAACAGAACTTTCCCTGAGCTACTAAGTAAATCATCATCAAAAAACATGTCAATAGTTCATTCCTGTTGACCAAAGTGTGTTGATCAATTTCAGGGACCTGACAGTTTAATATGCAAAGCTGTAGAATCAATCAGATTCACATGGGGTGAATGTGCATTGCTGTAATTAATATAATATAATATACAATAAAATATATTGTAATCACCAAGTTCACTGCTCATATTTGGAAACACAGCAACATCGCAAAATACTATATGTAGTACACAGTTACAACCAAGCAGCAACCTCTGTGGCTTTGAATTGAAGCCAATGCAGAAGTACCAAAAACTGCAACTCCTCAAACTTCCACTTGAGGCTGACTACAGAATGAGTCAGTCTCCATAAGTAAAAAAAAAAACTAAATTAAATCAAATTAAATTAAATAACAAAAACAAAACAGTTTTGGTGTCTGTAGCTAATTTCCCTGTTCTTGACAACTGTACTGAGGGTGAATTTATATACAACTCACCTGTTCACATTATATTAAGACTTAAAGTTATGCAGAATTAACAGTCTTTGACTGATGGGTTGGTGCCATTGCAGCTGTCTTATTTGCGCATCAAGGCACCATTCAGCTGACCTCAGGACCACTCACGATCTACATCTTTGCAGATTTTTGGATTAGCCATGAGGCTTCAGAAATCTGTGTGACGACAGTTACATCTGATTTCATTGTGATTTTTTTTTTTATCTTACAAATAACTTTGTCTAATCTGAAAGTTTGTTTTTTTGGAATGTTGCCACAACCCCTGAGTTCAGTAGTGAAATTGGCAATTACAATGTTATTATTACAGACAGGAACGATGTCCCAAGTTCAAAACCACAGTTATCCTTTCAGTATGTATAAGATGCTGACTTAATAATAACTATAACACTAATAATAGTAATAATAATAATAAATTTTATTTAAAAGTGCTTTTCTATATGCCCAAAGACACTTTACACTAGACACTTTTGGCTGAAGCAGCCAACTGAATGTCACAAACACCCACTGTTCACTATTATCCAAGTTTATCCGCCAACATGGCTGCCAGAGTGCGCTTGGATCACCTGAAAGAGTTCAAGTATTGGAAAAGAAATCCTGCAAACATCTGAATGTCCTGGCAGTTCTGACATTGCTCTACTATATGGTGACCCACCCAGTCCTGCAGCAAAAGCTACATGTAAAGAGCTGCTTTTCCTCCCCCAGCAAGTGCTAAATGGCAACAGCAGGAAGCCAAAAAGAGATAGGAGTTACACTGAGAGCTAATGAGGTGGCTAATTATTACAGTAACTCCATTAATATGGTGGTCAGGACAACAGTGAGGCCAATTAGAGGAGCAGTAATGTCCTCGCCCAGGAGAATGAGCTATTCAGGCGAAAATGTCTTCGTCCACAGTGGTTCAGACAGAAGGAAAAGACTAGAGAGTGTTTTCTAATCCTGAAAGATTGACTGCTCTGTTTGGGAGGAGATCAGGAGACTTTGCATCATGGACTGGTTTAATGATTAGATTCACAAGTTTAGAAAGAGACATTCATAAATTCTAGTCACTCAGCTCAACTACAAAGCGTCCACACATCCCACACCAGCAGCTAGCCATCACCATGTACACATCGCACACCCAAAGCAGTGGGAGTGAGTACACACAAGCAAAGGAAGCGTTCTACAAGAGTCAGTGCGACGGCAACGAGCTGTGAGGGATCACCTCTCTGACTGGCTCAGAGTCAGGGGCGGGGCCTTGGAGGTCAGCGACAGGTTGCTTGGATTCTGTAGTTTTTTCCAGACTGCGATTTTGAGTCTTATCAAGGTCGGTGCCCTGCAGTTGTTTCGCTGTATCCGGTTCGGGGCTCTGCGGGGGATTTATCCTGTCCTGCTCAGAGTTCTGTGGGAGTTTGATGCTCTGTTGCTGGGCTGATTTGTTACTATCCAGGTTCTGGTTTTGCTGGAGGGACAGCAGGTATGCCTGCTCCTGCTGCAGCTGTCTCTGGAGCTTCTGGGCTTGGCGCTGCTCCTCAAGTTCCCGCCATTTATATTCCTGAGTGCAGGAGGGGAAGTTGAAAACTCTGACAGAAAGATGGTGGCTGAAGTTGTAAACACTGTTTTCCACACTTGTTCCCATAGCACAGTCCCTAAAGTTCAGCTGATCTTTATAAGAGAAATGATGGACAGTCAGTTGTACACTGCAGCTAAGGGGCTGTATATTCAATTATCAGCCTCAGAGAAGGAGGAGGGTTGTGTATTTTTTTCTCTTTGCTCCATTTTTCAATCATTTCATCTTTTTTTCGGGGGTGGGAATAAATGAAGCTACAGATATAGATATATAGGAGCATGCAAATAACATCTTTGACTTTGTCTTTTGTTAGGACTACCACACCCACAAAAAAGGAGGTGCCTCACAATTTAATTTTCTTTTTATGCGTTAACATATGCTGCACATAAAAGTATATTGCTGAAATGGATTACAAATAAGCAATCATCAGTCGATTCAGTCGTTAGATTGGCATACGGGAATACTTTTATCCATGGAATATTTGACTTACAGGTCCCCAAAATTTGATTTATTTTATCATATGGAGCAACATCTCGATTATGTAGGACCTACAATATCTGATATATTCTGGAAGGCACTTTCTTGACCAAGGAATGAAGGCTGAATTCTTTTTTTTGGTCTCATTATTATTGTTGTCATTACTATTACTGTTGTATGATATCTCAGAATGCTTGTGAACTATGACTGTGCTGTGCTACGAATACAATTTTGGTGGGACCGTTAGGAAAAAATAAAGACTGAATTAAGGCTTTATTGTCAGTAGCTAGGTTGGACCAATGTGTCTGCTTTGAGAATTAGTACATGTGGATCTTTATAGTTAGTATAGGACTAAACTGACATAATGTCTCTAAGGAGCAAGACTGTTTTTGACAGGCACATTCAAATTAAATTAATCAAGTTATGTTCAGAACAAATTTGGTGTGAGTGCGACTGTGAGTGCAAATATTATGGCCCTGAAGCCCATGACATTTCATTAACATATAAAGTCAGGGTTGAGCTGAGAAATTCAAAGAGGGCAATGACTTTTAGAAGTAGAAGTTCAGAAGTTTTAGAAGAATTTTGAAGTTGTAATACTTTTTAAAGCCCATTACCAGAAACTGTATGTGAAATAGCAAAAGGTTGTTCAAGGAAACGTGTGTAGTTTGCTTCTCATAAACCTGGTCAAAGTGTTTCAGCACTTTAAATCAGCGCTGACTGAAGTGTGGTGACTGTGGAGGACCTCAGGAGTGCAGCCGATGATTAAGTGATGGTGTGAAGCCTGGAAGTGAGGACATGAGTGGTCACATCCTTTCATTCTTTGAGTATCCTCTGTAACCCCGAGGGGATTTGAAAACTTTAAAAATGAAAAACATCGAGTCATCCAAAAACCCCTTCAGATAACTGAATTCTTCTCCTGCACTGGAACATCTGGAATAAAAACAGGGGAAACCCTCTCTTCCTGGTGGATGACTATTTTCCTGGTGACGACATCACCATCACTGAGGGCCCTGTAAACATCCTGACCTCGCCAGAAAAAAAACTGAGAATACTTATTTATTATGTATGGACCTCAACTGTTGATGGCTCCTCTGGGATCAACAAAAGTCAGAAGTCAGTCTCAAAAACTTAATAATAAGGAATAATAAGTACCTGCATTATGAAATTTAACAATGTGGGAGTTGTGGGAAACGTTACAAAAATTGAACCACTTGGGACAGAAACTGATGAATATAACAGTCAGGAAATATTGTAGATGTAGAGGGAAGGATATGGACCAATGCTCAGAGAATAAAAATATATGGTTATATACAAATAATGAACTTTAATGTAGATTAATGTGATCTCTGGGGTTAGACAGGGCAGCCAAACACTCACCAGCAGCATGGCCTGTTCGTGGAGCAGCTGCTGCTGCAGGATCTCCAGGTGCCTCTGCTCCTCCTCCAACTGACGACGAATGTACTCCTGTCAATCAAACACAGCCCACCCCGCAATGTCAGAAAACAAAAGATTATATTTCTACATACAGAATCTTAATTATGAGGAAGGTCTGATTTTTCCCCGTGACACTGGATCGTACCTGTTCTCGATCGGCCCTCCTCTTTTCCTCCTCGGCCCTCCTGCGTTCTTCCTCCTCTTTACGGCGTCGCTCCATCTCCTCGATGCGCCTCTTCTCCTCCTGCTCACGTCGGCGTTGCTCGCGCTCCTGCTGCCTCCTCATCTCGCGCTCGCGCCGTTGTTGCTGCAGGCAGACACAGGAGGCCAGTTAACAGCTGACAGTGTCCTAGTTCTGGTTTTTGTCTAGTCATATGTGACACAGAACTCCTGCTTTCTCATCAGCATGAAAACTAAAAGTTTAGTATTAGTTTTAGTATCAAAATCAGGTCCTGAGTTACTGTATGTGGCCTGCAGGCACCTTTTGTTAGAACACATCTGTGATTTGTTGTCAGTAACACTCAACTCACTCAAATGAGTGGCAGATGTATGGATGTGATATTGGAGTAAACCAAAACATTACCGATCACAGTGAACTCCATTTACAGGACACATTGTTATAAAGCAGGGGTGTCAAACTCATTTTCACAGAGGGTCACATCAGCATAATGGTTGCTCTCGATGGGCCACATTAACAGTATGAATGTAACAAAATGCACTGTAATTTAAAATAAACTACACCTTATGATATTGTTAAATAAATGTTTCTGTATTCAGCTTACAAATATTACATATAGTATGGTAAAGTAAAAATAAATGTTCAGTTTGAAACCCACATTACTTGAATCAGTGTTCAAACTATTTAAGTAAATAAAGAAAAATATGTGAGCTTCAATCTGATTGGAGAACTGAGGACCCTCTGCTAATCAGATTGATGCTCACAGCGTCATATATCGCCATGATCGGGTTATTATTGGAGTGAATGGATGGCATCTCTTACTCTGAGGAGTGTGGGTAATGTAGGCTTTTCCGCTACCCAAAACATACGAATAAAACTTTATTTCCCACAATTGAAGGAGAAAAAAATCATACTGAGGGCAACAACATGAAGCTATCTTCCGGGCAGAGAGTCCTCGGTTCTCCAATCAGATTGTTGCTCACAGCGTCATGTATCCCTGTGATCTGGTTATTATTGGAGTGAATGGACAGCTGTAGCCTCTGCTCTGAGCGTCTCTTACCGCCGCAGACAGGTTTACATTGGAGTTCATTGAGAACCCAGAGCATTTCATGCTGACATGGAGGGTACCTTTTGACTGTGACTTTGGGTTATACAAATAAATTTTGATTTGATTTGATCTGATTTGACTTTGACACGTGTTATAAAGTGTCAAAAAGGAGGCGAACAGACAGAAAACAGACAAAGTCGCAGAAAAAGTCTTAACTGTTTCTGAATTGAGATGACACTCACTACGAAATCAAAGCAGCTCAAATCTTTTCTCATGATAGTGACACAATATTATTCAGTTAAAACAATCAGTTGATGAGTTCATTCCTCAGAGACAGCAACTAGTTTGAAAATGTACTAATCGTTTGTCAGCTTTCTTGCTGATTCCAGCCATATATATTGCATTAAATGAATATTTGGGTATTTTGAGCAAAACAGTCCATTTGAAGATTTCACGGTGTACTTATTTCACTATTATATTATAGAAAAAATAAAATAAAGCAGATTAACAGATAATGAAAATCATATTTAGGTGCATTTAGGTGGATATAGATTTATACTTCTGTTCAAGGACATTTGTTGTTCTCTTCAAATCCAAGGGCTTTCAAGGCTTTTAAACCTGTACTAATGTAGCTTCAATAAAAGTTTCAATTTTACCCTTCAAATACTGCAAACTATGATGATGATGTCTGTTTACACACAGGACTAAGGACAGCAGCAGTTGAGGGAACACATGCCTGTATTTATCTGATTGATGTGAGAAAATCTAGATGAAGACATAGAGTGGATGAGCTGGGAAGTCAACAGATTTCATCTTTTAATCTGAGTAATATCTTAAGTCTGACAGGCAGTTATCTAACACTTGGCTCTCTAAGCAGACAGATGAAGACATTAGTCTGATTTCTGTCTGTCTCTGCGGTATGAAAAGGTGCTGTGAAAGCTGCAGGACATCACTTCTGACTGTGACACATCGTGTTTATACACATTGAGCGCTCAGTGTCAGGATTCCAACAGGATTTAAGCTATGAAAACAGGAGAGCACATGTACAGTGGTATTTCTGTGACATGGCACGAGTTCAACTGTGGTTTCTAATGTCTGATTTATCTACAGGCACCATCAGGTCATGAATCAAAAGCACAGCCCGGAGCTATAACTTCTGTGGGAAAACATGAGCACAAACACACACAAGCCCTGCTCCTGGAATCACATGCTGAAACTCATTTAATGTGTTTGCTTATAGCTATTCCTATGTTACAGTATCTAAGTCTCTGTTGCTGTTCTTTCCTTCCAGAGAGGTCCACTTCTGAAGGGATGTGACCACTTCAGGCCAAGAGAGGAGGAAAATCTGCCACACTCACACAGACACTAATAGAAAAGAACCACAGCTCAGAGAGATAGAGGATAATTACAAAACGTTTTTTTTTTCAAACTCATCCTCGGGGAACACCAATTAATGTTCTAAATTTGATTTCAGTGTCTTTATATAAAATTATCCGCCCAAAAATCTAACCACTAACCTCCAGGTCAAAAGTCTCTAATCTTATTACACACAGATAGTGTGCCGACGCCCGGCAAACCGGTTAATTCCCCGAGCTTCTCACACTATCGGGCTGCACAGTCTTAGGTCTGACATGTGCGTCTGGGTGAGAGCTACTAACTTTTTTTTGCTCTTGCTCACGATTGGCATGATCTTTTGGGGGCTTTCGGTCTTTATTTTGCCTTTGTACATGAGGTCACGCTCTACCAGGTGCGCACTTCCAGATTTTTAACTACATTCACCGCTCCTGAAGCTACAAACACACCAGGAGATGTCCAGTGTGTGTCCTGTAAACACAGCACGTAAAGAACACTTGTTTGTATAGTGCTTTTTAACTAACAGTTTATCAACAGTATTAAACTCCATTAGGGTTTATTAGATCTTGACTACAGTAATTTATCACCATCAATAACACATGCCATCGTCTGTAATGGATTTCTTATTTCCTGCATCAAATCACCTCAGCAGTATGATGACTACAGTTCATGTTCATCAGTGTTGTAAAATGGTGATGTCACTCACTCTCAAAGGAGACACTGCTTGTAGAGAAGTGTGTAGGAAGCTTCATAAATAACACAAGTCCATCTCTGAGTATTTTTAGTCTTATTCTAACACTCAGTGGAGCTCCTGGGAGGAATCCTGTGATGCTCCATGAATAATAGATGCACTTTAAATATGCTTTTAAATTAAACAGGTGACTGTGCAAACAAAGTTCCGGCGTTTTGACTCTGATGCTGACAGAAAAGTCATGTGGCTGAGGTAAAACAAGTGCTCGATGAGGCCTCACCTCCTCTAGCCGTCTCCTCTGCTCCTTCTGCTGCTCGATACGTTTCTGCCTCTCAGCCAGCAGTTGTCGCTTGTACTCCTCTTGCTCGCGAAGCTGCTGCTCCTGGAGGAGCTGCTGGCGACGCAGAGCCTCCGAACGCTCCTTGTTCTCCTGCTGCAGCCGGATGAAGTCACGGCGCAGAGTGGACTCACCTGGGACGTTGACTATGGAGCTGCGCAGAGGATGCAAGGAGAGATTTTAGCTGGTGTGCTCGCTCACAAGGCCCTGGTGTTAAATGTGACATTGCTAACTGTTTTGTAAAATAAAAGTGACAGTTTCTGACAATTCCTACACATTTATACTGTTTCGTAAGTCTTGTGATAACATGTTGTTACCTTGGCTCTCCTTCTTGCTCAGATGCCTCTTCCTCCTCTTCTTCACTGCCACTGTATTCATACTCTGTCTCATCTGTGGATAGGGAAAATGAATAGAACAGTGTTTAGTTTAGTTCAACTTCATGTAACTTAACACACACCATACATGGTTGGAAACTTTAAGTAAATGAAATTTATAAACCAACATTTTGAGACGTTCTCCTTCTGAGTTGGTGAATAAAAAGGTCAAACACTGAACACTGAATGTTTATTCAGCAGTCCATTTTGGTCCCGTGTCTGTTGTTGTTTACAGGATAAAATTCCCTCCAAGTTTCAACAGACCTCCCCTCTGGGACTCACCCTTCTCGCCCCTCTTCTTCTTGGTTCGGTCGATGTGGTCTTTGAGCTGGATGCGGACCTGCCTCTCGTTAGGCTGGTCCCGGATGAAGGGGTGTTTGAGCAGCTGCTCGGTGGGAGGACGCTGGGTGTAGTTTTTTACCAGGCAGCCCTCAATGAAGCTGAAGAACTTCTTGGACCTGTTAGGTTAGAGTTTAAAGTGATGTTTGAGATGACACTGCATAATCAGCCACAAGTATGTTTGTTAATATGGGAGGATAAGGATGAAATCCTCAGCGCACCATTTTTTGGACTTGAGTCGAGGTGGAGGGTTTCTGGGAATGAGGAAGAGGGCTCTCATTGGATGCATGTCACACAGAGCTGGAGGAATCAAAAAAAGAGAAGACAGGTGAGAGCCAGCCACAGACAGCCAGCCAATGATTTAAGATTCTGAGAATGCCAAAGCACCGCCAGGTTAATGTGATGTGCACTTACGGGGAGCTCCCTCAGCCATCTCGATGGCTGTGATTCCACAGGACCACAGGTCACTCTGGAGGACAGAAGATCAGATTCGTGAATCAGTGTGCGCACATTTCTCACACTTAAAATATCTACCAAGGATACAGGTAGCAGTGGATCTCAACCTTTAAAGGTCTGTAACTTCTCAGAAATTAGCCAAGCAATTTCAGTTTTCATAAGAACAGACTTAAAACAATATTTGATCCAGAAACAGTGTCCAGGTTTCTCAACATAATTAACAAACTGCTTTCTGCACAGGTTAAATCTGCTGCAAAATTCTTTTCACCTCCACTGTAATGAGGTGGCAGCAGTCTGCAGTGTAAAATAAAACCCCACAGGCCTGAGTCTGTGAGAAAATGTTTTGTTTTGTGTTATTTGGCAGTTGTGTCTGTTGAATTATGTACACATTCTGGATTGGCCCTCACTAACCGGGTAAAAACTGCAGCTTTGATGGGGATTGGTATACTGTAACACAGCAGATCCAGGTCCTTACCCTGTAGTCGTAGGTGGCATCTGGGTTTTCATCACAAGCGATGACCTCAGGAGCCATCCAATATGGCGTCCCGATGAAGGTGTTCCTTCGACCTACTGTCCGGTCGAGCTGAGCACTCACACCAAAGTCCACTGGGAAAAATAAAGTCAACATAATTCATTATTGGTTCTACACTTTCAACAACAGCCTCTTATCATGCAGCTATACAGTGAAACTATCTTTAACTATTTAATCCACACAGTATTTATCATCCATGACTGGTTAGAGGAAACCTGGTTTCAGACCTCTGAACTATAGACCAAAATATTTTTCATGAACTCAAATTGTTCTGCTGTTTTTGCTCTTAAACAGCTGTTTCCCTGGTGACACAAACAATCGAGCCAATCAGAGCTTTGCAGGCAGAATTAAGAGCAGCAATGTGATCGTCCTGTGCCAGAGCGAGAAAAACAGCTGCAAACACGGTGACAAGTGTGGATGACCTCAGCACAGCTGTATACATGTTGTCTGCAGGGTTCATCCATTTAGGACCTTCACACAGAATGTTTAATGCTCCACTGTTTTACTGTGCCAACGTCTGAAAGTATGATGGGAAACGATGTTCCCTGAAGTATCTATTATTATACAACATTTTTCAGCACTTTCCTGCAGTGTACAATAATCAATAGGCAGCATGATTAAGGTACTAATTCAATTTTTTGCCAAAATCAGAACTTGCCCTTAGGGTTGCAAAGGGGTGGAAAGTGTCCAGTAAATTTCCATGGGAAGTTAAGTGAGGGAATTTTGGAACTGTTCCAAATTGGAAACTCTACAGGAATTATTTATTGGAATTAACTGAAAATTGGGGGTAATTTAAACAAACTGTATCATGTCCAAACTTAAATATAAACATTTTGTTTAGTCATAAGCAGACATCCATGTAAAACAATACAATTAAAAAACATTTCAACAGATTTATTTGTAAGTAGAACTTTATCAAGTCTGAATTATTTTATTGAACAATATTATGTAGTCCAGGCTCAAATATGTGCCTTCAATAATCTTGTGTCTGGGCTCTAAAGTGTGGTCCAGGGTTGTAGAAATCTCTGCATGTGATGGAGGAATGCACAGAGCAGGTAGGTGGCGTGGCCTCAATAGCCCTGCAGCAAACAGTGTGCTATGTGCATGTGATTGAGCAATAGCAGATATTCAAGTGTACTTGCATGAAATCTGGTTGTTTTAGTCAAGATTATGCTATAATATGTTTTACCCAACTACATTAAAGTTACCTGTTAAGGGGCACTTAAATTGTAATGTAAAGGTTGAAGTGAAGTTAAAGTGCATTGACTGACTGACAGAGGCATGTGAGGACACACACTCTTTCCGCAGCTGTCTAACAGCGCTGTGTTTCTGTTTTGTTGTACTTGAGTGATGTGAATTAATAAAGCATTAATGGACATGCTGCGTGATGTCTGCACAGAGGAGCCCTGCTGTGGTTCTAAGGCAATTTGCAACATGATGATCAAAATACATTGACAGTAATTTTCCAATCAAATGAAGTGAATACTAAACTGTGTGTTAAGAGGAAGGATTTGCATAACTGACTGAGACTTTTAGAAAAGGCCTGACACTGTGCGATCATGTGAAACGTTGAGCTCGAGCTAGCACCAGCAGGGTGCTGACTGAATCCGGTGCTGCAGTATTTTGTCAAGAGCAGCCATCCAAACCACAGTGCAGGCTGCAGTCCTGGTCTACAGGTCCTGTCTGGACCTGCCATTCAACGATAGTAGAACCATCACATACCCAGTTTGACTTCAGCATTTTCAGTCAGCAGCACGTTTTGTCCCTTGATGTCACGGTGGATGACATGATGTGCGTGCAGGTGAGCTAATCCCTGCAGAGAGAGCAGAAATGTAACATTTTAACATCTTACCAAAATAGGGCTGTGCAATATAGCAATATTTTAATCTACATCTACATATCTTCAAATGTGAAGACCTGTCCAGGTCTCCCACTGCTCGTTGATGTTGTCACATCAGAGTCTCTAATAACTCCAGATAAAGTCATTAGATTTGTCGCGAGTGGCTTTTTGGGAAAAAATAAATCTCTGGAGGGTCTGAAAAATTGCTTGAAAAATTGATTAGTGTGTAAACAACCGAAGCAGTGGGAGGTGGTGCACAGGTCTTGACCTGTGTGTCAGCTGTTGCAGTGCATTGTGGGATTTGTAGTACTGAGTGTTGTGAGTGTGATTTACCGGCAGGCCATTAATAACAGATTTATGAAATTATCCAGCCACAGAAAAAAAATAGTGATACATATCAAGTATCGCCATTCAGCTAAGAAATATCGAGATATGACTTGTCCAAATCGCCCAGCCCTACAGCACATGACGCTTCATGGGGCAGTTATTCTGTCACAACAACAGCAACAACATGGAACCAACCTCTTTGCAGTAACAGTCACAGTAAAAAAATATGCTTGAGCTTCCTGTTAAACTCTATCTGACTCTTTGACTGAGGAAATGAAGTCGGCTGACCCTGAGGATCTCTCGGGAGATGTAGGCGATCCAGTCCTCCTTCAGTGTGTTGCCTTTGGTGTTCTTCACAAGGTCTGTGATGGAACCAGCGCCACAGAACTCCATCACCAGCTGGAGGATAGAGCAAAAGATAGTGAGAAGACTGTGGACATTCTCACTCACACACACACACAGACCATGTTTTCCTCTTTTAATCAGAATCAGGAAGGAAATGTCAGTGTGTTTGATGATCAGCATATCATAGGAGCAGTAGAAGGCTTGTGGGAAAATTCACTATACATGTTTAGGGACTGGGATGGAAGACTATAACCAGTGGGCTCATGGGAAATGTGGCCTTGATATGAAGAAATGTGAGCACCAAAGCAACACTGTCTTTTCTACCATAAATTAACAGGTCAACAGAATGCTCATCATCATCATCATCATCATCATCATGCACTGACTTGTACTCCCTGTACAAGTCAGTGCATGTGAATGTGAAAATGTGTAATTTTACCTAATGTTAGCCAATGTCAGCTAATTTTAGCTAATGTTAGCCCATATTATTAGCTGTTGGACTAGTAAGTAACATTAGCTGGCTGCTGTGTCTGCTGCTGTTGACCTTGCTTGATGTTTGGCTGTTAGCAAAGTGTAATGTCGCTTTAGGAAGGCAAAATTGCACTAATTAACTCTGTGTGGCACAACAATCACAAAAATACTGATTTAACAAACAAATTTTAAACCCTTTAAGGTCATATCATATGTCTCTTGACTTTAATGTAACATCCTTATCACTGTTTTACATGAATGCTCAGATATAAATAGGTTATTGCTTTATGGCTAAAATCAATAACATGATATCACAAAGAATATTCTGATAAGTTTAGAAATCACAGCATGTATGTAACAACACTTACGAACTAACCAAGTGAATGTTTAAAGATCAGCTCCAGACAGGCTTTAGTGTATATACAAATACTGCTTTGTGTGTTGTGACATGGTTTCCACATCACACGTTGTGATTGGGTTCCTTACGAGTTGCGATGTCATAAAATCCTGCTCATACATGCATGTCTTCAATTCAGATTTAATGAGAGCAGAGAGAAACTCTGTCCTCCAGCAGATAAATGCAAGAGCCTTCTTCTCTGTGTGAAACTGCACAGAGAAGGGCAAATATCCAAGTGAAGACACTTTGAACGGATGAGAACTATGTTTCACTGCTCTGCACGACATGAGACAAAACTCTTCAAAAATGTAAAACAGAAGGATAAAAACAGTTTCCAACATCATGTGTATCCTGAGGTGGGCATGATATGAGCAGAACAATCTGCTGTGATTTGCTGAATAATCACAAGGCTTGTTGTGGAATGCATCTTACATGTTGACACAGTGTACAAACACACAATCTGGTCTCCTTCAGTAGATGTTAGTGGTGTTCAGTGCAGGAGATAACTATCAGACTCTCTCCCTCTCACATATAGAGCAGACAGCATGAAGCTGAGCAGTGAGGGCTGTGAGGGGTCGTGGTGCAGCTGTAAAAACAAACAAGGCTGTGTTTTGGACTCAGAGTGAGATCTCTCCTCTCGAGGAACAGCAGAGCTGCAGGGTCATAAAATGAGCTAATCGTGCCTTCAGCAAAGGAGCAGCTATAAATCTCTGCTGCTGGTTTGTTTTTCCTCTGCTTCTCCCCTCTCTGATTAACTCCCCTTTGTTTCACATTCTTTTTGTTCATTTCATTTGCTTTATTCACTTCTTCTCTGATTTGTTGTGTTTTTCTGTTGCTCTCCTCTCTCCCGTCTGATGGGCCAAGTGTGTGTGGGGGGGTATTTATCTTGTATTAGCTTTGATTGTTTGCAGGCAATAAAGTGTGAGAACAGATGGGGTAAGTGCAATAAAACAGGCCCAATATAGCCGCACTAATCATGACTTAATGTTGGAGATTTTGGTGAGTGCTGATCTGTAACATCACGGTAGTCCAGTAACTTTTAGAGGAGGAGCTGATACATATTACACAACAAGTAGTTCTGACCAAGCAGTCTGATTGGTCAACTAATCACATTTAGAATGTGCTCAAATCAGCATGACAGCACACCTGACTC
Organism: Nibea coibor; assembly: GCA_023373845.1. NCBI lineage: Eukaryota > Metazoa > Chordata > Actinopteri > Sciaenidae > Nibea > Nibea coibor. Next base: position 3,655,976 of record CM041724.1, read on the forward strand.
AACACTAAAAATATTACTGTGCCATCTCCACATTGGCACATCCTGAAAATTTGAATTAATGTATTTTAAACAAGTACCCTGGAAGTCAACAGAATGGATTTCAACTTTCTGGATTTTATGAAGCTGTTAGACCGCCTCGTTAATACAGGTGTGTGCCTCGTTAATACAGGTGTGTGCCTCTTTTGTTGCAGCACGTCAGAGATCAAACAGTTCAGTGACCTCGGAGAAAATGTCGACAAATATGGAGTGAAGAGGAATATTTTGTTTAATTTTACAAAATTATTACATCGATCTTTTTTCAACTTATTTTGACTTTTGAACTTCACAATGCTGTGGACTTATTGGAAATGTTTACATCACATCCTCCATCAGGCTCAGACTACTTGCTGGCGTAGTAAACTGGGTTCCATTATATGCAGGTGCTGGCCAGTAAATTAGAATATCATCAAAAAGTTGAATTATTTCAGTAATTCCATTCAAAACGTGAAACTTGTATACTGTATACTTTCCTTCCACACATAGTGATATATTTCAAGTGTTTATTAATTTTCATTTTTATTATTACAACTGACAGCTAATGAAAACACCAAATTCAGTATCTCAGAAAATTAGAATATTCTGAAAAGGCTCAATATAGAAGACACCTGGTGCCAAACTAATCAGCTGATTAACTCAAAACACCTGCAAAGGCCTTTAAAAGGTCCCTCAGTCTTGTTCTGAAGGCTCCACAATCATGGGGAAGACTTCTGATTTAACAGTTGTCCAAAAGACGACCATTGACACCTTGTACAAGGAGGGCAAGACACAAAAGGTGATTGCTAAAGAAGCTGGCTGTTCGCAGAGCTCTGTGTCCAAGCACATTAACAGACAGGCGAAGGGACGGAAAAAATGTGGTAGAAAAAAGTGTACAAGCTCTAGGGATAACCGCACCCTGCAGAGAATTGTGACGACAAACCCATTCAAAAATGTGGGGGAGATCCACAAAGAGTGGACTGCAGCTGGAGTCAGCGCTTCAAGAACCACCACGAAGAGACGCATGAAAGACATGGGATTCAGCTGTCGCATTCCGTGTGTCAAGCCACTCTTGAACAAGAAACAGCGTAAGAAGCGTCTCGCCTGGGCCAAGGACAAAAAGGACTGGACTGCTGCTGAGTGGTCCAAAGTTATGTTTTCTGATGAAAGCAAATTTTGCATTTCCTTTGGAAATCAAGAACCCAGAGTCTGGAGGAAGAGCGGAGAAGCACAGAATCCACGTTGCATGAGGTCCAGTGTAAAGTTTCCACCGTCAGTGATGGTGTGGGGTGCCATGTCATCTGCCGGTGTTGGCCCACTCTGTTTCCTGAGGTCCAAGGTCAATGCAGCCGTCTACCAGGAAGTTTTAGAGCACTTCATGCTTCCTGCTGCTGACCAACTTTATGGAGATGCAGATGTCACTTTTCAACAGGACTTGGCACCTGCACACAGTGCCAAAACCACCAGTACCTGGTTTAAGGACCATGGTATCCCTGTCCTTGATTGGCCAGCAAACTCGCCTGACCTTAACCCCATAGAAAATCTATGGGGTATTGTGAAGCGGAAGATGCAATACGCTAGACCCAACAATGCAGAGGAGCTGAAGACGACTATCAGAGCAACCTGGGCTCTCATAACACCTGAGCAGTGCCAGAGACTGATCGAGTCCATGCCACGCCGCATTAATGCAGTGATTGAGGCAAAAGGAGCCCCAACTAAGTATTGAGTGCTATACATGCGCATTCTTTTCATGTTCATTCTTTTCAGTTGGCCAACATTTTAAAAAAAACATTTTTTTCATTGGCCTTTTCAATATTCTAATTTTTTGAGATACCAAATTTGGAGTTTTCATTAGTTGTCACTTATAAATATCAAAATTAAAAGAAATAAACATTGGAAATACATCGGTCTGTGTGCATTGCATGAATATAATGTACAAGTTTCACTTTTTGAATGGAATTACTGAGATAAATCAAGTTTTTGATGGTATTCTAATTTACTGGACAGCACCTGTATATAGGAGTCTACAGCAGTAACGGATTGTTTTCCAAGTATTCGTCAGTCCCATGAATCTCCATTGGATTGGAAAAGAAAGGACAAAAACTGTTTATTTTGAGAGCCCCAAAATAAGAATATGTTTTGATCATATATTTTATTTAAATTGGTAATTGTTGTATAATCACAGAGTTTCATTTGACGGTGAGCTTTACCTTATTATTGGCACTTCAGTGATTACAGACCTAACCACATCACTGTTGTGCCAATAATAACATTAAAGCACACTCTCTCATGTAATTTTGCTTAATCTAAATATCCAAACATATATAGACATGAAATTAACAGTTTATTTAAAACATCTGGTAAAATCAACTTCTTGCACAAACCAGAAAGAAATTTTGAGAAATTCTTTGTGTATTTTTAAACAATGTCGGGAATCCAGAGATTGTGATTGGTCAGAACTCTGTGTTTCCTATATTAAGTTTCAGCACATTGCACTTGCACATTGCACTTTAATAAACTCACCCATAGCTGGTCGTCATGGCCCGGGGGACTTTTCTTGATGAAGGCTCCATAGTAGGTGGCTATGTTTCTGTGATGGGAGTACTTCTTCAGCATGTTGATCTCCAGCTTAATTTCCTCCTCTTCATCCTACATGAGAGAGAGACAGACCGGGAAACAGATGAGTGTTAATATATTCTTATTACCTGAGAGACGGTGAGGAAGCAATTATATGAACTAATGGACTAAATCAAAACAAACAATACAAGTCTATTTTCTTCTGCTCAGGTTGTTAAAGGTGGAGGGAAAAATTAATACCAACACACATAAACAGACAGATAAACAAGAGTTACTATGGAGTTTGTACCGTCAGGTCACCTAGTTTTGTCACTTTGACTTCTGCTTCGATTTATTTATCACGTATCTGCCAACTTTCTACAGATCTTACTTACACTCATGTCTCATCTTTACTTGTTTGACACACTTGGGTTGACTCTAGTGAGTTTTAACTCAAATGTCCAAACATTCCTGTACAATGAGTTTTGGAAATATCAGGTCCCGTTGGTCTGTAGGTGAAAAGGGGTTTCTGTCCTGCCTAGTAAGTGCTAACAGTTTCCATTCAGATGTGGAACTCACACACCAGCTCCAACTCCACTACATGGAGTTAGTTATTTGTTCATCGTCAAGCTTTGAAGTGCATGTGTGTCTTAATTTTGAGCTGAGTTTACATTTGACACAACAACATACAAAGTACACACACATTGTGTAGTTTAATAATTATTGGTCAAATCTACAATTAACATGATTAATATATTATTAATATATATAATATTAATACTTCAAACCAGTAATACACTAACCTACTGTAACAACACCACCATGTGCTGTGTATGTATGACTGAACACACAAATCAACACATAAAACACACCACAGTGAGCTGTTTTATTCAAGTATACGGCTTCTTCCACACAGTCGAAGCTGTGCAGTAAACTCTCAAATGAATGCATTTTCTCTTTTTTATGGACTGGAAATTCTCATACATTGTTGGATTTTGACTGTTCTCTGGGAAACTGATAGCAATTACATGTTTTAATCAACATAACATCCTTATAATAAAAGAATTAACAATATGTTGGCCTGTGCCGACCCTGAAGGTTTGCAGACTTGTACTGGAAAGCTACACCAGCTTTTGCCGTGTCGCTGCACAGTCACAGTGTTTACAGCCGCATGTCGAGCAGGCCAGTAAAAATGCAGAGGAGAATTTCCCCGACCAGCATTAAAAAACAGTATCCCCATTAGAAAACACATTTTCCCATAATATTTACATTTCTTCCACTATGTTTTAGAAGGAAAAGTCAATGATTTGACCACTGTATAATGTTTAAAGCATTGGCCCTCCTCCCAGTGGAACACTTGTAGTCATAGACAGTAAAGAGAAAACATGAAAAAGGCATATAAATATGTGAAACCAAGTTAAAAGTAAAACTCAAAGTCCCAGCAGCAAGACTCCAATCTCTGGAACTTTCCTTTCCTTTCTGTTCTGTTTTCAATTCATCTATGAAAGACATGCAGAGGAACCAAGCAAGGAAATAAACAATGTCCAAAACAGTGTAATAAATGGATATGACTCCAAACAAACATGCAGATACAGCCTGAAGTCGAGGTGATAACAGCCGAACAAACTCCCACCTCTCGCTCTCACTCAGGATATTACAGTACGGACGCAGACACGCAGACTGACACATAACAAGATCCACTGATTATTTCTCAATCATTGCAGCATCGGCAAACCCGTGTGACATTTATTTGCAAGCGTTTTGCATCAGCCGGCCATGCGTCTGATCCCGCAGGCCCGACCGGGGCTGACACGACATGACATTTTCACTGTTATTACGGCCGGTCGATAAGCGAGCGTGATGGGCGGCCTGGACTCTGGAGCAAACTGAGCGCTGCAGAAACCTTGTATGTCCACAAAGGAAAAACTCTGAGGAACTGAGAGCTAAACTGTTTTGCTTTTCTTGGCCTTCTGGCATTTTGTAGTAGTGAAGTTCATTCACAAAATCACTGGCTCTATGGCTCTACTTAAAATGATCAGGTTCTGCATGCTCTCAGTTAAACTAAAAGTCTGTTATGCTAGCAGCTCTATGAGACCATATTTAAAGCACAGCAGGTCTGTGAGCTAATGCTAACATGAGAGTCCTTGCATTGAATTATTGAGAAACAAATCTAAAAATGAACACCCAAGAGAGAATGCAGGTGGAGTTTAGGTTATCCTATCTTTCTGCACTATTCTCACTCATAAAGGAAAAACATATCCACAGACATTTAAATGTTACAATAATTTCTTGTATAGCTACACTTTCACTTTACTTTCTGTAAGACTATTACAGTTTAATGTTTCACATTTATGTAAACTGGCAAACAACAAAGAAACAACAGACCTTCTTCACAGCGGCCATATTGACATGACATAGTAGTTTAACAGGTGTTACTAATGATACTAATTAAGGTTTCATACAGGTCAAACAGAGTCAGGGTGCTGGAACCTTAATTAGCATAATTGGTAACACCTGTGTTGACATGGCAAAGGTCGAGTGCCGTGTGCCTGATACAGTAGAGCTCTTTACGTTGAACGAATACTGACATCCATACTCATCCCCAAATACTTGAGCACTCATGCCCATCCCTAACAAATGCAATGCTAACAAGCTAGTGCTATGTTTACGCTGATTACTGTCTTAGTTTAGCGCATTAGCATGCTAATATTTGCCATTTAGCATGACTTTAGCTTAGCAAGTTTTCAGTCATAAACCAAAATACTGCACATATTAAAGTATTAACCTGATGATGGTGCACAATGAAAAGGTTTATCCTAAGGGGGACATAAATGTCTGAACCAAAATTCATGCTAATTCTTTTCACTCAAACCCACAAAGGGCAGCTACATATGAGGCTAACGGAAATGACTGACTGACCCGAACAGTCACGCTAATGTTACTGCAGCTAAAAAAAAAAAAAAAAAATCTATATAAGCTATAACCATCAATTTAGTATATATTACTACAATAGGTTTTGGGAAAAGAAGGTACAATGGTGGTCAAGTAAAATCTTTACCTGTCACCAAACTTCTAATTTTGCCTGAATTAGTCTGGAAGCTTCTGGGTTGGTCGAAATATGACAGTAACAACACGAACACTGCATTGATGTGCTGTGCATGCATCATATACCCCTTCTTTAACCTTTTCATCTCCATTATCAGAACAAACAGCACCAGCAGCACAACATGTAACAAGAAGCTCTGTGGTTACAGGAGCACGTTTGGACCAATCACAAGCAGAACTCTGTGCTCAAGAAAATAACAAGCCACTGTTGGAGCTGGTTCGACCTGAAAAGAAAATACTGTATCATACAACGGGACAAAACAACAGTTATATAAGAGTGTTAACAAGAGAGAGCATAATAACAAAGATGACGTCAAACTTAAGTTACATAAGAACAGTCTATTAACTGCAGGAGTCAAATTAATTGCTGGTTTAATGCAACTAATAAATACTTCTTGACTGGTGAGTTAAAGTTGCTTAATGTCTGCCAGGGCATTATTCAAGCGTTATATTTATCACTGCAGGTAGCTACCTCATTCTGTTGGCTGTCTGAACACGTACAAGTGGGTTTTTTTGGATTACAGGAAATAGTTGCCATTAAATGTTGGTGCTAGCAGAAATTAAAACACACACGTCTTATCAGGCACTGCAGCTGCCGGAGCAACAGAAGACAGGCAGCCAAAGACTGTGCTGACATTTCTGAGTGTGGTCCACAGCTTAAAGGGCAACTCAGCCATAATTCAGCATTTAAAGATGAAACAAGTCGACTTCTACGCGTCTATAAAAACACATTACCTGCAGCTCACTTTCACTATCTGTAAAATACAGAACACCCCGGTAAACTGACGGCTCAACTTATCTATGATTATTTAAAAAGCAGGAATTTTTTATACCGTCAGTCATTTGGAAAGAAAGAAAACTCTGTTCTTGGTTGTACCACCAACTATTTTTACACTTTAAGCAGTTATTATTGTGACAAAAGTCAAACCAAATGTTCTCTGGAGATGTTAAAGTAAAGTGCAGGCAGCACGTCGCCACGTGAACGCCTGTACGTACACCACAGAAAGCTGTGTGCCTGTGATTTATCACTTTAATCTGCTCAGGCTGTTTTTAAGAGTTCATCAGGAGTTTTTCGACTGTCCGTAAAGATGATGGGGTCATTCGGTCAGCCCGCCAGTCAGCCAATCCCTTGAGTCACAGTCAGTCAGCCAGCCAGTTGGTTACTGCTTCAGCCAGGCAGCCAGTCATTTAACCAGGCAGCTAGCCAACCAGTGAGTCAGGAAGCCAACAAACCAGACCGCTAGCCAGCCAGTCCTTCTGTTAATCCACTCATCAGCAGCAGACCATCAGACAACAAGAAGACCTCCAACCAGTTAGCGGCAGGTGAGCCAGCCAACCTTTCAGTCAACCAGTCAGTCGGTCAGTTGCATATTATAAATGATATTTTTGTGAAAATAAAATCAGGATCAGACTAAGACGCATTCAGAGAGTTAACACACAGACAAACAGTACCTTCTGTGGTCAACAGAACATCCCATCGTCCACAAGCTGTCAGTCATGTGACCGTTTTTGGAACAAGTGAGTATAATTACAGATGCTGAGGACAGACTGGATGAGGAGAAACACAGCAGGAACGTTCCTACACATTATTCACAGACAGACATAAAGGTTGAAAACGGGAAGAGAATAATCACCTCGACCATCAACATACGAATGGTTACACTCCTTTATGTTCAGGGCAGCACAGATGGCCATGCCTTTCAGCAAAAAATACACGACAGAGACTTGTGGCACACAGAAAAGAGAAAAGGGAAGAAAGAGTAACTTCTAGAGTATTCCGTACGCTTAACACGCCAGCCAACATACTGATGTCATCGATCTGAGGGGGGAGGTGGGCCCAGTGGACACGTTACCGCAGTGATGACCTGGACAAAAGGTGCCAGGGAAGCTAGAGAAGTTGCTTTCTTACCTATTGTATCAATATGGCGACAGTGACTTTGCTTACCAATTAAACTGTTTTTAATACTGTAGTGTATCTAATCACAAATTGCCATCCAAGACCTTTGGCTGACTAGAAACAAGTATTCATTCATTAAAAGCATAAATTAAAGGTCCGTGTGTAGGACTTAGTGGCATCTAGTGTCAAGGTTGCGGATTGCAGCCAAATGAATACCCCTCACTTCAAGCTCTTTTACAAGGGTAAAAAACTACTGTAGAAACATGGAGGTTCAATATGGTGTTGGACGTGGAGGTGTCGGTAGCTATTAAAGGTCAACCTACATACCAAAAATATGTCATCCTGATAACTATTTGCTTACATAAATGGCAGAAAATGCTTAGTAAAGAGCTCATAGTGATTTGTTTTGTGTTGTGCAGGCAATAAAGCCCTAAAAAATGTATGATTATGATTAAAAAAACTCACATCTGTGGAGCTGAACCCTAAAATATTCTGCATTTAATAAAAGAAATCAAAAATTCATGGACGGTCAACATTGGTACTGAATAATGTCTGGTGTCGGCTTGATCAAATTGTTTCAGCGGGATCTGACCCAGCGGGTTGCTGCCAATTTTCAATGCTGAGCTCTACTGGTCACACAGGCAGCTTAAGAGAGAGCACAGAAACGCATACACATACACATACACACACACACGAGAAAGATGGAGATGAGGGCAGGAAGTGACCTGCATGTCAGGATAGACAGTGAGAAGGAGACAGTGACATCATCCTCTCTCTCGCTCTCTCTCAGTCATATGTTCTCTATGACTCTTTCCCTCCAGTGTGTCTGCACACTGTCCATTTATTTTGGACGCTCACTGTCTCGATCACTCTCTCGTCCTTGCAGCATCACTTTCCATTACTGTCTCCTATAATGACTTTAGTCCCGTGTTCAGTGTATCCCATGATCACTGCACCTCTCTCTGTCTCTCGCTCTTTCCTTCACTCTCTGTCTTTGTCTCGCTTTCCCTGAACTATATATCCGCAGTCAGTCATTCAAAACAAGGCGTCCTGAAGCTACTCATTATCATTCCTTGGCATGAAATGGTGGGGAGACTCGGTGGCGGCCATATTGCTGCTAAAGTATTACAGCACACAAAGTGAGCAGAGCTAACAGAACCACGACCCCGGGGGAGCGGACAGCCGCAAAATGGAAGCATAATGGAAAATGGAAGCTGAGTAGGAGGGAGAGACTTTGGCTTTGACAAAGGCCGAGAGAGGTCGACATGTCTTTAACAGGCAACCAGTAACCTGGAGGGAAGAACGTGTTTCAGGGATTATTTTGAACACTCGCTGTGTTCCTGTTATTTCTCAGCAGGCATCACACGTTTAACCTTGAATCCATATTTTAGAATATCTAATCTATACTAAGCGTTTCACATTTCTGGTTTGTTAGCAGTGAATGGTGGCAACCTGAGCACCAAGATAAAGACTAAAAGACAGAAATTTGCAAGCTACAAATTAAAACAAATATTTTAAAAATACAATTATTTTAATAGTATTATTATTATTATTATAAAAATATTATTTGCTGGATTAGAATAGCATTCAACGCAACAGAAGCTATCATCATAACATTATAACCACCTGCCAAATATTGTGTAGGTCCACCTACAAGTGACCCTGACCTGTCGAGGCATGGACTCTCCAGGTATGCTGTGGCCTAAAGTTATGCAGAATTAACAGTGTGGCTGCTTTGTTTGACAGGTGGGTGCCATCACAGGTTACTTGATTGAGCATCCAAGCTTCGTTCAGCCCACCTCACCGACATTCCATGTACCGTCCAGAGCACACTCCCATGGGTGATGTCACGATGACTACGTCCGTGTTTCACACCCAATTACTCCCTACAAGCTCACAGTGGCTGTTCAAAAGTATGTTGTATGGTGTTGTACAGAAGATAAACAACAAGCTCTAAAGTCTGTTTGTGGTCCTTCTGATATCTGATATTCTAGATAACTGTATAAGTGAAGATTTGACCTGTCGGCAGCACTAGTGGCCTGAAAAGTCATTAGGATCGACCTCGGAGAGACTGTGAATTTCTGGATCAAATATCATGGCATCCAGTGAGTTGTTTCCCTCCACTGGACAGACCGACTGAGTGAGTTTCTACAGGCCTGCAGCTAGTGTGGCTAAAAGTTAGACAGAAATGCAGAAAACAGATACAGCCAGTGTTCAAATGTATCTGCATTTGTTTCAACGTGACAAACACCAATTCCATGCCTTTCAACACCTTCCCACTTTTCACATTCACACCTTTTGAATGGACAGGGAGCAGTGGGAGGTGAGAGAGAGAGAGAGGGGGCTGATCTGCTGTAATGTGTGTAGTTTGTTCCACGTGCAGAACTCACAGAACGAGAAAACGAGAATGTGGCGAGCAAAGCAATTCATTCCCACAGGAACAGAAACGCAAAGATAGAGATGCTTGCTGTGGAGTTTTTCCACTAATCAAGATCGATTTTCTCCGATTGAATCCCACCAGATTACATCGAGTCAGCGGCAGCAGTGTGAGGCTCCCAATGCAGAGCTGCTGCAGCTACACTTCCCTCCCTCTCTCTCTCAGTCTGTTCACAATGACTCCTCTCCCTGCTTCTCTTGCAGAAAACAGAGGTGGTGACTGAAAAAAGATGGCGAGGGATGGAGACGAACGATGAAAACGACGAGGAGAGTAGAAAACAGGCATGAATCTGGATGAATGCGACAACAAAAAAAGCAGCAGAGAATGGACGGATAGACAAAGGAGAAGAGAGGTGGAGAATGGATGTGAGCGAAGGAAGTGAAGAGAGAGAAGCAGGCGCACAGCGGCGGCCCCTCCCATAATCCCACTGCACTTCAGCTGAACCTTCTCAGGGCAGGAGAGGGAGTTTCATCTCCTTATCTAAGCTCCCTCGCTCTCCGTCTCTGTCTAGGGTTTCACTCGCTCGCTTCCTGCCCTTTCATCTCGTTCTCTTACCACCCTGTTAGAGACTACACACACACTTACAACACAAAAATAGTAAGCACTGTATGATCTTTTATACCAATATAAATCCATAAAAAATACATTTGTGAATCTTGAGACTGACTGAATAAACTAAAAAAAATTCACCAGCCAAGACAGAAAAGGCTACAACCTGAAACGTCCAATGACGCACATAGAGAAACAGTGCTGAGTCACAAACACCAGCAATTAGACACATCCACTGCAACGAGGTCCCCAGAAAAACTCAGCAGCCAACCTTACAATCTGCTTCTTCCAGCACAGTACAACAAAGATGGATAGCTATCATGTTCGAGGGACTGTTGCTCTGTAAAGATCTGTAAAGAATGTCAGCTGATTGATTTTTTAACTGCCTGCTACCAGCTCCAAAATTCCACAACTGTTGTTTATTATGTTGTAAAGTGCAAAGCGGCACATGAAAAATGTTAATAAAATGATATATTTTTCTACACAGCCAGGCCTTCAGACTGGATTTCACTCATCATCCTCTCTCTTCTTAGAAGTGTCTCTCTTTCCCACTCTTTGTGTAACAGGAAGTGGTATGTGGGTCAGAGCACATATGGGAGGAAACGACATGTATAGCTGTGTTATTTTGAATCTGTGACACGTATGTGTATGAAAGCTGCTGTGGTTCACCTCATGGGTCTCTCACACACATGTAGATAGATATAAGCGTTACATGGGATTGCTGTTTGTGTGTATGTGCATGTGAGCTTGAGCTTTTTCCAACGTGGACCACTTCCTCTGCTAAACTGTCGTTCCTGGCGAGTGTCCAGACAAAGTCAGTGTTTACTTTAGAAAACAGCTGAACCGCGTGGAAACTGACCACTCGAAACACTGAAACAAAAAAAACGAGCCACCATGTCTTCCCCACGTGGATTTCACTTCAGTCATTCAGCTTACATACATACAATACACATTCAAATGTTCCTGACCCTTCTTCGTGTCCTCTCTTTAATCTGCACAGTTGGAAATGGGGATTGGTGCCTGAGGCCACGGTACGCTCCCAAAATCAGATTGCCTTTTTTAATGTTTCACTATGAACCAGATTTTTGAACAGGACTTCCAAATTCTGTCTGGTTACCTGCCACAGCAGCAGCCAACGTAAATTAATGAATCATCATAAACCTTTCTACAGTACCTGTAGTGAAGATCAAAGCCTTTAAAACTGCTATTGTGACTATTATAATATAATAATTATTTGGATCACATGACTCACTCAAAGCAATGAACCCTTTCAGAATAATCACTTGACTCTGTGGAAGTTTTTATAGATTCAGTTCATTGTGTTGGTTTTTACAACAGACGGTTATTTTCAGGGGGAAACCACTAAAAGCCCACTGTACATTACCAGCCCAGCCCCAACAACAGAGGGAACATAGTGACATAGTGAAGCATGTAGCAGCTATTTAGCAGCATTTCAGATATTAGTGCGTAAAGACGCAACAGTTTGCTAACAATTTTATTATCAACATAAAAGATGATTATATGTCAATATTGTGTCCACAGCTCGTTTCCACTGCCCCCAAGTGGCCAAAAAGTGTAACAAGTAATAATGTTAAATTGTTTAAACACTAAAACCTTCAACTTAAATCACTGTTGATAAAATATTGATTGTTTACATTCCTATGATTTCAAGATGAGTTCTGCACTTTTCAAGGATCATTGTGTGGCATTAGTGGCATTGAATGGCGTACTTGGTGACTGTAACCCACTGTTTTGGCCTAAACATTGGAGGACGCACAGCGTCTGTAGATATATATCAAAGAGTCTCAAAACAGAGCTGTTGAACTGATTGTTTTTCTTTTTTTCTGCCTGTTCCTCAACTTAAAAAACAAACTATTAATGATTTATACTGGATTGTTTCCCTGACAGACTCAAACTGCTGTGTCCATCCTTTCCTTTAGGGGAGTGTCAGACTGCAGCCACAGGAAAAACCATGAGGGGTGTGAAAACAGGCAAAGGACTGCAAAGGCGGCAACTATTCAATTGTCTAAAAATAAAATGCTGCTGGGGGGGGCACTATTCAAAATATGCTGCAGTGTGCTATCAACCTTTTACAACTGGGAGCTGTTTTTAGAATTGATGAGGTTCTATTAGTCTAGAACAGCATAAGTCTTATGAATGCGGGTAAAGCATATTCATTGATTTTTCCTGCACACAGTTACAATGATATGTATATGTATATGTATTGACCTTTTGAGGGGAACTCTTCTTCATAAACCTCTTGTCTGAGTGGTTCCCAAACTAAGCATCAGCCCGCCCCCCCAAGGGTTCTGAACATTAATAGGTAGAATCACGAGATGATTGAGTCAGTAAAACAAATTCCTTAAACACAAAATGAGCTTTACTTTATCTGGCATTTCTCTTCAAACCTATTTAACCCCCGTACTCAGAATAAGTCCTAGTTGTCAACAATTATTAATGTTACTCTGAAGCTGATCTGCTCGATTTTTTTTTCATTTCTGGTGACGTCTTAACAGCTTCAGGTACTTCATTACCACCTGCTCCTGATTTGCATGTAGCCGGGAAAACAGAGCAGATCTGTGATTAGCCAAAAAGAGAGACATACATGCAGCTACGTGCAAATAAAGATGTCACCAGGATTTTATCTGAATAAGACACCGCTGAAGTAAATGTGGCTTTACATCATCCTAAAGATGGGACAGAGCTGAAAGCAGAGGGGTCCTCACAGACAGACAGACAGTACAATCCTCTTCAGTGGAACGCTTGACCTGGATTAAAGGATTTGATGTGACAGCCTTAGTGATACTCTCATTCCTCTTTAAGGCGTCTGGGCAGGAAATGGTCAAGTGACCTCAAATAGCTGTTTGTGAATACTTTTCCCATTATCTCATTTAGTTTCTCATTCAATGATGAGTAAAAGGAAAGGCTCTCACTACTACCACCATCAGCGAAGTGAGATGAAGATTTACTAGACTACCAGGACTGCAGCATTTACACACAGAGAAGCACCAATTTCTCCAATTACAGCCCTCTGGGTCCTTACTCAACTCTGTGGAACCTGGCAAGCATGCACCCATGGGCTCAAAAATACGCTTGTGCATGCTCGCACACACAAACACACATACCACTCCTAAGTCTTTAAGGCTACTGGCTAAACTGCCCTCAGGAAATTGAAAATCTGTTGAGCTTCAAACACAAACTTTATCCGATGAAGAAAAAAAAACTTGGGGTTGGAAGCCGTGTGATTATGAGCCTAGAAATGATGACTATTTTTGGAGAAAAAACATTGACATGAGGGTGCCATGCAGAGAGACGGGGAGGGGAGTCAGAGAAAGTGTTTGTTTTGGTGTTAAGCCTTATATTGAACACTCAAGTAAAGAATTTGTACCGAATTAAGCCAACCGATGCAATGAAGCTAAATTTGGAAGCAGGTCCAAATATGTAAGATCTGAATTGTGCGGCTGCTGGTAGACACTGATAACTGCTACAGATGAACCTTTTTGTTACAGAATTCAACAACCCTGCCCAAGTGGAGCAGCAGTTCAGCCACGACAGTTAAAAATTCAATTAGTACATAAAGAAAGATGGAAACATTGGTGCATGTATGAAAGCAAAATGTAGTCCAGTGGAAACTGACTTAATAAATCATGTGTACATGAAGCAGCTCTTGAGCTCCACTGAAGAGACTAAAATAGCATCAGTACTGTGGGCCAGTGAGGAGCCTGTAACCTTCCACAAACTACTACATCAAACAAACATAAATGCCATATTTAATGTCTGTTTTCTGATTTTTTTTCCACCAGCTAAGGTTTTAGTTTTGTCCATTAAAAGCATAAACCCGGTGGGGTTTACTCACCTCTGTGACGTCCATGACTTTGATGGCTGCCAGTTGTCCCGTCTTGACATGTCGACCCTGGAGAGAGAAGCAGAAGAGAGCAGGGATGAGGGAAAGGCAAACTTTTTTTGTGTTTGTCCCTAGGCAGCACACACAGCATCATAGTCATTTCTATGCAACTATTGTTCAAGTATGAACAGCTCAATTATGGGACAATTACGAGCACAGTATGACAATGACAATGGTATTTTTCTTTTTTCAGTGTTGGGGAAAGAAGCCAAAGAGTTGACCTGTTCACAGCACAAATTGCTGGTAGGAATCAAAAAGCTTTCCAGACAGTAGTTTCATAGACCGAGTAAACATACCGGGTGACTCAGCTAGTCATAAAAACAAAAACCACATTCATAACAAGTAATTTGCTCTACAATAAGCGTGCACAATGGGCCAAACCTTCAGCACTCCCTAACAAACAGTGTTTTGTTTTCAATGAGACAGGTATGAGGACTTAAAACATTAGAAATCCAACTTAATGGTCTTTTCAGAAGATAAACCAAACATGCATGACAAGCTAACATGGTCCATCCCACACCTCAAGGTTTAGTCATACAGTAAATGAGACACTGTAAAACAGCTGAAATAGCCTGGATACCATTTTCTTCTAAATTAGTTCCATATTAATATTAATACTTTAACAGTTAGTGTTAATACATGGAAGACGTTCAAAGGAGCCTAAAGCCAATGCTAAGGAGCAAAATGGACAAGGCCTAAAGGTAAGTCTCTGAATGAGCTTGAAAGAAGCTATATGCTAACAGTCAATTGCATGAGGGAGGCTAATAAGGATGCAGCCATTTTGTTTGTTTGTGTAACAATTCAGTTCATGAGTTTTGTTGTGTTGTGTGTAAACCATAGATAAAAGAAAGTCAAGAAAAGTGTTACAAAGTATCATTAGAAACTACAATGGAAATCATGTCATCAGTTTAGTTTAGCAGATCAGGAGATAGCCACAGCGTACAAAAAGGAAATTTAGTAGTAGTAGTACATCTACAGACAGATATTAAGTACCAAAGGTTTAAATATATGGAAGTTACACTGCCTGAAAGTTAGTGGACACGCAAACTAGCTTTAGCGCTTTAGCACAAAAATGCGTGCAGTTTACCTGAAGATACGTAAGTAAACATATGTCTGGGTGATGTGAAAAACACGTGACTACCAGTGCAGTGTGTCACATGTCACATGAAAATGTCACATTAGCTTCGCTGGCTAGCTGAACAGTGCGATGAAAGAAGGTGTAGAACAGGACTGTTGATCTTTTTCACAGCAGCTAAACACAGGTGTTACCAAAGATACTAATTAAGGTTCAGTTCCATTTAGGTCAAACAGAGTCAGGGTGCTGCTGTGCTGCATGTTGGCTCACTGGAAAGTCTCTGCTGCAATAAATGGAATGGAACCTTCATTAGTATCATTATAAACACCCGTGTTGACCCTACTATTTCATGACATCGGACATCATTGTCTATTATATGTCTGCAATACGTACGGTACCAAGTCATAACAACTCCTTTGTCATATTGTAGTTGTCGACTCTCATGGTTTATTTTTGTAAAAAATCAGCCAGACAACTGCTTGAACAGAAAACAAGGTAGAGAACACCTTTTGAACAGCAACAATTGACAAAGACACTGCAGTTAGAGCTCATTCTCCCTCTAAAACCTGCACAGAAAGCCTCAGTTGCTTTGTAACAATGTGAGCTCAAACGTTTTCACAGATGGAAAACGAACAGAGAGAGAGAGAAAGTGTAAGTCTGTTTGTAGCCTGATGTCTGCGCATGTGTTACTGCACTGACACACGATCAGGTTTCTTTTGTGTGAAACGGGACTGCGACACCTGAGCCAACCGCCCCCCCCACCCCGATCCTGAAAGAGTTGGCGCAGTTCACAGTTTGACTGATGAGGGATTAACCCATTTTGGTTTAGCCGATGGGGACGTGTGTTTAGGTGGGGTCTGTGGTAAGGTCAAGGCTGATCGAGAGAGAGCAAACTGCAAAGATGACGAGGAAGCAAATCTCTGCAACTGTGGGAACTACAGTATGAGGAGAGAAAGGTGAGGGGGAGGAGACATGAGGAGATAAAACTCGTGCTGTAAACAAGCAGGCAGAGTTCGTAAACGGTAAAGGTGGTGGGAGAGGAGACATTTTTCAAATTGTTTTGCTGAAATCTGAATCTAGTGTGCGAGCAGTGTGCAGATACTGACTGAATGCGGAGCGTAGGTGGACTGATAATATGTCGAGCCAAGACACAAAGGGAAGAGAGTGACAGCGGAGGGGTTGAGGGAGAGGACAAACTGGAGCAAAGAGGAGAGGGAGGGGAAAACAAACAGAGCACTTTGAGTGCAGAGGAGAGACTGAAGTTAACTGTATGGACGCAAACAGAGCAGCTCCACGGGACAGGCATTTCACAATCTAGACAAAAAAAAACGATTACAACACCACAAATATCACCTAATATTCTGTACAAGCTTGAACCAAAACACTGAATTCACAAAGCCAGTCCTAATACAGTCAGTAGGTCATCCAACTGGCTCATAAGTTGTTGTCGAGCAAAGGAGTTCAAGCATCTCGGGGTCTTGTTCACGAGCGATGGGAAAATGAAGTGCCTGCAGTACTGCGGATGTTGTACCGGACCACTGTGTGGCATACGGAGCTGAGCTGGAAGGCAAAGCTCTTGATTTTCCAGTCCATCTACATCCCAACCCAACCCAACCGAAAGAATGAGACTGCAGATACAAGCAGCAGAAACGAACTTCCTCTGTCAGGTGGCCGGGTTCAGCCTAGAGATGAGGTGAGGAGCACGGGCATCCAAGGGGAGCTCGGAGTACAGCTGCTGCTCCTTCATGCTGAGAGGAGCCAGCTGAGGTGCTTCAGGTATATGATCAGGATGCTACCTGGCCACCTTCCTTTGGAGGTGTTCTGGGCATGTGCAACTCGTAAAAGAGCACGGGCAGGGACTACATCACCCATCTAGCCTGGGGACACCTTGGGATCCATCAGGAAGAGCTAGAATGTGTTGCTCGGGAGAAGGATGTCTGGAACGCCCTGCTGTCACCACGACCTGACCAGTCAGCCAGTTGGTCATCCCTGAACTCTGGAGCATTAATGGGAAGTCGGCCGTGTGTGTGTGTGTGTGTGTGTAGGCTGACCTCCATCAGACTCCATTAAACTTGAGCATCCATCTTACTGTAGCACTGCTGAGTCATCGCTTTCTAACTCACGACACATAGACACTCAAGGTATTTCTGATGTGCCGATGCGTACACACACACACACACTCAAACAGACACTTAGCAGTACTAGTGAGTGCACTCAGCATTCTCTCACACTCACAAAAAGTACATGGACCCTGACATTTCTCCTGGCTTCCTGCCCGTTCAGTCTGACCTCACTATCTTAGTTTGAGAATTTGCATTTCTTTGTCCATGGTGAACGCAGGCCTGCAGCCCACAGAGAACAAGAGGCAGCTGTGTGTGTGTGTGTGTGTGTGTGTGTGTGTGTGTGTGTGTGTGTGTGTGTGTGTGTGTGAGAGAGAGAGAGAGAGAGGAGATAGTGTACCAGCATGTTTCAACTGACTTTGCAGTTTTGTTTGGGAGTAAGAATGTGTGTTGACAGGGTTTATTCATAATCACACACACACACAAAAGAGGAATACTCTCCAGTGTATGCACTTATGGTGCAGATTATCTGTTCAACCTGTAGTCCACACACACACACACACACACACACAGGGTTACACACTTAAACACACTGACACTCACACACATTGAGGCTACAATTCTGTACAGGAGCAGCTGTGACATCATGACAGATGCTGATGAATGAATACCTTTACACACACACACACACACACACACAATCTTTAATCATTTCGACAGCATCTTTTTGATGATTTTGTCCTCTGAAAAACACAAAAGGAAAAAAATGGAAAATATTTCTCACCGTGATTGGAAAATGAGAGGATGCAGAGACATCATCATGGCAGATGCTGATGAATGAATACCTTTACACACACACACACACACACACACACACAGGTCGGGTGACTCCTATGAAACTAAACCTTGCTAAGGAAAGAGACAAGTAAGTGTGTGTGTGTGTGTGTGTGTGTGTAAGAGCGTGTGTGTGTGCGTGCGTGTGTGTGTGTGTGTA
This sequence comes from Nibea coibor, assembly GCA_023373845.1. Lineage (NCBI taxonomy): Eukaryota > Metazoa > Chordata > Actinopteri > Sciaenidae > Nibea > Nibea coibor. The sequence continues at coordinate 3,674,565 of CM041724.1, forward strand.
AGAGAAAGGTGACCTCAGAGCGCAGACTGTAATAATTACAGAAGCCCCCCCCTCAACCGCCAACACACAGACAGGCACACAACAGTTAAAAGATGACATCATTTTCTTCTCTGGTTCCTTTGTTCAGAGAACCAGACACACACACACACACACACACACACACACACACACACACACACACACACACACACACACACACACCTGGGCGATATGGACACATGAACGAGGGAAAGGGCGGTCATTAGAGGAGATATTGTTCTGCCGCTGTAGCTTTTTGTAGCTTTGAAGAAAATTCCAGGTTATTTTTTTACAACCTGGTTTTTATGATTTTATGTTATCATACAGAGGTCTGAGGACAAAGCAAGACTGAAGTTGAGCATTCAGGCTCAACTTCAGTGAGTTGAGTCATATTATTCAGTCATATTATCTGAAGGAGTAGTCAGGGAACATGGGGGGTCAGGAACCTGAGTGATCAGTAAATAAATGAAGAAATCCTTCATTTGGCATTTTCCTTTTCATACCCATGAATGTAAATTATGCCGTTATTGAAGCTCTCTGTTAACACCTCCCAGCTGACTCCACGCTCCACTCAAACATGATGCAATCCTTCTGTCATCCGACTCTCCCATGACTAGCACCATGATCCATCTCCACCGTGCACGGCCAAGTGTCTGTGTGGGATGTTTGGACCGCGGTCTGCCTTCATGATGGGAAAGCCCGGAGGGGCCTGGAGGTGAGAGGCCATCCGTGTTGGTTTCAGTGCAGACTTTAAAAGCTCACATGCTCTCAAGATGCCCTCGGCAAGTTGGTATGCGTGTGTGTGTGAAGCTTTGCTTTACACCATGCAGGAGATAACAATACAGCCTTGGTTTGAGCTCCTGTAGGTTTTTTAAAGATATTATACATGATATCTAGAGAGGATGACTTCTCTCAACTGTTTTCGTGTCATCATGCAAGACCAAAGCTGATGCTGCACTGATGAAATGATTTTACTGTCAACAGTCCATAGTTTTCAGACAAGCAAGACCTTTATTTGCCAGTGTCGTCTAAGATTTCTAAAGCACCAACTATTCCAAACAAAAGAGAATTTAATCACGAGACAAAGAACGACAGCAAAAGGTCACGTAGAGAAGCAGGAACCAATGAATGCTCTCTAGATTTGATACCATGTTTCATTATTGTATTATTTTATTATAAAATGAGAGAAAAGCAGCTGGATGCAGAGAATGTTCAACATCCATCCATCTTCTTCAAAAGTGCTGATCATTATCAGGGAGGCTGGAGACTGTCACACATGGCATTGGGCAAGAGGCGGGACAAGTCGCCATGGAAACATGACCATTCACACTCACATTCGCACCTATGGGCAATTTAGAGTCTTTGGACTGTGGGAGGAAGCCGCAGTACCTGGCCTTCTAGCCTTCGTTGTTGAGCTATCCACTGCGCCAGCGTGTAAAGTTCAACATTTGTGCGATAGATCAGACTGTTGTCGGTTATCCATGTTCTCGTGCTGTAATCCTATCAGAGCTCAATGACAGCGAGAGGTTGAAACACCTCATCCGTGCGTGCAGACTCTTTACCAAGTGTTGGACTCAATACAGATCACAGCCCGGACACTCAGTCAGCAGACTGAGCTCAGAAAGGGCACATGTGGAGGTGCTGATCAACTGATTCACTCTGGGAGCGTTTGTTTTTTTCCTGCAGACTTCACTGACTCACCCCCTTTTCCTCCCCCGCGACGGCCAACACTCACTAAAATCAACCACTGCTGTTGGCCAACACCGGCCAGCCCGTCACTCCCCACACATCGCCGGCTGCACTGATGTCATTGGTATTTTTTTTTCACACGTATTATCAACTGCTGACTGCTGACTTTTATTTTGCTGAGCTGACCAGACGTTGTCATAAAAATGAATTAGTCTAATACAGAGCGTTAAAAGTACAATGCCTGATAATTACCATCTAATAAATACTGGAAAACATTGATGACTACATTTCCAATCAGCCATTTCAATAGCATAGTATAGCATTCCATAAAAACACCCGTTTGACACAAATCAACTCATTTCAGTTTCGAGTTTCTACACTGCAGGGTTTTCTGATACAAGCACAGAAGCAGTAGACTGAATTCCAGTATACTCTGATAATGAACACGGTGTGTAACGTGAAGTAAAACACAACATCCTCTATCTCTGACAAATGCTCATCGACCTCATGGCCCGTGGGACATTTGGACCCGTTTGTTTACGTGTCGACAGTTTCACAGACTGCTGAAAAAATAAAAGCGGGTAATTAAAATGACAGTCATGGAGCCTGGACGAGCCCCACAGCGGACACTAACAAAGGGCGCTCACGTCTAACCTTTAAAGCCTCCTTCACTCCGATCATGGAGCCAGCAGACGGCAGTTTTAATAAGGTCCTTCAGTCTAGACTACGGGGATGCTTACGGTACGCTTCACTATGATCCTTCAAGCTGGTGTGACCTTTGACCTGAGCTGAGACTCTTAAGGGGAAAGGGAGCAATCTGGGTTTCTCATTAGAACAGGACAAAAGCTGAACCCTGATACTGATCTGTGGCCAGTTTCCTTGTTACGTGTGGAAAAGAAGAGAGCGAAAAATCTGATTTGCTGTGACGTAAACAAGTGTTACCCCAGTTCAGAGATGATGCTGTGTTTAAATAGTTCACATTCGAACAGAGGAAGTGTACAAAGAATAAAGATCCGCTCTCACAGCTCTCCCATGGCTTATGGACCAGAACCAGCCCGCCAAAGGGTTCAATCAGGCCCACTGGAAGACTGCACTGTGTAAGACAATTACAGACAAACAGTTTGGATGAAATACACTGCTAAAATGGAGCATGTGAATCCAGGGTGCTCCGCGTGTTCAAAGGAAGAGGTCATTCTCAGCTACCTTATTGCTGCATCAGCACCAAAGCTACGCTGTGATGGCTGAGTTTGTAAAAACGTACATGCTGCAGGCCGCAGAAGCTCTGTGGCAGATAGGATGTTGCATCTGGAGCCAGAGGAAGCACAAAGTTGAGTCGCTTGTTGCATTTTTGGCTGCAGCTGATGAGAGCAAAGACGTTACCGATCCTGTGACTGCAGCGTCGCCACAGAGGATCGTTAAATTCAATGAAATATTGGCCAGCGACGTCCCATAGGAACTTTCCTACTTATTTAAAAATAGTTCATCTCCTTTCAAGACCTGGCAATCCCTTTTCTGAACTTTTCCAGGCTGCTGCCAGAAAACACGGGAGGTCTGCAGAGAGAAGGACAGAGGAGAGAGTGAAGACGAGCAGGAGGAAGGAAAGGAAGGAGGCTGAGTGTCAGAGGGTTTATAGAGGAGGAGGAAGAAGAAGAAGTAAGGAAAGTTTGTGTGTGTGTGTGTGTGTGTGTGTGTGTGTGTGTGTGTGTGTGTGTGTGTGAGTAGAAGTAGAGTAGAAGCCAGATAGACCTAAGACAAGGAAAGAAGGGAGCTGCACGACTTCCCTCCAAGGAAATGCCAGGGGAGTGGAGTCATCCTGCAACACACACACACACACACACACACACACACACACACAGAGAAGAGGTTCTCACGCATATATACATACATATCTTAAACAAGTAACATATACTTTCACATAATAATCTGTTTGCATCACACGTCCATCGTTTGTGTGCGTTTGCCTGAATCTGCACACACGCCTGACTCTGTTGAGAGTGTTTGTGTGTGTGTGTGTGTGTGTGTGTGTGTGTGCGCATCATGGTTTTTGGGACAAGGCGTTCTTTATTGCACCCCTCTGGGCTTTGGGGGATAGACAAGGAGCCAGGTGCAAGCTGTGGTACACACACACACACACACACTTTTACACAGAGACACACACAGACACGCGCGCATGGAAAGACACTAAGACAAACAGACTTCCTATTTCTGCGGGTCAGCAGTGTGAAAAGCTTCTCACTAACAAGTGTTCATTGATGGAAGCAGCGACGCATGTAGTTATGAAAATGCTGATAATTGTTGTCATGATGGTTTCCACACCTCCAGTGCTCCCACACACAACAATAAGACACACACACAGAAAAGTGTGAAAAATAATGAGGTCCAAAAGGGGGAGTTAAAATATTTCCAGAAGTTTCCAGATGAGCAAACAGAAAGCAGCTGCTGCTGCTGACTTTTGTACATCCTGTCACCATCAACAACTGCAGCAACCAGTCCTGTAATATTTCCATTACTATCAATTCACTATAAAAGAACTGATAACTTTAATGAGGATGATGAGCAAATGTAAGCAGCATGATCTTTCTCTTCTTAAAGAGGCCCAAAACAATTCCACTCCTTTCTGCCAGAATCATCTATGAATAAATCTATGGTTGGAAATATCGCTGCGATGAATGATTATTTCCAGTATTGATTCAACTGTTGATGGACTGTTTAGTCTGTAAAGTATCAAAGCTCAAGGTGACGACATGGATGAAGCCTTAAAGCTCCAAGAAGGTTTGGGGTTTGGGACAGACAAATGCCAGACGTCATTTTAAATATCAGTTACTCTGGTGATAGCAAAAAATCTCCTAGAGACCAAAGTGATGTCTTTAAATGACTGATTTAGTCTGACAAACCACCCAGACCCCAAAGACAGAAGTCATATTGGAAAAGATGGAACCATTTGACATTTTTTAAATCAAGAACGGAACTAATTTTCTGTTGATCAACTTATCGATTAATCACCTGACAGTGTCAGCTGTCGTCTGGACTGATTTCATCCTTGTGAAGACAGAACGGAAAAGCAGAGAGACAGACAGGGGAGTACAATAAACACATCATGTGACTCATGTCAACCAAACCAAAGACTGTTTCATGACGCACTGTTTTTCAGCCTGTGAAGAACTTTGAGCAGAAAGAGGTGAAGTGGCTGGACTCAGGGCATGTTTCACGCTGAAAACCGCCAGCGAGGGATGAAGAGATTGTTGCTCTTAAGCTCGGTTTCTGTTTGCTGCTTCGCTCTGCCTTCAGTGTGTGGTCAAACAGGGAGCTCTGTGTAAGTGGGCCAAGAAAGCAGCCTCACTCTGGGGAGACGCACGGACGGAGAAAGAAAGACCGGCCGCTCAATTACAAATCTCTATTGACCGCTGTGGGCAGCTAAAAAAGCATGGGAGTGTCCGCTCCTCCACTAAACCCAACAAACATCCAAATCATTTGTACAAAATGAAAAGCAGGTACACAGTGAATAAAGAGAGTTGTTGTCCCGTCCTTCAAGCATTTTATGTGCTTTTCAAGCCAGATCTATGGAGCTAATGCAGTCTAAAGAGGCACAAAGCAATGGCAAGGAAGAAGGAAGTGAGACAGAGAGGTGTGAGACAGGTAGCTGGAGAGACAGACAGCATTGCATAGCTGTTGTAATTAGATCGAGTAGTAGTAAAGGGGGTTACATTCTGGGCACTGGTGCAACTTTCCATAACGTAATGGGCTATCACCCCATTTTTAGACTCGCGGGGAGGACTGACCGTCAGTGAAATGGATACGGCTTATGACTGGGCCGACAAACCACGACATCAGGGAATTTTCAAACGCCACGCAGGGGCAGCTGGGAAAACGCTGAGTCCATCGAAAGATCAACTTGAAGAATGCTTAAAGACCAACGGGGTTCTTTTTGAATATAGCTACTGTCCCGAAGATTCACTTTGAGGTAAACAGTCAATCCTACAGAGCTTAATCCAGTGGTTTTGAGAGGCCATGGCCTGACTGGAACTTCAAGAAGTTTCTTGTGATCACCTGCAGTAACAGTTGTGTGTATTCCTGAGATGCAGCTGAGTCAAACAAGTGGCTTGAATCAACAAAGAGGTTTAGCATTCACTTTGAAGTGACAAAGTCGAGGGGGGAGGTGCTGCTACATTCTCCAAGCATTAAGTCCAAGGACGTCCAGACACGAGACGACCAGACGTCCTCTCATCGCTCCTTTCATCAGGACATTCCTCCATTAGCAGAGGAGGTGGGGGTCAGCAGTGAAAACACAACACCACAGTGGAGAGAAAGGCAGAGGGGAAACGTGTAAAGTACAGAAAAGAGATGGACCTAGCTGTCAGGAAAGAAAGACAAAGACAAGCAGACTAAAGTAGGTTAAAATCATTATTTGGTTAAAATCAGAAGATGGAGAAGGTCTTGAGTTGCAGGCTCAATTTGCACAACTAAACTACTCTAAAACGGCTGTCAGAGCTAAATTTAACCCAAATGTAGGTTGAGTGTCAGGTTTAAAGTTCTGCATTTGTATAAGAGATAAGAAAAACCAAACAGGAGCCACTGCCTCCTTGCTTCATCAGATGCTTCCAGGTCTGAAGCCTCTGGTTGGAGCCCACATGGAAGCAGCTGAGTACACTGGAGGAATTAGCTCGCTGTCGGACGCCATTACCCCTGTTGTTACTGAGATTCTGCGCCGACTCCGCCTCCACACGCCGTCCTCCCCTTGTCCAGAGAAGACACAGTCGAGCGACTGCTGGAAGCTCATTATTCTCTCTCAAGGGCTCATTAGTGTTGATCTTGGCCCACCGGGGGCTGCAGAGATATGAATCAGGGAGTAGTTCACGACGAAACAAATCCTTTTAGAGGGGCCTGCTCGGAGGCTTGGGATGAAACTAGATGAAGTGATAGAACGATGTTTTGAAGGAAAGAAACTAATGCTGCTTGTGAGAAGCTAATTAAAGTCATTAGAAAGACGGAAGTAAACACGGATGCTGGTAAAACTTCTCAGGTCTTTACAGTTTGTGCAGTAATGTCGGTCATTCCACCAATTTGGTCCCAACAACAACAACTACTACTGTTGGGTGGATGTTCCTCATCAGGTCAACATGTTCATCTGTCCAAACACAGCTGAAATTTGTGTTTAGAGCTGATTAGCAAATGTTAGCATGCTAACATGCTAAACCAAGCTAAACATACCAGCATACAAGTCATTAAATCAAATATACCAGCTAATCATCATGTTGGCATTGTCTTTTAGTGCTAAAAGCCTAATGTTGTGATGCTAACATGTTAAACCAAGATGGCAAATGATACTAGCTGAACACTGTCATGGTAGCATTATTTTGTGCTATTAAGCAAATGTTGTGCTGCTAAACCAAGATGGTAAGCATCTTAGTTTAGCAGCAAAACATTTTGATGTTAGCATTATCATTTAGTGCTAATAAGCATATGTTATAATGATAACATGCTAAACCAAGATGCTAAGCACCAGCTGAATCATGCCATATTTGAATTATCATTGAGAGCATGTTAGCATGCAGATGAATTCTTAGCTCTGCTGTCCAGCCTCACAGAGCTGCTGATGTCATGTCAAAGGTTTGAATAAAGCAAAAAGGTTTCTATTTACACGCTGCCTGTCAACTGTAGCACTCTTTTTGGGGGCTTGGGGGCATTTTTTAGAGCGAACAGCTGAGTTGAAGCTTTTTTTTAATACCTGATGTTGATTACTCCAACTCAAACATTTGATTTTTGGACCTCTAAAAGTACCAGTAAAACTTCTACTCTAGCTTTGTAGTCCATCCACGCTCAGCATACTCTGGCCTGTGGTCAAGCCTGTGAATCATCTTCTACACTAATCTTTTGATCTGTTTAAGTATCATTTCAAAGCTGTATAACCACAATGACTTGGTTAATATTGAGGGGAACAATGGAGGATGAGAGGGGTGACGGCGTCCTGCATACAGTTGGACACAGGTAATGTCAACAGTGGAGCATCTGTTTTTATTCCTCCTTTGGCACGCTGCCTTCTGCAGCTCCTTCTGTGACCCACAACTCCCACACACTCTCATCCTGCCTGGCTCAGCCAAACCTCCACCCACCTACTCAGCATCAGACGAGAGGCTGTGACCGCTTACGTCCGGCTTATAAACAGCATGAGTTTGTCAAACCTACTGATTCTTACAGCGTTAAAGTATTTTCATTGTCGGCTTTTGATTTGTCATGACTCATTAACAAACATAACTAACTAAAATCTCCACGGTCTGTATCTACGGGCTGCTGAATATCAAACAGCACATCCGCCTTCCATCGCAGGCACTCTGTGTAGGCATCAGCAGCTTAAACTGTTCATTTCTCAAGCTTACTTTGGGGATTTAAATCCTCCAGCTACCCACCTAATTATTGAAAAACACCAAAAATGCAAATGGTGCGAGTGAAAATTGTGAATCAAGAGGGAAAGAACCGAGTGTGAGCATTGTTGAAGCGAGGCCGACTAATCCACATGGGGCCAGAAGCTGCTTACATTCAACCTGGAAACCAACGCTGAGCCTAATGAGAGCGGGGCCGTGCCAGGTTAAAGTGCTAAATGAATTAGCCTGTTACCTGGAGCTCACTGTTTAGCCTCTCTTGATCTCTGTGAGTGTGAGTGGGAAGCGCTACCGGCTAAATCTACCACCTAGTTCTTTATAGATTTAGGGTTTGGCACTGCAGACAAAATGATGCTGTAATGCTCCTTAATGACAGAAGATATTCTTCCTCTTAAGGATTAAAATAAATGAAGATGAACACTCAGAATGAGGAGGAGATTAAAAAAACACAAGATGGAACGACCTGCCAAGGACTGGAAGAGTCACTCATCTACAGCTGAGCCTGTTACTACAACTACAGCTAATGCTGTTCCTGATAGTAGTACTAAAACTACGTCTACTAATGATACTATTATTTTGTTCAATCTCAATAAGAGATCAATGGAAAACCTACAAAACGTGACATGAATACTTTTTGAGAAGGAACTGAACTACTTAAGTTTAAGTCTCCAGTAGTATACACATTATGTTTTGTAGGTTTTAAATGTAGAAATGAACTAGGATTAAGACTAAGTGTCTCAGTTTTGTCTTAGTCTTAATCCTAGTTCATTTCTACATTTACATTTGGTCATTTGTCCAAAGTAGCTTACAAAAGGTAGAGTGAGTGCAGGCTGGACAGCAGTGCTTTGAGCTACATGCTCACTGATTATGCTGGTATAATATTCACCATCATGGTTTAGCATGTTAGCATGTAGATGTAGTATGTCCAGTAGGTAGTGTTGGAGAGGAGGTGCTCTCTGAAGAGCTGGAGGTCTTCAGGAGAGATGCTGCTGATCTGGTAGGAACTGGTAGGATGTTCCACCAATGGGGAACAAGCCCTAAGCGTACGGGTGGCAGAGCCAGGTGACATTCTATGTCACCTTTTTATGTCCTTATTTTTTATATGTAGGTATTGTAAATGTAAAGTAAAGCCTTGAGGAGGACAGGCTAGGGAAACTAAAACGAGTACCACAGAACAGCAGCAGAGATTCAAACTTTAAAAATGATTTTCAGTCAAACTTGAGCTGTTGTCCATGTGGCGTGAAAACAATGGCACCATCTGTGAAAGAGATCACTCACACAGCGTCTGCTGCTGGACGGTATCAAACACAGACCGCCACTCATCACGCAGTGCGAGCACGAGGGGAACGTGCAGCGGGTCATGTCAGACACGGCTCGTTTTGACGACACGCGCGTGCTGTGGAGATCAGCTGTGCGTCCGCTCGCTCGCCCTGCGCCGCACAAAAGCGGCCGGTGGCCTACTTTCACCCAGACACCGATGCAAGATGGGCACGACTACAAGAGCCTGCTCACAATGAGCTGGGCTCCCGAGCCACACAGAGAATTAATACACACTAGACTGACTCTGGAACAACTAAATGATGTGTTTTCACTCATTATTTATTCAAATGATGAAACAGTCTCTGGTTTTAGCTTCTGAAATGTGAGAACTTACTACTTACATCATTTTATGGTTTGATAAAATAACTTGCACATTGGACTACTTGTTCTTTTAGTGAACGACGGATTGAAAAAAAACTTCAAGACATTTATAATGAAAGAGACCGGGCTGTGTCCTAAATGCTGATTCATGAAATAAGTGAAAGAGCTTGCGATGCAGACCTCTTATCAGTCAAATCACTGTGTCTTGGCTGCATCATTGTCATTGTAAGCTACAGTAAGCTCGAGCTTCAGTCTGACTCACTGCACCATGGAGTTATTGGGCAGCAGCCATGAATAATACAGCAATTCTGCTAATTCTGGTATTTTGTATTGATGAAAATCCAATGGCAATAATGTTGAGTTATTTAAAAAGCTGTGTGTGTGTGTGTGTGTGCCTTTGCATTTAACAATATGGAAAGAGCTGCAGGGCATTTGTTGAGTACCTCTGTGTGTGTGCGTGGCAGGGAATTTAAGTGCTCATTCCCATAATGCATCATCATCTCGCACCCCCAGGGGTAGCAGCGCTGTACACTGTATCACCATAGCAACAGAGCAAACTGAGACTCCAAGGAGGCACCGATGTGACTTAAACAGAGGTCGAGGGTCACCAGCAGTGATTTCTGAATCTATATCACCAAACCACAAACATCAACTGGAACAGGCAGGAACACACGCACACACACACACACACACACACACACACACACACACACACACACACACACACACACACACACACACCAAGAATATCAGAATACACTTTAAGCTTACCTTCACATGCAGTGTGTGTGTGTGTGTGTGTGTGTGTGTGTGTGTGTGTGTGTTTTGAGCATCTGGATTTGTGTGACTCTCATTGAATCTGCTCTAATATCAACAACCTCTGCCTGCTTCCCTAAAACTCATAAACCAAGAATCTGATTCAGAAAAACACAACTGCCTCACTGAGATGGCATTTTAGGAGTCCGACCTTCCAAGTGTGATGCACTTCCTGTTGAAACAAAGTCAGCAACACGTGGAGGAGTCATGCTGCTGGTGCATTACTTCAAGGTGCGATTTTTTCAGTTTCCCTAAAACGCCCAAAGAAACCACAACAAGGGCCCATCATGAAGGAGCTCACTTTAACTACACCATGGGTACACCATGACAGCAGATGCAGCGGTAACCTCTTGTTGTCCGAGCCGAAGCAGAATTTGATCTAAAGTCAGTCACTCTCCACCTCAGCGCAGCTTCTCAAGAAAGGCTGTGGAGATTTCATGAGCTTTTCTGAGCCATAATTCTGTCCTCAAAAACCCATCAGGATGGAAAGAAACACAAGGACAGGCAGAGGAAAAGATGGGAAGAAAGGAAGATTCCCCTGCAGTGGGTAATATATAGATTTATCTGACTGAGCAAAAACTGCTAGGCCCAGTTCCAAACCAAACCTCGGCTCCGTTGATGATTCGGCCCTTTGAGAGATGGTGCATAGGGTACTGCAGTGTTTAGCGCTCTGGAAGAGCTGGCAGATAAACAAACTCCTCTGAACGTACAAGCGGAAGGAAGACAGAAAGAAGGGAGGAGACCATCAAAGAGGGCGAACGCTGCCAAGCTTTTCAGAGAAGAGCCAAGGAAAATGATCGCTCTTCTCCATGCTTCCTCCTCCTCCTGCTGCTCTGTCATTTAAAGCTAAAGTCTGGACCGCGCTCACCTCTGCAGGCTTCCCACAGCTGCATTTCCTAGTGGTGCTCGGCTTTATCTCGGCCGCTCTCCAGACAGGAAGCTGCTGCCAGACGAATGGACAAAGTCACGGGAAGTCCTGACGCTGCCGTGGGGAAACGTCGCTTTTTTTTTTGTACAATCTGATGATTTGCTGTTTTTCAGGCGATGACGTCTCCTTGCTGTGATGCTAACTACACCCTCCATTTTCAGACACAAGGGCAGGGCGATATCCAAACCGCTGGAACTTTCTACACTGGCATTTTTATCACCTCTTCAAAGGCCTTCGAGGGTAATGAGGGGGTTTTGGGGGGGTGGGGTGAGGGGGGTGGCTCTGGTAAATATAGGGCCCTGTGATGGCGAGGAGTGAGGTCTGAAGGAGGTTTCACATTCACAGTGGGCCGTAATAAAAGAGAGCGGCTCTTTTTTCAGAGCAGAGAAGGGTGAGGCGCACTTAATTAAGACGGAGATGTTTTAACCGCCAGTGAAAACACACAGCTGAAAAAAGAAAAGCGGGGCGGCTGGCAGAGCAGGGAAATTTTAGACTGAGGATTGGATAACACTGGGTCTCTGTTGTAGGAGAGATCTTCCGTTGCTCTGTTCAGCACTTTTCAGTCCTATTCTGTTTGCCCAAGCAGTAGAGAGACAGAGGGCTCTTTTCCTCAACAGAGCGCTTCAGGAATCATCTCATGTCAAAGGTGAAAGACCATTCCCTCAGATATCCATGTTATATGACATGGATCAAGAGTTCTACTAGTCAACACCTCGAAATCAAAGAATTCAAACACATGAATGAAGTTCAGACTTTGACTGCATTTCAGTACAACACAACTGAACTTCTCTTAAGATACTGCTCAGTGTAACTGTCGATAACTACAAATCTGATACCATGCGCTGTCAAGTCATGTCCAGTTCAAAATCAACTGCACCATCCAGATGACAATAAACCATGAATATTTGCTCTCAAAGTTCACTTTCTTCCACTTTTCCTCCAACAACATCCAAGCTAACCGTCCGTCTGTTCTGGACGAGCCAAACAAACCCGTGTGGTTCTCCTGCTGCCGCAGAAAGCAGCCACTTTGTTTTCATTTGAAATGTTTAAGGCAGCGCTGACTCTGTTGGAACTCTTAGCGAGCTGACACAAAGAGGGTTTTCTACACAGCAGCCCTCGTGACAACCATTACGAGGGCTCGCCATATAGACACCGAAGGTCACAGTGATAATGGTGTGTAATTTCTCTCTTCAGAGAGCCCCACATACCAACATGTCAACGAAAACGATTTAAATAATCTTGCCAATGTCCGAAGCTCCTAATTTACCTGAAAGTTAGAGTCTCTAATTTCCACTTGAGGTACAAATGAAGCTTTGATTATTTAATTCAAAAATGTCCCGATCTCAGCCACAATGGCCACTTTTCTGTCACAGGACAATCACACCTTCATGCTTGATCTCATCTCAAACATTATCACTTCTTTCTCTGGAGTTTAGTGCAGTGAATGGACCTTTGTAGAACGACCACACATCGACCAGCCACACTTATTATTCAGAACATTAGGCACGGGTGAAAAGAGTCCAGAGTTCACTTTTGTGGATGAAAATACTTATTTAAGGCAGCACGGAGCTGCTCTGCACAGAGCTGTGGGATTATGAGGAATAAAGAGTAATTCAGTAAAAAGCTTAAGTCAACAGTAACTGCACAAACGTTAGCTCACTCCTGGGTGAGCTGTGCTGCTGAGGGAGGCAGGGAGGCTGATTTGGCTCAGATTAGCTGCTAGCATAACACCGCTGGTAGATAAAGAACCACATGTCAAAAACACCAACTGTGCTGCTAAAACCAGGCAGCTGACAACCACCGATCCTCGTGGGTTTTCATGTTTTTTTTCCAGTTTTGTTTATTCAAGTATACAGGAAACATTTTGGGGGTTGGAATATAGTGCAAAAAAGTTGAAATAATACAAATATTCTTGACATTATGATGGATCTCTTGTTGACTTGACTTTCAAGCAGCTGAATCGTCATCGTCCTGAGGTTAAAATGTTTTCCAGTGATACTCGGCAGCCTGACAAATCACCACTTCTATTAAAAACGTAGAAAAAGGTTCCCAATACTTTGATTCAAATATTCTGAAATGATTATTCCAAGCGGCACTGTGCAGCTTTTGTTTCCAGGTGATGAATATTTGGCCCTGTGGTTGTGCTAATAATAGCGAATCGCCTGCTGACCTGGATTCAGCACCACCCAACCTTTTCCGTCTGTCAACACACTGCAACAGGCTGCTTTACAGGTACAGGCTCGTGTGTGTGTGTGTGTAAGTGAACAGACACTGATTATACAGCAAAGCATCTTTAATATTTCCATGCTATTTGAATATATGTGCAACAAGTTGCATTGATTTGTACATCTCTCCTTCTTCTCTTCTTACAGTGGACATGGTAAATGTTTGCCCCCTTTAAGACTTGAAGCCGTGCAAGTTGTGATGCGCCACGCGGCAGCAGCAGCCCCTCCTCCCTCTCAACATACTGACCCATAATTCAGCTCTGCTGCTGCTGCATGCTATAAATAGACAGATTTAACCTACAGCGAGGGAGGAAGGGAGGGAAGGAAGGAGGGAGAGAATGAAAGGGCAGCGCTGGGAGATAAAGAGGGCAGAGACAAACATGAGCATTGAAGTCTTTGAGCTCCGCTCTGACAATACTGACGGGCACGTATCTGATTTTGGTTGGACGCTGATGATATCGTTCCTGCAGATGATACTCGCATCTGACAACAACGTGAAGCGCTGGCAATGTTTAAAAGGCCTGTGAGGAATTAGCAACCACAGGAAGTCGCCTCCATCTGTCCTCCAGACAAATTAGCTACAGAGGAGACGTTCTGCTTCACTAAACAGGTGACTGCAGACAGACGTGAATTATGTTTGCGCTGGTCAAAAGATCAGGAAACGTCCTCCCTCGTACGAAATAAAACGGACAGTAAAATCTAAAATGATCCAGAGCACAGTGACATGAAAGAACAGAGCGGCCGCATCAAGGTTAAGCGATGCAGAGGGATTTGACAAGGTGGCCTGAGGCTAATGAAATATATTCATCATCTACTGATCGATTAAATAATTAAAAGTCTAAAATTAAATAGATTAAAAATACGAACAGGTCTGAGGAGGACGAGGCAGTGGATGCTAAATTTCATCATACATAAAACCTCATAATTAGATGTCATCCAGAACAACACACCTCAGCCTCAGATGACCTTAAGGCAACGCAATCAAACAATACCAAGTCATCTGACTGCAACACAAAGAGTTCATGCAGCCTTATTCAGTTCATACCAACTCAAAATAAATCCATTGTCACTCGTGTAAGAGGAGGAATCAAACATAAGATTTGGGATCTGCAGTGTGAACACAGCAAAAACTGTTAAGTCCTCCGTTCTGCTCTGGTTGATAATCCCTGCAGCCTGGCTCCTCTCATCTGACAACACAAACCCTCTGACACTGGAACGCCTCGCATGATTTATTTAGCCAGCAAGAGGAGAGATGGGATTATATCGGAGGACGGGCAGGGAGAGTCTGAGTCGTCTCCCCCTCGCCGGAGCGACAGTAATTCCTCCTCAGGTCTTCAGGTTTCCACTCAGGTGGGCTTGCACCAGGCTTGCATCATCCAGCCCTGCATGTGTCTCTGATTTATTTCCAACCTTAGGAGTGATGGCGCTCGTTCGCTCTCTACACTCGTGGCTGGCGGCGAGGTAGTCGTCACGTCCCACAAACAGACACCCTCCCAGCCGGAGGTCCCTTCATCCAGACAGAGAACCCCAGACTGGCTGAGTCATTCGTCATTAGAGAAGTTTGTTCTGAAGTGACTGAGAATATCTTTATTTTATTATTCTCAAATAGAATACCAAATTATTACAACCAAGACTTATGAAAAAATCTTTTGTTGAAAACAGTTTTTGCATAAAGAAATTTCTTCAGGGTCTGGTTGATTATTATTAATGTATCCAGCATACAGTCCAAAATACAAATATATTGGGGTTATGTGATAGATTGAGATCAAATAAGACAAAGAAAAACACACAAATCCTCACATTTAACAACCTGGCAGCAGTAAAATATTTGACATTTTTTCTTGACTAATCAAGTATAGTAATCAAGTACTGGAGTAGAAGGTTCCAGTTGTTCATTCTCCTCTTAATTCAAGCAGAGTAAATTAAAGTCTGGACTGATGCTTTCTGCTTTTTATTCATATGATCTTCAGTCATTTCAACAGAAACAACAGCTGATTAGTTTGGACTGAAATGAATCCACTGTGGCTCAATGTTGAAGTCAGTCAAAGACTGGATTATGGCTCCAACAAAAAGTCAAGATGTTGTTTTAGCATTCCCATGGCTACTTTAACTCATATGTTGTCAGGCAAGTTTGCATTCTTATTTCAATTCTAGGAATCCATTGATGCTTGGTGCTTAGCTCGTTAACCTTTGTGCTATGCCTCGCCTGGAGTCAAGCTGAAAGTATAAAGAATGGATGGCGTGGATGTGATGTCGCCCACAGATCTCTGAATGTGGTGGCACTGGCAATGTGACATCTCCCAATTAATCAAAAAATGGGCAAAGACAGACAGACAGAGTCCACAAATGACCCACAACTATCAGTCAAAGGGCTCACACTGTTTATTCTGTATAACTTTAAGTTTTAATATCATTTGAACAGGTGAGTTGTATATAAATTCACCCTCAGTACAGTTGTCATGAACGAGGAAATTAGCTATAGAGACCAAAACTGTTTTTTGTACCAGGCTGTAAACATGTTTATTTCTACTGTGAAGTTTTAACATGGGGACTTATGGAGACTGACTCATTCTGTAGCCAGCCTCATGTGGACATTTGAGGTACTGCAGGTTTTGGCACTTCTGAACTCTAACAACATGGACTCTCTGTTTATGTCCTTATTAGTGTTGTTAGTTATACATGATACATTTTCACTACAGACGGACTGATATGTTTTCAGAGCTGACGTCAGATGTGCAGATGTCTTAAAGCCGTCCATGCAGACATGGACAGATAAAGCATTTACATCACACGGGCCAGTAAAGTCAACTTTTACGATCTGGTTCAGACTTAAATGTGTCACATCGAACATACCCTAACCCCAAAGACCGCATACTAACCACCGCACGACACAGGACACACGCTGTAGGTCATACCATTAAAATCTATTGACCCAAAGGAGACAAAGAAAAACAGTGCAGCATCACTCTGCCATTAACACCTCCACTGAAAGCGTTAACCTTTTCCTGTCTGTGAGGCTCGCGGGCCTCATCGGCCAAAAATAAACCAATTGCTGCATTCCTCACCGGTTACCATGGGATCAAACAACAGGGGAGAAGGGTGGACACCAAGGATCTGTTTTAATCACATGGTGGAAGAGGAAGAGGAGGAGGAGGAGCAGGGTAATGGTGGTTAGACAGGACAGGAGACAAGTGATTTCTCTAAAAAAGAAGCCTGTTGGCTCGACTGAGAAATGTATTGTGTGTGTGTGTGTGTGTGTGTGTGTGTGTGTGTGTGTGTGTGTGTGTGTGTGTGCGTGTGTGTGTGTGTGTGTAATTTATGACTGGGCCGATCTTCTGTTCATCCAGGTATTTTATTTGGTCCTTTATACTCTTGACAAAATGCCAGACTTCCACAGATGCTTCTGAGGCTTGTAAATAAGCACACACACACAAAGAAACACACACACACACACACAGTCTTTCCCTTGTAGTCAAGTCATTTATAGGTGGAAAACAAAATCACAAGTTTGTCTCAGGGGCCTTCACACTGTACAACACACAGCAGCCTTTACCCTAAGACAAAACGAAACAACATTCAAATCAATACTGCCGCAGACTTCGATGACTGAAACTCTGACAATGCTGTCACAGATCAGTTAAGCTTTGCCTTGTGTAACAAGCAGTTCTCAGATGGGTGAAGGAGTCCTGAACTCTGAGCAGCGGACGCTCAGGAGGAGGACAAGTTACAGTATGTGCGGCAGACTGTGCACACACACACGCAGAGGTAATAAAGTATACTGTCATGGTGTGAGATAACTTTTGACTGTATCAGTCACATTAATGACTATAGCACACTATTATCATTACTGCACACCTCTGTGAGTCAGACTAACAGATAACGGAGAGACAAAGGTTTCAGAGCAGAATGCCGAGCAGAAGGCAAAAATACATTTTCAGATTTTTCATTTGAAACCACGGAACCCTCCAAATGTGTTGTATTATGGCAAATAGGCAGTCCATCAAGACAGATCTGAGGGAGGTCGAAGTTATTTCCAAAGGGCACTGAAAAGGACACAACAGAACACACACAGACACACACACAGACTTTCCTCATTTTACACATCGTGTCCCTTCAGCTGCTCTTCTGTCAAGCTCAGGTTCAAATATGTTTCATGCTGCATGTATTACAGACGCTGTGGCAAAATGACTACAGACTACACAAAAACATGACATGACATGTACTGTACATACACAATTCTTTGACCAGTAGACCTTCACAGCAGCCACGCTGACATGAAATATTACAGTGTTACCAGTGATACCAGTGAAGGTTCTGTTCTTCATTAGTAGCACTGGTAACACCTGTGTTGACTGAAAAAGGTCTGTTCTAATAATGTTACTTTATTGTAATTTTAAGCGTTTGCTGGAGAAATAAATAAATGACTTGGACTCCACTTCCATATCAAACTGCTCAGTACATACTGTCTACAGACATTTTTTACAGTTTATCACAGCAAAAGGAAATAAAAACAATAAGAATTTCGCATTTATTGACACCATTTTAAGGGAATTTATACAGTATACAGAGTATTTTAGTTGATAATTGTAACTACTATTTAATGGTATTTTTCACAGTCTTCTGCTGTTTTTTTCAACATAAAATCTAAAGACATTTTAAAATATGTAATAAAACACCAACCTTAAATGTGATATCAACAGTACTATTATCCTCTAACTCTAATATTAGAAAAGGTTTCACTATGTGTTTTTTTTGCAGCAGCAGCAAGAAGAGACTAGTATTATAGAGTATTGTTACAGCTAATGTAAATGCAAACTCAAACCCAGGTCAGAATTAATATGTTGTGTGTAGCTTGGAGACATCTCTCTCTCTCTCTCACACACACACACACACACACACACAGGTGTAACAGGCAGTGTTATCCACAGACATGCCCAGGCGTGTTCTTGAGGCTGGCAGCGCTGGTGAAGTTTAGAAGGACAGAAAAGAGTTAGTTATGGATCGAGTGTTTCCAAGTGGCTGACACAGACTCTGTCTACAGTTCACTGAACACATTCAGCTCTTTTCTTTCAGAGCCTGCCTGCAGCCACACAGGTGATTTGCTGATGCAATAAAATAATTAAAAGACAGTCAGTGTCTGTCATAACTCCCTGCTGTCCCACTTGTGCCATGTTCTGAGGGTGTGTTTTGTGAAGAACAGAGGGATCATGAGACTGTCGAACTCTTAGATAAGATGTTTCCTCTAGGAATAGTAATAACAGGAATATATAAGTTTCCTTGAAAATGTGTCATATGGCTCACAAAGCTTCAGTGGTCGGGAAGTCGAAAACATTTAGCCAATGATCCACGTCTTTGCCTGCTTTTAGATTAGCCAGGAGGCGACAGAGGCAGGACTGCCAAGATGGCGGCACCCAGAGCCAGAGATTTTGAGCTTCAAAGCTGCTTTTCAGTGGGTGACTGAAAAGCAGTCAAACCAGCATTAAAGGAAGCCTGTTGAGCAGAGGACAGTGGGAGGGGGGCAGCAGTAGGCGGGCATCGCTGGCAGATCTGACCCCACAGCGACCTGTGTGTACCAGCTGCCGTCAACATGCTCGAGGCTGAGCAACAAGCACCAAAACAGCCGAACGCCCACAACAACAACAAAAAAACAGGCCGTACACAGATTGTGCCTGCCATGATCGCACATGCAGCAGAGGAGAAGGGTGTGTGATCGGTGATGAGGTGTGTGCTCGTGTCCACCGGGGAGATAAGAGACATTCAAACAAACAGTGACAGAGCTGAGGGTATAAATGATGACATGCTTAGTGTGTGTATGTGTGTTATTCTGGTGGCATTTTATGCATCTGGTGGAGAGTTTCAGCAAAGAGATGATGAGAAACAATTAAAGGTTCATGGCTGGAATGTTTAATGCCGGTGTTAGAAACAGATCCTTTTTTAAATATCCTTCCTGAAAACACTGTAAATACTTTCTTTCTTATATTAAGCTGACTTAGGGAAATTAAGGATTCAAGTATACGTACAAGCCCTGACAAAGCAACTGGATGCCAACTTTCAGCACTTATATGTTATATGTTAGAGCTGAATTTATGAATTTGATAAGACTATGCAAATGTACTCAGAAGGTGGCTTCCTTAAACAAATTATAGACCTTTAAAATATTTAAGCTAAATATTCTTTAACATGTTATATCATTTAATATTTACATTTTCAGTCAAGTCTAGTTGACATTTTTGACAGCTGCTTCCTCCATCTTACTCTGTCCTGCCTGTCACCACAGTGCTGAAACAATTACGTCATTTATTACAAAGTTGGTTATTAGAAAAGAAATGACAATGAAGTGTCAGTTAAAGAAAATCTCAACCAAGCAGCAACCTCTGTGGCTATGAAACAAAGCCAACACCAGAGTGCCAAAAACTGCAGTTCCTCAAACGTCCAGTTGAGGCTGGTTACAGAACATGTCAATCTCTATAAGTCCCCATGTTAAAATGTCCAACTTCACAGCAGAAATAAACCCTTAAAATTCAGCAAAATTAACAGCAGATGTGCTTCGACTGACAGGCAAATCTAACTCCGCCTCAGGTCCATCAATGATCCACATCTTTGCTGATTTTTAGATTAGCCAGGAGGCGGCAGGCAGTGACACCACACTCAGCTTCACCACAGCTCTTAAGAAACCTGTGGGTACAACGTCCACATTTACACTTTCAATGATCCCAACATTTGCTGGTATCAGTCATGAGGAATGTGCTATATTATTTCAAAACTAAACTCAAAAGTACATTTGAGTTTTGGACTTTGAGTCAGACAAAACAAGCCATCTGAAGACTGCTGTGAGTCTGGTTCAAGCTGGAGTCTCAGATAGATACTGGACCATTTACTAAACATTTCTATGATGACAATGCTGGCTGCCCTCCATCCAAAATCCCAAACTTTTAATGACTGTGCATAGAAAATGAACCGCTTGAACCAAACAACTTAAAATATGCACACATATTGACCTTGGTGGATTGCTGGAAGATATTTGGCAACGTCTCGAGGACAGCTGCTGTCCTCTTGACTGGATAACTCTGCTGCAACACCAATATATTGCCACAAGCATTCCTCTTTGCATTATGTACCAGAAAAAAAAGCTTTCATTATAACGTGAAGAGCAACACCAATATGTCTGTGACAGGCCGATATCATCTAATAATACTGGCAGACTGATTTACCTTGCTCCGAACACATTTTGGTTGATGCTGAAAGATGTAGGTTCAACAGCCAGCAGCACAATGGCTGTGTTTCCTTTCCCCATTAATCCTACTGACTGATACAGACAAAATCCCCATTAGGATTAATTAGTCAGTATCTCTTTTCTTCCAATAAACGTAATACACAGAATCCAAAGAGAAGATCTACAATAAGTCAACTGATGATTGTAGGGTGTATTCTAGCATCTCCCCCCCGAGCTAAGCTTGTGTAAGCCGGACCTCTCTCTGCTGTGATTGAAGCTTTTTGGGTCAAACAAGTAAAGCAAAAAAAAAAAAAAAAAAAGACTATTCCTTTAACAGCTCAAACTCAGTTCTCCCTCCCTGCATGAGCATCGTCTGAGTGCATTTGACTGTCTGTATCTGCCTGGTAACACAAAACAGTCACGACAGCATCGGGAGCGATTTGCCAAATGCCAGCGCGGTGAAATGAAAACCTCGTATCTTTAGATTAGATGTTCAGGTTTTCACTCTGTCTGAAGGAGTGTGTGTCTCTCTCCTCTGCTCATTACAGGACGTTAACATCCATCATGCAAACATCAAGTGAAGCAGTGGCATGGAGATAAATTCAAAAATACAACACACGCTGTCTGTAGCTCTCATAGGAATCATCTGACAGCGGTGGATCTTAAAATTCATCCACTTGGTCATGACATGGTGTCTAACCAGCGCACAGGGCTCATGCACTTGTAGCTCTAACTGTCTTTCTCGTGGCTGCAGCCTATCTGTGTTTTCAAACCCTTCAGCACTCATGGGAGTTTGCACAGATTCTGCCCGGCTACAGGAGGAAGTGCTTTGAGAAACTCTGGCCCAATCAGATGCCTGGGTTCTGGTCAGCTGGCTGAGGCACATCGCTGCAGGTCCAATGGCGCAGCAGGGTTTGTGGTCAGGTGACGGCTCAGGCCGGCTCACAGTGTTTTGAAGCAGATGAAAAACAAAAGCTAATGAGGCTGTCGTCAGTCGTCCCTGCCAGCTGCCTCGCTGCGTGCAGGGCTGAAAGAAGCTACAGAGCTCCACGGAAGAATACAGGATTTATTATTACTAAGGCAACAAGTGTGTGTGTGTGTGTGTGTGTGTGTGTGTGTGTGTGTGCGCGCATGTGAGTGAGAGAGCAGCGGTAAAGTGAAAAAGAGGTACACAGTGAATGAAATGGGATAGGTCACATTCATACTTTGAGTTTTACATGTCTGACAGGAAAACGTTCTAATAATTGGTTGATAACTGGCAACTTTGATAATCGATTAATCACTGAGGTCGTTCATAAATGAAAAATGCCAAACAGTCTTTAGATGCAGCTTCTTAAATATGAGGCTTTCCTACTTTTCTGCATCTTGTGGGGTAAAAAGTAGAACATGTTCAGGTTTTCAACAGCTGGCACGAGAAAATGAGGTAGATGAAGACCTCATTTGGGGATAATTAGTGAATTGCGATGGATATTTTCTCACTAGTTTCCAGCATATTACATACCATATAGTTAATTAGGAAAATATATGTCAGATCATTTAATTAGCTACAAGACTACTGGACTTTTAAAAAGGTGCTTAAAACTAAAATTTGATCATCACAGCCAAATGCAATGCAACAAATGAAGTTCACAGAGTTCCTTTATACACACAGCAATCGATGTATGCCGTCACTTCTTTGTTTATTTTACAGACAAATATGACAACAGGATCTTTTTGTTTCAAGTATCAAAAGATTTTTGGTTTACATGAATGATTGTGCAGATATTACAGTATATACAGTAGTTGAAGGATATTCTGAGATACCAGTTGCAAGACTCATGAGCACCAGATATCCTGAAGGAAACTTTGGAGGGAACCAGCTACTAGATGGATTGATTGGTCTTTCGC
Organism: Nibea coibor; assembly: GCA_023373845.1. Lineage (NCBI taxonomy): Eukaryota > Metazoa > Chordata > Actinopteri > Sciaenidae > Nibea > Nibea coibor. The sequence goes on from CM041724.1 coordinate 3,697,359, forward strand.
ACATATACCCAGGTCAGATGACCCATTTGCACGTCAGGACCACTCCGAGCCTCCAGAGTTTCCTCTAGCAAAAACTACAAAAACTTGAACGGTGAATCACTCGTGCATCGATAAAGAACACTACAAACATTAATATTTTCCAAACATTGAAAGGAGAAAGCAGAAGATAATAAATCACAGGTTCCAATCTATTCACACCCAGTACACCATGTCAATGTGTCTTTGAGAAGCACAGTCAACTCCCCACCAAACCTCACTCTGTAATACAATATAGCCAAGCAAGACCAAGTCCATAGAAACACCTTAAAAACACCCAACAGTACATACTCTCTCCATGACTTTGTTCTACAATGTGGACTTGTTTGTCTCTATATTCAGACCAAAGTTCTCCATTAGTGCCTGAACAATGAATTAATTGCTAATTCAATCAAGACTAATTGACGATTTTGAAAATCAAGCATTTAAATGAGTTTTAAAAATACAAATATTATTAGGTTTCAGCTTCTCAAATGTGAGGACTGACTGCTGTCATATGAAGTTTTGGTCTGTTTGTCAGACAAAACAAACAATCTGAAGATTTCTGAGAGTCTGGTTTAAAGCTGGAGTCTCAGATAGATAGCGGATCATTCACCAAACATTTACATGAAGGCCCGGCTGGCTGTCCTCCATCCAACTTCAAATCCACTCAGATATTCATCTTGGTGGATTGCTGGAGGATATTTGGCAACATCTCAAGGTCAGTTTGACACAAGACTGGTGCAGGTGTATCACAGACTTGCTGACAAAACACACACGTACACACACAAACGCAAACACACACACACCCAAAGGAAGGAACGTTTCATTCTCAAGACAAACTTCATCTGCTCTTGAAGACTTCTTTTAAGCTTGTACCCAGGACACACAGACCCCCACCCAATGGCAGCTTTGTTTTTCCCTCTCCAGATGGCCACCCATACAGTAACCCCCCCTACACACACACACACACGCACGCACGCACGCATTGGAGTCTACCATGCCCACACGTTTAAACCACAGAATTTCAGACAAGCCAACAACTGTCATTAAGAGCCTCGACCAGACGCTGAGAGTTAGCCGGTGTGTGTGTGTGTGTGTGTGTCTCAAGGGGGAGGGGCTCTAATAAGCCAACAGGAGGGACGCTGGGTTGTGCCTTTATCTGGCAGGACAGCTAGTCCACTTCTTATTCAGTGGTATAACTCCAGCATTTAGCCAGAGCCAGACTCACTGGAGGAGGGCTCGGCCACAAATTTGTCTCATCCCTGGAAAAGAAAGAATTTCTTCTCCCAACAAGATCTCAAAAACAAATCTATATTGTGACATATCTATATAATTCTGCCCCCATTCAAACTAACCGCACAGTGATTCATCTTTATCATAACTTGCATTCAAGAAGTTATTTTTAGCCAACCGTATGACATCCATCAACTGTACAGTGAGAGAGCATTCACCTAGCATCCTCAGGAATGCCCTGCTAATTAATTTTGTTGTATTTTCTTTTACATAAAATATATTTCATGCTCGGAAACGTCTGAGGCACAGGTTTAAAGTTTTATGTTTTGTTCACATTCAAGGACATCACATATTCAGTTTTAAACCTCGATTATGAATTATTGTTGATGACTGTTCCCAAAGAGCAAGGGGACGTCCTCAAATGTCTTGTTTTCTCCACAACACCAACATATTCAGTTTACTGTCAGAGGGACTAAAGAAATCAGTATCAATCTCAAAAATGGCATATTGGTTGGCGATATCAATGTGTTTTTCATTTGAACATCAAAACCCAATAAATTACAACCATACCGCCACAATATGATGATATGATCATGATTAATTCAATAACAGGACTAGAGTTGGAAACAGTTGGAAACAGTACAACCACGCTATTGACGTCTCGCTGTCTAAGAAGATTTATCAGGTTGGGAGGGCCTACAGGAGAAGCTACAACACATCAAAGTAGATATATATCAACATGATTAATGGTGGTTTACTGAAGCTACATAAAAGTGAGTTTGGTTCCTTTGAAACGTCACTCTGAGACTACACATGGCCATCTAAAAGCCCCTCCATGCAGCTCCCAGGTGGCAGCCATTTTGGCTCTTAACAGAGAGGCTTTCACTGGGTTTTATCAGGCAAGAGCAGGTCACCGATAACAGAATGAAGAGGCCGTTGTACAAGATGCCAGCTAGTGCTGTGGAAAATCAATAAGGGTGGAGGCCGGGGAAGAGAAAGAGAGAGAGGCATGAAAGCCATCTAGAAACACTGAGACACATGATTGATGCTGTGACCTTGTAAATGTGAGTGAATGCGTGAGTGAGCGAGTGAACACTCATGACTCATTTAGCTGAGCTCAAATCCATGGAAGGGAGAACACAGAGAGAGCCATCAAGATGAATGCTCTGAAAAGAAGTTGTTTGGCATTGCTTCAGCTGGGGCTTCCTACATATTCCCATATTCCCTAATAGTTCCTGCTTCTTTATTTTGATGTGCAGCCTTAACTGGAGGACTGAATTTACAGACTTCCATCTGGTTTGAAGCACGAGTGCCTCCAGATGACTAACACTGAACCACATTTAAAAACATCTTTAGGACTTCTCTTTTTATTACCATTGTTAAAATGGAGCCAGAGGATGGATTATATTAGATTTGAGTCGGAACCCATCACCAGACTGGTGACTGGTTACAGTCTGGAGTGATAACGGAGTTGGCGTTGTGAGATAACGTCTACAACCGGACTGTTTCATGAGTAGCCGGTTTACAAAGCGTGAAAAAGCTAGTAAAAAGCTGACTCATCATCAAGTGATACCTGATGGGTTCCGAGATTGCATTTCGGCCAATGCTTTCCACCTCTTTCATTCTTCACAAGGACTGTTTACATGTGAGGAACTAAAACCAGTTCCAACGTGATTGGTCAAAACTGGTCTATAACTACAAACAGAAACCGCTTCAGAGACCAGAAGTCAAAGTCCCTTACCTACAGATTCATTTTTCATATGTAGATAACAGGTTAATATAATCTTGCTTAACTAGAATAAGACTGTCATTGTCATAGATTGTCTATGTGAAGGGTTTTCAACCCTTTTCAGCCCCTGAGAGACTTAGCCATGCTAGCAACTCTGACAGCAATGTCAGTCTGTCAGTCCATCTGTCCAGCAGAAATATCTCAACAACTATTAAACAGATGAAAATTTGTACATATACTCATGGTCCCATGGGGATGCATCCTAATAACTGAAATGTCTCAATGGCCATCGGTCGGACTGCCTTGAAACTTCTCTCAGGAACTTGGTGATTCATATAACAACCATCAGGTCAAGAGTCCAACTAGGGTTCAATACTTTGGTTTATGTGTCAGCACCAGCAAAACTAATGATATTCCCATCAGCCTCAGGTCTTTATTGCTGATTAGCTATGTTAGCATACTAACATGCCAAACCATGGAGGCAAACAACACTATACTTGATTACCATTAGTGTGTTAGCCCAAAGCACAGGCTCACAGTGCAAGTAGCATGGCTGTATGTTTATGATGTAGTTTGAGAAAATGGACTGATGTACTCTGTGGTTCAGGGCCATGATGAGCCTACCATATGGGCATCTACCAACGTCACCTTGCAAGTTTCAAAGAGTTGTCCAAGGTATACCGGCAACAATGACAACTTCATCCAGCGATTTAATCTAAAGATAAACCTCTTGAATAACAAAACACATCCAGATACGTGACACCAGATCTTTAACACCAGATGGATCTGTTCTTTTTTATTTTGCTGATGATGATCCGTTTTCCTGAAACTGACTGAAGCCGATTCTCCATCTGGACGTTGAGTATTTTTCGTTGAAGCACGATTGATTTACCACACAGGAAACATCGAGCAAACTAAAATAAACATTTCTCCTGAACAAATTATTAATCATGGAAACTTTCTGCTCCCTGTACTTCAGTGCTTACATGCGAAGCTGTGGCTAAATAGTTCAACCTTAGAAACCTCTATTAAATGTGTCTATCAGCATGTCTGCCTGTGTGACTGCAGCCGAGGACAGAAGCACAGACACAAAGGGGACGTCTGTCCGTAAACAGGAGCATTATCAACCTAATAAACTGCAAATCGCCTCCCTTCCAAGTCGAACAACAGCCTCTTCACACAGAGGAACAACCCAGGACTTCAGCTTCCAAATGTCATTACAGGCATTTTAGATACTGTTATCCACAGAGACATACAATGAGAGCCACTGAGGCTTCAACTCCAGACAAACAAACACAGTTTAGGGTTGTTTCTTTTTTAAAAAAGGTAGGAGTGCAATGAGAATCCAACCTAACACTCTGGCTCTGTTCTACTGATGTGAAGCACACCGACGTGACTCAAATCTGACTGAGAATGTACTGACACACTCACAGACAAACAGCTAACATGCTATTTGAAGTCTTGGAACATCTGACTGATTATTCTGTTTAGAAATAAGAAAAGAGGAACAAGATGGAGAGAGAAGACATGATTAATCACTGAACGGGCAAGTTTGAGATATTCCTAATTAAATTTATCTTTAAAGATTCTGATTTGAATATGCTGGCTGGAATCTACTGCCACCTGCTACTTTGCCACATTGCGTCAATATAAAACATGAACACAACTTGTTTTGCTTATTTTCTTTCCCCCATCTCCACTTGACCCAAAAGAGAGACACGGTTAATACCCTCTCCGTCTCTTCAGCATCGCTGCCTCACCGCTACAACAAGCCATCTGTTTGCACAGTCTGCATGCATCCATTGCTCCACCCAACACCACATTAACACGTACTGTAGTAACGTTATATAACCACGCTTACAGAAGCCAGCAGGCGTAAAACCGAAACAAAAGCGTCTTAATCATGATGATTTTTTTTTATTGACGGTGGGATAAACACACAGCTGATGCTGTCTGGATTTACATTTCAATTTTAGGTGTTCGGTGTAAAACAAACTTCAACATTAGTATGGATTTTTTTTTAATTATTCTTTTGGATCAGCTGAGAGATTTTCAGTACATCCTCCACTAAACTCCCCGACACTGATCTTCAGAAACAGATCTTCAAAATCCTCCTAGATGATCTATTTTTTTTTTATTTTCTAGTGATGACAGAAGGGAAAAGAGGGGCTGATCTCAAACTAGAACTGTAACTAACAAGTTATTATCAAGAAATCTGTTTTGTTTTCATTTGATCTATAAAATGTACCTCACAGAGATTATTTACTGAGACTGGAATCAGTGGCATTTTGTGACTTCTTATAAGAATCAGGGCACGTTCAGACAGAATCGGCCACTGCAGCATTTCTTTGAAGGGTTGTCTGACAGTGTGTGTGTGGGGGGGGGTTAGAGGTTACTATCTGTGCAGAACATAACCACTGTCAAACAATCGGGAGATAACTTTTTATTTTGCAGATTAATCCACTTTATCGAAGCCAGCGCTCCCTCACTCTCATTCACTGTCTCTGTCTCTCGATCAGTGCTTGCTCGCTCTCTGATGATATGTGGCAAAATAGCAGCATGAAGTTGATTCATTTTGTCAGGTTATTAGAGTTTAGTCCATGAATCCTTATATCATAAATACAACACAAACAGCTCAGAGAAGTTCAGGGAATTTATGAACATCCCACTTGGTGGAAAAAACAGCCAATGTGTCAACAAACTGGTGCCAAAATGACTGTACCGTCTTCCAAAATAAATACAGTGTACAAGTAGTGTGTAGTAAGACTGCTATAGGCTACATAGTCTAGTTAAACTTGTTACTGAATGCTGTATACGGTATGTGACACAATGAAAATAGATGACTTGAGCTTAAATTATATGATGTGACTACGAGGCACACCAGAAAGAACACTCTTAAGTTAGCAGTAAGTTTATACATCAGGGTCAGAGTGATACTTTAAATATCATTTCACATATTTAACAAATTGTACAGCGCCTCACTGTCAGACACGAGGAGCAGCTTGACAGATAAGTCTGAGCAATTATGCCTAAAAACTGTGGAAGTTGATAGAAACTGAAGAGCAGCTAGGAAATGATGTTAATATATGTTGCTCTTTATCCTGATCACCCCCTCCTCTTCCTCTCAGCGTGTGCCGTCTCATGCTGAGGGATTACAGCCACCGCGGTGCCTTCCATCAACCGACCTTCCTCTCCTACCCCTCCTCCCTCTGCCTTCTCCCTCCACGGCTTAATCCCAACATCTCTCCTCTTCCTCCTCCTCCTGCAGCCAGACCCCTCATGCATGCATTCCACATCGAGGAAGGGCTCCGAGTAGCGAGACAAGAGGAGAGATAGTGTTTTTTTTCTCCGTCTTCATCCAGGTTCAGGACGAGACCCGAGTGGCTGTGTGGGCTGGTGGAAGAGGGGGGAAACAGGGAGTGCTTCTGTCCATAAAACTTGTGTTTAACGGTGCGTCTCTGCAGCTGAGCGAGCTTTTACTGTTAACTTGCAGCGTCATGATCTTTGTCACAGCCAGGAAAAGATAGATCTGCCAGAAGTCAAATGCAGGGAATAGAAAAGGGGGGTGTGGTGTTAGCTAGCACTCAGAGCAGGTTTGTTACATGATGGTGACAAGGTGTGACAGTCATTAGTTAATACAACATTCACTAAGACCTGGCTCATATAGAGAGGGGGGTTGGGTACCCAAGCTTAAGGTGTCCCCTCTTGTTCTTCTGACTATCAGTCAAACTAATAACAGTCAACAAGCATGTAAATGCAAAATAAAACACAGAAATCTCCACTGAGAACATGAGCAGCAGCAGCAGCGGTACAGTCAGTACATCAGTCCGCGCAGTGAGCATCAAAGAACGTGACCCAGATACTGTCTGAGCCTCCGTGTCTTATTTTTAGCTTAGCTGTAGCTAGCAGGCAGAGCTGGTCACTGCAAACAGTCATTAACACGGGTACGAAGAATGTCACCTTTGTGTCAAATAAAAAAATCTATTCATAGTTATTCTTTGATATCATTTGTGTTCACATTTAATATGTCGTCCACGTGTAAGCTTAGCCACAGTGTTAACACTTAGTATAGATGTATTGCATGGCCTCTCTGATCTGAGCACTATATATAAAACTGTGCATTTGGACGTCTACCGATTAATGAGTGCTGAAAGCAGAGCTCTTTGTGCTTCAGGGTTATGTTAATGATGTGTAGAGCCATAAAAAGCAGCTAGCACTGCGAGGCCGCATCATGGTAAACACTTAAACCATCAGACCGACCAGTAAAAAGCTCGACATCGATCGAGTCCGAAATGTTTCCAGCTTCTATCAACATTCTCTGGTGTGATGTCTGTCTGTGCACTCATTGTGACCCCTTTCCTCTGAAAGACCACCACGCTGATAACAATGGCTAGGTGCAGCCCTACTCTACAACACAGCGTGGCACAACTTCTCCCTCGCAAGTCGTGACAATGCCAAGTTCCTGTTGCTGCTATCAGCGGCAGAGCTTCCACTTCTTCACTTTGTAAAGGTCACTGTGAATAACACAAGTTTTGACTGGAGAGGAAAGTTCTCAGTGGAGACAGTGTTGTTGTTGCTGCTGCTCCAGCCGTTGTTGTTGTTGGTGGTGGTCGTGGCCGCATTTCACTTCCTGTGCTGTGAAAGGTCACAGCAGACACGACTAACATTCCAGTTTGAATAGCCGGAAGGTCGGTGAGCCAGCTTTGCATGAGTCTATTCCTTCTGACAGCTTTGTAGTTCCTCCACTTTACAGAACCGGAGCCGCCCTATAAACAGTTCCCCCATACAAGTGGAATAAGTAGAAGACAACAGACATTTAAGAGGTAAGTAACACTATGCTTCTGATGACTGATGTATTTGTTCCTGGTGTATTTCTATAAACTTTGTACTATTAATTTAAAAACTGCTGTTCGCAAGTCAACAGCTCTGCATGAAGCAGCATTCCCTCAGAAAAGTGCTCTTCTGAAGATGAAAGATGCTACAGCTCAACCAACTGATTGACTAGTCAGTCAACTGGAAATTCATTTCAAGTCATTTATAATCACTGAGTATGGAATATGGACGTTGTATGCATGATGTCACTTGCAGGTTTGAAGAGAGGTTTTGAAGCTCAAAATCTGTGGAGCTGGTGGCCACCATCTTGGCAATCCTGCCTCTTCCACCTTCTGGCTAAACAATCCTCTTGGAGCTGAGGCGGGCCGACTGAGGCCTGGTTATTCAAACAAGCCATCTGTAACGGCACCCACCTGTCAATCAAAGCAGCCACGCTGTTAATCCTGCATAACTTTAAGTCTTAATATAATGTGAACAGGTGAGTTGTATATAAATTCACCCTCAGTACAGTTGTCATGAACGGGGAAATTAGCTATAGAGACCAAAACTGTTTTTTGTACCAGGCTGTAAACATGTTTATTTCTGCTGTGAATTTGGACATTTGAACATGGGGACCTATGGAGACTGACTTTTTCTTGAGCCAGCCTCAAGTGGACATTTGAGGAAGTGCAGTTTTTGGCACTTCTGCACTGGCTTCACTTCACAGCCACAGAGGTTGCCACTTGGTTAATACAGACTTGGACTGAATTTTAAGGAGTTTTCACTGATATTTTGGAGATTTAGTAAATAAATATTAAATAGTAATTTAGAGAATACTAATCATGACTAAAAACCCTTATTTAAATTGAACATTTTAAGAACTTTAAGACGTTTTAGGTATATATGTACGGTATATATATATGGTCCATACATATATGTGTATGGTCTTATTCATAGCTGTGACTGCTGGTACTAACTAGTCTATTTCCAGTATTTAACCACAAGACTGGTATTGCCCTGAGAGTCCAGGTTTACAGACCATTAACCTGCACAGGAACATGTCGCTGAAGTACTGACACATCACTAGCCGTGTGTGTGTGTGTGGACTTCCAGGAGGATTGAGTAGCATGGCACTCAGACAGATCTGCTCTGCGGTGCTGCTCTGCCCTGCTGATGACAGGCTGCTGGTGGAGAGCCACACCCAGCTTCACTTCATCAGTGGCAGAAAAAAAAAAAAATCACCGTGTTATAAATCTGTGATGGAGAGAAACTGAGGAAGTGAAACAGCTTTGCAAGGCCTGGTTATCAGCATCTGCATGTATACAGAATATTCACTTACACTCAGCTTCTGAAACGTGATGAGTTTCTGTATGAGGCTTTTTGAAGATGTCGCCTCAAGCGAGGTTGATTATCGTAATCATGAGGTCCAATGCCACACAATACATGAATGTTTCCTGCCTGCAGCTAGTACTAAATGTTGCTTCCTGTGTTGGGCGCCTGTGTCGGCGTTATGGGCAAATAAATCACCAGTTTAAGAATAAAATATCAGCTGATACATTTTGATCAAATTCTTCTCCGCAGCATGGATGAAAGTCAACATGTGAAGATAAAGATGGGGCACGCCTGCTGCTGTTTGGCATCCTCTGATGAAATGTACACAGGACTAACATTTGCCTTAAAGAGAACATCTCAGCTCACATCCTTCATCTACACAACGACATCCGACACTGGAGTTCCCCTGGTAACAGAAAAAAGAAAAAAGGAAGGCTCCGGAGAAATGACAGGGTGAGAACTAATATTACAACATACAGCGTGAAACATGAGAGGGTTTCAACTAATCAGTATGGAGCGATCTGACTGTTTCACACACATGATCTCCATTTATTTTAAATTCATGGCTTATTTAAGACCAGGGTTTATGCAGGAATCCTGAGCTTAAATTTAATACCATTTAATACTTTCTAAATATTTTTTGAAATCTCAGCACAACTTACTTTTAGTCATACAGCAAGAACAGGATTGATAAACGGAAGGGCACATGGACTGGTACAGTCAATCCCTCAGTTATTCACATTTACATTCAGTCATTTAGCTGACGCTTTTATCCAAAGCGACTTTCAGAGGAGATGCGATGGCTGTTTGACTGTGTCGGGCTCGGTTGGAGCGGTGTACTGGGCATGCTAGCAGAACAGAACTTTGATATAACGGCTGCTCTCCCATCAAGTTGTCAGTCAGCTGAACACTGTAGACAGATGCATCTACATAATTTGAGTTATGCTACTTCTGGTACAGAAATGACACAATGCCTCAAAGAGTTCAGTACCACTCCACACATAACCCTGTTCTCTAGTGAAGACACCAAGTATGCTTGACCAACAGTGTTTAACAGGAGGATGCTTGTGAACGGCTGTTCTATTCACACATCAGTGTCATTTTCAGTCACTGAAATCAAACTTTATTTGTGCAAAGCTTGTTTCAAGTTTTACTCCAGCAATCAACCATGTACAGATCTTTTCAGTATTCAGTGATTTTGTACCGTCATACTAAGCACAAATTTATTGAGAATCATTACAAAGTACCAAGGCGTTCCCGTAACCATGGTAACTCACGGTGCCGGAGGAGAGGGAGAGATGCTGAATGTCGTTTTTACACAATAATGTCGAGTAGTTTCACACATGTAGCAACAACAGCAGACTCTGTGTCGGGTTCTCACATGTTGACTGAACATTACACTACATACATTCAAAATGACAACACAGCTGTGACGAGGCCATGCTAGCTAAACAGCTAAACTTTGCCTGGTGTGGGTCACACACACGCTGTAAACAATACCACTGGCTGTGTGACAATCTGACAATAAAAACATCACCCCCCAGATATTCTCTGATATTCATTGATCTCATAAATGAACTCTGTGAACTATTCTAGAAAAAAAAAACTCGCAATCAGACATTTACTACCTCTTAATACTTTTTAATACCCCACCCTGTAACACCCTGTAAGACAGTCTGCTCTCAGTGTCTTATGATTATCTTGTTTAAATATTTTGATAAGAAATTATAAGCCATATAGTAGGACGCTTTATACATCATGAAATTATCTTTTTCTTTCTCCAAGTAAAAATGCCAAATAATATCTCTTCCAGTTTCCCAAACGTGAGGATGTTAGTTCTGGACTGTCAACAGTCAAACAATGCCAAGCTGAAGCGTTGGATTCTTTGAAAGCATGGTGTGTATTTTACACCATTTTCTGAACTCTGATGAGTTTAGAGATGAAATGTTGAATCTAACATCAGTAAATTATTATTATCTGCAGTCCTGGAATAGCGACAGAATGTGTTCAAGTCAGAGGAAAATAATCCCTTGCTCTCTTCACAGGAGCTGAATTGGGTGAAGGTGCCTCCTTGTCACTTCTCTCTGCTAGAAAACAGAAGAATGTCTAAAAGCTGCTCAGTGGTGGGATGCACTACCAACAGAAGTGAGATGTTAGAAGCTGCAGAGCTGAAAAACTGAGCCTTTAAAAGAACCAAGACATGAGGCATCAGAAGGAAAAAGGTGTAATCCTGAAGCTCGGTGTGTGCAGTAAGTAAAGCCGTGCAAGGCCTGGTTTGATCTGTGTTCATTTTAATGATCTCATCCAGTTCTTCAATCAATAGTTATATATCAACATATTTCACTTCTTTGACAATGTTTTAGCTAGCTATGGGCTTGCGGTTAGTGTTGCAGGCCATAGATCCTCCAATGAGCAGGCTTTATTCAGCATCAGAGACATTTCACAATGATACATAAGCGAGTGACAGGAACAGGTCTGTGGCTCTCTAATCTGGCCATCACAGCAAAGCCACCCACTTCTCGCTGCACTGATGACTTCCTGCCGTTTCACTACTTCCTCACAAGCATCCACGCAGTCTCTGTCGGTGACACCCAGACCGAGCGAGGTAACAAACAAGTTTGATTTGAGTCGCTCATCTTGGACGGCCTTTGTCTCAGTGAGGCTGAATTACAGCAGAGGAGCCGAGTGAGACGAAAACACTCAAGCAAGCAAGTCATAAATGGGTTAAACCATTTCCTCCGAGAGGGGGATTCCCAGCCCCACATGCTGAGTGTGGTCTTACCCCAGAGTTTTCAAAATTCCTCCTGCCTCTGTCTTCAGCTCTGATTGAACTTTTCCTCCATCTCCCACTGTTTAATGGAAACACAAACACTCTGACCTCTCACCTTTTTACTCTGGGTTGCTGTTAATGGGGTTTAGGTTACTATGTTATATACATTAAGTTAACGTTAGAGAAAACTGTTTCCAGAAATACGACCACGTGCCACTACCTTTGGACAAATCACAATGAGGCTGATCAGCTGATCAAAGAAATGAAACACACTGACAGATGTTTCCACTCAGAAGTCAACGTTTCAGAGCTCAATCACAGGCGACGGATCACTTTGCTGATTAAAGGGGTGAGTGCACATCTCTTCTTCTGTATTTCTTCCTTTTTTCTGCCTCGCTACACCCCTCCAACCCCACCCCACGTTTTATTTTTCCATCCCAACAGCTGTTGTCGGCGCACACAGCTGCAACAAGCCTCAGTCAGTCCCATTCTGCAGCTATTCGCTAGCCCTGGGAAACCCGACCAATCATCTCCAATGTTGGAGGATCAAGTGCACATGTGCAGACCCAAAACACACACAAACACACTTTTGGGTCAGATGTGTGAGGCAGACAATGGAGACAAAAAAAAGAGCTCGGTTCATCCTCACTCAAACTCACATGGCACATGTGGTTATGATTCACAGAATCCTGAGGAACTAAACTCAAAACGTCGAGGTTCATTTGCGTTCCAGTGCATCAGAGCGTTTCCACAACACGTCCCTGCACTTCGATGAAACATTTACAGCTGCCGGAGCCACAAAAAACATACAAAGACAACAAAGACAGTGATATCAGTGACGCCGTTTTCTCCCCGCGCAAAAAAATACGACCAAACACACCCAACGTGGCCGTCACAGGGCTTAATAATGAGGGGACGTTTGATTGGTTCAGCCTCAGGGCCGTCCTCACTGTCTGATTCAGGGTGACACTCGTCTCAGCAGTGGAGTGGTTGAAGGCTGCAGCTCGCTGGTGTAGTCCTCAGAGGCGGAGCTGGAGATACAGCAGACCTTGAAACACTGACACCATACCATTCCATTTTTTATTATTATTATGCTGAGTAACTTCAATCATCGAGTGACAGACACACATAAAGGCCCCGAAGTGCTCCAGCTTCCAGCCGACTGACGTTCATACTATAATTAATCACTGTCAAAGTCTTGCGACCTAATTTCTGCTGCAGCGATTCAGGTGAGTAACGTCCTCCTCGGGCCCTACTTCCAGGAGTGAAATGGCTCCTCATATATGCTTTGATTTCCAGAGACACCAAGCTGTTTGTTAGTTACTTTGTGTTGTGTTTGCAATGAGCCGCAGCCTGTGAAGTGCAGAGCAATAACAAGCTCATGTCACACAGGGAGGAGAATAAAGCTCAGAATACTTCCTGCTCGTGTCCCTGATGTAGCAAATACAGAACTGAGTCAACATCCACTGCCCACCTCCATTTGTCGCACTATGGCCGCCAATCAAACCTCCACAGCCAGCCTGAAATGTCTCTGAAACTGAGACTATCCAGGTGGATTCATGGACTAACACTCTACCTGGCTTTGTTTGTTTCATGAACCAGCTTCTAAATCAGAGTCTGACTCGCAATTTAAACTGCAAAATATAATGACATGAAGAAATTTAATTTGGTTTGAGGAAGGGAGAGCTTTGGTCGGGAGACATAGACAGTGAATGAGAGTGAGGGAGCGCTGAATGTACCCTTTTGGACTTCTTTGTTTTCACCTAGATACAACATATTTCAATTTTCAGTACAAAAAATACTCTGAACGCAATTCCACACGTCACACACCGAGGCTGCTGTGAAAACTAATGTGACAGCTTTGTCGCCAAGTGTGTATTCTCATCATCATGAGGTGACTGGCAGCCTTCAGTGTCATGTGGACGTCGGCATATTTCAGCAGCACGTGCAGCCAACATCAACGTCCGACGCTCGTCTTAGAGAAAGCTTCGACGTATCCAGCAAGTCCATAATTCATGCTAATTAAGGTATCATTTAAAGCTTATTCTGGTGTTTTTAACCCTCAAGTGACGGGCTACAACTTACATATTCAATGCTTAAATCATCACGATTATTGAGCTACCCCACAAACTTTAAGTTAAGGTGTTTCCCTTGACTTTGGACTGATCTAACACACATTTGCTGCAATGCAACAAAGAAGGGGGGAAAACAGCACATCACTTTCCAGCCACAAGCAAATGAGAATCAATCACAGTCGGACAGAGCTTCCACTCGCAGTCTGTGTATCCGACGGGAAGCTAACAGGTCACGGCTGTGGGAATATTACCTACACAGCTCCCTTCTGTGTCACACGACACTAAGATGACATGAATCCAAACAAAGCATTTTTCTCCCCGCTGTGCTCGGAAACACATATGCTTTGGTGAAGCACACAAACACGGCGGTGTGGTTTCAATCAGCAGCGCCCAACAAAATGCACGCTCGAATCAAAGCGCTCAGGAGAAGCCCGGGCAGATCCAGCAGCTCTGGCCCAGTCCTCCTCCCAGTTCTACCAGGCAACAGCAGGATGATGTCGCTGCTCAGCTTTAGTGGAGGTGGAAATCTGGGCTGCAGGAGCACCAACCAGGTCTCCATCAACACTATATGTGAGTGTGTGTGTGTGCGAGAGAGAGGGCGAGATGGGATGAACAGGCCCATCTCCATTAATGCAGCGCAGAGCCGGCTCCAGCAACAAAAAAAAAAAAAAAAAAGCCTGCTGGGCAATGGTGTGCACAAATGCGCAATGAAACACCGCCCACCCAATGGCGGTACAAGTCGGTCAGCGTGGTAAAGGCTGTCATGCACTGATGGGGAGCAATGCATCGGAGCAATGCAAAGCGTGCCGCTTGCAAGGAATATTTGACAGGGGTGTGGATGAGGAGAAGAGGAGGAGGAAGGGAGGGAAGGAGGAGGGAGGAGAGAGGAGGGACCTTTTCAGGACCAAAATAGGTGCACTGGGGATGATGTTTGCATCGCTCAAAGAAATAAATAATGAATGGATGTGAAGCAGTGAGAGGCTGTGTAGAGAGATAATCCAGTCCAGGCCACACTGGTCCCCAGTGAAGGAGGGGAGGGGGGACATGTTATAATAAACGTGTTCCTGAGACCGTGAGAGGGGAAAAATACATATGCATGTTTGTGCTCCAGTTTCCGCCCGTTTGTTCTCTTGGTTGCTTTGACACACACACACACACACAGAGATGGAGGCTCACACCAACCTTGTAGACTTGTCCATAGGTGCCAT
Organism: Nibea coibor; assembly: GCA_023373845.1. Lineage (NCBI taxonomy): Eukaryota > Metazoa > Chordata > Actinopteri > Sciaenidae > Nibea > Nibea coibor. Next base: position 3,712,536 of record CM041724.1, read on the forward strand.
TTCCGACCACTTCCACCAACTCGAAAATCCCAGCAGGATCCTGTGTTTAGAAACACAAAGAAACAAGCGCACGTAAAGAGGACAGATTTAATTGACTCCGTGTAGTATTTACAGTCGGGTTCGTTCGATGTATGAGCCGGCTGCGCCCGGTTCGCTGGCCTCCCTGTGCCATGCCGGTTATTAGACAAAGAAAAAGCCACCGCAGGGGCTGTGTCAACATCAGCACAGCTTACAGCATGCTTGTGTTTTGTGTGTGTGTGTGTGACAGAATAAATTGTAACCTGAAAAACACACACACTCACCCTCAGGGATGCCAGGTCTATATCCACCAAGCTTTTGGCCGGGGAGTCGTTCGCCATTTTCGTGGAAAACTGTGATAAATCAGCAGAAAAACGGCGCGTTTGCTTTTATTTTTGGTCTCCTTCAGGCGGACGGCGTGTGTCTCATCCTCGGGTGGTTTTCGCTTTAATCCCGCTCGTGATAATTTCTATCCAAACGCGTTTTTCCCTCTCTGTAATCCCGGCCTGAAGCTCCGCCGTTGCTACATACCGACCGACCGACCGACCGACTGACTGAGCCCCGCTGCTCTGCTCGCTCCCTCGCTCTCTCTCTCTCTCTGCACTCTCCGCCCTCTCTCCCGCGCAGTCTGTCTGGATGTCTCTCTCTCTGCCTCTCTCTCGTCATTCTCCGCCCCCTCCCCTTCTCTCACACAGGGGCAGCCCAAGACTTTTGGGGGGCCTGAACGGAACCGTGACTGCCCCCCCCCCGTAACTATAAATAATATCACACCATACATCACACATCATACAGATGTCTTTTGGTGTTTTATGTTATGTCTATCTCTCTCTGGTCAGCAGACACCTTGAAAAGTATGAGAAAATTTTAAAAACGCACGGTCACCGTAGCGATACATGACCGTTCTAGTCAATGTACCGAACCCCACTGGCTCTGCCACGGTCCAGTTCAGAAGCGGGCCTCTGCTCGGCTCCGCGTGAGATACACAGCTGTTCTGAGCCAAAAAAAAAAAAAAGCCAATTTACACAGAGAAGCTGACAGGAAGCCAGACACAGAAACAGCATAGAGAACCTGGTGGATTTACAAAATAAAACACCCCATGCAAACTGCCGGTCGTAAAAACAGACAAAAGAGAAACTAATTAACTAGGTAGCATATTTACACATTCAGAATCACATAAACCAGGTAAATGACCAAGCCCGAGTAAGTGAAAAGGTCTGGCGGTCTAAACACTTCTGAAACACTCCAGGTGCGGTTTGAAGTCGCATGCAGGACAGACAAAACAGCGTTGCATCCGTGACGTGACAGAGACAGAGTCTTGGGGTCAGGGTGCTGCACGACAGCAGCCACCCAAAATGCCAGGAGTAAAAAATGTCTACAGACTGTAAAATATGGACATTGTGTCCGTGATGTCACCCCCAGGTTTCTGAAAAGCCAATATGAAGTTCAAAATTTGGCGGCTGCCATCTTGGCATTCTTGGCAATTTGATTACAACCCATGAACATAACAGGAAGTAGTGTTTCAGTTTTCACAGCAGATTTTCCACAGCAGGAAAAGCTCAGGTGATATACATTTCATTAAGATGGCTCAGTTCCATTAAAGCCTTCTCCACACGTGTACAGATATTTTGCAAAATGAACATTTCTTCTGTGTTTTGGCCTCTTATGCACACACACAAAACAGACTTCTAAAGTACACATTAGCAGACGCTTCTGTTTAGTTCACAGTCAGCCTTGTGGATCTCTGCCCGGCAACCAGTTGGTGTTAACTGCTATAACTTCATTCAACCAATCAGAGCATAGCAACCAGCAGCAGCTTATGTCACAAGGCTTACTGTGATTAACTTATGTGTATCACCTGTGCACCTGTATTAACAAGGCAGTCTAACAGCACCATAAGTGTACTTATTAAAGAGAGCTGAGTTGAAATTCAGTGTACTTTTACAGAATTAAAAGTTGTCTTCCAGTGTAAATAATGTATTTATATTTATTAGATTCATTTAGCATGTGTCTGGTTTAGTCATCAGCAGCAGCCCATTGCTATTTGTGGAAATTGAACTGCATAGTGCCATTGCCACAGTTGTTGAAGCAGCGGTTCTTAAAGTGTACGCTGGATCTCTGGTGTTTAGCATGTGATGAGTAGAGCTGTCTGAGACGTCCTCCATTTAAGGTGTCTCCTTTGTTGTGATAGGCTAGCTGAAGAGGTAGTTATCCAGTAAGCCGCTCAGTCTGCCCGCACAGGTGAGCAGCATCCCAACACACAGGGAAGGTGGAGGAGAGATACAAACACACACAATACCTGGCTGCCTACCACGTAACACATGTTAACATGCAACCCAGGTAATTGACACCCGTCAGTTTCAAAGAGTACCACACCTCCCCTTAATTCTCTCCTCTCTTTGGATGGAGATGAAAAGTTTCAGCCTGTTTGAGGATTTTTAGACAGGTATGTTTCAGATGATCAAACTGGGCACAGTTCACTCCCTGCATGATCACAATCATTGTCTTGCATGATACACCATGATTGACTTAGAGGAGGGTTGTTAATAAAGTGGTTGATGCTGGCTCTCAACCAGATGTAGCTACTAATCGAGTAGGACTAATCCTGGTTACTTCTAATTGACCCATAACATTTGCAGAGAATCCTGATCTTCTTTTGCAATAGTTGCAAAATCCACAGCTTGTTTATTGTTTTTTCTGATAGTCCTGGTTCTTGGTTCTTCTTTTTTTTTTAAATGATAGTGTCTCCTATTTGAAGCCAATCAGGCATGAACAAATCTAAAAACCAGTTCTTCCTTTCTTTCACATTTGAAGTCATATAATAAAGAATAAATTGTAGGAATATGTTAAACTTGCATGAAGTTTATACAAATCTTAACCTCATGTTCATTCTAAACATGACTTATTATGAGTAATGCAAAGTCTGTTAACATTTCAGTGTCCTAGCAGGCCATAAATGACATATCATAAAAAAAAATAAAAATAAAAAAATAATAAAAAAATAAAAAAATGAAGCTTTGGGCCACATGAAATCTGACCGCAGGCTGTGATTGGCCCCAGGGCCATACTTTGGACATCCCTGGTCTATGTCCTGGTTATATTTCGATTCCCCATGACAGGAATCCAAATTAAACATATAAAATAAAAATATTAACCGTCACACGTGTATGACCAAGGTAACACAACAGCATTGTGGGCAACAGATGAACATAGTCACAATTGTTTCGACCAGACAAGCTGAAAGAGTAAAGTAGAAAGTAATGAATGAATTATTAACATTAACGAACAAGCTTGATTTCTTGCCATTTGCTTGAGAGCTAACATGGGCAGGATTGAAGCATCATTGATTGCTGTTGTGGTGCATGTTGGTTCACTGGAAAGTCTCTTTTTTTAAAGATTATTTTTTTGGCCTGCTTTATTTGATAGAGACAGCTGAAGAGTGACAGTAATGTGGGGAGAGAATGACATACAGGAAAGAACCACAGGTTGGATTCGAACTCTGGGCTTCTGCAGCAAGGACTGAACCTTTGCACACGGGGCGGCTGCTCTACCGACCACACCGCCCCAAATGGAAAGTCCCTGCTCATACAAATGGACCTGAATCTTCATTAGTATCATTGGTAACACTTGTGTTGACCCTACTATATCATATCAAAATGGCCACCGTGAAAAAGTTTTGTTTGTTTGTAATGTGTAAATATGTATCTGGTATGCACTGTTACTTAGGTTAATGTTCTCTCCACACCTCTCTGCCTTTGCTTGTATCTCCTCCTCTGTCTCTCCATCACATTGATAACAGGGAAATTAGTAATGGAAACAGTGATAAATATTTCAGCAGTGCTGTCACCACTGTGCTGTTCTATGGGAGGGTATGATATCCACACAGGCTGCATTATATCTGCTGCCATCGCTCTCACCTGTCAGCTGCCCTGCCTGCTGACATGAGTATGGCACTCATTAAAAAGCACACTTACATACAGGGAGACATGTGCTGCTGACAGTGATTTCAGCGCCGAAGGTGTATTCTGTTGTAATTGGTTTGAACTGGTGTAGCTGGATAACAAACAGACATCTCTATCTATCTATCTATCTATCTATCTATCTATCTATCTATCTATCTATCTATCTATCTATCTGTGGAGTTTTCTGAAGATAAGATTGACACTAAACAGTCATACAGAGAGCTGCTGAGAGGTAATCGCTCCAGAGCCACTGCGATGTCCAAGAAGAATCAAAGTTACACAAAGAACTTATGGCAATCCATATATTTGGTGAGATATCTGGACTGAAAAAGTAAAACATTTTTTTAAATTAAATTTAACATTTCTGAAGCAAAATAAATAAATAATAGTACAAACAACTGATTTAAAAAAGTAATAAAAAAAAATAAAAAGCAGGAATATATATGTTGTTGATATATGTATATGGCAATTTGTGGGTCAGCTAGGTAAAAAAGAACGTATGGAATGTGTTTCACCAAGGTCTGCAAAGGTCTATATATTACTGTCCGAGAGTCTTTCAAAGTGGGGAGCGTGGCACGAAATAAATGTCAAGCCGTGTTTCAGCAGAGAGGGTGAGGAAATGAGGATATGTGCTGCAAAGATAGCTCAGAATCTGCAGGAATCTGGAAAAATTGTGTTCCAGAAGGCCAAATTTAGCTGACACTTGATCATATGTAGCAAATATATTATTGATATGAAGCACCCTCATTTTTTTTAACACTGAGACTACCAATGACTAATGACTGTAAGTGACATCTGAATTGATTCCAAACCTTCAGTGTGTTTTTGGGGATCCATAGGAGCTGTTTCCGTATCCTGTATCCCATCCCATATGAAGAAAATCATACTATCTACTTTTTTGTTTAAACGTGTTGGAAGAGAATGAAGATGAAAATGATATAAGAATTATGGGAGAGTATTCATTTTAATGGCGTTCACAGTGGGTTTGATCTAGCAGCAGTTTCTCCTACGGGCTGAGCAGTTCACACTCTGTCAGTCACGGGCAATACTCCTCCGCATTCTGTTCTCCAGGTCCTCGCATCTTGTGTCCAGGTGTGTTATTTTAGATGTCAGAGAGCCTCCACCTCATTAATGCGAGTGCTGTGTTCTGTAGCATTGTGTTCAAGCTCCACTAGGGTAACTCTGTGCAAGTCAAGCTTATTCTCTATATTTTCAACAGATTTCTTGAGCTTGTTTTTGACGGACGTTATCTCTGACCTGAGGCTGGTAGCAAGCACGTCAACTTAACTGAAGATATCAGACTTCAGAGAGCCCATAGAAGATTGTAGCAGTCCCACAACCAGTGCCACCTCGGGGCGAGCGTCACTCGATGACGAGGGTGAGTCAGGAGAAAGTGCTGGTTTGCTGTGGCCCCCCTCTGTGGACACCGTTTTTCTCATAGAGGTCATCACACACTTGAATCTTGACAAAAGTCGATTAAAGGACCCTCCAGTGATATGACCAGGCAGATGTAAATAGCAGATGTAAATAGTGTATTGTAAATAGCAGATTATTTCCCCGCTTCTCTGTCTTCTGCTGTAAATTCAATGCTTTCCATTTTCTCTTCCACAGGAATGTATGAGCCTTTCTGACACAGTTTTACTATTGCCTGTTAATGATGTTGCTTATCCAGATGTTAAAGCTTATTCCACTGCCTCACTGCCTCGCGTTAATTTTGCTCTCCACACAAATGCCAAAAAATGAGCATCTGTTGACACACATGGAACAGAAACCACAGCACTGCAGAGTCATTAAACAGGGGCAGAGCAGGACACACTGATTATCAGTATGACTTCACACAAAGTATGTGTAATAACAGGCAGACTGTACGAATATGTGGACATACAGGAAAACTTTAAAACACTTTTGTTACATTATTGTCTACAACCACAACATGTAAAATAATAATAATAAAACAGGAAAAAAAATACAAATCTTCCATCTTCCAGCCAGACAGACTGCTGTATCACATCATGTTGGGGATAAAAAACATTTGTAGACTAAAACTTGTACTTTGGTTTGTACTCTTCAGTGAGTCTTTACTTTGAAGGTGATGGAGGAGGACAACCCACAGACATCAAAGTATCACCCACTGGGTGTGTGCTGCTTTCATGTGCGTCTACAGCAGGGATATTTCAAGGATGTCAGGCTGTACGGACACCTAAATTACTGAGTTTATTCCAGACCTGGATAGTACCTCCCAGTGTTGCAGTCAAGACCAACTAAACCAAGACCAGAGTGTATAAAGATCCAGACAAGGCTGAGACTTTGAGACCAAGGCAGGGAGAGACCAAGTCAAGTGAGTCCAGTGAGAGTCCCATACTGCATGGCACAGTTATGATTAATATGTGGTACATGGCAAACTATAGATAACCCTCAAATAGATCTGAAAGATCCACATTCCGTGTCCCACAAAAAACAAATTATTCACCTCTTTTGATGCCCTATATGATGTGTTTATGTGTAAGTGACCCATTAGAATTATCAGAGCAAACTGCAGTGATGATTACCAGGTGTAGCAGGCAAAACGCTCCACCTCTCAAATGCTCCTGGTGAGATTTGAAGTCTTGTAAAGAACAGACCCAAACAGAGTCATGGCCGCAACGTAACAAAGCCTTTCCCGAAAATCGACCAGATACCATTTCTGCGTCTGACCGGCGAGCTCCAGCTGCTCTGTACAGATTGAGCTGGAGGCTCCACAGGTCCACTTCCACAGCCTCAGCCCGAGACCAACTTATCATGTATAATTAGGGCTGCAACTAACGATCATTTTGGTTGTCAACTAATCTATCAATTATTTTCAATTAATTAATGAGTCATGACTATTTCTACTGAAATAGAACAAAACAGAAAGATGCATCATTTCATCATTTCAAGTCTGTGTATCGTGTTTTACATTACACAGTCTAATATATAATACTAATTATTACTGATTTGATTATTTAAATTGATTAAATATCTTACAAATTAATTATTAATATGTTCACAGATTACCACTGACACAAAGTGGAGGTTTACTATTCAATGTAATGTCCAATTAATGACATTGACAATGATTGATTTGTACTGATTTGGTATCCTACGTATGAATTATTATTGATATTGTCACTGTTGTACAGAAAGAAGAAGAATTTGGCAAAATGAACTTGTCATAAATGACTGTACTGGCCACCCTTCAAGTCTGTGCGCATAATTAACAAATGAAAGTGCTCAAAGAGTGTGACCTGATCTGTACATCTCCACTGGACCTGTCGCCTCATGACATGGGGGAACATAAGCTCACAACAACTGCAGCGCTTTGCATTTTGTGTTTTGATAAATCCTGTTTTGTTTGCACACTAGTGGATGAATTATTATTATGATTATATTTTAATTGAAAATAAAAATCTTGTGCTCATGCATCAATGCAGTGATGCCAGCTCAGCTTGACAGAGTTTACTTTTTTTCCCATAGTACATTTCCTGTAGTGTGCATGCTTGTAGCGGCATTAATGAGATTTGCTCTGGCTGAAATCTTTAAAAAAATATTTATTTAACAGTATGTGATCATACAGTTTTATAATATGACACAACAACGCTAAAATTTTGCGTCAACAGATTTTTATTGTTGATGTAATCGATTACATCAACTAATCGTTACAACCCTAGTTATAAGGTGAAACTTTTCATGTTTTAACAACATGAATTATTGCATCATATTATTATAATGTGATAATGATGAATTTTATTTGTCTGGCATGGCAGCAATTCGCAATAAGTAGTTTTTGTACCAACAAGAAGCACTGTGTTGCATTGTGTGTGCAATTTGCTAACCATATCAATCAAGAAAATAGAACAAAGGTCAAACATTCAACACAGAAAATGCAGAAAAGCTGTAAATACTCAAGATACTGTATACTGAAGTACAGAACAGGAATCAAAGTAATATAGTGTTCAGAAACAATCAGATTTATGATTAACTTTTAAATGCTTGTGTGAGCTATAAAAAAGGTCTTCATCCACATTCCGCAGTCCAGCTGCAGGTGTACTGTAGGTCATAAAATTATAAAATTGTTTTAAAAAATTACGACATCATATTTCAGAAGAGAGCAAGCTGCAGTGCCAAATCACTCTTCGAGTCCATGCTCACCACCAAAGATGGAACACATGAAGGAATAAACACATGCAAGAGACCATAAATGGACTTTAAAGTAGCGTTTTGTTCCATTTTAGAAACATGAGATATTGCAACATTCTGTGAACTAAACATGCATGATGGAGTCTCAATATAATGCCTGCTAAAAACCCTCTCCACTGGTGCCGAGGAGGCAGGGACTGGCAGTAACTCCAGAGTCAAACTGTGGAATTGTGGGAATGTGTCATGGCTTTTGACCCAGATGATAAGTGCACTGTCAGTGCCAGAGTCATGGATGGCATCAAACTATTTGCTTATTTGTGTTGGAATACAAACTAAGCCGAGCTGAACTGCTTGGAAGCCTTGTACTAAGATGGAAGGCATGGGCATTTGAGCGAATCACTTACTGGGTGGATCCACATTCATGACACCTGAGTCAGTTGCATCTCCTTTACTGTCCATCATGTTCTCCACCTCTGAACCACAAATAGATAATAAACACACTAAGTGGATTAAATTGAAAGGCATAAGGGATCTGCAAAAACTTTGGTTATTTGGTGCAGAGGTCAGTTTTAGGCAGGAATGTGGCAGGTTAGTAATGATTCTATGAACACTTATTACTTTAGGTAAGACAACAACATACTAGTTTAATAAATGTAACTGTTGGGCTACTTTTTACTTGGTACCTGGAACTGTCAAAGTCAACAATTTCTATGGATTTCTTGCTAGTAAGTACAGTCAGGGACAACATTTGGTTTTGGTTTGTGTAATAAACTTGTTTCCAGAAGGTTAAATATAAAGACCGTATCAGGTTCAGTAGACCAAGTTCACAACATTTTCATGGCAAAAATACACAGAGGCAATTAAAACTATGTGAACTCAACTTGGATCATGTAAGGACTTTTAAGGCCTACTTTTAATAAACGTAGCAGGTCTCACTGCCACTATGGGTTCCCAGCACAATTACAAGCATTTTAGGCTGATATCTAAATAGTTTTCATAGCAGCCATGTTGATGTGAAATAAAGGTATATACAGGTGTTACCAATAATATTAATTGGAGCCACACCTCGACACTTCCAACAGTCCTGTACAGTCCTCCTAACGCTCTGGTTCCCTTCACTTTTGTATTCCGCACACCCTTCCCACCCACACCATTTCTTTCACCCTTTCCCCCTCTCTTTCCTTCTCTCGATAGGGTTCTGAGGGGGGTCCGTCATGCCTGGGTGCTATGGCGGATTCCCTACCAAAGTTTCTCCACACCAACTCCAATCTCCACTCCAAGAAGTACACAAGATCATGCTTCATTCTCAATCCTTCATTTTGTCAATAAATTATCTCTGCTGCAATAAATGTAACTGAACATCTTATGGCTGCTGTGAAAAAGGTCCGTTACTGAGTTTATACTAGACCTGGATAGTACCTCCAGGTGCTGTCAAGAAAGGGCCAAGACCAGGCATGACAGTGCAATTAGATAACGATTTATTTCATTCACACTTTTTTCAGAAACACAATACAGTAAATGTCTCTTGTGCACTCCTGGTTGTTCTCACTCTTTGCTCTTATGCACGTGTCATGCAGGTGCAGTAACTTCTGTAATAAAGTTAAACAGGCGGCCTTCTGTATATCTATAGTTCTGTCAGTCAACTCACCCAGCACTGAGCACTTATGATGTGTCTGTTACAAATAACAGACTATTTCTTTCACTGGATTATACTAACCTGTCAGTCCTTCTTAGTTCTGAACCTTTTCACTGATGTTGCATTTTCCCCATTGGTAACATCAAGACCCAACCAGCTTAGGCCAAACTGTTTATCTAGCATGATACTATGAAGTACACATTGTGGTTAAAAGGTTCCTCTCCTCCATTCTCTTTAGCCATGTTTGTGATACCAGAGAATCTTGTCCCCACTGACGTAGGGTTTTGACAATCGGCCAGCACTGGATTTGGGTCACCTCCATCTTGAGGTGATGTATATGCAAGTCCAGGACAGTTGGAACCATCATGCTAAAGGTAACTGATGTCTCTCCTTCTGTCACAGCTGCCTCAGAGAATGGTGCAAGAGCTGCACTCAGTTCCTTCATATTATGAGTACTAATACGTCCTCATAATCCTTGCTACACATTTTCCTCAGGGCTTTGTAGTCCAGAGCTGTACTCGTTTGAAAGTGTTCTTCCAACAGGTAGTGTTTGCTGCTTGTTGGAATAAACAAGCGTCATCAACCACTTGATGGTAATTTTGTGTCTTCCACTAAATTCATGTCCTCCCACAAGTGCTCATCCTCTAAATTCATCAGGACGCTGTTGTGGCTTGTGAACATTTCATATTGGCAGCATTGTCTGTGATGATATAAGTTAACTTCTGATGCATACCATATTCCTCTCCGCCTGTAAACAGTCCAGTACGTAGGCTTCAAGTGCATAGGAATCCTTTGACTTGGACCACAGAGACTCCAAGGAATGAGCGTAAACCTGCAATCAGACCAGAGATCTGTTCTTAATGACACAAACAATCCGGCCCCCAGCTTCTCCAAAACAGTTTCGTTTACCTTCCTTACCAACTCTGGTATCTGTTTCTCATGATTGTTCTAGAGTTTGGTGTGTACTTACTATCCATAATCTCAAGTGTTTCAAATGCCCATTTCCACAAGAGAAAGTTAGTTATAGAGAAAATGATCAAATCAAGGCCTGATGGCTTGTTGCCTTGGTGAATGTAGACCTGCACTTTCTGGGCAAAGCTAGCAAGAGTTGGCTGTGTGACATCTGTCATCTGTTGCATCGCCTTGTACGCCAAGAAGCTGAAATTCAGGGCAGAAGACTCGGTAAGATATCTGGTCACATGAACAATCACATCACAAACATGAGGATCAACACAATCCATACACAGAAGGGGCATTATGACAACAAAATATGTCAGCTTGTTACAAAAGGATATGATTGTTTTAGTATGGTATGGCCAAACCAGTCAATTTTCTCACCACAACACTCATTAATGCTACTCAGTCAGTCACTCACCCAACTGAGTAGTACTATGCAGCTTGTAGCACTTATGTCGCCATTGACATTGATGTAATGTTACTATACATACATACAGCTTTATGTGACCTATGTCATTGTTCATCACAAGCAAAAACATAACATAGGAATAACACCACATGTCCTGACCTCTCGATCCTGCACAAAATGAACACAGCATTAGCTAACATGATGTTACACCCTGGGTAACATCATGTTACGTTAATGCAATGAGGCAATGTGCTTGCATGCCTAGCTAGGTAACAAATAATTGGCAAGCAGCACAAGTGCTCTGAAACAGTATGTACATGGGTAGCAAATATGTTGAGCTGATATTCACAGAATCTCTGTGGTTCTGCCCATGTAGTCACTGTGGTTTATTACTGAAGATTTGGCAGGTATATATTCTCCCAGACAGACCACAGCCAGTGATTTTAACTTATGAACCTTTAGTCTTAGAAAAAATATTTAATATTTATATACTAAATAATATTTATTTATTAAATACAAAAATACAACCAAGTGTCATTATTAAAATGTAAATGTAATTATTTTTTATACCTTCACAAATTTTATTATGAATATATGTGTAAACAAATGTCTAATTTCTAATTGTTTTATATATAGATACCAAATATAACAAGGTATAATAAATAAAATGTAAAAAAAATAAAATAAAATATAACCTCATAATCAGGTTTGTGGGTACTTGTGGTATTCTGCAACCAAACCAGAGGGTCCAAAAGCCAAAAGGAAATTCAGATACCAGATTTAAAATCTGTGTACTGTCACTTGAGGGTCAGGGAACTCCCTGATCCTCCAGACGACATGACAACATGGTTTGTCTGGCCAAAAAAAAGAAGAATAATCTCTAGGCAGCATAACAGAACTCCTGTTGTCATCCCCAGGTCCTCTGATGTGGCCTAATACAGTAAGTTCCTCCTGGTACTGCCTGTGAACCCTCAACGTCCCTGCACCAAGCCAATACAAGGAGAACTGTGCTACAAGGTTCACACAGTACACAGGGTGCCTTTCACGGTCTGTAGACATGTGCCTACAGTTGCCTCAAGTACACCATGGTGGCATGGTTTCGGGCTCTTAGTAACCTGTGGGCTCTGTTACATCATTTATGTATGTACTGATGTAGGCAATAACAGTATCAACAAGTAGTTTCAGTGGCCATAGTGTAATATTTCATAGTGGTAGATTAAACTACTTTAGCCTGTCATTTGATCAAAATGGGAGAAGTCCATAATTTCTGTGTCCAGTCAGTCAGGATCATATGATTCATGACTGATGGAACAGTGTGGCAAAATAAAAATAACCATGTCTGAAATTTTTGGGTGGATGCATTTCTAACAATGCAAGAGACCTGGCTGAACCTGAAATTAGTAACAATGCTGTTTAATCTTACCACAAACACACCTACTGCCATGCATTCACACCTCAGAGGTGGACAGTGCGGTACAAGTGTCAGGGTTGAGCATTCACCACACAAACAAACAAAGAAATAGAAGGAACAGAACCTTGAGGTGCTGCTGGCCTCTTACGAAAGGTGTTCATGCGTATATGTAATACATTTGGATAATAAACAGACATAACACAAACGGCATGACTCAACCACAGCTGTCAATCTTTATTCTCCACTCGGCTCCGAGTGGAATGCATGGTTTGTTCTATTGGTGATGGGAGCCACGAGCAGCCCATGTCAATTTACACAGAGCACCTCAAGCTGACAGGAAGCCAGACACAGAAACAGCATAGAGAATCCGGTGGATTTCCACCATGTAGAAGCATACTTAGAAGCCCATAAACCAGGAAAATGACCAAATCTGAGCAAGTAAACAAAGTCTGGCGGGCTAAACGCTTCTGAAACACTCCCAGTGGGGTTTGAAGTCGTGTGCATGGTGCTGCAGCTGCTCCATGACAGACACACGCCCGATGGGGTTTCGGGGTCAGTGCCGTAGGAGTTGCGTACTCGGAGGTGATCGTACTCGGAGCACAAAGTTACATAGCGCAAGCACAGATGTATAAGGCACAGAGTGGGAATGACATGATTATATTTCAGTACAGCATCATAATGACTTCAGATTTGTTATTTCATGGTAGAAAAGTTCAGCAATGTCGCTTTAAACGTCAGTCTTCACCTCTTCGTGTCATTATGTGCTGTTGGTTTTGTGGTATTTAACTTTGAGCTCTTTGCTCTAAACCCATTGTTGTTGTTACTTTTACCAAAGAAATAGTTTGAATAAAAACTGTTGGCAGTGATTATATGGATTACATGGGTGAACCTACAGTACAGAATCTAGGTTAAAAACACTTTTCCTCTTCTCATGTATTATTATTATTAGTTCTGGAAAAAGAGTCAAATGAATCCTCTGTCAGCTTCCTCTTTCTTATCTAACTCCATTGTGTGTTCAAGTGTGTGTGTGTGTGTCTGGGGACAGGTCAAACACTGAGCAAACACGGTCTGTTTGTATTTGATATGCCACCACTTCCTGTTTTATACATTGCTCTGTACTCATCAGAGGAAGCTGTGAGTGTGTGTCCAAGCAAAAAGAAGAAGGTGAGTAAGAGCAACCTCCGGATGTCAAAGCGGTCTTTATTGAAGCTGGAAGGCAAGGCCCTTCACCACACCACGCTTCACATTAAACCAGGATTAAGATAAACCAGTTCTACCTAAGCTCCCTCTGTGCCGATGCCCTTGAGCAAGTCATGTGTTTGTTTTCATCACCGGCGCAGCCTGCCAGGACTGAGGGTGTGTTACTGTGTGAATGTCAAGCAGGGTGGTGCACCAAAACTGCACTGCTCAGTCAACTTTTCCTGGATAAACAGAAGAAGAGGTACTGACATATGGCTGATAGCTGACAGTACAGTACTGACAGGACTGCTGTTGTTGTGTTGTAGTAACTAATTAATTACTCATTAATGCCAATGATTCACATTGTAGTCCCACTGATATATTTGCTAGTCAGAAGCTCCTGATGTGACTACTCCTGGTGTGTTTAGGACATACACTTGTAAAAGTGCACTCCTGATTCACAGTTAACAGTCTAGAACAATGGTCTAATACAGAGACTGAAATATAAATCAATGAATAAATAAGATTAGATAAGAATGCAACTTTTCAAACAAAAACTGTGCCACGGTCGCTGCAGTGATACACAGTCATTCCAGTCAATGTTTCAAACACCATCGGCTCCACCACAGTCTGTTTCAGAAGTGCCCCAGGAGCGGGCCTCCTCTTGGCTCTGCAGGGTTTACATGGTTCTATTTTTAGCAACCCACGTCAATCTGCATGATTTTCAGGTTTCAAGATAAAACAGCCTGAGCAAAAACAGACAAAAACGAAACAAACATACACATATTTACACATTTAGAAGCACCTAACCCAAGGAAAATGACCAAATCTGAGAAAATAAACAAAGTGTGGTGGGCTGAATGCACCAGAGGGGTTTGAAGTTGCGTAGAGAACGCATCAAAACAGCATCACAGCCAAAATGTGACGGAGATGTGCCTCTGGTTTCAGAGTAAGAGTTGGATACTTCTTGTGGGTGATCGTACCTGGGGCTTAACGTTACATAGAACAAGAACAGATGTACAAAGCACAGAGTGGAAATGACTCCGTTGACCAGATTACAAATCAGTGTAGCATCATAATGATTTCAAATCTGTTATTTTATGGTAATAAAGTTACCCAATGTTGCTTTTGCATTTTCTCTCTTCATCGTGTGCTGTTGGTTTTGTGGTATTTATCTTTGCTCTAAATTGTTTCTTTTACCAAAGAAATACTTTGAGTATAAACTGTTGACAGTGATTATATGGATTACATTGGTGAACCTACAGTACTAATCCCTACAGAATCTAGGTTAAAAACACCTTTCCTCTTCTTGTGTATTATTATTATTATTATCAGTTCTTTCAAGGCAATGGACATTAATCCAACAAATAACATGCTAGCAGTTGTTCCTAGTTGTACAGCCCTGTGGATTGTGATGCTATGTTCAATGCTAAATGCTCAGAATGGCGCTATATGAAAGGCTGGAACATGAATGTGTTAAAGAAAGGACATAGATATGTTTTTTATGAGATACTTAAGATATAAGGGTTCTTGCAAAAGAAACATTCAGTGCACCAACTGAAAAGCACATTCATTCATCTGCAAAGCACACATGTAAAAGGTTCATCCTCTGGAGTATAGAAAACAGGGGAAAAAACAGATGTTCTTCAGAAACAGAGATTCCCCCTCTGGGGACCCTGACCATCCAGTCATCACCCTTCAAGGCAGCTTGTCATGAAAAATGATAGTGAAGGCGAAAGACAAAAGGCAGCACATTTACCATAGTTTTTTTCTTCTGGGAGCCGTGAATGGCCACATCAAATGTCATAGTAATATGGCCTGAAGCTGTCAACATCTTACTCTGGATCAAAGTGCGGACAGACAGACAGTCCTCTGTTTCTTGTGTCAGATATCTGAACCATAGTCTGAGCAGTAAATGGCAGTCTAATGTCTTTAGTTTGCCTGTGTTTCGAGAGTTAATCATATGTAAGCGAAACATCCCCTCAATCTCAGCCTTTGCTTTTGGGGTCCTGTACAGTTGTACAGTTGATAGAAGCACCTTTCATTTGTATTTTGACAATTCAAGCAGCTCTCATGGCCATTTCCCAGCAGTCCTTTGACTTCGTTCACAAAGAATTTTGCAATTACAGCGAGAATTCTGAGAGATGCCTCTTGAAATCTGATCAGTTTAAGGTTTATTACAGTGAGCCATTCGCCGGCAATCAGCAGTCATTTCGACACTGTCTGTGTGCACAGGCTGGATTTTTACCTGCAGAGCAGAGTCGACACGTTAAAACGATGTGTGGGCTGTATGTGTGTATCCGTACAAAAGGGAAAGATCCCAAATGCATTACTTTTCCCACAAGTCCTGCATATTCCTGCACATATTTTGATGTTAATGGGATGATAGTTCTAAGAAAAGTCTTTACTAAGGTGTATATATATATAAGTGTTTTACATCATTGTTGTCTTACCCGTTCTGATGACATGATGTCATCTTACAAATGACATGAGTGTCAAAACAAAATAACCATTCTCAGAATCCAAAGTCAACCAGTATTTGGGGTTTTGTTTTGTCTGTCTTCTCTCTCCTTGCAGAAAGAGCTCTGTATGAACTCAATGCCCCCACTATCTGCCACAGTAGCTCAAAAACGTCGCCCCCTTGTGGTGCACAGCTGCTACTGTGTCCTACAGACAAGCAGGGAGACGAGAAGAGAGGAATGTTTAAAAAAAGAAACATCCCAAATTCACTTTGCCCAGCAACAGTGGCACTGTGTGGACTATATAAAACACATTCAGCAGCAGAGCCTGAGAGCAAAAGATGCTTACTGTCTGGAGGACTGTGGCTCTCATACGGACACCAACCAAGCTGCAGCCTCCACCACCTGCTCAGTGTTCATCCTCTCTATTCACTGACATGTTCTGAAGCATTGTGGTAATGCATGTTAGGTCAGACCTGAAGAGCTCAGGTCAGATGTCTCAAGCCTCCATACTGCTTTTGGACTACTTTTAAACCAGGTTAAGCAAACTATGTAGTCCATACTTCTCTTTATTGTTTTGCCGTTACAGGCTTGCTCACTACCTGGCTTCCAGATGTTTCGTCTCCTGGTGCTGGGGATGCACGAGGAATGCAACCCGGGTTGTCATCCACTCTTGTGTAGTTGTCCGTAATCATCAGGAGTGACCAGATGACTACACAGGCGTTAAACCTCCCATTTAAGTACCATATGCATGTGTTTGTATGTGTGTATTAACATGCTTTTTTTTTAAATGAGGGCTGGTGGGGCTCTAGTGCACGTCAGCTGAGGCAGGTCAGTAACAGGCAGACAGATATGTAAGGAAGGAAACACTGGTGTCAAATCTGGACTGCTGAGGGAAAAGAAAAGAGAAAGAAAAGGAAACTTTCTGTTTTCTCAACAGAATTATTTAGTTATTAGTTATTTTTTTAATTAACTGCACAGCTCACTTTGTGAAATACACAAAAGAGCAGCAATGGATAATATATAAATTAGCCAAATAAAAAAAAAATGTGATTAAGGGCTTCATTGCAGTGGTCGAGATGGTAACTTATATGTAGCAGAAAGGGACTGTGGGCGTTGAGATGGCTGTTGAGTCATCATGTCTCTGCCTTCTCGGGTCGCTCATACTACGAGCAAAGAAATGCAGCGACAGCCACCGCCGTCAGCTCGGCCACAAAGGGTGCAGGGTCACGGTGACCTCGTTAGAGAGGACGACTGTAAATTCTGTGACACATTCCACAAACACAGGAGAGAGCACACACCTTTATCTGAACATTTGTGTGTTGTTCGTAATTTGGTCACGCTCAGGTGGGGCCCAAATCTCACCAGTGTGGTAAATGTGTCTGTATCATGCATATATTAGTATGAAGATGGCAACTGAGAATTAACTAAGCACCATGGACACAACATGTTTCCCTAACTTGGCCTTGGGGGGTTTAATTTGGAACCACAGTTCTTTGAAATAGTTTGTAAAGGTGAAGCTGAAGTTTAACATGAGCGGAAAGCCTACCAGTGACCCCCGCTGGACAAAAAGCAAGTTACACATTCTCAGCTGCACTCGCTCACAGCTGCACCATGAAGATTAGACAGACAAATCCACATAACTTGGTCATCATCCAGTTCCCTCCATTCTATTCACAGCCACAGTACCTCAGTACACAGTACAACCATAGCTGCAGTACAAGTCACAAGCCAACTTTCAGCATACATAGACTGAAAGAAGATTGTGATCGTCGTCTACAATGTAGAGATGCAGTTTTCATAGGGCTCGTTATGTAGTACAGTTTACCTACCACCTGACTAATTCTAACCCAGCAGCCAAGATGATGTTTGATTGTAGCAGATGCTAGAGTAAACCTTCATAAGCTTGCAGGACAGCGTCACAGAAATGTGATTTTGTACATTTTTGGTGGTCAGCTCTACCTGTATCATGCTGTTGCTTCTACCCTAGTATCTGCATCACATCTTCATAAAACTGAGGGGTAGTTTCTGGGAGGCAGAGCACTGAAACAGTCTCATTTCCAGATTGTTAAAGCAGTCACTGATCAGTGTTCTGATGTGCTCTGAATGGATCAACTTGCCCCCTCACATTTCCTCTGCCCTGTTGAACATTTATGTCAACACATTAAGCAGGTTGATTGCATCAAGTCTGATCGTGTAATGACACAGAATGACGAAAAGGTGATTTCATTTGACTTCAAGCAGGATGATGGATGAGTTGGAGGTTGAAAATAGTTTTCTATGTGTGAGACTGGTTGGATTTCTGCCAAAGGATCAGCTGCTGAGGAATTTATTCACATTAGTGCTGACTACCTACCAGAAGCAGGGAGGATAAATAAAACATCACATCTTGCTTTACAAGTTGTTAGAAATGGTGAAAACTGGAGGAACAGGGAGTGAAGATCCATTGTAATAGTCTGTGTGCACTGATTGGTGGAAATGTCCTCCATCTTTTCCTGCCAAAGGATTGTCCTTGCTCGAGCAGCACTTCTGGGTAAATAGTCTGTCCTGTAGGTCCTTTGTCTTACCGCTGTGTTAATATAGAATGTCCCTAGAAAATGCATGTACAGATAAAATATGCAATGGCTAAAGCCGCACAAACAAGTTTCATACAAAGTCTCTTCACATATTTAACATTTATATTCAAAACATGGCAAATAAAGCCTACCTTGATGATAGACGCAAATTTTTCATTGTCGTCTGTGTCACAGGCCTCATCAGGGGCGCTCTCCTCCAAATCAGTACAGGCCCATGTGTGACACAGAAGAACCCTTTTAAACATGGGAGTGGTAAAACAAGTGACGAGCTGAGCCTGTTTTTAAATGTTATCATTGTACCTGATGCTGAGCTGTGGCTGCTGGCAGGTTCTCTTGTTGGATCTTTGACTTGGATATTTTTGATGTTTGTGACCAGCCAACCAGAGGTTAGTGTCTAGTAGACCTACCATAGACTGATTGCATGAAGTGAATATCCACCAGCTCCTCGGGCGTCACTTCAAGAAAAGACAATCCTACAATCATAAAAGAAAGCATCCTTTTAATAAAGTGCTTTTAAATCACTTACCGGGAAACACTCATCAGAGATCTCTGAGGAGTTTATTTTCTAAAGTCAATGATGTATTTGATTTAGAAAAAGAGAAAACACTAAAGTTAACTACTAAAGTAATTATTATATATTATAAAACATGTTCCATCATTTGTTACTGTCAACCTCTCTCTGGTGGTGGGGTGGTGCAGGGTTGGTAGATAGAGTCACAGAGCTGGCCATGGCAGGAGGATAGCACAGGGGGTTTTCATGGAGCACATGGAGACCATCATTAATGACAAAATCAAAAAGCAGCAGCACTTGTTACCATGAGGGAGACTGAACAAACTGGCAGTGAGTGGAGGGTTGAAGAGTGATGATGCTTTCATTCTGAAAGAAGTAAATCCTGAGGCTAATAAGGCTCCCAGAGCTGCCAGGATGCTCTTGAGCAAGTTACATTCCTTTGACTGACAGTGGCAGAGGTAGGACCAAGTCAGAAATCAGAATTCTTTGCACTATAAACCCGAGTCCTGGAAAAGTCATAATGTCTAAAGTCTACCATCTCGGTAGTCCTGTTTCAGCTGCCTCCTGGCTAATCCAGGAGGGCTGAGTGATGCCAAAAAAAAAAAAAAATTCACCCTCAGTACAGTTGTCATGAACATGGAAATTAGCTATAGAGACCAAAACTGGTCTCTGTAGCTCTATCGCTAACCTGTAAACAAACTGCTGTGAAGTTGGACATTTTAACATGGGGACTTATGGAGACTGACTTGTTCTGTAGCCAGCCTCAAGTGACTGTTGAGGAACTGCACTTTTGGGCACTAAGCAAAGGCTTCACTTCACAACTACAGATTCATGGCATGCTTTTTGATTTTGGGCCTGATTGGAAGGTATCAAGTCATCATGAAGTTGCAAGTCACTGGTGCAAGTCTTTTTCGATTTTGTTCAGCCCAAAATCTTCAAATTTGTGAGTCTGAATCGTGTCCAAGTCCTGCCACTTGATTCCACACCTCTGGTCAGTGGCAAAGTCTTATTCTCCACTGGATCAGTCATCAGATCATAATATACAACTGTGAACATGAGTCAGATAGACAGATATAAGGTAGATGCTGTATGGGAACTTTTATGTAATTCAATTTAGACTCACAATGACTGATCATATATTTGTCTTTTCCATTATGGAACAGCTACAATATGAAACAGCTTCTATAAAACACGAGGAAGAGGCAGAACTGAAGGGTGTTTTTTTTCTTTATTTGCAATAAAAAATAGGTATAAGATCTCCCTTTACAAATATACCAGGGAAATGCAGCACGTTGTGAACCCCGCCCCCCTTAAAGGGAGCAAGAAACTGCAGTGGAGTCACAAACATTTGGAAGGACAGAATTGCAGGGCATTTACACACACACAAACACACTGAGAATACAATTACAACAACAGCTGTCATGTGAGAACAACCCGTCAAGCTTAAAGTTGAGCAGAACGCCACTTGTAATGATAGTCGATGGCTTGCAGTGTTCATTTCAAACCATCGCTTCCTTCGCCACTCAAGATACTGCTGAGTTCTATTGTAAACAAAACATACTCAAGTTTACCTTCAAAGTTTCTCGTCGAAACAAAACAGGTTCCTCAGGAAATCATTAGCAAAGCTGAATATTTTCAAACCTGCATTGTTAATATCCATATTTACATTACATCTTCCCTGAAATTTGCCGGCTACGTGTTTTTTTTTTTAACATGTTACCGCAACCAGACGTTGCTACTAGCTACTAGCTAGTAGCAACTTGCTAGTAGCTACTAGCTCTAAGGAAGTGTGACACATTCCTGCTGACAGTTTCAACCTTTTCAAGGAGCAACAGCTGAATGCCAAGAGACACGGCAACACACCAGTAGGGGCGGCAATGTAGGTTAAAAAATATACCCTGATTGCAAATGTTGCATGAGGAAGAGCTCATGGATAAACACAGTGTGGTTTTCTTGAGAAACGTTGACCATAAACTTAGATTTTTCTATCGCTGGGTTTTGGAAAACACCGAGGGGCAACTTTAAGCACTGTAATTGCATTAGTGTGCATGTAAATGTACTGAGAAAGACAGAGAGAGTGAACGAAAGAAAGAAGAGAGAGAGATGGTGAAACGTTCTTTAAATAAATCATTACAAAGGCCTCAGTTACACTGATATACATATAAATCACCCAACTTAAGATTTCACCATACACATACACTTAAGGGCATAGCAGAGACACACACACAAAAAAAAAAAACACAATCAACCCCTGTAACTAAGTCTTTGAAGTCCCAGAGATATGCTACAATAGGACAAAGTTCCAGATGGACTGTATCCGGGAGGATGAATCTGCATCTGCAGTTTCAAAAATGCAACTAGAACACGTGAGATAGCCCGACTTATACTCAAATATCTCCTTTCGAAATATAAGTGGAGCCTGTTGTTGAGGAGTTGCACTTGCTCCCACACACGTAACTACAACTCTCATGGTGCCCATTACTTTCTATCAAGACAGTCTGAGGTATGTGCCCACCGGCGGGCTGAGGCAACAGATAGAAAGCTCTAGGTTTTTGCACATGAATTTTGGCTCAGTAAGTAAGATTGAGAGTGAAGCAGCTGTCGCGCGTGCACACGGGAATCTGACCTCATGTGCAACGCACCAAACGGATTCTGTAAATGTAGCAGAGAAAAAAAATAATGTAACAAAAACATCTGCATATTACAGCCAGACCAGTACATTCACTTTTGTATGTTGTTGTCACACCTAGTGTTTTTGTTTTGCTTCATATTTCAGTTGGAGAGAAGTGTCGCTGTGATTGTACCTGTACGTCACAGTTGCAGATACGTTGGCCTCATGGCTCTGTGGCAGGCCAATGTCTGTTTCAGCTTATATGAAATACTGCTTAGTGTCTGTAGGAAAAGTGACTTCCTCTTGAACCTGTCTGCTCACGCTGCTGCTTTGTGTGATAACAGCTTTTTGTTCCTTCCTCACAGGGTGTCTGGCGAAATACTCGGATGTGACCTAAACGGAAGTGAAACAGCTTGGCCTGACTGCTTTTACCTCTGCCCCGACGGAGAGCGAGAGGTGAGAGGTCACTCGTTCAGAGATGTGCTGTAGCTTAATTCATCTGAGATGCAGGTGGGGTGGGCGGATGGACAGACACAGGAGAAAACCAGGAATATCCTTAAGCCAGCCCCCCCGGCCCACCTGACACTCTCGACAGAACTGACGTGGGTGCTCAGAAATGCTGCATGACGCAAGGAGAGTTCATGAGCATCTCAGTGAATGAGCTATTGTAAGAATGGACAAGTAAACGGATGAGTAAACAGACACGCACACATATATTATATATGTATGAGTCAGTCAGTCAGCGCGTGGCCAGATGGAGTAATGAACGACCCAACAAATGAATGAACCAATTGCTGAACTGCATAGAAGCTCCGAGCGGTTTCGATCTGTCTCCCACTCGAGTGGCTGGGCAATCACCGCGGCCTCTTGCGCGTCACGAAGATGAGTACTCTGCGGATGGCGATGAGGCGGTCCTTGAGGGAAGTCATGGCCAAGATGGTGAGCTGGGCTCGGTTCTCCAATGGAAGGACAGCGAGCAGCCACCAGCACCAGGCTGGACCACTTGGACTGGCCTACAGGGGGGAAAACAAACAGATATACCTTTAACAGGGCTACATAAATGATATAATTATGCATATTATATATATGAAGAGAATATATATTTCTGTTCAGTGCTCGGCTCAGTGTGGCCACCACCAGCTGCAAAAAATAATGTTTATTCTTTCAGACTTTGAAGCCAATATAGAGTCAGTAAGTCAGTCTCCATAAGCCCCCATGTTAAAATATAAACATGTTCACTGCCTTTTTTTGGCCGCCCCTAGCAACCCAAACACATTACCCCCCACTCACATATACAGGGAAAAAATGGGGTCAGAATTCAAACTTTAATTTATCAAAGCACTGAATCTAATGACCCTGGGTACAAGAGCTAAAAAACGAGAGGATTGGACTTTGAAACTTGATTTAAAAAAAGAACAGCAATGTTGCTGCACGCATAAATAAGTGACTGCTTGCAAACACTGTAGAGAGACGACCTCTCTGACAGCCAGAGACTCATCTTGTTCCAAGGTATCACTCCAACCTACGAGTCTGCTCTCCAATATGATACAAAGCAACTTTTCCACTCACACTCATTTGGCTGTTTTTAGTTGCAAACAGGTGGACAGAGATTTACTACAAAAACATGCAGTTCTTCTGTCTTTGTGGATGTGAGGCAGAGCAGAGTAATTCCCCAACTTAACAGGTACACCTGTTTCCGTTCATTCTGAAGCTGCGGCACTTCATTTGTGTTGTCGTACCTGAGGGTCGGGGTCTTTGCTGGGAAGGTGTCCAAAGTGGCTGAGGATCTGGCTCTTCATGTTGTCTTTCAGCGAGGTGAACCAGCTGTTGGCCTGTTCGTACACAGAGTCGTGCATCTTCAGAAGCTCCACCAGCTCCTCCGCCTCCGCCTGATTAGATGGAGAGAGTTTATTTTTTTAGTTTAATGGTGCAGGTAGAGGAAGGATTGTTTGCCTCTGGGAAGACTGGGTTTACCAGTGGTGCAGTGCTCAGCTGTCACAGAGCTGCCTGGGGCAAAAAATGAAACTGAGCACTACTTTGTGTGACATTTGCTTGGCAGCAGCATGATGGAAAGTGTCTGTAATGGCATGCCATGACACACAGCACACCCACGCAGACTTCCTCATGGCTCACCTTCTTGTCTTCCAGATACTCGATCTTGGCGGTGTTGTAGCCGTCTCTCTGGCCGTGGCTGAGGACCTTGAACCGCGACACGCCGATGGTGTCGACCACTGAACGGCCATCTGGAAAGAACTTCACATCCCGCACCTGAAAGACAGTTTATAAGTCTGTTTTTTGAGTAACAGTGAGGGGGAAAAGGGACCATGCACAGTAATCGCACACATCCAAATGTCATTTAAGGCAGGTGTTGGACTGACAGAAGACAGGAGCGACAACATGAAAAGGGAACCGCACTTGTAGCTGCCTCGAGTCCACTAATGGTGTCTTGATCTAATCGGCCTGAAGAAGACATTCTGTAGCAGCTCTAGATAAACGCTCACCTGCAGCATGCAGCCGTAGTCTGCAAAGCCTTTGAGTTCGTCTGCTATGCACATGCCGAACTGCTTGGTGCCTGTCTCCATGGAGCGGCGGATCATGAGGCGGTAGCGGGGCTCAAACACATGCAGCGGGCAGGGGATGGTGGGGAAGGCCATGGTGCACACAAAGATGGGGACTTCCTGGTTCAGGCTACAGGAGACACAGCAAAGAGATTGTTGCTTTAGAGATGACTCATATATTATCAGTATCCACAAGCAAATCAGATTAAAGTGGGCAGAGTGAAAGCAACATAAACATTATTTGCTATTCCACGCCCATTTGCATATTATAACTATACCATCTATGTTCAATAAAGAAGTGTGTCCTGCTGAATAGAAATGTGTTTCTGAGATTGCTATGTACAAAAATTCCTGCCATGTCGTCCTCTTCAGTAATGTGGAATCATAACATTTCTTTGATCATCAGAAATGATGTACTCCCTCATGTTCAGAGCTGTCACATAGTCTGAACACATAGAAAACATGTATACACATACAGACATACACACACACCTACATACCCATTTCACCCCCCAAATGACACACACAGCTCAAACCTATGACACCATCCTCTAGAATAATTTACTTATTTTTATTCTTTTATTATTTATTCAGTGGATTTTCTTGATTTTTTCACAGCAGAGAGCTAACCCAGGTCTCTGATAATAAGAATGAGGTCTCTCAGCAGGTTTGCTTATTTTCGATGAGCCTCTATCATCCCTTTTGTAAGGAGAATATGTCTGTAACTTCAAGTTTTACTGTTCCCATCTTCACATCTATATTCACATATTCATGATCCTGTGACTAAAGTATTCAGATGTAAGCTAAATAACTGACTTGGAGAGCTCCTTCATCTCCTCTTCATGGATTTTCTTCCTCTCCGTCAGCTCGTCTCCTAGGTAACGCTGCAGCACTTCTTCCATCAGCAGGGTCTTGTTGTAGCCCCTAGTAGCTAGATACTGTAAAGATAACATATAAACACAATAACTATTCCATTTATCAGTCAGGATTTTCCTGATTACAGTGTGGAGTCAACTTGGACACTGTCAACTTTTTTGGCATGCCAGACTACAAACTACACAGTCACAAAACTGACTATGTCATCACCTTTTAAGTGAAGTGGTAAAACCCTGTTTTGACTTAATAACATGTGTGTACCTCGGACAGATTCTCCTTGCACAGGGGGCAGTTGGGGTTGTGGTCCAGGCAGCGCTCCAGACATTTGAGGCAGAAAGTATGACCACAGGGAGTGGCCACCGGCTCATAGAACAATCTGGAGGAAAGATGGCAAAGTCAATATTTTTGGCCTTAACAAACACTGAGAGTACATGTTTGTGTTTGGGCAGGAATGTTAGACTGTGTGACGTCACCTCATGCAGAGTGAACACTCCATGTCCCCACTGTCCATCAGCTCAGCAGCAACCACCCTGCCTCCACACACCGTGGCCTTCTGAACGCCACTTGCCTCGTCTGTACAAAACATCACAACATCAGGATTCATGTTTCAGTGCATGTTCAAGTTTTTCATAAAAACGAGCTGTGAAAGTTGCGCAATGGCTCTCCAAGTACAACTGTAGTTTGATTATGTGATACTATATAAGAAATGGTGAACCAAAACATGGACAGTGACACAGATGAAACTTCAGCCGTCTAATTCTCTGGCTGGAAAAGTTGTTTAACTGGTTCAGTTACAGAGAAGCAGACCGCAGGTTATGAATACTTTATATACTTTGTGTTGTAGTGCTTTCACTTGAGTCACCAGTCAACAGTTACTCATCTTATTTTGTAATTCTCTTACCAGGTTTGAGCAGTTTGGCAGGAGCGCTGAAGATTGCCGAGGGTCCGTCTCCATTGTGTTTCCTCTTGATGCCACCAGGGGGTGCCGGCAGCGCAGCCAGAACGCCGGCTAGACTCTTGGTGCTGTCCTCCCCTGCAGCGTGGTCCGATTTACCAGGACAGGGAGCAGACAGTCTGGAGGATGAGTCGTCCACTGGAAAGCTTTTAGTCACACTGAACTCTGAGTCCTGGATAGACACAGGCAGAGACGGAGATTAGTGAGCTGAACAATTATGAAGGGATGATCATATTGACAGCCGCTGCTCTGGTGCACCTTCATGTGGTGAGAATATAACACACTGACAATTCCTGGACCGAAAACAGACTCTGTGTATTTAATTCTACTTGTTTTGATTGACTTTGACATACTCCTGTTCTTCATGTATTTGCATGTTAACACAGCAGTTGTTTTGGCAGTCTGTGGTAAATCACAGGACTTTTTAAAGAATGAAACTGCAGATCGACACAGTTATCTGTTGAGACTTAGTGTGCGTCCATGTATTGAGATACAACAATCAATTTCCCTGATAGGAACCTGCTGACATGTCAAATGAGTCAGTGGAAGGGAGACAAAGTGTTCAGATACCGGAGGGTAAATGACTGAATAACTGTTAATAAACTAACAGGTGAAGCATAGTCGTGTCAGCAGCTCAATAACACACCCTCACATGTGAACTGCATCAATTCAGTACTATATTTTTTCTTTTTAAATTGAAATGTCTCTTCCCACAGATATTCCCGTTGACCTCAGTATGTTTGTTTGTGTACAGTAACCTGTGAGGAGGATCCAGGTCTCTGCGTGAGTGGCCTCAGGGACCTGAGCAGAGCAGGGGGTTTGATGAGGCGGGTGGTCAATCCCCCCTGCAGTGGGTGCAGCGGCGTTGGCAGGTCCTCGTTCTCAAACACAGAAGAGAACAGCTCGCTAAGCACCTGCAGGACAAAAACAAGGCGTGTGATTAATAATCACAATGCTAACAGAGAGATGAGAGGAAGTCTCCCCCTCCCTGTATTTTGTCGACAGGAAAACTGAGAGCGATGGCATCATCACTGATGAGTGGTGAGACTGAAAAATGACGCTGCAGCAGCCACACTTTGCAGTATTTTATGGTTTTATTTAATTTAAGATTCCATTTTCAGCATTTTGCATTAGAAAAATAAATTAGTAAAGCTATTTTTCAACCTGAGATTTTTCCAGGCCATTTCTACAGAGTTCACTCTCCCTTTAAGATCTCTGGCTGCGTTACATCACTGTGGGGGAATAGCTTGGTTTTAGCGGGGTTTGGACCGCTGTCATTTCCATTAAAAAGGTTTTACGGGCACATTAGCATTTCATGAAAACAAGATGTTAGAAGCATTTTTAATTTCAAAGAGGAGGTTTCTTTATCTTACCTTCTGAGCCTCCAGTTTGACTTTGGTCCAGTCTGGCTTTAGGGCCACACACAGAAAGTATTCCTGCAGAGCCTCGTCATTCCGGCCCGCTTTACTCAGCGCCGTGGCTTTCAGACAGTGAGCCTGGAACAAATAAAGCAAAATGAACTCAAACCTCTTCAACGTATTTTCACCTGTTCTCATCAACAACTGATGGATCAGTATCTGTACACCGCTCTTTTATCAGTATGTTTTGCATCATTTTTATCACTTGACGTCATTTCCAAGTGACGAGCTGAGCCCTGCAGATCCGGTGTCTCACCTTTGTCCAGAGAGGTTTTATCCTACAGAGGCTGCTGGCGTCCTGCACTGCCTGACTGAAGTTCCTCATCTCCATGTGCAACTCAGCCCGATGATACAGCAGTCTGCCTGAAGAGGGCACTGCACACCACAGGGAAACACAAAGGCAGACACACACACAAACACACACACACACCATGAGGTCAGTGGATAGGCCTTGGGGGGATGGACTGTTTTTTCTAGGTCTAACAGAAGTAGGGCAACCATATAACATGTGACATGAGACCTATTTCATGTGCAACAATGCTGTCTAACTTATGCAGTGTTAATAAGAAAGTGTGTGAGGGCACATGGTTCATGGCCACATTACATTAACTTCATGGCCACATTAACAAACAGGTTTTTCTCAAATGACACACCTAACTAATTACTGTATAAACAAATACTTTATGTACTCAGTGTCAACTTTTTTCTAATCCTGACTACCATCATTCTGCTCTCCTCTAGAACCAAGAAGCTCCAGCCTGATAAGATCAAGTCAGGCAGATACCTGGGATTAAGTTCAAATGTGAATATGGTTTATGGTGGTACTGCTGTTCATTTTGCAAGACAAGGCGTCACCTTAATCACCAGCTGACTAATTCATTTTCAAACCAAACTCCTCCGTGTGCACAGACATGAACCCACTTCACTGTTAGCTTCAGACTTCACTGTCTTTCATGGTCTTGTTTTGCTGTATAAATGTACATGATTATTAAACACTATTTTAAATTTGCACCAGGAGGAAAGATCTGTAGACGTTCAGACATTCTTTTTGATTGACACGCTGTCTGAGTCACAGATTTATATCATATAGGATCTCCAAATATCCAAACACAGTACACTTTAACATGACGCCAAAGAGACCACCAGCAGGACCGGCACAAAAGATACACGCATCGCCTGAATGCTGTGCTGTGATCAAACTTTCAGCCGCCTTTATGTGACACAGCAGGAATAAACTTTTGGAACATTAGGCCTGGAGAATACAGCCTACCATCACTTAAGTTACTATTTGTTATTTTATAAGCACTACAGCCACATCAGACTCCTGAATGAATGAATTTAGAATATTTTTGTATATATTATATAATATTAAATATATAAAT
This sequence comes from Nibea coibor, assembly GCA_023373845.1. Lineage (NCBI taxonomy): Eukaryota > Metazoa > Chordata > Actinopteri > Sciaenidae > Nibea > Nibea coibor. Next base: position 3,741,606 of record CM041724.1, read on the forward strand.
AGATATGGCTATGAAATAAATAAATGAGGAGATTAAATTCTAAATAAACGTAAACATTGTTTTTATTTTAAGAAATACTTTATTTAAAATAACCATTATTTCATAATTCTACATTTATTTATGAGCTCTTCTTTGTTTGATTAGATTATATTATTTTATTATTTACATAAAGACAGTGTTCATAGAGCACCAAGACTGAACACAACCTCTGACCAACAGAGGCTCAGGTCAGACACGTTTTCTGACACTGAATGAAAAAAAACAAAAGGGAATTCATAAGGACAGTATCTGTAACTACAGCAACCACAGAGGCCTTCAGCTGACAGCGAACAGGGTGGCTTACCTAACTTACATTTATACTTATAGCCTCATTTATTTAGTTTACATTTCCATAGGCATATTTATTTAATACTGACATTTGAACGCTGTAACCTGCTGTAGCCAGTCTGCTGACAAGACAGAGTTTCATAGCGCTCTAAACTTAGACAGCAGCACCTGTTTTTCCATTACATTAAGCAGATTCTAGAAAGCTAACAAAGACTACCAACACCTGTAAAGAATGACTGCAGCTTTGCGTGACACAGGCAACTGAAGATATGTGAATGCAACATTACAGAGGCTGTGCTGGCACGTCGTGAACCTCGTAAACATTCTGGCCGCTGTAAAATCTACTGATGTTACCAGCTCACATCTGGGTGACACATGTGGCATCCAGTAAAGCTTGTTTTTCATAGGACCATTACTACTAATATGCATTCGACACCGACGAACACATTCTGTCTGTCTTGTTGCTAAATGAAATGGCAGAATATCACTCTATCTGCTGTCACCAGGACACATAAAGGCAGTGTAAAGATGTCAGCCTTAATCATTCACAATGATGACTGCTGCATATTTACTGGGCTGTTCATTTAATTGGCTGAATCTATACGAAGATTTGAGTGGGATACTGTCAGATATTCACTGAGACTTATAAAACATATTGGTGCACACCCAGAGCCATGTCTCACTTCAATAAGCTGTGATCTAATACATGGTAATTTTTTTTTTAAACCTGTTCCACATAGAGGATTACTTTGATCGAGGCAGTGCTGTGAGTCCACATCCCCTCTACAAAAACACTGGGCGCCTGTGAGCTGATGCAAAACAGTTATGCAGTTATGAGAGGGAGATGTATTCCCGGCTTTCATGAGTGACGCGGTAAAGTAACACCGGCATTGTTTTGTCAACACTCGAAGCGCTCAGCAAATCCCGACAGGTGGGCATTGTTCAGGTCCGTCCCCAAGTGTCTCAGCTGCATGTCAGTGAGCTGATCTCTTGGGTGAGGGGAGGCTGACTCATCGACTGTGGCGCTCCTTGAAGATGGAGATAGTAAAGGGGGAATGCAGTTGCTCCGGCGGGGTTTTGCTTTAACAGACCTACATCCTCATAGCTTCTCTGCAACATACACTTCCATAAGATGACAGGCAAGAAGATAGGCAAGATTCAGAAGGTGAACCATTACCAATTTATTTGGTTTTAGTTTTCCTTAATATAATAACTGTGTTAGCTTTTACCCTTTTAAATGAAAGCAAACTATTAAAAAAAAACTCACCCCCGGCACTTTATGTTGCTCTCTCACACAGACACAAACACAGATCAAGCCACATATCTTTACATCTCTTCTGATGCTGTGCATGAAACAAGTCTGTCGCACGAACAACCACAAAGAGGCAAAAAGCATTTGCCTAAAAGGCACAGGTTGGATGACAGCTGTACGTGTGCTGACATCATGAGCCCATTACGCTCATCCTGCTTCACGGATACCAGAAGGCCTCCTGCTGCATTTGTTGGGAAAACACTGACTGGCAGTGACAAGGCTGTGAAGGCGCTCTGTCTTCCTATTACCCAAAGTCCTTCACAAAACAGAAGGCATGAATCAACATTGATTCATGGAGAGAGACATCTGAAACGAAGCCATGGGAACGCTCCAATTGAGAAAAAGTAGCAGTGGTACAGTCGTTCGACATTTCAGTCTCCGCTTTGGTCAATCTCTTTAACTTAGCTGTGGATGAACACCTGAGACAGCCGGAGGCGTCAATCCCTTGTTTCACACATGAAGCTATTCAAGGACCACAGGAAAGTGATTTATTATGTGACTTTGATATGTAGGCCAGAGGTGGAGAAAGGGTAGGTTCAACTTTCTGTGAGGATTCAAACTGTGCAACATGAGACTTGCACCTGACCGCAAATGATACCCTTTATATAACGTGTCAAAAGGAGAACTTTATGGATTTTGGCTCAGCAGCTTTGGGAAGACTGGCTTTGCAACAAAATCAAAGATGAAGCACATTAAAGAGAAACTCTTAATTGTTAAAGTAAGTCTCCTGCAGAATAGCAACACTTAGCTTGTCTCCATTACTTTTTTTTCTGAATGTTATCCAACACATCATAAACTGCCAGCTTATGAAACACCAGCAGCGAGGGGAGGGGTTGAGGCTTAAGTCCAAAACAGTCTGTCACAGCTGAGGAATGTAAGAATGTGTTATGCAAACAAATAATTGTACTGATTTGCCAAATGTAGGATCTGTAACAAAAGCAGTGGGGGCTACACATGCATCCCTCCTCTACGGAAACCTATGGAGGCTAGCGGAGCACAGCCGTGCAGAGCAGAGGCGGAAACCACGCCGTGGGTATGTTCTGGAAAAACGGCTGATAATTATGTGTCGTGCTTAGGTAATGAGGTGCGGTGCATCATATAACGCCTGACCTCGGTGCAGTGGACATAGGCACGCGTGGCGCCGCCTATCGGTGACACCGGGTAACGAGTGAAAAAAGTAGGTCACCTTTAGAAAACGCCTCAGTTTGGATGAAATGCGCCACATTAAACACAGAAATGCCTTTAGTTACACACACGGAGCCCTCTTACCTAAATCCACCGCTGCATTGTACTTCTCCAAGGCTTCAGCCAGGCTCTGGTTTTTCCACAAAACCTCTCCATCCACCCAGAGTCTCCTCGCTTGGCTCTCAGTGGCGAATAGTTTATCCAGCAGGCCGCTGAGAACCACGTTTAATCTCCGGCCGTTTGGCAGTCCGTCTTTTCTGCTCAGCTTCTGTTTGCAGTGTATACACTCTCTGACAGAGTCCTCCTCCAAGCAGCGTTTGCAGAAAGTGTGTCCACACTCCGCGGTGGTGGGCTCGTGGAGCAGACACTTGCAGAGGCGACAGGAAAACAGGTCCAGCTCTTCATCCTCGCAGCACTCCCCGTCACTTTCAGTCCCGTCTTCCCCGCTGCTGTTTTTGCCCTGTCCGAGGATGCCCAGCTCTTTCTCGCGGAGAGTCCGGGCGATGGTTTCGACCAGGAGGGTTAGCTCCTCCGGGCGCAGTTTGCCCAGGCTGGCCGCTATGCAGTACGAGTCCAGCGCCTCAGATACACGCCCAGCGCGAGCCAGGGAGTCGGCTTTTCTCAGACACAAGCCCCTGTCCGGCTGCTGGAGGTCTGCAAGCTGGGAGCTGTAGATCTCCGCAGCCAGGCTAAAGTCCCCAGCCCTGCTGCACTCTTCGGCCACCTCCAGCATTTCGGGGCAGATGCCCGGAGCCCCGGGGTTGGAGAGCGGGTGGACGAACAGCTCGCCCTGGTGAGACCTTACTCCCGTCTCCATCTTCTTCTTCCAAAGGGAAAAAAACAGACAGACGGCGAGGAGGTTCACTGGTAGTCTGGCAAACGCAGACCTAACTCCCCACGTTGTTCAGAAATCATAGTCCAAAGTTGGGCTAACTTAACGTCTTGTTGTCAGACCAGCATTGTGCCCGTCCCTCACTGCTGGCCATTGGAAGTAGGTTAGGACTCATACCGAGTCATACGACCTCGACCCCTACAAAATATGCCGTCTGTTTAACACTGCTGGTCCGTGTCACAGTCTCATAAAGCGTTAACTATAGCCTTTCCACAAATAAAGCCACCGCTGGACGTGCTATCACTGGCTCTGGCTTCTCGGAGGAAGGAAGAATATCGATGTTTACTACGCGTCGTCAGCCGTCGCCCCCTTCACAACAAGGAGGCGGTCTGACGTCTCTCTGCTACAAATGGAAACTTTTAAAGATGTCGCTCAAAAAAAACTAAATTACCCTGCGGTATCTTTATGTTTAGACCAGTGCCAGTGGGTAAAGCCCTCCGCGCTGAGCAAGTAAGAAGCTTAATTTCAATTTGGCCTCTCGAGCTAACTCGTCGTCAAGATACTATATAAACCCAAACAAAGACTACGTTCGGGGTTTAAAATAGTTTACAGTGCATAAAAGTCGATGAATAATTGGGTAATATCTTCGTCTACAAACCCCAAAAGCCCGTCTTTCCTCCAGTGAAGCACAGCTGACCGGTCGTTGTTTTTATGTAAGAGACCCCGGGTACACTTAAAGCCGAGAGCTAGGCTAACGTTACAGCGGGTTTTCTACGAGCTAACACCGACTGCCCCCCTCCTTTGCCGCTCGTCGAAGTCAACAAACGAACTCCTTTTAACCCGATATCCCCGAACCCATATATTTCCAGAATTCGGATGTCATGTCCTCTTCTTATAAGACGAGAAAACCGCGATAAAAATAAAGCAGTCGCCGGGGTACAGCATATTGGTCCCTAGCCAGCTAGCCTCGGCAGCTAGAGGTTGTTGCTTCTTTGGATTTCATGAACGATTCACCGAAGTAAACGCAACGTGTCACGTGACGCACGAGGCGGCCTCTCATTGGCCAGTTATGTGGCTCACTTATATAACGCAATAATATTGTATAACCTCTCAGTCAGCAGAGTGGATGATGTGAGTTTCATCAAAAGAAGCCCATAGTTTTTATTTATTTATTTATTTTTTTATTTTTTATCAAGGTTTCAGACGTTACATGACTGTACGATTCTTCCAGATGAAATCAGAGGGATCTTCGAGTTCTGTCTGACACGAATTAGCACTTTGTCCCCAGGTTAACTCATAGTTCCGCCTGTGGGATTGATTCATTGTTTTATGTAATGCTTTATATAAGCAGTTTTCATGTCTGCTTTTGGGGTTGTTGAATAAAAAGGTGGATTCATACATCACGGTTCAGACTGAGCAGAAATAAACAGAAAACAAAGCTTGGTTCCACATTTATAGATTTGAAACAAAGTTTGTGTTGCCATTCAGATACTGTAGCTGTGACCCAGTTTAGACATGGGGATCTTCACAGGACCCAGCCCACGAAACTGGATCATTTCACAAGAACTGGAGGCTGGATGCTGCTCCCAGAGGCGGACTTAACCATTGACAGAGATAAGCCCCGAGGACATACTTAGATGTTTAGATATATTAGCATACAAAGCCAACAGAGCTCTGTTCCTGGTTAAGAAAAGCACTGAACACCTCACTCTACACAGTGTGACCACAAAAACCTTAAATTAATCAGTATAACGTATTTCATCCATTGCACTCAATATCCTCATCAGTGTTAAAGACATTCAATTATTAAATGGGGTCCTGATCTGGGGTTTGTTTAGTGCCTACAAATCCACCTTCCAGAATTAGTCAGTCTAGTCACAAGACCTGTGTCCTGGTTACTGGTGACTAAGATGCCACTATGCCCAAAACAGCATTTTTAGGTGGGTTGTTGATAGATGCTACAAGGCAAGGCACTGTGTAAATAGAGGGGCTACTCACAGATAGAAACAAATTCTGATTGTGTGAATGAACCGGAAGTAGGATCGGATTCATTCAGATGCGTACATTGTACGTATGTAAGTATTTAATCTTTGGAAAAACGTATTCTTTCATTTTGTTTGTTTGTCATTAAGTTAAGTGCAGTTTGGATGAATTCTGAGCATTAAATGATTTCTTTGACAGTTTTACAATTCTGGCAACTCGTGGGAATTTATGGGAATTAATATGAAATAACAAGGATAAAACGGAAATATGAGTCATTTGCTGTAGCATAAGCAGACATAAACTAGTAAACCAGTTCATAGCAGCTGACTTAGGGCGAGATGCAGGGTACACCCTGGACAAGTCGCCAGTTTATCACAGGGAATATAGAGACAAACAACCATTCACACTCACATTCAGACCTAAAGACAATTTAGAGTCACCAATTAACCTGTTAAGTCTGGTTAAGACTGTGGGAGGAATCATACCCAGAGAGAACCCACGCAGGGTAAAGCAGTTCAAAAGAAATTTAAAAAATCTACTTTAAAAATAAGACTTCCCCTTAAAAAGTCATTTTCCTTTCAGTTCGCAGTATCTTCTCATGGATGTCAGGCACCGATCTTCTCTTTCCATGCCTGTTGACAATGGCTCTGTATCAGGCTTAAGTTGGCCCTAATGGTCAGCTCATGCAATGGTCAGCCAGTTCCAAAATGGACCAGTAACATTGAATCATGAATAACAAGAATGATCAATCTGAGTCCTTTCCTCAAACGACTCCTGGAAAAACTTTAGCGCTCCACTAAAATCTAATCAAAAGTAAGAATTCACTTTACAATTCTCGCCTCACTCTGCTCTCTGCTGAACAGAGGCCAAGCGGCAAATGATTTAATTCTATTTTGAAGTCACATTTATCCATCTTTTGCACAACAGGCCAGAGATTGAAAGCACTTGAGCATCACTCAGAAGACAGAAAATGACCAGAACAGTACCTGTTTTGTCTTTTGAAATGCTGCTGTGACTTTACAGTCATCAAAGGGTCATCCTGCTTGAAAGACTTTTAAGACACACAAGTATAACCTCTGACCCTTGAGGTTATCATGTGATGTCATATAGATTGGTTGTCATGTAGTTCAGTTTTTTCAGCCTCCTTTCAGTCTCCTTCCTCTTCAATCAAAGTCTTTGCTGACTCCAATCAACACAAAGAAATGCATTTATTTCTTTCCAACACAGTCCTGCTTACTTTGGATAATCCACAGACCTCACAGTTTTCATGGAAACTATTTCTTTGGTAGAATGAAATCAGGATATATCTTATGATAGCAGTAACACTTGACTCTGTGGATTATCCAAAGTAGCAGTGATACTCTTTCTGGAAATGCGCAGTTGTTGGATTTTTGTAATTTTTAACATTGTGTTCCATTCTTCTTGACTTAGTTTGAGGGGAGGTTGAGACAGTAGAGTAGTTTTAATATTTAAGAAACCTGGGTACAACAACTGACAATAAAATGTATTCAAATGTGAAAGGCTTTGTAATGCCACCATCGCAGCGTCCCCCTCCTAGGAAGCTCCACTATTTTTACCTCCCTGACTGGCAGACACACATACCTAGAAACCACTGCTGTATTAAGAGGTAATATATATCAGTATCGCTCATTAACTCAGACTTGTCCTCGGGCATTGTTTAGCTCGGTCAGTAGAGCAGCCGCCCCATGTACAAAGGCTCAGTCCTTGTCACGGTGGCCAAGGGTTTGAATCTGACCTGCAGCTTCCTGTCACTCTTCAGCTGCATCTATACAATAAAAGCTTTAAAAAACTTTAGAAAAGCTGAAAAAGGCTAATGTTTTCGTGTTTTCTCTTTTGTAATTCACCCTCAGCCCACATATTTTTCTTACTGTTCTTTCCAGACAGACAGAGGGTGTAGAGCCCCTAAACCCGTCACTGCATGTCATGGAGTGCTATTTCAACTATGTGCTGTTTTACTTTTGTGGCTTTTCTGTGCTCTTACAGCATTTAGGTGACAGAGAGTGTGTGGCTGTGTGTCAGTATCCTTGTAGTGCTCAGGTAACCCATCTTGCCATCTGTTTTCCACATCGTAAATGTTTTTTTGCTGCAGATTTTGATCTTTTTTTTCAGCATCCTTGGCAGGTTGGCTTCCAGATTTGATATGTTTCTTTATGCTTTTATTGTTATCATTAATACATTGTCTTAAACTCTTACAATTGTGTTTTTGTGACAACTAGCATACAATAAAAAATTCAATCCAGAGTCAAAATCCACGTCTCTGCATTCTGTACCATTATTTGTGAGGAACCTTTAGTCCAGCTTTGGGGCTCATTAGTCACACTGCTTTGTCCTGGTCACACATCTAAAAGTGTTACATGTATCACTAGATCTGCAGCCATAAACGAGGGCAGAGTCTGAGTATAAAAGCATGTCTTACAAAAAACGTCTCTCTTGGGACATTTCATAATCAAAAACTTGTATAAGGATAACACCGGCCTCAGTGACTCATTTCCCTGAAGTATCATCTGCTGTCCTAGGTAAATAAAAGACCTGGATAAATACAAGTAAAGAAATATCTGCATGATACTGGAGATATGTGAGAACATACATCATGTTTGAGTTTCAGTGTATTCATGTAGAAATGTTGCATGTCTCACCAGATGAACCTGCAGTTCATCAGAATACAAGCAGAGCAGATTCTTATGAAAGCATCTCCCGTAAAAGCTTCCCTCTTGGGAATTTTCATAATTGGAAAGTTGTATAAGAATGAGCGGCCTCTGTGACTCATTTCCCTAAAGTATCTGTTCGACACACCCTGCAGGAAGTGTGTGTTTTTGTGTGTGTGTGCATGTAAAACTAAAGGGCATCATGAACAGGTGAATCTCTTGATAAGGCACTGTGTAATATAACCTGCTGCTAACACAGGTTTAAACATGTAGGCCACCAATGCACACGCCTACATATATACTCAAATTCACACTTAATGGAGCAACAGTGAGTGCTTGACGTGTTACAGCACAATCCATTTTTCATGTACACACATAAGACTTGCATTGATTTCTTCTGGTGTTCATTACATTATGAAATAAGCTTGAGCAACCCACATTTTGAGAGTTTATTCATTTTGTTTTGTTGTTTTTTTTTGTAATTTCTTGACACAGATGTCACGGAAATAGAAATGCTAGACTGCTTCATACCCGTCAGTAAAGTGTGTCACACATGAGGTGATACTAATGAATCATTTTGCTTCCGTTGCGCAGCTGAGCCGAAGATGAAATGACACCCACAGATTGTGACTTAAATTAGACATCAGCTTTACAGCAGGAGTTTTTAAGGATGTGACGGAGGATCCTTTCTCGCTCGCTGTACATAGCATAAATGTGGAGGTGGCAGTTGCACCCACCGCACGTGAACACCTCTGCACTGCTTAGGAAAGAAGAAGGAAAAACAACCAGCGTGTTGTCGTCATCCATTATTACAGACTTCCTGCTCATCGGGTTGACTGAACTATTCAGTGTCATAATAAAACTGAGGAGTGTAAATGTCTCATTGTTGATGTGCTGTCTGTTAATTACATTGATTATACATCAAAAGCTTGTCTATAGTGTCATCTAGGAGACATTTTTTCAAACATAGAGTGGATGGGATGATTAGCAATGGACAGGCCTTTCTGTTCCAGCAGCATGTGCTTATTATTTTTTTTTTCTGTTCTGGTTTTTTTTCTGTTCTGGTTACCAGGTTACCATCTTAATTGTCACGTTAAATTCATATAGACATATACTGTATAGTGTAGACTATAGAGTTCCACTGTTTGTTTGCTTTTACGCTAATTAGAAGGGATCTATATTAACACAATTATCATTTACACAACAATTAAATTAGCATTAAGGATATAACAAAAAATATTTTATACAAAATAATTCACAACACTTGAAATACCCTCAACAAAAGCTGGTCATGCCAAACCCTAACCCTAAGCCTAACCCATTTAAGGGTCAAAACGTTGCACATTATTTTATTTTGTTAATTTTGTGGAGTTTGTTCTATTCTCTGTTGGATTTTATATATCAAAAGTGTGGAATTGTTTAATAAAATATTTTTTGGAAAGTGAGGAAAGGCTCCAAGATTTTTATTGTAATCCTGCCATTTGATCTACATCTACATCTACAGAGATGGAGCCAGAACTGGAATCAGGGTGGCAGGATCGGCAAAAATGTGTGACAACTGAGATATTACATCCTTACCTCACTGTGTTTGGCAGTTGTCCTCATCGAGCAGTTTCAAACATTCAAATGTGTGCTGTTTGACTGCATTTTCATTCAGTCAGATTATTTCCACTAGATGGTGACATTGGGGTGATTAGTGCAGGGCAGGGCTGTATCCACAAGTTATGATTTAAGAATTTTGATTATTGGAAAAAGTATGTGTATGACAGACATGCAGCAGACAGACTTCCCTTTTGTCACATCACATTTAGCTGCACAACAACTGGCTTTGGCAGGAAATCTATTTTTATTTGGCCCACACCTCAACCAAAAGCTGTTGCTTCCTGCTCAGAGGGCACCGCATTTACCACAATTCATAGTTGACTCTGCACACAGCTCTGAAGATGCCAAAATAAACATATAAGAATACGTCTGTAGACTCCAATCAGTCTGGTTTCATATGGCAGCCGTCATATTTGACATTTTTCATTTAGGGACGTTTCATCTTTTTACTTTTAGTTGTAGTGTGTTGTGTCTTGAACTGATACCCACACTGTAGTTGGCAGCATCTGCTGGGGCCAACACCTCATGTCTTAATCCCAGTGGTAATCCCAACGCTCACCTTCCTCTCCTCCTGTAATTCCGCAGGATTACTCCAACAGTCACCGACTACATGGCTAACAGCCACACACCCACTGTGTGATGACATACCTCACACATGAGCACGGCACAGTCTGCTGATCGTAAACATCGAGCTGGTTCCATTTCCTCACATTTAGAGTGTGACAAAAATCTGCATCATAATATTGCACTATATACTCATTCATTCATAGGCTCACATGACCTGGTCCATTTAACTTAAGGGTCAAAAAGCCAGATGGAATGATGGGTAAGCACACCTGAGTGGACTTTACTCCCAGACTCTGACCTAAATCATAAAGCAGCAGACTGTGGCCGGACTGTGTCTGCTGAGAGACTGTCCACACTCACCTGAAAATACAATCTTCTTTTGTTCGGTTGTTTGGTTTGTCGGCTGACTCTCACATGCAAAAAGAAGCCGTAGTTGAATGCAGCTGTTTTCTGGAAGGCGAGACCCAGTTGGCTAAATTTAGGCGCACGTTTGAAAAAGACAAATTACCTCCTCTGTACAAAGACTTGTCCTAATAATTTGCTTCTACGGTAATGGAGGCAGTTATTTTTAAAAGCAGAATTCCATGTCAGAATCACAAAGAGGGGAAGAAATAGTTCAGAGGAAGAGATGTCGCATGGGAGAATCTGATTGTTGTGTTCTAAAATAAAACATTTTTTAGTGTCAGGCTGAAGAAAATTGATGATTTTATAAGGTTCTATTTTGGTTAGAGGTCAACCACTCTTTCACCATGTCTATACAACACAAAAATGACCTACCCTGTCCATCTGCTGACACATTTCTAAATCGCTTCTTATCAAACTGAACCTAAAAATGGCGTTGAGGAATAATAATAAAAAAAAAGTTGTCCCCACCAGCAAACAGGTGGAGACCTTTTGTCAGACACGACGTCTTTTCAGGTCAGTTGGCGAACAATCGCAGAGGGACATGAAGTTATTATTAACTGCTGCTTTGTTGAAGAAAAAAAAGGAGAGAGGGAGGCAGGAAGTTCAGAGTGTTAGGGTTGTCTTTTATGTGATTATCCACACAGCGACACATGAGAGCTCGCTCTGCTGTCCTGGCTGACAGTCAGATGTTTCTGCAGTTGCTTCCAAGAACAGGGCGAGTCTCAGTAGTTTCCTTAAGACTACACTATCCTTGGGTTTTCAATGCTTCATTGTGCTGCATGTTATTGCCAGTGACACATAACTCAAGGAGAGCTCAGAGAGAGAAGAAAACACTTCAACAGACAGATCAACCATGAGAGAAAAGTGCGACATTTCTGGTAAAACAAATCGCCTGTGGGAGTGATTTGAACCACGGTGACAAATCAAGCTCGCTTTACAAATCGCATAAAAGATGTGAAACAGAATAAAATATGATTATAGACAGATCATACCGTGGCAAAGGAACAAGAAAGAAAATAATAATAATAATGAAAAGCTTTTCACAAAACAAATCATCAACATTTCATGTAACAAACTGATGTTCAGCAAACACAAAAAGACATATACAGATAGATGCTGTGAACGGTAGCCCTGCAATAGACCAGCAACCTTTCCATGCTGTACCCCACCACATGCATGCTGGGACAGTAAGCAACCCAGAGCAGCATGGACAGGTTTGGACACTGACCGGATCATGACAAATACAAACACAAGAAAGACGGAAAACAAGAATGGTTTTTATTGAGGGGACATGTTGATTTTCATAACAGAGAAGAACAAAAGAACAAAACCATTCTTCACTTCCTCTTTAACTCCGGCCATCCACCAATGAGCTCGGTTCTGCTCGAGGTTTCTGCATCACCACCGTCACCATGGTGGAATTATTGTGTCTTTTTAAATAATATTATAAAGAGTACAGACTCAGACCCGCTCTATATGGAAAGTGTCATTAGATACCTCTTTATGCCACTAATATCAGATAACACAAACTTGTACAGTTGTATAACTGTAACTCTGCCCCGTGTCATCCATCCCCGTCAAATGCACAGCATCCCTCAGCACGTGGCACCAATACCATTCAGTAAAATACACGCGCCCAGGCTGCAGACTGCAAGCACACACAAACACACAGCACACACACCCACAGCACCACCTGTCCTCCAGCTCCAGTGCGTATACCGTGAGTGTGTGTGGAGTCAACAGGGGTGAATAACACGAGTGGACGGCAGCAACGTGAATGCTTCTCCTGCTGGATCTCACACATGCAGCAAGGAAAGGTGGGGGTGGAGGGGATGCCGTGGTTGCCATGGCACTCGAGCCAGCATGTAGCCCCTGCCCAAAGCACACACAAACACATACATAGATCTCCTCTACAAAAGGCAAGGTGATTAAAAACAGCACGTTTCCTGCTGTCTGATCCCGACAACATCCTCTGACAATTTGAAGAAGGACAAGGACAATTTACTTTTGTTTACATGGAAAAGTGATTGCATCACTATAATGGTAACACTCTCAAGCCCACTTCATATCTGAGAGGTCATTTCTTTTTTGACTAAGAAATACTAAATAAGCGTTTGGTGCAGATATAATATTCACATGCTATTAAAAAAGGAATAGCCTGTGGCGATGCCCTTTTTCTCTTGATCCTCATCTTAACCTCAGGGTTTCCCTCCACCACTCAGGCCTTGTGTTTTCATGAAACCCTCCAGACCACCGTGCTTCATCTGTGCACGTTTCTCGCAACATTGCCCCCGCCCCCTGCCAGCCTTACATAAATGTAATAACTATGGGCAGCTCCACAAATGTGCAATCAAGTCATATCCGATCAAGGTTAATCTTTATCAAGATGATGATGATGTTTTAAAGACTTAAATGTAACTGGTTGGTTACCAAAGTTTTGAAATTTAAATCTCTTTAAATGTATGAATGAATGTATTTTATAACTACCAGTATACCAGTTCTGGTATTTTATAACTAATCACCAACACAGCAAAAAATGTACATTATTGAAATCATGAAAGAAATATTTTTAAAAGATAAAAAGTGAGAAATATGTAAGAAAAAAGTGAGGTTGTAAGATATGAAGTTCCAGGTGATAAAAATGGGCACTCAGGGCTCAGTCAAAGGCAGTGGAAAGCACTAAAGCTGTAAGCTTTATTCCAAGCTCTGCAGTAATAACTGTGTACACACAGGGCTGTCTTTAAAATGATCTCAGTGATCCCAAATGCCTGTTTACATGGATGACTGATTCAATAAACCTCATTGATAAAAAACAAACAAACAAACTGCACAGTCTGTGTTCAGGTGTCCAAATAGTGTGATGTTGACAAAGTAAATTCTCATTTTGTTTCATTTTGATGGCAAAGTTATTGTGCATAATTTCACAGTTAACAGTTAAATTAACAACAGTAACACTTTAAGCATCATGCAAGCAGCTGAATACGCCACAAGATGGCAGGCTGAACTGTGGAGTAAGACACTCAGCTGTGTCAAGTCCGGTTTCAACATATTACTGAGGAACATTTGCAATGATTATGCTTTTATTCACTTTCACCTCATATATTCTGAGAATATACCCCTGTCAGCCACAACATTATGACCACCTGCCTAATCTTGTCTACTCCACTAGTAGGTGTGCTGTGGTATCTGGCACCAAGACGGTAGCAGCAGATCCTTTAGGTTCTGTAAATTGCGGTCAACACCTTGAACTTGCCATTTTTGTGCTTTTGTCTTCACCACCCTTGAATTAAAATCCAGAGTCCTCTTTGTCTGAGACAAGACTGAGTGAATTGCAGTCGATTCTGAGACAAGACAGAGGCATTTAGAAAGCATTCTTGAAGTTGGTCTCAAGGCCGAGCCTGTCTTGAGCTCTACTTCACTGGTGATCAAGAGCTTAATTTGGTTACCTCATCCAAAATTCACATTGCATTGTCTAAAAAGTTGACATTAATCCCATTTCATTCAGTACCTTCATACATGTAATAAGTTCTTTGTGAAATAAATGCACATCAGTCTTACTAATATGTTTGTGTGGTCTCTGAACCATACAGATCAAGCTGCCAATAAGAGCTCTTGTACCAATAAAATTCGTCAGACAAATCAATTTTTACCAGACCACTCACAACACTGCAGCGCCTGATTCTGGGAATGGGTTAATTAGGTCATAAAGATAGATTTGTTCTTTCATGAGTCACCGCATGACTGTATGCATCGGTAGAACACTAACATACTGTATAAGAGATTCTGTGACGCTTCCAGTTGTAACTGTGTGGGCAGTAAAAGCTGGGCGGATCAGACATTACCATCAATTTATATCTACTAACATGTTGTTTCCTTTGGGTTGTGGCTCGGGGGTAAAGCAGGTCGTCCAATCACAAGATTGGTCTTTTGATTAACAGCTCTCAGCCAGTTCAACAGTTCAACAGTCTTATTAATGCACCACTCAGGTGGGGTGGGTGTCAGGTGACAGGCTGTAACCATGGCTAACCTCTATATCTTTTTTAAAAAACTCTAGTTTGCTAACTTTATTCTCTAATCTTTGTTCTCTCTTTGTCCAGACCTGACTCCTGCCCCACGTGAAGACACGTGCTGAACACACATCATGCATCCCTCCACTGTTACTCCTGCTCCCTGTTTCTTGTGTTTGTGTACTGCATTAGTCCTGAGTGACAGTTATGGCCCGTGAATCTGTCTCTGAGCCTGGTGGCGTAGGACCAGATGCTGTGGTACCGTCTGTCAGATGACAGCATGCACAACAGTTTGGGGCTCAGGTGACTGGGGGCTTTATCTTGATAATGTGCTGTGCAGTTCTCACCACCCTCTTTAGAGCCTTTTAATTGAGGGTGATGCAAATGGCATGATGTGAAGTGATGGAACCAATCACGATACTGTCAATCGTATGCCTGCTGCAGTATATAGAAAAAGAAGATGTAGGGAGCGGAACCACTAGAGTAAAGATATCCTCAACTGAGAGCAGGACCCAGACTGGAGAGAGAGTGTGAACAGAGTGTTCTGACTGACCTTTGCATTAAGACAGCTCAAGGTGCTGACACATCATAGTTAATGTTCCCACGTGTCACCAATTAACGCTTCCAGTTGATGGCCGTCAGAGCTGGCAGTCTATTTTCTCATTTCTCCTGTGTGCTACAATGACAACCCCTCTGACTCAACTGAAGTGACCTCAATTAGGCCAGACGTGATACCTGGTGGTGATATGAACTTTGCAACAGGTGGAGTTCTAGAAGAAATATGTTTCTACAAGAAGCTTGTTCTTCTACTGACGGGCATGCATTCATACATTTTATTTCCTCCATTTTCCCATGATAACAAGTTAATTTCATTTCTTTTCCCAAGATAATGGGATCATTTTCTTGAGATCGTAGGATAAAGAGGCTTTGTTTTCCCCGTGTTAAACCTTTCCTGCTCGGCTGCCAGACTGTGGTCAGGGGAGATGCCGTCCTCCAGCACCAGAGGTTGTACTGATACACAGGAGCTCTGGAGCTGACTTTGAGACACAGTAGCATTTTATTTAATCGTGAACTGCAACATACACTGTGCATTTATTTCCAACGAAGCTCCTTCTGCTAACGTGCTATGTTGCTCACTGTGGCTTGACCACACACACCTTAAACACTACTCTGTTCCCTAAGGGAACTACACTAGAGGATGTTGAGGAATCAAAAGGATAGTAGTACTGTTCAATAATCACTCCCGAGCATGAGCACTCATTTATGATCTTTGTTGAACATAAAATTGTGATACGACTTCACAACTCTGCAGTACAGCTCTGCAGCCCCATGCATGCTCTGTCGACTGCCCCTGGTAGTCCAGATTCATTACTATACATTAGAGCAGTATAATATATCACTGCAGGAAACGTCATTCAATGCAGCAATGTCAGAGGAGCAGTAGTAAATAGATCAGTGCGTCACATCCATCAGTCAGCACAGCATGACACCTATCGTATTTGATTCATTATATCGAGGCCTTGAATGAATTATGTCATTATCCAGAGAAAACAAATGAAATTAACTGGAGGAAATAAAATGTATGAATGCATGACTGTTTAGAGCTACCATTTTCTTCCACAAATGTTTTAGTCTTGCACTTCTTTAAAGGTCCAGTGTGTAAAATTTAGTTGCATCTAGTGGTCTAATTACTGCATTGCAGTCTCCTCACATCACCCTCACCTTCCTCGTGTAAAGGAGAAATCTTACACAATGGACCTTTAAAGTTGGGGGAATTGTAAGGGGCAAAGATGAGATGTCCAGAACCTTTAGATCCCGTACACCTTCCATACCATAACTCCGTAATGTGTGTTGTCTGATATATGCTTGAAACAGATGGGTTTGCAACAATTACTACATCTGCACCGCCCAAACCCTCGTCTAGACAAACCTCCTGAGCTAAACCATAAGATAAACTGCAGATTGGTGCCACACTGAGTTGTAGGTATTTTTTTCAGTATTGTTTTGCTGATTAGTCTCCATGGTTCAAGTTCTGCTTTGACATCCATGGTAAAAGGTGTTTTTATTGAAGCTGTGGGTGAGGCCAGTATTGTGTTTGTGCGTTGTTAATTTTTACGGCTCGCCTAAGCGGGCTCCAAAGATTTGTTTATTGAAAGTGCAAGTCAAGCAGCGGCAGGTTGAATGTAGATCTCATGACGCTTGAGTCTCTCTACAAGTCAAAGTTGAAACTGACACAACAAAGAAGTTACCTCGTGCCCTGAAAAAACGCTGTCCGTTTCAGGGGCCATGTTTCCAAAGCAAAGTGTGGATCCAAACTGGTTATGTGTAAATGTGCAGTATTTAGGGAATTTGTGCTGTGCTGTCTCTGCTAAGTGTGGAACTCCATATACGCCCCTTTTGCACAATCCTGATTTCTTTCCATTACATCTGAAGAACTACGAGAACGAACTACGCAGATAATGGAAGGCAAGGGAAGCAACGAGACAACAGTGAAGGCCAGTTCATCACGATGTTCTCTGTAATTTACTGTTGGGTGAGTGTGACGTTCGGATGCTGGAAAAAAAGACAGAGAGAGATAAAAATCAAATGCCGGAAAGGCGGGGCGGTAGTGACACTGAGGTGGCATCTGCAGTCATGTGTTTGAGTGTCTTGGAGCTCACATGCAGTATATATGAAATTATGTGGGCACATGGGAAATGATCATTTAGTTTAGTGTTGTTTTGTTCTTTCATCCAGCTGCTGCACACTTCACTTTTCTCCCCCCTCCTCTCGTTTACACCTCCCCTCTCTGGCGGCTGATGTTCCTGCCTTCTGACTCACGCTGACTGGGCTCCATTGGTCACTGTGTGTTAATGGAAAGCATCCGTCTCCCGCCGCATGTTCGACTTGCTGTCGAACAGGCTGCTCCGTTGTTAGAGACTCCACAGTGATGATGATGTAGCGGCAAACAGTTTAAAGTCCTTTGATGCAACCACACATACAGTCACAGTCTCAAGGTAATTGGTTTAGCTTTGTTTTAATTAAGACCTGACATCACATCTGAGGCTGTGTGGCTTAACTAAGACTGGCCAGATGAACTAAACTTAAGCTGCAATACTAATCTTATGCTTCTTTAGACTACATGTCTTTGTTTTCATTCTTATTTTATAAGTTATAACTTATGAATAGTTATGCTACACTCCTAAATTCAGATGTCTCTCCCTCTTAAAGGACCAGTGTGTAGGATTTAGTGGCTCCCTAGCATGAAGCAAAAACTGCAGTGGCCACAAAATGCACGAGAAATGTGAAAGGCTTCATCAAGGGCCAGTGTTTGATTTGTCCATTTTGGGTTATTGGAGAAACATGGTGGGTCAACATGGCGGACTCCATGGAAGAGGAACCACAGTGTCCACACAGATTTAAAGGTTGATTCTCTACTGTAGATGAACTTAAGCATGACAGACAGGGACTAAGGCAATTTATGTATTACCCAGGAATTTGTCAAATAACAGGGTGTGACTGAAGTGTGACTGAAAAAGCAGAATGAGAAGCTCTGTGTATTAGTAGACTTAATTTCTATTTTAACACATAAACTTAGGTTTATGTTTAACTTAGGTTCAGTTCCATGCACCACAGCAACACCCTGACTCTGTTTGACCTGAATGGAATGGAACCTTAATAAGTTTCCATTCCATTAATTTTCATATTGGCCCTCATGTAAAGTAGTGGCTGTCTGCCTCCTTCCTTTTCCCCCTTGTGTGTGTTTCTGTCTCTGTCTGTCTGTCTGTCTGTCTGCCTGTCTGTGGGCGTGGTCTCCAGTTCCCTCTCGCCTGATTACCACACCTCAGATCACTCAGTCTACACAGCAGTAACAGTACAGCCTACTCTGTTTTTTCTTCTTCTTCTTTGAAAGGAGAGCTCCCTTCAGCTGTCACGTCCAACTTTGTTTGTTTGATTCCTGGATTGTCTGTCACCACCAGCCGTGAACTACCTTAAAAAAATAGAAAAAAAAACGAGATTCAGTCTGCTATTGACATCACAGGAATAATGATCCCACAAAGCCACAGTAAACAAACGTTATATTCCCTCTCTTCAACTGTCAAGTGTTTTTTCTTATTTTGTTCACTCTTCAGTACTATTTTTTCTTGATCTTGACCTTTTCTTTGAACTGGCACATATTCTGCATAAATCAATGGTCATATCTGGAAGGGTCGCTTATATTCACAGGTAACAAAACAAAAACATGCAGATAGATTATTTATTTTCATGTGATTAAACAGTAATGAAATTAATAATATATTCAATTTGTGGCATATTCTGTAAAGAACAGAAGAAGCAGAACAGAATTTCTGCTTGTTGTTTGCAGCTTCATGATATATATATTTTTAAACCTGATAAAAATGCAATTCCCTCTTATCACAGGGATTAGTGGTGTGCACCAACATCTGTCTTCTTTCAAGACATCAAACCAGACGAGGGCAAATCTGAAACTGGTTCATGGACACACACATGGACACAGCAGCTGTGCACGTTCTCCAGCGAAAAGCATTGCAGCCTAATTTGATCACAAATCATGGTTGTCGAAAAATGTTCAGCGACGCCCCTTGAATTGTGTGCGCTTTAACGCTCCCTGTGCAGCACTTGAGCTGCATCGACCATGTGAGATGTGACAGTCTGGGACATTTTAAAGGTGAGGTCCACTTGCAGGGCAAGCTGAGTTATGGGGTTAATAAGGGGAGAGAAGAGCATTGATGTGCCTCAACCACAAAGTGATGTGGACTTGCTCGTTAATGCCGGAGCTTGATAAACACCCTGACAAAAGAAACAATGAAAAATCAGGAATCCTTTTTCTCTTAAAAGTCAACCCTGGTGAAGAGCTGGTTGTTTTCTTTTTTCCACAAACAAATGTATGCTTATGTCTTTTTCCACTGACAATAGACCTTTGGACATGTAAAGAATACATAAAGAGGATAGGTGATGGTGGTTATAGGATAAAGCTAGAAGTTATCCTGTGTTTTTCTTTTTGCCAACAAATTTGATGAAAAGTCCATCTCTGAATACTTTCTGAATACTTTCAGAGGATTTGTGCTGCTCATCTTGTTCGTTCCTGTATATAGTTAAAAATGTCAAATACATATTAAATCTTTCTTGAAAAAGCAAATTAATACTAAAAACAGCTGGGCACTGTAGATTCTGGCAAATATTACTCAGTCATAAGTGAACTGTACATTTGTTGGGGACTATTTTCAGTCGTGGATTAATACATATTTGCTCCCTAGTCTTTGTGTGTGGACTTGTGAAAAAAAATCAGACTCAGTACAGTCAGATCGATTAACGTATATAAAAAATATATTTACTAAAAATATAACAATAAAAAAAACTCACTGGGCTTTACTTTGAAGAAATGTTCGGAAAGTGTATTTTGATGGTTGCTATTGTTTGTCCTCCCCTTCTCTGTTTTATCCTGGAATAGAAAACAAAACAGTTTTTTGTACCAGGCTGTAAACATGTTTATTTTTGCTGTGAAGTTGGACATTTGGATATGGGGACTTATGGAGACTGACTCATTTTGTAACCACTCTCAGGAGGCCATTCTAGGAACAGTTTTTGCCACTTCTACTTCTATCGCTTGGTCCTATGGCACAGAGGCATAAGACATATCAGACTTTAGACACAAACTCAAAACTAAACAAGCAAAACTAACAGGAAAAGTTTAGCGTTTGGCCAGCTTTATCATTTACGCAGCTTAAAGCTTCAGTACTGATGCACAACATCCGTCACTGTGTTCATCTTCCTCATTTCAGTCTGTGACACTGTAGAGGAGCATGTTGTTTTTATTTGCACAATCATATGCAATCAAACAGCAACACTGCCACACTTTAGGGGGATGCAGCAGCAAATCAAACATACTTACACACAAACAGAGGCAGCAATCAGGGACCGTCTCACATCAGAACATCTGAAAAACCACAAAACATTCACAGTGATGAAGCAGCTGCTGCAACAAAACAATCAGTCCAAAAGGCTGTAGTGGGAACCACCAAAGACATTTTACAATAATGGTCTATTGCTCATGAGTGCCTCCCGCAGGTAGCAGCTGTACGGGCTCCACTCGTGTTCTACGTCTTCACAGTGAAGCTGAAAATTCTGTCCCTCAGATATGATGTTTTTTTTAAAAATTATTATTATTATTATCGGACATGAGCAGAAAGAGTTTTTCAATTCTCACGTAGACAACGTATAGAAGAGGTAAAAATATCAGGCCCTGGATGACACAAGGCCGAAATTCCACCGAGACAACAACGAACAACAGAAGAATTAGCCTCACGTTTACCTCCATATATATATATATATATAGTTGGTGTTGTTGGTGTTGCAGAGGAGGTCCTCTCTGAAGAGCTGGAGGTCTTCAGGAGTATTTAAAGGTAGTGAGGGACGCCCCTGATTTGGTAGGAACTGGTAGGATGTTCCACCAATGTACGAGATAAGTTTGGATCCTGAGTGGCAGAGCCAGACGTCATTCATTGGAGGAGGTAAGAGGAGGTATGCCTGTGTAAGGACATTCAAGTAGGTGGGTGCAGAACCGGAAACTACTTTGTAGTCAGCGGTAGTTGCGGAGTTGAATTTAACGTGGGCTGCTGCAGGTAGCCAGTGGAGCTTGATGAACAGCGGGATAACGTGTGACCTTTTGGGTTGACTGAAGACCAGACATGCCACGTTCTGGATCGTCTGAAAGGGTTTCACTGTGCAGGCTGGGAGTTGCAGGAATCAAGTGATGAGATAACCACATCCTGTATCAGGAGTTGGGTAGCATGTTGAGTCAGGTAAGGCCCGCATTTTGTGATACATACGTAGCTAGTAAAGGTGGTCCAGTTCGCTTGTTCCCAATATTAGCATAGAAAGATAAAATAGTGGAAGCATCATTTAACTCTCTCAAATAATTTCTGATAAAATAATCAAAATCAAGTCCACGTCGCTGCAATGTTGTGTTGTGGATTTGAAAAATCTGACAAATCTGGTCAATTCATAGGATAAACATGGTCAGCGGTGCAGAAAATCACATAAAATAGCTTTCTTCATTTTAATTTTGCAGTTATGCAGGAGATACACTGACTGCCACATTGTCTGGGAGCTTTTATACGTAAATCTAGTGTTTCTCATTGATTTTGAACTAACTAACCCACCAGCTAACCCACTGTAGACCTGCAGAGGTTAGGTAATGTAACACTGCCCAGAGAGAGTGCTAACAGGTGCTGATTCTGAGAGCAGACAGGTTCAGCAGCATCTGAAACATGACACATAAATAACATATTCAATAAAGTACATAGTAATGAGCCCCTGTGTGCTAGGCGTGTACGTTTAATGCTTTTATAAAATCAGTTTTGAGTCATCAGCAGGTTTAAATTTCCTCCAACATACGGATCATTATTTATCCTGAAGTAATCTCATTTTACTGCAGCCCAGCACTGATACTTTCAAATCCTGCACATGGTGACTTTAACGTACCCTGTGGAGATTGTTTTTCTGCTAGTTGTACTATAAATAAATGTTTTTATGACCACATTTTGTTCGTAATGTACGCAAGCATGAGCAATTCACATCCCGCCATTGCTTTCATGCGATTCCACTAATGTTGCGATACGTTGATTTGTTCACCAAAAGAACTACATGTGAAATGATTGATGCAGCTTTAGAGTTGAAATTGGCACATCCTGGAAAACATCTGCATCCTTGGTAGTGGCATATTGCTGCACTATAGAGACATCTAGCCAACAGCTTGTAAGTCAGCTTACAGAAACAACAACCCCACAAAATCATCACATTTCTTCCAACAATACGACAAATCATTATTATTAATATTTAATAAATAATCGGACATGTATATCAGCTCATCACCAGCATCCGCGGGGCGCTCACTCCAATTTCTAGGCTACTCCACCCCATGAACGAGCACTATTTAAGGAACCATGAAAGTCTGAAGAAAACTTTGTACCAATCCATCCAATAGATGTTGAGATATTTCACTGGATAAATTGAACGTTGACCTGCTGGTGGTGCCATAAATTCATGATGACTCATCTAGTAGGCATGAATAATGTCTGTACAAAATAATGAGAGACGGACACTGCCATCAAGTCAAATCACTGCAGAAGGTCACGTAAGAACAGCACTGTTCTAAAGGTATTTCTACAATCCTAAAAGACTCCTCCAAACATCTGGATACGAAAATATTCTGTCTGCATCACGATAAAAAAAAAGAAAATTTCTGACCCGTTTTGAACAATCAGAGAAGTTATTTTTCTGATCAGGGCCATCACTATATGTTTCACACATCAGCCAATGGAGCATATCCATCTTTTAAGATGAGGAAGGGAATAAGAGGCTCTTCAGCTGCTTTTCTCTGACTCAAGTATTCCTATTTCCTTAGTATCAGTGTGGGCCAATCATACAAGATGGCTTCTGATTACCAAATCATCAAATACGCTGCACACTGGGAAGATTCAAGAGTCAACAGTGTTTGAGTTTATTGCTTTTTTCCCTCTCTTTCTTCCACAAGACAGGGAAACTGGTTCAATCAGTCTGCTGAGTATGCCTCTTTAGTTTACAGATATGATTTCCGATGTAGATTCAAAATCCCCTTTTTTCACCTCTTTATTGACAAAAAGTATATATGGATAGAATAGAAGAAAGGAAAGTGTGAAGAGCAGGTGAGAAATGATAGTGGAGCTGTTAAATCATTTCAGACTCTTGTTAATGATGTCTAGAGCCCAGGACCTATTACAAAGCAAGAAAGAACCTGCCAGTATAGTAGACACACACACACACACACACACACACACACACTCCACAACACATTTCTGAGATGTCAGTGATTGATAAAGTTCTTTTGTCAAATGAGTTAGCATTCAATTGCTAATGTGCATCCAAAACACACAGAGCAAAATTGATGTTTGTGTTTATGTGTTCATGTTTCTTTGAATACAAGTTCAGTATTCAATATTCAAATTTTTGTCTCCACCAACTTCACCAGCTAGCTGCTAAGTTTTCCTCTCTGTTGTTTGGTTCTGGGCGGGTGATGTATAATTGATTGATCAGAGTATGTTTACTGGACCTGATCGGAGCAGTTAATCCCTGAACATACAGTGTCCAAATCAGAGCACACCCTGACAGCAGCTATGTTACATGATCAGCTGAATAAAACAACATTGGATCAACCTGTCTGACTCTCTTAGAGCAGCAGAGGACCTTTTAGTCCCATAATAAGAGGGATATCTTTCTTTACTTAGGACGATGCACATTAACTGACATTATTGTGATGAAAATTTTAATTTGAATCTCTCCCTGAGCAGGTTTATGTTAAAAGTTTGGGTAAAAAGGAGGCAGCAAAATGCACATCATCACATCAGTTTCGCTTGAATAAATCCACACGAGGCCCAATAACTAACAGTAAACGCTGAGGCGGCTGCTCTTTGTGATCTGGGAGTTGTGGGAGCTGGTTGAGGGAGGCTGCGGAGAGGGACTTCCAGTGGTTCTGGTAAACTGTCAGATGAGCATATTGCTGCAGAAAGGAACTCTCCGGGGAAGTCTTACCAATCTCTCTGCCAGAAATAACTGAGGGTGTTTTTCCACTGTGATGATAAAAGTGCTGGGCTGTCACACAGGTAGGCAAAGACAACAGTGGAAGAACCTGAATGCAGATGGTCAAATAAAAACATGTTAGAAGCTTACTGGCATGGGCCAGTTCAGCAAATCTGAACAACAGATGAGTAAGTGAGAATGAAAATCTGTCAGGGAATGAGAGGAAATGGGCTTACAGTATATACTGCAGGGCTGACAAGGGAAAGTGGAAAGAGGAGCAGGTGGATGTGGGAGTCAGGTGATGACAGGTGGAAAAGTTTGAGCATGCGTTGGACAGGTAGAGAGTGGATGGCAACAAAGGGGCCTGGGGTTAGTGGAAATGTGGCATGAGGGAGGGACACTGGGCGTTAACTGTCTTCACTGTCATGTAGAGGGAGTTTCCTGTAAACTTGTAGACAGGATCTGTGCTTTGGAAATACATTTTTGGGAAACAGGTTTACTGCAATAATCAGTCTCAACGGCAGCTTCCTGGCACACTTCCATCATGTATATCAAAGCTGACATCAAAGCTGAGTTTCTGAACAGTGGTTGCCCTCAAATAAAACATCATGTGCCATCTTCCATCATCATCATTATACACGGGGGGCGGGAGGGCAGACTGAATATGTTTCCTATAAAACCTCACTACCTCATTACCAACAAATGTGACTCACTGTCTTCATTATTCCAATAGCGAGGACCTATTATGTGTCTGTGGTAATAGGAGTCATCGCAGCAGTAGTGTGTTTGTATCATCCATATACAGGTGGCCAGCTCACATGCAGGCATCAGAAACAGCACTGCAGGAGCACAACCTCTTCTCTACAAATGCAATCCACCCAAAAAGCAACTTGCGCAAGTCCTCTTCTCTTTTCTAGCTGAGAGTGCACCTGAATGATTAATGGAGGCTGGCAGTGCTGGTTAATGTCTGTGTATGGGTGTGTGTACTTGTTCTGTTTAAAGTGACATTATGTAAAATAATCATTCTGATGCAAGTGAAGTCAGGTGAATCTGTCAGTCCCACTCTGCTCCCAATATGTCTGTACGTGTTCCACTTTACGGACTACGTCACACACCACCAACTATTTCACTGATTCTGGAGAAACTGATTCATATTTTATGGAGAAAATGTTTTCTGCTTTTCCCTCTGTGAGATCAGAGCATTGGGGACTGATAGTATTTGTACCTCAGGCGTTTTGAGCAACTATGAAGAAGAGGTTTTGAGACACAGGGAATGCAAGGCATGGGAGTGGAACTGGTGTTGTGCCAGAACCGGAGCTGGGCAAGCAGCAATGTAACCGGGCTCAGCAGCATGTATGGACACAATGACAGAGGAGAAGAGAACGAAGAGGACAGTGATGGAAGAAGCTGCCAGACAAGAGTAAATGTGGGACTGACTTTTAGTGGTTGGTGAAAGCTTGGTGAAATAAAAGGCTGAAAGACAGACGGCGAGATGGGCTGACTAGTAAATAATATTAGCTGGCTGCTTGATAATAAGTAAATCCATGTGTACAGCTGTCTATATTTACGTCAGAAACACTCTGAAACTGGGAGCACCAAATCACAAAAATGCCATTATGCATGTAATGTTGCTTTAAGGCAACAAATTCCACTAATTAACTTTTGAAGAGGCACACCTGTTAATTGAATCCCATTCCAGGTGACGTCATCATAAGGCGCTAAATCTCCATAGTGTTGCTTTAATGAGACAATGTGGATAGTTTAGGTGCATGTGGCTCTCCATTATATTACAATGCAGTGATCTTACAATAATAAAGATGTCATCGGGGTCTCTGTTGAACCATTCCCAGCTTCATCACATTTAATGTAGTTCATCTGCTGCTTTACATCAGGGTTATAGTTTCACTCTCAGCTGAGGGAAATTCCCGTCATGCATGAACACCATGACATCAGCGCACAGCCCAGGTTGCATCAGTTGCTTAAAAAAACAGTCCAGTATTCCCAGAGCAGCGTTGTTCCCATAAAAATGTGTAGGTGTGGATGTGTGTGGATGTCTGTCTGTGTGTGTGTGTGTGTGAGAGAGAGAGAGAGACAGAGAGAGAGACAGAGAGAGATGGAGGGGGAGTTGGATTTGCGCAATCGGGTGTTACTGATGACCGGGTCGGTGTGATTGGTCACCTCTGCGTACGAGAGGATGCCCGTCAGCCCACAAGGTTGTGTGCTTTTTAAGTGCTGCGGGCAGAGGGCACGGCGTTCAGACACACACGCGCACACACACAGAGTCACAGATCAACCAAAGGGGGGGACCAGAAAAGAACAGAACAGGACCGAACCCAGCAACCCCGGACAGGAATTAAGAGAGAAAGAGGAGTGAGGACACACAGAGAGGAGTCATGACTCTGCCCATCGTGCGACAACTTTTCCTCCTATGTTTATTCTGGTTTCTCGGACCTTGGAACACAACAGGTGGGTCATCAGATTAAAATTGACCGACAGGTCATTGAAAACGAACACTAATTATACTAAAGAAATGATTTTTATGATTGTGAATCCAAATAACAAACAAACGTTATTGTAATTTGTTTTTTAAAGGAAATTTTTGTTCTCCTTGTTTTTGAATTCACTCTTTCATAGAAGTCGTAAATAATAGGTTCAGATCTTCCGTAGATCCTAGAAAAACACTTTATATGACAAATCTATCAGAGTTATTAAACATTATCAAGTTGAGTTTAAGTGAAATTGTCATTAAGTGTTTAATTGATCATTAAACTCAGATGATCTTTATGATCATCTAAAACTTTCTGCTGTGAAGATGAGTTTTTAACTCAAAGTACGCTGAGAATCGAGCATGAATTCAGAAATAAAATCCCTTCTTAATTTTATTGGTGGTCTCATTTGTTTGTCTCATCCCTTAAATTTCCCAACCACATTCCAATATTCCATTATTTATTAATACTTCATAAATGATTAATAAGGAGAAGAAATGGGCTGTCAGGTTGTAAAAACTGGTTGGTCTTTGGGGAAACAGTAGCTCTTTAATTCACACTTACTGGAAATGAGCTGCAGAGTGTGTGAACCAAAATCAATTTATCAACAGCTTATTAACGTTATGGCCACCGCAGACTGGATGATCACTGAAGGAAGGACTGGAGGCTCCTCCATGCTTTATAAATGCTGTTTAAATAAACCATACTTTGCAATAGTACATAAAGCACTAGAATTTCTGGTGTAATTACATATTACAAGGTGAGTAACTCATGGATTATTCTTTATCAGGTAACAAGGCATTTTAAAAGATCAAGGGTTTCTCATTTTGAAGTTATTTAAAATGTCAATTCAGTCTGGATACTGCGGTAGTCCACCTGTCTATCTGGGGTCTTCTGGACGCTGTGAGAAAATATACCTTAAACAGCTCATGCTAATGGCTTGTTACTGGCATGTAAAGAACATTATTTAATAAATATTTCAACATAAAGTATACTTCATGAGACAAAAGCAGCAATTATTTAAATCCTTTATGAAACCAATACAAGCATTAATGTCTAATGTAAAATATACTCAGTTACAGCAGATGTAACTCAAAGATTTGAATACTAATCATGTGCAAACAGCATTTTCATGTTGTAGTTGATCAAAGTAGAGATAAGATTAAAAATATTTCATATACTGCTTTGTAGTTGTGTATACAGATGCATTTATGATCATTTGTTTGTAAAATATGAATTGTAGCTTTCAAATAGAGTAAAAAATACTAAAGTAGTATAAAAATGAAGTACTGAAGGATCTAAAAAATAGACACACATATATATAAAACACATATACATGCACTACTTGAGTAAGTAAATGTGTTTCTTAGTTACTTGCCACCACTGTTACTTACAGAAAGCATCATTTCACTGACGTCCTCTAGTCAAAAGTTTGTGCTCTGTTGCTCACCACGCCCACAGAAACAGTGATGTCATGATGTACTGAGACATCAAAACTATAAAAATAACTTATATAGAATTATGTGGTGAGCAAAAAAGGGTGAACAAGGTAAAATGTGTTTTATATTTTAGATCTTTGATAACAGCTTTTCTGGCATTCTCTCATGAGGTCGTCATCTGGAATGCTTTTCATTGAATGGTTAATTCATGGGATTTCTAGCCTTCAGTGACACTGCGTAGAAATTTGTTGGAAGTTTGTACTTTAACTCCACTGTGGTAAATATGTTAGCTGCACACGTGTATCTGTGATGATTATATTGATATATATGATCAAAAACTAGCTAACAGACAAACATCTAGCAAATGTCCAAAACACCTGTGGTACAAACACCAACATTCCTGCAGTGCTCTGAGCTCACATTCCAGAAAGCCTGGCTAACAAACTGTGCTAACATTGGCAACATCGGCAGTTTACTTTACTGTCCATCAGAGACACCATTCATCTGATTACAAGTCAGTGTAGCATCAGCGTGATTTAAAATCTGTTGCTTTGTTGTCATAAACTGAATAGTCCTATGTGACTACTGTGGATCAATAGGTAAATGCAAAGAACAATCCTTCATTACTTTAAGACATGACAATCAGTCAATCTGGAAAATTTCAAGAACTACAAATGTAGAGATCAACAAGAAACACAAAGAATGGACATTAGACCAGTGGAAATCTGTACTTTGGTTTTAGTCAAATTTGAGATTTTTGGCTCCAAACATTGTGTCTCCATGAGACAAGGTGAACAGATTCTATCTGCATGTGTGGTTCCCACTGTGTAGCATGGAGGACAAGCTGTGATGGTGCTTTACTGATGATCTGTTGGTGTTGGTGAAGAAAGCATCCCACAAATTGTAGAATCTACACCTTTTTATTATTTCATAGATGTGATGTCTTCGGTGTGTGTCCAAACATTTGACTGGCACTCTCTATGTACTGCATACACTCTATATATACCCTAACGAATGTAAAATATATCAAAAATATTGAGGTTTCCTGTATGATATAACATATGTATTCACATGTGCTCTCACTCAGATGCCAGTCCGTTCGATCAGTGGGAAGACGGGATAGAACTAAGAAAGGTAAGAAGTCATTTTATATTCATACATGACTCCATTTGCACGTGTGATGTTTGAGCAGATAATATCATATTCTTTTCAGGTTCTGAAACTATTAGCATTAAGTAAAATTATTCATATGATAATTACCACCTGTGGTCCAGAAAATGATTTCTTTGGACCACAAAATGAGTTTGTACGTCACATTAATCCTCAGTAAGGAGAAAAAGAAATCGGGACTGTAAAGTTGGTAAAGTTAGGTGGAATTTTTGAGGAAAAATAAAAAATTCTATTATTATACTAGAAACTGCAGTAGCCAGTGTGTAGCATTCACTGTCCTTTATTCATTTGTTCATAATGAAGCGTTTTGTTTGTCTGTAGGTGCGAGGCATCCGAAGTGAGGATTTGAGTGACGTTTTGTGGGGAGACCAGAATGAGGCAAGTTAAAAGAAAGCACCAAAAACACTTCAAAGTAATTTTAAATACTACACTGTAGTATACTACTATACTACATAATACATTTTAGCCCTTTAAACATTCAGTTGGGGTGGCTAGTAGCGATTTAGCTTGTGTTAAATGTTCATTTAAGATATACAAAATAACACGTGAAGATTGTTTTTCAGGAACAGAATTATTGATATCTATGTTAAGTTGGAAGACAATGGTAAAGGCTGAGTAGTTGTAGATGTAGAGATGTCGATATCTTTAAATAGAATTGCAACTCGTCAGAATTATATCATGGACATGTTGGCTTGATACTCCAACCAGTCAAAGAGCTACGTTATTGATATCTACAATTACAGCTGCTCATTAAATCTTATGGCTTTCCATCCCTAATGTAATATACAGTCTTCCTAACATTTCTCAGGTATACCATCGCTGTCTAAATGAACTGTGACATCTTGATATAATTACTGTAAGCACAAGGCAACGTTAGCATTAACATCAAGAAAAATGGTTCTATTTGCGCTTGGTCATGGTCTGTTGTGTTATCAGCTCACATGCTCATGATGTAATGTTGTTTGGAACACTCTTTGTCAGGTTTGGTTAATACAGAACTCTAAAACATATTTTAAACTGATGCTGATCAAAACTTGAAAGCAGGTTCTGGATCACGGACAGCGTAAAACATGGACATAGTATCCGCAACGTCACCCACAGGTTTCTGAAGAGCTGTATTGAAGAGTGTGGTGCCTCTGCCTCCTCCTGAAAAATAAAAGACACACAAAAACTATTTTCACATAGTTTTTCAAGAACTTAGAAAAATAGAAACAGTGGAGAGAATAACATGTGTACACTACGTGTCTCTGCTGGAAGAGTGTGTGGTATCTGTCAGGGCATTTAATGAACTCATTGCGCTTACGTGACACTCCAAACAACACAATATAACATAATAGCACTATTAACTCTGTATGTGTGTGTGTGTGTGTTTTTTACGTTACTGTCATTAAACGGAAATTGTGTTTCCTCACAGGAGCAAGTCCAGAACGTTTTCAAAAGAGTAAGTATTTAAACTCAGCGCTGTTTATTTTCCATTTCTGATCTTTTCTTAGCAGCAGCTGAGTCCTTTTCTGATTTTCTCCTTCTTTCAGTTCCTGTTTCATTACTCAAAAGCACGCAACTCTGTTGGAGCTGTACAGCATGAGGTGAGCAGAGGAACAAGTGATGGGGGCACCTTTCTGATTCATTACATCTCTAAAGAGTTTTTGTCAATTTTTTAATCACTGTTGGTCATTTTGTTTGGTCATAAATGGCAACAAATGTTTAAAAAATAGATAATGCCATTGCTGATTTGAACGCTGTTTGTTCACTCTGAGAGTTGACACTTAAAAAATGACCAGTTGCACATATTGCATTAATGTGAGTGATTCCTGGGGAATCGTCTTTATAATAGACTGCTTCTGTTTTTATAAGAGATATATGATAACACTCCATCTCTGCTTTGGCTCCTCTCTGAGTTAACTCTTCTGTCCTCCTCCAGTCTCACTCAGTTCATCCTTTGATGCGACTTTCCCCGAAGCTTTCCCAGAGGAGAAATAAGAAGGTGGTACTTTTGGTAAGTACAATAATAAAACTGCAATGTTAGAGGATAGTGTGGACATACTTACAGTGCATAAAACAGGAAACACTGAGGTGAAACTGAACATTTACATTCAAGTCACTAAGTTAGGATGTGTAGAAAGCCTGTTCTCTACAGGATAAGTTCAGCTCTAAGTTGTAATAAGTTGATTTTCTCCACTAAACCACAACACAGAAAAGCTCAGAGAAGTACCATTATCACGGAAAACATGATAACCAATGTCTTTACGATTCGCAGTATTAATAAAACATTCTCATTCACATTCTCAAACTGTGTTGTGTACTAAACTCCACAGTGTGTGAATAAGTGTTGGAGGGTTAAAGAGGATTTTATCCAGTTTTTAAATGACAAAAAATAAAGATTAGAGTTTAGTTAACAAACTCAAATAGGAGGACTAGATGTTTTGTCAGGAAGCTTCCTAGTAAGGGGGTTAGGAGAGCCAGTGATTAGGAAAGATGGTGTAAATCACATTCCTGTTCAGGTTCAGTTACTGCTGACACTGACTTTTCTCTTTCCTCTTAATGAAACAGAAGATTCGAGGTCTGCCGGAGGGGATGCTGTAGAAGAAAAATGTACGAGAAAAAACAAACAAAAAAAGAAAAATCAGACTCAACAGACGAGCAGCAGCAGTCAGCGACGGGTGGAGCGACGCACAGCAGTGTCTATAGATAAACACTTTATATTAACAGAAAATAAATTATTGTACAGATGGGAAAAAAGCAGAACTGCACTGCCATGGCTGCCATGTTTCTTCCTGCTTCCAGATGTCAATTGGTGTGAGTCAGTGTGAACCATTCAAACTGTTACACAAGACATGGGCGTCACAGAATAATAAGAAAACACTCTGAATGATCTCTTAGAGTTCTTTATAACCAACAGTTGACCCAGATTGTTAAAAACAAAAACAAGAACTTAAGAAAAAAACTGGCACAGAATGTGGCAGAGACGTGAACTCACATTTAATTTAACAGATTTAAATGTACATGTACATTTTGTGACCTCATTATCATGAGACGTAATAAAAAAGTTAAAATCTGTCTTTGATGCCTTTGTAAAGACTCAGTTGGACGTGTTCAAACTGTCCCCACCTTCCCCACAGAGATACAGGAGGCTGGTCACAGGTTAGACACTCTCCAGCCAAGTGTCCTGTCCAAGTGAGCAGGCCTGAGCTGTGTATGAGAGCGCCACAGACGTGGTCAAAATATGAAATGTAGAGGCTGATAAAGGAGATGCCGTCCCTTCTCTGTTCCTGCTCAAAACATCACCAGATGCTTCAAGTTCCTCTCAGTGTTTCTTGCATAGACGGCCTCTGTGGTTTGGAGTGATTGGCATTTAGTTTTCTTTCTAATAGTCCTCGTCCTCAGAGTCACTGTCCTTTTGTGTAGGAAGTGAACATCTGATCGAAGACATTAACTTGTCTTCGATTTGCTTCTTGGGGTTTTCCTCCAGGTCTGTCTTCACTGCTCCGCTCTCTGATAACCTCCACTCCAGCTCTGAGTGAGACAAAGGACAAACACGTCACTCATAAATACCATGACATGTACAGGATGTGAATCAATGTCACCACAAACTGCAGCTTCCAAAATGGCTTTTAAAACACTCTGAACAAAGAGGCAGGGAATTTACACGAGGTACTTATCCATAGTGTATTACCTACAGTTCACTGCTTTACTTTGCCATCAGACAGACAGAAGAAGACTGAAGTTCATACTGATCTGTGCTCTTTTTCAAAGCCTCCAGGAGCACACAGTTTAGTTAGTTTGGGCTATTGTGTGACTTTGGTGATTTAACATAGTTCAGATCCAAACTAATGCTAGCTGCTGAGGATCAACACTGCATTAGAAAAACCACTAGTGTGCTGCAAACTAAGATTATGTTATGAATGAAGGCTGGTGGTCTGGGAGAGAGAGAGAGAGAGAGACAAAACTACTCCATCCTCCTGTCAGAGGGCTGTCTGACAACGAGGTAAGGCGGTGAAACATGTAGACTGAGTCTACTTAGACTAAAATACATTTTGTTCCACAGCAGTACATTCCTTAGCTTCCATGCTGCTTCTCCAAACTGTAGAACCATCTTTAACCTTCAGACAAAGCAGACTGTTTGCCAGGCATGTTGTTTAGATATATATTTGATAAAGTGGTAAATGAGTGTGAAATGATCTAGTGACAATGCAGAACTGATCAATGCCTCATGGATCTGTTGTAGATGGTTCTACTGTCCACAATGATTCAGCGTTTACAGCTAAACTAAAACTGCAGCAATTAAAAGATGAAAATGTGACTCAACAAAAATGAAAAGCAAAGATAACACACTAACCTGACACTTCAGGTGCTATTTGTCTGTATACAGTTCATCTCTTACCTTCCACTTTGAGGTTCATGCCTCCGAAGACGAGCGGGCCGATGAACTGGGCCTTCATCTCTCCCTCATAGTAGACAAAGATGGTGGGCAGGTTGCGGTCTGGGTAGTTGGGGATGCAGGTGGTTGATATGGACTTGAGAAACTTGGTCTGAGGGAACTTCCTGGCCAACGTGTTTAGGTGCTGATTGATGAGGGCACACAGAGGGATGCTGGGAAAGGAGAGACCCGTTAGTGCTGTGAGTGTCAGGATGAGAGTCAAAGCTGAACACAGAGGTCTTCAAATGTCTGTAACAAGATGCTCACTCCATAATGAAATCATTCAAAGAAGCACAGCAAATACATTTAAGAAGCTGGAGCCGGGGCGACCTACCCCTGTTTGTAGAGGTGGAGCACCACCCAAATGCCGTCTCCAGCCTTGTTGACCTCCTTGATGTAGTCCTGCCCCGAGATTTCTCCAATCTCCCCAAATACATTCTTCATCTGAGTCGCCTTCCACTCTGCAAGACGCTTCTGTCTGCAAGGAGACGCAACACACACACACACACACACACATCAGTGTACAGTCTGCATTACAGAAGCTTCATTGCAACATGACACTTACATTACATTGATTTGGAGTGACAATTCTAACCAGAGCCTGCATTTATCATTATGAAGGCTCATTTCATATTTATATATAAATTCATATTTTCCTTATTGAGCCACTGGCTAAATGCTGCATGCTAAATTGTCCTAGCCACTGTGGTGACGTCTCCACTCACCTGTACATCTCAATGGCAGCCTCATCCTCTTCACTGAACTCGTCCTCGTTCTCCTCCAGTTCTTCCAGTGTCATGTCCTCATACGTTTTAACTGTTCAGAGAAACAACAACAGTCACATCAGCTGACCTGCAAGTGGCCTAACCTTCAGTCATGAGCTGAATGGGCTCAAATCACACTACACTGCACTCTTCGTGACTGTCTTTGTCCATCGACAAATAAAATCCAACCTGTGAGTTGAAAACACATAAAGCTACAAAGAAAGACTAATACTTATACTTACCAACAGACTGCTGTTGTAAGGCCAGCTCCTCCTCTTCATCTTCTTTAGGGACCTCTTTAGGAGGAAGAATGCCTTTCTTCCTCAGGATATCATTCCACTCTGTGTCTTCATTTGGGTCCTGAGGAGAAAACGCACCATGCATACAGGTACAGTTACTCTGTCATCTCTCTGGCAGTCTCAAAAATGATGTTTGTTAGTGAACCAAATAACAATTTCCAATTTTTGTGCAAACCAAAGTTTACCAACTCTAATACATTAGAATTTAATGTGTTAGCTTTCCTAAGCAGACCATGAGCCGCGCTTTAAAACAGGTCAGGATGGGTTTTTACAAGTGTAAAAATGCATCAAGCTTTAGAAGAAGAGATACTTTTATTAATTATTGGGGGAAATTTTTTTCTCACTCAAATTTACACGCATTTAACCCAAAATACACACACACACACACACATTTATGTACACGTGGTTCACAAGCAAATGTTGAGAGAGACATGGTGGAGTGATGGGCACCCACCCAGAGCAGCACCCTGCGAGCAGTTTAGAGGTTGTTGGATGCCTTGCTCAAGGGCGAACTGGCACCTCTCCAGCTACCAGTCCCCCTTCCATACTTTGTTCCATACTGGACTTGAACCGGGCACCCTCACTATAGTTTGGCCAGAAAATGAATGTGAAGATTTCCTGCTCTGCTGAAGTGGATACACTGAGTTTACTTTGAGTTATCCCCATTGAGCCTGGAGTCTTTGAAATAACCTCAGGTGTTACCAATGATATATTAATGTGCCAGAGAGCCAACACACACCGCAGCAGCACCCCGTTTGACCTGAACGGACCTTCATTAGTATGATCGGTAACACCTGAGTTGACCCTACTAGTTATCAACATGGCTGCTGTGAAAAAGGAGTCTGAGTCTGAGCTGAACATCTGCGCCATCATTTTGTCATTTAGATGATTCATCCGTTTTCCAAACAGGTAACTACCAAATATTTGGGGTCAAATAAAATTACAGTTAAATCACTGTCTACCGACTGACCCTGTTATCACAGGTCGCCTTTTCTGTCTCTGTCAGCTTTTAGCACTCAGCTGGCTAACAGTGAAGCTAACAGTTAAACGCCCAGTTAACTTTGACTTTGTCTCTCTGAAGTGAACCCAACACACAGCGCCGACATCGACCCGCGTTAAATCACCTCATACACCAGCGTTAAAGCGTTTAATAAAGCTTCACCAACCTGCATTATGACAGCTGAAGGTAAAACGTTGAAGTCTGCTCTGAATCACACCACCGCTCTCCACCCAGACACGGAAACAGAAGGACCGCCGACGGACCGACTCCGACAGGAACTAAAGTCCATGGCTGTCTGAAACAAGAGCACAATACGTAAAGGGTTGAAATAAAATCACTTTAACTGAACCTGTACTAAGTAAAGCACAGACTGTGTGTGTTTTATTTTTTATATGTTGCTACTGCGCGGTAATTCGCCTGGGAATACACGCCTTAGGAGTCGGACAATAATAAAAGTGAGACAAACTTCCGTTTGAGGCTCAATATGACCATAAAAGGAGTGCGAGCGCAGCATTCCATTTGTAGCCTAAACAGGTGCTGTTACCACACACACACACACACACACACACACACCCCTCTCTAAAATTAAACAGGTCTATTTAGTCTGTATCCAAAAAAAAATCTCCATGACGACTAACACGATGGGAGGCTGTTTGAAATAAACAACATATTCGTGCTATATCAGATCTTATCATCAGTTTATAAATGTACTCTTACTGTGAATTAGCTTATCTCATTCTGTAAGTGGACAGACTCCAGTAAGTGCTGATAAAGTCTACACAGTCCATCGTCTTTAGTATTATTAGCACAAATACAAAAATATCAGTCGCATAAATTTAATGGAGTGATGGCCCGTTAAGTATCTCACATTGCAAATGTTGAATTAAAATAATAAGTTCTGCAGCTGTAACATTTTATCAGCAGCATATAAAGAAGCAGGCCCTCAGCAAAAATGAGGTCTGAGGGGCCAGGCAGTGTTATTACAGTGACGTAAAGGTGGTTGTTTAAAGATGGAGTTTAAGTTGCAATGTGTACAAAACACACACAGATGTATGTGTGGGGTCAGGTCAACATGGGCCCCAACAGCATTTTATTTTTGATCTGGGGTCCTTTAATGGTTTTATTCAGACACACCAGAGCCTCACAGCCAGCGTGATGGTGAGGATTTATTCCAGGACAATAGGGGCTCTGATGTCTTTGTGTTTATGCCCCCCATAATGTGTGTAAGAACCACTCTTTAATTACAGCAGAGTTCATTTTATTTTGAAATTTTAACATGCCCCTGAAAACACATTTCATTTGATTTTCATCCTTTTTTCAGAGGCAGCCGTGAAATGACAGATTTAAAATCAGGTCAGGTTCTAATCTCGTGCTGTAAATCAGTCTGTTCTTGTTATGGTAATGATGAATGGACTGAGTGCATACAATAAGCCTTTGTGTGATCATTATCTTACTGAGCACCTGAACGTCGTATCGGTTCAACAGCCAATCACAGGACGGCCAGTGACTCTTAGCCGGAAACTGGCGGAAGGGAAAGTTGGTGAAATGCGGAAGAGAGAGAAAATAGAACGAAGAGCTCTCACTCTGTCCTGATTTTCACGATCCATTGAGGATGAATGATTGTTAGTTTTGTAGCCATTATAAATATCGTGTTTATGAAACAAAATGAGCTCTAAGTTCATCTTTGCTGTCGTTTGTTTATATACTTCATTTAGGAGTGTAGCGTCTTTCAATATTTAATTATGATGATAGAAATATTAGACCATGAAGATTCAGCTCATTTGTCCCTGCGTCAGATCTCTGAAGGTGTATTCTTAGAACACTACAGGGGGCAATGTTCAAATCTTAGGGGCTTTAAATTCATGCACACCAGTCTTTGATATAAACATTCCAGTTATATTTAAAGTGTAACTAAACCCCCAAATTCTGCTTGCCCCCTGTCTCTCTTTAAAAAAAAAAAAAAACAACATATACATATGTGTGTATCTATCTATAGACACTGTATACTGATAGTGCAGTGGTGCAGGTGGTGGAATAAATGGTTTCTGCAAGTGTTTGTGTTCTGTACATGAAGTAGGTGGATATGACAGTATATAGATATTACACAATTATAATGAGCATTATAAATATGTCACTTTAGTTTGTGACACAGGAGGTCTGAGTGACAGACTGCTCTACAGGAATAGTATTCAGAGCTAACAGACATACATGTGTTTTAATGTCAGCGTTAGCTGAGCGTCCGCAGCTCAGAGAGGCAGAGCCTAGCAGTCATGAGCAGCCTCTGCCAGCTCTCTGCGTTTGTGCTGGACACACACACTCACTGAAGTGACAAGTGTTATAACGGAACCGTCTCACAGCTATGCAGCAGGTCACGGTCTGCAGAGTCAGGGCACGGGAAAGAGGAGGTGATTGGTGACGAAAGCTGGCACCGTATGCCACCTGCCTCCAGAGTCAGCCAATAGTGAAATTTAAATGCAATAGCCACTTGTCCACCAGTAGAGGGAGGTAGCTACGCATATGTATCACACAACATGTGAAATGCTTTACACTAAACTGTCAAGGTTTGGACCTGAATCAATCAATAAGAATATCCACACACACTGGTTTACAGCTGAAAACAAGTGTTTTGACGGTAAGTTTCAGAAGAAGTTAAGAAGTTTCACTTCTACTGCCATGCCACAGCTAGTCAGTGCACCTTAATAACCTGCAGTCAGTTATGGGCTTTTGTTATATTTATCTTCTTTACGTGTGGACAACTTGAATGAGGTCTTCAGATTCTGTTTGTGATTTCTTTTTCTCTTACTATGAGTGAAAACGTGTGTGTGTTACAGTTATATAGATAAGATTACACTTCAAGTGCCAAAAAGAAGAAACCTTACAATCCTCTGTGAAAACAGATTATTATTATTATTATTATTTATCATCGGACTGAGAGGTTATTGAGAGGGTTTTGTGCCAGTATAAAGACCAAAAGCTTTTATTGTGATTAATATGTGAAATAATAATAATAAAAATATTGATTCATTAAAGGATGTTAGAGTACGGAAGCTCATTGCTGCCACACAGAAAAAAACAAGAAATGTAACAGTGATAATAACGTGAAATTATTAAATGTGGCGTGGCAGCAATACGATTCTGTATAAACACGTTATAGAATATGCACAGAAAATTTATCTTCACGCAGCAAAACCGTGGGAGCACGGTTTCACTGCAGAGTGAGACCTCGCCTCACACAGACGATCTCGTACAGTGTGTACAGCTGCTGCAAATCGGGCGTGAGGGAGCAGACGTGAGGCGAGGAAGTCCGAAGCCTGCAGCTGTCGGGAGCGCAGGAGAACCATGGACAACCAGCCTGAGAGCCCGCCGCTGTAGGCTCGATCAGGCCGCTCCCGAGCCGGAGGACAGGCAGAGAAAACTTTAGATTCTCCCGCCGCAAAGAGCCGAGACGGCGGAGGGCTTCCCTCCGGTCCCCTCCCTGCTGGAAGATATGTGGCTGAATCCGGAGGAAGTTCTGCTGAAAAACGCTCTGAAGCTCTGGGTGACCGAGAGGAGCAACGACTTCTTCCTCCTGCAGAGGAGGAGAGGCCACGGAGAGCCGACAGGCAGGATCACAGGTAAAGAACAGCCACCACACACATAACAAGAACAGGAGAGGCCACGCAGGTAAACACTGACAGCACTGGAGGAGCCAGAGGAACACAGCTGTCAGCACAACAAGAACAGGAAAGACCACAGGGGTAAACAAAGGGGGGTGCCCAGGGGTGTGTGTCCGAGAAGTGCGGATTAAAGAGTTAACCTGATCTGTTAAACCCAAAAATTCAGAGAAAGCCTGGATTATTCCAGTCACCGGGTTCACAGGAAAGTCCCTGTTCCAGGTCCTCCAGTCTGTGTGTGTGTTACTATGGCAACCGATGCCTTTAAGCAGACCTTATAATTATATGGCAGGTTAACTTGATCTTAACCACTGGACCCAAATGAAGTTTCAGGCTCCAGCTCACAGAACTATGCCGAGGTCAGACCATAGGCAACAACCACAACACAGTGTTCTCAC
This sequence comes from Nibea coibor, assembly GCA_023373845.1. NCBI lineage: Eukaryota > Metazoa > Chordata > Actinopteri > Sciaenidae > Nibea > Nibea coibor. Next base: position 3,781,676 of record CM041724.1, read on the forward strand.
TTCCTCTACAGAAAAACATACGGGCAGCAGAGCCAAGGTGAGAAACAGAGTGTGGACCCCTTAAAAACTCCTTTGTAGAGGAAGAGGACATCAGCATTAGACCAGAGTTAACTAGACTTTATTACTGACTTCATTCTGACAGCACTCTTCAGTGTCAGACCTCTCTACCTGTTTAGTGTCATCAGTGTTATCTGTGTGATTTTAATCGACCTGATTGTGTTTGAGCTTTGAGATAACTAACGTATGTCATGGCTTCAGTCTGAATCAGCTTTTTAGTTATTTAAATCAATAATTTAAATTAGACCATCTGGCCTCAGTGCGCTGCATTATGTGCTGCTCATATCACACCGTGCAGCTTATTGTTTTAAAGAAGAATTCCGAAATGGAAATACAATGACAGTACAGTAACAGACACAGGAAGAGCAAACTGCTTGAAAACCACACTCTGAAACACACTTTAAACACACTTTAACTATATAAAGTTGTGTAGGTAACCTTTCCGAGATGTATGTACATTTTGAGTCTAATATTCTACAGAGGACAGTAAACACAGGATCAGTGTTCATGAGTGCAGACACACTCTGGTCTGAAGGATCAGAGTCAGTTTTTTATGAGATGTTGAAAATGCTGCTATCACTGTTTGAATCCTGCCCAACAGGTTCTGTCCCGGTGTGTGCTCATTATCATACACATTTGTGACCACATGCTCGTCGCAGCTGTAGCCAGCGTGACCGCTTCCCACCGCTGAGAGCTGCAGCTTTCATCACGATGGCCTGTTCGCTGCTTCCTCTGCCTGCTTCCTCTGTGTTCTTTGTGTGTGTTCGACAGGCTTCGCTGACATGCTGGCAGCCGCCTGCTCGGTAGATTTATGCGAAGAATGACACCGTTAAACCAGTTCACACAGCGCCGTCTCTACGCTCTCTCCTTCCCTGTGGAGAAACTCGGTCAGGTCTCTTTCTCGTGGAACAGAATAGTAGGAACTTCCTGGCTGGGGGGTTACTTTGTGTATGTGTTTGTTCCCGCTGTTCCCATAGCGAGAGGAGGGTCAAGGGTCAAGTCCTGTTGTCACGTCGTTTAACATTAACTTATCCAATGACCTTCACCACACAGACAGGGAGGAAACGGCACGTAGCAGGGCTGTCTATTTTATGGTTCATAGCTGACGTTTCCATTTATAAAGATGAAAGCAGAAACTGAAATTCGGTGTGATCTCAGTGGTGTGAACACACACACACACTCTCTATCCCTTATCACACCAGGGATGAACAGAATTTCTGAGAAGGGCTGGGCACCTAAACATCTGCAGCTGATCAGCCCCTTCATACCCAAATACTTTCCTCACAGAGACTGTGGCTTGTCTTTCAATCTTTCTGTATTTATAATCAACTCCAACACCAGTCTGACCGGTTAATTTAACGCGCTGAGATACAGCAACAGGAGAGAAAGACGTGCAAATAACTGAGTTTGATGAATTCAGGAGCAAACGGGCGTTACGGTCTTGTAAAAAAGCAGCTCTCTGTTTTGCTCCCATAAAGGTCGACTGGAGCCTCCGTGTCTCCACAGTGGTAATCCCTCACAATGTGTCTGTTGCAAGAGAAAGCCTGATGATTCATATCGACTCTCTTTTTCTGGAGGGTTTACTGCTGTAAACTCCTTTGGGGCTTTGTGGCGACAGACGGATGGTTTTGTGTTGCCGGGATGCGGGGTTCGCAGCCCGAGGCAGGTCGACTCTGACTCTAAGATGTGGTTTACACTTGGCGGAGAGCCAGAGCTGTCTGCTGGAGGAGACCTTATCTTTACACCTCTCCACCTGCTCAGGGCTCCGCCAAAGGGTGCTTTTTGTGGGATGTAGTACGTCTGGATGGAGGCTTGTGGGAGATGATTGTATGCTGATGTTCAGCGTGATACATGCCTTAGATGAACAGAAACATCCTTTAAAAAAAAAAACATTCGTGTTCAGTTTTATGAAACACCCTCAGGTTTGGGCGCTCTTTTTGGCAGAGTGAGGGCCTGCCCTCTTGCACTCTTGTGCAAATCTACAATGTTTAATAATTCATAAATTGTAGATGTTGATAATCTGAAGATGAATGAACATTTTCACACATATATAGATATAAATATAGATTATGTATTAGTTGACATGTTCCTATTGGGCCTTGTTCAGATTTTGATGATGGCATGTCAGTATGAGTCGATTATGTTTTTATGTATGTGTATTTGTTTTGTATTGGACATATTCATGTTGTACAGATAAGTTTGGTGTTTACTGTGAACAAAATGATGTCATTTACAAAACATGACGAGTGTGTAGCTGCTGCCTCAGCTGGGCCCTCCTGAAAAAGTTCAGACTTGTGACCATATGTCTTCATGTTGGGTAAGTTTTTGTGGGTGCTTTCAAGAGCACACCCAGTCATTGCTGTTTATCTGAATTCAAAACAATCTGCTGTGAAACACAGTCAACACCAATGTGTTATTTCACATTTTAAACCTGACCCTTCAGCAAATCCTGTTATGGCGGTGATTGAACATGTTTTTTTTACTTTGTTGTTTAAAAATGACAAATCAGCTGTGTTGTTGTTTTGGTATGTTTCTGTTTTTTTTATGTTTCCTATGGCAGAATATTAACTGCCTTGACGTGTTTTTTTGCAGAGGAAATGTAGAATTAAAGCACCACCAAGAGAGTTGCTATTGGAGGAGCGTGACTCAGATTAGCCATAGTTTACAAAGATGAAGACGTGATGACGGACGCCTGATCAGACAGAGGTTCAGCCTGTTCACAGAGTGTGGATATGTGTGTTTTCTAGTCTGCTTCTATTTGCTTGATGAGTAAAATGCATGAAGTCACTGTTGGTTCACATCTGTGGGGTTGATTGCAGCTGCAGAGAGCTTCCTCTGAACAGATTTTCTGCTGGATTTCAGTATATAACTGAACAGACTGTCTGACTTGAGTTTATTACCCTCTTGTTTATATAATGAGATCCTCTTGTATTTAACTGAGACTCATCTAAGCTGTGATAAGCTTTGTTCTTTCCTCTCTGCAGTGCTGCTTCTGTCTTAAGTACCTGTTTTCGCTGCTCTCTGTGGTTCTGTATTTAATGTAATAATGACATCAGGTGTCCTTTTCTTGAATAAGTCCAATGTACAGTCACTACTACTGATATTGATGCTGATAATAATTGCATTATAATGCTGTAAAAGTATTTGTATAACTTCTATTAATTAACTCAATTTTAACACTCAAATACAGAATAACTAAAACAAATGGCAATAAAATGTTAATTATCTGTAACTTTAAGCCTTAATATAATGTGAACAGGTGAGTTGTATATATATTCACCCTCAGTACAGTTGTCATGAATGGGGAAATTAGCTATAGAGACCAAAACTGTTTTTGTACCAGGCTGTAAACATGTTTATTTCTGCTGTGAACGTTGGACATTTGAACATGGGGACTTATGGAGACTGACTCCTGCTATAACCAGCCTCAAGTGGACATTTGAGGAACTGCAGTTTTTGGCACTTTCACACTGGCTTCACTTCACAGCTACGGACGCACAAAAGTGTGTTGTGCTTTGTGAAGGGTTAAAAAGGGACCAAGTTAATATGAAGGTCGCTGCTGTATGACTGCATATCAAATTGTCTTGTCTCTTATTCAACTGAAAGATTGAGAAATATAAGTGACTTTGTCTAAAAAAGTAGTCAGTACTTTTTACCTTTGTTTGGTGATTTTCATGTTGCATTGTTGGGTAATTTAAGCCCACAATGTCAATGCATTGTGCCACAATGCATCACAATGTCTCTGGAATATGTTTGCATCTTTTCAACTCCAGTCTGAAAACTATTTGTCCAACATTCTGTTATCAATTATTATTTAAAAAGTTAAAAATAAATACATGACAATTACAATAAAGAATAAATACATAGTTTAAAAATCGTCAGTGGTAAGGAAGTGTAACGCCTCGTCCTCTCCTCTGTCTGTCTTCTCTTGTGCCTCCAGTCCAGAGCTCCTGCCTGCTTTAAACCCGGTGCTGTATTTCTGTCATGCAGCTGTGAAATATTGCAGCCGGTGTATGAACTTTTCACCTCTGTGTTGTTTGCGAGGCACGCAAAGAGAGGGACTGTAATGACATTCATCATGCTGCTGGCCATATTAACAATAGTGAGGGTGCGTTTTTCGGTTGTGCATAGACTGCGTAAACATGGACGCCGTACATCACCCACGGGTTTCTAAAGAGCCGCACGGTGTGGTGGCTCTGGACGTCGCCATCTTGGCAGTCCTGCCTCTGCGTCTCACTGCTTATCTAAAGGTGGCCAAAGGTGTGAAGCGTGGGTGCAGCTGAGGCGGGCTGAATGAAGCCTGCATGCCCAAACAAGCTCCCACCTGTCAATCAAAACAGCCGCTCTCATTTTTACATGTAATAGTCAGGTCAACTCAGGGTCAGTTCCGTTTATTGCAGCAGAGGCTTTCCAGTGCACCAACATGTACCACAGCAGCACCCTGACTCTGTTGAAAAAGGTCAATTCTGTGTAACTTTAAGCCTTAATATCATTTGAACAGGTGAGTTCTAGAGAAATTCATCTTCAGTACACTTGCACTGAAGATGAACAGGGAAATTAGCTAGAAGATTTTAATGTAAGGGCTCATGGAGAAGTAGTCAGTACTTTTGTCGGGACCTTGTTTGCTGGTTCATGTTGCATTGTTGGCTAATTTGAGTCCACATTGCTGCTCAGGCTATTCAGACAGCACTACAAAACAAGTGAACAGTGGCTATTAAAAATATCACGGCTGCCTGAGCCTCTGTCTCAAATATATTTGCATCATTTCAGCTCTAGTCTGCTTCGCTGTGTTTCATTGTCTCTGCAGGTCTGCTGGTAGGGGCGCTGGACACAGTGCTGGACTCCAATGCCAGGGTCACACCCTTCCGCATCCTTCTCCAGGTTCCCGGCTCCCAGATCAGCTGGGTAATTGCTAGCGGTGAGCTGAACCATCAACTACCTTCCTCTTCTATGTTTTTCTGTATTCGACAGGTTACAGTTGTTTAACTCCCTCTTGGATTTTGTCTTCTTGTCTGTCAGGAGCTGCCATAGAGGAGGTGAACAAGCACTGGGATTGGCTAATCCACAACTTGCTTCACTCTCTGTCTGTGTTTGAGAACAAAGAGGATGTTGCCAGCTTTGTCAAAGGAAAAGTCAAGGTGTGAAACGTGCCAGTGCTGCCTTTGAATCCCGACAGAGGATGATTTTAGATTTGAGATGTGTTGACACAGCTTTTCTGTGGGTTTTAAAAGGATTGATGGTATTTGTTGGATCAAAGTAAAACATCCCTCCTCTGTAGGGCCTCATTGCTGAGGAGGTTCGGGGTCGCCAGGCCGCTCAGGAGGAGGATCCAGAAAAGTTCAGGGAGGCACTGCTGAAGTTCGAGTTGCACTTTGGCCTCCCGTCGTCGGAGAAACTGGTGACGTACTACTCCTGCTGCTGCTGGAAGGGCCGCGTGCCTCGACAGGGCTTCCTCTACCTCAGCATCAACCACATGTCCTTCTACTCCTTCCTGCTCGGGAAGGAAGGTCTGTACACCAAAGTGAGGGCTCTGGTTTTCAGGGAGTCACTCCCCTCCAATTTATTCATGTTTACTCTCAATGTACATCTTCAGTTATGCTACTGCCCAGGCTTAAATAAAGATTTAGTCATTCATCTGACAGTTTTATCCAAAGCAAAAGTTTTGAGATTTATCATGTCCAGTTGTTGGTAGTGTTGGAGAGGAGGTCCTCTCTGAAGAGCTGGAGGTCTTCAGGAGGTTTTTGAAGGTAGAGAGAGATGCCCCTGATCTGGTAGGAACTGGTAGGACGTTCCACCAGCGGAGAGCAACAGATAGGTAGTGATGGTAGGACTAATAGATTGATGTAAGTTTGTTGGCATAGTGGACATGCAGTAAGACCGCTACACGTCGCAGTGTTGGTGGTGTCCTTAAGCGGAGGAGACAGGTGGAGAGCGAGCTGCTGATTGGCGACACTTTACCTGTGAAAAATGAGGCATAAGGTAGGAGGGCTGGTAGAAGCAACTCTTTTGAGAAACAAATGCTTCATAAAATTGCTTGTTTGTGGGTACATTATGAGTTTCATTGGTCACTCAGAGAGAAATATGGCATGAAGCGTCCTTTCAGACTCCTGCAGAATGATCCACTCTTCACAGCTTCACGTAATTCTCACTTCCCTTGAGAAACCACGAATATGTGGAAATACCTGATACACACAGTAGAAAAAATAATCATATCTATCAGAATAACTAGGTATGTTGTTGTTGAGTCTACTGTAAAAATTAGACCAATCTATTTGTGCGCTTTATTATGACTTCATCTATTCATCCTGCAGCACAGTGTGGGCAAATAATCTTTCCACTACAACACTACAACACTTTGCCAGAAGTAAGACCCACTCACATACATATATAGACACGGATAGGAATGTTTTCTGAATATGTAGTCATATCCTGCACATCTTATTTTAAAACTACTTCACGTTAACTCGACCAGACAGTCGCACAGTCTTTGTGCAATCTGCTGCTAATGCTGTTTTTGATTGCGGCAACGACTGTAAATGGTTGACGGAGCTCTCAAGTAGAGTTAGTGAAACGGCACACTGTGTCGTGTATCAGGAGTGAGTCACTGCGCAGGTGAAACTTAACTTAAAACAAACTTTAAAATAGGTAAAGAAAGGCAACATGTGCGTCACAAACTGGAAGATTATTGCTGCATAAATGTTTCATGCAGCTGGAGTTTCACAAACTTCCCACTGTCACTTGCAAATGAATTATGGAAAGTTTGTAGTATTTGTTAGAAAGGTTTCACGTAAATATGCTCAACTAATGACCATACCTGTTCCACAGGTCTGTTGGTCACTGCAACTTAAGAAACTCAAATGTTTTACTCTCTTCTTCCTCCCCTCAGTCAAATTTGTGACTCCCTGGGCGGAGATGACACGGTTGGAGCGGGTCTCCACCGGTCTGATGACAGAGGCGATCCGGGTCGGCACGCGGCAGCGGCAGAGGGAATTCTCCATGTTCCTGAATCTGGACGAGGCGTTCGGGGTCATAGGTCAGCTGGCTGACATTGCCCTCAGGCGGCTGCTGGACAGCGAAGGCCTGGAGCTGGACCGAGTCCTGCAGCAGCCCACACGCATCACCAAGAGGTCAGACACCTTCACTGCTTCCTCACCTCCACACATCTGGCCACTCACAGAGGAGTAGGGGGATTACCAAGTAATAAATAAGTAATAACACCCAACCTGCAGTTCTACAGAAGCATATGATGAGCTGAAAGGCCTTGTTTGTGCTGTGTGTTCACTGCTCAACTGCACAAACAACACTGTGTGTCACACTTTGTGTTGCGTTTGTCCTCAGACATCACTGTATGCTCTACAGTGTGAAACCTCAAAACTAAACACAGGAAGTCGACCGCCTCCGAGCGACAGGACAGATGTAAGACCTGTTAATAGCAAATGTATTTTTATATGCGCAGTACCTGATGTTGATCTTTGAGCACGCGCAGGCGAAGAGATGAGCAATGAAAAAAGAGAAGCAGAAATAGAAAGTAAACACTTTAAAAACCCCGTAGAGTCCAGGGCGAAGAGAAAAGAGAAGAAGAAGGAAGGAAGTCACCGTGTGAAATGAAGGAAGTTATAAATAAATATAATATGACATATAATAAAATGAAGGCGATAAAATATAGAAACAGCCAGATGAAGATGGCTGGCAATAAAGCTCTCAATGCCTGCGTAGAAGTTCATCATGGTGGACTCCCTTCTTTCCCTTCTTCATCAGCTGATCATGCAGAACATGAATAGTTCGCCACTTTACTTCAGAATACATTTTATCTGCAGACACTCGCCGCGCGTCATTCAGCTCACCGTGATGTGGCTTGGTTATAGAATGATGAGTGCAACATTTTGAAAACATCCAAAGAAAGCTCCTGACTTTCACGTGTTTTTGTTCAAACCACAAACTGGCATCTAGTCAAGCGGGTCAGTGTGCCTCCTCTCTTGGCAGCCTGGAGGCAGAGCCCCCATATGTCTTACAGTTTAGACTACAATAATATTGAAGAGCTCAGAGCTGGAAAGGAATGAGCTGGTGTATTTCTTTAACCAGAAGTGGTTTTGTTGTTTTCACAAAGGCTAACCAAACATCTTTAAAATGCAACGCGAGTGTCCTCACTGCAGATCTGAGGTCTGTTTTTTTTTAAACCACCAGACGAAGGAGTAGAGAGCAAAGAGTAGAAAGTAAAGTAAAACCTATGTCAGCAGTGATGCAGAGGGCTGAAGAGCAGTGTTTAGATTTTATTCAGAGTATACTATTCAGAGCTGGGCTAACTCTGCCCGCTCCCCCAACCAAGAGTCACATGATTCTGTCCAGTGAAGCAGAGTATTGTCTCGCTCCTTCAAGATGAAAATTATAGAGGGGAATGTACAACTATGCTATAAAGTCTGACGAGCAGCACCGCCCCTTTCTGCTACTTCCCCTCTGCTCGCTGCAGTAAATCATCGTGCATGTGCTGCTTCTCAGCTTTGCGTCTGTTTTCTCGTGACATTACAACAATCTCCCATACTGGATTTAAACGTCCAATAGAGCCTGACCGATATTTAGCAGTGGGATGATATTATCGGCTTTTATTGCTATCAATATATATATGTTGATGTGAAAAATTTTTCTTGGTATATGCAGGAAGAAAACAGCCTTCTGAGTACCTTTGCATATTCATATCGACACATGGGTCTGTTTCAGTCCAGCTCCAAATATTCGCTACACCACCAGTAGGTCACAGTAGGTCATTCACCAGTTTCCTGGCTGTCAGCTGACTAGAAAACATCCAATCATTTCGCTGTTAAGCCAGCATCCACCATGTGTGCAAAGTTTAACATTTGAAGTGTTCATTACCTGTTCAAGTGTGCATCGTCTTATTGGGTGTGGTCAGAGGTGTGCTTTGCTGACCTGTAACCAAACCCAGCAGTGATGTCACAGTGTCCTGGAGTACACCTGTACATCACACTGCTGCCAGGCGAGAAATGAAACCCTGAGCCGTCAGCAAAGACAGGATTTTTCAGGGTGTGTTAAGCTATTCTTTAAGGGGGGGGGGTCCCTCAGAGAAGGTCAGACCTCAGCGCAGGGCAGCTATAAAATAACAAAGTAGGGAAACTGTTTCACATCCAGAATTCATACTTTCTAAATTGCCTTTTGTGTAATGTTAAGTGAAAGTGATCATCAACATCGCCTCCTCGTCTTCTTTCCAGGATCCTGGAGGAGCAGGCATTAAGGGAGTACGTCCTGGCTTTGTTTCGGCTCCCTCGTGCCGAAAAACTCCACGAGGTGGCCTCTTGCTCGGTGTGGACGCCCCATGCACGCTGCCACACGGCCGGGACTCTCTACGCCACCGACAGTTACCTGTGTTTCTCCAGCCGAGAGGAAGGCAGCTGCGTCCTGATCATACCCCTCTCAGAGGTACCGTGCCTGCATTACGGCCTCACCTGTTCATGCACAGCGTGGTGTTTACAGGAACATGCCTGTTGACAACCGTACCTGTCAACTGTGTGTCACCAAAAAGTACTGCAAAAAATACATAGCCTCAGTGGTCACTGTGGTGGATGTTTCAATGTGGCATTTTCATCATGTTTCCTTACCCAGGCTAACAGAAAAGCTAATGATGCACACAGGTAGTTGTCATTAAGTCCAGAATGTCCAGGGTTACCTCCTCAAGTGGCTCACAAGATGATTAAAACCACAAGTTAACTAGAAGTTATTCGCATGACGCACAGTGAACCAGGTTAACTGGAAGTGCAGCCATATAAACTTTATTTCTCTGTCGTAATGTGAGTGAACGGCTACAGGAAGTGAGGACCGAGTGTCAGAGAACATTGGTTTATTGGTCCAGTTCATGCAGCGTGAGTGAAGACCACCTGAGCATAAAAACCTTGTCGATATGAAGCGATGTTCTCCCATTCAACGAGGGTGTGATGTGGATTTCGGGATGCTGAAATGATGATGAAAAAATGCACCGCCAGCTATCTCCTGTGAGACTCTCCAGCCTCTCAGCGAATGAAACCAGTTAGAAACCTCCGTCTTTGTCCTCGGTGACTTTATTCCAGACCCTTTATCTCAGAGGCTCTGTAGGAGGCCGGCGTATTCTCGAACGGTCTCATAGTTTTAGGTGACTTTGTTGAACAGTCTGTGTTTATTCTGCCAGATGCTGGTTAAAGAGTAACACATGGTCTGGTTTCATGTCGCTGATAATGTTTACACACTAACACATTATAGTGCAGAGGGGAATGTTATTGGCTGCAGTCGTACAGGCGGCACTTCCACAAACGTGTTTGCTCTGTCAAAGGACAAGTTCAGTGTGAAGAATAAATGGCTAGTTGGAAAAGTCAGGATAATACTAAGCCTCACTCCATCCTTCAGGTGGTGTACACAGTGCGAGCTAAATGTGGATGGAGTAAGCAGTAAGGAATCCTTCACTCTTTATGCATCATCATGTATTTGTCTCATTTTCTGTGGGTCAGTTTGTATTGTAAAAGCTAATGCTGATTTCATGATGACCCTTCCTCCCTGAAGTCAAGCAGCAGAATGTAAGTGAGCTAAATATGTGAGAGTGGTCCTGCATGTCACTGTTCATAACACAGGGTGTTTATTCTTTGCTGGGTGGCTGCATTAATAAGAGCTTGGGAGTCATAAATGAAGAATATACTCGCTTGTACAGCGCTGGAAACAGGGTTTAATAAATAGTTTGAGAGGGGGATTCAGCCAAGGAGCTTCTAGATTAGAAATAAAAATCTTAACTGTGTAATTTTACAGTTTTATTCCAGCATTATTGTTAGCCTGTCAGTGTAATTCCTTGTGAAGCGCAGAGATTAGCAGCCAGATGCTCAGTCTTTCCACGAACAATGTGAGGAGTCATGCATCCTTTCTTTCCTCACCACCTGCTGCCGTTTAATCCTCTCTTCCACTGTTTTTCTGTTGGAGCATTGTCTTTAAAAAAATGACTTCCTCCCACTGTATTCATAATAATTCCCCTTCTGCTCTCCAGCTGATTTTCTTTAACCTCTATCATGTCTTTTATTCCTGCACACGAGTCCTAGAGTGTTTCAGATGTTGTCATTTTAAGGCTGTGTTATAGTTACTGTCAGCTACCCAACTTATGCACCTCTCACTGTATGAAAGCACCATATCATGCAGAGACTGTCACATGATATCGACGTATTAAACATTTTGGACATTGATTCGTCAAATACAGGATCAGTTGTTTAAATTGTATGTTGTGTAAATTGTTTGTATGTTTATTTTGATGTACTGAGTAGAAAATGATTTAAACTCACATTTTGATGAAATGAGTTGTGTGTTGAAGCCTCGTCTCCTCGATCTTCTCACCAGGTGTTGTCCATAGAAAAAGCGGAGAGCACCACTCTGCTTCCCAACCCCATCATAGTGAGTGTTCGGACTAAGAAGGCCTTCCAGCTGATCGAGCTGCAGGACAGAAACGAGCTGGTGGAGAGCCTGAACTCCAGACTCCGATCTGTGCAGTGGAAACAGTCCATGTTCCGCAGCAGGAAGGGCAGCAAGAGGAGTGTGGTACATGTCATTTTCATTTATTTAGTTCACTCTCTACCTACAACTTCAAGCTCCCATATTTCACATTTATCATTGATTTATTTGAAGTTTTGATATTTGTAAAAAGATGAAGCCTTGCTGCTGATTGGCTGACTGTTTTCATTGGGACACATGAAGTACACCTACCACACCTGGGTACAGGCAGCAACCACAAGTAGTGGACTGTAGGCTCCCTGGGTGTTGGGTGTGAATGGGCCGTGGCGATACAGGCCTTGATTTTTGATGATTTTTCTTATTTTTTATTCTGTATTTTGATACTTTGACAGTATTTATGCATCATGTAGACATGCTCTATAATAATCTTGTGACATCATCGCATTCTGCAAGTGGAACTTTTTCTGGCAATGAAGGGATGCGGGACCACGTTTAAATGGCGTAAACAAGCAAATAATACACCAGTTGACCACTTTTACATGTCGTCGACTATGTTTGACAAAGACCCCCAGTTCCTCTTGTGTACACTGTTTCACACAGCGTCTGTTCTGTTTTATTTTGCATCATGTTTCATGTGCAATTTAAATGTCAGCTTTCTTATGTAGGAGGAAGTGAGCGCCTGAAGTTACACCTGATCATAGAAAACACAGCATGGAGTCAGGCTTAGTTGAAATTAATTAGCTTCATTGCTCAGTGTTGACAAGTGGAAACATTCCCGTTGCTGTTTTTCCCCCTCACATTTACCTCAGAGCTCTCCTACACCTTACTACACCTTCTACTATGACACTGGTTACTCTGATGAGGAAGAACTAGAGGAGCAGGTTCTGCGTAACACCGTCAACAGCGAAGCTCTGATGACAGCCTTCCACCAAAACCAACCGGGAAATAACGGCAGCAAGGTAGAATGAAGACATTCCACCCAAATTATAAGATGACAGAAAAGATTTATGAGTAACTCCACTTGAGTCTAAATCAGTGTCATTTGTCATCTGAGACCTCGTCCACGCGTTTAATCTGTGTGTTTGTGTCAGAGCATGGAGCAGGTGAAGGAGCGGCTGTGGGAGGATCATTTCGTGGAGTTCGGCCGCGGCGTCCACATGTTCCGCACCGAGAAAATCCAAAGACTTGTTGCCATGGGGATACCAGAGTCACTGCGAGGGGAGCTGTGGATGACACTTTCTGGTAAAATGAAAATAGACAGTGACTAAAATGGTATTTGTGTAGGAGAACACAGTTTAAGGGACGTTTGTAGGTTAAGACCGGGTCAACGGTACGATGAAATGTGTTCAGGTCAGCTCAGCATGAAGAGCAGACATGAACATACTGTATAAACAGGATATACTACTCTATGTAAAATATATGAAAATTCAGGATGGAGAGGAAGAGTTACATGACGAGTGCATAGAGAAAGATCAGTCCTAGTCCAAGGAGAACAGTCTGCAAGCTTTGAACGCTGTGTGGCTTCCATAGGCACCTGTGATGCGATCTGACTGTGACCAGTCAGATGGCTTTGATGGTGTGAAGTGAAACGACGTCAGAGATGATAGATGTACCTTTTGTTTTTCGGGGCCTTTTGAAAAGCCCATTTAGTTTCATGAAGGGCTGCTGAACGCTGACTTCATTGTGGATCATCCAGACAGACAGACAGAGAAACAGCTCAGGCTTCACATCCTCTTCTCTCCATCTGCTGCACCTCCACGTGTTCCAGACGTCACCTTTTCAGTCAAAACCAAACTGCCAGCTTTTATTTTGGGCCGCTGTCAGTTCCTCTGCTTGGTCTCACTGAGGAAGAATCAGTGTTTGGAAGAGAAAGTGAAACAGCACCTGGAGTAAAAAAAGAAGTGTTAACAAACTAACAAACTGTTAGCACAGAGACAACTGATCCTCCATGGTGTTTACATCCTCAGAGAATCCTGATATTTATTTCAGTCTCTGTTTTCTGTCAGCTCAACAAAAAGAAGGAACTACTCACGCTCAGACCACCACAACAATGTAGCCGTGCAGCAATATAACATTCGTAGTCAGCAAATATTGATCTTCACATCCAGGGCAACAGTTATAGGGGTTTACACAGCATTACATATCTAGAATTACTCAGTGAATACAATGGACGGAAACACACCTCCCTCAATTCTTAAACTGACAAACATGTTTGACATTTTGATCATCTTGCAGTCTATGAATCTTCCTTCAGTCTCAGTAGGAAAGCTGTCGGAGCAGTTAGCTGCTGAAATTGGATTGATTTGTAACATTTTACAGGTGACTGCAGTTCTTACTTTGATACGATGGCTGTCATTTCCTGTTATTCACACGTTCAAAGAGAATCTCTGTCCAAATAATATGCTGCACGATTGTCCTAATAACTAAATAATTGCATCTTTGGGGAGCTCCAAAACATCCTCTGAGGTCGGGCATGAAAAATGGTTCTCTCAGCAGAATTTACAACAGAACACAGAGCAGCAGTTCTATTCAGCGTGTTTTATGGAACAGAAAGACTCATTCATGAATAAGAATATGTTTATATTTTTTTGCAATCCTGATTTCATTTGTCTCCGTGTGCTGAAGATGCTTGGAAAGATGACGTAGTGACAAAAACAAACAAAAAAAAGAGGTCAGGCTTCTTAAATAGAGGATGATCTCATCGCTCCCACATGCAGAAAAGAAAAGAGCAGAATAATAACACACTGTCTGGATTTTCCCACATGAACGCCAAGTATTCTCCCTCGGGGCAGGTGATGTGTGTCAGTGTATGTATGATGGTCCGATCATACAGGATGTTCTGTCCTGTGTGTCCTGATAGTTTGTTGCACCAGAACTTCCTCGAATGGTTTCGTAACTCTAGAGGAAACAGGATTTGCTGTGGTTACAGAGTTTTCTTGTTCTTGATTGTAATTTGAGAAAAAGCGTCCCAGTCTTGCAGGTTTGAAGTGATTTGGATGTTGCACGTGCGACATTATATTTTAAAGGACGGCATCTCTCCCTGTGCTTTGTGCAGATGCGTCCTCGGAGCTGGAGTCCCATCAGGGCTACTACACCAGCCTGGTGCAGAAGTCGATGGGACAGAGCAGCCTGGCCACAGAGGAGATCGAGCGGGACCTTCACCGCTCTCTGCCGGACCATCCCGCCTTTCAGAACCCCACGGGCATCGCTGCACTGAGACGTGTCCTCACCGCCTACGCTCACCGCAACCCAAAGATCGGATACTGTCAGGTAGAGACGTGGTGATGTTTGGGGTCAGGGATGACTGTGTGTTGGATACGTACTGTGACATTTACTATCTGAGGGCAAGTCTAAATGAAATAAACAACTTATTACACTTAATAAAAATAAAATGCTATTTTTAACCGTAGTGAATGCAGTATAACAGCCTCTACAGTGTGCATCATTGCCCTCACAGATTACTGATCACTAAACTTAATCAGAAGTGTATCTGCAATAAATGATCTGTGTGTGTGTGTGTGTGTGTGTCTTCCTCGTGTCCTCTTCAGTCTATGAACATCCTGGCGTCGGTGCTGCTGCTCTACGCTAAAGAAGAAGAAGCTTTCTGGCTGCTGGTGGCTGTTTGTGAGAGGATGCTGCCTGACTACTTCAACCGCAGGGTCATAGGTGAGAGGTCAGGGGTCAAAGGAGACGAGAGACTCTCACAGTGGCTGCTCTTTGCTTGTGTGCAGTTAAACTCTTTTGTACTTTGGCTGTTTTGGCGGAGCTGCTGCTCGTCAGACCCCAAACAGACCCAGCATTTATTTTCCTCCTCCAGAACGAGGCCTTATTTCCTGTGTTTGTCAGGATGTTTATTTTTGACATGTAAGGTGCATTTGAAGCAATTTCCTCTTTCTGGTAATGTCCAGATGTTTGTGGTTGTTTCTTCATCTTTCAAACGTCTGTAATTGTGTTCTGAGAGCGTCTCTGCGGAACATAGACACAACACAGAAGAGTTATTCTTATCTTTTTTATTAGGATTAACTCCCAGAAAAACAATAAAAAGCAACAATCCTGCAGACAGATTTAGTCTGTTTGACCACAGTGTTTAACCCCAGGCTGCGGGTACACAGTCACATGCACGTGATTGCTGTACTTCAATCAGCAGATTTTAATTGTGCAGCGAAGAAAAATGATGTCATTGTGCGCGTTTGCTGCCATCTAGTGGTGAAAACCAGCCTCAGCCCAAAATCCACGCAAGTTCATATCAGTCCTTACCCTGTGGCCTCTCCACACCCACACCAGCAGACACAGCTCCCCATGCTTGATGCCTGCTTGCCTCCATTATTCCCTCTCCTCCCCCTCTCCTGCAGGAGCTCAGGTGGACCAGTCTGTGTTCGAGGAGCTGATCAGAGAGCGTTTGCCCGAGCTTGCCGAACAGGTTCCAGACCTCTCCGCCCTCTCCTCCGTCTCCCTCTCCTGGTTCCTCACCCTCTTCCTCAGCGTCCTGCCCTTCCAGAGCGCCGTCTGCGTGGTGGACTGCTTCTTCTTCCACGGCATCAAAGCCATCTTCCAGTTAGGCTTGGCGGTGCTGGACGCCAACGCTGCGCAGCTGTCTGCCAGCACGGATGACGGACAGGCGCTCATGATCCTCACAGGGTAGATTTGTGACCACTGATCAGAAACTCTCTTCAGATTCAGACAGTTCATTGTTCATAACATCTGCATTTTTCTCTCTCAGTTTTCTGGACCAGGTTGGGAGTGAAGAGTCGCCTTGTGTTCTGTCCTCCCCGTCCGCTGCGCTGGAGCCCAGCAGTGGCGAAGCTGATATTCCCACTGCGAGGCACACAAACATCACCGACCTCATCAACGAGTCCTATGCGGTGAGAAGAGCTTGAGTCTTGTCGTTGATTTCTTTCTTGTAAAAGCACTGAACCGTTTACTCGCACAGTCTGTGGAGGATGAGGGGTTTGTGCTGACGCTCTGATCTGCTGGCTTTTCTTTGTGTCAGAAATTCGGAGAGTTGACGGTGAGGCAGATCGAGAGGCTTCGCTGTCGACACAGAATCCGAGTGCTGCAGGCTCACGAAGACACCACCAAAGAAAACTCTGTGAGCGGACACAAGAATCTGAACGTGACGTAGCTGTCATACGGTTTGGCTTTGTAAATACTTACAGTGAAAGCCTCCATCTTTTCCCTGTGTGTGTGTGTGTGTGTGTGTGTGTGTGTGCAGTTGCGGGTGGTGACTCCAGATGTTTCCATCTCTCCAGAGAACTTGTCTGACGTCTACGATCTCTTTAAGGTAACTTTATGATCCCTCCTCCAACCAGCCAGTGTGTAATTAGAGTATTTTGCAACACAAGACACAACTTTGTCTCTTCCTCCTCTTCCTCCGCCTGCAGACGGAGCACTTCATCAGTCTGTACTGGGGCGACAGCAGCTCTGCAGCAGCGGCCGAGGCGGCAGCGTGGCGTTACGGTGACTCTGGTTGCTACATGGAGCGCCAGTACCGACTGGACCGACCCCAGTTTAAGAGCCTGTATGGGCTGCTGACGACGTGGCCCGGCGGCTCAAACCAGCACACCGACACTCTGGCCAACCGCACCTTCACCCTGCTGGACCAGGACCGCAGCAGCCTGGTCACCTTCAGAGAGTTTGCTTGTTGGCTGGGTATGTAAAGAGAGGGAGCAGGGACGGGAAGAATGGAGTCAGATTTAGACTCTGCCGTGTCTTTATCTTGTTTATTTGCTTCTTCTCTCTATAGTGCAGGATTTGATCTCAGATCTGAGACTGTGACCATTTTAAAGCACGTTGAAATACTTTTTTTGGTCACAGAACTTGAGCTCCGTTCTGGCTACTTAACTTGTGACTCTGAGATGAGATTCTGGCATCACCAACTAAACCGAGCCTCATTTCTAGGAAACAAGTCACACACGGTATGAAGAATGTTCTGAATGAAAAATGTAAAAGCAACAATAAAACTACATCCAGAGGCTGAGATCAGTTGGAATTCCATTTCCTTTTGATTATCTGGGGTCAGGTCTCAGTAGCAGCAGGTTTAGGGGGTGTTCCAGACATCCCTCTCCCCAGCAATGCATAAAGCTCCTCCTGGGGGCTTCCTACATCCTCCAGCAGGTTCTGGGTCTGCCGGGATCTCCTTCAAAGGACAGCACCCACACCACCTCAGCTGGCTTCTTTCAACACAGAGGAGCAGCAGCTTTAATCAGAGGACTGTGACCTCCCACAGTCCTTCCTGTCTGTGTGTTAATTATTTATTCGTTAATGAAGTTTGAGTGTCTGTGGGCGACACTCTATTCTGTCAGTCCTGCGTGACAAAAAGGAAGTGCAGGGCGGCAGATGTTTAAAGTGTCGCAAGCTGCATCACAACAAAGTTGTGCACACTGATGCAGATGTATTATTGTTTGTAGAGTGTGACAGGAGAGGGCATTGCACGCGTGCTGCGTTCTAACCGTGTCCTCTCTCTGCCTCTGTCAGACACTTTGTACTGTGAAGAGCTGAATGAGAAAATAAGGCTGCTGTACCGTCTGCACATCCCACCAGGTGATTCATTCTGTTCACACCGTCAGTCCTGACAGCTCCAAGCTGCAGTCAGACTGTTATTAACTTCACCGTGTTTGTGTCTGCAGCTCTGACAGAGAGTGAAGATGACCCGTCCCTGATGAAGAGCCCCCTGCTGTCCTCAAACAGACCCCTCTACGTCAATCTGCCCTCAGGTCGGCCCCCACACAATTGATTCATTAGCTCAACTCTACGGCAGTGTGCAGTGTGTTCTATATTTTGGGTGTGAGCTTCTTCTTCTGTGCTGCTGCTGTTCCAGATGTTCAAGATGAAGTGAAAGATTATCAGGAGCAGCTGAAGCAGATGTTGCAGGATCTGGCCAAAGAGAAGGAGAAAGACGTGGAGAAGCCTCTGCCGCTCATGAACCAGGTACCGGTTATAGAAGAGTGTATGCGTTTTTCCTGGCGTCATATATTAGAATTTGAACCTTTCTGATATTTGCGCCTCCCAGTGGTAGTATCAAGAACAGGAAAACATGAAACCTTTAGAAGACCGGCTTGAATGTAATCTCTCTTACTTCAAGGGAGGACGATTGACTGGGACTGTCACTCTCCTCACTGTCTAATCCCACTGGGCAGGCTGCGACGTAGCGACTTATCTGTGCTAGAAGCACAACAATCAAGGACCAGAAAAGTCTCTTTCACAGTGTTTCCAAGTTTTTGT
Source organism: Nibea coibor (assembly GCA_023373845.1). Lineage (NCBI taxonomy): Eukaryota > Metazoa > Chordata > Actinopteri > Sciaenidae > Nibea > Nibea coibor. Next base: position 3,800,420 of record CM041724.1, read on the forward strand.
ATCTCAGTCATCTTGAGATGATGAAGGCGGTGAAAGACGTGCGTTTCTCTGCGTGTTTTACTGCTGCAGCCTCAGTTCAGTTCACACTGGTGTCGTGTTACCGCGATCACCTTCCTGGCTGTTATCTGAAAGTGATCAGGGTGTTTATGAAGACACGAGACTGACCTAACCCAGCTTTTCAGGGGAACAGGATAAGATGACAAAACTGATCAAAATTGCTGAGTCATTATCAGTCTTCTTCAGATCATCTCATCGGTGTTGGTTTCTGTAGAAATCCGTCATGTGATGCAGCACAGATATGACCCCCTCCATCTCTTCCTCCACAGCGTGAGTTCATCCAGTTCTGCAAAACTCTCTACAGCATGTTCCACGGCGACCCAGAGGAGAACGACCTCTTCCAGGCCATCGCCACTGTAACCAGCCTCGTGCTGCAGATAGGCGAGGCCGGCCACCGCGCACACAGCTCGGGGTCAGAGGTCGCCGGAGACCAAGAGGAGGAAAAAGGAGCGGGCCCCGCTCAAGATGCCAACGGGAGTTTGGCGGCGGACAAGGAGTGGACGGTCAGCTACGCTCAGATCCTGGCGTCTCTGCTGACCGAACAGGCGCTGGTGAACTTCTTCGAGAAGCCGATGGATCTGTCGGCGAAGATCGCAGAGGCCAAGGAGAAGCAGTATCACCAGCGGGCGGGTTTGCTCACACTGCAGCAAGGGACCAGATGACTGAAATGTGAAGAGTGGACCGTGAGCCAGGACACAAGCCCAAACGTCGTATGAAGAAAACCACGCCATCAGTATCAACTGACACAATGTGACAGAGCGCAGCAGCTAGCCGGGAAGCTTAGGAGCCTTAAAGTTATCTGTGATACTTCTACCATTAGTATGACTGGAGGCAGTGCAGCCACACTGGCAGGACTCAGCTCAGAGCCTGTGACCCCCTGACCTGTAACTACAGAGGAGAGGAGGCTTTTTTTTTCTTGTTCCCAAATATTTTGAGCCAAAAAGACTTTTCAAGCTCCAGATCTGAGCAGCAGACCATGTGATGGTGGCTCTGTTCGTTTTGTGCTGCGGGCCCACAAAAATTCTAATTACTGCCTTCATAGGAAGACGCCTGCAGTCAAACTGTGTTCTCCACTTTATAATAAGCCGCTTTGTGACTAATTACTTTATTAAAGGTTAATAAGTCATTTACCAATCCTTTATTGATCAGTTATAAGTTGGTTGGTTTGGTTAACTTTTGGGTTGCCAGGTCATGAAACATTTCTGATGAGTCACTAATAGTGATAAATGTGGATAAATTGATTAAGTATTTTTTTATTTACAACTATCAAACAGGTCTTTAATTGTAAATGTTGCTAATTGCTAATAAATCTGACAAACTTGAGACTCACTTTTCCAGAAGGTCAGAGTTAAAACGTGTGCAGCTCGAGGAGGATTACCAGAGAGATGTACACAACCTGGCAACCCAGTGTGTTCCTATCAATGACTTATGACTGATCTGTGAAGCACTAGTGAATGATAAAGCACTAATGAAGCCATTAATTATAACTCACTGTATGAAACTCTTTCCAAAGGCTGCTTGATTAAGACGTTGTGCCATTAATCCTTCACGGTGCAGCATTAAGGACAAATCTAGCATGCATTCAGTGTTCTTTTTTATTGATTTTATAACTCCGGTTTCTTTTACTATCAAATGTTTTCAGCCACACGCACCTCCAAAAAATCTATTTTTAAAAACTACTGGAATCTAATCTACAGTGATCTGAAACAGTTGCAGAAAGCAGGAAAGAAACGTTGGAAACGTCCTTTGAATAAAAGACATCACACAAAAACATTCTCTCGTCTCCTCTGGCTTCTCTTCAAATTAGCATAGTTCATTTTTCACATCAAATCTCCGGCTCTTGGACACATTTCACTGCTAATAAATCAAATGAAATGTTTTTTGTGAATTGGTAAATTATGTTAAAGTAAACTGAAACTTTGAAACATTCATTGCATGGTGGTGCAGTGGTTAGCATGAAGGTTTCTGGTTTGAACCCTGGCTGCAGCCTCTCTGTGTGGAGTTATCCATGGCGTGGGCTCTCTCCAGGTACTCTGTGGTAGAACAACTGGCCCAGGCTGTATCCTGCCAGGTTTATAGGTTACTTGGTGACTCTAAATTGTCTGTCGGTGTGATTGTGAGTGTGAATGGCTGTCTGTCTCTGTGTGCCCTGTGATGAACTGGCGACTTGTCCAGGGTGAAGCCCACCTCCCACTCAGTCAGCTGGGATAGGCTCCGGCCCCACTGTGACCCTGATGAAGATACGCGCTTACAGATAATGGATGAATATTAATTTCAGGTGGCAGCACAGTGGTACAGTGACACCTCACAACAAGAAGGTTCCCGGTTTGAACCCCTGCTTGGGCCTTTCAGTGTGGAGTTTGCATGTTCTCTCCAGGTACTCTGTCTTCTTTCTACAGTCCAAAGATTTGGAGGGTTTATAGCTTCATTGGTGGAATGTGAGTGTGAATGGTTATCTCTTTCTGTCTCAATGTCAACTGGGTTAGGCTCCAGCTCTCCACAACCTTGATGATGAAGGATGTTACAGATGATGGATGGATGGATGGATATATTGAACTCTTGAGAAGTTGAGAATGAAAAGAAAGAGGCAGAGTGCTGCAGGAACTTAGTGTGCTTTATTAGCTACTGATTAAAAGGTAGAGGTCGAGCCTGGGTCCTAAATAATCGGGAGAAACAAATCACACATTCTACTAGTGGCCAGCCTTCAGTTTAAAGGAGGGAAGACTGAGGCTTGTGTCATACAACTCTTCAGGAGTGGTTTAATCGTGGAGGAGGTAGATGGTAACTGACTCCTTGTAAGTTTCCTTAGAATTTCCATTGAAGGCAGATCATTGGAACTGTCTGAGCACATTGTTTTCACGAGGAAATAATCTCTCTGGACAATTTTTATTTGAAATATTTTTGAAATTTACAATATAATAGGCCAGGACATATGTTAGTGAGTCTTACTTTTCTGAGACAATGTCTCAGAACAGTTTAAACAATCTAAAATACTCATTCATAGTATGTATACTCAGAACTATTTATACGTGTCACGTCATGATGCTTATGTCACATCCACGGGCGACAGGGGCAGCAGCGTATGAATGATAGCAGACTTTACCCACGAGAATTACAACACAGTTCAAACACAGCGACAGACCTACGACAAACTTAAAGCTACACATTGCACTAAGCCACGGTTGTGATCACAGCACGGGCAGACCAATCAGTGTCGCCCTGTGGATGCGTCTCGCCCACTCTGGAGGGATGATGGGCGGGCTTCGTCTTTAAACTGCTTCGACGTAGTTGGCTGGCAGCATGCCGGTCTTGCCGGTGCGCTGCACGGTACCGTACATCCACCCCTCATCGATGGCCTGCACGTTGACGATGACGTCGCCGTCCTTGAAGGACACCTCGTCGCTGTCGGCGGCGGTGTAGTCATACATGGCACGCACGGTTTTCTGCAGAGAGTAGAGAAACAACGAGTCAGTGTGTGAGAGTTTAACTGATCACTTCACATTATAACATGATAATTTATGTTGTTATAATGAACGGGGTGGAAGTGGACCTGTGGAGTTTTCAGTGTCCCTCCAGCTGATCAATCAATCAATCAATTTTTTATATGGTACACAACAAACACTACCCTACACTACCCTATAACCCAGATGTTAGTAATATCTACCTGCAGTCTGCATTTTAAAATTTTGTTGTGCTGCTTACTGGATTTTTACAAATCCATTAGTGGAAGGAAACAGCGCTCTGGGACACAATGTGCGTGATATGTAAGTGTAACTCCTCTATATGCAAGAATAATGATTGCTCTATCTTATTTGGTTGCAATTTCTACCTGCATTTAAAAACAAATATAGCCATGAGATTGCAGGCACTCCCGTAGGTCAGACAGGAATAAACTCTTGTGACTCTGGGAAGTATCAGACACCTTCTCTCTGTGACTGGCCTCTTTGTTTCCTCCATTCAGGCCATAAAATAATGGAACCTGCCGACCATTCACTAAACCTGAACAGTGCTTGCTAGCCATGGCCTAGCATCTGCATTTCCATGCCAGACATGTCTGCCTTTGTCTTTGCACCATGAGATCACTTATGTGTGCTGCTTATGTGTGAGGGAATTCATGTGATTATACCAAAATATTTTAGACCACAGCATGAGTTAACCCCAAATAACCCCAAAACAGCCATATGTGGGCTGTGGGTGTGGTCAGTATGTGTGATGTCACAGGGTCCTGTAGTGCACCAGTGCAGTGAGGCGAGAGGCTGGACCTCTGAGGGGTATTTCAGGTGCTCTTATGTGTGTAAAAGTGAGTGTGTGTTACTAACCCCGGTGGTTGAAGGGTGTGAGGGGATGGAGGAGACTGTGGTCTGCTGAGTGGCCACTGATGATGATCTCTGCTGCAGCTCCACAGTCTTAGCATGCTGGTAACCTGCAGACATTAAACCACAGAATTACATTAAGATACAAGCATCCGTGATCTGTGGTGTTGCCACATGGTACAGTACGCTGTAGATGTTGAATCATTACCGAAGTTGCTGCCGTTGAGTGTTATGTGGTGGTAAGTGTCCTGGGACACCTCGGACTTCTCGTCAGCCATGCCGCTCAAAGCGCTGGTGGAGCGGGAGTGCTCCTTGCTGCGACGCTGAGCTTGCACTATCAGAACCATGTCAGAGGTCAGAAGTCAGAGGTCAGATCTTTCAGACTTTATGGAATGTACATACGATCAAATATCACTTAATAAATCTTCCCAGAAATGGCTGGTACAAATCTAATTCATTTGAAGGAACAGTGTACAGAGCAGTAGATATAAAGTAAAAACGTCCTTATATCATGACATAGCTGTCATATGATCCATACGATCATATCATGTTATAGAAATTCTAGAGTTGTAATACATTTATAAATGTGCTTTAATTTGGTTACAACTACATTATCATGTATTATAAAACATATGTTATGTGTTTACAGGGTGACTGTGGTTGAGGTAAGTGTCCACTAATCAGAAAATTGGTGGTTCCATCCCCGGCTGCTCCAGTGTACAATCACTCCCTGAGTGCGTGAGTGTGGTTAGCTCGTTTATCCCAGTTCATGTACTGTTTCTAATCAAGTGTGATGGTCAGAAAGGCATGCTGAGCATTCTGCAAGCAGCAGTCCTTCAGGAGCACGCTCTCTGATGATCACCTGAGGCTGAACTAAATCCAAACACAGCTGAAATGTTTTTGGTCTCACCTGACATCATGTGCAGACTCCTGGATTGGATGTTGTCCTCAGCAGGATCGTAGTCAAACACAGAGCCGGGGTTTGTGCGCCACACACGCAGATCTGCACAGAGTCAAGAACAGCATGAGGTAAGATATATCTAACTGTATCTCACAGGATAGAAAACATCTTTAAGAATGTTATTTATGAAGCCTTCACTGTGGAGACATGGCCATTTCTTCACAGTTCAAATTCCCTGAAGCTGGATCATGAGGTAGAATTTTAACTTCCATGTCCACCGTCTGTAATAAGAGTGTGTGCGGGTCATGACTGTACCAGTGGTGGTCTCCTGGTCGTGCTCGATGGCGCGTCTCCTCTCCATCTCCACCACGCGCCTCTGGATGCCACGGTAGCTGATGTCGCTGAAGTCCTGGGTGTTCCTCTTCACGCGCTCTGTCACCAGGTCAGAGGTTGTGGGAGTGAAGCTGCCCTTACTCTTCTCAAAGTCCTCGTGATATCTCACCTGGAACGTAACCACAGTTTCTACGCATAAAGACCCCCTCTATGTGATGCCATCTATTTTCAAATATGCACTTGCTACATCTGTTCCAGGACAATCAGGATGCACATGAAGCACTGAACGATTTGGTAGCAGCCTACAAAACCACTTTAAAACTGGTTATGCTATAATAATCGTTCTTTGCAGGAGCAATGTCATTGTGTTTCCAGATCTCAGCTATCATAATGTTAACATGTTACTAACAGGAACTAAAAGGAATGTTGACATTGAGTATGTTATGTTGAAATATACATGCATCTGTGTAAATAATACTATTTATTGTGTGTTTCTGGATATTCAAGCTTGAAGCACATTCTGGTGATGTTCTATATTTTTCCTTTTGCCAACAAAATGTCAGTAAAATATGAATTGATTCTACAAACAGGCGTCGTCTGAGTGGAGCTCCACTGTTGTCCAAAAACAATCCCAAAAAGCCAAAGAGCCAATGAGCTGCCATAAATACTCACTCGAGTACCAAATGTGTCTTAAAACATCCAAAATCCAAAATCCAAACTTAACATGCTTGAATAAGAGTAGTATCTTACTCCAGAAATGATGCGCTGGGTCTCCCTCACGCGCCTCATCTCAGGCGTGTCCAGGACGAAGGCGGCCTTGCCCTGGACCTGCTTACGGAAACTGTCAGAGTACAGCACCTGGTGGTCGGGGCGGTGAGGGGAGCAGAGGACAAGCAGTGAGCGTCTTAAGATGCCTCAGACCTGAAGCCATCATACATTAGCAATCCACAGCACAAAGGGTGTGGCAAAGAGACTACATGGTAAGACACACACACAGCTGCTGACAGGACGAGCTGGGGGACATTACTGGGACTTCAGACAGATGAATTAGCAGGGAGGTTTTTTCTTTTTTTTTTATTAAGGGGCTGAAGTATTAAATCAAACAAGATTACGTCCTAATCTTCAGTTGGAGGACGGCGGGGAAACACGATGAAGTGGAGTAGTTTGAACAAGAGGAGAGCTTAGCAGTGATGATGTGCAGACACACCTCAGCTGGTGCTATTAAAAACACTTAAGAAGAGAGCACAGTGGGGAGAATTAATACAACTAACTAGAGCCGGGAGACAAGTCGGTTAGAAAAGGGTTAACGTGGCGAGGTAGAGGGAGAACATTTCTTCAGTAGAACATGTTCTCGGTGGTTCTGAAGGTACCGAGCTAATGTTTTCTTGGTTCCGTTTGACCCGCTCCATCTCTGGAGTGTACACCACGGGAGTTCCCTTGGCTGAACTGTCTTTATACAACACCTACAGGACAGAAGCACAGTGCCCCAGGGGGCCAGTCAGACACACTGAACCATACACTGTCCACACACACACACCTATAGGACTGCATTCATAGACCTCACACTCTTAGAAGATACAGAAAAGCAGGTTTAATGTAATTTTCCGAGATGGTTTCATCTCAGAGGAGAAATTTGTTGCTCTTTGGAATATATTTAAGCAGTGTCTGAGAAATTGGTCCTATAGAGTGACTCATCCTGGTAGCTCCTGTCAAACAGCCAGGATCTCTGTTGTAGAAACAAACATGTGGGAACAAACACACTCCTCACGCTCCAGCAGGAGATTTAGCTTGTCATTTGCTGCAAAGTGGAAAACTTAGTAGCACGCAGTGGCTTTATGTCAGCTGGGCTGCAGGTTAGAATACTGGGAGAGGGGCGATGACGGGTATGATGGGAGGGGGGAGAAAGGAGCTTCGGGTGGGTTTGATGGTTGGAAGATTAAAGATGATTTGAAGGAGGAAAAGAGAAAAAAACAAAAAAAGAAACGCATGGATGACAAATTAAGATGGTGGCAGTGCTGGAGCTCTGCAAGTCTGCGCCTTGGATGAGGATGGATGAGATGAGCAGGAGGTGATGGGAGCATGAGATGGTGACAGGAGGGAGGCGGGGCAGTAGCAGACGGGGGCTCATGATGGGCATTATTGATGGGCACTACTGTCCACTCTCAAAAGTTAGGAGCACACAGGGATCGTTTTTTTTTTGTTCCACTACCGAGCTGATGTGCTTCTGGGTTTGTTTGACTCGCTTCACCTCAGGGAGGTCCGGTATAGCTGTGCCTCGACCAAGAGAGTCCTTGTATTTTATCTACCCAACACACAGTTTGGGTTTCATGCAAAGAAAGTAAAGAGCAGGTCAGTCAGAGATAATCGCAGGAAGAGAGAGAGAGAGAGACACAGCACAGCACCAAAACTCACAGCAGACATGAAGAACTAAACACACACTTTCTTTTTGTCCTATGAAATGAAGAAGCAGGTCATGTTAGAGACACGGTGGGGTTAAAATGACCCCACGAGCCTCACTGGTGTTATATCAGCGAGGTGGGCTTGATGTGACAAACATTTAAACGAGTGATGAAGGCTCAGGAGGGTTGTTATGACGGTGTGTTTGAGGGGAGGATGGAGACTTGGGGGGAGGTGGATGGATGTACAGCACAGGAGGTTACAGGGTCACTCTGTGGAGTACCGTGCTGATATTGCGCTGATTGCGTTTTACTCTCTCCATCTCTGGGGTCTCTGATACTGACGTGCCTTGTCCCACGCCTGCTTTGTACTGAAGCTTTGAATAGATATAGATAGCACAGGAAAAAAGTCAAATACGGTATTAACACACTCAAAGAAAGATTAGATTCAATTTAGGGGGGAAGAAAATAAGAAATAAAAATAATATCCAGGGAGATACAGACTAATTTAGGAAATTAATTGAGGAAAGTGGGGAAATGATGTTTTTTGTGGGGATGTGAATTTAAAATCAAGTCATCTACCAATAAAGGAGTGATTTATGAGACTTAGTTAGGATGGAGGAGGAAACTAAAACATGGAAGGTAAAGTTTTCTGGACTTTTAGACAAGCAGGAGAGGTCAGAGGGCGTTTTGAGGAATGATTGTAAGGGGGTAAGATCAGGGTCACTGCAGTCCTTTTCCTCTACCGAGCTGATATTCTTCTGGGTTTCTCTGACCCGCTTCACCTCTGGGAGGTCTGGGATGGCTGTGCCTTGACCCACAGAGTCCTTGTACTGTATCTGCCCATTGCACAAGTTACACAGGTCCAGAGTAAGACAGGGACAAAGACTAGCACAGTATGTACAGGAGACACAGACATGTCCATCCATTCACAACAATACACACTGACAATGTACACTGTGGAACAACTGACAACAACAACAACAACAACAGCAGCAACAACAACAGCAACAACAACAACAACAAGGTGTTACTGGTACTGATTTTCACATTGTAGTCGGGTACATTGGTGATAAATGAGGTTCTGCTTTAAATGGATGAAGCTTCATTTAGTTTATTACTTCAGAGATTAGAGTTTATGAATTATCATGAAGAAAAAAATCCTACAGAAGCCTCAAAGTCCAAATCAATGATGAAAGATGTCAACTTGTGTGAACAATTGATTTTATAGTGGAAACAAAAAACACTACACTGCATTGCCAAAAATATGTGGACACCTAAAGAGTGTTGAACATTGCAAAACCATCAGAATAAGAATAATCATGCTACTGTGACAGCCCCTCCTCTTTTGGCTGCAGGGATTTGCTCCTGTTCAGCCACAAGAGCATCAGTAAGGTCCAACACTGATGTTTGGTGATCATGCCGGTTCACGGTAAGACTTCCAGTTCATCCCAAAGGTGTTGGTTGGGGTTTATGAAAGGGTGCTGTGCAGACCCGTCAAGTTCTTCCACACCAGGCTGGAAAAACTATTTCTTCATGGGCCTGTCGGTGGTATCCACATACTTTTGGCCATTTAGTGTATTGTGAAAACAAGTATCCCAATCTGTGTGTTCCCACAAGTTAACAAGAAACACTCAGGCCCTTTGACAGCTCTGCAGAATCCTAAAATAAACTAAAAAAAGATAAGCGTGAAAATAATGCTGTAAAACGTTGGACTGGAAGTGATCATTTGAGGAGATTACATGTCAGGAAAGGTCTGGTTACATTCTACACTAGATAAGTTGAGAATATGGAGGGAAGGACTGGTGTAGGAGGAGATGAAGGAGGGCAGGGTCACTCTGTGGAGTACCGTGCTGATATTGCGCTGATTGCGTTTAACTCTCTCCATCTCTGGGGTCTCTGATACTGACGTGCCTTGTCCCACGCCTGCTTTGTACTGAAGCTTTGAATGAGACAGCACAAGAAAAAAGTCAAATACAGTGATAACACACTCAAAAAAAAGATTAGATTTAATTTAGGAATGTAAAGAATCCAGGGAGATACAGACTAATTTAGGAGGAAAATGGGGGAATGATGTTTTTTGTGGGGATGTGAATTTAAAATCAAGTCATCTACCAATAGTGATACCAATAACTGATTTATGAGACTTAGTTAGGATGGAGGAGGAAACTAAAACATGGAAGGTAAAGTTTTCTGGACTTTTAGACAAGCAGGAGAGGTCAGAGGGCGTTTTGAGGAATGATTGTAAGGGGGTAAGATCAGGGTCACTGCAGTCCTTTTCCTCTACCGAGCTGATATTCTTCTGGGTTTCTCTGACCCGCTTCACCTCTGGGAGGTCTGGGATGGCTGTGCCTTGACCCACAGAGTCCTTGTACTGTATCTGCCCATTGCACAAGTTACACAGGTCCAGAGTAAGACAGGGACAAAGACTAGCACAGTATGTACAGGAGACACAGACATGTCCATCCATTCACACCAATACACACTGACAAACAAACAACACTGTGGAACAACAACAACAACAATAACAACAATAACAACAACAATAACAACAACAGCAACAATAACAACAACAATAACAACAACAACAACATCAACAGCAACAATAACAACAACAACATCAACAGCAACAATAACAACAACAACAGCAACAAGGTGTTACTGGTACTGATTTTCACATTGTAGTCGGGTACATTGGTGATAAATGAGATTCTGCTTTAAATGGATGAAGCTTCATTTAGTTTATTACTTCAGAGATTAGAGTTTATGAATTATCATGAAGAAAAAAGTTTGTATAGAAATTTGTATAATTAGTTCAAACCTCTGCAAAAAGTTGGATTGGAAGTGATCGTTTGAGGGGATTACATGTCAGGACAGGTCTGGTTATATTCTACTCTACATAAGGAGAGAATATGGAGGCTGAAGGAGGAGATGAAGGAGGGCAGGGTCACTCTGTGGAGTACCATGCTGATGTTCCGCTGGTTGCATTTAACTCTCTTCATCTCAGGGGTCTCGGGCACAGCTGTTCCTGCTCCCAAATCCTCTTTGTACTGAATCTTTACACAGACGAGGAATCAAAGCAGCGAGCAGTGAGTGCTTGGATAATGAAGACTAGCTGCTGAACTCAAATTCCAAGCTACACTTGATCTACGTGTCACACCTTGTGAGCAACATCGGACACACACCAACAAACAAATATGAATGACACAAATCCACATTTAAAAAGGAACATAGAGTATCTAATAACACACAAGCTCTGCACTACCAAATACTGTATAAATGTTACACTCTAAACAAATTATCATGGGTTAGTGGCGTGAATTAAAATGCTGTGTATTTCACATGGTTATAAAATATCTCTTTGGTCCAGAGAAATAAAGGGCTGCATATCAGGGTTTTTGTTAAAGAGAGTTAAAATAAAAAAAAAGTCAAAGTGTAAAAAATATAAAAAATGTTAAATGTTAAAAAAAATGTATGTCATGGAGTAGATACCAAGCTGAAATTCTTTGTATTCTCTTTAACACGAAGCATTTCAGGAGTGTCCTTTACAGTAGACACTTTGCCCTTTATGTTTTTAAGGTCAACCTGGTATTGATGCTACAGAGAGAAAAACAAAAGTGCAGTTAAAACGTTTCATCATGACGAAAACAGAGAGCCAGAAGAGAAACTACACCTGAGTTTCTGCTTAGGATTAGCTTGAAAGCTATCGCCACTTATATATCACATATGCCCGAGACTATAGATAGTTACTATAAGATAATACTTTACAGCAGGCATACACTGACATACACCGAGCCAGCAGACACATTTGCATTTACTACTTACAGTGCTGAAGTTCTTCTGGTTCTCACGGACTCTCTGCATCTCAGGAGTGTCCAGGACTGGTACGTAGTGAGACATGGTCTTCTCAGCCTCCTCCTTGTATTTTTTCTGTTGGACACAAACAGCAACAATTTGGATGAAAATAGGCTAGATTGTTTGGATATGTCTCTGTCCAACTCCAGTGAACCTTTCTGAAGATTGATTTCGGTGATCTACCTGGCTGACGATGTTCCTCATCTGCTGAGCATGGATGATGTCTGGGGTGTCGATGACAGTTGTGTAGCTGGCCCTGTCCATCTCAGCGGTCTGCTTGTACTTAGTCTGGGGAGCAGAACGGACAGATTCAGCACAGATTCTGGCCTTAACACATATATAACTATGACCAGAAGACAGAAATACATCAGAAATGCAGCGAGAGCAAACTATGTGACTCAGACCTGACTGAGGATGTCAGTAGCGTTCCTGGCTCTCATGAAGTCTGGGGTGTCTGTAGCCAAAGCCAACATTCCCTTGCCCTTGATCTCGTGCTCCAGTGCCTTCTTGTACTCTCTCTGTCAGTGTTACAGGTGATGAAATGTTACATAAAAACACACAGATATGATTGGCAGATTACTAAAATTTCTACTCAATCATATCTGGGAAGGGCTGCAAAACCAAAGAATGTTAGAGTGTTTAAGAAAAGGATGAAAATGATAACTGACAGCAGATTTCATGTGAAGATCAACTCAAAACTGGAAAGGAACAGCAGTAATCAAAGACAATATGTTAAAATACAATTAGTCTGTTAAGAAAATTGTTTATTAATTTTCTATTAATAAAATTCATTTATTAAACTAATAACTACTAAAAAAAAGTGCTACATCTATTGTGTACTCCAAATCAACCTCAAAATCCCAGTGCAAATCTTGGCCAAAAACTAAATTAAAATTATCAAAAGTCGTGACTCCTCATACACAGCATTTTTTCTTGTTCCTGCTGTGTTGGGGCTACAATCAAATGAAGTATAAACTTAAAATTTAAACACAAAATCTAAAAATGCAATACTATATGTATCAAATATCAAAAATATAATAATATCCAACATGCTTTAAGGATATTTGTAGTCATATAAGAGGAAACCATGAGGTGGAGGTGAAGGTCAAGTCATATACATCAGAGAAGAGGGAAGATGCTGGAAAATTAGTGATGTCACAAAGCGGGGACGAGGGTCAAACTCAGCAGTTGCCGTTTTAGTGTGATGTTGAAGCACAGTTAAAGAGGACTCAGCCGATGATGCACCGTGAGCGGGATTATTGTGGGAAGGCACTTGGGTCGAGAGGGTGATACTGTTTCCATCACCTCTCAGTCAGTCGTACCTCGCACAGGATTTGAGTGGCATTCCTTGCTCTCAAAAGCTCCGGAGTTTCCTCCAGTGCAGTTAGCCCTTTACCCTTCACCCCCTCTTCTAGATCCTTCCTGTACTCTTTCTACAGGACGGAAGAAGAACAGAGAGACTGCAGAGAGGGGTGTACAGGCAGGCAAGGCCAAGGCGTACAGACAGACAGTACGGTGAGCTCAAAGTCACCAAAACTCCCAAAGAAAAAAAGGAAATTAAGAGATTTTTCATATCCTATAACTATAAAGATTGATCACAGAGAGAGCGGAGACATTGGTGACTTTGGCAAGAATCCTGATAAAAGAGAACCACATTTTATCAGATAGAGCACGGAAACAACAACAACAACAACAACAAAAGACAGCATTTCACTTTAGAAATGTTGCTGCATCATTCAAATGATCACATGCATGCATGCAGACCTCTCATCACATCATAGAGTCCAAGATGATAGTCATACAGACATAAATACAAACAACTACACTACTAAAAGTCACGCAGGGATAGAGAGAAGGGATGTGTTGATGAATGCTACATTGTTAATAGTTTATGGTTGTGTAGCAGTGTTGTAGCACTTGAAAAATCAGTCTTGGTCTTGAGATTGTCTCAAGACCACTTTTTCAAGGCCTCTGTCTCGTCTCAGAATCTACCATCAATCTGTCGTCGTCTCAGACAAAGAGGACTCTGGATTTTAGCTCAAGACCGCTCAAGACCACAACTGTGAGGATATCACTCAATTGCCTGAAAATTCTGTTTCTATTTTCTATATGTTTCTATTTGCATTCTATTTGTTGACTGTCTGGGAAGAGACATCAGCCAAATCTTATGGAATAGAATTTGGTTTCATAAACTGCGATCAGTTCATCTGCAACAAAAGAACACACAGCGGTTTGTAAATGTTTCAAGGCAACGCTTAATGAGGTGACTTAATGTAGCAAACACCCTTCACCCAAAGAACTTTCATGAATATAATATTAGATACCTTGGCCTTAACTTAGTCTCACAATACCCTGGTCTTGGTCTTGATTTAGACTCGACCCCTCAAAGTCTTGGTCCTGACTTGGTCTTGCAATACCTTAGTCTTGGTCTTGGTCTCAACCCTTCAGTCTTGGTCTTGTCTCGGTCTCGATACACTCTGGTCTTATTCAAAACTTGGTCTGAGTTTATTTGGTCTTGACTACAACACTGCTGTGTAGTGAATCATGCAAACTGTCTAGAGTTGAACTGCATGTGGGGACCTACAAGAAGTCAAGACAGGAAGGAAACACTGGTTAAAAAAGGTGGTGAAAAGAAAAAGACTGTGGTTGTGATGTAGTCTTAGTATGATTATAAAGCATGGGTGAGGTAAAAAAAAAAAAAAGGGAGGGGAGAAGTTGTCGGGGATAAATGATCCTTTCGTTACCTCACTGGCTATTTTGGTGGCGTGTCTGACATGTAACATGGCAGGGGTGACCTCCAAGCCTGAGAGGTTCTTGCCCCTCATGTTATCCTCATAGTCCTTCTTATAGTCTTTCTATTGGCCACAGAGATAAGACAGGGGAGGACAGACAGAGCTCAGATAACCACATGCAAGCAGTGCTGCTTCAAAATGCAGTTACATCATCCTGTTTGCACCATAATTTGCACCATGTTTGCACCATGTTTGCTTATAAACCTTAATACAGGCTGCATTAAAATGACTCACTCCTGCATCACCAGTAAGATTAAGCAGTCTAATTCAAATATAGACTAGATTAAGGAGCAAAAACCCACAATGCATTGAGTTTAGTTTCATTTCAACACATTTTACACTGCCTTCCTCAGGTTGCACAGTTACTGTAGGTAAGAGTTAATAAACTGTGATCTGAATAGAAAGTAATGAACAAATCATAAGACTGTGTCTAATGAGCACCAATATGCAGCCTTGTTTAATGAACTGGCACTAAAGGCACTGTAAAAGGGTTTTTACAAAATTCTGAAACATTCTCAGAGTTTAATATAAACACTATCTGAGTATTCAACAGGCTGAAACAGATCAATATATAACAAGAGGCATTAAATATAATACATGTTAATATATAGCAGGCACTGAAAGGTCTTGTGACGTAAAGTGCATTTGTAACCGTTTTAAACAGAGCAGACAGACAGTTTTTACCTGGCTCTGCATGTGCTGAGCCTCCTTTGCAGTCACATATGTGGGTGTCTCAAAGTCCAGCATGGCCTTGCCCTTCTCCTTCTCATACTTCTCCTTGTATTTCACCTGCAACAGCCGATACAAATATAAAGCTTCCAACAGGCAGAGTGGAAAAATATCACGCAGGTACATTATATATATTATATACCAGTTTCTGTTTAGAAAATCTTATATTACAGATTATTATCTTATTATCTTGTGTTTTTCATTACAGCAATGGGGAATAATAAACATGTCTGTCTAATAAAGCTCAAAAAGGCCAAAAAATATCTGTAAAAATTGTGGTCTTTTTAAAAAAACTCTGGGCTGACTAGTCCAGAACTCTGCAGATGAAGTACTTACAAAGCTCAGACAGAAACTCTTTGCACTGTTGCCAATTACTTTTAGACTTGATTTTAAGATTGTCTTATTTGTTTTTAAATCGCTGAATGGCCAGGCACCAACCTATCTTTGAGACACAGTACACAGGTATGTACCACAGCCATCGTCCACACTTGAGCCCGGTAACCCGAACAACTGTCGGTAACACCTAAACTTAGGTGACCAGTGTGACGACAGTCGTCCCAACAGCAATGAGCACCAATGAACCAAGTGCAACAATATGCTGGTCCTGCCTAGGATAAATACTCGGATTGCCCACCAGTCAGTCAGAAGAAGCTTCTTGGATGGACCAAGAAGTCCAGTTGCCCCAGACTCAACCTTTTTGAAGAACTGATTTCATTTACCATTCAAAGGTTTTGTCCCCAACTTTTTTCTGAACATAATAATGCAACAACAGCCTCTAAGTGCAGGGAATGAAGATCACACACACATATGTTTGACAAGAAAGACAGCAGTGTGTAGTGGAGTGTTTGTTGACGCCCTCAGAGTCTGCACCACTTACGTTGCTCTGAAGTTCAGAGGCCTCCTTGTGATGAAGCTGTTCTGGTGTGTCAGGAATCATATGGTAGTGACCCTTACTCTCCTCAAATTTCTTCTTGTAGCAGTACTATGAGGGAATTCCCAGTCAAGTAAGAACAGCTCAGTACAGCAAGTGAGGAAAAGAGCATCTGTCTGGAGTTTACTCCCATCCATTACATTGTGCAAGAATAATGAATCCTCATATTTGGTGACAGAAGGAAAAATAGTAACATTATAACTGTGAGAACAGCTCTTAGCAATGTCAAACTATGACATGCCATCAAAACAAGAAGTGAAAATTAAAGATGGAAGTCAAAAATGATCCAGAGTCGATGCAGAAGGAGGGAGTTCTGTGTTAAGTGATCATTAATAAAAGAGTTTTCTAGGCGAGCTGCAGGAGGAAGTGAATCAAACTAAAAGAGTGGAGGAGGTGAGGTTATGGAAGACGATATTACGGGAAGGTCAAAGGTCAAAAGGGTGAAAGGTAAAAAGGGTAAGGGTCACTACCAGATGTGGGAGCTTAGTGTATAAATCCATGAGATGGTCAATGGTGTGCAGTGGGTTGATGGTTACTGTGGTATGTGGGGGTGATGGAAGCGCTGAGGTCAGACACGTTTCACTGCACTGGAAGTGGACGCACTGCCAGCAGCTTCCAGGGTGGGAATGTGAGCAGGTTAAAGGCTGATGGGGCCTTACCTGGCTGGACAGTTTGCTGGTGCTCAGGCTGTGCTGCATGGACAGAGACTCAGCCATATCGGTCACCGGCTTGTGGATCTTCTTCAGGTCACCCTTGTACTTCACCTGCGGGTGGTGTAAGGAGACACGCTCGTAATCGCATGGTCATTTGCTCAGTTTTATGACTCGAATGAGTCTTGTTGTTATGCGAGTACCCACCTCACTAGCCAGCGCGCTGGCATCCTTCAAAGTCTTGTAAATCTTGCTCTCCTTCAGGTCATATTGTGGTCTCTTTCCTTTCACCTCCTTGTCAAACTTCTCCTTGTACTTCAACTATTGGGGAGGGATATATGAGAGAGTCAGTGTGAGTGGTGCCTGCTGGTGAGAGAAAAGCCAGTGGAAGACTTACAGACTCCATCCAACTGGAAACATTGAAAGAACGACATAATGCTTTTTCTGGTAGTGTATAAAAAGGGACGAGTAACTCACATTCCTTATAGATAGTTTGTGTAAATACACTGTGCACTGTGTGCTCAATCCCTTGTTATACAAGAAAAACAACTGTACGACTGTTCATGTCTTCTACAAGTCTTTTCTTTCATGCATTAATTCATTAGAGGTCTGCATGAGTGTGTTCACATCTGTAGTTTGGTTCCAGATTTGAGAAGAAAATCTCTAATTTTGTATTTTAGTCTCAGATTTTGAACTAAGCTCATTTTGTCACAAACAGCTCTGTATGTAATGTACTATACATCATCAGAGCTGTTCGGACCTGCAGGGTCAAATTTAAAAACAGTTTATCTCAGAGTTTATCCCGGCAGCATCCGCAGCTACTGTAACACACTGCATTAATGAAGCAAGCGAGGATTCTTCTCAATCGGACCAAATGGGTTCAGCTGTGGAGCAGTCAGGCCTGCATCCACCTGCATCTGTTGCAGGTTGCGGTTTACACTTGACATTAGAAGGCATCTCAAATGAGTCTCAGTTTGTGACTCCTGTTTGATTTCATCTGTTGGAAACTGCTGCTAAACTGTACTTAGGTCATTACCCTGTGTTGTTAAAGTTAAATTTGTCCCAACATTATACTTTATGGTAACAAATCTAGTCTAACTCTGTTCTTTATGTATTTTAGGTGCATTTGCACTGGATCTGATCATCTGAGATGCATTTTAGTGCCACGTGTGAACAGAGCCTAATGAACACAACATGGACTTCATATATAATAAAGCATATATGGAAAATGTGATTGAGTTTTAGAGAGTCTGGACTGGACTGTCAATCTGTAGATGAGTCAGCTTTAGAGAGGAGGTGAGACGGAGCGATATCCATAAAGAGTATCTAAAAGAAAACATTTGTAAATCCAGCATTAATAATAAATTCTGCACTGCTAACTCGTTAGCTTTAAGTTTGAAGACACAGCGCTCTGGAGTTCTGCTCAAAAAGGAAGTTAACTCAGCACAGTTGACTGCTGGATATACACATGTTTTGTGACAAAACGCGGGAGAAAAGTGGGAAAATGTTTGACAAAATAGAAAAACAAAGACTGGTTAACGTACAGCGTTGTCTCCAGTGCAACAAATGCAGCAAGCGACACTTGTCTACGCTTAGCAATAAGCCACGGCTTGTCAGGGAAACAGAAGAGCTGAAGTTTGCAAGCCAAATAATAATCTGATCATTATAAGAAGGCTCCATGAACCCCGCAGTAACATCAATAAATCAGCTCATCAGTCAGTCAATAGATGGATACGAAGGGGACAGAAAGACAGAGACGGACACAGAGTAACAGCCCTTCAGTTTCAGGGTGTGAACCTCCTTACATCACTAGTCACGGCACTCATTTTCTTAATGTGGCGCATCTGGGGGGTATCATAGGAAGCTGCTCCATGGAGGGAGGGCTTGGCCTCCACCTACAAAGCGCAGTGAGATGGATGGATGAGAACACACACAGACTTGGACATTATGGAAGGAGAGAGGAGAGGAAAGAGGTGAGGAATGAGGAAAGAACAGAGGGATGGAGGAAGAGGAGTAGTGTAGGAGGACAGCTTTAAGGATGGAGGTGGGACATGTACAATGATATGAGCAGTTAAACATGTATATAGACTTTCATGGAGTCACAGTGAGAATAGGACATGGATTATAATGCAGGAATGCGGAGGAAGCGCTATGGAAAAGCTGCTAGTTGTGTCGTTAGGCCTACAGGACTGCTGCTAAGCATCTACTACAGCGATACTAGTCTGCAAATATTAGCTTATGGAAGCTGATCTGACAACGACAGACATCTGAACTTTGCTGCTGTATTCCGGCTTCCAGTGACTGATTCCAGACTTGTATTTAAAATAGGATAACTGTAGGGAACCAGTGGGAATACGGTATGACTTCCAGAGACAGGTGGTTGATTTGATTTGTTGTACCTCGCTGGTCAGCTTGGACACCTCAGTGGCTAAAGTAATGTCTGGGCGGTGGACCAAAGAACCTCCGCGGCTGGCCTCCTCGCGGGCCTTGTCACGGTAGCCGATCTGACAGAGAGGAGAGCAAGCAAGAATCAGCGGACTGTGTACAAACTGCTGGTCTTTTTGCTTGCTTTTAGAAATTTGATTCATTCACATCAAGTTTTGTTCAAACAGAAACACAGATGCAGAAACGCAGATATGGATACAGGTAAGGAATAAAAAAGATGGCCCAGTTGGTCTACCTTTTATAACATCAATTAGTGTTTTAGCGTATAGGGTCATGGTAATTAATAGCTAGAATACATAATTAGACATGTTCAGCTTCTTAAAGTGTTCAGGTACATAACACCGTTACAGAAGTACAGAAGTCGTTTTGCATGTGTCTGCCTTTGTGTGTCCAGGTTCTTTAACCGACAAGCTTCTACTGTCTGCTTACCCCACTGATCAGTTTGGCAGCCTGGGTTGCCTTCTTAATGTCAGGACGGTCGGCTACAGAGGTGTAGTGGAGGTTGGCTTTGGCGTCCTTCTTGTAGGAAATCTGTGGAGCAGACAGAATACAGTATGGTGGACACAAACGACAGACGTTTCACAGTCTATCCTAAAGTGGAAATGAAAATCAATACAACTCACGTTGCTCTGACTCTTGGCCACGGCCATAGCATGCTGAACATCAGGTGGAACCATCATGTGGTTATACACCGACTTGCCCTTTTCCTTCTCAAACTTCGCTTTGTACAGTTTCTGCAAAGAGAGGAAAGAATGAAGGCCAGGCGCACAAAAACGGTGCAGGATTATGAGACGGGTGAGCTTGTTTTGTTGAATGAATGTGAGGCGGTCGTACCCCGCTGACTAGCTTGTTGATCTCCTTGCTGTGAGCAGTATCACGGGTCTCAGGCAGGGTTGTGAATGAGCCGGACTGCATGTCCTTCTTACTGGCCTCCTTGTATCTGGTCTGAATTCAAGTCAAGAATTGAAAACATGTAACTACCTGTAAAAAACTCAACAAACAGCTGACCTTCGTTGAATGATGATTACCTCTGATGCCAGAGTGCGCACAGCCTTGGCATGGAGGATTTGAGGAGTGTCCTGCACAGGCAGGTAGTGGCCCTTTGCCTTTTCATACTTCTCTTTGTACTTCACCTGGAGGGGAAACAATTTAAACATTTAAATCTGAGGTGGTCCTGTCCTGTCAACATCCTTCAGTAATTTAATTCCATCACAGAGATGGCAAGAAAGACATGGAAAAACTTACATCGCTGGCCATTTCAGCATTCTTCATAGCCAGGAGGGTGAGCTTGTCATCAACCACAGGTATCACACAGCCCTTCATGCTCTCTTTGTCGTACTTGTACTCAACCTGTGGGTGAAATAGAATCAGAGCAGCACCGTTGGATGTTGCTGAAAATGAAAAATGGAAATCACAAATGTACAGTAAAAAAGAAGCAACTCACATCGCTCTGCTGCATGGTGTTCTTGGCAGCGTTGAGGAAGTCGGGTCTATCTGAAGTCCAGATCCACTTGGCCTTCGTGGCTTCATATTTCTTCTTATAGTCAAGCTAAAAATGGGGGGAAAATGAGGACATCAAGTTAAAAATCAATCAATAATGGACAGAGAGTGATATTTCCTGATACATTAGTGAAGACACTTACGTTGGTGATGTTCCTGTAGGCCTCCTTGGCAGCACGGATCTCATGAGCCTCGGGGTCCATGTTGATCTGGGCCTTGCTCTTCTCATACACTTCTCTGTATTTCAGCTGTAAGATGAATAAAAACACACATTACCAAACATAAAGACGAATGTCACATTTTGACTTCCTGTGCCTTGGTAAAAAAAAAAAAAGTGTCACTCTGACTCACATTGCTGGTGATCTCCTTGACTTTCTTCATGTGCTGCTGGTGTGGAGTGTCATAAGGCAGGGTGTATGCCTTGGCTTTGGTCTTGTTGTACTCCATCTTGTAGATGATCTGAGGAATCATCACCATCACATAGTTAGCATTTCAAAATATTAAAAAGATCCCAAAGAACTTTTTGATGTGAAATTTAAGCCACTGAACAAAAACAAAATGAAAACACTTACATCGCTGATCTTCTTCTTGCGTTTGTGGGTCTCATACTCAGGAGTGTCCAGAACAGAGGTGAACTTGTCCTTGGCACGTTCATACTGCTCCCTGTACCTCCACTGATGGAGGACGAAAACGTGCAAACAAACGAAAGTTAGTATTGCTTATGTTAGTATTACATAATTGTTTATTTATGTGTATTTTGACAACTTCTCTTTAATTTATGTAGATGAAGACGAAAACTGTCCAAGAAGGGCAAATGAACTGAAGCAACATTAGAAGGCTGATGGTCAAGAAGCTGCATTTCAGCATCACATGATGTCCACCTCAGTCAAATTCATTCATTTGACCACAAACAATCACTTTCTTTTATGAAGATGAGCTTCTTTTCATTTTGTCTTCTTGGACAGTTCTTGCACAGTGAGAGCACAGATATTATAACATAATAATAGTATATAGTGAGTGAAGTTTACGTACATGCCTGAACAAATGCCTCATCAAACATGCACAACAAACACAGAGTGAGTCACTTTTCAGGTGAGAATGAAGATGAGGACACGTGTTACCACTCATGGAAGTCTGCAGTGCCGGCGCAGTTCATGACGACCAGGCGGCTCTGCAGAAGCTTCACTGATCTGGTCTGCTCAAACTACAGCACTGCATGTAAGATGAGTTAAAAGCTCGGCAATCAGCAAGACACGAATGGAAGTGAACTGGTGATGGAGAGATTAGAGCGTGGGTAATGTCAAATCGCTCTAGAGCTGAATGGAGGTGATATATGTGATGAGATGAGATCTTGTCCAGTAACAGCAGGGAGGATGAGAGTGAACCGGACTTTCATTCACGCCTGTGAGTCTTAAACCAACACAGGACTTATTTTCTGCATGTTTGTGGACAAAGATCAGCGTTACGATGATTCACCACTCTGTGGCTGTTTACCTTACTGCCCAAAACGGACTGGTAAAGGGCTGTGAGGATGTCAGGGCGGAGTAGCTCATTGCAGCCACTCTTTAGCAGATCCTTTGCTTTGGATTTATACCTTGCCTGTTCACACACAAAATGACATACACACACAGCATGCCATAGTTGAGGACACGTTAAAAACAGCAGCAACACTGGGAGGACTGGAGAAAGTATTCCAGAGATCCAAGTGTGACGGAGGAGCTGTTTGTCCTCATCTGTGCCTCTGGAGTGACAGAAATCATGTTTGGATTTACAAGCGTGTTGGCATATTTTCATGATTTAATCATTGGTGATTATACTGTCTCTCTGACGGCACAGATGAAGAAGAGTCCCGTTTGCTCAAGACAGCATTCAGCTGCTGTTTGAGCGGAAAAAAAGAGAGAGAACGAGCAAGTAGAGAGATCTATCGTGTTGGAAAGGCCATGCGTCGACCACCACCGGCAGATCTGTTGTTAATACACCGGTGTCAGGGGTCTGTTGGACCGGACTGGAGGTTGCAGTGGAGGAAGCAGGCTGGGTCATACAACGCGACCAGGACGTTTACCTGGCTCATCTTCCTGTTCTCCCTGGCCAGCTGGTATCTAGGATCGTCTGTAGTAATGGTGAACTTATCCTTGGTCTTCTCATAATTAGCTCTGTAGGCCCTCTGCTCAGAATGTCAGAAGGCGGGTTAAAGACAAGTCCAAAAAACAATGCGCACAGTGTCTCGTGTGACAAGACTTTTCCAGGGGTCAAAGGAATGTTAGAACAAGTTGATATGAAGACATTTTAAACAGCTGACATTACGGGTACACAGAGAAAAAGCAGGTCATAAAGATTCTATTTTTACCTCCAACCTGACTCCCATAGAGATGCATAGAAACAAAGAAATGTGATTAACAATTAGAGTATTTATCTCACAAATGGGTTCAACAAACTAACTTTAATAATCTTTTCAAATATTTTGAATGACAGTGTTGGGTTAAAGAATGAAGGACTCACATCATTGATGAGAGCAGAGGCGTTCTTGGCGGCCTGGAAGAACGGCGTGTCGGAGGTATACTTGAAGTTGCCTCTGTTCTTCTCGGATGAGGCTTTGTACAGTCTCTGTTAGCAAGAAATGAAAGTTGTTAGGAACAGGCAGAAAAATATCACATGCACTACAATAAAAAGCAGACTTGTCATGTGAGTTAATCATAAGCAGTATATGTACCTCACTGTACAGTGCCTTGTTGGTCTCAGCCAGCACCAGCTCAGGTGTGTCCCACACATAGCAGCCAATTCCCTTCAACCAATCCAGGTCCTCCTTGTACTTGACCTAAAGATGGGAAAAAAAAGTTTTTTTGATTGAAATGTTACATAATATGTCATATTACATGCCCTTTAGCCTTGTTTTAGACTGTAAGTCGAGTACTCACGTTGCTGACGTTATCGTTGACAATCTTGCTAAAGAAGAACTCAGGACGGTCGGGGATGGACTTCCATGTACCCAGAGAGTTAATGTACTTCTCCCTGTATTTAACCTGAGGTGGAAAGATGAAGAATGATCAGAAAGTGAGATATACATATATATATATATATATATATATATATAATTGTCAACCGGATGATTTCAATTGCTGACCTCGCTGATGTCATCAGTGACTCTGCGGTGGTAGGTGATGTCCAGAGCATCCTTGACTGTGCGGTAGTGGCCCTTGGCAAGCTCGAAGGTCTCTTTGTAACGCAGCTGAAGACGCAAAGACCAAAATGTGTTCAGATGTTCATCACACACAAATACATTTAGTATGTGTTTATAGTGTCTTTTCTCTTTTCTCTCCATCAGTCATTAAAATTCAAATTCAAATGCGGCAGTACATTGCATTGTAGTGTTTTGTAAAGTTTGAAAGTTTATGAAACAATATTTAGACTATCTTGAGTGACATTAACTCTCCATCAACTAATGAAATTGCTTGTTAGACTTAGTCTCCTCATTCAAACATAAATTTGCTGCCATATGGAGGTTAGGCTGTCCTAACCTGCTTCATTGATGATATGATATAAACATTATCATTGTCATTGTTAATAGTGTTATGGTTACAAATGAGCATACTCACATCACTGGACTGCATGTAGGATTTCTTGGCACGGATCAGGAGAGGTGTATCACCGATGGCTGTGTACCTGTGCTTCATCTTCTCATACTGTTCTTTGTATTTGTTCTGAGGGAGGAAATCATTTGTGTGAATATAAAAAACCATTGAGTAAAAACTGATAAAAACAAGAAACTACGTCAAAATAAGGAATACTTACGTCACTGCAGACCACTTTCATTTTTCTGGCATGGGTCAGGTTTGGAGTTTCATTTTCTGGAGTGTAATGAGGTCTCTCCCTAGCAGCCAAGTCGATGTACTTGTACTGTAGAGAAACAGATGAAATTATCATTAGATATCAGGGAAATAAAATAAATCTGCTAAACAACACCTTCAGTGAGCGATGGCACATGTGAACTTGCATGATTAGTCAGCTGCTGGGCCCATTTGGCTCTCTGGATGTCCACAGCGTCCACAGTGGTGGAGACCTTAGACATCTCCTCCTTGCTCTGGGCTTTGTAGATGAGCTGAAAGTCGATGAGCAGAGGAAGAAGAAGAAATGAGAAATTCAATCAAATCTGTCACAATATTTCATTTCATTTCTTTCTTTTGTGTGTGTAATGTGACAAAGTGTGCGACTCACATTGCTCATGTGAGTCTTAAGCTCGGTCACGCGCTTATACTCTGGGGTGTCCAGGACCACGGAGAAGTTGGCAAGGTTCTTCTTAGCCTCCACTGGGTAGCTCAACTGTGAAAGTGAGAAACAGGTCATAAAAATGATGCCACGGCAGGAGATTGATTGCAAACTCAAAATGAATGACAATGATTTAAGGTGAAGACATACATACCCTTTGTTTGGTGATGTTGCGGACGTTGACCATCTCTGGAGTGTCGTACAAGAAGCAGCCGAGTCCTCTCAGCCAAATCAGATCCTCTTTGTATTTGAGCTAAAGACACAAAATGTTCTCAGCAAACACTTTCAACCAAAGTCTATTCATTTTCAAAGTCTGTATGAAACTGCTTTCACCATACCTCGCTGGTGATTTCATTGACGTGGCGGCAGTGCATCAGCTCGGGGGTAATGGGCATAGAGATCAGCTGGCCTCGGTTGTTGTAGTATTTCTCCTTGTAGCACAACTAATATAAGAAGGGAACAAAAAGGTGGCATCAACGAGCTGCACCAATACAAACATGAATATAAATGGCATCAATTGTGTGAAAATGGCTCCGTACATCGCTGAGATGTGTCTGGTTCATCTTGACTTGCTTGATATCAGGGGTGTCGTAGGTTGTGTGGATCTTGTCCTTTTGCTTGTGGTAGTCCTGACGATACAGACGCTGGGGGAGGGAAGAGCGTAACATAAGAACCTCCATCATCATCAATGTGTCTGATGTCAACAACAGGAGCGGTGTGCTATCTTACATCGTTGATGATCTTGTTGGCCTTCCTTGAGCTGACGAAGTTGACGCCCTCTGGATGAAGACTGTAGCCCTTGGCCTTCGTCATCTCGTAGGCCTCCTTGTACTTCACCTACCCGAATAAAACCAAAAAAGAAGAAAAATGCATTAATAAAAAGCTTTAATGGCTATCAAAGGAATGGTATAATTGGATGATGAGATGGGATGACAGTATTTACGTTGCTGGTGATGACGCTGTTCATCTTAGCCTGCTTGATGAGCGGGGTATCGTGGGGCAGGGAGTAACCAGTGGGCATCAGATTCTTGTTGGCCTCCTTGTACCAGTTCTGAAAGAGGTCAAGACAACATGGTGTGACTGGATGCATTTCAGATTTATTTCTTTTGTATTTGCCTAAAGAAGACGCTCTGAATATGAAGGCACTTTATCTTACATCACTCTGGATGTAGTTAGCCAGGCGTGCTCTTTCTGTCTCGATGGTGACAGCAGGAGCAGTGTTCGTGCCCTTGATGTTGGCATTGTAGTCGTAGCGGTAGTGCAGCTGGAAAAAGAGAAGAACAAGAAAAGATGCAATGTTTGATCATTATTTTGTTTTTGGTAATAAAATACAGATAGTGAGTCAACATCGTCAAGAACATTCATAGAGTACACTTACATCGCTCAGGTTCTGAGAGTTCTGAATGGCCGTCACGTACACTGGAGTATCTGTCACTACCGAATAATCCTTGAAAGCCTCAATACCTTTGGCCCTGTACTTGGCCTGAAATGAAAAACAAAAGAACATGACCATCAGCAAGGTAACAATGGCTGGAGACAGCCAAATAACTGAAGAGGATGTGATATAGAGGGGATAATTTGAATGAATACATTAATGGGACTCACCTCACTCTGAAGATTACCAGCATGCTTGACGCGGAGGATCTCTGGTGTGTCCCAGGCATAGCAGCCGATACCCTTCAGCCAGTTCAGATCATCCTTATAGAAGATCTGTGGAGAGCGCAAGACGAAACACACAAGTTGACTGATGTTATCAGCATATGGATTCAGAAAGAGTGGACACATGAGCTTGAATTTTTCATACATTTATAGATATAGAAATTGTGAAGTCATATGATAACTGAAGAAAAGTTACTCACGTCACTGAGCTGCTCGTTGACTTTGCGGGCCTGGGTGTACACCTGCATGTCAGGGAGGCATATCCACTGGTGCAGATACTTGCGGTAGTTGATGCCGCTGACGGTGGCCTGGGTGTTGCGGGCAGACAGGATCTCCAGCATGTCTGCTGGGATATGGTTCTTGGCCTTAGTCTTCTCGTAGTTCTCCTTGTACAGACGCTGCAAAGAACAACAACAGATTGATTTGCTTTCAGTTCTGGTGGTATGGAATGCATACACAGCTGTCTAATCTTACAGTACAGATCCTGCATTTCTTGTTAAAAGAAATGCAGACATGTGGAAGGTGAAATGACTCAATGAGATCAACCTACATCCAGGACCAGCTTTCCAGCCTTGACGCAGCGAGCGGTGGCGGGATCGTCCTCAAGAGACTTGGGCAGGCTGTAGAGGGATTTAAACTTCTCATAATCCTCCTTGTACTTCACCTAAAGGGGCAAGAGGATACACTGTCATACACATTGTCTCGTAAAGGTCAGTGTGAAGAAAATCCTAAAGAAAAAAAAGTGAAATAAAAGTAAAAGTGAAAGTGAAATAAAATGAACAGAACTCACGCTACTGAGGATGACTTTCTGGTTCTTAGCATGCTGCAAGGCATGGGAGTCATGTGGGATCTGGTAGCTCTTGGCTTTGATTTTGTCCCAGGCGCCAGTGTAGTTTTTCTGTTGACAGAAAAGCCAGAACATTATCAACAGGTAGTTTACAAATCTGATCTTGAATCTCATCACAGGTTGAAAAGAAGATATGTTAATCTCCACTTACGTTGCTGAAGAATTGCTTGAAATTGTGGCATCTGGCATAATCGTAGGTATCCAGGACAGTGGTGTACATGTGCTTCTCCTTATGATAAGCCTCCTTGTAGTTGAGCTGTCGATGACAATTGTTTAATTAATACCCTTAGTTAAGCATTTTAAACTCAAATGCTATATGTTCTTTTTTTTGTTTGTTTTTTTAAAAAAAGAGATCACTCACATCACTGGCCCATGTGTGACCCAGGACAGCAGTCACATAAACTGGTGTGTCTGTCACGATGGAGTAGTTGTTGAATTCTTTCTTGGCTTCATCTCTGTATTTCAGCTATAAGGGAAGATATTACATGGGTGAGTTATCACAAATCCTCAAACTAAAGAAAAAGTATTCATTTTGTGAGGATGGTTCATCTTCAATAAGCTGTACATCATGTTATGAATAATGTTTCTAAAGGTTTTCTGTCATCTTCCGTTTTGTTACTCACATCACTCTGCAGCTCATAGGACTTCTTGGCACGAACGATCTCTGGTGTGTCCCAGACGTAGCAACCGATACCCTTCATCCAGTTCAGGTCATCCTTGTAGAACACCTATTAAAACACATCAAAAAGCACAAAATCATACATTCAGTAATGGAGAGCTGCATGTCTGTATTATCTCTTGCTGTGCTCGCTGTTGACGTGACGTCAAGTACAAGTGGCAGATGTCCGCTGAAGACTGAGGACCTACATCACTGAGAATCTCGTTGGTCTTGCGGGCACGAATGGCATCCTCCTGTTCAGGGTGGCAAGTCCACTGGTGCAGGTAAGTGCGGTAGAGGACGTCGCTCAGCATGTCCTGGCAGTTCTTGGCCACCTTGTTAGCGATGATGTCAGGTGGGAGGTGGATCTTGGTCTTGCTTTGATGGTAGTCCTTCTGGTAGAGCCTCTGTGAAGACATGCATGCCATGGAAAGTCATTGGCAGGATCATTAACAATGTAAAAAAGGGTTTATGTGGAAAAATATATTGTGGTGTATGTGGTACCTGTTTATGAATTAATAAAAGTTTATGAATTTGAAATTTGCAAACTTCATCATCAGTCATTTTCTTACCAGTCCCTTATTCTTCTCCTGGTCTCCACAGCGCACCACCTCAGGGAAGTCCACCAGGGTTCCTGCCATGTAGTGACCCTTTGCCTTCTCATGGGAATCCTTATACTTGACCTAGAAGTATCCAAAATAATAATAAATACACTGTACACACTGTATTATATTATACACTGTAAGAAGAAAATGACGACAATAAAGAAGTGCAAGACACTCACGTCACTAGCGATCTCCCTGCCCTTCTTGCCACTAAGAAGTGGGATGTACTCATGGTTCAGCTGGTAGCTGGTAGCTTTTGTTGCATCCCATTGTGATTTGTAGAGTTTCTGAAATCACACAAAAGAAGGTTGAAGGTTTGTGAAAGGGCAGACACAATATATGATACAATCAACAAATATCATGAATTAGAAGAAAGAAGAAAGAAGAAGAAAAAAATTAATTATATATTCTACATTACCTCACTGATGTTCTTAGACACCTCCCTGCTATGAGCCAGTTGAGGAGTGTCCTCTGAACCAAGGTAGTGACCCTTTTCTGCGTTGAATGTCTCCTTGTACTTCAGCTATAGAATTAAAACAGAATTCAGAATTTTAGATTTGATTATTGTTCATTAGTATGTCTCTTGAAATGTAGTAGTAAATGTTAGATTTGTACGTACATCACTGAGGTTGGCAGCATTAACCTTTGCCAAGACAATCTCGGGGCGGTCCACAATCAGGGTGAATTTTCCAAAGCATTCTTTGGCATTCTTCTTGTAGTGTCTCTGCAAGTAAAATTGCAACATTTAAGTGAGACACAATGAACATAAAAATTGGCAAGATGTGCTAAAATGAACAAAAAAAACATACATCATTGAGAATCTCCTGGGCCTTCTTGACCTTCACGTGGTCAACAGAGTCAGCTGCCACCCAGCCACAGCCACGAATCCATTCCAGATCAGCCCTATACACATGCTGAACCCAGAAACCAAGATATATTAGAAAGTTCAAAGAGAGGCTGTTGTATGAATGTGACAAATAAGTCATTATTTGGTGTGATTGGAACTCACATCACTTTGAAGATCATAAACTTTGCGGGCCTGGATGACATCGTTCTGGTCTGGCAGACAAGTCCACTGGTGCAGGCGGGTCCTGTAGAGGTCATCATTAACTTGCTTCTGGCATTTTTTGGCCAGTTCAAAGGCCAGCATGTCCACTGGAAGGTTGAACTTGGTCTTGGATTTGTTGAAGTCCTTCTTGTACAGGGCATCACTGGCAATCCTGGCTGAGTTCAGAGCCAGCATGATCAGAGGGTCGTCATTGACGCTCAGGGCTCCGATGTGATGGCCGACCTGCCTACGGTATCCCTCAAGGTAATGATGCTACAGGGTAGATGGAAATTATTATCTCCATGCTGTCAAGCTCTCAACTTTAATAAATGTTTTTTTTGTATGGAAACTTATTACTCACTTTACTCTGGACTTTAGTTGTGTTGATGCATTGCTTGATTGGTACAGCATCTCCAGGCATGAAGTAGCCTGTGGCTTTAATGTTATCCCAAGCTTTGGTGTACAATTTCTGAAAGAGATGGAAAGAGTTATATAGATAAAATTTGCAAAGGATAAAGTATTGTTGTGTCCTCCTATGAGCAGTCGTCTTACCGGATGAATGTTCTTTGCCACCTCTCTGGCTGTGGCAAGAGTTGGAGTGTCCACCAGTGAGTACCTGGTCTTTTCCTCGTGCCAGGCTTCACGATATTTGGCCTGTGTAGAGTGAGAAATCAAAATTCAGTAATAAAGAAAAACCTAAAATCTGCTTTTGTCAGGAGACTTAGCAGAAGAGAAGATTCAAAACATATCCAAAAAGCATCTGAGAGTCATCCTCACCTCATTGAGGACATCAGCAGCATTCTTGGCACAGACCAAGTCGACTCTGTCGTTTGGAACAGTGTATTTCTGTTCATCCAACTTGACACGATAGCCTCTCTGTAAAATAGGAAAAAAGATGTGGAATGAGAACAAATCAGCAAATGTACCAAAGATACACAAGTGTTTTTATGACTTAAAGAGATATTTAAAACATTTTACAAATGTACAGAAATGTCTGCAAAGTCAAATTGTAGTCAGACTTACATCAGCCAGGATCTTCTGTGCATGCTTCACCTTCATAACATCCACACACTCGTGTGGCATCCATCCACATCCGCGCAGCCACTCCATATCAGCTCTGTACACAGCCTGAGGAGATAAAGACAGATTTATTTTTGTGCATGCAGACAATAATCATAAAGGTCCAAGGAGTACTGAATCATTGGCACATCAGTGTATTGGAATAAACCTACATCACTCTGAAGATCGTAGGCCTTTCTGGCCTGGACAACATCAGTGGAGTCTGGCAGACAAGTCCACTGGTGCAAGTAAGTTCTGTAGTTGAAGTCGTTGACTTGGATCTGGCATTTCTTGGCAAGCTCAAGTGTCAGCATGTCCACTGGCAAGTTGAACTTGGTCTTGGACTTGTTGAAGTCCTTCTTGTACAGGGCATCACTGGCAATCCTGGCTGAGTTCATAGCCAGCATGATCAGAGGGTCGTCTTGTACGGAGCGAGCACCAATGTGGTGGCCAACCTGCTTACGGTATGCTCCATGGTACTTGTACTAAAGAAGAAGAGAGAAAATATCCATGCAAATTCAGAAAATGCCTCATTTACCAAGCTGTTGTATTTGAACCTTATCCACATTGTTGTCTTACATCGCTGATGATATCTCTAGAAGCTTTAGCCTTCAGCACAGAGATAGCATCCTCCTTGATGTGGTAGGCCTTGGCCTTCTGGCTGTCCCATTCCTTTGTGTACAGTTTCTGCACAGAACAAGAAGAATGATTAATGATCGGATATTTCTATTCTTTTAGGTTTTAAGCATTTCGGCATAGGCAAATTGGTGCAGTGCTTGTATTAATACAAACTCACATTGCTGATGTTGATGGCATTGGCCTTGGACAGTTCAAAAGTGGGGGTGTCAGCTGGCAGATGAATGCTGAGCTTGTCCTTCTCCCAAACTTCCTTGTATTTCCTCTGTAAGGAAGAAAAAAAACATTATGTTGACATCCTTATTTATACAAATATTTGTACCAAGTATTTAGGGTTAATTTTAAATTAATAAAGATAAAGACAGAATTACTCACATTACTGATGTTGTCAGCGTTTTGCTTGGACAACACAATAGCTGGGAGGTCGACGACGCTGGTGAACTTCACAGTGCTTGGGTGTTGGCGGTAAAGTCTGTCATTGAGAATAGTCTGGGCATGTTTAACTTTGAGGACATCCACACAGTCCTGAGGTGACCAGCCGCATCCTCTCAGCCACTCCAAATCAGCTCTGTATACAGCCTAGGAAACAACCCCAACAATGTTTTTGTCCTGTCGTTTATATAGATATATATATATATAGATTTATATGGATGAAAGGATTTCTATTAAATGTGTTGGATGCAGCTCTCGAGCACCCCAAATTGTCAGGAAATGATCTAAACTAATCAGACTGAAACAACCCTCAAAATGATTTGTATGGTCAAGTAAACATGGTAAATTAAGGAAATTTCAAACAGTCCTGCTCTACTTCATCAACTCTCCATAAACCTGCTAAATTTTACATGTACTTACATCACTCTGTAAGTCATAGACCTTTCTGGCCTGGACCACATCACTAGAGTCTGGTAGGCAGGTCCACTGGTGCAAGTGAGTTCTGTAGTTGAAGTCATTCACTTGCTTCTGGCATTTCTTGGCAAGTTCAATTGTCAGCATGTCTACTGGAAGGTGGTACTTGGTCTTGGTCTTGTTGAAGTCCTTCTTATAGATGTTATCACTGGAGATCTTGGCTGCATGAGCAGCCAACATGATCAGTGGGTCGTCTTTAACACTGAGGGCACCAATGTGATGACCGCACTGCTTACGGAAACCAGCCTTGTACTTGTACTGGATATTTGAGATGGAAATATTTTGGTCAGTTTCATGATATAAACTGCAGTGAAATCCAAAAATGACAAAAAGGGAATGAAACATTTGGTGAGTGGTGCTGACTTACATCACTGACGATGTCTCTGGACACCTTGGCTGCTAGAACAGAAATAGCATCTTTGGGAAGGAAGTAGCCTTTGTTGATGGTGTTCACAAAGCCTTCACGGTAATATTTCTGGGGAAACAAGAATGAAGCTGTTTGATACACACTGTGTGCTACAGACAGTACCTATAGAGCAGATGGTTTGCTTTAAATATATATTGACAATGTTATCAAAAGTTCCACAACTGCACTGATATGATAATAATCCAGTGTACTAATGAAGAAGCACTGCATTACCAGACTGGTGTTGAGTTTATTCTGCTTGGCCAGTATTATCTCTGGGGTATCAGGCATGATGTGAAGGTTGGTCTTATCGTTTTCCCAGGCAGCAAGATATGCTTTCTGCAAACAACAGAATGACACAGTGAGAGATGACATTATCTGAGTCACAGAACATTATTAAAACAGATTGACCTCAAGAAACGCAAATGCTGAAACATATTGCAAATGAACAATAAAATATAGTGAAATGACATTCAGTAAGGTGTGCTATCTCTACCTTGTCCATGATATGTGCATTGGCCTGAGCAAGGGCATATGGCATGTCACTTGTCTTGGCAGTGAATTTGAACATGCTGGGATGCTGACGGTACTTCCTATCGCTCAGAATCTCTGCTGCTTTCTTGGCTTTCTCCACATCAACCGAACCAATTGGCACCCATCCTGTTCCCCTGACCCATTCCATATCAGCCTTGTACACAGCCTACATGTCACAACAGGGAGAAAAGGGAGAGTCACATGGAGTTTGCTTTATGAAAAATAAAGTCAGGAAACACATTATGAGAAATTACTCACATCACTCTGCAGATCATAAGCCTTTCTGGCCTGGACAACATCAGTGGAGTCAGGTAGGCAGGTCCAGTTGTGCAGATGAGTTCTGTAATTGAAGTCGTTGACTTGGATCTGGCATTTCTTGGCCAGTTCAAGATTCAGCATGTCAACTGGCAGGTTGAACTTGGTCTTGGACTTGTTGAAGTCCTTCTTGTACAGGGCATCACTGGCAATCTTGGCTGAGTTCAGAGCCAGCACAATCAGAGGGTCATCATGGACACTGAGAGCTCCAATGTGGTGGCCAACCTGCTTACGGTATCCTGCCTTGTATTTGTACTAGAGAGAGAATGAGTAAAGTGAATTAATGTTAATTACTGCCATACAAATAAATCAATATTTGGGATAAAAGCAGTCATTTGTATGTTACATACATCACTGATGATCTCTCTTCCACGTTTGGCAGCAACAACAGCGACAGCATCAGGCTTAAGGTTGTAGCCCTTTCTGAAGATAGCTTCAACATCTTCTCTGTAATTTTTCTGAAGAAGAAATGAAATATGTAGATATAAATATATGAAAATAGTTTTTACATTGAAAATAATCATGCTTATAACCTATTTACTGACATGGATGTAGAACACTAGCCAAACATACCCTGCTGATGTTGTAAGCATTAGCTTTAGAGAGCAAAATCTCGGGCAGGTCAGGGGTTACATGAGTCTTAATCTTGTCAGCCTCCCAAGCAGCGATGTAGTTTCTCTGTGGTGACAGAAAGGGAAGAAAAAGCAGAAATTATAATCACCAGGAAAAGACTGAACAAATTTAAAGACATGTGAAGGAGAGATATGTTTTTCTTTACCTTATTGATGATATCAGCATTTGTTTTAGCCAGGACCATGGGCATGGAAGTCATGTCAGTTTTAAATTTCAGAGTTTCTGGTTTCTGCCTGTAGAGACGTTCACTGAGAATCTTAGAGGCGTTCTTGACCTTCATCACATCAATTGAACCAATAGGAACCCATCCTACGCCTATGACCTCATCCATGTCAGCTTTGTACACTGCCTGTTGGAAAAAGTAACATCAGAAACACATGAGCACAGTCATCATAGAATGATGTGTTTAAAAGTGTTGAATATGTCACTGAAGGACTCACATCACTCTGAAGATCATAGGCTTTCCTGGCCTGGACAACATCATTGGAGTCTGGCAGACAAGTCCACTGGTGCAGATGAGTTCTGTAGTTGAAGTCGTTGACTTGGATCTGGCATTTCTTGGCCAGTTCAAGATTCAGCATGTCCACTGGCAAGTTGAACTTGGTCTTGGACTTGTTGAAGTCCTTCTTGTAAAGGGCATCACTGGCAATCTTGGCTGAGTTCAGAGCCAGCATGATCAGAGGGTCGTCCTGGACACTGCGTGCACCAATATGGTGGCCGACCTGCTTACGGTATCCTGTCTTGTACTTGTACTGATGACATTAGCAGAAAATGTTTTATGTTACAACTAGAACATTTTTCAGATTATGTCTCATACCTGTGCTTTAATCTTTAAAAAAAACACAGAGTGAGTCACTCACATCACTGATGATGTCCCTGGAGGCCTTAGCAGCCTTGACAGAGACTGAATCTGGAGGGAGGAAATAGCCTTTCCTGATGTCGGCCTCAAAACCTTGTCTGTAGAGTTTCTGAAAAGTAAGAAATATGAATATGAATACTTTTGTTAACTGTTTTAACATATGGAAGACAAAATCCTGGAAAGCATCAGGGTGATAATATTTCTCAAGTAGGATTTTGCTAAATACATCATTTGTTAAATTATGTCATATATGAATCATATCTGGCTGCTAACTCAAGTCAGAGTAATCTGAACGAGGCTTAATGCAACATTGTGTAACGTTTCTATGATAAAATGACAGATTCATTTTGATGCTACGGTGACTTGTAATCAAATCAATGATGTTGCACTATGTAACTTTGTGCTCTGGGTACAATCACACACAATACTAGCTGGCTGCTATGTCTTGTGTTGCTGCACTTGCTTTATGTTTGGCTGTTAGCAAAGTTGTTGACTATGTCGATCATAATATAATCATAACAAAAACTGGGGCCTGAATCAATCGCAAAAATACAAATTTTTTACAAAATACCATTTTTTTTGTTGCTTTAAAGTGCTTAATAATTAAACTGGTTTCCTAATTCTGTCAAAATCACACACCAGACAGTGCCATTGTCTTATCATGTGCAGTAAGAACTGGACTAACCTTGCTCATGTTGATAGCGTTCTGCTGAGAGAGGAGGATCTCTGGAGTGTCAGGTTTGATGTGCAGGTTGACCTTGTCTTTCTCCCATGCCTCAGTATAGAGACGCTGGAACAAACCGAAATAAATGTTAATTGACAGCTCTGTTAAAAACTAAGGTAACAGCACTTTGAGGATGAATGATGTCATACCTTGTTCATAACCTGAGCATTGGCCTTAGCCAAGGCAATGGGCATGTCTTCAGTGGTCATTTTGAATTTAAAGGTGCTTGGGTGCTGACGGTACTGCCTTTCACTCAAAGCTTCAGCAGCCTTCTTGGCTTTCTCCACATCAAGTGAGCCAATGGGGACCCAGCCCAGACCCTGGAGCCACTTCAGGTCAGCTTTGTAGACAGCCTATGAAACGCAGTAATCCAAAATTCAAGTCTTGACATACTTGGTCATACTGAGTTTTGAAAAATAAAATATGCTTGATGTGTTTAGGAAATACATTAAGAGAAATTCTCATTACTCACATCACTCTGCAGGTCATAAGCCTTCCTGGCCTGCACGACATCATTGGAGTCAGGCAGGCAAGTCCAGTTGTGCAGACGGGTGATGTAGTTGGCGTGGTTGACCTGAATCTGGTTCTTCTTAGCCAGTTCAAAGGCCAACATGTCCACTGGAAGGTTGAACTTGGTCTTGGACTTGTTGAAGTCCTTCTTGTACAGGGCATCACTGGCAATCCTGGCTGAGTTCAAGGCCAGCATCAGCAGAGGGTCGTCCTGGATACAGCGAGCACCGATGTGGTGGCCGACCTGCTTACGGTATCCTGTCTTGTACTTGTACTGGAAGAAAAATTAAATGATGCAATTGTGCGTTATACAAATATTTGAAGACAAAAGTGAAAGAAATAATTAAAAGTGTATAAAAATAGAACTTTAATAAAATAGAAATTACACAATTATACAAAATTACAAACTGATATAGTGATATCAGTAGCAGCAAAGTATAGCACGATGGTACCATAAGTCATATGGTACCATCATATGGTACCGTATATCATATTAAATGAAAATTATTTATTTAATATACTCTTTTGGCAAGTTATATTTAATTCCCTATAGTAAAATGCATATTACATTTGAAATATAAATAATAATACAAATAATTGTCATTTGACACTTTTCACTTTAAAATTAAATAACTGAAACTGAACAACTTACATCACTTGCAATGTCCCTGGAGGCCCTGGCGGCAAGGATGGAAACAGCATCGCCACGCAGATCATAGCCCTTCTTCTTGGCATCTTCATTTGCCTGCTTGTACTTTTTCTGTAAACAAACAATCATCCCAGATATGTTCAGTATATAAATTTACCAGTGAGTATAATCTATAAATAAGAGTTGCTGTAACACCACAAGTGTTTCACTGTTCACCTACCAAACTGTAGTTGACATTGTTTGCTTTGGCTAGAAGAACATCCATAGCGTCAGGCATGATGTGGATCGTCCTCTTTGCAATGTCCCAGGCTTCACTATAGGCTTTCTGTGATCACACACAGATAACATGAAGGTTTGATTACATTATGAACTCTACAAGAATGCATTTTTAAGATAAAATAATTGCACTGATGATTCCATACCTTGTTCATAACCTGAGCATTGGCCTTGGCCAACACAATGGGCATGTCTTCAGTGGTCATTTTGAATTTAAAGGTGCTTGGGTGCTGACGGTACTGCCTTTCACTTAAAGCTTCAGCAGCCTTCTTGGCTTTCTCCACATCAAGCGAGCCAATGGGGACCCAGCCCAGGCCCTGGAGCCACTTCAAGTCAGCTTTGTAGACAGCCTATGAAACGCAGTAATAAAATACAATTCTTGACATACTTGGTAGCATGAACACAAAATAAATTAAGAAACAAATTAGCAAGGAAGCTGTACTTTCATCACTCTCTATGTCATATTCAGGGAAGGGAAGTGGGAGTCACACTGAGTTTTGAAAAATAAAATATGCTTGATGTGTTTAGGAAATACATTAAGAGAAATTCTCATTACTCACATCACTCTGCAGGTCATAAGCCTTCCTGGCCTGCACGACATCATTGGAGTCAGGCAGGCAAGTCCAGTTGTGCAGACGGGTGATGTAGTTGGCGTGGTTGACCTGAATCTGGTTCTTCTTAGCCAGTTCAAAGGCCAACATGTCCACTGGAAGGTTGAACTTGGTCTTGGACTTGTTGAAGTCCTTCTTGTACAGGGCATCACTGGCAATCCTGGCTGAGTTCAAGGCCAGCATCAGCAGAGGGTCGTCCTGGATACAGCGAGCACCGATGTGGTGGCCGACCTGCTTACGGTATCCTGTCTTGTACTTGTACTGGAAGAAAAATTAAATGATGCAATTGCGCGTTGACAGTTATACAAATATTTGAAGACAAAAGTGAAAGAAATAATTAAAAGTGTATAAAAATAGAACTTGAATAAAATAGAAATGACACAATTATACAAAATTACAAACTGATATAATGATATCAGTATCGGCAAAGTATAGTACATGTACATACAAGTCATATGGTACCATCATATGGTACCGTATATCATATTAAATAAAAATTACATTTAAAATAACATTTTATGGCAGTTGTTTATCATTGGTAAAATCAGCTTACATCACTTGCAATGTCCCTGGAGGCCCTTGCAGCAAGGATGGAAACAGCATCGCCACGCAGATCATAGCCCTTCTTCTTGGCATCTTCATTTGCCTGCTTGTACTTTTTCTGTAAACAAACACAGGTGCTCAGGCATAAGTACATGTTTTTTTCATTCTAAGTAGGGTTGAGTAATAACTAGATCTATATGTATTGTTAACAGAAACATTTCCAAGATGAGTCACGTGGGACCGCAGGGAAGATGGCAGCACAGAACCAGAGCTCCTCACAACCATCAGCTAATTATGCAAATTTAGAGATATACACTTGGTTATTAGTCTGAAAATTGAGGAATGTTGACGATGAAACAATGTTTGAGGAAATACGGAAAATGAGTGCCACTCTTCAGGTGGTGGTGACAGATGTTGTCTCAATTAAGGAGACAGCGAAAGAGCCCAAAGATGTGGTGGAGAGCATACAAGTGAGGGTGGGAGAGGCAGAACAACAGATATCGGATGTGGAAGACGTAAATATGTGAATGGAGGGAAACATGGAGAAGTGTGACAAGCGACTGGAAACACTGTGGAATGCGCGTGGAAGATCTGGAAAACCGCAGCAGGAGAAGTAATGTAAGAGTGGTGGCACTGAAAGAGGGCAAGGAAGAGACTGGAAAAGTTATTCAGTATGTGGAAAAGATCTCTGAGACTGACTCCCACAGAGTTCTGGGTTTGCGTTATTGTTCATGTTTTATCTTTGCACTAAAACAATAGATGTGAGAAGGCCTAAGGTTTTGAAAAACCTCTTGTATATGTGTTTAGTTTTTATTGAAACCACGATGAGAGAACTGAGATCAAAGAGTACTTACAGGTCTAGAAATGATGGCTAACAGGAACATTAATACATTATCATGGAACATAAATGGATGTGGGAACCCAGTATTGTGTTTATTCAGGAGTCTCATATAATGGGGGGTGAAGAGGCTGGGAAATTTAAAAGGCTGGGTAGGGAGGGTTTTTCATAGCTCATACACCAGTAAACAGAATGGGGAGATGATACTCATTAATAAAAATCTAAGTTTTGTCATGCTAAAACAACACATGTTAGGGACGGTAGACTTACTTGTATGCGTATTATACTGTATATGTACTTTGTAATACGTATATACGCCCCAAACAAGGAAGAACCTTATTTCTTTTATGAAGTTAATAGAATGATAGGAAATATGCAGGGCCAAGTTATACTGGCAGGGGATTTCAACCAGGTAATGGACAGACTTGAGAAGAATTGAGAAGAGTAAGCCCAGTGGTAAATCTTCACCCAGGGGCAGGGCTGCAATTCAGATGCTGTCAGAGGACTTGAGTTTGGTGGACATATGGACACTGGTGAACCCATGTGAGAGGGAATGCACTTTTTATTCCCATTGTCACAAATGTCATTCAAGGATTGTTTGTTTTTCTGATATCTGACTAATTAATAGACTGTGAGATAATTGCCCTCAGTGTACCCGTTTTGGGAGAAAATACTGGACCATGTGAGTAAATGGCTGGGTGTGGTGGTACCTTTATCACCAAGACTGTGTTATAATATATCTAAATATGAACAAGGGGGGGTTAAAAGTTGGGAAGGTCACAGCCAGAGTATGGAAGAGTAGAGTTGTCCCATATGTTAAAAAGTGGATGGAAATGGTGTCAGAAGCAGAGTCATATGAATGTATGTTGGCTAGAATTACCAACAATAAGAGAACATTTTTATGTTTATGTATATTTTGGTTGTTTCAAAAAAGAAAATGTAGGTTTGCAGGAGGCCTTTGTATATATGATTGTATGCTGGATATACTGTCTATTGATGCTGGTGTAAATGTTTGTTTTTCGAGTTTGATTGTATGTTTATGTGTGTATGAATAAATAAAAAACTTAAACGACAAAAAAGAAATATTTCCAAAATAATACAAAATATCTTCAAACCCTAATTTAAAGTAATCCATATATGAGAGTTGTTTTAGTCTTTTATGTTTAAATTTTTACTTACCAAGCTGTAGTTGACATTGTTTGCCTTGGCTAGAAGAACATCCATAGCATCGGGCATGATGTGGATCTTTGTCTTTTCCTTCTCCCAGGCTTGAATGTATGCACTCTGTAGTAACAAAACAACAATATGAGAGCTATTCATGTTATGAACTGTGAAAGTGTGCATTTTAATGAGAGGAGAATTTCCGTATCAGTATAAGTAATTAAACTGAGCCATTAATTATTATTTACACCTAACAGCACTTTGATGATTAATGATGTCATACCTTGTTCATAACCTGAGCATTGGCCTTGGCCAAGGCAATGGGCATGTCTTCAGTGGTCATTTTGAATTTAAAGGTGCTTGGGTGCTGACGGTACTGCCTTTCACTCAAAGCTTCAGCAGCCTTCTTGGCTTTCTCCACATCAAGCGAGCCAATGGGGACCCAGCCCAGACCCTGGAGCCACTTCAGGTCAGCCTTGTAGACAGCCTATGAAACGCAGTAATCCAAAATTTAGTTCTTGACATACTTGGTAGCATGAACGCAAAATAAATAAAGAAACAAATCCCTTCCCTGAATATGTCATATTCAGGGAAGGGAAGGGGCAGTCACACTGAGTTTTGAAAAATAAAATATGTTTGAAGTGTTTAAGAAATACATTAAGAGAAATTCTCATTACTCACATCACTCTGCAGGTCATAAGCCTTCCTGGCCTGCACGACATCATTGGAGTCTGGCAGGCAAGTCCAGTTGTGCAGACGGGTGATGTAGTTAGCGTGGTTGACCTGAATCTGGTTCTTCTTAGCCAGTTCAAAGGCCAACATGTCCACTGGAAGGTTGAACTTGGTCTTGGACTTGTTGAAGTCCTTCTTGTACAGGGCATCACTGGCAATCCTGGCTGAGTTCAAGGCCAGCATCAGCAGAGGGTCGTCCTGGATGCTGCGAGCACCGATGTGGTGGCCGACCTGCTTACGGTATCCTGTCTTGTACTTGTACTGTAATTGAGGAAAAAATGCATTTGATTATAAGAGTATGGTTGATGTAAAGCAATAATATTAGTGGC
The DNA here is from genome assembly GCA_023373845.1 of Nibea coibor. Classification (NCBI taxonomy): domain Eukaryota; kingdom Metazoa; phylum Chordata; class Actinopteri; family Sciaenidae; genus Nibea; species Nibea coibor. Next base: position 3,842,123 of record CM041724.1, read on the forward strand.
AATATTTTTTCTGTCTTTGCTACATATAATGTTCAAGAGGCAAATTATCTACATAACCAATTACATTTTTACTCATGTTAAAATATTAGCATCAAATAGTATACTAGAATATAACATCTATTATACAATCATTTGTCTGACATAGACACACTAATAAAACAATAAAACATGTTTTAGATTAAATTACTTTTTTTGCTAAGTGTTTTTTTTACTTTGTTTGCTAGTTTGCATAAATTAAATTATCTTACATCACTGGCAATATCCCTGGAAGCCCTGGCTGCAAGGATGGAAATGGCATCACCACGCAGATCATAACCCTTCTTCTTGGCATCTTCATTTGCCTGTTTGTATTTTTTCTGTGTAACAGGAAGAACATGGGAAAAAACCTTAAACCATCTTCTGAAAAAAATGGTGTATTATGAAGTATGCAGTTTTAAAAGCAATGACAAGCTGACTTTTTAGGAAATATTTGAGAAGCACTCACCACACTGTAGTTGACATTGTTTGCTTTGGCCAGAAGAACATCCATGGCATCTGGCATGATATGAATGTTAGTCTTGTCTTTGTCCCAGGCTTGAGTGTAAGCTTTCTGTAAAGTAAATTTTGGTTTGTTTAGTTTATATACAAAAAAATGAAACATTAAGAAGAAGCTTTCATTGGCATGCATTCATAATTTATCCAGAACTGAACTTAGACAAATATTCTTCTGAAAACATTAGATAACGCATGAATGTGATTTATAATGCTAAATCTAATATTAATGTAATTTGAAATACCTAGAGTCACTTTATGCTATGCTTTCTGAAAAAACAAAAACAAAACAGCAGCAACTGAAAAAATACCTTGTTCACAATGCCAGCATTGGCCTTAGCCAATGCCAATGGCATGTCTTCAGTGGTCATTTTGAATGTAAAGTTGCTTGGGTGCTGACGGTACTTCCTCTCACTGAGGATCTCACAAGCTTTCTTCGATTTCTCAACATCCAGTGAACCTATAGGCACCCATCCAATACCTTGCATCATCTTCAGGTCCTCTTTGTAAACAGCCTGGATGAAACAAAAATGATTTGTTATGGTGACAGACATTCATAAACTTTAGAAAATATATATACTCATAAACATGAAACCTTCCTGCAATAAATGATAGAAAAGGTCTATACTCACATCACTCTGTATGTCATATGCATGTCTGGCCTGGACGACATCATTGGAGTCTGGCAGGCAAGTCCAGTTGTGCAGACGGGTGATGTAGTTGGCGTGGTTGACCTGAATCTGGTTCTTCTTAGCCAGTTCAAAGGCCAACATGTCCACTGGAAGGTGGAACTTGGTCTTGGACTTGTTGAAGTCCTTCTTGTACAGGGCATCACTGGCTATCCTGGCTGAGTTCAAGGCCAGCATCAGCAGAGGGTCGTCCTGGATGCTGCGAGCACCGATGTGGTGGCCGACCTGCTTACGGTATCCTGTCTTGTACTTGTACTGAAAAAGCAAGTGCAAGTGTGTTTTCATAAGAAAACTTTGGTGGGGAGGGGGGGGGGCATAGGAAATCTGTACAATGTGTATGTATATGTATATGTATGTAATAAGCAGTACAGTCTAGAAATATAAAAGGAGATACTTACATCACTAGCAATAGCAGTGGACGCTTTGGCAGCTTTGACAGCCATGGCATCACCACGAACATTATGGCCCTTTTTCTTGGAGAGCTCATTGTCCAGTTTGTACAGTTTCTAAAGAGGGAGATAATATGTATTTTTATAGAGGAAGGCATACATACTTTTAAATTAATATACTAATCCACCATCCAATACCCATTTCCTGTTCATCAAAATCAACTTTAAGTGCTTATCACAGGACATATGTTTTCCTTTCATTATCATCATATCATCATCATGACAGATCAGACTGTACCTCACTGAAGTTCTTCCTGTTTCCTCTGGCAAGAACAATGTCCATTGCATCAGGCATTATGTGAATCGAAGTCTTGTCTTTCTCCCAGGCTTTGTTGTAGGATTTCTAAAAACAAAAATAGTTTTTGGTTTGACAGACATACATGTTGGTATACATACATGAGGTATTTGTGCTATTTTGACAGGAAGTCTTATCCAGTACCTTATCCATAATCTGATTGTTGGCAGTGGCTAACACCAGATCCATAGACTGCATGTCCTTAGTGAATTTTAAGTTGCTAGGGTGTTGACGGTATCGGGTATCACTCAAGATATTGGCAGCTGTTTTTGTTCTCTCAACATCCACTGATCCAATAGGAACCCATCCTATTCCTTTCATGAAGCTTTCATACTCACTCTTGTACTGGTTCTGAGGAGGAATATCAATAGAAATAGTATTACTTCACAATTCCACACAGCTCGCTACCATTCTAGCTAACATTCCATCAATGTTACTACATTGATGTAAAACTGTTTTGAGTTTTAGTTTTAAAATCTTTAATCATTATTATTTTAGGTGATTAAAATCGAATTTCTGCGTACATCACTGGCGATGAACTGCATGTTACGAGCAAGTTCCAGGTTCATGGCGTCAGGCATAACATTGTAATGGTGGATGATCTGTCTGTATCCAGCCATCGTCTGAGCAGCAGAGGCCTGCTTGGCATGGACCACACTCAACATGTCTACTGGGGTGTGATACTTCAGTTTGGCCTGGTGGTAGTCCTTCTTGTAGTTCTTGTCACTCTGCAACTTAGCCACCTCCATGTAGTGAACCAGCAGAGGATCATCCTGGATGCTGCGGAAGCCAACATGATGGCCTCTGGCCTTCTCGTATGCCAACTTGTACTTGTACTGCAACAGTAAATAAATAATTGTTTACCAGGCATGGTAGGTTATAAATGATTATCTTGATTTGAGACAGGAATTTGTTTCAAACTTACATTACTGGCAATAGTGGTACCAGACTTGGCAGCCGTAATTGGGATGGCATCAGCTTTGAGGTTGTAGCCCTTCTTGGCCATCTCGACAACACCAGCTTTGTAAAGTTTCTGTGGAAACATACATTTAAATGAATAAAATAACAATAAATAAAAAAAACAAATCAAATTACTTGAAAGATATTACATAATGTTCTGTAATTTAATGCCTTACATTGCTCATGTTGAGGGCATTGGCCTTGGCCAGGACAATCTCAGGAGCATCTGGCATGATGTGGACTGTCAGTTTGTCCTTGTTCCAAGCTGCCGTGTATGCTTGCTGTAAATAAAGACACCAGAAAAACAAATGAATGACAATGGTTATAACCAAGATTGGTAATCTTGGACAGCCTTGCACTTTGAGCTACATTTGAACATGCTGCACCTTGTTCATGATCTGGTTGTTGGCAGCAGCCAGAGTCAAGTCCATGGAGTCCATCAGTTTGCTGAACTTGAAGTTGGATGGATGAGTGCGGTACTTGTTGTCACTCTGAATCTGACCGCCAACTTTAGCAGTCTCAACTGCAAGTGAACCAATAGGGACCCATCCAATACCTCTGATGTAGTTGTTCCATTCAGACTTGTAATCACTCTGAAAAATAAATAAATAAGACAATGAGGTTATGGTGCATATTAGTTCTGAAGTTAAGGTCAATATCAAGAACCTCCTTAAACGTTTTTGAACTTTTTTGTGTAAATAAAGACAGAATGTAGTTTTCATGGTGGTTACATTTCAGACATGGTTTTGACCCTGAAAGACACTGATAAAACTGCAACTCACGTCACTTGACTGGATGTTCATGTTGCGACACCTCTGCAGGTGCAAGTTGTCGGGCAGAAGGAAATAGTTGTGAGGGATCTGTTTGTATCCAGCCATCGTCTGAGCAGCAGAGGCCTGCTTGGCATGGACTACACTCAACATGTCTACTGGGCTGTGATACTTCAGTTTGGCCTGGTGGTAGTCCTTCTTGTAGTTCTTGTCACTCTGCAACTTAGCCACCTCCATGTAGTGAACCAGCAGAGGATCATCCTGGAGGCTGCGGAAGCCAACGTGATGGCCTCTGGCCTTCTCGTATGCCAACTTGTACTTGTACTGTGATGGTAAATAAATAATTGTTTACCAGGCATGGTAGGTTATAAATGATTATCTTGATTTGAGACAGGAATTTGTTTCAAACTTACATTACTGGCAATAGTGGTACCAGACTTGGCAGCCGTAATTGGGATGGCATCAGCTTTGAGGTTGTAGCCCTTCTTGGCCATCTCGACAACACCAGCTTTGTAAAGTTTCTGTGGAAACATACATTTAAATGAATAAAATAACAATAAATAAAAAAACAAATCAAATTACTTGAAAGATATTACATAATGTTCTGTAATTTAATGCCTTACATTGCTCATGTTGAGGGCATTGGCCTTGGCCAGGACAATCTCAGGTGAATCTGGCATGACGTGGACTGTCAATTTGTCCTTGTCCCAAGCTGCAGTGTATGCTTGCTGTAAATAAAGACACCCACAAATAAATTAATAATTATGAGCAACATTAAATATTTATATTTTGTGACACTGAACTATACACTTGAACATTCTGCACCTTGTTCATGATCTGGTTGTTGGCAGCAGCCAGAGTCAAGTCCATGGAGTCCATCAGTTTGCTGAACTTGAAGTTGGATGGATGAGTGCGGTACTTGTTGTCACTCTGAATCTGACCGCCAACTTTAGCAGTCTCAACTGCAAGTGAACCAATAGGGACCCATCCAATACCTCTGATGTAGTTGTTCCATTCAGACTTGTAATCACTCTGAAAAATAAATAAATAAGACAATGAGGTTATGGTGCATATTAGTTCTGAAGTTAAGGTCAATAACAAGAACCTCCTTAAACGTTTTTGAACTTTTTTGTGTAAATAAAGACAGAATGTAGTTTTCATGGTGGTTACATTTCAGACATGGTTTTGACCCTGAAAGACACTGATAAAACTGCAACTCACGTCACTTGACTGGATGTTCATGTTGCGACACCTCTGCAGGTGCAAGTTGTCGGGCAGAAGGAAATAGTTGTGAGGGATCTGTTTGTATCCAGCCATCGTCTGAGCAGCAGAGGCCTGCTTGGCATGGACCACACTCAACATGTCTACTGGGCTGTGATACTTCAGTTTGGCCTGGTGGTAGTCCTTCTTGTAGTTCTTTTCACTCTGCATCTTAGCCACCTCCATGTAGTGAACCAGCAGAGGATCGTCCTGAAGGCTGCGGAAGCCAACATGATGGCCTCTGGCCTTCTCATACTCTTTCTTGTATTGGACCTGAAAGTAAAAGTAAAAGGAGTTAGTTACCTGTACATACAGTGACTGTTTCAGTCAAATGGACAAAAAAGTGGTAGATTTATGATTTGCATACATTGCTGGCAATATGTCTGCCTTGCTTGGCATGCAGAACGGAAATAGCATCAGGCTTCATGTCATATCCCTTGGCAATATCTTCAAGCCACTTGTGTTTGTAGTGACTCTGTGGAAAAACAAACAGTGTTAGCAATATGTTTTGCTCATAGATGATGCTGATATACATACTCTTGGCATTTCAGGCAAGCCATATTCTTTATGTGTCTAACTTTGATTTGCAATAAATATATTGTGCTCTGACCTCGCTAATGGTCTGGGCATTGAATTTAGCCTGGAGGAACTCAGGGCTGTCAGCTGGCAGATGATAGGTGTGCATGAACTTCTCGCCAGAAGCTTTGTATGCAGTCTAGAGGGAAGGAAAAACAGTCAAATCTGTGAATTCTTCAAAGGTTCTTGTAGGAGACGCTTTGGTGCAACTTGCATATTTCAACACATTTTAAGAGAGGCAAAAGAATTCAATTTTCTATAAAGAGGAAGCTTTCTTACTTTGTTCATCTGCTTGGTGTTGGTCATTGCCAGAGCCATGTTCATGGAATCGGTCTTGCTTGTGAATTTGAAAGTGCTGGGATGCTGGCGGTAGCCAATCTCAGCCAGTGCGGCTTTAGCAGTTTTGGCCTTCTCAACATCGATAGAACCAATAGGGACCCATCCTGTGCCTCTGAAGTAGTTGGTGTAATCTGACTTGTAGACATTCTGTCAGGATATACAAAAAACATGTTGTAGTTTACACAGTCATCAATATGCATATGCCTACTGAGCATACAATTCATTTTCTTATACATGCACCAATTATACTGGCATTACACCGTAGTAACATATAGATGAAAAGTGAAAACATACATCACTCTGAATCTCCATCATGTTGCGATACAGAAGCAGGTGCATGTTGTCAGGTAGAAGGAAATAGTTGTGAGGGATCTGTTTATATCCAGCCATCGTCTGAGCAGCAGAGGCCTGCTTGGCATGGACCACACTCAACATGTCTACTGGGGTGTGATACTTCAGTTTGGCCTGGTGGTAGTCCTTCTTGTAGTTCTTGTCACTCTGCATCTTAGCCACCTGCATGTAGTGAACCAGCAGAGGATCGTCCTGGAGGCTGCGGAAGCCAACATGATGGCCCTTTGCCTTCTCATAAGCCAGCTTATACTTGTACTGTATACAAGAAAAATAAAACATGGGTATGAATATCATTATTGAGTTCACTAACATTTAGATAATATTATTATATTATATATTTACAACTTACATTACTGGCAATGTCTCTGCCAGATTTTGCTGCAACAATGGGAATGGCATCTTCCTTCACATGATGTCCTTTGAGCAGATCTCGACGATGTTCATAGGTGTAGTAATTCTAAATAAAGCGACCAGTATTATGTTGCAAATTTAATTTATATATAGATTTTATATGTGCACAAAGGCTGGAAAGTACAAGACAAGAATCATCAACTAACCTGGCTGATGTTGACAGCATTGTATCTGGCTTGCATCAGTTCAGGGGCATCGGGAGGAAGATGGTAAGTGTGCATGAACTTCTCTCCACTGGCCTTATATGCTTTCTGCACAGTTACAAGGAAGATACTTGTTTATGTCTATTCCAAAAAGAAATTCAAAAACTAAAATAATGAGCTTTATATTTGAGGAAATAAGTTAGTCTGTTTCTTCCTTCTTACTGCATCAAGGATCTTGGCATTGGCCTTAGCCAGCTCCATGTTCATGGAGTCAGAGACACTGGTGAATTTGATGGTATCAGGGTGCTGGCGGTACTTCTTCTCGTCCAGAGCTGCTGCTGCTGCCTTGGCTTTTTCCACATCCAGGGAACCGATAGGAACCCAGCCAGTTCCCTTGACATAGGTCTCATAATCCTGTTTATAGTTAAACTGGAACAGAGGCAAGCGACAAATGCAAAGTGTCAGACCTGCCGAAGCACACGTAGTTTCCTACTTTATGATTGAAAAGACCAAAAAAAGGACAATTAAACTTACATCACTGGCATTGAAGTTCATGGTGCGAGCGAGGTCCAGACTCATTGAGCCAGGCAATAGGCAGTAATTATGATGGTGCTGCTTGTAGCCAGCGTAGGTCTGCACTTTTGAGGCATGTTTGGCGTGAGCCATACTCATCATGTCTACTGGGGTGTGATACTTCAGCTTGGACTTATGGTAGTCCTTCTTGTAGTTCTTGTCACTCTGTATCTTAGCCACCTGCATGTAGTGAACCAGCAGAGGATCGTCCTGGAGGCTGCGGAAGCCAACGTGATGGCCCCTTTCCTTCTCATAAGCCTTTTTATACTGGACCTAGAGGTTAAAGGGCACATCACATCTCTAATTATTATCATTTAAAGAATTTATCAACCATAGAATGCAATCAAGTAGTATATGTATGTCTAGTGTAAATCTCGATCAGGAAACTTACATTACTGACAGCATGTCTGGCAGCTTTGGCAGCAACAACAGAGATGGCGTCAGGCTTCATGTCATAACCTTTAGCAATATGCTCTTGCCAGGCAAGTTTATAGTATTTCTGAAATGATAGATTACAGTTAAATGCAACAACAAAAAATATGAACACTGAATAAGTTTGGCATGGATCCACTGCATACTTACATGCACACACACCTACAGTATATGTACACTCAGGTATATCTACATGGATATAATATAACATATGGGAGCAGTATTTTTATGGCTTACATTGCTGATGTTGTAGGCATTGCACCTGGCTTGGAGGAACTCAGGTACATCAGGAGGCAGAGAGTACTTCTGATGAACCTCCTCTAGACCTCTCTTGTAGAACAGCTGTAAGGCATGTAGAACATATCAAAGATAAAAGAGTCTTCTCAAAAGTGATCTTAAAGAAAATGATCCATGAGAGTGAGAGTAGACTCACATCACTCCTCTGAAGCTGGTTGACTTTGGCCTGCATCATGACGGGGTGGTCATCAATAGCTGTGAAGGGGATCGTGTCTGGGTGTTGTCTGTATTTTTTCTGTAGGAAATAATTGATTAACACATTATGTGTGATATATTGTGTCAAAAATGTTTGTAATAGTGTGCCGGGGAGACTGAAACAATACCATTGTGCACATACCTCACTAAGGATCTCAGCAGCTTTCTTATTCTTTTCCACATCCATGGAACCGAAGGGGATCCATGGGGTACCCTTGGTGTAAGCGTTGTAGTCAGCCTTGTACTCATTCTGTGATGCAGAAAAACAAAAATTCAAATGGTGTCATTGAACACACTGTTTACATCCCACCCTCGGCCGATTCTTCAGGGGCCTGTGAGCTCCTTCACCACGTAGTGGTACAGTTGTAGTCATCGCACCAGCTCTCGTGGTCCATTCCCCCCACCTCCACTAAGTTGAATGCCACATTGGGGACAATAAAACATTGAATCTACTGAATGCAAATGTAAAGGATGCAGCAACATACTGTTGCTCCCACCATGTAATAAGGAGTGCTAGAGCAGGTCAAATGAAATTCCCTGGTGGGGGATCATTAAAGTCTGTCTTATCCTACCTTATCTTGTCTCATCTCATCTCAAAACAAAAAAAACAAACAAACCAACCAACCAAAAGATCTATCTATACTTACATCACTCTGGATGATGTTGGCTTTCTTGGCCAAATCCAACAGCACAGTGTCAGGGGGAAGGAAGAAGTTGGTGCTGATGCTCCTATACCCGGCCATACTGGCAATGCCCTGGGATTTCTTGGCCAAGGTGACTGACATCATATCCAATGGTGTATGGTACTTGGTCTTTATCTTTTCATAGTCCTTTTTGTATTCACGCTGTGGAGATATCAGGATGAAATTACTCAGGAGTGATTTCCTTTTATCAGCTCTGATAAATGAATATTAAGGGGGAATTCAGTCCTACAGCAAGCTAACGACTTACATCACTCTGGATTTTGGCCACGTGCACAGAGTGTAAGATCTTGGGATCATCATTAATGCTGAGGGCACCAACCATGTGTCCCTTGTTCTTCTCATACTCCTTCTTATATTTAACCTGCAATGAGGGCAAAAGGTAATCAATGACTAGATTCATAAAAAAGCAAGTAACAAGTAGAAGGCTGATATTGTAGCGTACTTACATCGCTGGCGATGTTGGTGTGAGCACGGGCAGCAAGGATCGAGATAGCGTCACCCTTGACCTCAAACTTTTTGGCTTTGGATTTCTCCCAATCATACTTATAACAGTTCTGCAAAGAGAGAATGGTGCCATTCAGGAGATGAAACATTTATACCATTAAAGCTAATAGCAATCACATGTTGGTCACCAGAAGTGAAGCGTACAGTACTGACAATAAGCAGTCACTTACATCACTGAGGTTAAAAGCGTTAACTCTGGACTGGATGAAGAAGGGATAGTCTGGGGGCAGGCTGGACTGCGTCTTGATTTTCTCATACTCTGCCTTGTAGTTCAACTGCAAAATGAAGAAAGTGAAGTTTTATTTTGGCAAAGCTCTGAAGGTTTCTCTGTTCACAGTGCACTGTTCATTGTACATGCAGAGGAAGACAGGACAGAAGCTGAGGTAAAGTGTTGATTGATTTTCTGTCACTGGAGGGCAGCAGTGTATTAGCTGGACACTGTCTGAGACATTGACTGTCCCTTTCTCTGCCTCCCCAGCCCCTCTCTGATCACAGGGTTTATTCTGGGCCAACTGAATGCTTGTTGCTATTTATACTACAGAGAGATGGCTCTCCAGTTTCCATGGTGCCCACAGAAAGACAGCTGGGCTACGTGGATGATTGGGCACATTTTAAGGTGATCTGCATATCTAGGAGAATTTGATACGGAGCATTAGCTGGTGATTGTAGCAATTTCAGGAAAAAATGGGACAGATATATTAAAAAAATATCTAACCATATATGAATCACATGCGATTTATAAGAACATACATACAGTAAGAAAGAATTCAAATGTTGAGTCATATTACAGCACCTTGTGGCTGATCCAGTTCATGAGATTCTAATGTATTTTACATTACTAAGAGGATACATGCAGATACATACATCACTGAGCTGTTTGGCGTTGATGGCGGCTTGAACGAGAACTGGCGAATCCACCACTTGTGTAAACTTCACTGTGTCTGGATGTTTCCGGTAAATTTTCTGCAAACCATAAAAGAGAAACGATTTGTGACGCACATGAATTGAACAAGACAAGAGAAATCAGTTCAAACTATAAAGAAGTACTACTCACATCGCTACACTCTTGAAGCTTCTTCGTGGCTTCGTATTCAGGCGTAATTGTTTGAGGGAAGAAGCACCTTGTTTTTATGTCTTCATACTCAGCTTTATACAGTTGCTGCAAGATAAAATATGCAAATAGTGAGGAAAGATGTAATGAAGTATATCATCAAATCTTTACATCAATGGTTTGATTTAGAAAATGGAAAGGCAAATCATTTACCTCGTTCTTCATTTCCTCAACTTTCTGGCAGTGAAGCATGTAGACGTCTTCATAGCTGCCAATGTAGTGGCCCTTCACCTCATTATCATACTTATTTTTGTAACGTGCCTAGAAAAAAGACATGAAATACATGTACTTATTGAAATCATGTGAGAATAATATCATTGGTTTGGGTTAAAGAAAACACGTTTAACTCATTATTCTTACATCAGTGAACTGTTTAAGTACGGAGTCCATCTGAAACTTGGGCGTGTCACAGTAGTTGATGCTGAAACCCCTGGATTTCTCATAGTTGGCCTTATACACTTTCTGCAAAAAAGATATAAAACACGTAAAACACCACAAGCAAAACACTCATGACCACAAACATCAGCATGACCGGTAACTCGATTCAATTAAATCCTTCTCCAACTCGCTGTATGCAAGAGGGCAGTGCAAGTGACACATCGATGCTTTTTAATTTAGCACCACTAATATGACAAACCCACTCAGGGGAGCTTCATGTCACACACTCTAAATAACACCCACAACCACCTCAGTCATTTTAGCTAGCACCTCATTTTTTAATTAGCGGCCTAACAAAACTAATTCAAGTTCTTTAACAAGTTCTTGCAAGCAACATCTCTGTCTACTCATGACATGAAGGCCAGCAATGCTAGACTGCGACGGTATTACTGTACAGCCTATTTAAGATGTTATCATAGGTTCTCCCTTCAGATAAAACCAGATGTGATCAAAAATTCCTTTTTAGGCAGCGTTCTTCAGACACCTACATCACTGAGGATGGTGCCAGCATATCTCAGCTGTCTGAGGAGAGGGTTCTCTGTGGCGGGGAGCGTGTTATAGTCAGACTGCGCTTTGTTCTTCTCGTATTCCTTCTTGTATTGGACCTGAAGACCAAGAAACACAGAGAACAGTGTGAGTAAGAAGAAAACAAAGCACTTTGTTGAGGTTTATTCATGTGGTTGTTACACTGACGATGAATAACTTTGGTACAGTCAGTCGTGGTGGAGCAACACACGTGTCTTTATCGTCTCCTTGGGTGACGCATGTTTGCATTGTGTGTGAATGTGTGGGAGGCTGTGAGGTATAGAGTAGCTGAAAAGCTTCTTCGCGTAGTCTGATATTTTGTTACTGGGGAACAGTCAAACTGCACACTTGGTTTGTGCAGTTGAGATTGAACCAAATCTCTCAGTCATGCAGTACATGTGTGGGCACAAAACACTGTGATCCCTGCGTCAGAGTGTGTTGACTCACACTCTGCTCTGAGACAAGGGTAAACTCTCTGTCGTGTCTTCCACATGAGATAGGACCTATAAAAATACTCTGATACCTTTGTGTGTGTGGGTGTGGGTTTGTGTGTTTGAGTGTACTTACCTCACTGGCAGCAATACGAGCTCTCTTGTTTGTATCATAAACGGGCGTCTCTGTTTGCATGAAATAAATTTGGTCTTTGATGTCCTCAAACTCTTGCGTGTATTTTCTCTGAAAAGAGAAGGAGTGGACTGTCAGGCACTGAACCATTCTGAAAACACTGGCCTGTACTGTTGTGCTAAACTCTTACATTGCTCAAGTTCTCCATTGCCACCCTGGCAATGGCCACATCGAAGTATGGCGTCTCGCACCACTGACCCTTCACATTTTTGTTGTAATCTTCCCTGTACTTGAGCTGTGGAAAACAAAAAAGCAATGTTAGAAGAGAAGTGTTTCACATACAAATGACCCTGTTGTAGACTAACATGTAGAGCACAGAGGAACAGGAGAAATCTTCTGATTAATAGAACACGTTGGGAATGACTGGAATCCCTGTAATTTCAACCTATTGTCAGCCTCTCCCTTCCAGCTTAGTATAGCCAGTAACATCACAGAGCAGGTGGCTAGTTATTCCTAGCAGTGGCTTAGGGTTTGTCGGTCTGTGAGGGCTTTGGTTCCTCATGTGGGCACTGTGGAGAGTGTAAGCTTGGGACTCAAAGCGATGAGTGTCTGTTGGGTGGTCTGGAAGAATATTAGCTGACCCTTGAGAGAAAAAAAAGCCTGGGGGACACTGCATGTATGATCATGGATTCTGTCTAATCCCACGCCATTTCCATGTGTGCCATGGGGGATCCACACATCTACAGCCATGAAAATACCACAGTATTTCTATTTTTTTATCCCTTGCACTGAATATTGCTTTCACTAATACTGGTGGATTTAATTAATCCTTCCTTCCTGATGGTGAACGTCACTGTATGACACAGAAACAGCAACGAACGAGACCATGAGACCCTTCAAAGAGTAATTTACTCAGCCGAGTATACAATAGGTGGAACTCTACCCTGCCCAACCCTCCAGATAACAGCCACTAAGATCCTAGACCTGACCACGGCTTATTTATTCCTTATTGAATTGTAAGTATGCACATTTCTCATGTTGTCTTCCTCCGTCCTCCTCCTCCTGTCTTATATTTGTTTTACACTTATACAGTGTGTTTGTCAGCTGGTTTAAAATTGTTCTCCTTACATCACTGCGCTGATCAGATACTCTCTTGGCCAGCTCCACTTCAGGAGGATCAGCCAAGGAGGTGTACTTGGCCTTGCGCTCATCATGACCCTTCTTGTAGTGGATCTGTGGACACACACACACACACACACACACAAAGATGGAGGGACACAGATGACCATTTTAATTGCCTACACTGTGAGTGGAACATGGTACATATGAAACATCTGACAACACAGCACAAACAAATGGACCCGAAATGATGAAATGAAAAAAAAAAAACAAACAGAGAAAATGTGCTTGGCTGTGCAGAGGTATGCTGAAGGGTGCTCTCGTAACCATCTCAAAGAAGTTCAGGGAAATTGCCATTATGCTTTGACATGTTGTATGGGTAATATAATCACAGTATCCATATACATTGTTTTGGGAAATAATGGATTTATGTGAAATTCATAAAACTTTTTTTTACCTTGCAAAAATCTGAATGTTGCACAGCACGTTTTCAATTTGTTGTTCAGTATCTTGCTCAAAGACTCATTGACTCAATTTCTAATATAATCGCTTAATTGTAATATAATCGCTTAATATAATAAATACTAAATTATGCTAGATAAAGTACTTTAAAATGTCATATAAATGAAGGGTTTGAAATATCACATACTTTACTGTCATTTACTATCATGGTTTGGCAGCTTTTGCAGCGTAAAATCTACAATCGACATTTTTTACAGTGCAGTACTGATGTTTAGCAATATTCTCACTGTTTAAAAATTCTAAAAAGTTTCCATATTTTAATAAATAAATGTTTTCTTTTCCCTTTAACAATATATGTCAATCTTTCTGAAGCGTGGTATCATGTAATCTCCTTCCGTCATAACTTTGCTTTTACTTTACAGCGCTATTATATATTTTTTTACAGAAGAAAGCATTCATCATTCTTCTGGTCCAAATCTATCAATCTGACCTTTGACTGCAGGGGAACATTCTCTAATGGCTTACATTATGCTTCCACAGAGTTATTGCACTTTTGAGCACTCCCAAACACAGTCACGAACACAGTACTCTTCCCTTTTCCTGTCAACACTTACAACAAACGTGCTATAACATGATCAATTTTATTCTGTTTTACTGTGGAAATAGACGCTTGCTTTAGCCACTTGTGTTGCAACAATTACATCCTTGTATTCATTGTATTTTGCTGTAGCTTTAAGCATCCTATTTCCCAATCTCCTTTGTGTATATATATTCACTATCTATTGTCAGTGCTTCTAATCTGTCTTTGGATGATTCTTTTTCATGAGACACCACACTTGGTTTTTGAGGGGTGTTTGGTTTTCAAGATTTTTCAAAGGTGGCGTAGGTGTTTGATGATATACAATGTTTCAATTGTAAATATTTGGAAAAAAAATAATGTGTATACCATACTCCTTACATATTTGATGAAAGGTAAGTAGTTTGTCATTAATGTATAGATTTCCTACGTGTGTTTTCTGCGTCATTGCAGTTGAAAATGTGTTGTCAGTAGATTTAACTTACATCGCTGAGGACCTCCTGAGCCTTGGCAACCCTGCGCAGCTCAGGGCTGTCGGAGTAAGGGTAGTACATGGTCTTCTCCTCATCCCAGGCCTCAGTGTAAAGTTTCTGAATAAGATGTAAAGACATGAATTACTCCATGCATACTGCATAATTAGAAACAGATCATACAGTTGGGTGTTTTTCTGACGTCTTCAACATAAAATACAGTTCTTGCATGCCACATTGTGCTTACTTTGCTGTAGTTAGCAGCATTCTTCACAGCCAGGACCAGCTCAGGAGCATCAGGAGGCAACAAGTACCTGTCCTTAGTCTCATCCCACTTCTGTCTGTACAGAACCTGGAAAGGACAAGCAGCACCACTGGTGTTAAACACATTCAAATGGTGTTTTTTTCCACATCTTGGTGTATTGTTGAGTAACAAGTTACTTCAGTTCAAGCCGCTCACCTTGCTGATCAGTTCAGACACACGCTTGACATGGGTGACCTCTTTGGCCTCACCATCGTACAAGCTTGTTGTCCGAGCCTTATTTCCCTCCATACGGTATTTAACCTGGTGATGAAATTACCCAAAGAGAAAATCACAATGAATTTCTTCAGCATCTCTGCTCTACATTCATGCTGTCATGCTCAATCTGTTTCTGGGATTCAAATCTTCCATTCCAATAACCACCCAACCCTTATTTTGAAATGTTATGCAACATGTTGTCCTCAGTAGTACCTCGCTGAGCTGCTCCTGGGCCTTCCTGATGCGAATCATTTCAGGGGTATCAGTAATGATGGCAGGAGGAGTACCTCTGGACATGTCGTAAGCTTGTCGGTACTTGTTCTGTCGAGAAGTACAATGGTCATCATATGCACTTATGAAATAAAAGTACAACTTGAACCTTCAACCAGAGTTAGGTCTTGATTTTGGCTCAAAACTGGTTGCTTACATGGCTGAACTGCTCCAGCATCTTCTGGCTGTGGGCCAGGTATGGAGTCATGAACTTGGAAGTATCCACCTTGGCCTTCTTTCTGACTTTCCTGGTGGGCAATCCAGACTGGAGGAGGACAGAAGGAAATAGTGTTAACTACCCAACTAACAAAGGGGCCAACACTCCTTGATTACAGGAAACATATTGACCAGGAAGTAAAACTTACAACAGACAAGCAGAACAGCAGCAGACATTTTAACAAAAGAAATGTTCTCAGTTATTCTGAAACAGTGACTCACATTTGTTGATTAAATAATCTGATTTTGTCAAGTTGAAGACAAAACCACTTACCAAACTGATATTAATTGGTTGTTTTTAGAGTATACCTACTACTCTAATGACTCACCTTCAAGGTTGAAGTGATTCAAGTCAAGACTTAAAGGGACATGAATAAATCATGATTCTACATGGAAATCAGCTAGTTAAGATAATAGTATGATTATGTACGGATGACTGAAGGACGAACAAAACCAACACAAATGAAGGGGAAGCACTGAGTATACAGTAACACTGACAATATCTATGAGCGCAATGGGCTGCATGCAATGCCAAGCTGAGCAACATGAATACACGACGGTTACAGTTTTTCATCTGTTGGGAAGTAAAGCCACAGGGGACTAAGAGGCGAGACAATACATGCAGAAGCATTGTCAATTTCAGACTATTTTATTCTATTTTACTTTCATAACATGACTTCTTTCAGTCTAAGAGAAAGAAAACACCCAAATACACATTTAGGTGTTTTACGTCTAAACTTGTAGATTTCACTACAAGTTAGCATTAGCCTATATTACCTGATTTTAATATAGAAATGTAAAATTACAGAAGACTTGAAGTAATATAAGTAATCAGCTAGAGAAATTTCAGGTTGATATAGATTATTTTAAACTACTTTTACTCCATTCACATGTATGATTTTGCAAAATGTGTGAAATTTCATCCACCAAAATCTCCATTTTTTTTTCCTATCTATATTCTGTCATTGCAGAGGGATTTCCGTACTGTATCACCTATAACCATTGTGGGAATTGTTGAGTCTCTGTAAATAATAAATAAAATATAATTGAATATCATACCTAGATTAATTTATAGTGCATTTTATTTCTATGACATGGGGAAATATATGTATTTTTTATTTTCTTCATATTCTTGATGTATGCAGTGATAAAAAGAGATTCAGAACCTTTAACAAAAACAAGAAGTTTGAACCAGGCTTTATCCAATGTTCAGATTTCTATTCTGGAAATGAGAACTACAATGAATCAAAATAGAATTGCCATCATTTACTTTAAAGGCTTTCACATAAAAGCCTGCACGGTGCTATGCTTTCAATGCAATAACTAGACAGCAGAATGTTCCTAAAGGCATGCAGACAAGGAGGGGGATGCACCATTGTCAAGACAAAGACAGCTATCCTGTACTGTTGACAGACTGTTGTCCCTTGGGAGGAGGTGCTTTACCTGAAAGTACTGAGTCTTTTGCTCAGTGACAGTCGTCCTTGACATCTGCTCAACATATTACAAATATAGGACAAACTCTGGGGTTTCAAAACTGCCAGAACACGTTATGGGAGAAACAGCACAGTGATTTTTATTGGATTGAGGGTGATTTTTCCACAGCTCTGGTGCTCATCAATTACTGCCACTGACACTGTCGGTAAGATAAGTAAGAAATCGCTCTACACTGCATCACAGCAGTAGCTGTTCTTTCAAACCAGTCCATCAACTACATAAAAGCTGGGATGTCATCAGGGATCTTGCCCTAACCTGTAAAAACTGATTTGTCCTCCTCTAACTGAACTCCTCAGAGGTGAATATATTGTAATTGTGACTGCAGTCTAATTTAGTCTGTTTCTACAGAGGAAAGAGGAGCATTAATATCCTCTGTGTTACGTGAGCCTGACTGATCCAACTCTGTGGCCTATAAAGTCTATAAACACATCGAGCTCTCACATGACAGTACTTCTATTCTTGTTTTTTTAATTCTTAGACCATTGTTCCTGGCATTGGTTGCTACAGCACACAGCAGAACACCATCTGTTTAGACAGCTTTATGATCTCTACACGCTCTCGTAGGTTTAAAGAACTCAGTTTTCACACTTAGTACATTGAGTGATAACCAGCCATGCAGGTTGGTAAGTGTTTTGAGACATCTCTCTTTTCATTTCGCGTTTTGACATTGACCCACTATGTTCCTACAGCAGCCCAAAATGGACAAACCAAATACTGGCTGTACATAGGACATAGGCTCGTTTTTTTTAGGTTAAGTTTCATGGCCTCTGTAGTTTCACTCAAAATCTGAGCTCATAATCAAATTTCTGCATGGTTAGGCACCACTTGAAGTGCAAGAGATAATTAATTAAGCACCTCAGACTACCTTAACTGACTGCATTCACATAGCATACTGTTCCATGAATAGCCCGTCTAACTTACACGCCTGCCTGAATTACACTTCCCTATACTTAGGTTGTATCACAGTGAAACATTTACAGTGCCACAAGGCTCAACATTTAGAGACAGGTGGCTTTGGAGGTTAACCAAAAATAATCAAATCTACCAGAAATCTTGGAGTAACCAGAGCTGAGAGAAAGAACATCTCAATCAATTTGATCGACATTTGTAAGAGGCTTCGATATCTGAATCTATCAGACAGGAGAGAACCATAGGTATGGATGAAACGCTCAGCCGCCACCTTAAACACCCAGCCATCCAGTCAGACAGTTTTTCCATGCATCCACCTCTCCTAAGTAAATTTCTACCACAGTGACGTTAACGCACTGCAGGCTATCAGAGTATGATTTACAGCACAGTGGCTTTTTTCCTTTGCCCACCTCCTCCCCTCTCTCCTTCTCCCCCTCTCTCTCTCTCACTTTCTCTCCCTTCACTTCTCCCTCCACTCCATCTCTCTGCCAATGTGCCGTAGATGTCCACTTCTAAATTTGTCTGAATGCCAGACAGAGAACTCTACACTCAACCCCTTAATGACCTGAGAAGTTAAGTCACTTTTTAATGTTAAGAAGAAAATATTCATGATCATAATGGATGTTAATCATAATATATTTCAAAAACATTTAATAACTTTATTATTTTCATATATGCCCTGCACAGCTCTATGTTTCTCTCCATTCTGTAGAATAAATAAGAAGCCGTCTTACCATTTATTCAAAACAATGCAACTTTTCTCCACAGTGTAGATGAAAGTAGTGGTGAAATCAGAGTGTATTGAGTTTTGGGGGTATCCGTCTGTCCCCGCCTCCCAGATGATTTACATCTTTGCAGTAAAGATGGTAAATCGTTGCAGTTGGTATGTTATATGGGAGTTAAATGACATAATAACAGATGATAACAGAGTGATTCCTCAGTGTGACTGGGTTACAATCATTCAGACTCCCCTATAAGATATCAGCACTATGAAGTATGAACAAATACAAGGCTAACTTTAATCCTATTTCACCAGGAAATATGGGATTAATCCATTAGCCTTCTGCTTTCACTCTTCCATTGGACACTGACACGGAGACCTTCAGCAACACAATAACTGAGACACAGAACGCAGCATGAAAACACCCTGAAATCCTCAAGGTTTAATCACAGATGTGACTGCAAATTGGTGACAAACAGCAAATTATATGATGAGATTATATGAATTGAATTCATTGTCATTTGAAACAAAAGATGGTGACTTCCACAAACTGCCACTCTAATCTTATCTTGCAGCATCTATGCTACACAGGAAAGATACCATTGTATTTTGGGTTGAATGGCAGTGTTGCAAAATGTGTTCATGGATAGGTTAGATATGTTGGAGGTAGCTGATGCTATAAAATGATTACGTCACTAGACTCCATTTAACCTAACCTTCACACCCTGCCTAACCCTGCCATAACACAAGGCCTCTGATAAAGGTACTTTTATAGGACAACAGAAAAAGTCCCAGTAAAATATTCTATCTTCAGTTTGACAATGTTTTGATTTATAGTTAGCCGTTAAGGGTAGTTCAGGACTTAAAACCTATCGGAAGGTGTCTGTCTGAAACAGGATCCCCCAGCGAACATGGATGACCAGTTCCATGAACTGCTGACTGGAGGGGGTCACTAACTCAACTATTCATAGAGCCTGCCACTGGGCCTGCAGATCCTCCCTACATTCTCAACCTACTGAAACAAATCACGCTTGGTTTGAATCATATTTAGGCTGGAAACAACAAAAACAAATCGAAGTACGGCAATGAAAGAAGACATCCACTTACCTCGTCCACAATCTCCTCCTCCTCATATTCCTCATATTCCTCATATTCCTCCACAATTTCCGTCATTATGGGACGGTTTTAGAGGGTCTACACAAAACACAAATGACACATTCAGGTGTTCATTATTAACATAAACTGTGACCGTACAGGATAAGGCCTCATAAACTGAGAAGCATATCTAATAGGGAAGCACACAACATAAAACTGTGGAGTTAGCAGAGTTAATTTAAATGTTCTATCAGTAGCACCAAATCATAATTTCAAAGAGAATATACTGCGGCTTAGACAAGACACCAAAAGACAGCTGTGTCAGGGACATTTTAGGATACTGCCAGCCACCCACTGTTGAACCCATTTTACCCTACAGCAATAATAAACAGCAAAGCAGATTCATAAGACCAGTATATTGATGTTTAACCAATGAGCATGCCATACCAGCCAAAGATTCCCGCAGTATTTCCTGATAGTAAGGAAGTCTCACTTGCCATCCACTAGGGTCTCAAACTTCCAACTTTGGAATTTGCCCCCACTCCTAAACAAAGTGATAAAGATGTGTGAAAAACTGTGCAACAAGTGTAAAGCAATAAATACACAGGGAGAATTGTAGATTAGGATGGCGAGACACTGAGTGGTGGATTATAACAGGCCTCTGCCTTTGAATGTGTCACAGCCACCCCTCCTCCTTCACTTGCCACAACACAGCTCAGAGAACTGTGCCTCCTGGCTGAAGGTTGGCGACAGCTGCCCAACAGTGCTTCAGCTATTTGACATGTAAGCTAATGCCACAGCCTGATTGGTTGACTCTGTTTAGCAGACGGAGATGCAATGCCTTCTGAGGCTGCAGGTTAAATATAGGATGGCATACTAACTACCTTTTTTTAGCGCTTGATTACCCGCTCTTTAAATGAAAACTTAGTTTTCTCTGTAAAACAAGAGGAATTGGTGGAACAGCTGAGGTACAAAGACAAAATAGCCGGACAGGTGCTGAGATTTTGGAAAGCAGACAAGATGGCCAGGCTGCTGCTGAAAATTCAGATACATCCAAAGGGTAGGTCTGGTCTGAACTTGCTTGAGTCTTGCAGTCTTGGATTGTTTGGTTACTCCTTCAATGTGCAGCAAACTTCACACCCCTTATTCCTCAATCAATCGGCTGTCTTCCAGGATCCAAATGGCAGCAGAGGATGGAAATGATGGAGGTCCGAGCAGATGGAAAGCCATGCACGGTGTAGATAATGTGGATATTTGTGCTATTTCTCCCCTTTCTTTGCTTACCAGTTAAATTAAAGTTAAATGGTCTCCCAAGCCGCCAAAGCCTCCCCAGCTTCCCTCCAGAGAAACGCTGGGCGACAGCACACAGCTGCGGTTTCTACCCAGGTTATCATGTGGCCATCGCAGCCAATCACAGGCGAGCGCTCTCAGGTTTCAAAATCTAAATATACCTAAGTGATCCTTACAGAAAAGAGCACCTGTTGAGGCGAATGCATCAGCGGTACAGTTATGAGGAAGGCAGTGGGGCACGGGAGGTGGTGTAGGGGGGTCTCAAGAAAACAAGAGTACACCCCAACTACAACAAATCTGTGTAAATGGGTGTGTGTTGGTTGTTATGTTGACACACATGAATTCCAAATCTTTTACAAGTAATGGTTAAGGTTTTGAGTATGAGAGCCTGTGAAGAGAAGGGTAGAACTGAGGGCCCGGCTGGGAGGGCAGCGAGTGCCAGATCTGTTGAGGTCATCTGTTAGCTGACCCCGAGCTGGCTGGGTCCTGTCCAGAATCAGGTCAACTACAAACAGATGACCCGTGAGACAGAAAATAAGAAGGAAGTACATTCCCCCATAAATATGAGCCAATTTAATAGCTACTGGCATTCCAAATGTGACTGTACCTGAGAAAAATAAAGTCTGATAAATCACCAGTGCCCCTTTTGGATTACGGACAAAGCCTGTATTCAAAAAGTCACCCTGGGCACATCTTGACATTTACTTTGGAATGAAGCTTAAAGACATCTGACATGATACATTTTAGGCCACTGAGGACACACATACTGCCGTACTGTGCAGACGTTAGTAAAGTTTTAAGCTTCACAGCAGTACTGAAATTCAAATTCAGCCGTGGTCCTTTGTATGTTAACAAAACCGTGGCTCTCACATCACAGGGGTTTGATACCTGCATCAAAAATCTAATTTGATCAGTTTGGAGTGGTAGAGCAGGCTCCTGGACACCATCCCATCAGAGTGCATAAAAAGTGTCTGAGATTTAAAAATACATCAAGGACTATTTCTAGATAACATACACCAGCGTCAAGGCCCACCGGCAGCTATGATTTCATCGGTCTATGAATAAAAGGACAAACATATGGAGACACATGACTTGAAAGAAGACAAAGAATGAAAAATGTACACGTACATTTCCTCTCTTCAAATGATGTGCCTCTATCTCTCTGGTATGTAATATCTTTGCTCTCACGCTCGTGCCAGGAGCAGGGTGCTACCCGGGACCGAGACGGACAGCGGCAGCTGAGTGTCTCTCTCTCTCTCTGGTAATGGCTCTCCATTCTGTGATGCACCGAATGACTGCTGCTTGGTCCTCATTAGCAACATCACGACACTTTAGATTTCATCTAATCTGCAAAACTCAAGTACATAAGTGCACTGATGTTCACACTGCACCATCCTTCATCAAGACAGACCTTCAGTGTCTGACGTTGAGGTTTAGGTTTTATATGGTAAAGTTATGAGTTGTTGGTTTTGCAAATTTCAGCCAAATATAACGGGACAGTTCTTTGTAGCAAAATCTTCTTCAAGAAACACTGCTTACACTGGTTACTCTGGATTACCCAGACCTCATTGTCAACTGGTTTTATTGAAACTACTTTCTAATTAATAGTCCCTTTGACTTTAGTGGCCTATGAGGTGGATTAGCCGAAACTAAGAGACAAGTTATTAGTTATGTTGAAGTTATTAGTTTGTTTTTTGTGATTTACAATGCCACAAAAGAAACTGGATTCGCCTCTCTTGGTTTGAAGGATATCTCAACCCTAAGTATATAGACTCAAAAACTATTTCCCCTGACCCTTTAAACAAACACACGTTAAGTTTATGATAGGTGGAAAGGATTTTTTTAAGCTTTGGCATAAATCAGTGTGTTACATTTAAAGTTCACACAGGGTATCAGAGACGTTTAATGATTCTAGCAGTCCAAAGAAATACTTCCCAATGCCAAGGACACCCAGGGAGGGTAGCTACATGATGCTTAGTCACTGGAAAAAATGACTGATGACCAGTGAGAGCAGAACACAACAGCTGCAGGATAGACAACCACAACACAAACACTGCCAACTGTCAATGTGAGCCCACCAACACCTTGGAAAAAACAATGAATTCTAGTGAGGTAAGAGGCCTAAAATGAAACCAATTCATCAGTCACAGAATGACTTGCAGTAACAGGGTCGGTTGTTGTTACAATCAGGCAGATCTCCAGACGAACACAAACATCTGCACTGACCTTTCTGGCTCTATTAGAAGCAAGTGATGTCTTGTTAACATTGGTAAGCAGGAGCTGGACTGATTGTTTAGTCACAAAATGTTTTTTTCCAGCTTTGGGAGGTTGACATATATGCTCGATAATCTGTATGACTACATGTAGCTTCAGTGTTCTCAACATAAATTAGACATGTGCAAACATTCTGTAGATTGAAGGACTCAAACTCTGCAGTCACATCTTTGGTGATTATAGCGTCTGACACCATCGCTGACACATTACTCAAAATAAACTGAGGACACACAGGTCACTTGTCCTGCACTGTGAAATGGTAGCAAATGGATACAGAATGTCCGATATTTCAATGAATTATTAGAACCATAAAACCTGCAGGTCAGACATTGTAGATATTTGGTTGTTGGGTACTATTTGGGATTGACTTACCTGCTCAAATAGCTGAAACGTTTGCAAAAGTAAATCAGTTTGCATGAGAAACATTTTGACTGACAGCTGCTCAAAGATCACAGCGTGTAAATCACAACAGCAAGGCTGACAACTTGTTTCAGTTCAATATCAACATTAGACAGAGCGCTTTAGAAACCTTTTTCATAGCAGCCATTTTGACATGAAATAATATGGTGGTCCAGTGGTACCAGTGATACTGATTAAGGTTCACTCAGGTCAAACAGAGTCAGGGTGCTGCTGTGCTGCATGGCTCACTGGCACCTTAATATAATGTGAACAGGTGAGTTGTATATACATTCACCCTCAGTACAGTTGTCATGAACGGGGAAATTAGCTATAGAGACCAAAACTGTTTTTGTACCATGCCGTAAACACGTTTATTTCTGCTGTGAAGTCATTTTAACATGGAGACTTATGGAGACATTCTGGAGCCAGCCTCAAGTGGACGTTTGAGGAACTGCAGTTTGTGTCACTTCCTCATTGGCTTTATTTCAAAGCTACAGAGGTTGTTGTCTGGCTCTGCTGCACGACACAGAACCTTAATTAGTATCATGTCAAAATGGCTACTGTTGTGTAAGCTGTAGGAACAATAACACAATGGATACACAATTTTAAACAGATGGAGATTAAAGAAATAACCAAAATTTGACAAAATACTTGGAGCACATGGGCTTAGTGGATGTTTTCTGATGTTTTCAGATGCATCACATGGTCTTTTTCTTCTCAGTAGCAGAAGGCGTTTCCTCAGTTGTCCTGGTCATAGTCTTAATGCACTAGGATTTTACTAAAATATAAAAATAGTGTTGGTGTCCATTACTTTATATCTCCACCTCTGGCCCCCTTTGCTTTAAAGAAAAATCTGTAAAACCTTCCTTCAAAGCATGGAGCCAATGTGCTGTAACACCAAAACTACAGGATGAGCTAAAATAGGCCAAAAGTCTGTAGAGCTGCAGAGCTGGCTGATAATTCTCTGTGGGCTTGTTACTTTTGGTGACCCAATTTGTAATACTACGCACTCATTTGACTCAACTGAAAGTGGCTACTCAAGTTTAAAATGCATTTAGAGACCCACGCTATTTAAAAACATAAGGCAGTTTAGCAATAGTATAATTCATCATAGGTTAGTTACATTTGTTGAAAAAATCATGAATCATGATGACCTTAGCATGTGATAAATACAACAAATGTAAGGAATGGCAGGTTGTTCTCTTCCTCATAGCAACATTAGCACAAGAGGAGTCAAGTCTATCAAGTAAGTGAAGCAGTGGAGGCACCGTAAATGAGAGAAATGGTTTGGCTTTGGTTTGTAGTACTTGAATTAATTTGACCTGCTATGCAGTCCTCACTATTCTGGGGTTTCCACTCACTGCTGCTCTTCGACCTGGTTTCTTCTTCTCTCCCTGAATCCCTCTGCTCTTACCCTCTGGCTCTTTATTCTCTACTCTTGCGGCTGTTCATCATATTCCCTGAAAGGCATCAGGGACCATGAGCTCATGTGACATTTTATGCCCCCGAAAGGACTAAAAAAAAGAAGAACTGAAGGTACAAACAGAAACTCAGTACAGTTCCTGAGAAAAGTAATTAATACAGAAGAAAAAAAAAAGAGCAATGTGGTGAGTCACCTGAAAGAAACACACATTCATGACACACTGCAATTCACCTGAAACAGATAAAAACACTTTATTTCATTGATTATTCACGGAGACTGAAAGTAGGAGGGCATGTTGTGATTTCCCCCTTCTTTCTGCATGTTTCAGTCACCATCAATCATCATCGCTTAAACATTCTGCTGCAGGCACCACGTTAAAAGAAAATACTGGACTGTACACACAGGGGGCAATAAAAAACCACCACAGCCAGTCCGGCAATACTGCAAGGCCACCATGGGCTAGACTCACACACAGCTGAAGAATAAGTCCATGTACTGTTCCAAGTCAGACACTCTGCTGACCACTTGCTGAAAGGAAAACCGTGCAGAAATTTCAGTTTAAATAATTTGTGTCTCTTTTGTTGTCCAATGTCCTTCTGAAAAGGTCATGTTTATTGATGGTGTTTTCTTTTGTTCAGAGTTCAAACGTCTTTTGTAAAATAAATTATCACAGGAGATAATATAATGTCCTGGCAGCGGCCTGCCCACGTCGGCATCACAGGAAAGAGGAGAGAGAGGCCATCCATCGAGCGACCTCACCCCCGTCCTCATTTCAAGCTTGTGTTTGGAGGCAGAAGAAACAAAGAGCAAGGGTGCACTCTTGATCAAAGTCAAAGGTCATCATCTTACGCGCAGCCGGGACATCATCCACTCAAGACCCTGGCACAACCTGGAGGCAAGAGAAAGACACAGAGATGCAGATAGACAGGCATTAAGTTAAACAAGTCAGTTTGTACACTGCAGAACTGTATTTCTTCACAAGTTAGATTTGTGTTTACAGTCGAATATAACAAGACTGAGTAAATGCAGTTCTCACCCCTCCCCAGTGAGGGCGCAGCAGGCCTGGATGTGCCACTGGTGGTCTTTGACAGAGGTAAGCTGGAGGCTCTGGGAGATCTCGGCCACAGACATGCAACCTTTCACATCCTGCTTGTTGGCGAAGATCAACAGCCCTGCTTTTCTTAAATCCTGCAGGGCAGAAAGAAGATGTCACGTGACGACACTGATGGAAAACAAACACTCTATGGAAGATGACTTTGATTGCTTCAAGATGTATTCATACCATCAAAGAGTTTGAGATACACCTGTACTTAGTGCACTGACTGATGTGCTAATGTTAACTAATCAGAATTCAAACTCTCGACCTGTTTTGAGGAGGTGACTTTTAAATCAAACCGGTGCAGGTATTGGATATGTAGTTGGTGGGAGCAGACAAACAGCTGGGTGTTCACCTCAACAACAGACTGGACTGGTCAGACAACACAGACGTCCTGTGCAAGAAGGTCAAAGTCGCCTCCACTTGCTGAGGAGGCTGAGGTCCTTTGGAGTCTGCAGGACTGTTAAAAACTTTCTATGACACTGTGCTGACATCTGCAATATTCCATGCAGCCATCTGAGACAGGTGATGGCTCAAACTGGTGAAGAGGTCCAGCTCTGTCCTGGACTGCCCTCTAGACTCCACAGAGGATGTTAGCAAAGCTGACATCCATCATGAACAACTCCTCTCACCTGCTGCCTCAGACTGTGGTGACACCAGCATGACTTCATGTTGTATAGACTTCTGTATTATGTTTAAAATGCTGTATAAATAAGAGCTGAGTTTTACTCCTACATCTGAACACATTAAATGTATCAGAAAACATTAAAACCTCAGGTGGACTTGAGGGATGTGTTTGGAACATGTGCTGGACAGGCTGTGCTTTGTTTATCTTAAACACTGCTGTCACATGTTTCGCATTGCATTTAGCATTATTTGTGTTGGCTCATTTATTTCTGTGTGTTTAGATACAGACTGACCGTGCTTTGCAACTGTGTGTGTGTGTGTGTGTGTGTGTGTATATATATATATATATATATATATAAATAAAATATCTAAAGAACTGATGTCACGATGTCATGGTTGTTTTGGATCACATTGGATTGTACAGGTGGACCTAATGACGTGGCCCGTCAGTGTGTATGAATATCATTCCTGGTGATACTCACTTCGTGTGCTAGCATTCTGTAGAGTTCCTCTTTGGTCACAGAGATCCGTTCTCTGTCTGTGCTGTCGACCACCACAATGACAAACTGCTCAAAACATGCGGAGAGAAATAAAAGACCATTCAGAACAGAATACTGCAGCCACAGCACCGTACAATGGTGCCACAGTCACACTGCACTGCATTACGTGAGAAATACATGACACAGGTGCTATCAATGACACTAATTAAGGCTCCGGTCCATCCATTAATTCGTATCGATGGTAACACCTGTGTTGACTCTGAAATGATATGTCTGCAATAAGCTAACGTTAGCCAATGTGGCCTGGTAGATGTGTTGGTGCAGCTCTAGTTCAAACAGTTCTACCTGTTTGAGTTGGATGCTGAAGGAAGCACATCAGTTCTTTTTGATTAGTGGACAGCCAGTATAGCCTGCCATTACCTCTGTGTTTGTGTAGTATGTATTCCACGATGACCTAAGGGACTCCTGGCCCCCTATGTCCCACATCAGGAAATGGGTGTTGTTGACCACTATCTCCTCCACGTTGCTCCCAATCGTAGGTGAGGTGTGCACCACCTCGTTCATTGAACTAGAAGTGAAAAAAACGTAGATTGTGGGTGACACACACCTTATCAACTTATCACACATTATCTGGATGGATACAACTGTGGCTACATACAAAGAAGCTTATGTTTGGATACTTACAACTGATAAAGAATTGTGGTCTTGCCAGCATTGTCCAGGCCCACAATAATAACTTTGTGCTCTGAAAGGAAATAAAGACAGTAAGAATTCACAGAGCGAACAGTGGCATCAATATGTGGGCTAAGTGCCGGTGACTGTCTGATGTACGACTCTTGTAAACTCAGCCAAGTAATCTGTTCAAAAGATGTCTTTGGATGTGGAACCGCATTGAGCGAGTCAAACAACAGCCCTTTCTGTGTGCGGCATTATCCTCCTGTGCCAAATTGTGTAGCTTCACGCTAGCATCTAGCATAACAGAGACATTGTGGGGATGTCAACAGTATACTTTCACAGCTACAGACGAGTTAGTGGGTGGTCTTAGGCGAGCTTGTACGAGGCTGAACTCAGCGGCGGCTGCAGCTGTGGAGACAGCTCTCTTACACACACACACAGAGCTTTACCTGTGAAAAAGACTAACGACGTGCGACAACCAGGATAAACTGCCATCTTGCTGCTGATACACAAGTGACAAGACAATAGTTAGGTGTCCTCTAGTAAGTACAAACACAGGATGAAGAATCAAGGTGCTGGCTCATTTTCTAGAAACCCTCCATGGCATAATACCCAGCTTCATGTCACACTGCCATTTTCCCAATCCTTGTTCCCACCCTGACACCAGTATCAGAAATGTGGGTGATACCGCCTAAAACGTGGGATCAGGTATCAGCGAGTACGCTTGTCTGCACTGATCAGATATCATGGAATTTATTAGTGCCAAAACTGGGCCTTAATCCTTTCATGACAGTTATCACAGAGGGTTAGTAATATACACTGGTTCAAACGGTTACACTCAGTGTTGGACATTACACAGGGTTCAGGTATCGTAAAACATCCTGCCTGTGCACACAGAGAAGACAGAGTTACTAGCTATGGCTGACGTGGGTATGATTTCAGTACATAGGTGTGTGACAGAAAGAGATCGCGTCCTCATTCTACCTTCACTGTTTCTATACATGTTTTAAAGTAGGGCTTAGCAGAGTTACCTTCAGGTCTATCAAA
This sequence comes from Nibea coibor, assembly GCA_023373845.1. Taxonomy (NCBI): domain Eukaryota; kingdom Metazoa; phylum Chordata; class Actinopteri; family Sciaenidae; genus Nibea; species Nibea coibor. The sequence goes on from CM041724.1 coordinate 3,871,424, forward strand.
AAGCCCAGCATCTCTCCACAAACAAACACAGGCCTGCTGGTGGGAGCTTACAGGTTCTCAGGTATTCTCTTCGTGTGTGCTGTATTGTTTTGAAGAGCAGACAGGTAAAGGGATCTCAAATAGCTTTTTGGAAGTGTTTTTAAGTGGGTAACCTTGTTTTTACACCCATGCAAACTTTTTCTTCTAACTATAAAAAGGTGTTGGCGTTCTGTTAATTGTTCTACTCTTTGCTCAGCCTGGCGTAATTCTTGTGCAATGCAACTACTAACAGTAGAAAGAATAGACGGTGCATGTGTGTTGATTCCTTAAGAGCCATTTTGAAGCTTAATATCTGCACCTCTGGCCACCACCACGCCTGTAGTCCAGCGTGTAGTCCTGGAGACTGACTCGTTCTGTGGCCAGCCTCAAGTGGACATTTGAGGAACTGCAGTTTGTCTACGCTAGCATCACTTCACAGCCACGGACGTCGCTGTCTGCTGCCAACCAATTCATGCAGCAACACCAGAGAAGCTGGAAACATACAAAACGGCTGTGAATCATCTGATGAGAGCTTTAACCATGGTTTTAACCAGACACACGACCACATGTGTCACCTACACGGTTCATAAGCTCTGCACACTGCTGTGCCCTGAGCCAGTCTGTTGCAGGGTTATGAAAAGTACCGACACCTATTCAAAGTGAAAGCACTCATACGTTCAGAAACATCGAAAGTAAAATAAAGGATCTACAATCACTGCGCTGCTATGCACTATGCAACTATCAAACTCTACTTTGTTCTACTGACAACCACACACCGCTCTGCTGCAGACACACACACACACACACACACACAGATGCTATCTGGTACAAACACACTGTTTATTTTATTTAACGGCAAACACACACCTGGTTGGTAGAATTGGCTGTGCCATTAACAACAATCGGCTCGCCTGCTGTTGTAAAAACCAAACCACCATGTGAAGTTTTGTTTTTCTGAGCTATAAACAAACTGCTGTTGCTGCTTGATACAGAGAGAGGAACAGAGAGAGACGGGCCAGCTGCTGTACAGTAAGAGACAGAGGTGTGTGTGTGTGTGTGTAAAAGAGAAATGAAACCAAGATGAACAGCTTAAAGTAGTTTTCTGATAAAAAACAAAAGTTGGTGGCATGAGAAATACCCTTCTTGAAAAAAAGTGTCATTCTGGGAAACAGTGCACTCACCATGTGTTTGCTCACACTTCTCTGTGTGTCTTTGTTTATTCTTTAAAAAAGATTGTATCCAAGTTATTAATCCTTGTACTGCACTGGAGAGCATGCTTATCATTCCAGTGATATGAATCAGGTTGGCAAGAATGAGAGTAGTTCACTCTTCAACAGTCTGAGACTGTGAAGATGAATTTAAGACAATAAAATGACTCATAAGAGTTGTCTCATAATGTGGCTGACTAATAGACTTCCTCACTAACTCCAGCATCCATGTAACTACCACACCATTACAAGGACCACAACCAGCGTGGACCGTGCCAAATGCTACGTTCTGCCTTGTAGAACTTAACGTACGCATATTTCTACAGTCAGGTGAAGGCTGTTACAAGAAAAGCCAAACCTCGCTGAAGCTGAGGAAGTTAAAGTAGCTGTAGGCAGGCCTTATCTAAGAACCCATCATGCTGAACCTGAAGGAAATACCTAAAGTGTGTTACTGAAGCTAAAACACAGCAGGCTGCCTGCGTAGACGTAACACACAGCTTACTACACTGTCTTATTGTTTGGACTATGAGTCAGTGACTGGTACAGTAGAGATGGGAATGAAGAAAATCCTGTCAGGAATAAAAAGATCATGCAGGTGCCAGTGTCACTGCTTCTAGATAGATTCTAACAAACATGTGGGCTGCTCAGGGTTCCTCTCACAGTCCAAACCTTTTCTTTTTGAGTGTCTGAAAATAGTGTGAAATGACCAGATCTCAAAGAGACATCTCCAAATGCCATGTTGTGTCTGACCAAAAGGACGGACTCTAAAGATGGTCAAAACAAAACAAAGATTCAGAAGCCAGATATTCTTATTGTTAAACAAAACCATGCTGATGATTATCCAGACTGCTGTTGATTCATTTGACCCATTGATAAATAGTCTAATGGAGTTTCTTTTTTTCCACAGCAGCCATTTTGTCATGCAACAGTTAACACAGGTGTGATCAATGACACTGATTAAGGAACTGAGCCTTAATTCGTATCCAACAGTCACCCCTGTGTTTACAGGTCTGTTATTACAACAGTGTGGAGGTGTCTGTCTATATCCACAGGGCGTTCACCACCTGTCACCTGCTGTGTGGGGTAGGTTGGGGTCGGTTGGGGTAGGTTGGGGAAGTCCCCGAGGTCACCTAGCAACCTGAAAAGAATGAACATGTTAGAGAAATTGAGATGTTTTACCAAACTGGTTCTCAAACTGTGGCACAAGTACTCAAGGTATGCGAGCTCCCCTGTGTGGTATATGGATGAATCTCTGAAACACCTCATTAATAATTAAGTAGTAAATAAGTCATTTTTAATTAAATTAATTGATTTAGAAATGTAATACTACTACTAATAATATAATACTACAAGAACTAAAAGGAAACTATGTCTGAGGTCCTGTAATATTTTGTTTCAGTATCATCATGTGATGGTGACACCACATCGATGCAGGTAGCTTGTAGCGCGCACATCCATGATTAGTGATAAGCTACAACGTGACAGGGAGATAAAGGTGGAGCTAAAACACGCAGCTCTGCTTCTTGAATTGGTTCCATTCAGGATTCAACAGTCAATAATAAAAAGTCTTACTATTAAGAATAAACCTTCCTCCTGTGTGAACGTCTTGTATTTTGTGTTTTATTGTATTTTTGGTATTTTCACACCTGTTACTTGTGGAGGGCTGAATGTATTCTGAGCAATATGACCATACAGACTGTGGGGACGATAGAAAAGTGTCTATCGTGCCATTTCTCTTCTATCATTTCTAACCTAATTCTTTCAATTATTACAGCAAATACATCATTACATAGCCTGCGGTGATTATATTAGTGTTGTCTTGTCACTATGCATACTCTAAATTTACATGAGTGAAAATAAAGAAGAATAAAAAAGAAGGAAACGGTTTGCAACATCCTTTACGTTACTTAACTCATGAGTACTAGACAACAACAGGTTGAAGTCTCATGCCCAGAGTCGCAACAGACAGAGACAGCTACGCAGGCAGCCCAAGAAGAAGCACTTTTACCAAAGAGAGTGAGTTTGGGTTCAAGAGGTCTGACACGGAGCAGAAGACGGCCATATGCAAACTAAGCTACAGGACTATTCCTGCACCCACAGTTTATTTTGACAGCTCAGTTTAAATAACTGTATGATTTTGGAAAAAAAAAGTGAAGGCTACTGTGCCTCTGCCACAGCTCTTTTCATTTGATACATTTATATTGCTGCACTAAAATGTATGTTTGTCATTGGTGACAGTTCAGTTAAATGTCACTTCAAAATAAAGTTGGAGAAAAGTAAGCAGTGGAGTTTTTGTCAAACTTTTCAGAGAATAACTGAAAACATACTTTACTGCGGTATATCGTGACATATATCGTTATCGTGATATAAAATGATCCATATCGTGATATATGATTCTTTCCCTATCGCTCAGCACTACTGAGGTGGTACGTGGTGTAAAAGCTTTGAGACAAGTAGCTCTGGCTCCTGCCATTACAAGCTTTGGACAAAGTTTGTAATGGCGTGTCCTCCTTCACGTGAATGACCTTCTGTTGTTCCACTGGTTTGAATCCACCAGCTGGGGCCAGCCATGATCACACTTGTTGTCTTGGAAGTGCTGCTGGGGCTCAATCCAGGGGTCACAATAAAAGCCCTCCAGCCTGCAGCCAAACGGAGGCAGAGATGATCGAAGGAGAAAAGGTGGATGGACAAAGACAGCACAGGAAATCTTTTTTTTTTTTTTAATTTAAGTTCTGGCCAATGTTTAAGTGAGGGAGCAACCAGAGGATGTTTGCTGGACACGTTAAAGGACATTCAGTGTTTAGTTCAGTTTGTTCAGACTGAAACTTGTCAGAAAATGTTTGTGGATTGACTTCTTATTTGTGTCAACTAAATGTTGGACATGTTAACAGCTTAAAGCCGCCTGCCTGGTACATTTGTTCCCTGCTGACAGTCTGCAGTGTGCTGAGAGACTCGATTCAAACTGATAATTGTGGATAATCATGTTTTATTAAGAGGAGCCAGGTCACGTATACGTGGATGTTCTGCGATCCTGACAGTGCTCTGATAGGCTGAGGAGATTAGAATAGCAGTACAAAGTCAGTGTGACTCAAGTCATTCATTGATCCTTATTGGCCTGAACACTTGTGCTGATGTGGCTCCCTTCAGTGTGTGCTGGCCACCTCCAGTCATAACACCGGTGAACCGGGGCTTGGACGCTGGACCATACCGTTATCGGGACTCATGTTACGGAGGGTTTCGCAATGACCTGATCTGTTTACTGATTCAAGATCACCAAGGCACGGGGGACTTGGTTTCACCTAACCTTCGCTCCAACCCCGGAGAGCATAAATAATCAAACACCGAGTGAATGCAGAGACGGCGAGCGGCAGAAAAGCAGTCTGTCCCGGTACAGAGATGAAACGACAACAACGGCGTGTGAAGCACCGCGGTACACCGTGCATACATATAACGTTGACCACTGTGAGAGCAAAATAAGACCCGGCTATTGACTGTCATGTGCGGCGTCCAGGCTGCTGTGAACGGAGCAGAGCTGTCTCCCACAGCGGGCCTTCGCTGACCACCGAGTCCACTTAGCTCGCATGTCTTCGACAATTCCACGTTAAAACGTCACGGCTCCTTTCTTACCTTGATGATTAAAAAGCCTCCATAGCTTCGTGAATAGTATTCCCATGGTTGACGGTGAGGTGTCCTGATGCCAGCTTGTACGAATCCGCCGTAACTTAGCTAGCTAGCGTTGATGCTATTCAGTGTTATCAACTTTACCTAGCTAGCTAGCTAGCTAGCTGACTACACAGACGAGCAGCTGTCAGAGCTTTGAAGTACAGCCGCCATACTCGTATGAATTATTGTTGAATATGTCTCGAACATGGGACGTAAACTTGAGTCGTGACGGTTAACTTGTTGCCGAAAACAAAACCAAAACGGAAATCTCTGTGGCGGAGTGGTCGCTGTCAGCTGGCTGCTGTGAAGTGCGCTGCGCTAGTTAGCTGTCATATCTTGCGCATGCGTACTATTGCGGTCCTGTTGGTACAAATGGTTATAGAGTAAAATGATAAAAATACAGCCAATATAGCAAAAATACAAAATAATATACACATAAAGCTTTGAAACAATACAGACTAGAGTAAGACTACTATATCTTTGTATAAAGCCCGTGTAGAAATACAGTAGACATTGCAGAAAAAAAACTATTAAAAGACAGTCACATGGAGAAAATGTCCAAGTTTAATGCTGATTTGATGCTGACGTTTAGTTATTTTTTCAAGTCTAGAAAATGTAATCTTATATCTTTATCTTATATATCTTTATCTGCAGCAATTCTGTTAATTTAAGTTAAAAAATATATTATATTTTAGTATTGGTTGATATCGGTTGTTTTTCTTCTTTGAACGTGGACATTTGAGTTTTGGACTCAAACAATATGAAGGCATTACCTTATGCTCCAAGACAATAAACTTCTTTCCTGACATTTGATTGACAGATTAAAGTTATAAAATATGTAAAATGTATTGTATTATAGTTTTAAAATATAGGACATATGAGGTCTGTGGTGTGTGTGTTTTTGAAGAAAACCAGTGCCATCCATCCAACAGCATAAGGGCAGTTTATTTCATTACAACTGTAAAATGACAGTGCACACAAACTTCTAACCAATGCATCATTCTCACACAGGCAGTATTCAAATCTTTTCAACTGTTGCTCCGGAGTTTTGAAACAACACAGATAAAAGCTACTGTATATGGCAGATAAGAACAGAAGTCTCCTTGTCGATCTTCCTTTTCCAGAATCACTGAAGCACAATGAGATTTCTGGTCTAAGAACTGAAAAATAAAAAATGAGATTTTCAACAAATATTAACTTACAAGATACAAGGATATGTCTATAAAAGATAATATATGAATCCTTTATTAACTGCCAGCATACGAGTGAATCTGTCTGATTAAAGTAAACACAGGGAGCTGCTCTACATTTCCATGAACGTAGCATGTGGCAGACATTGTGACAAACACAGCACAGTCCTGTCCAAGTGCTTTCAAATAGTTTCTCGCTCATTAGGAGTCTTTAATGAGATGCAAATGGGATGCAATGGCAAAGCTATAACAGAAAAGAAGACCTGCTGAAGTGCTACTTAATGAAAATCTGCCAGTTATTTTATTTAATGAAAGCTTTAATGATGAAATAAGGAGGAAAGTCTCTTTTTGTATCAGATGTTGGCGAGAAGAATGAACGGAATAGAAATGAGTGTACTAAAGGTGAAACAGTTAATAAATTAAAGATCTTTTATTCAGTTATTTTGACTGTATATACACATGGAAGCCCTCAATATAAGTCACTCGCTAAAATCCAATTCTGTCAAATCCAAAGGATGTCCTGCTGGACACAGGGCAGACAATGGCAGCTGATAAATGCATACGAACAACATGCTGGCGTCTAGTCTAGTGACTCCTGTCCTTCCTTAATTGTTTTTTTTTTTTTTGTAATAACTACATCATAAAATCCTTGACGATTTAACATAATGCTCAGAATCAAATCCCCATCAGATGGGTAAGAACACGAACGCTACATCTGTCAGCACGTTTCTAGGTCTACCTGACCTCTCATTCCTGAGGTTTAGTGTTTTAGTATCTGTGTGGTATTTATACTTTTGTCTTGTTATGGTTAATGACAAAAAAATGGCATTAAAAGTAACAAAGATGGGGCACAGGGAGCTACTGTATGTACCCTGAAGAGAACACCACAACACCATCCATGTCACCTCAAAAACAAATGTGTGAAAGTGGATTTGGGAACAGGCTTCCACCGGGTCTATTACACTCACATCGAGGACGCGTGCAAACAGGTTCTGTGCTGATCATTGCCGCTGGATGCTCTCGCTGTCTGGCACTGGCTTGCGGCAGGTAGTGACCTTTTAATTGCGGTCATACCTGCATGCTACAGTAATAGCTGAGATGGCGGGAAGGGTCTAGAAGAGCCTACGTCGCACACTATCACCTGGCTAGTGTACTTCACTCACAAGCCACATCTGGGGCATATTCAGAGCAGGTCCAGCTTGAGCCTTCTCTTTAAAACATAACTGCTCTTGTGCTACTTTCATATCCAGTCCCTTCCCATGTTCACATCAAAGCAAGAGCAGGATTCTTAATTTTTTTTTAGGTTCAAATGCTCATTTGGCAGGAGTCAAGGCCAAAGGGAAAAATGAGGTACTACACATCAATACGAGGTTGTTACAGTCCAAATGAGTGTAGTAGTTTCATCATGTTACAGCAAAGCCACCTCAATTCTTATGTCCATGGTGGTTGGTTCGAGATAGACAAGCCTACACTTTGTTTACAGCAGGCCAGCAGCTCAAAGCCGGTGCCTGGATTCCTGGCTGTAGCCTCCCGGAGATCCTCGGTTACGGTGCGGCTTGTAAGAATCCTGGTAGGGGTCCTGGTAGTCTTCCTCCACCAGGGGCGAGTGGTCCCGGCTGTGCTGTGAGCCCGAGGACAGGCGGTTGCGATTTTTCCGCGCCCGCTCGTTGTGGTAGTTCTCGTCGGCGGGCATCAGGCTGCGGCGCTCCACAGATGAGTGATCTGTTGTCGTGTGGTTGCTGTTGCGGTTTCTTTGAGCCTGTTTGAGAGAGGATATACTGATTCTGTACAGGGTTTCTTCTTTGTCAGAATAAACAGCAACTATGCACAATTTGTTTCAGACATGATACAAAATTGGAAAAAAGGTTTGTAAGGTGCTGTAAGGTTAAAAAATACACCTACTGTAGGTACTGCAAGCCTCGTAGTTAATAACATAAGTATGTCAAGTGCTTGATCGTTAAAGCTTTAAACAGTACCCTGCCCAAAATAGGCCATCCAGGTTTCAGCTGTTCTGAAGTGGGTATAGTTCCCTCACTGCTGCAATGATCAACCACAATACTTTGGGTACAGTATCACGACGCAATATTGCACCATATTCTTCAAGAACTTCAAGTGTCTGGAACCCGTTAAAGTGTGTTTGGATTAACAAAGTAGCAGGAAGCAAGTTTTTCCAGCCAAGAATATAGAAGAAGCCATTGTTACCTATCATCAAAAAGTGAAATGCAAACATTTTAAACCCGTCTTTCAAGATTGCAGGAGAGTGTTGCTCAAAGAATTTGAGTATTGCTTTCAGCTGGAGCTCAGCTGTCGCTTTAAGGTGTAATATATTCATCAGGAGCATTTGTATACTTTCCTCTAGCCAGAGGGCTGATCAATGTGGAGTTATATTTGTAGCTCTAACGTACTGATAATCAGGGAGTTCAGACTTTAAATGAGTACAACCACTTTTCATTTTCTCCTTCTGTTTGACGAGTTCACCTGAATGGCAGCCGGATACGGGGAGAGAGCGGTGGAGCCCAGATTGCGTCCCAACAGAGGGTTGAGTGGCGTGCTAAGTGAAGTGTGTGTAGCACGCCAGTACGCCTCTAGGTACTCTGCCAGGTGTTCACACGCGTCTTCCAGCTGGTTCTCATCCAGGATAATATCAAACATCTCCTGAGGTGAGAAAGGAAGACAGGGAAGTGTAGCTGCACTTTACAGAATAAAATCTAGATTTAAAAGAACGTTTGAAATCGACTCACGGAAGGACACTGTGCTAGTTTTTCTGCTGCGACGAGCTGAACATTCAGGTGTTTGCTTTGAGATTTCCCTCTTGATTTGATCAGTCGCTGGAGGACCTGTGGGAAGCACATGTAGAGCAGACAAATACAAGGAAATATCACCAGGTACAGAATGAACATTAACTACAGAAAGCTAGGGTGCCAAGTGTAAAATCCTCTATATACACTATAAACAGAACCCTGAGTGTTTTATTGGATGGCTATCTACCCCTTCGATCTTACCTTAGGTGAGGACACTTTAACGTGGACGATAATGGGTGCTAATGAGGTCTTGATGAGCTGTGCTGGATGGTTAATGGTGTCTGCGTCCAACACTACCAGCTGCAGAGACCTGGCCAGCTCAAAGATCCTTTCTATTTCACTCTGGACCTCAGCTACAAGAAGACATACAGCAGAAGAGCTCTGAACATGAAGGAACGTGAAGGTATTTCCAGAACACTTACAAGTCTTCACACCTACAAGACATGCACATCATTGAGTGAAACAGTTCCTGTAGCTTTACCAAGGCTGGAGCGGGTGTTGGATCTCTCAATGATGGCCCTCTTACTGGGGTTGTTTAGTACTGACCTCTTGGCCAATGATATGTCAGCTGTTACCCTTGTGATGGATATCCTGGGAACAAAACACAAGCGTCATACAGAGGAACCTGGCAGCAGTGCGACACACCGTTTGGCAGACGCTGCTTCACTTTGACTGCTCACCTCCCGTCGAACCTGTGCTTCAGGAAGTCAAACAGCGCCTTCTGCATCATATCCGTCACCTACATGATGAATGAGTGGGAAGGCAGAGAACACGAGATGACACGGGAAGAGGAAGAACATCAGGTGATTAAAGACTTTAAGGCATGCTACAAGCAAACAAAACAACATCCCTGCAGGTTTCCAGGATATGCTATCACAGCCATTTTGACATGATATACTAGGGTCAACACAGGTGTTACCAATGATACTAATGAAAAAGGTCTGTAGAGCGGCAAACAAGTAGAAGTGGAATGGTAATATTCATTCTGATGCCGTCCACACAGGCAGCTGCTGCCGAGCCCGGTCTGTGAATTACACACTCGACTGAGCGATTTGTCCACAGAGAGCACAGTTTCTGTCCTCCTGGTTCTCTGCCGAAGGAACGTGGGCCACATTAAATAAAGTGATTAACAGCTACAATGAGAAGTGTCGCAGAGGCCAGTGCACAGGGAATGAATCGGGCAATCACAAAGACCAGCCTCCAACATAGCTCCAGCTGAAGGATGTGGACGCCAGACCGAGGCCTCAAATTTAAAAACAGAAATTCGAGATGAAAAAGCCCTTAAAGGCAGACAGTCGTCTCGCTGGTCAGACTCCAGGTGGTGAATACACACTGTAGATACACGAATCAAAACAGGCAAAGCTCTGTGTGTGGCTGTGTCAGCTGTCACTCTGATCTGTTCAGATGAGCTTGACAGTGACAAAGGGTTGACAGGGGCTGTGTGTCCTTTGAGCTGAAACATGGAGCCGTTGTCAGATGAATTTAGTGCTATTAACACGTGGAATGACCCATCAAATAATATCTAGACCCAGTTTTGGGGTACTTGAACTTGACTTTTCTTGATGCTACTCTTTGCTTCCACTACACTGAGATGCCAGCTAATTATTATGAAGATATGTTATTTTACATCAACAATATTTACAATATTTTACATACAAAGTACTAATAACCAGTTTATGAACAAAGACACATTCTTACAGATTAAACCCAGAGCTTTATATAGCACCTTTAATGCAAACATGGAGCCAAAAGTGCTTCACTTGGCAAATAAAAAAGAAATAGAAATCAAGGGCCAGTGCAGAAAGACATAAAAACCTGCAACAATAAAACCAGTAAAAGTAAATTAAAATCTATTAGGTGATAAAAATATAAGCAAGGAAGTCTTAAAAGCTTGGCACCTTAAATAAAAAGATATGTCTTGTGTGTGTTTTTTTATGTCTACAGAGGTGCAGATGTCAGATCAACAGGCAGACTGATCCAGAGATGAGGCCCTCTCTGAGAAGAGTTGATTTAAAAACTACATTCTAAAACCAACAGGCAACCAATGCAAATACTTTAAAATGGTTATACATGCTCTCTGTCTGGTCTTTGTATGAACTGCAGAGTTCTAGACAAGATTTTCTGAGACTACCCAACATATAAAGTAGCTATTGTACAGTACATTAATAGCCAGAAGGCTGTGGAGTCATAGAAGTAACTAACTAGTAACAGAAATTGACGATCTTGTCACTGATGGTCTTGTTTGTTCATGTAAGGGTAACAGTATTAAAGTGAGACTGTTTCATACACAGTTCAAAACTCCTTGTAGTACATTTAAGTGGATGATCTGAATATTTGACATAAATGAAAGAAACGTCCTCACTCTGTGCTGTTGGCTGAAAGAATAGCACTGCTAACACAGAATCTTGTACTTCATGAGCTTTATATATTGTAGAACTAAATTAACTGGGCTGATATTGGCTCATCAGAAGGAAGCAGTGAACCAAAAAAAGGTGTCTGATGTGATTAATGGCTAAAATCTACATTTTTCACAGAAACGTTAAACAGCATTCAGTCACTCGTCCGTACTCCTCAGTGCAGTACATTATTCTCTGTTTCTAATTTCAAACCGTGCTCCACTTTTTTCAGACTGATGCAGTTTACCCAGAAGGTTGTTGCCATGGCAACACCAGAATGGGAGGCGAAGACTGTGATTCCATGACAACTGACTCCCACCTCCCACCACCTCCTTGGCCTCCTTTATTGTTTGCCCTCTGGTTCCAATGGTAACTGATAATCAATGAGCAGTTTCAGTTTTAGTGTTGTATCTCTGGGACTTTTAACTTTGGGAGGAACGAGCCTCAATGGAAATACAAGAACGACACAACGATGCAGCGTAAGGCGGTAGTCAGCTTTGCCCATGACGGAGGCATCGTCACTTTGAGAAAATGCTCTCGGTGAAGGAACATGCTAGTTATTTCACCTAATTGTATTAAGATCTCACCCTGAAAGTTCACGTCGCAGCTTCACATGGTAACAAAAATACTACATTTATTGACATTTACAGAGCATATAAGTGCACTAAGTAGAATATTGTATGTTTATATTATTAATTCTATAAACATACAATGCAGTAATGTAAGGATTAAGAGATTTCTGTTGTGGTTGTAAGAAGGAGGGTGAGTCAGAATCCTGGAGGAGCAGCAGTGCATCTTACCTCATAACCTTTCAAGGACGGTCCCACCAGGACAACCGGTCTCATGGAGGGAACCACGTCATACGGAGGGATGTGCTCAGCCTGGAGGGGTGGACACACACACACATACACATACATTCAGTCAAGATTTAATATTAGCAACTATCTGTCTAAAACAACTGCTCTTCCATGCAATATCCCCCTGTGTAATGGGGGCTGAGTGGCATTCAGCTGCAGCAGAGAGACAGAGAGGTGTGTGGACTGCTCAGGACTGAGTTGACAGATTGGCGAGTGCACCTGCCTCTTGATACGAGTTGAACTTTTGTTATTGAACTGTTGTAATTGGAGAATGTGTGCATCAGAAGCCAGGGAGCCAGAAGCACTCATGATTTAGAACCACATGTCATCATGGAACATCATGTTCCGCCTGCAAGGGGTTTTTCACTTTTGAGAAAAGAATAGTCAGCAAAGTAGAGTCTGACTCAGCAACCAATTAAATTAATGTAACACATGGACTCAAATGGCTGGTTCTAAACAACATTCTGCTCATGTATGTCTACAGAGGGCTCACATCATGTCCTGTAATGCCGTACCACCAGACTGTAGGGCAGCTTCTTTCCTCAGGCTGTAACACTCTGCTACTTGCATCTTATTGTGTAACCTTGTGTTGGCGAATGTCAAAGAAATACAAAATTAAACGAAACAAAAAAATACCTGTCTCTCGGAAAATTGATCAATCATGCAAGGATTAACTTCAAAAGGAATCAGATGTTAGTTAAGGAATGATCTGTGGTCTCAATATTAATTTTAAGCAACACGGTGTAACTTTAGGTTTAAAATCATGATGCTACACTGACTTGTAATCAGGTGAATGGTGTTTCTATTATTCCCTCTCACTCCGACCTATTCCGTTATTGCCCTATGTAACTTTGGTTTTTAACGCTATACAGCACACAAGTCACACACCACCAACTATTTGACTGATTTTGGGGAAAGTGGATCATATTTTATGGAGAAAACGTTTTTTTGTTTTCTCTCTGATGTCCTCCAGCTTCTCTGCCTCAACTCAGCTGTGACCTATAGCTGCTTTTAGCTAATATTAGCTAATGTGAGCTCAGTTTGTTAGCCAGGCTGCCTGGACTGTGAGCTGTGAGTGTTTGTACCACAGGTGTTTTGGACCACCGGGAAGAAGAGGAGAAGAAGAGTTGTTTACCTACCAAGGTTGACTGGTTAACAAGAGATTAAGAATGTTTCAATCATTTGAGTAAATCAGAATAGAATTGCTTTAATTTTTCTAATTATATTTAATATTTATAATTATAATGAATATAAATGACCATACTCACCACTTTCTGTTTCTGCTTTCCTGCAGAAGAAAGAAAACATCCAGTGAATAAATGCACACTGGACTCAGACTATGGAATTATATCACACAGTATTACAGGAGCTGAATAAATACACCCACTGTTATACAGACACAAACACAGAGCAGATACCAAGACAGTTTCCTCTGTGAATGAGACAACAGTGTTTCCTCTCAGGATTAAACAGACTGGTATCAGTGGGACTAACCTGCAGAGTTTGGGTTTGGTTTGAATGTACCCGACACCATTTCTCCCAGACTGGAGGAGGAATTCCCACTGGACTTACTTCTACAATGATAACAGCAAATAGAAAGAGAGAAGAAGTGTTAATGTGAAATCCAGCAAGATATCATCAAACAGCACTGAATCCTGGGAAATGTGTGGCCACAGACTGCCTTCTATGAAATAGATAGAAACCAGAAACACTCGAGACGATAAGTCTTTTTTTCTCTCACCATTGTAACTGAGGAAAGATGGTGGCACTCAACATTTCTAATCGCCTTGGTGGCTGAAACTCATCCCCCCATCTGATGGAAAATTCTGTGGTGGCCGCGATCCAGGCACACCTCTGAGAGGCTGGACCACACAACACAGCTTGGCTTTCATCCACCTCACTTCCTTTCCTATCTGCCAGCTCAACTGCCAGGCTTTACTCATCCCCAAGCCCCTCAAACTCTCTTTATCCCTTCTGATCCACGCGTCTTCTCAACAAATTTCTGCTGCCGATACTGCTGATTCCTCACCTCCTGCTCTCTCATATCCCAGTCCTCATCCAGTCCTCCTCCTCCTCAACTCACCCATGGAAGCGTCCTCTCTTCTGTTCCTGCTGGAGTCGAATGTTTTCCAGTTTCAGGGGGCTCGGGATGAAGCCGATGTCGCAGCCTTCTTTCACCAGGCGGCCGATCCACCAGTCATTGTTGAACTTCTGTGGATTGAAGCGATTTAAAAAAAAAATCCTAGATATTCACATTACTCTATGAGAGGGACAATTACATGTAAAGCCCCTTTTCACAGCAGCCATTTTGACATGAAATAGTAGGGTCAACGCAGGTGTTACTAATCATACTGCTTAAGGTTCAGTTCGTGCTGCTGTTAGTGCAAACATTTGTTGTAGTATAATATAATATATTTTATATAATGAACATTGTGATAGCAACACATCATGACCTGACAACAGTGATGTGTATTATAGTCCACCAGCTGTCCAAAAAGAAGTAAAGTAAGATGATGGATCCAGAACAGCTACTAAATACACCGTGTGGTGAGAATGTTTTCTAGACTGCTGTTTCCAGGCTCAAGGACAAAACTGGAACTTTTAAGCAAAATTGTATGGAACGTTCTTAAAGTGCTGAAAAAACGTTTATGAGCAAACTATATCTGCTGATGAAAATCATTTAACATGAGTGAAAGCTCCAGAACCGCTAGTAACAGGGAGTATTGCTATTGTTGTTATTATTACTATGGTTGCTATTATACTATTATTATGTAAGTATGTATTCACTACACACACACACACACACATACACACACACACACACACATATACACACACACATACACACGCACACTATATATATATGTGGTGCTCTGCAGTTTAATACACCTTGACCACTGATTTAGAGCAGCAGTTTAACTGCTGGCCAGAACTAAAGCCACCTATTATAATATACAGCTGCCAGCCAATCAGAAAAGAGTAATTACTTTGGCCATGGTAGTGAATGAACTGATTGCTCACATGTTACAATCTAATGACAGAGCCTATTAGATGCACATTAGTAGAATAGTGGACTAAATTCATTAGTGGATGGAGCCTGAACCGTACCTCTTTGATGTGGAGGAAGTCCTTGGCATCAAAGGAGACGGCAGTGCCGGCCACAGGAACATCCTCATCCAGAGCACCACAGTAGCTGACATTGGTCCTCACAGCAAATGCCACTGCTTTAGTCTGTAAGACAGCAATAAGGAGGCAATATGGATGTTTAAGGTGGGCGATATATCACAATGTTGTTTTGGTATATTTGGTGGAAATTCAATTGAGAAACTCTTTATAACACAGACAGAAGTAAGAGCTGAGACCCAGACATGTGGCTGGAGACTTTCCCCTGAGCAGAGAGAGTTATTACAGCAGCGATGAGCTCAGCATCACATGCAGCCAGGCCTGCAGTCAGTGAGGTGTGGGTGTTAATGAAGACACAAAGAACTCACAGGCCCAAAAGCCTTGATGATCTATAAAGATGACTCCTCCAAACACATAGATCTTAAATATGTTTATCTTTATTTTAACTTTAATCCTTTAAATCTTTTTCTACATTTAACCATTATGCACCATAAATCGATTTATTGATAGATCTGGCTGAGAAATCAATGTATCACAGAGGAAATGCTGTATCCCATTTAAGAACTTTCTCACAATGCTGCCTATGACTTGTTTTACTGTATGTCCCAGGGTGCTTGTGATTCGAGGGTTTAGTTTGTGTTTGTTCTGTGTGGGCTCACAAGCCAAATTCTTATCAGCTACGTTGAAATGGCAGCACAGTACCGAATCCTTGATTGTGAGGGGAAAACCAAAACTTAAGCTTTGCACTGTTTTAGAGCTTCAACAGGGGGTTAAAAAATAAAATAAAACACACATTCCTATTAAAAGCACTACATGATGCAATAGACCCACAGACTGAATATCTGGTCCAATTTCATCAAAAGGCATGAATTAGGAAAGGTAGTGTGGAGCTGGATTACATATGATGATGATTTAAAGCAAGTTTGAGTGATGACTGGGGACGTCAGCGCCGCGTTACGGCTGCGCCACGGTTCATCTCCGTCCTCTGCCCGGCGTCAACTCACACCGGGTGCGTAACGGTAGCGTTACGGCAGCGTAGCGAACTAGCCGTATTCACGCGAGATCACGCGAGAATCCCGAACATATGCGAGTCCCCGCGATAAACTGTGTATAAAAGAAACAACAACAAACAGCTAACTTTGCTTCTCCGGCATGGGAGAGATTATACAAAGGATCTGTTGTGTCATAAATTTTTGTGTGTTGTTCCACTTCAACAATTAGTCTCTCGTTGTTCATGTTGAGACTCTTTGATTGATTGACAGCTGTACCTGGTGCCACCGGTCATAACGTAATGTTGACGTGAAGCTGTGACAGGCGACATGAACTGCATTTTGTGTTTTATTTTGAAAGGGGGCAGAAGTTTATTACGCCGATTCTGTGTCGGATTTCCTGTCTGGTGCAGTCTGCTCTGTTGAAATTGACGCGGTTTTGCAACGGCTCGCATCAAAAATAGAAGTGCTACGGAAAGGTAGCGCTGCGGAGCGGAGAGGCGCTTCTGGGACGCTGCTGAGACGTTCCGCGGCGCGCCCGGTGTGAGTGGTCTCATTGATTATAATGGCAGCGATCAGCAACGGCCGACGCGACGCAGCCGCGCCGCTGACGTCCCCAGACACTGGGAGAGAAAGGGAATCACATAGGGGAATATGGAACTTAAAAATGTGAAATGCAGTGAATGATGCAATGATGTGAGTATATAATGGGACAAGAATCAAGGTGGTACCTGTGTTATACCAAAACCTTGAAGAATGTAAGGACACCTCGGTCATATACATTAAAGTGATAGATGGGATAAGAAATTGGGTGATGACATTGGCCCAGAGGAATGGTTCAGTATGTGTGAAACACAATAGTCTACTATAAAATTCACATATGTATGGAGGCAATTCGGGTGGAAACATTTAACCAGTTTATAAAGTAAGAAAAGTGTTGCTAGTGCCATCTTTGTGGATATGTGGGAGCAAAGAAGCCAACCATGCACATATCTTTGGGGAATTGTGAAACTGTGAAACTGTGCTCTTTTTGGGATAATGTCAATGTTACAATTAAAGATCTTCTGGTATTCTGATATGAAATATCAAATGAATGCAAACAAGAAACTGGACTGAATCCCCCACCATAGAACAATGGCTACAATTTGACAAGCTTTACACAAGCAGCACAAGTACAGCGTAGTCATTGAAACTGGATCATGTGTCTTTGTTTGTCAGCTGAGATGTGTTATGCTTTACAGTCCATCATGACGCTCTATTGCTTTGCTGTAAATAGTTCCCAGTGAAACTGACCTTTGCCCTCTCGAGCTGGACAGTGGCCTGCTGCTCCCTCTCCTGCCGGCCGCCCTCCTTCTCCTCCTCCAGGGACACATCTGAGTCAGACGGTCGGCTTGTGTAGGAATCAGCTGAGCCCTGGAGAGTAACAGGACAAAGAAGATGGAAATAACACTTTACCAGGAGGGATAAAAAAAGTACCAGTGTCAGTGTAACAACCTCAGGGTGACAACTCTAATCTGTGATACAGATTAACTTTGACATGCACGGGCTACAATCTAATAATAAAGCACTGTCGTGTAATTTGATATGTCCTGTTCAAAAGCAGAGACATTTAAATGCGATGCAAATAGAAGCAGGACATAACAAGAGCCTGTTTCTTAAAACCACTGAGCAAATGAATGGAAGTGGGAGATTACGGACACCCAGGTGTGTGTGTGTGTGTGTGTGTGTGTGTGTGTGTGTGTGGTGTGTGTGCGCGGGTTGCTGTGTCACATGACTGATTGTATTCCTCCCCATAGAAGATCAAAGGCTGACGGATTAAAGATAGCGAACCGGCTTGGAGGAAAGGTTCAGAAAGACAGTGCTTTTATTTTTAGAAATGCCAAGAACAGACATGACACGTCAACAGGAAACCCTCATTTGTTTAGTATAGTTGTTTAGTATTTTAATGACTATACAAAGTTTTGATACCCCACTTTTTATCGTTTTGAAAATAAATTTATCATCACCATCGTCATCAGTCAGGGTGATTACATTGCAGCTGTATCAATATCAATGATTATTCTATGATTTAGAGCAACTGACAAAACAAGAAATAAAAAAAAACATTTTTTTTTTTTTGAGTTGTTTCAGTCAGACCCATCGCCCACAGGATGTTTTGGCTGTCAGTCACAGTCGTTTCCATGCACAGCATTCCTGCCAGCACCCAACATAGCAAGGGCACAACATGGTCTGAGGTAAGTAACGTTAACTAACGTTACAGTATCCACTATTCCAAACCAAGCAGCAACCTCCATTGCTGTGAAGTGAAGCCAATGCGGAAGTGCCAAAAACTGCAGTTCCTCAAAAGTCCACTTGAGGCTGGTTGCAGAATGCATCAGTATCCATAAGTCCCCATGTTAAAATGTCCAACTTCACAGCATCAATAAACATGTTTACAGACTGGTAGAAAAACGGCGTCATTCAGCCTGATGATTCGCGTCTTTACCGTATTTTAGATTAGCCGGGACGCAGAAGAGATGGTGGCAGCCAGAGCCAGAGACACCGCTCTGGAGAGACCTACGGGTGATGTCATGGGTACTACGCCCATTGTATCCGATGTAAAACTCCTTTTAACAGGGAAATAACAATGTTTGCTCCTCATCTAGTATATTTTTTATTTTCTGAACAATAAACCATCCTCACAGTCAGTAACCACATTTCTCCACTGGGGATGAACAAAATGAATCTACCTGTTTCTTCTCCCTTCATTTATTTGATGGCTCAACTGTATGCTCTAGATGAATTTTGTGTTTTGGCCATTTGTGAACTGGGGTCAATGTTTTTGCCATGTCATCACTGGTCATATCATATCTTTATAGCTCTAGCGTCTTATTTTTGCTCTCGGGTGCACCAGGGCGTTGCATTTAACAGACTTTTTTTCACAGCAGCCATTTTGACATGATGTAGTGGGTCAACAGGTGTTTCCAATGATACTAATGAAGGTTCAGTTCAGAGACTTTCCAGTGAGCTAACACACAGCACAGAGGCACCCTGACTCTGTTTGATCTGAAAGGAACTGAACCTCAACTGGACCTCAGACCAAGAAAAAGGGTCTATTGTATGTAGGGTGAAATGTATAAGGTTCTTCTGGGGGAGCATGCGCCTGGACACCATCACAGGTCCAACCATCACAGTCCTCTGGATTTTGTGTGTCAGTTGGCAAATAATATTTTGCATTAATTCTGTTGACTTTATTATTTGGGTGGCGTGGAGATAAACCAAAATAATAAAACAAAAAGATACTGCAAGTTTGTCTTGCTCCTTAAAAAAATGTTTTAAAGAGAGTGGTTAGTGTGTTTTTTTTTACAGTGGTTAAATGAGGACTGTGGTTTATTACAGATACATTAGTCTTTTTCTTAGCCAGTCCTCAACCCCCCCACCACGCCTCACCAGTCTGCCCCAGGCTGAAGATCAGTCTCGTACCATCACTATCAATGCAGTCATCTCCTTTCAAACTCATCCAGTCCCTCTCTCCTCGTTCATATTAACTACAAGTCAGGGGCTGCTGGGTCAGAGGAGCAGTACAAATGCCCACCCACTTATTCAAGGCAGAGAGAGAGAAACAGGAACAGCAAGATTATGACTAACTGGCTGAGGAAAATGTGCAAACATAAACAGAAGCAACAGTGGATTCACAGAGACGGCTGGAGAGCGAGTTTCCCCTCAGCGTGACGAGTTATTACAGCGCTGGGTGCTCGTCCAGCTCCAGCATCACATGCAGCGAGCCGAGAAGTGACGGCTGGGTGCTGCTGAGGAGACGTGGTACAGACCTCCTGACGAACACATCTGATGATCACACCACGCTGCACATCTCAACCCTAAGGCCACCAAAATATGTACAAAGATGGCTTGTTAGTACTGACCGTTGTTCTTTTACTGTATTGGCACATGTTGATGTTGGGGTATTTGGTTAAACATCCTGCACATACACACACAGTGGCACACACTCAGAGCGGTGAATGCATCAGCATAACGTCACCTGCTCCTGAGCGTGAAATGAAAAGCACACAGTTCCCTGCCTAATGGACTCCTACTATGAATCCATCAATCATCAAAGGTGGCTAAATGTACAGCGTGTACCATAACAGTGCTCGCCTTGTAGTTTGCTCGGCTTGTCTACGCACAGCGATGATGCATGTGTAACCAGGACATGTTGGCTCTGAGGACGTCACCTTTGGCTGACCGGTGCTCGAGCTGTTTGTGCTCCCATGTGGGAGATTTGGCTTCAGGTCCAATTTGTTACAACTGCACCGTGTAATAATAGCTCCGTATGTGTTGCTTACACTACAGTGGCTGCACATGTTTGTTTTTCTGTAATTCATCAAAATAATGTACAGCCGGTGCAGCACAGTGCCTTCTGAGATTAGAAAAGCAGACGTGGTTGTCTTGTCTAGTGATTTATTTAGTGTTTACACAGTGTTGGAAGCTAACTACAGTAACAGACACAATACATGTAGAAAAAAAATGATGCACGCAAAAGTTCAAATCTGGACTTTTGCAAGTGTTTTGTGACTGTTGGCTGTGTTGTGGAGAAATTGCTGAAGTCAAAGGTCAGTGGTGAGGTCAGGAAGGAAGAAAGTGTTCAGGAGCCTCTGATGCTGTGTTATTTACTGACGCTTGGCCAAGGAGAATTAGAGACACTCTTAAAGTACATCAGAAGTGCCTGAGTCGGTCTCACATTCTGCCCAACTCATGCTGGTGGACAGACTTTAAACCCCAAGATAACATCACAAACACTATGCCCCGAATTAGGTAAAAGAGAATGGGTGTCTTCGTCAACATGATTTAGTCTGGAGACACAGATGTCTGTTTACGCAGATTGGAATGTCAGTGGCAAGCTGTCTATTATGTCTAAGCATGCAGCACCAGAGTCCTTCGACCCTGGCCACAGCAGTGTTGAGATAGGACGACACCTACTACTGCCAGCCAAAGACAAACAGCTAATACTGCTGAGGACCTCAAGGCCCACATGTGACTTCATGTAACCTTGTATAATGTCTGTATGTTTGTGCTTTTATTATATTCCATTTAAAAGTATATATGTGTCACTCAGAACACTACATGAATAGAAAATTCCATAACAGGCTGCATGTGCTGCATTTAGAGATGGGGTACACTTTCTGAATATACTCATACAACAACAGAGCATCATCATATTGAGTCAAAAAACACAAACAAAATGATTGCTTGACAAAACATTCACCAGATTCAGTTACTGGCAGTCTCCATGGGGATGTAACTTACTCACCTAGTAATCAGAATAATAAATATAAGCCTCAATTGCGTGCTTGGTGTGTGTGTGTGATCATGGGGACAACACACTACACAGGAACTACCACTGAGGTGGTTTTGAGTACTTTGGCAGGTGTGCAGACTGACTGTTTGTGTGTGTGGACAGACTTTGTCAGTGAGATCGCATCATGGCTGTGGAAGGTACAGACATGAAAGTTTACAGGTGTCTAGCCAAAACAGAGGCAGAGTTCCAGCTGTAACGTGCAAAATTGATTTCATTTGCATTGAAAATATTTTGAGATGTTCTGTTTTTTTTTAATTAGTTTTTAGTGCAATATTTTCACACCTTACTAATTCAAAAACATTGCCATGTAATTTGGTGATTAATTTGTTTCACATTTCAGAGTAATCTGACCACTTTATGTAAAAACTTTAATGTTTTTGCTGTATTTGTAAAGCACTTCTTCACAATTGGTGATTAAGTGCTATACAATTAATGATTATTATAGTTATTATACTACCTGCACCATTTCCTGCAATAATCCTGCACAGAACAGAGTAGCATGTGTAGGATTAGGAGAATAGATTTTTGGTTTTCCCTCTGATGTCCTCCGGTTTCCTGATGGACAGTGAAGTAAACTGCTTTGAACTATAGCTGCTGTTAGCTAATGTTAGCTCAGTTTGTTAGCTGGACTGTGAGGAGTGTTAAGTGTTTGTACCACAGGCGTTTTAGACCAACAAGACGAGGATGAATGACGGGGAGCAGGGCCAGGGTTGTGCCAGAACAGAAGATGGGCAAGCAGGCAATGTACCCAGGCACAGTAGCCATTTTCACATGACATAGCAGGGTCATCGAAGGTGTTGGAACCTTAATTAGTATCATAAGTAACACCTGTGTACCCTAGTACTTCCTGTCAAAATGGCTGCTGTGAAAAAAAGAAAGGCAGAAAGACCAAAGAGGACATTGATAGAGGAAGCTAAGAAGAGAAAAGGATTGAACGAGTGATTGAAGCTGTCAGACAAGGATACATTTGGGACTGACTTTTAGTGGTTGGTGAGAGCTTGGTGAAATAAAAGGCTGAAAGACAGACGCCGAGCTGTGGGACTAGTCAGTAACATTAGCTGGCTGCTATGTCTGCTGTTGTTGACCTTGTTTGATGTTTGGCTGTTAGCAAAGTTGTCAGCTTGCTAGTTTTCTATCATCAGTAATGCAGTTATAACAAATACATATGTACAGATATCCATATTTATCACAGTGGTAAAAGACTCTGAAACTGGGGCGCTATATCACACACAAAAAAACAACGTATATATGCAATGTTGCTTTGAGAGCCTCATTTAGAAGAAGCTACCCTTAGCATTGACACAAGCTGCAGCATTTTTCACTTGTCCTCTCTCTCTTCCTTGTCCAGTTAGCTGTCTGTTCTCCACTCCATCTCTGTGATGGAGTGAGATGTTGCCACCGCGTAACACGAAATCTGTACTTCACGCTACGCTACGGCTGAGTAATCACCGCATTAGCATAAAGGCTGGACGCCTGCCCCATAGGCAAACAACAACAGGCTCAGTGCACAGACTCTCTGGGGTCTGTGAGCTAATTACTGCTCATCACTGCTTTCTAGTACAGGTACAAGGGAACATCTCGGGTCAGGAGCCAGTTATTCCCCCTGTCACCAGCAATTAAATGAGAGGAAGGGAGTGAAAGATGAGCAAGTAGGAGCTGCTACTACAGTTACCACCACTGACAATTTGCTTTACGATTCATTGTCTCCACGGTGTCTGTAACCCTTTTGTTTACAATCATTTGTAACCCTCTTCGTCTGTCAGTCTGTCTGACTTCATCTGCCATTCAGTCCAAACCTGCCTTTGTCTGTCAGTTCCTCTTGCTTTCTATTTATAGAGACATAAAAGCTCTATAGAAATGCATCAACACTGTGCTGCTCCAGTTGTCAGCCAGCTCATATCAAACATATATTTGTTGGATCGAACAGGCAACGAACAATCAGACTTACGTAACGTGCTAAATCCTGTTATGATATTGAGGCACGTTGCATCACAAAGTGTGATGGGTGGTGGGCCTTCTGTTATGTGTTCAGTCTATTTTTGTTTTTACACAAAAATGCAAATTAACTATAACTTGATGATTACATAACTAATAATGTTTTGAGAATACAGTGTTTCTTACAGCAGTTTACTCTCTGTAGGCCTTGTGATGAACATATTTTCTGTTCAGCACGTCTGTGTTAGAAAGTCAGCGTGTACATGTCGCTCTTTTTCACTATGAGCCAGGCCTTTCCTGCTGAAAACGTTGCATTTGGCATTGATCATTTATCGAGCTATATGTTCTGCTGTATGTTCTCTGTCATTTTCCACATTTATGTTAACATCCATTAGTAATGTCTTCCTCTTTCATCATATACTTTCATAATACAAAGTGGCCTTACTAATCTATTCCACAGTCTACTAATGAAAAAACAGATCGATGTACTTCACCAGCTCCCCATCTCAGATATCACACACAACAAAGCCATGTTGACAGTGGGGCAGGTGATGCAGTGTCTTCTGTGTCATACATCCTAAACAGGGCAGTACACTGAATATCATGTTACATGTTACTGTGTGTTCCACAAATGCATTTCTGTGTAAACACTCACACAGCTCTCAGTCTGTCAGCCTTTATCTCCACACAGAAGTGCACTCAGTATGGGACATAGCAGCTGAAAAGGCAGCTTCAATGCACTGTCGACAAAACTTACTAATACACTGCAAATAATGACAAAAGATAACGTTGGAGTAGGATCATAATCAGGATTCTAGAGATAGTTCTCATCCTTTAAAGTTAGGACCCATCTTTACCAGGAATCTTTATCAGGAAACTTTGCTCAATAAAAGTTCAAAACACCCAAAGCTATAGTGGATAGAAAGGCCAGCAGAAAACTGAACATTAGGTGAACGGCTGTGCATCACTCCCAACACTTGGAATCACTCCCAGTACAAACAATGACTGACTGTTCGACACAAATTCTGGTTCATTGATAAAAAGTCAAAAGCTACAAGACTGTACACAACAAGTGAAGTGGAGCTGCTCTGTCTCAGGCTGGATAATGTAATTAAAACAAACATGTACTGTATATCAGCTCAAACACATTAAACAGCTGATGAGACTACATCTCTGTCTCTCCCCGCTGTGGAATGCAGCATGTCACCAGTCTGCTGCTGAAGTGTGAAGATCACAGAGGCGTTCCGTCTCTGACTATATACGCACGTGTGCTTGAATCTGGACCGTCAAAGCACATTAGTGAAGCCCGTGACTATGAGACAGACAGCAGTAAGCGTGGAGTTGATCGCTGCTTCCCAGTCATTGATCTCTTCAATTTATTTTTGTTTTAGCTTTTGCTCCAAGCAGTCAGGTGGATAACGTCACGCCTCTTCAGGAGCCAAGAAAAAACTGCCTTATTTTTAGCTGCAGACTCTAGAGTTCATTCCTATTTCCATCAAGCAATGAGTCAGAAAGTTGAAGAATTTTCTCAATGCATGAAGTAAAGTCTTTAATGTTTCACTCCACTAATATTGTTTTTTAAAAAGGCTGTATTGCAGAGAGCTATCAAGTATCAGCACAGACTGCTGTGACCCGTTCAAAATATATCTGCTACACTAAATCACTTCTGATGGGTGCAAAGTGTAAGAGGATGATCGTCTTTAAAAATCATTCACAGTTCCAAACGAATCATCTTTATCCATGAACGTCTAATTCAAACGTGGAGATGCTTTGTTGCCGTACGTCTCCAGCTTGTCATGTCGGGCGGATCTGATTTCACCGGACAGCCAGCTGGTGGACGTTTGCAGTCCTGCAGACTCAGCCAAACGGGGGTGAAAAACTGGGCCCCAGCACAAATGTTTACCTAACGCATGATGGCACGGCCTGTTGGCCCCCATGGACGCTGCCATACACTCAGCCATGAACAGAATCCATCCACAGAGCTGAGAAGCGAGCTGGTCTTTAAGAGAATGATGATGACGATAATGAATGATGATGACAGCAACTGTGTATCAATGAACGACTGTTATGAAATGACCGATTAACCAGTGAGTCATTTATCAAACAAAAAAGAACAAAATAAAACATGCCATTTCCAGCAATTTGGATATGATATGTACTGAATATATCTAACAAACAAAAAAAAAACATTACAGTATACACTATAAGAAACCAGATAAATAACTTCAATATGCAATGAATAAAAGTAAAAATGAGTATGGTATGTGGTGGCAGCTGTAACAGCTATACACACACACACACACACACACACACACACACACACACACTGTGGTAAAGCTCATGGGAGCAGCAAACATGCTTACAAAGGGTTGCTTGACATGAGGACTAAGGCATGATGTATTACTTCAAATTCTGCCCTGTTCATCAATTTCTTCTCCTGCGATAGCGCCTCCTTTTTCCACAACCATCTCGTCCAATTACCGTCCTCAGCTACTTCCACAGCAGGCCAGATGTTTTGCATGATTGCATTCTCTGTTGCCATCAGCTGTTTACATGCCACTCTCTAAGAGATAGAGTCACAGTGTTGTTCACGATAAACTCTGTATTATCACTGTGATGCGGTAAATAGTAGCTGTACAGATGTGTCATGCAGGCCTGTGAATAGTGAGCAAACTGACTGATGGCAGTGACATACAGGCGATTTATTATTATTGCATTATCCTTTCAAGCTTTTAAATCCAGGGAAAGAAAGTATACAGTCTCTCTGTGCCCACATGGCTCTCAATGAAAAAATGCTAAGAAGACTTCCTGTCATGAACAGAGAAGTGCTACCTACAATATGGCTCCAGTGAAAAAAATACTACAACTGCATATCAATTATTTAACGAAAATAAATGTCCAAATGGGCAACAGAGGATTTGTACCGCAGTAAGTCTTTGAAATCAACCTGCCAGGCTGGACACAGAGGATTAATGCCTTTGTCCACGGCTTCCAGGCGCCTCTGCTAATGATCCGTTCAGAGCCATGGGAGTCTTTCCTTGATACAAATAACTTATTTACTGCCTCATTACAAATGAAATCTATAACCGGAGGACTAGAGAGAAAGGAAAATAAAAGCCCCACACCACTGGACGCTACAGACGAGCACCGGCTTTATGTTTCACCATTCCAAATAATGAATTGCCTTTCTGGAAACTGAAGATACATTTGTACCTCTGAGGGGAAGGTTAGGACTTCGGTACCACGGTTTGTTTGTTAGTTATGCTACAAGTGATTATTTTCCTTCACTTTTTTTGATTAATTACATTTACAATAATGTAAAAAGAGAAAAGTAGTAAAAGCTCACATTTAAAGAATGGCAACTAAGCAGAAACCTCTGTGGCTGTGAAGTGAAGCCAATGTGGAAGTACCAAAAACAAAACATTTCTAAAACGTCCACTTGAGGCTGGTTACATAAGTGAGTCAATTTCCATAGGCCCCCATGTTAAAATGACTTCACAGCAGAAATAAACATGTTTACAGCCTGGTACAAAAACAGTTTTGGTCTCTATAGCTAATTTCCTCGTTCATGACAACTGTACTGAGGGTGAATTTATATACAACTCACCTGTTCAAATTATATTAAGGTTTAAAGTTATGCAGAATTAACAGTGTGGATGCTTTGATTGACAGATGGGTACTGTTACAGATGGCTTGTTTGTGCAACCAGGTGTCATTCATCAAACAGCAAACTGGAGCTGAAGATTGAAGCAACTACAAAGCTAATTTGCACAACAAAATCAAATGACAATATGCAACATTAGTGATGGATCTACAGAGTGAGCTAAAGAGCAGAGGTCAGCAACTAGTGGCCCCCGAGCCAAAACCAGATTATTTCAATAGCTGCTGTGACATTGAACAGAAACAAAATTCTGCTTTTTCTTGGATCATTGAATGAGGCCACACCAATTTATACCTAGACAACTCTTTTCAGCTGCAATGTGTTCTAGCTGTGCTGCGGTCACCTGAGCTGTTCACACCTGTTCTAGACAATGTTCTTGATTCCACCAGAACCTCCCCAGATGCAGCTCTCCACTCTGCTCCGCCGAGATTACACAGCTGTTCTATTTTTGACGGACTCTGCGGCCAACAGTGCCAATCTGCACAGAGCAGATCAAACTAGCTCAAGTCAGGCACAGAAATGGCAGAGAATCCTGTCAAGTTTCAAAATAAAACACCCCGTGCAAAAAGAGGAAACAATTTAACTACATAGCATCTTTACTCATAGTAGAAGCACATGAACCAGGGAAAAATGACCAAACATGGGCAAGTTACAAAGTCTGGCAAGCAGTGCTCCAGTTCTGAAATGCTCCGAGTAGGGTTTGAAGCCGCGTGGAGAGAAAGCAGCGTCACAGCCATGTATTAACACATGCTCAAGTAAAAATGCAAATGCATTGTAGTTTCAGTAAATGCATTGTCTTGCTGTGTTTTAACATGCTAGGGCTAAATCTGATTTTATCGACTTCTTTCAAACCATGGAGTAAACAAAAAACTACAGTGAATTTTTGCTAATTTAACTGCAGATCTCTGCAACTGAAGCTGGTAAGGCGCAGATGTCAAAGATGATGTCATCCAGCCCGTTTTACTGGAAAGTACAGAAAGGGTTGAGCTCGCGAGGCACTTTAAAGCATTCCCAAAATGACTATCAGCGGCACAGACACAAGCGACAACTCTGCCAACCTACCTCTTCTCTTTCTGTCTCCTGTGTCTACACACACACACAGACAATGAGTTGTTTGTGAGCTTATTATCTAGGAGTGTCAAGTGGCCAGTCTTGAGTCCATCATGCCACACTCAAGCCTTATCTTCTCAGACGCCAAAGCCTGGTCTGTTCTCCCATCTCCATCCATCCATCCATCCTCCCCTGATTGCCATGTCTATCAGACCCAGACTAAAAGGCTACAAAGATTCTCTCCTCATTATATCCATCACTAGCAAGGTTGAAGAAGGGAAACATACCTCTTGGCTAAGCAACTGGAGCTCATAATTCACATACAGCACTTTATTCAGAACGTTTAGAGGGCTTTGATGTACACAATGTCGTCTTCAGACTCAAAGAACTCTCCTTCCATATCCTTGCAATACTATGATTATTAATCAGCCACTGCAGCAGCTTCGTATTTTACATAATAGCTTTTGTAAAGGTGAGTCACATGCTAAACAACACGACATATGTGCAAACAATAGTAAGGGAGTTACTGCACATCATACAAGCTAGGGAGGGGAGTGCAACTGAGATACTATAGCATAAGCACTATAGCACCTAATGTTTGCCTGACGTTTGGTTGGTTGATGAGTGGTCTTGAACAACACACTTCATTCAGCGGCATATCTTGTTGTTATTCTATAAATATACTGACATGATTTTTTTTACTAGCATTTCTGGTGCAAATTGGAGGCTGGGAAAGTGTACCGCATGATCATGACACGTGTCTGTTCCGGAAAGAACAGCCATTCTCAATCAGAAATCTACAATCAGCAGCAGGTGGGTGGCATGGACATATACTATATATTTATCCCAAAGAAACATTCCATTTACGGCCAAGTGCCAGACAATGATTGTGGAGTAGAAAATCAGCTAGAAATACGTCACACAAGGGAGACCGCAGGTCATTACGGGTCGAGGGTGCCTCTTGCTTTAGTAATCTCTGGACAAAGTCTCACTTCCGAAAAATCCAGAGACACAAGCTAACCGCAAGTGCTGATGGCATACCACAAGAACAGTAAGAGCCCTTAAGCTGTCTTTTGTAGTGCTGCCAATACTACCCTAAACATGGTATAACATGCAACTCAGCAGCGCAGACTGAGCATGAACAAGTTTTGTAAGTTTGATTCAATGGAAGGCGTGACAATGACCAATGCTGACAGAACTGTGACCTGCCAAACACGACTGGAGTCATAGTTTGACTGAAATTGGAAAAAGTCAGTCCAAATTTTAGTTGTGTTAGTTAGTGTCTAATATGCTGTATGAAACAGCCTTCAAGAGATGTCAGGATTTAACAGAGAATCCATTTCCTGAACAGTCTGAGGGGGAAGTAAATAGTCTCCAGCCTCATTAGCTATTCACATCCATAATAACAAGACAATATCACGTAACACCAGCAGAAACAAGAAAGAGGTGGTATTTCTGGTTGATGCCGTGCTATTAGGGGCATGGAGAGAAACAGATTTGAGGCAATTATTTTGGGCATCCAGGTTAATAAAACAGCACAACACAATATAACTACAAACATACCTGTTTCTGCAATAAAAGATGAAATGAACAGCCCTTTCACATAAAAAAATCTCAGGACAAAAAAAATCAATTCACTAAAGTAGAATTCAGATTCACATTGCTCAAAGCAAACTGAAGCTGAGGATTGAGACAGCTATAATTGCAATAACTGCAGTTTTTAGAACAGCAAAATCAATTGACATGTGAAAGGTAGCCGCTAATAGTGATGAAACTACAGAGAATAATCAGCTGAATTCGCAGCACCCCCTTGGCTTTGCAAAACTGGCAATAATATCTGACCTGCCTGCAGTTTTTTTTTTTTTGATGGGACTTGTGGGTAACCCACAGAATAACCTCTTGAGAAATTTTGGTTGGATCGGTTTCAGCTTGTTGTTCAGCTGTCCAGATAGTGGTTCATTCTCACAAATCCATTGTACACTTCCTGCCCAGTACCAGGCCGCACAGTTAATGAGAAACTTCATGATAATAGTGGAGCAGCTGAAAAGGCAGATTTCCCTCAGGGTTGAGGCCAAAAACTGAGCAAAAAGAGGGGGGACTATTCACCTTCACCAGGTTGCTAGAAACACATCACCAAATAAATGATAATGGTGCTCCATAACTGCTGCAAATCAGCAAAGATCTGCTTACAACTTTTCCATATAAAGTTTCACTTTCCCTTCAGATTCTGGCTCGATTTTAGATTAATCCAGCAGCAATCGTGAAGAACTGTTTTGTTTCACAGTTGCAACAATGATGCATTCTAAATTTGCCTCAGCTCTGATTTGTGCTTCCGGCTGGTGAAGCATCTTCTATGAGAAATGTTGAGGATTTCACTGAAAGCTACTTGAAATGGGAATTTAAAGAGGTGAAAAATTCAGTCAGAATTCTCCCACTTCTTCCCAACATCTAGGTGGCCAAGAGTATGTGGCCGCCTCTTGCACAGAGGCTTGGCTCTTGGTTTGGACTTTCCTGTTTCAACTTGAAAATGTCCCTTTGTACAGAGTCAATGGATACATGGTTATGGTTAGTTTGGTGTAGAAGGGCTTTAACTGAAGAACTGAACTGCCCATCACGAGCCAGACCAAATCACTGACACTGAACAAATCCCTGCAGACAGGTTCAAAAACCAGAAGCATCAGTTCTGTTCAAGAGCTTGATAAAGATACAGTTACAAGAAGGGTTTATTTTACTTGCTCAGATAAGATAAACCCCGCACACCACTGACTGAAGTACACTAATGCTTTGCTCCCTTGCTAATACAAGCAGTAATAGGACAGAATGTGTGAAATACTCCCTCAACCTTTAATCTTCACGAGGCAGCCAGGATGTCAGGTGGAGTTACAGAAAGGTCTCGGCAGATTCTGGCTCAGTGGGATTCCCTCCCTCCCCTCCACCCAGCAGCAGCTCCGACGTTTATTGCCTTTGTAAGCATTTCTCCACCACTCTCACATTTTTATCCCGTGGATTCATCCCACTCTGCTCGTTAATAATGACGTTGGCTTCTCTGTATCACAGACAGCGTGCAGGTCTGTAAGCGTGGAGCATCATCTGTGCATGCCAAAGATGAGGATTTACACTTAATGAGAAGGGAATGTGACGTTTCCCCCACCATGCATGCATCCACGTCTTGTGTGAAAGACGCTGCAGTTGGATGCAACAGCACGTCGGAATCATACAGATGGCCACAGTGTGACATTATGAATATAGCTGCTTGGCTTTCCTGTAAAACCCTGATGATGTATAGCGGGATGTGATGAAGGGAGAGACAGACAAGTGAGAAAAATACAGCATGCATGCCGTGGCCATTCATCCATATGGAGAGATGGTAAAGAAATGCTGTTCAGACGCTCAGTCCAGACAGGAGGAGCACCGTCATCTGGCTGGTAGTTACGGTGAGAAAACTGTACAGTTGGTTGATTGAGGAGCCCTCAGACACACGCTCTCTCAAACACACACACACATACACACACCCCGAAAACACACGCTCGTGCACACCCTTCCCCCAACCTCTTCTAACTCCCCCGACAAGAGAGCACGCTCAAGTCTCGGCGCATGCCGTGGGTATTCAGGAAGGGATCAACCAGCCACGACACAACAGAGAAGCATGGTTTACAAGTGTCAGACGCCCCTCCACTCACCGCCTCCGAGTCTTCAAATCCATGTAGGTACAAGTTATCGTACATGGAGGAGTGAGATTCCAAAAAGCAGCTCTTCGGCGCAAAAAAGACAGAACCAGTAAAGGATCAACCTGTTCCAGAGAGGATGGATGATGAGGACAGGGGAGTGACAGAGCCCACCAGTCTTTCTCCACATGAAGGTAGACCACACAGCAAAGTAGCAGAAGCAGGGGGGAATAAAAAAGGTGGAGCCCTGTGTTTGCTGAATTGGATGTTATTGCCCCTGAGCTGAGCGAGTGTTGGTTCCCATTATAAGGCAGCCTGGTTGTCCCCAGAGGCAGCGCAGACCTGGCATTTCATCTGCCTTCCAAGCTTAGATCACACAAGCCAATCCCTTCCTCCAGCACTGGCTGATGACAGAGGTGGGATGCAGCGTGCCGATTGGCTGGTGGAGGCTCCAGTCAATAATACTGAAACAAGGAAGAGGCAGAGAGGGAGGTGGTGGTGATGGTGGTGGTGGTGGTGGTGGTAGGGGGATCTGCAGCTTGAGAGTAGCATTAACCAGAAAAACTGTGTGTATTCTGTGCATGGATGTGTGTGTCTCTTAACCTAAACACACGGACGTATAATTTAAGAATGACCGGCTGAGTGAACAGGAGGCGGACCTGATGCTGCTGAGCCGCCGCTCTCTTTGTGGCTTTACAACTACAGCGTCAAGAATGTAGTCTGAGTTTGACATCGTTCAGTAACCAGCATCCACAGAATAATGAAGGGACGGGCAGAATGTTACTATCTTATGAGAAATATATGCTATTTTTTATTTCATGAATTCTAAACAAGTGATTTGCTCCATTTCATTACTAAATATCGTTTTCTCAATTATTATTTTTATTTTTTTATGACACATACAAAGGGTCAAGGGTGTAGCTATACTTTACTCTGGAGCTGAAGAAGGCAGAATGTGATTAAAAACTCACTGATCAGGTCAACCTTCAGTTCAGGATTTTTTTAAATCACAGTTTGTTGCCAAAAAATGAACCTCCACACGAAAAGAAAAGATTCAAACATTTAAAGACTAATCTTCAACTGAAATGTGACTCAAAACCAAAACATCAAACTGCTCTAAAAGCGGTCTAAGCCTAAATCTAATATTACTATAACGTTAACATTTATTATTTTCCAGCGTGCTCATGTCCTGTTTGTACTGTACAGTTGAACTGTACAGCTCCTGTGTGTGAATACAGGTAACACAATCATGCCTGATCGATCAGCCTGAATCATTAAAGGAAATCATTTATCACATTCATCTGCTTTGTTTTATTCTGCAAAGTGAGTCTCAGCGGCTTCTTTGACAAAGCAGTAGAGCAACAGCGCCCTCTCCTGACGCACAGTGTTACAGCAGATGCACCTGCTCCGGACGGAAGCTGCATCTTCATCAGGTCTGCCGCTGCCTCTCACAAACACCCAGCGGCTTCGGGATCATCTATCAGATATTGTAGCGGGAGAACAGAGGTGACATCACGGAGCTGTATAAACACTGAAACGTGTCTACGCCATTCAAGTCAGCACAACCCTAAACCTAACCCTCTATGGATGAATGTGGGACCTTTCATGCTCCACCAGAAGGTGCATGGAATGACGTGTGATGAGCGTTTAAATAAAGAAGAGTCTGTGTGTTCATCATTTTGCGGGCACAAACACTGAGTGCCCCCGAGCTGAAAAACATTGATTTACTGATTAAGACTCGGTTTTAGGGTTAGCCATGTAGTGGTAATTGCTAAGATGAGAGCAGACCACAGGAGGGCAGACAGAAGCTATTTGGCTAATCAATAGCAGCTAAAAAAAAAAAAAAAAAAAAAAAAACATTACTGGTTAAGGTTCAGGTCAAACAGAGTCAGGGTGCTGCTGTGGTGCATGCTGGCTCCCTGCTGCAATAAATGGAACAGAACCTTAATTAGTGTCAGTAGTAACACCTGTGTTGACATTACTATTTCCTGTCAAAATGGCTGCTGTGACCTTCTGTGGGTTTTGCTGTTGAATCTCAGTTTTAAGATTGCTACGCTGAGCATGCACAGCTCCGACCGTTTGTCCAATCTTGTTAGGTGTTACAGGGGTTACAGCGCTCAAGCGGTGCTGGAGCGAGGAGCTATGAGAGCAGTGTCCAGCTCCATCAAGTAATTCACAAATGAAAGGCTGCTGAGTCGAGCCACGTGGCCTACATAAGAGGGATTAACACTGCGAAGAAGCCCCTCCGCTTATCACTTAGCAGGCTGCACACAGCAGAATTAGGTTAGAGGAAGTCTCTGTTTAACACATTGTGATCGAGAAATGAAATCAATTTCTGGGAGAAAGCGGTGGCATCATAAGCTTTGCCATCCCGTGGTGAGACCTAATTCAAATCTGCAGCGCTTACAATCACACAGACCCAGGATGTGAATGTCGACAAAGACCTCAAGCGAGGCAGTGACGAGGTCTTTGGTTCACAGCTGCTGTTCTGCCACAACTCAAATGTCTGAATCTTCTGGTCAGCCTCAGATGAGAAGTCCATTAGAACAGCTAACCGTCCCTGCAGAATTCATTACTGCGCAACATTCACTTTGCAATCTGCGTTGCAAACAGAAGCAGAAGATGGTTTCACGTGAGAACATGCTGTGTTCAGTATTTTGTAGTCTGTTAACCTTTAAAAATTGCAGTCTTTTAATATGTTCCCAAAGGGCCTCTGTATGTCTGAACACAAGTGCTTGCTACACATTTACCTTTTGTTTTGAACATTACCTTGATATTAAGGACTTACTGCACACATACAACCTGTGGCAGTCCTACATGTTATGTTTTCATTTCATTTAGATTTCAAGAACCTAACTCTTGATTTCATTTCATTTGTTTATATGCACATGCTGTCTTCAAGAGATGTGGACCTGAGTCGACTTGCGTCACTGTTTCATATTTCACATATTTCATCGGAATCTAGGCAAGGTGAGCAAAGGACTAAGATTTTGGCAGCAGGAGTGTTTGGTTTTGTTTGTAGTCGAGTAGTCTAGTTTTCCAGATATCCACTGGCTCCACCAGAAGCCCTCAAACATCAGTCATTGTTGCAGTGAGTTCCAATATTGCCTGCAACTTGACAAGAAGGTTGTCAAGAAGGACTTGAGGAGACACTTGGATTTGACTTGTTTAAGAAAAGAAGATTTAGACTTGGACAAAAGGATTTTAGTCACATCTGCTGGCTGCCTCAACCAAGTGTCCCCACCCTGTGCTGTCAGTTTGAAAAGTCACGTGAGGGAACTCATACTTATTATTATTTTTTACAAATTCTCAAATATTCTGCTGTTGCGCAGCGATACAGATGCAGGACATGTGAGGTAGCCGTCATGTGCATGCAAACGCGTAGTTCAAAGCCAGCACTGTACGTTAGCTCTCCACAAACAAATATCAAAGAACATGGAAGAGCAAAGGTCTACTGCGCTAACTTCAGCGCTGTCGCTGTGGATTATGTTCCTGAGAGCAAACATCTGCCGAGCTCTGGCATCCTCTTATCATAGGTTGGCCTGAGAGGTTGGCCCGGAAACTGTTCAGAGAGCCGCTCACCAGCCACGCAGAGGAACATCTGTCCATGCGAGCCGTGCACGTAGATGTACGGCATGCCATCTGGAAGAATGAGCCTTTGACCTGCACGTCTCTCTAACAGATCCAGTGATCTGTATATCGTGTTGTGATCAACTGTATTTCCTCGATTCTGTCTTTTCCTGTGAAATCAAACAAACATGGGGAAGTGACATGGGAAAATGTCTCTTCCTGCACTTCCTTCCACCTCAAATGTGTTGATCTACACAAGGTCATCTGTCTCTCAGTTTGCCACATTCGTCTTCATGTAACACTAAGAGTCAATCTTCCTCTTAGAGCCTCTGAAACATATTTTATTTCTCTGAGTGATGGACTCATCATGAACAGACTATTTTCTGCTAACTGAAAGAGCTGTTTCTATTCTTTCATTTTTCTGCCTTGGTTTGAAGTGAGATTAGTGATACTTGGATCACAGTCTGATGACAGTTGTTGCCAGCACAGTCAGTCAATAAAATCAGATCAAACTCCACCCACGCAGTCCTGATGAAGCATTAGCTGAGTATTCTGAGTGCTGGAATCTTAATACATTTCTTTTTGATGTCTTTCTTCAAACTGTAACATTGATTCATCTCCATTTATTCAGGAATATTCAGCATTATTGAGAAATAATTGAGCTATGAATTAGGGCCTTGGATGCTTGGATCTTCTTCTGGAGGATGATTAAATGAATAAATGAACATGAATAATCATTCTGTCGAGGCTTTTGCCATGTGCAGAGCACCGAGCTCGGATAGTAAGAATAAGAATTGGGATCCTGTCAAAAGGCTAACAGGATTTATTGCAACATTGTGGCGTAAGATACAGAAATGTTCCGGAGAAGAGAAGACAGATAAATGTGATGGAACTTTATCGGCCGCCTTCTTATCAGCTTTCTTTTCTTTCATGTGAGCATTTACTGTAAAAAAAAAAAAAAAAAAGAAGCAAAGTACATTCTGCTGAAAAGGAGGAGGAGGTGCAGTTTCCTGCTAATCAACCTTCTGTGTTTAACCTCTGTTGTTGAAGGGCGACTGTTACTATGGATACACGAGGGAATCAAAGAGAGCCCACTGCTCCTCTTCTCACCTGATGACGATCACATCAGCGACACAGATCGCAGCGAGGGTGTTAAAGAAATCTGTGAGCGTGTAACGTGGAAAAGGAGTGAGCGTGAGATTTCATGTACACTTCCCTGTAGTGTTGGACTTTTGTTTTCTTCTTTTATCTATTGTGTTTGCCTCTTTTGCTCTTTCTGTCTATTATATCTCAATTTCCCTTCTTCCGGTGAGCCACATAATCACTTTCATGCGGCAGGCATTCAATAATTAACAATTAATGACGTAAACATGTTGAACATGCAGCGCACACGCTGCTGCAGACTGAGAATCCATCAGTGTCTGCTGTTGTGCTCTCTGCAGAACAGGTTCGGCTGAAGTGGTGTGACTGTTCTGCCTCAGGATCCAATCTACTCACATGTACGAGCTGACCTACATGGAATGGGAAACGCAGCAGCCACAGATGCGAACACATGACACTATCATAAATCACACCCGGCTGTTACATTCGACAAGTTGTCGTGTGCTTTTGTCAGCATGTCCAGGTGAAAAAAGCCCCCCGAACCGATTCGTTTTGATTTGACGTTACCGCATCTCCTCAGAGAGACATGTGACACAGGCCGGCACATAATGGAGGATGTTTGAGGTCAGGTATGGAGAATGGGCAATGATAAACTATCTTTATGTCGCTCGATGACCTCAGTTCCCGTGGTAACTTGTTAGCAGGATGTCCAGGTCCAGGGTAACTCCCTGCTGTATTTTAAATTACAGACAGGGGAACCCATTTGAATTTGTTTTACAGTGGCACATACAAAGGAGGCGGCCCTGCCCAACCCGCCCTTATGAATTATACATGAACGGTAGACACCTCATGAGCAGCTGAGCAGGCTGAATTCTCAGGCTGATACAAATCAACGTCATCCAGTCCCTCAACAACAGCAGAGCAAGGAAACTACAATCTTAGCCCAACATATCATCTGCTGTCATAGCCCCTCACTTCTGACTTGACATTAAAATGAAACTTTTATGAGTGAAACGAACAGTTTGACTGCAGTCAGGATCCAGCAGCGGTACACTGGTGTCAGACCACTCACATTCTCAAGAATCATCTCCTCAAACAACAAATCCCCATGTGTTCAAGGTTCACTGTCAGTGCTGGGATTGATATCATCTATTAGTTTGTGGGTTATTCTCACCACAGACCAAACCATAGACCATTTTCTATAGACCTTTTTTCACAGCAGCCATTTTGGCATGAGATAGCAGCGTCAACACTATGACACTATTTCATGTCAGACTGGCTGCTGTGAAGGATTTTTACTGTTGACAAGAAAGAGCTACATTAAAGTGATTTGTCCAATCAGCATATAACATTTAAGCAGGCTAACATGCTATTGTTCATTTACTACATGTTTTAGCCTAGAAGTGTCAAAAACTGCAGTTCCTTAAACGTCCACTTGAGGCTGGATACAGAACGAGTCAGTCTCCATAAGTCCCCATGTTAAAGCAGAAATAAACATGTTTACAGCCTGGTACAAAAACAGTTTTGGTCTCTATAGCTAATTTCCCCATTCATGACAACTGTACTGAGGGTGAATTTATATACAACTCACCTGTTCAAATGATATTATGACTTAAAGTTATGCAGAATTAACAGCATGGCTGCTTTGACTGACAGGTGGGTTTTGTTACAGGTAGCTTGTCAGGGTTTCATGTAGCCCGCCTTAGCTCCACACATGGCCCATATCTTTGCCCATTTTTGGGATTAGCCAGGAGGCAGCAGATGCAAGACTGCCAAGATGCAGCAGACAGAGCAACCACAAACCAAATCTATGGGTGATGTCGCAGATACTACATCCATGTTTTATATGGTCTAAGGTTAGCAAGTAATGTTAAAACATTGACATTGCACAATGTTGAAATCTGATTTTTCAGGCTTATTCACTTTTTTTTTTCATTTTTATTGTTCACCATGTTCAAAAGTGCAAAATTCCAGGTAGGCTAACGAGCCCTGCTGATGTGGTAAGGTGTCCTACCTGTCTGAGGATGAAGCTGGTGGAGGTGGTGCTGCCGTCTGACCTCTTCAGGCGGCTGCGTCTGGAATAGGTCCCTCTGTTAGCCTGGTGAGGACAGAACACACACACACACAAAACTCTATTTTTTATGTTTCTGCTTCTATTATTGTTTAGTGTTTCCTATATTTATCCCTCGCTCTCTTCCACACTCACTCAAGGGCACCTTCCCTCCAGCAAACCCATTAAAACCAGTCTCTCAGCCCCTGTGGTTGGCAAAGCTCCGGCTCTTTCCAGCTGCCTCTTGTCCTCCGCGATGACCTGATTGTGTGAAGTCAGCAATACCAAAATCCACAATGCATTTCTTTAGCATGCACAGATTCACTCTGTGTGACCCACTTTCACATGCAGCCAATTTGTTTTAGTGCTCGAGGAGCCGACGAGGTAACACTTCACCTGAGATGATGAACAACTTCTCAGCTTCCCTAACGCTGTATGTGTGACATCCTGTCCTGCTGTGACTTTGGAGAGCGCCTGGGGTAAGTGGATGCTTCTAACTTCCAAAAGTAAAGCCAAAAAACAGACTGTTTTCAGACCTTTATTCACCTTCACAATTCTTTTCATTTTTGATCACCATTTTCCTGAATCCCAAGATGGCATCCTCAAATAGCTTGTTTTGTCTGACCAACATTTCAAACCCAAAAATATTCAGCAAAGTTCTACAGGGTCCCTTTTTCTGGAGCTTTCGACTGTATCTCAGTGTCCTCATCATGAGATTTGCCCAGTTTCCATGGAGCTCTTTAATATTTTACTATCACATTAAACAACAAACCTTACCAAGCCATCCATCCATCTTCTCTAACTGATTCCTCATCAGGGTCGGAGCTGGCCCAACTGACTTAGGGTCAGTTCATCGCAGGAGACCGACACCTATTTAACACATTAAGTGCATGTTTTTGGACTGTGGGAGGAAGTACCTGGAGAGAACCCACGAGACACGGGGAGAACATGCAAACTCCTTGAACCAGGAGGCGACAGTGCTAACCACGGCAACATCACACCACCCCACAAACCAGCGCAGTATATTACCGAGCACTATCAATGTGCACTGGATATTTAATACACTTTATGAGTTACAGAGTATGGTCCAAGTTTTTTATTTGATTAAAATTAAATTAATTTAATTAAATGAATTTTATTAAATTAATTTTAATCGTTTTTAAATTTATTTGAATAATTTCTGACTTTTGTTGGATTTTGTTTCTTACCCACCTCATCTCTGCTGGAGATGTTGCATAAATCAACATTAATGGTACAGCTGCAGATGCCCCCCTGGGACTTGCAAAGTATTCTATAGTCAGTCTACCTACTGGGCCTGTTGTAGGCTCAAACCATTAGTCAATAATCAATAACTGGATCAAAGAAAGGCTAAACTATTCTATTATTCTATTGTTTCAGCTTTGCAAATGTGAACGCTCTTCTTTCATCAAACAAAACAAAAATAATATTGTGACCATCTATCTATCTATCTATCTATCTATCTATCTATCTATCTATCTATCTGTTCAGTATCCGTGACTCTGTGTGGATCAATTTCTGGTCCAGAATGAAAAATCACTCTCTTCTGTGGATCACATCGTCCATCAGGAGTGGAGTTCTGTCAGATGATGTTTAATAATTAAAAGCCCAATTTCATGTCTTTTTGAATAAATCAGATTCTCAGCACAGTGCAGGACCGTGCCTGGAAGTGACTGATGAGTCCTCAGAGGCTCATTATGAACGCTGACAAATGGAGCTTCAGTGAAACAGAGCAGTAGGATGAGTTTACTGTCTGTGGAC
Organism: Nibea coibor; assembly: GCA_023373845.1. Taxonomy (NCBI): domain Eukaryota; kingdom Metazoa; phylum Chordata; class Actinopteri; family Sciaenidae; genus Nibea; species Nibea coibor. Next base: position 3,911,815 of record CM041724.1, read on the forward strand.
ATCACTTGTATTAGATCTATTTCAAAGTGTAGGCGATGCTGTCCTGTGAGTGATATTTTCCCATTCTTATAATAATAATTATAAAAAAATGAATTGAACTGAATTTGCAGCTCTTCTTATAGTTCATTAAAACGCCAGCAGAGGAGAGGAGCAGGGACAGCCTCGGTGGTTTATCCTCCTACCTGAAACACGGGCTTCTGCAGCCCGTCTCCTCCTATCCCGTGACGGGTGTAGATGTGCCGGGACATCTCAGCCAGTTCATCGGTCCAGGGCGGAGGCTGCCGCTCAGCGCCGCTCCACTGGAACTGCTGCTCCGGTGGCGGACAGTGGACCGCCGGCTCCAGCTTTGCTCCGGTTCACGACAGCAGGAGGAGAAAGGAGATGTGGAGGCTGTGAGGTCGGGTCCCGCTCTGCAGTGGGTCTGCACACAGATGAAGCTCCGTGTGTCAGCGCGAGCACAGATACTAACCCTCCCCCTTCCTCACCCCTCCTCCTCCTCCTCCTCCTCCCCCACCTCCACTCCCATCACACTGGGCTTCAGTACTGCTGCGTTCACGGACCGCACAGAACAATTGCAACTAAGTATCCATCAATCCATCTCTCGATCTGAGGGCCATGTTGTCCTTATTGTGAAGATGTTTAAACACTGATATATACTTATGAGACATTATACAGATAAAAAATAATCAACGTTTCAATCAACATTATTTTCTCAAGTTCTCAGTATAACAATGTTTTCCTGATAATGACTGAAATAACTCGTAAAGCTCGTTACCTGGTTACTGGTTACACTGGTCAGTGTATGACAGCTTAGTACAGGAGCCCTAAGCAGCAAGAACTTGAGAAATTGATCTGTTACCTCAGGATAAGGATAATGACATAAATAACTCGAGAAAACAGAGAAAATAAGATGTCTGTCTGCTCAGGGCTTCCGTAGTTAAAATCAGAACTCAAATAAATACTTTGCACATGAAACTCACATTCTTAATCCACATATAATCTCTCTTTTTTCCACTTCCATCACCAGCGTTAATCCATATTTTTATATATTTTATCATATTCTTAATCCATATTGTATTCCATATCCACTTTATGCTCATTTCTAATCCCCATCTTCAAAAATGTCTTTGCATTTTCCTGTAACCTGTGTCACAGGTTAACAGGTCATCATGTTTACATGGATGAACTAGAACCATGTGTGGGAGTCATGTCAAATAAAAAGCTAGATTCGAGTTGTCTGGGACGAGATGATAAATGTATGAATGTGCATAAATGATCTCATCTGGGACTCAAAAGTGGAGAGTGTCTTTGCTTCCTCTGAGCCTGCACATTATCTCAAAGGGCTCCAAATGAATGTCTCAACAACAGACCATTCAGTTTAGTTTAGCTGTAGTTTAAGTTGTAGCTCTCAGCTACCAGAAGCCTGATCCTGTACTAGTGCAAACAATCATGGAGAAGAGATGAAAGGATGGATACATCTAATTAAACCTTGTAATTAACTAGTTCATTAAAAGCAGCCACGCTTTAAGGTGATTTAAATCTTTGCATGAATATTTCTGATCTTTGAACCTGGACTTTACGAGGAGCATGTGAAGGCAGCATGAACTATCTTTCACTGTACCAGCATGACCTGGCATTTGGCAGGTTCAAATGTATTCTCTTCATGATATAAAAACCCACAACCGCTTAATAAAAAAGTAATATTGTCCCACTCCAGATACTGCAGGCTAGATTAAAAAAAAAAAAAAAAATCAGACAAAATAAAGCAGAAAAGGAATGGCGTGAATGTTAAAATGATATATGTAGGTATGAAGAGAAAAGTGCTCCACATTTTCCATGATGGTCACAGCTGATAAACAGAGCATATTCAACATATTTATAGTGTTTTATGTACGTTTGCAGCCCGACACAATCACTTCCTCCCGACTTCAGGCTGCGTTCTTCAAACGGGCCACATTTATCTCAGCAAACGAACTGGGACAAACAACAGACGATAAAATCTCCTCAGTCATCCTCAGCAGACGGCGCTACCAGCTGCAGACACTCTCACTGCAGGTCTGTAACTGTGCACGGATCCTGGAGAACAGCCTTGAACATTTAATTAAAGAGAATGTTTCTTTTTTTTTTCCTCTCTCTGCACTTTGCCACCAGTAGAACACTGGCATTTAAAAAGATCCTCAGCGCTGCTTTTTCACAAGTAAAGAGCAGAAACTATAAAAAGGCCAAGTTCAATGAATAAATCATGTCCTCCGGGCAGTGATCACATTATTGGCTGGTTCATCATGTGCAGCTGGTGATGTGAGCGGAGAATAGGACAGGCTAATTAGGCGGACAGTTACTATTTTAATCACCGCACTATTAATTGTATAAATGTAATTACTTCATCCAAAGGGAAATATAGAGACCACCCTCGACACAGGTCAATTTTTTATTTTATTTCAAAGAATATTATAAGTTTGCTCTGTTACAAAAGCACTTTTAAAATCCTGGATAAAGGAACTTTTCTTGGAATATTTTAAATATACAGAATTATACATAATCCAGCGGATTTGGAGACTTGAAGTTACTCGCCCGAAAGTTGTGTCATTCTTTTGATTCCTACAGAAAAAACAAGGCATCCAGTGGTAAATACAAGTTTACAAAGCTAAGGTGCAATGTCAATGTCAATGCTGACAAAACCAGGTATTTTACATCTAATATACAACGCCTTTAATATGAGGCCGGGGAAGGAAATATAGACACTACAGAGCTAACGCAACAGGAGTGAGGATTCTATGAAAGCTGCTCATTAAACCCCCGAAACTGACGAAGAAACCAACAGTAGATAAAACATGATGTCTTCATATTAACAGCAACGATCGACTTTTTAGAAAGTTTGTTCCATTTTGCCTGAACAGTGAAAGTAAAAGCAGAACCAACATAAGAAGAATAATTACACATTCTCCGACCATGTAAAGTACACATGTATAATGTCTCAATATATATAAATCAAAGTACAGGCGATGTCATTCTGAAGGTGAAGTGTACAGACATGAAAGATCTGCTGCGTTTGCATAAAACACAGACTCTAACAGGCTCTGTTAAATGGAAGAGACCCCACACGTGAAGATGAGAGGCGGGAAGGCATTGACGTAATAATCATGAAAAGATGCAGCAGATTAATAAAACACACAAACTATTTTTCAGTTCACCGTAAAATCTGATGATCCCACAGCAGTCATGGGTAAGCCCTCAAACACATGCGTACGACACGCATACATACGTATGTATGTAAAAGCACAAATAAGTGCGTGCGCACACACGCAAACACACAAACGTCACCTTAAACATGTCAAATGTAACCATGTGATGCATTACAGGGCAGTGAGTTGATGGGAAAAAGTCACCAAAGGAACCATTTACACGAAGAGAACGGTTAACGTACTGCTGGTGGTGAGGAGGAAGGCGAACGAGCAAACCGGCGCACACCCCCCGTCACACTCTACGAGTGCCGGAGCGCGAGCGACAGACTTAAAAACAAGACGGGCGTTAAAAGCTAAAAGAGGAGAAGCGTTTGGGCCATGTTCACATTAATGCAGACGCATCGGAAATGTCAAATGAGGTTCAGTGTGAGACCGTCCGTGCTTGCGCTTTTGTAAAGCTGTGTCTTGAGTGGCTTTGCACGCGTGCTGGACACGTTCTTCAGTCATCCGTCTCCCAAACATCTGTTTGAGTTTGGATCAATACAGCTGTCCAAAGCAGCCGTGCAAAGGCTGAGCTGCTGCTTTAGTCCACTTTATTTTGACGCGTGCACATATTTTCATTGATCGCGTGCTGGCAAAGCACCGGGCTGAAGGTGTCTGACAGGGGGCTGCAGCTTACAATTTTGCGCTACATGGTTGGACAGGTAGTGTGAATAGAAGGCCACGAAAAAAGAGACAAAGAGAAGCATTTCATCATGTTTATCTCCATTAGTGTGGACATGGCCTGACCCTCTGTTACCACCTCACAGGAGGACGGGGATATCACACTGTGGGACTAGCATTGTGTTGAACTATGAATTGTAAAATGCTCATGAGTTAGGTGATGACTGCTCGTTACATGACCCTGCATCGGTGGACGCACTCGGCTCTTCTTCTGTGTTGACCCGTGACATGTTGTGAAGACCAGCGCTGCGTTCACTGTCCGGCCAGGAAAAAGAAGTGAAGGGACACAGGAGAGAAGTCCTGACGCCGTGTTTAGCCTCACGTGTAGTAGCTGAGGACATGCACACAGAGAGTCCTGACTCGGGTGAACAACAGTCCCATACGTCACATACACACCGCAGCTATTTCAACTTTCTTCGGGGTGTGTTCCATTCGGCTGATCGGACACGCAAAACGGCTAAAGGAATGTTCCCAAAGCGACACCCACACAGACACTCAACACAAGGTAAGCCGAATGAACACACCGCTGGAAATGGAAATATCTGGAGTGCGTATTTATCTCAGGGCTGTTGTGGGTCAGAGTTTTACAGCAGAGGCTGCTGATAATACGCCGCCTGCTGCTGCTGAGGAGCCTGGTGAGGGGGAGCAGCCACAGGATAGGACACAGGAGGCATGCTGGAGTTGTGATAGGTCGACATGTCCATGGCCATGCCCGCCTGGGGTGGATAATGAGCAGCTTGGTTCATGTACTGAGCGTTCATACCACTGCTGGGAAGAAAACATGGAAAATGAGTCTCGACATGTGTACGTTATCTTTCCAGATCTCCTGCTTAGAAGGAAATCTGACTCAAAAATCATTCACAAGAGAAATGTCACAGCCAACAGAACAATACAAACATATATAGTGCTTTAATGAAATCCAATATGTAGTTAGCTACATGTTTGTTTATTAGATAACTGTTGAAAAGTTCAGTGCATTGAACAACAATTTGGGGCATTCACAGACACTGGCCACAATGCGATATGTAAGTAATATCACAAGAGGGAGTGCTGTTATACTGAATATCAGCACGGATCACGGCCTGAAATAGTTGCTCCTTGTGTGTGTTTTAAACTATCTGTAGAAATATGTTCATCTTTGTGGAGCAAAGTTTGTTACAATCTAAGACAGACGATGATACATTAGTTTAGATATTAGATATATCATGATTCTAATCTATGATAGTCTTGACCTGATACATTCAGCTCTAGCATGCTGTGACTTTCTCTGGGAAACACTCCAGGGACAAATATGATGACGGTCAGCCAAAATAATCAGCAAGCAAAGGTACTCTGTACACCACTCATCCAACATTTCTCACTGATTACCAGCTTTAATGTTTTTTTTGGATACGGGACAAAAAAAAAAAAAAAAAACACGGATGATAAATATGCAGAGAAGTGGAGAAAACAAGTGTACATAAAAAAGGAAATCAGAGGTTATCATGTTAGTTGTGATTATATTTATATGGAGTTATTCCCTCCAAAAATGAATCACAATGCTGTATTATTCCAATGGATAATCCCAAAAACAGCTTTGCTATAACTCAGTTTCTCCTGATGACAGAGCCTCTATTATCATGTTTAAGTCTGATTAATCATCTTTTACACCAGCCTTTACCAGCTCTCTACCTGTCCAATATTCAAATCTAGTAGCTCATTAATGTCAAAGATCCGAGGCGTTGAGTCTTTATTAGTCACACCTTGTCATTATTTGTCTTTGGAGTGTCTCTACAGAGTGTTTACAGTGGCAGGGCCGTTTTCTTACCTCATGTAGGGAGGCTGAGGGGCTTGGTTGTTAGGTGGGGCTGAGACGTTGGGGGGAAGCGAGTGCAGCGAAGCGGGCGGGTCGCCGGGCAGAGTGTAGGGCTGCGTGGGAGGAACCTGGGTCATCCCCGGAGGCAGGTAGGGAGCGCCGGCCGGTAGGTAGCCCTGAGCAGACCAGAGAGAAAGCATGATTAATATCACCATCCCACATCTTTGTACAGATGTAGAAAGAGTGTGCTGTCACCGTTTTACCAGTCCAATCAGTGTTCAAAGCAACGGGGGAGCTAAGTGTCAAAAATAAATAACTGACCTGCTGGAAAAATATCTGCACCTCATACATAAATGCAAACAAAAGCATATGAATAGCTTTTTACACAGTGTACATACATACATATACATATATACACAGTTTATCCTTATCATCATCACGTCTTTGCTGATTCTTAGGTTAGCTGGGAGGCGGAAGAAGCAGGTCTACTAACATGGCAGCTGACTGTGGAAACCTATGGGTGACCATCATACTGATATTTAGTGACTATTCCTTTAAGTCCAGCTGCTGTGTTTAAGTTTCTGAGGTTTTTTTTCTATTTTATCACAAAGTTAATATCATCTCTGTCCCAGGTTGACAGACCAACACTAATGAAACATGTCTGGCTTCTGGGAGTCAGATAGAGGCTGCGAGATATGAAACACCCGGTCTTTGCTGCAGGCTGTTGGAGTCAGGTGCTGTTGAGGTGTTATTTTTCACACTCATTCAAATTATGAAAAGCATCAGTAACTAAAATATGAACATACAAGTTCTTGTGTGTAATAAAAGCCTTAGCATTGCAGGTGTGACAACAACAACGACAACAACCTGATAGACAGTTGTACAGTACTCTGCAAAAAAAAAATGATGAAGGGCAAAAAACAACAAGCAACACTCCACTGTGCTCTCCACCAGAGAAGTGGACATTTTTCTAAATCTCGAGGGAGACACGGTGACATCAATCATCATAGAGAAAACAGCCACTGCAGCCTCCAGCTCTCCAGGGAGGAAAAAAAAAACGGCTGACTGAATGCCAAGCTACCAGGACGAGTGGAAGAAGAAACCAAATCAAATGCTTCACCGGCTGAACCTAACACGAGGAGGGGATGTGGGCAGACTGCTCTCTCTCGGTCGACTCCATGGAAAAAATAAATAAATAAAAAGATCAATACAATCATTAGACAAGAGTGAGAGTGTACTGCTCGTGGGTGGGCACACTGGTAGTTAACACAGTTCATGTTTAACAGAAAGTCTCCAGCTAATGCTCTAAACTGTGAACCTCGGCCTGAATCCATCTCCATATCCAAACTGAAATACTTCATGCAATAATAAAAGCAACACTTGTAGACAGTATAAATACATAAGTCGGCCACTAACCACGTAAAGATGCAGAATTATGAAGAGCGATGAGCTTGATACTGCAGTTATCTCATACTTTGCTTTGTCCTTGTCATTTGGTTGCGTGTTGCTCGTGTTTCAAGAGGAATTCAACTGACTCAGCAGAAGAACTATATTACGTATATCATCTGAATGATCCATGTCCAGATTTCTCACACCTTTTGTACCACCTCAGGCTCAACAAGTACCACCATTATGACAGGTAGGATAGGCCTCTTCAGCGACAGACAGTTCACACAGGAAGCAGGTTTATTCCTAAAAGGAAGATTATTTATTGTTGACCTTTGTGGAATCCTGAACAGAACCAACGGTTCAAGAACCAGAGCTAATCTGTTGGAAAATGGGTGCTCTTCTTTTTCTGATATTTCCTCTTTGGAACCACGATTCTGAACCGCTCATTTTACCTCTGCTTTCATAACCTGCAACCAGTACAAACCACCCTGTAGTCTGTTTAAGTATCAATACTAATCACAGGATCAAGTCTCTGCTGAGGTGAGATTTCAGACTTTTCTGACCTGCATGGCTACGGCGGAGCTGGTCGGGGTGTACTGAGCCTGCATCTTTGAGTACGCCGCGTAGAACGGAGCCTCGTTCATGAGCTTGTTGTAAAGCTCCAGGGCCTCCAGAACTTTCACGTTCAGCTCTGACAACTCTGAGTGTTTCCTGAAACAAAGAGGAACAGTTATTTTAGATACTTTTTAAATGTAGAACAACTTTCCTGCAGAGTGTCCTCCGTCTCTAAAGCACAATCATCTCTATCTTTATGCTAAACTTAACAGGAGCTAAAATGGATGTTAGATAATCTCAGACACTTAGACGCTTTAATGTATGAATCGTAAGAACATCTGTGACACACTACCTGTCAATCTCTTGTAGCTTCTCATCAATCATCGGGTTCATCTGCTCACAAGCTCCTGTTGAGATATGTACAGTAAGGGAGGAGAACAGAAGCTGAATTAGAAAAGAGCTCAGACGGACTGCAGAGCGACTGATTTACAGCAGCATTAATGTTTATACCCTCTAGCTGGAGCAGCTCTGTGGAGTCAGGAGCCGGATCTGCAGGATCTGCATTCTGCAGCAGAGCCAGCGTTCTGTCCATCTTCGCCTGCAGCGGGAAGAGAGCGGGTTTGGATTGATAGTTTGACTGAGAAGTGATTTCTGTTTGTAAGTGGACGTGCACGGGAGGGAAATGTAGTACCTCATCGATAAAGACGGGCTCAGGCTCGTCTTTGGTTTCCACGATCGTCTCTTCAGGACTGGATGTCTTTTCAACATAAGTCACTGTGGAGGGAAAGGTTGAGCTCACTTAGCAGTTCTGAAACTCATTGGCTCTTCTTTAAATCAAACAGAGGTGCACAGAGGCTGCTACAGCTACATGTTCACTCTCTGATTCAGCACAAAGACCAACCTGGCTCTGGCTCAGCGTTCAGATTGGTTGTGACGAAGTTGGAAGGGAAAAGGCCGACTCCTCTGTGGTTCTCTCCTTTCCACCAGTTCGGATCGCTGCATAACAAAAACATGACACAGTTGCTATAAGAAGTTACTAATCACATGCTTCTGATCCTTACTTTGCGAATAATAGGATGAATCTATATTATTGGGAGCAAATCTGAAATGTAAATCAGGAAGGCTGTGTAAAACGAGGAACGGTGATTTCTTTTGTTTCCTTTGGAAGAACACAAAAAAGCCAAATCAAAGATATTCCACAGAAAAAAGCAAAGCAGCAAAAAACACTGTCCAACATGGTGGAGCTACACTGATGTTTTGGGGCACTGGATGTCTCAGGTCAGGGAGCTGGGTCCAGCTCAGTGTGAAATATCTTAGATTTGTCTTTTGATTCATGAAGGGACGCATTATGAAACTTCACCTGTCATCCAAAACCAGAATAAGTTCTCCGGTTTTGAAGGTCAGCTCGTTGTCTTCAGCCGCTTCGAAGTCGTAGAGCGCGCGCACCTTCCGGGCCTCCTGCACCGTGCTGCCGTTGCTGTAGCTCGGCGGGTCAGAGTTCATGATCAGGGGCCGTGTCTCCGCCTGCTGCTTCTGCTCCTGTAAGGACAGCTCGATGGCTAAGAGAGGAGGAGGTTTGGACGGCAAGAAGAGAGACCAGAGACAGAGAGAGAGAGAGAGAGAGAGAGAGAGAGAGAGAGAGAGAGAGAGAGAGAGAGAGAGAGCGAGAGCGAGAGCGAGAGAGAGAGAGGCGTGGAGAAGAGGATGTTTGTCCAACGTCCAACACATGGTCTTGGCACATACACACAGGTTTCATATTTTCACTTCAACACAAACAGCTCTCAGGCGACTGCTTAAAAGGTAAGACTAAAAGAATCAATAACTGAGGCAACAAAACAACCTTTGATGCATGAGAACATAAAAGTCAGTCGATAATGAATCTAAAGTGCTGTAAACATGCTGTCTGAAGCAACAGATGAAATTCCCTAATGGTGACAAAAGTGTGTGTGGAGCTGCACGGTGGCGTCTCTCTTTACCTTTGGCCAGGTTGTCATCATCCGTCGCAGCAGGTGTGCTGACCTTTGCGGTGGAACCCTGTGGTCAATATAGAAAGATAAGGTCATGGCTCTGTGTGTGTATACATACAGGAGGGAGTGAGAGTGGAGCACAAAAGACAAGAAACAGTGACTGTAATGCCACCTGCAGTTCATTTTGGGCACTACATGTTATCTCTAGCTTTTGGACAGAGAGCTAGCTGCCTCATTACTCCGACACAGAAATGATGTCCAAATGGACAAAACAGGTCAACTGGACATTGTTGCTGGTGCTACACAACAACTCTTCACACCCACATATTCACTGTGTGTAAACTAATGATTAATACTAATGAGACGTGAGCTGGTCACTGAATGTGAAGTGCAATCTGACATCCTAGGAAATGTGCAGGGTGCAGGTAAAGCTGTCATTTACAGGTCAGTTCTGTCAGTTAGGGATCCTACTAATGCAGCAACATGACACAGTGAGCTGAAAAATAACAATGGCAGCAAAAGAGTATTCGGTTGAAGCTCCAGTGTGGACGGAATATAATATTCATTAGTTTATTTTTAATAGTGTGAAACTGAAAATAAGAACTGTTGTCTTAAAACAAGCCCTTTATATCTACACAGAGTGCAGGTCCCCTTCCACGGAGTCCGCCATGTTGAACCACCATTTTTCTACAGTAGCCCTGAGCAGACAAACTAAACACTAGCTCTTGACAGGGCCTTTTGCTTTTTATCCGAGTTTTTTTTACATGCGGAAGGAGAGGGTGAGGCGTGAGTATTCATTCACAGCTAGGTGCTACTACTAAATCCTACACACAGGAACTTTGTGTGTGTGTCAGCTGTCCAGCGAGGCAAACTGAGGAGAAACAATTTCCAAAATCACACTTTGATACCAATACTCACAATCCAATCTCCAACTCTCAACAACTGAACAACTTCCTGAGTTCCTTTTACATGCGTCTAACCACATGACTGATTCGATTTGACAAATTGATATGATTATCTCATATTTACATCAATAATAATAATAAAACAACCATTTCCATAAATCACCAATAAAATATATACAGTATGAACACCTGATTAAGCCTATTAATCATCAATATACATAAATAAACAGAATTACATGCATCCAAATACCACTCTTCCCACTTGCTCCAGGAACCAACCCTTCTTAAGATGCACATGTAAGGCTTTGAGTAACAGGTGCAGGGAAGTAAATATGGGTGAGGTTTGTGAAGTAACTCAAGATCTATTTGTACAAACTAAAATACATACACTGTATACTTGCTTGTGAATACACCATGTGAATAACTTCCTTATTGCACACCCACTGGGAATGCTGTGTCAAAGTCAACATTTTAGTATGAGAACAGGGTGATCCAAATCCAAAATCTGCTGACCAGCAAGGTGTCCAACAGACTGTGCAGCAAGACACCAAAACCCAGTTTACACAACAGACAGTGTGAGGCTGCAAACAGAAAACAAAAGTACCTCATGCTGCTGAAAAATCAGATCAGGGTTCAGCATAAACGACGGCTCCAGGTAAATACTAGAGTACATTGCCAGGAAGCAGCTTCAGGCACAATACCTGCTGCTGTTTGCTCATCGGCTCACAGAGATTAGCTAAATGTCATACCTGCTGCCTCGTGTGTGTGACTTGCTCTCCATTAGAGCAGGTTTCCCCAGCCCTTCCCCTAACATAATGGGCAGCACACAACAACAGCCAGAGGCGACACAGTAATGATGACACAGCAAATTACATCCAACAGATCTGAGATCATTCTTAAGAAAGTAACAGCGGTGTTAACTGATCTGTGTCTGAGGTGTCTGCCTGAACTGGAAAGACAGTACAGTGTGTTGTACATTCATACAAGTTTTGACTGCCATGGAGGTAATACTTTACATATGGTTATGGCAGAGGCTGGAGGTTTGGAGTAGCGTTGAAGTAGACTGCATTATACTGAGTGGTTTTATGATGAATTTATGGCAGAGCAGTCATACTGGATTGAATTAGATTTTATAGGTGTACAATTAATTGGTTTTCACTGGACAGGCCAGTCCATGCCAGTCTTCACCAAAGTAATACTGAAAAATTAATTTCACATCACAGAACATCAGAGTTGTGAGTCTACTGTGCCTCGATTGCAGGCGTTTTATGCGTGACGTGTGTTTTCAAAGGTCCAGTGTGTAAGATATAGAGGAATTTATTAAATGTGGAATATACGTATATACATACATAAGTACATACATAAGTATGTTTTTATCTGTGTACAAGCACCTGAGAATGAGAACTGATGGTCTTCTTACCTCTGAATGAGCCTTACATATCTACAGAGGGGGCAGGTCTGCCATGTTTCTACAGCAGTTTTTCACAAGTTTGGTACCAACTTTAGGTTCTCCTATTAACTTGGACAGGTGGGGTGAGGTGAGGGGTGTTCAGTTTGTTGCAATTTACAAGTTCACCACTAGATGTCACTAAATCCTACACACCGGACATTTAACACATTAGCATGAACTTTTTTTCTCAATGAAGTGTGACGGTTTTCAAACAGCTGTTTATGGTTGATCAAAAATGATATTAATCTTAAACAAAAACTTCTGTCTCTGTAGGGTTCTCTCCATAATGACACTTAGAATAACAATCTGAGCCTGCCACTAACAAAAACAGGCACCTTTTAGTGGATGTGCATCGCTCGCTGCAAGCTTAACATGGAAAATACAGTGTATAACAGATCACTGTTTGTGGTGAAGGTTGTTTCCTCTTTTCTCTCTTCAAATACACTTATTCACTGATTGGAATAAAACTCAAACATCAATAAACCCCACACAGAAAAGAGCGGCAGAGAGACTATGACCATAGATGATGCATTTGTAAGTCAGCTGCTTTACGACTTCCTGTGAGCAAAGTCCACGTCAACCCCTGACACATACAAGGCTGTTACAAATCACGCAGACGCTGAACAAAGGCGGCAGCTCTGTCCGAAGCGATCATAAAGACAGTCTTGATGCACACACACTCACACACATTTCCACGGGATTATGTGAAATATGTGAAGAGGAAATTCCACTGTACGCACAGACAGACGAGCTCCACCCGAGCTGAAGGGTCACAGTGGTCAGAGAAACCACAGCTGTAAAGACGGCCTCACACTAAACAGAGAGTATACACACACACACACACACACTTGTTTTGTTACTGTCGTGACCAGACCCAAAGTGTAATTAGGGGAAGAAAACCAGGAGAACAAAAGGAGCGTGATCATCTGTTACGTGATCCTCAAGTCAAAACATTTTCCTGCTCACGAAACAATGTGCTCGGATACAACTGGTTCTAGTGTGTGTGTGTGTGTGTGTAGTTTCACTTGCCAACAGGCAATTGGGCAAGCAACCAAATTGTAGTTCCTTTTTGTAAACTAAAAGCTGGCAGGTGACGTGGTGAAGGAGGCCGACAGAACGAGTTTTGTTCCTTCTAAGGAGAGGTGGACTGAATTATAACAGCTTACCGTGAATAATGATTTACCAAATTAGTATTCACCAGACGCCTATTGTGTTGTTGTGGGTGTGCTAATGTGAACTGGGAACTTGAGACATTTGAAGTGAACTCATATGAATTTCAGTTGATGTGTTGCCAACTATTGCACTTAAAATGAGATTTAAAGTTAAACAGGAAGAAGAGACTGAGGCTGAAAGACAGACTTTGCATGAACATGGAACATTCTGTTTAGTTTACCGTTTTGCCCAGTGATTCAAGTTTGGTCATTTGTAGTCTTTGTTTGTCTTTCAAAGCTAAATGGCTAAATGATAACTTAATAAACCAGTAATCAATAAATCAGTAACTTCACTAGCTGATAACGATACATGTACAATATACACATGTTCTGACGGTTTAATGAATTCATATGGTTTCATGGTTTTCATAACTTGACTTTCGTTTATTGTTGTATACACACAGACCACAGTCAAATTCCTCATGTGTGTACACATACCTGTCCAACAAACGTGACTCTGATTCGATGATGGGGTTTGTTTGTTTTGAGTGCTCGACTTTCATCTCTCTCTGTGCTATCTGACAGGATTCTTGGTCATGGTCAAACAGGTCAGTGATGTCTGAGCCTGTTGTGAAGACTGTTCTGCGGCATCATTTGAAAATGAACGTCCTGGTTTTCAGGTGGCACTTCTCATATCGAAACCACGGCCGTGCAACAGAAGTAGCCGCTCTGTTTGGTCTGAAACGCCTCGTTTTGCCTGAATGACCTCATTCTGTGTCACGTCCACTCTTCTCCATGTTTGTCTGTGTTTGCACATTTCCAGCCTGAAGCCTGTCACTATGACATGCCTGTGGCACAAAGCTTCCGAGCTGTGTGAGAATATTGTTGTAAACTGTGTGACTTGGACGCAAGTGAATGATAAACAAATAGACATTTGTCTATGGTCACACAAACCCTGTAACAACCAGCCTGAGGAGGCTAAATCCAATTTGCATCCATCTTTGTGCACATCCTCAAAACCAGCCAATCACATTCTGCGTGATGTCAACACACCTGTGATGATGCGGAGGGGAAGCTGATGCCCTCTTCTTTCAGAGACTTGATGGTGGCGCCGATCAGGCTGAGCTGTGGATCTTTCTGGAAGTCTTCTGCCCACTCCACCATCAGAGCCTTTAGCTTTTCACACACCTTAGGGTGGGCCTGCAGGGGAGCGGACAAACAAACAGCTGTGATGCTTTCTCCTGCGTCTTGACAGCAGAGGGGAGATCACAGATTCGTTACAGCAAACGACAAAATGGACCACGCACCCTGCTCAGCACACTCCGTACTTCGCTGGCAAACTCCCGTGAGCAGATTTCTAAATGGAAGATTTTGCCACAGTTTGACACACAGGCACCGAGCAACTGCAAGACAAGAAGAAAACAGATCAGACACCCGGTACACACAGAACTGTCACAGAACACAAGGAGGATTCAAGTATTTCAACCAAGGAAGGCTTTTTTTCCTTCCACTCGTGTTACTGAATTATTCAAAGGACACATTAATAGCATGTGAAGCTTTTGTAATTAGAATTGGCTTGGATGACAATTGGGCTTTAATGATCTGAATGAGTGAACGCAGAGATCTAAATATAGAGGACGCCATGTGACAGTGTTTGCTCCTGATGACTCAGACAGAGGAACAGCTCCCATATCGCTCGTCTGAGTTAGAAATATGAAGCCTTCTTTAAGCTACACTATACACGAACATCAACACATTTAGGTCCTGCCAGACGTTTGGAGGTTTTTAGTTTGCTACTTTGTGCTGAGTTTCATATAACACAGAGAAGAAGCAGCTTTCGACTGATGATGGCCGTCCACCCAAAACACGGGTAAGGCCGCAGACAGGATCTGCTGCTGCCGGACAACGCAGCCTGACATCACAATGCGGCCAATCAGATCAGTCAACCCTCCACAGTCAGTCTGAAATGTCTCTGAAGCTGAGACTATCCAGGTGGATTCATGGACTAAACTCTGACACTCTACACACATTCTGTTGTGCTCTGCCTTTCTTTACTTCATGTTCCAACTTCTAAATCTCAGTCTGACTCACAATTTGCACAGCAAAACAGTTTTTAGGTCAGTAGGTTTGTGGAGAGACGACACAGTGAATAAGAGAGAGCGAGCGGCAGCATGGTACAGACGCTTAATCAGTGAAATAAAATGTCATTTCCTGATTGTTTCACAGTGGTTACATCCAGCACAAACATACACACCCTGTCTGAACGTGGTCTTAAATTTGCTGCCGTGAAAGCATTGTAACAAACTCACATTGAGGGCCTGCATGGCGACATGTGGCACTTTGTGGTTGATTCGCTTCATAATGGATCTCAAGCTGTCCTTTGGTCTGAAACAGAAGAGAATAGAATTCACTGTGTAGTAATGACTAAACAACAAACTCAATGTGCACATGTCCCTGCACAGATCCCCATTGATAAGTCATGTGGGCATTTTACAGACTAACACATTTCATCATTCAGACGGCCTCTTTCCAGCTCACCCATTGGTTGTCGTTCCAATCTTATCACAGATGTCCATAATCAGCCCCCAGTCATCTGTTGTGTTGTTTTCATTGGTTGCCTTCTCTGGAAATATGTCAAACAGGGATACAGTGCATATGGTCAAAGTGAGAAAGTATCTTCACTGGCATCACAGCTGCCCGTCTTGAAGACATAATGAATCCGTGGGCGGACATGCCAGACGCAGTGGGCAAGCGTTATAATAATGAATAGCAAGTGTTGAGCTGCCACATTTTAGAAGCGATTAATGTTGCACTGAAGCCTGACCGCCTGAAGTCAGACAGAAATCTCAGACTGTCAATAAGCCAATCATTTTACTGTGTGCAAGCCTCCCTCGTCCTGATCAGCCCCCATGAAGGATCATGAAGAATCTGAACTCGTCATCAGTTCAACAGACGACAGCCTGAACAATAACCACACTCATTTCATGGCACGAGATTTGCTGCGTTCCCTGCGTCAGCTCATCTTTCATGTTGAGCTGTGTTGTTTTACAAAAGTGCATTTTCATTTTCATCTCAGCGCTGGATGTGGCTGGTTTGTCAGGTAAGGCGACCCACTGCCGCTCCGCGTCACGTTATGAGGACATCGGCCGAGTGCTCCACCTCCGGCTCACAGTAAAGTCACAGTCATGTGAAAACACCCGGAGACTGTTAGATGCAACAGTGCACCACTGTCTGCTCACACAACAGGTGCGCTGTGGCAGGGACAGATAAGGCTGCTCACCTGAGAGGTTTGCATGGAAATTTACATAATGCAATTATGGGAAAAGACCAAGCTGACATATAATGATCAAACTGACTCAAGGTGGAAAGAGTCTACACCTGCACTCAGATTATACTTTACTCCTTCCTATTGATTATTACCTCAGTTCATTGTTTGATTCCTAAAAAAAATTGAAAATGCCATATCCAATCATATTGTTTTGTCTGATTGTTTAGAGACACTGAAAAATGACTTCAACCATGAACTGATCAGTAAAATAACGATTTATTTCCCATCAATAGATTCAGCATTCAGTTCGTTAATCGTCCACGAGGAAAGCAGAAATCACCCTCTGCTTATGTGACTGTCATCAGGGGGTTTTAGACTGAACAGAAACTGCGATGGTCTTTATTCACTGTTTTACGAGCATTTTAGAGTCTAAACTGAAAAATAAATCACACATTTCTAAACAGCCGTTCATTTTTGCCCTACTCCTGCTGTAACGTGCCATGTTTGGAAATAATGGAGCTAAACGAGCGAATCGACCTGATTTGTGATCAGGTGATCTAACTGTCGTTAGCCAGCCACGTTAGCTGACATGAATCAGCCTCCGAGTTCAGCCTCTCAACAACCAAACAAACCGTCGATAAACTTCGTGGAAGTTGTTGACAACTAGTCAGCTACACCCCGAGAAGGTGGCTGAGGCTTGTGGGTGTTGTTGTTCGCTGACCTGTCCGCGGTGACTGAACTTACAGCGAAGTGAAGAACTCAAGCTAAGCTAACGTTAGCCTCGAAATGTTGTTGGCCCTGTCGTTAGCTTAGCTCCGACTCACTGAGAACAACACCAACATCACATTTCGCTTACCGACATCTTGGTCAAACGGGTTCTGGGCAAACAGAGGCATGTTAACGAGTTAAAAAGATCCAGGCTGTGAGAGGAGAGAGAGGCTAAACAAATATCTGCTCTTCCGTGTCCATTAAACTCGCACCAGTTGCGCTTCCGGAAACTTGGCTGCCTCGAATATGCCTGAAGACTATTTCTAAATGAGTACAGCGGGTGAAGTATGTTTCTAATATGTTTGATACGTTTTTAAAAATTATTTTAAGTACAGCACGTTGACATAAATTCCCCTCCCCCCAAAATAATACAAAAATAATATTAAGCACTTATCGCCTCTGTTGACTCTGTGAGACTAGTAAAACACTGACATCTAGTGGACAAAAGATAGATAGCTGGCTAGATAGATGTAATAAGTGTAGAAATAAAAATGTTTTATACAAATGTTTTATAAGAAGAGGAACGTATGAAGACTTTTCAGTAGTAACCAACTAATGATTCTGTTTTATAGCATCATATAGTAAGTGGTGACCTTCATCTAGATTAAGGATGTTTTTAAGGATGTGTGACTTGCAGCCCTTCTACACAGTCTCCACATTTTAAGACAGCATAGCAGAACAATAGTCCTAAACAGACAAGGCAGTCCAGGAGCTAAACGGTCACATGGACATGTTTCACTTGTTGAAACAAGAAGCGATGGTGACTGTGGTACAGACCTGAGTCAGCCAGTCACTCATTTTAAAGGATTTAAGACCACATATCAAATATGGTCACTCATCTCAAGCTAAGAGTTCACCATGTTGATGCAGCTTAGTGACTTTCAGTACCACATTCAAATTAAGCAATATTCTAGGATGGATTTCAGAAATTCTCATTATGTTTTAGACATTCTTTGTAATGGAGATGAACTTCACAAAGAGTGAATGGTCTTTAGAGTTTATTGCAGTATTCAGATATTTGTGAATGAGATCTCTGAGATTGTTAGGCTTTGAGGGACAGTAGTTGCTCCTTATGACTCAGACATATAGGTCACACATCACTTATGTGAATTAAGTAGGAAGTCTTCCACTTTGGACTACACTGTACTCAAACGTGAACAGCAGTTTTGGTCTTGACAGATTGACATTTTGAAGTTTTTGTTATCTTGATTCATTTGCTTCTAGCTGAAAGTTTGCATCATGTTATTTGAGTTTCTGAGAAGCAGAAGCCTTTACTGATGATAGCTGTAATACGGCTATGACAATGTTACACTATTTGCTGGGGAAGAGTAAATGTCACAGGATGTTGATTTCTTGATGTGCATCCTTCCAAAACATGTGGATAATTGATGGTATGGTAACATATGGGCCATGTTATTTGAGTATTGTGTTGTCTTGTGTTGCATCATTCAGATAAACCACAAATGAGACCTCCAAGCTTGTTACTTAACTTAAACTGTTGGATCTCTACCTACAGTCTCATGGTTCACACAACATTTTTTCTCCCTCGGAGACTAACTTGACTTTTAATGTAGACACAGTTTGCTCAGTTGCACAACTGGTCATTCATGGCTTTTTCTATCTCTAGAACTTTCTGCCTCTATCTTCTGAGTCACCCTTGATAACATTTCAGCTGCTTAGAACAGGAGTTTGAACCCTTCACAGACAAAAAGAACTACATTTACATTACAATACATATCTTACCATACAGTAGAATATGCCCTTTTTACAGCAGCCATTTTGACATGAAATAGTAGAATCAATTGACCACCTGTGTTGACCCTACTAAAAGGTCTATTATCAGGAAAGAGAAATACTTAATATATTTAGTTTGAATGTATTTCTATAGACTACTGTGCGGTTTTGTCTGATATATTGGTTTCCTTTCCATTTGTCGTCACCTGTGACTTGTAATTGTCCCTTTGATAGAAATACAGTGTTTGGCAAGGGTTGTAGCCAATGACTGGACACCTGTTGTTTATTATTATTGTTTGGAGATATGTATCTAATATGATACTTGTTGACAGGCGCTTTAACTCTGTTGGGAGACACTTCAACCTTTTTCAGCCTGAGGACCTCTTGGATGAGAGACCAGGGACCCCACATGTAATTAACATTTTATGTGTCACATATTAAAGGTGGGGTTTGTCAAAAAAACAAAATGTTTTAGTCCAGTCTATAGGGCGAAATCATGGGACAACACTGTCCAACCACGTTGATGAGGCTGCTCATTACGATTGGATCCTGACATGTCCATCAAATTTCAGTCCGCTTCTCCCTCCCCCTCTCCGCGTTCACCCGTTATTAGCCTATATGTGTTTAAGATTGCTTTTAAAAAGTTATCAGTCATAATTATTGTTGTGTTGTTATCCACTGATTCATCTAATTGAAGTGCAAATGCTTCGCCTGTTTGTAGTTTCTCAAATATCTGCACCCTCACATTCACCATCTTTTTAGTGAAAATTGTCAATTATTACGACAGAAATAGGCAGACCCCCTGCAGTACCTCTGAGGACCCCTTAGGGGTCGTGGACCCCTGGTTGAAGACTACTGGTCCAGGGTATGAGACGAGCAGTAGGGGGCGCGCCTATCAATGAGCGTCTCACACAGTCAGAGGGATTAACAAAGAGTTTCACCTCCGCTCAAGATAGTTCAGGTTCTATTACTGCTAAACATGTCTGCGGACACACGAACGACAGAGAGAACAGATTGAATCCAACCAAAATAAACAGTCTAATTAAATACCTTTAATTAATAAGTAAAGTCTCGCGCTGAAAGAATATTTTACTGATGTTCCCAAATTAAATTAATAATCTGACCGAGAGCCTCTTAAAACGAAGGCGGAAGTGCGGGGGAGTTACCGATCTCGTTTCAGAACGGCGCTTCCTGGCGTGGCCCCCTGACTGACTGTTCGTTTCCTGGCTCGGTGAAGCTGACAGCAGCCGGCCGTCGTCCAGGAGCCAAAGACCGTTGAGGGTTGCAGTCATGTCGGCAGCTGCTCTCGGGACCAGCAAGGCGGCCCACAGCGATGTGGCTGCGAGGAAGAAGAAGGGACCAGGGGCCCTGGCCACGGCCTACTTGGTCATTTACAACGTTGTTATGACAGCGGGGTATGTAGCGCGTGTCCTCGTGCTGTGCTAATGCTGCTCTCGAGTGTGTTTATGTGCGCGCGCGCTGTTGAACGGCACAATAGGAGCCGTTGTCGTGTCACAGCGTTCATTTTTTGCTTTATTAACATTCATATTTTGTATAATTCTTATTGCAAACGCTGCTAGCGTGCTGTGTAGTGGGAGCGTGCTCCCTGGACGTCCAACGGTTTACGGAGATTAACGCGAGGCGTGCGGCGGCGGACAGACATCCACCTGGCGTGCGCGTTAACGGTGACTGACGGCTCCGCGCCGCAGACAGCGCAGACATGGAGACAGATGGTTCATTGTCTGCAGCCGCTGCTCGTCAGGAGCACGGAGCACGGAGCGAGGCTGTGCATCCTCCTGTAACATGCTGTCATCTGAAGCAGATATGAAGTATGAGCGCAGTCTGTATGTACTCTGTTGTAAATAGTTATTCCAAATAGTTTTAAAAGAATGCCATGAATAATTCAGTATAATTAAAATGAATAACAGTTTGATTCATTGGTTGATATATTCATTCATTTCTAAGTCAAATAGAATTACTGACGACTCAAATATGGCAATGTGCTGCGCTTTCTGTTTTAGTTTTTATTTATTATGTTATTTTACAATCTGTGAAGGGCAGTTTTACTTTTTTTTTTAATATTTCATTGACTTAACACTTCTCACCAGACTGATGCATAATATAAAGTAATGATAGTTCCAGTCCTGTTCGACCCCTAATGTGTGGAGTCTGGAGATTACATGAGTAAAAAAAGAACCTGTCTGGAAAGTTTCCACCTCTGACTTGGTAAAATCTTCGATTTTAAAAATACACCTTTGCGTCAAAACCTCAAAGCTGCTGAAGTGTCCGCGGCAGAGAGCAGGCAGGGTGCAGACTTTGAAATGGGTGGAGGTTTTCATAGACAGCTGTTGAAGGACAGTGTTGTGTAGAGCTGTATGAAACATACTTACCTATACTAGGCTGCAGTATGAAAAGTGAGGGTTCTTCTTCTTCTTCTTTGACTAACATCATTAAATGGTCCCTTTGGAGCTTAAGTGACTCAGCGTCTTCTTATGTTTAACACCTTTAAATGATTCAGCGTGGCTCGTAACGAGTAAATGGTAGCTCTTCCATATTTTTGCACCATCAAAAATGGATTGCGCTACATTTTGAATGATAACGCGCCCGAATGGTAGACGCCCAGCCGCTCAGCCCAGATACTGTGAAGACTGTGTGTCTTTTATTGCACTGGTTTTTCGACTGTTGCACAATTGAATGGTGGGTGTTGTTTGCTCGCCGTTCCAACCAGTTAGGTCACATTGTGTGTGTGTGTGTGTGTGTGTGTGTTGATGGGCCGCACAGTGTTTGCTTTGTGTTTGCGAGCACACATTTGGGCTGTTGTTGAGTTGCGTTTTGGCTGCTTAAACACATTGTCTGCATTCAGATGCTGCCATAGCAGCTGAGCAGACGCTCACTCCCTGCCCTCGTGTTGATATTCAGCTAAGACTGACTGAGACTGAAGCCTGACTGAGACTGAAGCCTGACTGAGACTGAGGCCTGATCGATGAAAGCCACGTTCTTCACTTCAGAGTGTGAAGTGAAACTTCCGCCCTGCTCGGGTCTCCTCTAGAAACACTCTCTGCCCTGCGGCTGACCTCAGTGTTAACTAGCTAATTGAATATGGTAATGAATGGCATTGCATGATTAGAATGGCTTTATGAGTGAGCTGAGTCTTATCAGGCTGTTCTCCATCCATAAAAATGATTAATATTTACACCAGAGTAAAACTGTTGTTTTAATTAGGATTCCAACATGAAGGTCAGTAGGCATCATTCAGATGCATGACAGGGGTGTGAGGCAACTTTAAAAAAATATATGCATACATATATTGGCCTGCATCTCTGCATTTCATTCATTTCTGTGAATTATTTTTAAAAGTTAGATGATTATATAGATATATATAGATTATATAGATCTAAAGTGATGCCTGAAAACAAGCTGTATTGACAGAGCTACAGCCTGCAGCCCTGCATGGAAAGTACACAGTAAAAACAAACAGAGCTCACAGAGCAATGAGAAGAAAACACTGAATTTGTCCAAAAAGAAGCCTGTTCAGTTATGTAAAATACACAATGCAGAGAGAACAGCTGCATGGAAATGTCTTTAAAACATCAGAAAACTCTGACGCAGCATTCATGAGAAATAATCTGTCACCCAAATCACTCATTTCCTGCTGTTATGTTCAGTTTGAGTTGATTTGTGTGTTTCCATGATGAGGTAGTGGTGCTCTCATTTATCATTTTTGCAGTGACGGTACTTTAATAATCTCTCTCTCTCTCTGTGCTCTCCAGGTGGCTGGTGATCGCGGTGGGCCTGGTCAGAGCTTACCTGGCCAGAGGAAGCTACCATGGGCTGTACTACTCCATAGAGAAGCCCCTGAAGTTCTTTCAGACTGGAGCTATTCTGGAGGTGAGAGAAGCACAGAGAGCTGGGCAGTACTGCCAGAACACCAACAACATATCTGATGAAATAAAGTTTCCAAGAAAGATGGCACATGGGGAACACGTGAACAAAACACTGAAACTCTATATTTATTTATTTTTTGTTTTTATAAAATGATATGTGTCGACAAAAGACAGTCGTGGTGGAACGTGTCACAGTGAATGACGTATAGACGTATAGACATATAGAAGCAGCATGCGGAGAGGCTGTTTCTTTGGGAAGTGATTAGACAACGAGCTCCAGGCTGTTATCTGAACAGGTTCTGGTATGTCCTGTATATCAGCATAGTTTATGTAACGCCCAACATGATTTCACTGTGTTCAAGCCACAGAACCAATGCTCTCGTTTTCTCCACTTTTTATAAGAATCCAAACTAATAACAGTAAAAGTGGCTGAGAGTCAGAGCGAAGTGAAATCTCAAATCAATGATGGGCTTCCCTCCTGGGTTCTTACAGCGCTCACACAAACACTACACACACGTGTAGTGTATAGTACAAAGGCTAAGCAGCAAGAGGTGTGTCAGTGATCCTGTCCAGACACACTGCAGCCCAGTCACATGAAATCATGTGTGCACTGAACACTATAGGCTCTATAATGTTTAGCAGATCTGTGTGCGTCAGTTGTTTTTTTTAAAAATTCATGTTTGACACTCGTAAAGCATGATGTAGAAAGTCATGCACATAAATCAATAACGCTATTATAAATGTAAATATTTACTTATTTTCTGTCGTCTTCTTTCACAGATCCTGCACTGTGCTGTAGGTGAGTCTGTTTTTTGGCTGTTATGATTGAAGCACAAAGACCTCACGATGAAACGACTCATCTAAAATATCTACACTGCATTAAAACTCACAAATGGAACATTTCTGTCACAGCAGCAGCTCTGACATGAACTAGTAGGTAAATGAATCAGTGCTGTGTGTTACCATTGATGCTAGGTTCAGGTCCATACAGGTCAAACAAACAGTCTGACTTTGACTTAGCTCCAGATGTGACACATGTGACTTTTCTAAAACGTCTAAACAAGCACATGTGCACGTTTCTGCATGTTAGTCAGATTATTAGCCCGCCCAGGTCTATGTGATGTGAGCATGAACAGAACGCTGTGAATCAGTTTTGGAGTGCTTTGAGGGTTTTAGATACTGCTCCCCACCACCATCATTAAATCATCTATTAAGGGAATACATGCCCTCTAGCCAACTTCCACCATCGGTAGAATCTATACCAAAAAGCACTGAGCTATGCTTCACTGAGGCTTTACCACTTTACCCTTGGTTATTATTGCAGCAGTTTGAAATATATGTTGATGTATCAGTCTATTGACACACTGATCAGCGCACAGTTAAAGCGCAGCAGTAGACATCAAATGCCAAACCTGTATGTTGCTTTTAAATCAGTCTGCGGGGCAGATTATTTCCTGACATGTTATCAGCTAGAAAAGTTCCATTCATCACAAATGTCCTGATAAAGCTCTTGAACAGTTATTTGTTTTCAAAGCCACTGCTGCTGATCGCCCTGCTTTACAAGATTTATTTATTGGGCTTTATTAGATGTCACATCAGCACATCTAATGTGACCGTGTGACCATGCAGATCTGAACATGTCATTTTGAATCATTTGGGCTGTACATGACAACATCAGTAATATCATGACAGGTATGTTATCATCCCAACTCGCTGACAGGTCAGATAGCTGACTGAATTGGGATCTAGGCTGCTCAGCATCAGTTTTCATGTGTATGCGCAGACAAACAGAAGCGTTTCATATCTGAAGTGTTTGCCAAAGACCGAGCGGAGGAGCTGCTGGCTCTCCGCGTGTTAACGCGTGAGGAGAGAGCGGCTCTCTGCTGGTCGCCTCGCCATCCTTCACAGTCCATTCCCTTCATTATCTAGGATTAATGGAGGATTACCTAGGCTCCCTGCAGCTGCCTTCCACTCACACACACACACACACACAGCTCTCCGTTCCTCTCTGCTGGTCAGTTGAAGACACTACATCATCCTTCATGTCTTTGGGGTTTTTGTGTGAATCTCTCCACAGTCAGTCCATTCAAACAGAAAGAAAGAACATTTCACTGCAGACGACCACACGAGCTGTTTGTCTAGAGCAAAAATTAAAAACCCAACAAAACAGCAACTTAAAAAAAATCATGACCAGCCAACCACCGTCTCCCTAACAAATGACAACATTAGTAATAAGTAGGCAGACATTTCTCTTCTGGCACCCATTCCCACACCTAAACCCGGCTGAAGAGATCTGCTAGAAAGCTGCACACTCTCACAGCTGGAAAGCTGGAATCAGTCAGTTCTTGTCAGAGATAATTTCATAAGTCTGTTATTAATGGCCCACCGGTAAATTGCACTCCCACCGCTCATACTACATACCCCACAATGCACTGCAACAGCTGCCATACAGGTCAAGATAGTGTCATTGGTCAATACCTGTGCACCACCCCTGCTCCTGCTGCTTCGGTTGTTTATTGACTGATCAGCGGATGAATGCACAGCGACATTAAAGCCCCACAGAAAATGTCCAAACCAAAAGTTGACTGTTAAAGCAGGCAGGCTGCTGACAAGGCGTGCAGGCCGACCGACAAAGGTGTGCAGTGTGTAGGATTTAGTGACCTCTAACGGCGGAGTTGCATATTGCAACACCCTCCACTCACCCTCCAGTTCCACCGCAACGGAGAAACCACGGTGGCTAAAGGCCCTCTGTAAGCCAGTGTTTGAGCCACTGTAGAAACATGATGGACTCTGTAGCATCTGTAGATATTGAAGTCTCATTTCTGAGGCCACAAAATCACAATAACTCTCATTTTCAGGGGATTATACACTAATAAAACCATTATTAGGAGCATTATTTTCCCTCTGCCATATTTTGTAAATCTAGCACCCTAAATCTGACACTGGATCCTTTTATACATCTATAATAAGAAATATCTAGTCAGTGGTTTCTGGAAAATAGCAGAACCCGGACCACTGAGGTCATTCTCACACACACATACAGTACATAATGTACAGTGATCAGTAAGTGTTTGTCTTTTGTCTCTTATTCCAGGAATCGTACCGTCCTCTGTGGTCCTAACAGGATTCCAGGTCATGTCCCGGGTCTTCCTCACCTGGGCCGTCACACACAGCGTCAGGGAGGTAAAGAGCTCCCCTGTTTTTCTAACTCACACACATAAGTCAGTCTTACATGAAACAGTTAGTGTGTTGGACTTGATGACACAGGAATGCAAATGCAAACTCGGATCCATGTTCAAAAGTGACCAGTTGATGTACTGTGTGCCCCGTCAATAGATCGGAGAGGAGTGGATGTGTAAGTAACGTCAGACGGTCTTGCTGTAGGGTTGCAGGAGTGAATCTGTTGAACTGTAGTGTTGTGAATAACGTATGTATTTACTGTTCAGAGGCTTTCTTTCCTTTCCTCCTGTTGTATGATGCTGGACTGACCTTTTCTCTGCTGCTCTCTCTCCCTGTTACGCGTGGAAACTAACCTCATATTTGCATCGGTTGTATCATAAAACCTGAGGACAGTGGACCTCTGCCTGCAGTGTGATCTGATCTGAGCGTCTGAAACAAACAGCATGGCTCTGCGATGAAACGTCTAGATTAGCCTCTGGCAGAGTAACTCTGAGAGCATGACCCGTGCACATCCATCCCTCTGTCCTCGCATCATACCCTGTGTGTCTGTGTCTGTGTGTGTGTGTGTGTGTGTCTGCAGGTGCAGAGTGAGGACAGCGTGCTGCTGTTTGTCACCGCCTGGACCGTCACAGAGATCATCCGCTACTCTTTCTACACGTTCAGCCTGCTCAATCACCTGCCGTTCCTCATCAAATGGGCAAGGTAGGAAAATCAACCCGAGTGTTGTCAGAGCAGGAGGCGCCCGTGTCGAAGTCTGACACAGTTACTTTGAAATGAGATCATTTAATGAGAGCTGGGTCAAGCCTTAGTACTTGATGAAGACGGAATGAATGAATTAGGCCACAGAACCAGCCTTCTTGATGCTCTCTCACTCACAAACCAAATGAAACTTCTTTGTGTCTCTATTTTGCAGCATAAATTGCGAGTCAGACTCAGGTTTAGAAGCTGGAGCATGAAATAAACAAAGCCAGAACACAACAGGTAGAGTGTCAGCGTTTAGTCCATGAATCCACCTGGATGGCCTCAGCCTCAGAGACATTTGTGAGACATTTGATCGGTCTGATGGACAGCCACAGCATGACGATGGGCTGCTTTTTCCAAACCTGTGTTTTCATAGTTTGAGTCAGTCTCAAAGTCTCTGAAATGGCAAAAAGAGAAGATGGTATAACATCTTGTTTTATGTCATGTTAAGTTGGTGGACAGTTGGTTAAAGAGTTCATCTTCTGCTCTGCAAAGCTGGGATGGTATTTTTCTGACAGGTATAATAATGCTATTATTATTGGACATGATGTCTGAAACGTTGAACAGACAGTTCATGGTGTTAAATTCAAGGAGAATCCATCCATCCACTTTGTAAACCAGCTGAATGATTTCAGTTTGTTTGCAGGTTTGTTCACAAAAACAAACTTGTGCAGTCTCCACCATAAAAATCTGCCCGGCGGGGATTCAAACAAGGCAACAGTTGTTTAGTGCCTTCCTCCCTGCGGTCGTCGTTGCTAGGTAGCAAATGACACCATCGCTATATTGGTAGTTGACTTTCAGTTTGAGTTGCACCCTGAGAGGCAGAAAAAATTGGCCGTGCATCCGTGGAAAATTCAGCAAAGGATCAGAGAGGAGAAGCGGCTGGGTTTGTCTGTTTCCTCTCTTTGATGTTCATTCTCTCTGCAGTAGGAGTTCAGTGTCTCTCTATGCAACTGCGATCCTGCAAGTTTTCTGATTAAACATTTAGAAGCACGCAGAGGCAAGCAGCGCATGGTATGAGCTAATATCATATCAGCATATTTCCACTTTTCAGAGCTCATGGTGGATAATTTGTGTCAGCTGACTGCTCCACTTTCTCAAAGGGGCTGTGAATGCAGCCTTTTTACCACCACTTCCGAGTGGAATGGGCCCCGTGTCTGTACTGAGTGCATACTTCTGCTGTTTACATGTCTCTTCATGGCTGGCTCTGCTTTTAAGGAGCACGACTTACTTCAACGATTGCCTGTTTGAATTGTTTGTGTCGCAGCCTGAGCACATTCTTCATGCTCCTCCACTGTTTCCCGAGGAGAGAAACCGAAAAGAAGAAACTTTCTCTCCTGCTCCATGTATAATATTCAAAAGCAAACTCTGGATGGACCATCCTCTTTCAGTCCTTTGTTCATCTCTGCAGCGCTGTGTTCTTCACACACACGTTCTGACAGGACAACAGTGGAAAGCAGAAGTGTGTGTCCATATGCATATTTCCCTCAGTGTTTTGTTTATACCAGCCCTCACACTGCAGAAACATGAATATTAAAGACGTCTGATTCATTCCTCTCCCCCCTGCCTTGTCTTTCTCAATCCGAACCCCTCGCTGCAGGTACACCTTCTTCATCGTGCTGTATCCCATGGGAGTGACTGGAGAACTGCTGACTATCTATGCAGCGCTGCCGTACGTGCAGAAGACGGGCCTGTACTCTGTCACTCTCCCCAACAAGTACAACTTCTCTTTTGACTACTACACCTTCCTCATCCTCATCATGATCTCCTACATTCCCCGTAAGTCCAAACGCAGAGTTTGTTTTCTGTTTTGTGCTGATAAACAGGCAGCCACATTATTGTGCTTTACATCACAAAATATAATAAATTGAATTCCCATGGCGGCTAGTTCAGATTTATCAAATGTTGTTTCTTTTTTGTCTTTGCATACTCATGAGCTGGCAACACATGGATGCACTTTTGCATCATATGTATAATATATATTCATTTTCCCATGGACTTCATCACTATGTGATAATGAAATCAAGCAGTCATCATATGATGGGATATGATTTTTCTCATTTCTTTTGTTGACATTTTTAATGTCAATTAGTTTATATTATTGATTTGTTTATTATTGAGGTCATGGTTAAAGGTGCTGTTGTACTGACAGGTTATTTTTATCGTCTTTATTCACATACATAATGTGGCCCGCTACATCACTAGCACATCATAAAAGTGGACTGGGGCGGTGTTTAGCTCAGTCGGTACAGCAGCTGCCCCATGTACGAAGGCTCAGTCCTTGCTGCAGAAGCCCAGAGTTTGAATCCGACCTGCCATTCCCCATCTCTGACTCCCCACATTCCTGTCACTCTTCAGCTGGCTCTATCAAAATAAAACTTGAAAAGGCCAAAAAATAAAAATGAATAAATAAAAGTGGACTTTCTGGCACAGCAGGTGTCTCTAATAATAGTGTTAAAATCAGTCCCTGTTGATGCTGCTGCTGTTCTAGTGTGATCTAAAACTCCCTGAGTCTGCTGTAACACACTGACCCTCCTCTGCTTCCTCCCAGTCTTCCCCCAGCTCTACTTCCACATGATACGACAGAGGAAGAAGGTGCTGGGTCACGCTGAGGACTACAGCAAAGTGGAGTGAGCCTGACAGCATCTAATGGAGAGGGGAAAAAAGAAACCAAAACAACCAACGGAAGAGGAACAAAATCATGTCTGCTTAATGAAATGCAAAGCTCAGCCAGTTTTCAAACTGCCACAACTGACCTGGCAGAAGATCAAAATTATCAAGCAAACTTTCTTTTTTTCTCCCAGCTGTTGTCCAGGTTGTATCGGTGCTCACAAATCATGAACGGACTGGTGTTCATTTTTTTTGTGTTGTTTTTATTTATGGACGAACCCAGCGTTTCTTTTTGTTCAGAGAGCCTGCAGCTGTCACCAAACTGTATGTCCACGTGGATACAGTAGAGCTGCTGTCCGAGCCGTGAGCTGAACTCGGCCACGGCAAAAGCATTTATCCGAATGATGCACTGATAGAATCGATAACCTCTTCTTAAATGTCATGATAGAAAAATAGATTTTTCTCCTCCCTGCGGCTCGTCCTTCTGCTTTTTTTTTTTTTTTTTTTTTTTTTTTAAAGAAGCGGTTTAGCTTTATTATGATGTAGGCAGAAAAATGTGAACACTAAGTCGTGTGTAGGTTTGGCATCTGCAGTGTGTTTGTTGGTGCAAACTGTGGGCCAGAGATCTTTTCTTTTTTGTGTTTTTTTTTCACTCAATTGAGTCAGAAGTTTGATTACATTCCTAATTTAGTTCAATAAACCGCTTTCATTCTGTGCTTGCATGTTTTTCTATCTGTTGTTCACTCGTGCTAGCTGCTGTTTGGTGTTTGCTTGGATGTGGTTTGGACTTCTGTCTCAGTTGCATCCTTTAGTGGTCTGACATCGAGCTTTAGTTTCCCACTCTCCCAGTGATCGTGAGTTGTGTCTTTTGATTTCCTCATTATTTGATGTTTAAGCCGTTTCTACATCTATAACCTAAAGTAGCCAGAATGTTGTTTTTTTTTCTCCATCACACCATCAAAGTGAGCAAACATTCCTCTTCTCATGTCATCGCATTCTTTCTTTTATCTATTAAAAGTAATGCATTTTAGTATTTTTAAATAAACGTTGTAAACATCTAAATTAGAACACGCACACTTTCATTTATGCTTTTTTTTATGCTTCATCCCATCAGTAATTATTTAAAGAGGTCAGCGCGGCTTAGAAATGGAAGAGAACAGTGACATGACTTCAGCAAAAAACAAATAGCACAACATACAGTAGCAACTTCAATATTGTAGCCCAAATATATGTTTGAATATTAACTTCATGGACTGTTAGAGTACAGAGTGATGTCCTAATCTGGTAGATAAAGTTGGTGGTCATTCATTTATATGGAGCCCTGTTGTTAGTCAGTGTGGTGTTGGTTCTGAACCGAATGGGTGAGCTTGCAGTGCTGCCTGTTCAGCGGGGTGAATCCGATCATGTACAGAACTGTGAGTCAGACCGGCACCACCTTTTCTTTGCCTCATAAAAAAAGACTTGTGATGATCATATTTGATTCACAGTCCGTTGTGTTAGCTCATTGTTTTGTGATCCTGATCCAGCTGCTCTGTCAGAATCATTCTTTTATTCAGCTCTCTTAGCTGCAGCAGACTGAGAACAATCAACCACTGTGGGTCAGCAAAAACAAGACGTTCAGCTTAAGTAAACTGTCTGGTTACCTAAAGAACATGTGGTGAGGTAGCTCTGGTGGCTCACATCTTCACTGCAATGAAACTGACGTAATTGTCTACATTGAGGTCAGTGCATTATCCATAGTGACATGGGCATTGGTGTCTAAACAAATAGACTTCCTGTCACATCCATTGTAATGGGGTGGCGGCAAAAATCTTAGCGAGTCTAAATACAGATAAATTCCACTTAAGGTAAGTGAGGTGTTTCTGTAAATCAGGTGAACCGATCCTTTAACAGTTCCAGCCCCAGACGCTGCAGCGTGTTCTGTCAAACGAGCTCTCCGGAGCAAACATCCATCAGTGTGCAGTGTCAACATAACTCCACTTATCACCAGTCCCTGCTCCAAATCATACATGTTGCTAAAGTCCTGCTCGCCATCATGACCATAAACCTGTCTCACACTCCTTTTATTCTGTAGCAAAGTGAGCAGCTAGTGGCTGTGATGTCAAATGTAGCCCTCTGTGCTCTCTCTCCTTCCCTCTTCCCCCCTGGCAGATGATGGTTGAGCATGATTTTGGGATACTTGTTGGAAATGTCTTGCAGAAGGTGCAGAGGTGCAGCTCATTGTAAAACTGCATGAAAGAGGAGAAGTGGAATGATGATCTGTGTTACAACTTAACAAAAGAAAAAAAAATACAAAGCATGGCATATGTTACTCCAGAACTGGTTCTACTGAATAAAGTTTTGATACAAATGTTTTTGCATGGGGCCAGCCGACTTTGTACAGGTATGAATAATGAGTATATATTTACAATAAACCTATAACATGGGAAGCATATTCACTTATATTTTTATTATATATATATATATATACTGGACATACATGCTCTGTTACATGTGTGCAATCATTGGGTGATTGATGGTCACTTGTGGTAGTTCAGGGAAAGCTTGGCTGGTTTGTGTGTGTGCATTAAACGTGTACGTGGTGACTCATTCGCTCATGTAGGTGGGAACGTTGTTTGTTGTACAATTTAGCAGCGCTGAAAGGCTCCACCAGCCAAATACAAACTCCAGAGGAAAAAAACTATTGAAACCTGTTAGGCACACAGCTGTGCACTCAGACTCTAATGAAAATGGATTTGATGCGTGCAGCAGGTCAGGATGTGCGCTTCTCAGAGCGGCCGTGCCTTTCATCTGTGTGCTGCTGTTAAGCTCGTATCGCTGGCTTTTTGATGTAAAGCATCTACAGGCCTGCAGAGTGCAAATACTTGGCAGGCACTGAAGAGCAGCTCGTTCTGCCACTGTCAGCCTGATCAGAGGGTGGAGTGCCCCGTGCAGTCATACATATGTACAGAAAGGATATTCAAACGTTATTGTCATTTTATGGAGCTTTACATTAATTGAACAATATATAGATTAAGAAAATAATTTGTAAAAAGGAGTTCATGTGATGTCATGAAGGTTAAACAGAAAGAAAATCCATGCTTACATAAAAAATGAATTCTACAGATGTTTCCCCTGGATGCTACAATCCATGTTACTGAGCAGTGTTTGCAAACACCTCAGAAAATATTAGCCTCTGGAAGTACCTCCATTATGACATTCAAATACAGCAGCGAGGGCCGACCCTAGTCGGCTACTGACACGGGGGGCAGGTTTATTCCGGATTACAAGGTTATTTATTGTTGAGGGCGACGTGGTGGTGTCGGCTCACAACAAGAAGGTCTGAACCTCGACTCGGGCCTCTCTGTGTGGAGTTTGCATGTTCTCCCCGTGTCACCATGGGTTCTCTCCTCCCACAGTCCAAAGAGAAGCACTCTTTGGTTAATCAAATTGTCTGTAGGTGTGGATGTGAATGTGAATGCTTGTGAATGTCTCTGTGTGCCCTGTGATGAGCTGAAGAACTGTGAAGGGTGTACACTTCCTCTCACTCTCAGCAGGGCTAGGCTCCAGCCCCACCGTGACTCTAATGACGATAAGCTGCTAGAGAAAATGCGTGGATGGACCTCTGCTGAATCCCGAACAGAACCTGTTCGGGCTAATTTGGTGGAAAAGGTGTATTTCTGAACTGCACTTCTTTTCCTGATATTTTCTGTTGGAGTCACGATCGCCGTTGTTTCTGGACCATTTATTCTAATGCTTACATTATGCTTATACACTGCATACTGAAACAAACTATACAAAATAATACAGGAAGTGCGAATGCAAAACTTATGTTTATTATTTCAGAGATAATAAACACACACCACTAGAGAGAGGTTGTGTAGCACACATACCATAGTTTGAGAACTAGTGTTATAGAGGCATTCCAGCAAGTGAATTCACTTCCATAAAGTTTGGAAACAGATTTAAAAGGAAAAAAGGTCAAACTGGATCCTATTTTTACCATAATGCAGCTTGGTGTGCATGTTTTTTTTAGACCGTCCACATGAAGGCCCACTGTGTGACTCAAGCTTTCTGCTCTGTTAAAAATATCTTTTATTTACTCCTTCAGAGCCACAGTAGACATATAACTGTTGTTAAGTAATGACTCTTCAAAGTTAAACAATTTATTTTAACCAGCAGATAACTCTTATTTACAGAATATCCCTTTTAGCTAAAGGCCTCAGCCAGCTGCTTATTGTCTTATTTTATTGATTATAGTCTAGAGCAGTGGATCTCAACCTGGGGGTCATGAGATAATCTCCAGGTGAAGCCAGAAGAGTTGCAGAGAATAAGAGGAAATGACAGATTGTGAGACAGCACGCAGCTCTCAGTAACATCAAAGTCCTAACATGATAATTCTGGGAAGTCGTGACTCGTAGGCCATAAGAACCACCAGTCTTTGTCTCAACACCAAACTTTGAAACAACAACACAATCACATAAGTGTATACTGTTAGTGGCCGTTTAACTGCAAGCTCCAAGTTCAGGCCACCTAGTGTGCAGAGTGTATCATCATTTCTGTCACAGGTGAGTCCAAGGAGTGGACCCAAATGCAGGCAAGGGGGTACAAATACAAATCACTAAAGGTGGCTGACAGTCGCAGCATCGGCCAGACCGTCCCATCGGCCAATGGGAAAATAGGAGCACTGGGACACTGGGGCTTGGCTGGGTAGCTGAGAGTGTCATTAACCAGGGTATGGAGGCTCATAGGAGGAAAATCTGGTGACCTGAGGAGATCCACCCCATGGGCCAGTCAGAGTAGGGCTTAGGATGGCAGAGCCAGGACTGACCAAGGACCAGTGGCTGAGGAGCGCCCGGCGATGGTGTGGTTATCCACTGGGTAAGTTTGGCAGTTAAAGGGATAGTTCGGGATTTTTGACATGAAGCTGTATGGCATCCCCGTCAGTAATGTCGCACATCCACACCGACTTACCCCCGACAGTGTCCTGTGGGCCGAGTTCTGTCCAGATTTGGTCAGCAACGAAAGTAGTCCGGCAGGTTTGCTGGGACACTTAAATAAAAAGTTTTTCTTCTCAAAACAGCATGTGTTCATAAGAGTGATTTATTTGCATCACAAAACCGATGTCCTCGAAAAAGTCCCACCTCGTAATCAATTGGTCCTACTTTCTCTCTTTTTGTATCCCTG
This sequence comes from Nibea coibor, assembly GCA_023373845.1. NCBI lineage: Eukaryota > Metazoa > Chordata > Actinopteri > Sciaenidae > Nibea > Nibea coibor. The sequence goes on from CM041724.1 coordinate 3,946,283, forward strand.
CGCTGCTGCAAGTGGCCGCTACTGTTTAGTTTTGTTCGCGGTCGTGCCGCGTCGGAATGGGGCACTTTTTCAAGCGCCCCATTCCGACCCAGCTCCTTCCGCCCTACCAGGCTCTCTCCGGGCAGCCCAGCCCTCGTCTGTCATCTTGCAGCAGCAGAAACCTTCCTATATAAAACAATCCCTCTTCAGTCACTGCCAATACACACTAGAATAGTATAAGCACATTGCCACATCAAGAGCCTGCACGAAGAATATGCAAAGAGTAGATGGTGTAGTTAAGTTGCAATAGACCAGTCTTCACAGACCACGCTTTCTGAAATCTCCCACTTGATTTCTATCCATTGTACATCATCAGTCTTATAGCTAGAAGGGAGAGAGAGGATACACTGGTGCAGTACATGTGGATGAGAGAAGCCTCAGCGAAACTGCATTAAAGTGGTCTAATATCAGCGTACATAGAGGATAGTTTTGCTTTTGAAATATGAGCCTGTGTACCACTTTGAACAGAATTAAGCTGTGACGTGCACAGAGGGAGGTCAGTTAACCAGTTTAAGCGTGGAAGTCCAAGTGTCTTCTGATAAAGAGAGGCCCAAGTCTTCCTCCCATGCTGACTTTTGTCTTAAACTTATTTGAACTTTAATTCAAACTTGAACAACAATTTATTTCAATGTTAACCACTTACATTATTCAAGGTGATCTAAAATGAGTCATAGATCTGAACCTGGGCCATTACCGACCTGATACTCTTCTTCACATAGTTGACACGGTTACAAGGTCAAAAACCTGTGAATCCATAAGTCAGCTGACTTCTTAGCATATTGTATTACCATCCTCATCCACCTTTTTCTGCACTCAAAACTACCATGCCTGTTGCAAACTGTACAACAATGATATCATCCACTATATATCAACATATACATTGACTTCACCTATAAATAATAGCAGAACATGAAAGGTAAATATAGGTACGTGACTTAAGTGGCTCTTAGACTAGGGCTGGATTATTCACAGTTGAAGTGTTCACAGATATCTCCCTCTTTGTTTATTTTACTACATTTTCGTTATGGGGCACACAAGGGAAGTCAAACATATGGAAGTGTATTGCTGCCATGAAAGGTTTCACATAGTATGTTGAGCGCAGATAAACTGAGGAATATGGCTCATTTGCATGTCGGGATTAAGATGTATTTCATGCTGGAGCTGAGACAGGGCAAGATTCTCTTGTTAGTTTAGTTATAACATGAAAGTTCTTAACAATTTAAATGATCACGTTTTAACGTGACGCGTTTCACGGAATAATAAGATTCTGATACATATTTCCTGTATTATCTGTCTGGCGTGGCAGCAATATGCTTCCGTACAAACAGGCACTGGTTCATTCATGTTAAGAACGGCATATCGATTTCTGCAAATTAACTCTTTGGTTCAGAGAGTTTCAGTACCAAGACCAAAATAATATTTTTACTGATTCCTTACTCTGTGAAATTATTCAAACATAGATGTATCAAATCAGCAAAATCTGTCTGATAAAAGAATAATGGACCGCGATTACGAATCAGCTTTCTGTGCTGTGGACACTATTCCCTGTGCGTAACATACGACAGTCCAACATCATCATTCCGAACAGACCAAACCATTTCCACTGGCTGGTGCTGTTGAACTGTGGGTATTTTTATCTCAACACTGGATCAAAGAGCAAATTTAAACTAAATAGGTTACGTGGGTGGCTGAGTGTGAGCTCCATCTATTGCATTCACAGCGTGAGCATTAGCAGATTGTGTGTGTATATACATATACATATATATATTATATATATATATATATATATGCGTGTGTGTGTGTGTGTGTGTGTGTGTGTTTGATTGCACAGATTGCCTCAGAGTGACTGTAAAGGTCGTTTTCCACCAGGATGAGTCACAACACTGCAGTGCTCGTCATTTTCTCCTCAATGTGTGTGAGAGAGAGAATAAAAGTACTCCGATGTGGACTGGATCCTCCTCCTGTGTCTCACCACATGTTTACAGGCTGCCGTGGGTGAGGGGATTACTCTTCTTTGTCACTTCTTGGCCTCATGATACAGTATTATAGTGTCTATCACTCTCTTGTTCTGCCTCTTCACTTAATTCATCACACAAAGCACACATGTTGTGTATATCTGGAATGCCTGCTGCTATTTCAGACGTCACTAAACAGTTCATGTGGGTGTTCTGATGTTCATATGGCACTGCCAGCTCATATTTGCCGTAATAAACAGAACAATGGAAGACTGAAAAGGTTCTGTTTTTTTTTTTATCCAAGATGTCACGATGCCTCAGACTCTTCATTGGACTGCAAACAGAACTCGTCCTTGACTGGATGCTGCAGTCAGACTAGCTGAATAAATCAGACAGAATTACCATTTTATTTAACCTCATTCATTCGTTATAATTGTTCTTAATCGCTGAACCGCATGTGGGCAGTGGTTTCTGAGGTCTGGCTAGAATATATTTTCATCTCCACGTATCCTGGGCAGATTTCAGGCTCATGATGAGATGATGTTGCCATGGGAGGTGTGGCGAGACTTGCTTTGTGTACCTCTGTAAACAGTCTGTGATTTATGAATCCCATCTGAAATGCTGACTTTCAAAGGCTTGGAGCCAGAGGACTGTAAATGAGTTTTATCATATTTTACAGGAGAGCCAAAACAAATTTTAATCAAACTTAAATCAGCTGCTATTGCCATGTAATAAACACAATATTTGATCTTATCAGATTGAGCATCACTAACACAACATTGCCCCAGTTTACTGCTCTGTTATCACTCTGTGTTAGCACTCTGTGCAAAACATTAAAACACCATATGTAATTGGAAATAGCACAAAAAATTGTCAAATGTTGAAACTGAGAAATTTGATTGTTTTTATAAGCCATTTTGAATTTCATGGCAGCAACATATTTTTAAAAAGTTGGACAGTGGCAACAAAAGACCGGAAAAGTTGTTAAATGCACCTGGTGGAACATCTCACAGTGACTGAGGTTAACCAGCAACAGGTTAGTAACATGACTGGGTATAAAGAGCATCCCAGAGAGTCTTTGTGACGTACTGTAAAGATGAACATAAAATCGCAAAGAATCTGTGGATTCAGTTCATAATATCATTAAAAGATTCAGACTCAGAAGAAATCTTTGTACGTGGGGTACAAGTCTGAAAACCAATACCGGATGGCCCTGAGCAGTTCATCAAATACAGACGGGATTCTGTTATGGACATCACTGCATGGGCTGAGGAACACTTCCAAGAAACGTTGTCTGTGAACACAGTTCATCGCTGCATGCACAAATGACAGCTCAAATTCCACCATGCAAAGAGGAAACCATATGTAAACCAGATACAGAAATGCCATCACCTTCTGTTGGCCCAAACTCCTTCAAGATGGACTGAGGTGAAGTGAAAAACTGTCCCGAAGCCTGATGAGTCCAAATTTGAAATTCTGTTTGGAAATGATGACCGCCGCATCTTCACAGTCAAAGAGGACAGGGACCATCTGACATGTCATCAGCACTCAGTTCAAAAGCCAGCATCGGGTGCATTAGTGCACACGGCATGATGGGTAACCTGCACATCCATGAACGCACCGTAATGCTGAGTGACACAGGTTTTGGAATAACATATGCTGCCAAGTAATCTTTTTCAGGGACGGCCTTGCTTATTCCAGCATGATGCCAAACCACATTTCACCAGCATTGTTCCATAGAAAAAGAGTCCGGGTGCTAAACCGTCCTTCACACTGTGGTCAGGTTTGGCCAGAGTAAAACACTTTTTATAAACTTTTCCTAAGTTTGAAGACGTGGCAGCATGATGGGCTGAAATACTGTCCTGTGGCAACCACAGTCTTCTGTTCTGGCAAAAAGAAAAAGAAAATCTAGAAGGTTCTTCCTTCACTGAATGTTGGTTCTGTGTTGGTTTGTAACATCATTTGTGCTGTCAAAATAGAAATAGATCTCCAAAGATCAAGGATAGCTGCAGTCTTATTCTTATATATTTAGCAGTCGCCTTTCTTCAGGCCTTCTGATACTTGGATCACATGAACTCCTATAGAAATACTCTCAACTGCCAGAAGGCATCGACCACTTACTGCCGTGCTGTGATGTTAACCCTGATGAAGCATCTCACAAAGGTCAGTGCTCGTCAGTGCTCCCATTGAATCCAGTGAGCTCGCTGACCTGTGCAGGGTTAAAAGCTGCTGATACAATCTTCCTCAGCTGGTTATTCACCATGACATTATACATGCTCAAATTTACTCTTTCCTTCCAAGCACGAACAGACTTTGAGTCTATGTTGGCTTTAAAGTCCCCATGAAGTCAGAATCAATATGTACTGTTGTATTCAAAACAATAGCAGTGTGGAGCTCAACTGGTGGGGTCATTTCATTCTGTGAAAAAATAGGTGCAGAAAATGATAGGCTGCTCATGACACTTTCCATACTCTTCTTAATATTATTTACAGAGACCAACAATTCCAGCATGAGCAAGTACTTGGTGACGGTGGCGAGGAAAAACTTCCTTAACAGGCAAAAACCTTGAGCAGACTCCAGCTCAATGGCAGACAGTCATCTGCCATAACCGGTTGAGAAATAGAGAGAGATAGAAAGACACAGATGCATAGCAGCAGCAAATCATTAACTAACTATAAACTGTAATGGAGATATGGTAGCAATAATGACAGTAATAATATATGTAGTGGACGTCGTGCAGGGCCACAACAGCAACCAAGATCCATGATAACCTGCTGGACGAGAGAGCACAGAAACTCCAGGGAAGAAGTTTAGTTAGTAACATGTATTAACATGCATTAATGAGACATGCATGTTTACAGATGGTTGTGGTGATGATAAAGGGAGATGTGATTACATCTTCAACCAATACCTTGTGTGACTAGGCAAGCTGAAAGAGACGGTAAACGCTAAAGGTAGATGCTAAAATGGCAAAGACTCTTTGAGAGATCAAAGAAGATCTAAAGTAACCTGTGAGCAATGTAAGAATTAGAAGACGCCTGTCAAACAAAAAACAAAAGAAAAAAAGAAAAAGAGGTTTTGGGTCTAGGGGCCCCAGACAGTTTGTCAGATGACCCTGAAACACTGAATTCAAGCCACAGTACACTGTGATGACATAAAGAGGGGGTTTCAATAAGACAACAACCCAAACCGAAATGTGAAATGTAATCCAATCATCCTGGGCTGTAGTGGTGGGCAGATTGATCGAAATATCGATAGTATCGATAGCAAGTGTGTATTGGTATCAGATTGATACTAGCCTGGTGAGACGATTCTTTACTTACTTTTCTTACTAGAGAGGAAGAGAGCAGAGAGGAGGATGAGCACCATGTGGCCGAAAATGGCCTGGGTCCTGTCCTGGGTTTTAACTATTTAATAATAAAAAAGGAAACATCACAAAAAGCACTTAAGGTCATGAACATTAACTGAGATTTAGCAATTCAATGACGCATCCACCTTATTTATTGAAAACAAACAAATATGCAGTATCGCACATCACTACTGAGCTGGAATACGCGTTCATAGGTGCTAGAAGTTGGTCGACTCCATGCAACACAGACGTAAAGCAGATCTTAGAAACAGTGGTTATACAACTAAATATAAGTTTATAAAGAAACATTTTTATTTTATTTATTTAAATTTAAATTTTTATTATTTTTTTGAACAGCCTAATATTCCTTTTCTTAACTTTCTATAAGATAATAACAGATTTGATACACTCTTCTTCGTGTTTTGATTCGGAATAGCATATGCAGTGTTTCCAATGGATTCGCGTGTATGGAAACAGAAACTATTATAGTGATTTTGGGCTTTACTCATTTTTTTCAACACTCTGCTATTATTTTGAACACAATGGTAAGTTTTTTTTTAGCAATAAAATGTTGCTGATGACTCTGCACTCACTCAAGTGATTGTGAGGGCTGCTACATATGTCCGGGCCTCACTGATTACTGTACAAAAGCACAACTTTATAACTTTATTCAGTGTTTTGGTAAAACTGGATCCGATTTTATACAGAATATATTTGCTAGTTTCCCCTCTGATGTCCTCCAGCTGCTCAGCTTCAACTCTCTGTGATTTTCACAGTTTCTTGATGGACAAATATCATTATCCTAACCACTTGCTAAAGCAGTTACCCACTAATTAACTGCTTCTAACTGAGTCTGCTGTTAGCAGGCATCAGAACCGGCCTCAGCATTTGTACCAGAAAAGGTTTGAGCACAGCCTCTGAGACCACATCAGAGATGATTTACAAATTTTCCTGATTAAAAGATTGCTATGTAGTGAGCTACTAACTGCCGTTAGCTTGTTTAGCCATGTCGTTAGCTGAACTGACTTAGCCCCAGGATGCCAGGAGCCAAACCCAACAAGAAAACTACCTCTTAAGCTACTGTTATACCCTGCCAGTCTGGCCATCGCTGCTTTTCAGAGGTTGCCTTCAGGCCTTGGTCTGGCAAGCCCTATTCACTACACCATGACACTGACACAACCCTCTGGTTAGTTCGCCCCCATGGCTATGCATGGTGTTATGCACACTCATTACTACTGGCAACTGTAAAAGCCAGTCAATATCCCTGACAAGTGTAAATATGAGGAAGCAAACTGCTCTGCTTTCTGTTTAATGGGAACTAAAGTTATGATTGAAACTGTTTCACAAACTGCTTTTTCCAGAATCCACACTGAACTGTCAGTCTCATGTTCTATCTGTTGTCTTCTCTTTCTGTTGTGTAGTATTCCTACTTTGAGTGAACAGTTAAGTTTAAGTGATATTCTCTGTGCCTTAGAGGATAATGCTATGGCCATTCCTTTTTAAGAAATGTTTATGAAAGAGCTGCAAGGCCTTTACAGTCTGCAGAGTATACTTCTTAGGTTGACTGGTCATTTACTAACAAGTATTTTGCTGCATATTCTCGTCTCTTTGATTTCTTTGGATGAGGTCTGCTGTTTCTGAAAGAGGGATAATGAGGGATAAAGACTGAAAACAAAGCATGCTTATTCAGTGAACTGAATGTCGTCTCTGTAGCTTTTCCCTCAAGCTATTTCCTCCCATCTTAGTCTTCAGTCTTCTTCTGCTGTATGACTGGACTCTGTATGTATTAAACTCTGTATGAAACAATCCCAGAGCAGGAAACACAAATTCACAAAGTTAGATTTCAAATCTAGATTGAATAGTGTGAGTGCTATGGGAAGAAGCCTTTACAAAATACTGTGCTTTTACTCTCCACATTTCAGGATCATGTGTTCGGTTGTGTATGTATATCTGTCTGCAGCTAGTTTCACACACTGACTGACTAATCAGAGTTAATGCTCTGGTACCTTCCATGGCTGATTCACAATTAAAATATATATATGTATGTATATTTAACTGACTGCTCTGTGTTTCATACCTCCTTTGATCGAAACATGGACGTATTAAAACTGGATAACAGAACCAAAGATTGTGCCTGATCTCATGGATCAAAAAATCATAACAGAAACAGAAATAATTGCCTTTGTTTGCCGTTTGAGGTGTCAACATGATGTCAGAACCTTCGTTAGTACCGTTGGTAACACCTGCGTTGACCCTCAAAGAGGCCGCAAGGAAAAACTGGAAGCAAAGCTGAGCATCATCATCATCATCATCATCATCATCATGTCCAGCTCTTATTTTACATGGTAATGGTAAATGGACTTTATTATATCTCCTTTCTAGTCTTCTGACCACTCAAAAGACTTTCACACTACATATCTCATTCACCCATTCACACACATTCATACACTGAGGGCATTGGCTGCCATGCAAGGTGCCATTCAGGCCTTCAGGAGCAATTTGGGGTTCAGCATCTTGCCCAAGGACACTTCACCACGCAGACTGGAGGAGACGGGGATCAAACCGCCAAACAGCTGATTAGTGGATGACCCACTCTACCTCCAAAACACAGCCACCCTGTACATACATCTATGCTCTTAACCTGTTGTTCGAGGTGCAAGGTCGACAAAAATTTGGTCTCATCATGAACTGGAGCATCTGCAGATTCATTCCATGTACAGTTATGATCTCCTAAAGTCAGACATATGAGATGAAGAAATCGGCTTCTTTGTTATGTTCACTGCCATCTTAACAGTAAGGGAAGAAGTCTGCGCGCTTCTTTTGCTAACTTATAGATTTTCAATACAGAATTTACAATAACACTCTTATAAGCTACGTCACTTGCATGGGATCACAAATAATTCCCTTTGACTTGCATGAAAAAGCTAATTTACTCAGGTCACTTCACCCAGATCACAACAAATCAAACATATTTTCCCCACTCATCCTCAGTGCTAGGTAGATTTGTTCTGTTTCTTTCTTTCGTAGGCCTACAGGTTTTCATTTGGACTACAAATCACTCCCTGGAAACCGTCCTGATTGTTCCACTAAGCAGGAAGATTGTTTCCGTCTCACTGCATTTGTATCGGGGTGGCAGCAGAAGACTCCGAACACCTGCAAGTAAAACTGGAACTAACTGGATGGCGATTTTTTTTGTGTGAAATAAGCATTTATATAACTAAACTTTCCACAGCCCAGAGCACAATGTGAAGTGAAAATAGAAAGAGAGGAGTGTAATGAGATTAGATGTGTGTGACTCTCTCTCTCTCTTGTGTACGTGTGCATGTTGTGTACGGTGATAAACTGCTGCTAAACAAATTCATCTAACATTCAGATGATGGCAGCAGTGTTCTGTGTCATATCAGTACAGGCCGAAGTGTTTCATTTCAAATCAACGACACAATCTTTTAATTATTATCTCACATAAAAGTAGCAAGATCTACATTACAAATAGGATCCTGCATTTAAAAAGTACGTGAAGCACTCATTAATGTACCCACTCTGCAGACTGACCCCTTTGACAGTGATAGTTCATATATTATATTGTTGGATTAGGCTGCCATTGAAGGTAGCTAGTTTGAGCTACTTTATATACTGCTGGTCTGGTTGTTTCATCTGTGACAACACGTTGTTGTTTAAGTTGTTGTGTATGCAAAATTTTTGTTTTTCTGTATACTATATGGCCAAAAGTATGTGGACACCCATCCTCAACTCTCAGAATGAAAGTACACGAAAGTATGTTTCTCTTTTCTTCATGTTTCTTTATGATCTAGCATACAAGGATATTTCAGACAACAGTGTGCTACTCTTTGTGACCACAGTTTGGTGAAGACCCTCTCCTGCTTTGTGAGGTGTGAGTGTGGGTTTGGTGTGCACACACTTCTTCGTGTAGATGTACTTACAGCACATAGCGGTGGTGGTGGTTGTGACCCTGATGAGGATAAAGTGCTTACAGAAAATGAATGGATGTAGTGTATATGTAGTATACCAAAGTATACAGCAGCATCAAGCATGACACAAGAGTTCATGTACAGATTTGAGGTACTTGTACTTTACTGTACTCTAGTACAGTACTCATAAAACACATCACTGAGTATTGCTCTGGAAAGGTGGGAAACCCAGGAGAGTGGTCAGGTTCCCTGAATGAACCTGATGTTTAACATCAATCTGTTTTATTTTGTGTGTGTCAGTTTAACTCTGTGACACACACACCAACGATCTTCTTGTATTATTTAGCAATAAATTGTGTTAGAGGTATGCGAGCGAGCAAAGAGAAAGAGAGCGAGCAAACAGGCGGTCATAAGACAAGTGGAGAAAATAAGTTGCACAACTTGAATCAAGATAAATTTGTATCTGATTTATATCTGAGTGCCCCTTCTTATTTGACGAGGACAGCGCTGAATGGAAGCTCCTGTTCTCTCGCCTAACACAGTTTCACCCTTGATGAATTCCGAGAGGGAGCAAAGGGAATTCAGCTGGAGGTGAGCCGGTCCCAGCGAACACACGAGGCTCCCCGTCACATGCCTCCAATTTACACAACATTTAGCACACAATGTGAAGTTAAACGAGGCAAACGCTGTTTTCGTGTGTGCGCGGGGAATGACCACAGACTGCCACCCAGGAACGTGTTCAAGGTGGAAGAAGCTGAAACGCTCACAGCCAGGAGTTAGCAACATATGCTCCTCTATGAGCTGACACAAGCTCCATCACACAGGATGTAAGCACGTAAAGATGTAATGGACTCCGAGTAATCATAGTTTTCATTGCTGATTGGGTTTCCAATGAATTGATTGAGTTAGTGTATGAAATATCCACATGCAGCAGACCATACTTTACCATAACCTAAACACAACAGCATCAGATCTTCATATTTCTGAAGCAATGATCCCGTTCATGTTTTTTAAACAGTACGAGACACAGCAGTGAGAGTTGAGGGTAAGCAGCCATCAGCAGCCTATCATGTTCTGTGTGTGCAAGGGGAGGTCTCATTCAGAAAGCAGTCTGCAGGTGTGTAGTCAAAAAGGGTGTCCAAACCTTCTCATCCCCGCATCTCACTTGTAACCTTTCATGTAGGAGGATATTAAAAATCTCTGTATACCAAAAACACTTGATGGAGGTCACAGGTCAGGGTTACCTAACACCAAACCTAACCCAGTTTTGTGACTAGAAGGACTTTTTCAAAGACGATGACAATGTGACGCAGGAAGATCTGAGTCCTGAGAAGAGGAAAACACCAAGGTCTCTACACCAAGGTCAACTACATTTTTATTTTAAAATAAAAATGTAGTTCTCCTATCTAGTCCTCCCATGGCAGAGAGAAGGACCCCGGCCAAACTGCTGTCCATATTGGACAACACCCACCACCCTCTGCACAACACCTTCAACAGGCAGAGGCGTGTGTTCAGTGTCCGACTGCTGTCTCAGTCCTGCTCCACCAACAGACTTAAGAACTCTTTGGTCCCCCTCAGACTGTACAACAGCTCCCAGTCATGGCAGAAGGAACAATAGACACTGGACAAATCTCTTTGCACAACTTCCTGGACTTACTGTCATTGCCATGTCTGACTACCTCTGCTACATGCTGTGACTGTCACTTTCATTCATTCATTTATGCAGGAGTGTCAAACTGTTCCACAAAGGGCCAGTGTGGCTGCAGGTTTTCTTTTCAACCAAGCAGCAGCGCACCAGACTTTAATCAACTGATCTCAGTCTTCAGAGAGTTGATTGGTCAAACGGTGTGCTCTTGTTTGGTTGGAACAAAAACCTGCAGCCACACCGGCCCTTGGTGGAACAGTTTGACGCCTGTGGTTTACAGCCCCATTTAACTCCACACAGTCCTCCACATCTCTAGTTCTTTCTCATATTTGTATAAAACATTTTTATCTCTACGGTCACTACTTTTTATATAGTATTTGTATAGACGTTAAAGGTTAACTTCTTAACACAGTTCTATGCAAATGTTTAATTTTGCTACAAACGTTTATTTCTCTGTACATATTTAAATTTAGATCCATCTCAGGTTAATTGTAACGTATGGATACTAACTCTAACGTATGTTCAGTGTATGTGTGTTATGTATGCTACTGGATGCTTGAACTTCCTTCTGCATCAATAAAGTATCTCTCTATTTAAAGTGTGCTTCATACACAAAGGGGAAAGGGAATGATTGAATTTATTTATGTTCATGTTTGACTTTTTTTGATTGATTCATGAATAAATTGTTAAAACAAACAGCAGATCAGAACAGGCATGTCTGGGATTCAAATGAACTTTAAAAAGTTATTTTTAAAAAGGTTCAGGTGCAGAGACATCAGCTCTTCATGTGAAGACCTGTGGACGTCACGTTTCCATGAGAAAAGATGGTTCCAGAAAGCAGGACACTTCAAATCTGTTTGTTAATGGACGCTAACTTGAGAATAAAAGGAGGCTTAACCCCTGCGTATGTGTGTGTGTGTGTGAGGGTCCATCCAGCTGTGAGGACAGATCCGCCCATTCATCGAAAGCGCACGGGGGTCTCGCAGCCTCTGATTTTAGATTGACCGGCCTGTCGTCCAATGACAGCGCGGCAGAGCGTGACTCACCGCCTTCCGTTTCCAATGGAAGCGCGTGGGAGAGGCGGGACGCAGGAAGCACACTTGGTTGAATGACCACCGAAGCAGCAATCAGCGGTAAATATGTTATGATGCCACGCTCCAAACAGACAGCGAGCGGATTGTCCGAGGCTGCGGGAGCGCACTTTGGCACCGGGTAGACACTTTGTGAAATGCTGCCGCCATACGGTGGCGGATTCGCCGTGCGCGGAGCGTGGCTGCAAATCAAACCAGGAGTCGCTCTCTGGGGGATCTGAGCAGTGATGGACAGCTGTTGGACATCGATTCGGCGCGTAGGTTAGGCTTAAATTGACTGTGCGGCATCACGGGCTTACACCATGGACCGAGGGGCTGTTTTCTGTGGCTGTCAGAGGAGGAGGAGAAGGAGGAGCGGCTGACTTTTCTCTCCTGGCTCCGAGCAGCGCAAGTGTGCGAGGATCGTGATGATGCGTTTTGGCCAAACGTGAAGCCCCCACCGCCTTCCAGGATGCGATGTGTGCTCAGTACAGGTGCATCAAGACTTGACGGGACCAAATAGAAGACGCCAACATGGGAATCAGCTTTTTAATTCCCTCCCACCTCCGAATCATCTGCCCACAAGCCCGTTTTCACGCATCCAGGAAACACGTCCGCACATCAAACAGGTTCACGGCGTAATTGATGGTGTTGCGCTATGATCTCTGGGGACTGTCTTGAGTTGTGTAATGGTTTATTCATCTACAGCGCGCGCTGCGGTGCAACCTCTCCATGGATGGCAGTTAATTGGGCCCAATGATGTAGAGCCAAATCCACCTGGATCTAATGTTCCCTCCTCTCGTGGCTCCCCGGTGACTTTTGCGCATGTTCAATTGTTTTTATTCCCAGCTCTTCTAACCACTCCCGGTTCGTGCTCTGAGTAACCCCCTCTGGGCCTTTAAAGATTCTTGGGATGAATATTTGGATCTAAATGTGGGAGATTAACCCGCTGACTTTTAGTCTTAAAGCAACGATGGGACATTCAGCGCAGGACATGCATTTAATGAATAGTTTCCTGATATTAAATTTCGTCTGATCCAAACTTTTCCCGCAGTGTTTGTTTGTTTAGGCACACTCCTGCTCTCCACTATGTCTAGATCAAACAGTGTCAGCCCACCCGGAGTCGGTGCGCCCGGGTTGAGGGGAGGGACCGAGCTCAGATCAGCTTGGGGCGAGTCTGAGTCCGTAGCCAACGGTTGCCCATACTCAGCCAGATCTCCGCGCAAGAAGCTCACCAGGCAGAACAGTCGGTGGAGGGAAGAGGATGATCTGGAACACCGACATCCCGGGAGAGGCTCCACGACCGTCAGCAGGGTCAGCTTCAGGTCAAGGTCGGCTTGGCAGGACCATGGCGAGGAGAGCAGAGACAACAAGCGCGCGTCTCCGAAACGTCCAGACGGCGAGGTGAGACCCAAGTCTGTGGAGCTGGGTCTGGAGGAGCGGAGAGGCAAACCGAGGGCCGACGAGGAGGAGGTCATGCCCGAAGTGAACTTTTCTTTAGTGGCGTGCTGCACCGGCGTCATGCACATTTTCAAATCCAAGAAATTTCAGTCGGAAAAGTTGGAGCGGCTCTACCAGCGCTACTTTTTCCGTCTCAACCAGAGCAGCTTGACTATGCTCATGGCGGTGTTGGTGCTGGTCTTCACGGTCATGCTGGGCTTCCACTGCTCCGGTGGGACGGCGAGGCCGAGCGTAACTTACGTGGTGGTATTTTCCCTGGCCATCTTCCTCATACTCATACTCATGGTGGTCTGCAACAGGAACGGCTTTCACCAGGACCATATGTGGATTGTGTGCTATGTGGTCATCCTGGTAGTGCTGGTGATCCAGGTGATCGGAGTGCTTCTCGTGCAGCCCAGAAGTGCCTCAGAGGGGATCTGGTGGACCGTGTTCTTCATCCATGTCATCTACACGCTGCTGCCCGTCAGGATGCGCGCCGCGGTCATCACTGGAGTTATTCTTTCCGCCATCCACGTGGCTGTTTCTTGGATGTTAAACGGCATGGACAGCTTTCTGTGGAAACAGGTATGTAGACTGCTGCGCTTTGCTCACAAACTTTTAGAATAAAGTGCGCAGAGAGCCGGCAATCTCCGCACACACTGTGCGCAATAACGCACAGCGGAACATTTCTGTAGAAGCTTCTTGCTGCTGAAACTGGCTTTCTCGCGCTGTCACATAGGATTACAAGTAGTATGTTAATAAGTAGCCTGCACTCTATTAGTGCAGTGCTGTGGCTGCTAAAAGTTCCTCTCAGTGGTGGCATGCGGACTCTGTAAGTCTCTCTGCTGGAGAGAAAATAAAAAAAAAAGGCACCACCACCTCATGGAAGATAAATCCTTCACACACCCACTTGTGTGCACAAGAAGGCTCAAAACATTGAATGTGGTTGAGGTGAGACTGTCCTAAATTCTATTAAAAATGAGGCAAAGATGCAGAGTGTTTGTTATAGGAAAGATTTGTCTCCAGTGTGTCCATTCAAAACAAGGTTAAACACAAGTGTGTGCCATCAGACTCGGTCCTGATCTTGATCTTTTGCGGGACAGGAAGTCCAAAGTTTCATTTCTAGCTAAAGATTATTGCAATAACTAAGTAATCTTTTAGATTAGCCAGAGGTGAGGTGCACTATAGCTGATCAGAGAGGCATTTTGGGATAATTACAGAAGCAAATGAGCAGAACTGAGGGGCATTTGGTGGCAAAAAATGATTCTTGGAAGCAGCTAGAGTTTTTCTTTTGAAAAAGTGACATTAAAGGGAGCTTTTTTTCAGTCCAGTAACTTCTCCTGCAGCTGCAGGCTGTTTCTTCAACAAACCCATTAAATAACTGGACTGACAAATTAAGCTTGTGATTGGAAGACAAAGACTTTGCTGTGAGATATAGCTGCCGGTTGCCACGGAAACTATATCAGCTGCCTTGTTGCTCCTCAGGCATGAAGACAACTATAGGTTTCAGCACATTTACATCTATACTAACTGCAGTCACATCTTTCCCCTTTGGTCCACGATGCACCGTGACACAGCAGCGATCAAACATATGTAGCTCTGAAGTTCGTCAGGGGTGAACAGTAATTGTCGCAGTACACAGTGGCTTCCTGTCAGGATGGAGTGCACGACTGCTCTTTGTGTATTATAGTATTTCCGTCACTGATGCCTCCATGTAATAACCATTTTGAAAACTCATTAGGATGCAGAGGATGATATGTGACATTTGGGGTTTCGTGTCTTAGCTTTGAGTTTAAGCAACAGCTAATATACATTCTCCTCTCAGCCTGTTAACGTTGACCCTAAAACATACTTCTAAACAGATATGAATCATATTTAGGATTAATTATTCTCTAACAAAGTGAAGAGAAAACCACAGGTTAGATACCTGAAATCGAAGCTGTTGTAAAGAAGAAAACTGGGTTAGCTCTTTGCTTTGGAAAGACTGATTTTGGGTTGTTTGTTTGACTTTGTGTGGACTTACAATAAGCTTCCAGTTGATCATTTCAGGGAATATAGTTTTAATGTGCTGCTGAGCCTATGTGTTCCTCATAAAAGCCCAAAGCCTTGGGTCCTATTTTTACAACATCAGCATTACTTTCAATTTCAAACCATTTCTCTAATGCTGGTGGACTGTGCCTGTAATGAATGCGCTTGCACAAATGGCTTTAATTTCCCACCATTAGTTGAAGGCACACTTAATTGCATCGTCCACCGAGTTGTAAGACTCTGTATTAACCCCAAACTGTGCTCTCTGCTGTGTGTTTCTGCGCAAGTCCTAGCTCTGTTGTTCCTCACTTCCACCTCATTGTTTTGGGTGTTCACTCAATGAAACACTTCTGTCAGGCCTTTTGCGTTTTCTCTAACAACAAAGCTCTTCTGAAGTGCTTTTATAAAGAATGGATGTGGAGACAGTTCGCTATCGTTAATGTCTTTTGCATCTATGGACCGCCCTGAAAGGAGAGAGTTCAACACAAAAGTGTTTCATCCTTGAATTTTTGAACACACGATCTGGCCAAAAGTATCCATGTGTACAGACTTCTGTTTGTGTTTTGTTGTGCTTTTGGTCTGGACTCTTTGGGATTGGTCCCTTTTGTTCAAATGAAGTTCAGCGAACTTCCAACTATGCGGTAAGGCCCCAACAGTTCATTCCAGAAGGTTCATAAAGAAATGGTTTTCCCACTTTGGTGTAGTTTCATCCAACACCTTTTGGGTTGAATTAATTATCAATTATCAGCCAACATTAGTATTTGTATCTTTCCACTGAGGTTTCATTGTTCACCGGAAGCTTTCAGAGACTTTGTTTCACTTGGGGTTGAGAAGGCAACGGGTGCCAATGACTGCCCCAGCCGTGGGAAGAATGGTGGTTTCTTCCAACTCATGGCTCCATTGATGCATAGACCCAGAGGGAACCCGGGGCTGCTGTAAGGTGTGTCCAAACTGTCGATGATCAGTGTGTCCAGCAATTCACATTAGTTCTCGCAGCAAGCGTTGTTCTTCATCCATGCATGAGCCGAGTTGTTTTGCTTTGATTTGCTTATGAGGCTAAAGATTTTTTTTCAAAGTCGGACAAACAAGCAGCAGGAGGCAGATTGTCGATATTATTGTGTTGAATTATATTACTACTATTGTTCATTTATATGCATCTAGCATATTTTCAATCACTGTAGCAACCAAAACTTTGAGGAAGTACAAAGCTTCTTGTCTTTATTTTCTATCTGTATCGCTGTAGCATTCCATGTCCTTCATCAAGAGTTTATTGGAGACTGGAGTAATGCTCTTGTTACTGAATGGGAGTAAATCCCTGCTGCCACGTTCCAAGATTTTGTGGAAAGCCTTCCCGTAAGAGTGGAGGCTGTCTAAGCAGCATAATCACATTTATATGGATGTAGGATTCAGGTCTCTATATACCCTTTTTATTAATAAATTGTATGTACTATATGTGTTTTTGAAGCCTTAAAGAGGATTGTACATGAGTTATCTAACAAAAGAAATTATAAGTTATAACCAGAAAATATCCCACACTGCATCTGGGTGATCTGTAGTGTGACTTTAGAAGGAGAACATTTAAAAACCCAATGAACGTGTGTCAACGGCTACTTGTTCAGTCATCATAAACGTGCAAAGAATGTGTTGAACACAGGAAAGGATGTAGGATTGAACTTTTTGTTCATCCTTTGTTTCTTTTGGGAGCCTAATGTTTGGTTATATAAGCAAAAAAGCCGGCTGATGGTTTAGTTTTTTAGTGTGAATGGCATGTGACCCTGCATCTATTTGTGTTTTCTGTGAAAGCCACATTGTCATTTGATGTGTTGATGTGAGTGTGTGGGAACGAGCTGCTGTATTTGTTGTTCTTTTCCTCACCATGCTGTTGTTTTTAGCATATCTGTTCTCAACTGTTTGCATAGGACCCGACTCCTCTCTCAGTTAGACCACTGCTGTTTACGTGTGATAACCATGAAAATGCCTTTTCTCGTGCTGGGGCTCCAAGGAATATGCTGAGTTTTCCAAAGTCTTGGGAAATGCAATGCCAGTCAACCTTTATAACCTTTCCTAAATGCTCCATTTCATTAGCCTAAACACTTCCATGCAAAACTAAGAGTGAGGTTTCACTTTCATTTTTAACATTGATACAGGTGTTTCTTTTTGTGTCTGGGTCATTACAGGCACAACTCTTTGTTAATTGAACTAGTAAAAGTTTGTCCAAATGTCTTTTCACCCCTGGAACCACAGCCTTTCCTGTCACCATTAGAGTAGTAGACATGTGACTCACATCCCGTTATAACTGTAGTTCACCATGAAGGACTCTTTTTTTTTTTTTTGACAATGCCAGGAAGGCTTTCAGCCGCAGTGTCCTCATCTTTGCTCAGATCCCCAGAGATGACAATGTCCAAGTGACACCCCCACGAAAATACACTGCAGCCATATCAGCCTCAGTAAGATTTGTCATAAAGTGTTTTCTTTAGACTTTTTTTCTTTCTCGTATCACCAATGACCCTGTATCCATCAATCCCCTCAAGTCACACAGTCACAGATTCCTTTAGGTGGTGTTGACATAAAGGTTAGTGTGGTGTACAGTTGGTGTGGTTTGTTTGGTCAAGAGAAAACAATGCTAGTCAAACTCTGGTTGCACCCGATAACAACCTGGGTGGACTGAACTGTTAGTGGTTGCCTATCTGTCTGGTCTATTTGCCTAACTTAGCTGTGGTTACAGGTGAGACTGAAATCCGAACCGGGAACAACCTTTGCAGCATCGTTGGTTTTATGATGATAGAGAGACAGATGTTGACAGGACAGAACTCTTGTTCTTATATGGCTCTCTTTGACCTTTGGAACCTTTCCAGGAACACGGGAAGAGCTTGGGACCTAGCAAGCCTGGATATGAGGATTGAGAGGTCAAAAGGTCCAAAGTTGACTCCCTGGTAAATTTGTTTGGACTAGACTTCTAGGTTATATATGACTTTCAGAGTGAACATAGTCATAGAAACAGTATTCATAACTAAAACAGACTTTTTTCCAAGCTGTAGCCAAATTTTTGCTAAAACAAGGTAGCTTTTGACCTGCAAATCATCAAATCAGTCACACCGACAACCTAACCTGTATTTCAGATTTTTTCTTGCCTCCTCAAAAATAGCTGATAAACATCTCAGGAACTATCAAGGTGGAGTTTGCGGTGCTGGAAAGCAACAACTTCTGTACAATAACCAGGAACCTGGTTGGCTTAATGTTAGGAATGTTTGGAATGCAAACTTAGTAGTAGTAGTAGAAAATAATACAATATAAATAGTACTGCAAGTTATGAAACATGCATTGAAATTATAATAAATTAACACTAAAATATAAGAATCCGTCTTACCTGTACGCCTTAGGCCTATGGTGGAGTAGTCGCTGCCGATGACCTTGGGAGTGAATGCTGGAAAGGACTGTTTTCTGCCCTTTGGCAGTGGCAGCAGTGTACCAGATGGTGATGGAGGAGATGAGGATGGAGGTGTAGAAGTGCACCATCCTTGTCTTTGGCAGTACATTGTACATCTGTTGTTGGACTTGTCATGGTGAGTTCCTGGGTGATGATGGTGCTCAGGAAGCGAAAGGACTCCACAGTGGAGCACAGTGACAACATCGTCTCCAGACCCGTTGGCTCAGTCACATAGTTACTCCAGCCACTGTTTGTATCAAAACAGATTCCTCCACCTTTTGTTTTGCTGGAAAGTTCTGTGTCGCAATCCAAGAGTTGGGGGGCTGTCGGCTGCAGCATGGAGTCTGGTATTGATCCACACAGCCATATCTTCATGACATGAAGCATAAAACAGAAGATGAAGAAATGTTTCTGTTTTTCCCCCACCAGTAGCTGAAGTTCATGCAGTTGCTCAGTGAACATATGCTGGAGAGAAATACTCCGGGTAGTGGTACGCAAAATCTGTTTCCCTCTCTTTTGGCTTTTCTCTGAACTAATAAAGGTGAAAAATGGGAGCCGATGCGGAAGTGACAAAAACTGCAGTTTCTCAAATGGCCTCTTGAAGTTGGCTCCAGAACGAGTCAGTCTCCATAAGTCCCCATGTTAAAATGTCCAACTTCACAGCAGAAATAAACATGTTCACAGCCTGGGACAAAAACAGTTTAGGTCTCTATAGCTAATTTCCCTGTTCATGACAACTGAGGAACAGAGCCTACCTCCTACAGAGGTAGGTGTGCCAAGATGGTGACAGCCACGTGACATCACTTGAGGCAATTTATTAGATTTCTAAAATGTTTTATATCACTTTTCCCACATGTACATTTGGTATCCCCCAGGGCCTATAAGCATAGTTAGAGTTCCCTTCGTATTTCTTTCCTCTACCTAAGTAGTGTGAAATGAGCGGAATAAAATAGTTACCAGGTGAAATAACAAAAAGTGAAACTGTTATGTATGTATGGGGAAAAAAAACACTAGAGATCCTATCTACAGTATTTTGCCTTTCTGTTTGCAGCTCCATAACATCAACCACAGGAGAAAGTTATGAGTCGCAACACAATAACTTTTTTTTTTCTACAGCAATCTTCTCTCGGATGTCTCACTCTTACTTATAACAACAGTTGCTGAAAGGGTGGAAATGCAAACATATATTGAAGGAACGCACAACCCACAAGTTACTTCCTGAGTTTATTTCCTGGGACTGTTTGGTTGAAAAGCCCTGCATCCATTCTTCTCTGCCCCCTCTGGCACGTAAGTGGACCAGTCTCTAGTTGGCAGGATTCCAGAGGTAACAGGGTTTTCTGCCTGTCTTAATTGAGTTGCCTAGTGCCTGTAAAGTGTGGAAATTCAAAACAGATGTCCACATCATATCTCCTTCCTTTACCTGCCTTCTTAAACCCGTCCCTCCTGGTCCTGATCTGCTAGTAGACATGCTTTTAATTTCCCTGTGAGACTCAGCCCCTGTGGACAGACGTTTAACCACTTTCCTCCCCTGCAGGACGAGCTTTACATGTGTACTAGAACCATGCGATAAAAGCGCCCCTTGGGAAAGCGGTCTAAATCCAAATCTAAACATCAGATTTCACATAGCTCAGTTCATATTTAATCCCCGTCCCCTGTGACAGAGTGTGTGTGTGTGTATATGTGTGTGTGTGTGTGTGTGTGTGTGTGTGTGTGTGTGTGTTTATATATATATATATATATATATATATATATATATATATATATATATATATATATATATATATATATATATATATATATAGAGTTATAGCCACTGTTTGCTTTGTTTAATTTTATTTAGAACATGAGCACCCGGAGGCTGCAGTGCGACAGAGGTTGTTTTTTTGATGGCATATTTGAACCAATCATGGATTCAGGGTAAGCCATGAGTACCTTTCAGAAACCACTGCTGACGCATTCCCCTGTGGGTCCAGAAAACTGTGCTCAGTTCTCCTGTAACTTAGCAACAGATTCAATTTCACAAACACCATCCAGCCCCTCTCATTGCTTCCCTGGGAGCACCTGTGTGTGTGTGTGTGTTTTACCTCCAGCCATGGATTGCCTGCACATCATTTTGTGTAGGCTACTGGGTCACACTAAGACAGATAACTTCTGGAAGCTGCTTGTATCTTGTGTTGTCTTTCTGTTCACACTGTGAACTGGTTCAGTAAAACAGAGTTGCCCCTGAAAATATGTTTAAAATATTATAAAATATATTTAAAATATATCCTTTGCCCTGTTGTTCACTGTTTTATACCTACTACTTTGCCAGAAGACGTTCATAAATGCTGTTGTGAATGGTAGTTTGTGGATGCAGCTCCATGTGCCTGCACACTATGACTGGCAGAGGGCACGCTAGGACCCCTGCTGCCGACTGTCGTTTATTCCTTGACGTGTTTATTTAAGCATTGTACAGTGATTGTAAGGACAGTTAAAGAAATCATTTTAACATGTGCAACACTGCGCTCTGCCTGCTATGGAACTTTTTTTTTTTTAACCTGCTACAGACTCTGTCTTTGTAGCGTGCGGTTGTGTGCCAGCTTCACTGTGTGCATATTGGGTTTTGCCAAGTGATAATGCAGTTTGTACTGCAGGATTGGAAGTGTAGGCTATATTAACTGCTACTCAGCTACTCAGCGCATCATTATGGTTACACATTGATTTGATTTCTTTTAATATGAAATGTAAACACCCACAAGGTTGCTTTGCTGCGTCACATTCTTAAACAGACTGTATTCACATTTTACACACTCACTGACATTGAAGAAAGCAGTTAGGAGCAGAATGCAAAAGATATGTATAAAATGTGGACATTGTGTCCCTCATCTCACCATTAGGTTTCTGAAGAGCCATTGTGAAGCTCAGAATGCGTTGGCTCTGGCCGTCGCCACTCTGGCACTCACAGCTAATCTAAAAATGGTCAAAGACATAGGTCATTGGTGGAATGGAGTCTGGGTGATTAAGCAAGGCTGCAGTTTTTGGTATTTCTGCATTGGCGTGGTTGCTGTTTGATTTGAAGTTGATGGGTCAAATGAAGGGATACACTAACAGCTCTGAGTGATGTGGCTCCGAAGAACTTCCACACCTTATCCATCCCCACATTATCACCATCCTCTGCTGGGAAACAAGCCGTTTCAGCAGTTTCTATTGTTGCTGCGGTGCTGTCCATTGTTCTCCTATGAGAAGATGTCCTGCATTGCTGTGGTTGGCCACATCTGCTTGTGGCAAGCAGCTCCGAACAAACAGCTGCAGTTGTGACTGGTACGTAACTGTCCGTGCTGATGGCACTGATTTGAAAAGGATGTCAAGCTTCTTGGTATGTAGACTCAGTGCTCAGATGCGCAGCTTATGAAGATGCAGGGGTAATTGACATTGACTGCATACTGGGGGACTCTTAATGTACTTCTTACACCAAAGATGCAGCTTTCCATTTCAATCATACATTTGTTAAATCCATTTTTCATCAATTTCAAAGCTTTTGTCTGCGGTCTTCTCAAATTTCTGCTGTATATTGTTGTGTATGCTGAGGAGTTGTTTGGGCCTCCTGGATATATTCTATTGCTTTCTGATGGAGAACATGTGCGGCGGCTTCACTGATCAGTTTTGCCCAGTTAGCACTTGGTTGCATGGTTTTCATTCTGCAAGATGGAAACTATATAAAATACACACGCAACATCTATAGGGACTGAACACACAGCCAGGCACCGTCAGCCACAGCAGTTAGCAAGCCCACTCATGCTGTGGTCCCGAGCTGTGACTATGGCGAATGTCAGAGCTCGACCCTACTGTTTACTGAAGTGAGGTCGGAACCTGGAAGACTCTTCTACACCATCCACACATCTATCAGGCTTCATTCAAACCGCCTCAGCTCCACCTATACTCCAACTCTTTGTCCATTTTTAGATTAGCCGGGAGTCGTCAGAGGCAGGACTGCCAAGATGGACACGGCCAGAGCAGTCGTGATGTCGCAGATACAGATATGACTTCAGTGTTTCATACAGTCCATGCTATCAACTCACTATTAGACCATGAGGTTGTTTCCTTGTCAAAGTTGACTCAAACACACTGGATCTTACGTTGCTCTCCAGTAACAGTCAGGTGTAATAATTTACTGTGTATCTGCAGCGCAGCATAAATATCCACATGGTTGTTTTTACATAAATAATTGACCGGTCAGCATCGTCAGATATGGCATTGGCATTTCATAGAGACCTGCAGTTGATATAAAACTATATTAAAAGATGTATAACATCCAATGGCAGAAAAAAGGAGGCAAATTACTTGTAAGCCTGGGAACAGAGCTAGAGATGTAAACCACGCTATTGTCTATTCAACTGAAATTTAAAAAATCCATTGATATTTTAATAAGAGGTGGCTTAGTTCTTCTGCAACAGCTAATCACAGCATTTTTATTAGCCAGCCTTTCTGACTGTTTGAAACGAGACTAAACCTTCAGCTTGTTACTGAACAAACTCCATCTGCTGAGAAAGATTGAGATGCGGTTTGCAGAAAGCTTCGGAAAAACAACTTGATGCATGTTTCAATAAAGAGAAAATGTCTTCTCCCTGTGATGTGTGCATGTTGCTGTAATTCTGAACAGATTCTCTGACAGTGAAATATAAAACTAGAAGGATAGTTTCCACATCGTTGTGTTTCCACTGTGGTGAGCTGAGCAACACTTTGCTGTTGGGCTTCATTGCTTAATTCAGCTCATCTGACATTCATTAACTGTAATTTGTTTGTTTGCTATGGAAGAATTCATGGTGATATTATTTGCAGGGGAAATTATAAATGATTATGACACACATCTCTAATACGGAATAATTTGTCCACTGAGACTATTCCTTTGAGAGCTTGTAAGGCGATGCTAATTTTCACTGACCTGTACAGTTTTAGGATTATTATCGCTGCTATGCTTTCATGTTATGGGGGTGAATAATAATCATACTAATCTTCATTATTCTGAGTGAAAACAGGCCGATATTTGGACTGAGCTGTCATTTTGTTACCTCATTATTCACTCTGACAATAGCTTCTTCTTTTTGGTGTTAAGTGTCTGTTAGCAATGGCTATCGGAGCAGTTAGCCCGTCATTTATTATGTCTATCAAAGTAAGCGTGCAATTTTCTTTTCAGCTTGTACTGGGAGCTGCTCAGGACTGCTAGATTTATAATCTTTACTGTGACCTACTGATCATCGCCAGCACTTAACATGACACTCCTCAGGAGGAGGATGATCGTGATCCTCGAGTGGACCCATGAGTATGTTATCCTGCATACTAGGAGCCATGAGCCAATTCTGAAATGCGGACAGCCAGAAAAATGTGACTGCTTTGAATTTCATCCTGAAACAACACACCTCCATCAACGAATCCCTGCTTATACTTTTGTTTGAGTCCATTCAGGTACTGAGTGCAAACCTATTAATGGCTTTAAAGACCCTTGAGACTGTTTGAAAGTGTGAATCCTTAGACGCACATGTACTATTCTCTACCAACGAATGCTTTTAAAAGACATCGAGTTCTTGGAGAGATATCAGGGAGGCAGTGAGATGCAGCCAGGAAGCGGGAGGGTTATATGCAGCTGATTGCTGTGGTGGGTTTTGAATTTGAGGGAGCTAGTTGTAGGTACAAGGTACAGGTAGGTACAGAAGATAAATGAACAGAAAAGTTACACACCTTTACTGGTATGTGTTGAATTATTAAGTCATTTTTTAAATCATGTTCTTAGATATGATTGTTTTTACATATGTTGTATGGGAGAGCTTCAGTCTCAATCATTTCACTGCCAGCAGCGAGTAAATATCTTGAACCTTGCTATGATTGAAAACCACAACAGTGGAGGTAAAGAGAAGGCTTGTCTTTTGGTATGTTCTGAGCTCAGTCCTCATCTCTGTTCCCAAGGCCCATCCATCATCACTTTTAAATGGGTTTCGATGGTCACGGAGAAACTCAGACGGTATCAAACTCATACCCATTTAATGTGGCATTTTTATCCTGGGTCGTGATTACTGCCAGACATCGGAATGTTATTTCACACGTCAGGCTTGTTAAGTCTGGTGTAATTTGCATTGTTAGCATTACTGGAAGATGATGCTTAAAAGTTCGAATGTGACCCTGTGGTTTGTTAGACTGCGAGACAAACACACACTTCTCAAGAAGTCATTTGAGAACTGACTAAACCACTGAGATGCAATATTAGCCAATAAATAATTTACCCAATAAGTAAACAGCTCATGGCCACATGCTATTAGTCACTTTATTTTTACAGTGTTCATTGTCCATAAAAAAAATAGACAATTCATTCAGATACATAGTTTTTACAGAGTAGCGTTAAACGCTAATGTGTGAAAAGAATATGCATGTCTCTGTCCTCTTTTCACACTTCTCCTCCCTAATAAATCCATTAACAGGTCCACGTCAGCCTCTGCAGCAGCAAAGCATTTTACTTTGTTAGTGGAGCTGTGAAACACAGCATCCTCTTTGTTACCGCTTTCAGACACTTTTTAATGTGTTTACATCAAAAGAAAATATTGCTTTTCAGAGTGGGGCACAGAGGAACACTGTGTGCTTCAGACAGGTCCAGTGTGTAACATTTAACGGCATCTACCCACAGAAATGGAATATAATAACTATGTTTTAATAAGTGAAAATAAGAATTGTTATGTTGTTGTTACCTTAGAATATAAAGTAACATAAATATTACTTTGGCCAAGAAACAGAAAGAATGGACATTGGACCAGTAAAAATCTGTACTTGTGTGTGAGAAGCCCAAATTTGAGTTTCTAACTGCCGTGTCTCTGTGAGATGTAGACAAGTTGAATAGAATAATAGTATCTACTAGATATAGTATATAGTATCTACATGTGTGGTTCCCACCATGAAGCACGGAGGAACTCCTTTAAGACTGTTGGAAAAGCATTCCAGGTGAATACCTCATGAAGCTGACTAAGATAAAAATGTAAAGCTGTCATCAAAGGAACGGGTGGCTATGGATGTCCTACATTTAAAATTCTTATTGCTGGATTGGATAGATATATATTTACAGAGGGAGGGGGTCCTCTTCTATGGAGTCTGCCATGTTGAACCTCCATGTTTCTACAACAGCCCAGGCTCTACCTTATGCATTCGTCACAAGTTTCACCGCCGCTGTAGTTTTTTCTTTCCTTCTGTGAGATGAGGGGCATTCAGCTGATTGCATTCTGCAACTTCACCACCTGATACCACTAACTTCTACACACTGAACCTTTAAAGCATGTGTTTCTTCCTCATCAGTTTAGCGAGCCACTATCTATCAGTAATATCAGTTTGTTTTCTGCATCGCAAGAGCGTAACACAATGAGGTCTCTAATTGACTAATTATACATTACATCTACATATGGATCATTCTCAATTTTAATGGCCTTCTTTAAATAATTTGTTTTCCTAACAGCCATAGCAGGTTTGTTTTTCCACTCAGTAATAGTAGAAGGGTTGTACTAAACACAGACGTCCATGAGTGCACAGCAAAAGCAATTTAAAATCTAAAGTGTTGCATGGCCGTGGTGGTTGCCGTTTCATATGTCTCCGCTGTATTGTTTAGTTGTGTGAGTCTCATGCATTCACCACCTTGAAAGTATCTTCCCCTCAGCCTGGCCATGCGCCATGGCCTTGTAGTTTCCCTCCAGGACTGAGCATATTGGACAGTGAAGTTGGTTGATTGTGTGAGTTTAACAAAGCTCTAACAGTTCTTTGATGTGCTCTCTCCAGGAGAGGGAACCCATTATCTTTAATGAGGTGTCAGGGAATGAATCATCCCATCAACTATTCAAAATCATTTTCAGTTGCATCAAAGGGACAGTTCACCTAATTTTTAAAAACATATTGTGTCACTTGAAGGTCCGGTGTGTAAGATTTGGCACCATTTAGCAGTAGCCTGCAAATTGTAACCAATTGGATACCCCTCACGTCACCTTCTCCTTCCAAGTGTGAGAAATGACTCCACTCTGCCTGTAGATATAAGGGGTCATTCTGAGGTCACAAAAACTATTTCTGTTATTTCTATTAAGATTATTAATAATTGTTTTGTAATTATTTTTTATTGCTATTGCTTATTTATCATTATTAAAGTCCACTGAGATTAGTATTAGCGGAAAGCAGAAATTCCATTTCTGCCATACTATGTCAAAAGATCTTAACACCACTGATATGGTGTGGTGTATTTTCTGCTGCCACCTCTAAGGCAGTGAAATAATTTGTTTGTGGTGCTGAAGATTTGCATTTTCAACAACTGAGCACAGTATTTTTCCCCAACATCATGAAGCATATTTTTAATTTATGTTTGCATATTGAATGCAAATGTTCATTTTTGTAGTAACTCCAAACATATTCACTTCCATCGCAGCAACATTTTCTCATCACATCTCATAGCCTCAACAGATGAAATGTAAATTATCTACCTGCAACCACACCACCAGGGTTATGTGAGGAAAAATTTGGGTGAAACAATCCTTTGTTGTCTCTAGGGAACACATGTTCCTCCACGGATTTGGATAGCCCAACATCGAGCAGACATTGAAATTGTGCTTTGAATGCAGTTCTGCTGAGTTTCATGGTTTCACCTCGACATTGTCGCTGCAGTTTGTGGAAAATCTGCATCATTACTTGGCCTAGTGAAAATCTTTCCAACCCACTGGATAATGTAGCAACATTTATTGCATCAACACAAATTCAAGACATGTTAACACTTCAGACAGTCCAACACAGGCAATACTGTAAGAGTTTAGAGTTTAGTGCCAAATGAACCTGAGCTACAGGTTCCCTTTTAAAGCTGTAAAAGTGTTTAAATTCAGCTGAAGTCATGTTTTATACTTGCTCAGGTACAGTCAAGCTCTATGGTTTAGTAAGCATCAGGCTGACCTGAGGCCTGCCTTACAAAGCAGAACAAAAAGGTTATCCAACTTAACCTTTTTTGTCCCACAAGGAGAGCACAAGTCTCTTTTCCAATTAATCCTGCAGACCAAACTTGACAGGTGCAGGTTTTGTTCAGTTTCATGTTATGAAACAAACTCATCTACCATCTGCTTTGGGGGCATTTATATTATTGTGACAAATACAAAAGTGCACAGAAATTATTTATTTACAGTGAGGTATGAAGACTATGGCCATTTTCCAAAGAATAAAGGACCGACTCAGGTGTTGTGGTGATCAGCCTCAGGGCCGTGCAGCATTGTGAAGGGGTGTGTTTGTTTGTGATGAAACTACTATGAAACAATCAGAAAACAACTTTATTTCTCCGATTCACTGGCTCTCTTACTATCACCACTGACTCACTCTCATTCACTATCTATGTTGCTTGACCACCGCTGTCTCTTTTTTTTTTTAGACATTGACCAAAGGAAACTTCCTGGTGTCACTTTTTTAGCAGCAGAATGTGAGCCAGATACAAACGTAGTATCTGGGTACATGAAAATAAACCAAGCCAGAATACAGCTGATAGATTATCAGAGTTTAGTCCATGAACTCCTGGATAACATGCAGTTTCAGGGACATTTCAGACTGTTGAGGACTTTGACCAGTCGGACTGGCCATCTCAGTGTGCCATTGAGTTGCGCTTCTCCAAAAGTTGATTCTGATTCAACTTTTCATCATATCCTGTAGCCCACAGACTGAATCATGCCTTAAAGGCACTCCGTCCAGCTTATGTTGACCAGTAGCTCTAAGGAAACTTAAAAAAAATATATATATATATATGAGCAGATACCTTCATTGTTTGTTCTTACACACAAGGACACATGCACTCACACAAGCATGTGGGCGATGTGATTCACATTCCTGCCTGGTTTCACTATTCCGCTGATATTCAGGTGGTGGTAACAATGAACCGAGTGTGCAGTGTTGCAGCCAAGGTGCCAGCCCAGGAATCACAATATGTGAATGTGGGAATCTTTGAAGCAACTTTGCAGATATTTTATGAAGAAAGACACACATTTCATAGAGCTCAAAGGACGGACACATTATCTGTGCTCTATCTTAGAAGCAATGAAGCACAGTAGATGTTGGCAACCGTACTCCGGTTATAAAACAGATATTTTTAACAGAGTGCAGCAGGTTGATGGTGTGATATACGCAGTCATGAATTTACAGTTTCATATTATTTATTAATGATCTGTTGCTGTTGGTTCAGTGCAGTCTCTTGCAGTCGTATTTCATCATGCCGGCCTTGGGGAACATTAGACAGCTTTGTTAATAGAAAATTCTTTTTATGACAGATGATGATTTGACTGCATTGGCTATAGTACAAATGAGATAATACACTTACACTTATTTTTTTGGCCTTTTCAAGCTTTATTTCTGATACAGACAGTTGGACCCTGGGCTTTTGAAGCAAGGACTCAGCCTTCGCACATGGGGCGGCTGCTCTACTAACTGAGCCAAAAGCTGCCCCAGAGAGACTTTTGATGTACTACCAACATGTCCTCCTTATTTTTATGTTACAATACAATACCATTTTGACATGAAATAGTAGGTCAACGGGTGTTACCAATGATACATATTAAGGTTCAGTTCCAGTTGGCATTTAGTTGCTATTTCATTGGTAACATCTGTTTGCCAACTATTTCATGTCAAAATGGCTGCTGTGAAAAAGGTCTATAAAGGTGGTTATGGTTTGTATATAGCAAACAACACCTTTTAAATTGAATGTGATGGCATAGTCCCATAACCTCAGCATTAATGCGGATTATTTGCTGTAGTGAGTGACTGTCAGGAACCAAATAGTCAACCTGCTGTGGCTGCTGTATTGCCTGCTGTTGACAGCTCTTTGATACGAGGAAGACAAGCGTGCTTTTCCCTGCGGTTTCTCGCATTCTCCATTTTTTCCTTAATGAATGAGTCACGGATTTAATGAGAGCTGTGACCTCTAAAAATGTGCCCTATAAGTGTGCTGGCATGTGAAACATATGTCCGTGACTCAGCCATGAAAGAGCACACAATCATTTCCTCTTGATCGTCGAGGGTCCACGACACGACACAATGCAGCTGAACTGTTGAATGAAGGTCTTTTATTTATTCATGTTTTCAGTGTGAAGAGCTATATTTATGTACCAAAACAAAGGCAAACTAGACAGAACTGTCCCACAGTCTCGGTTGACACTTTCTCTGAATGAACACAGAAAAAATGCTGCTTCTGTTCTGATTGAATCGCTGCTGATATTGCTGTTCCTATTCTCTACATAATTCTATTACCGGGCACTACATCAGTTTCATTTCAGTCAGTCACTGCTGTTAATGCAAGTTTAGGTAGGTAACATTGGAGAAACTAGCAAGGTTTTGAAAGTATCCAACCAAAAACAAATATCACCACTCCTTTCAGGCCTCCTTCCAAAACACATTTCATGATTTTTAAGTGACATAATTATTTCCCTCTCATATTCACCCCAGAGACACTATTCAGTTGTCTATTCTGCACATCATTTCCATGTGAATGTTTTCACAGTCCACCTGTTCTACACTCACCTGTTAAACTGTGAGAGAGAAACAACTAGAACACTGAAATTAGTTGAGTATTGACATTCAGACAGCGTGTCGATGTCTGATATTAAAACATTATGTAGAAATTGGCATTTTTGTGTTTTAGTGCATTAGTTAGGGTAAGGTAAATGTAGACCGCTGTACATGTGTGCTCTGATTACATTTCTTATGATAGAAAACAACCAAACATCAACAAGGTCAACAACAGCAGACATGGCAGCCAGCTAATGTTACTGACTTGTCCAACAGCAGTCAGTAAGTTGATGCACAAACACCTGAGGGAAAAGTAGAAAACATCATCTCCATAAAATATGATCTGGTTTCTCCTAAATCAGTGAAATAATTGATGGTGTGTGACTTAGTGCCATTAAGCACTGCATTCTACTTGTGGGTGATCGTACCACAGAGGGAGCACAAAAATTGGGAATGAGACACCGTTCACCTGATTACACTACACTCAGTGTAGCATGAAAATGATTCCTGTTATTTCATGTTAGGAAAGTTACATAATATTGCTTTAAACTCTCCAAGGTTGCGTTAAATCACCCTGTTTTCTTTTCCCTTGAATAGTTGAAGCGATTGTTAAAGTAGCTCCTCGCCCATGCAGGTGGATGCCCAGATTAATCATAAGTGCAACTGGTGCTTGTGTTTTGTCTTCTCCGTTGTGCAGCTTTAAACACCCAGCTGTCATCTGTAGGCAGCGTGAGAAAGCTTCCCTTACAATTGTACAGAGCTGCATTTATCACACATACCTCTTTGGTTTAGTCATCGTGGAGCTCCCATTTTGCATTCCTGATAACTCTAACGAGGCATTTGTCTCACAGTGAGAGGAATTATAGAAGGATTGTGTCAACATCACAAATGTTGTGTTTTCTGTCACAACTATTGCTGGCACACATAAATCCAAATGTTCTTTTGACTCCCCTGAAATACTGTTTTAAAAATAGTTTTCTTATCAGACATATTCCTCCTGTTGCTTGTTGTCTTGTTGCCATGCAACCAAATTGTTTTCTCGGGGATTGTGCCCTTTTCCACTACTGCACCAGTGTTTGTATGTGAACAGTGGCAGAAAGTCCACAGACCTAGCAGCCTGGGGAACTAGTACTTTATTTTTGTGTGCCATATTTGTCCACGGCCGGAGTGACCTCATAGTCCAAGACTTTAGTCCAGAGTAAACTGCTTGGCCTGTAACATTTAGCTGGAGAGACGTTTGTTGTAAGCACAGACAAAGAGTGCTGCGTTTTAAAAATAGCAATGACTAAGTAATGCGTTTTAATGTAAAACCAGCCTGAAATGAGGACATTATGTTTTGTTTTTCTGCCTGACAGTGTGTGTTGTGCCACATCCATTTTTATTAGGTGAGTCCCTCTTTCTGCCAGATGCACAGGGGATGTTTTCCTCTCCTGTCTCGCAGGCTTACCTCATAATCAATGAATCAGAGGCACTCAATTAACAGAGGCAGCAAATCTCTACGTCTGTCGAAAGCTGCAGCTGGAACAGGAATCAGATCTCAGGTTGAACCTCATGAATACAACTTGTATTCTGATGTGTACGTCTCCGGGCCTCATGCGTAAAACCATCCATCTGTGATATTCAGGGAAGCCCTCTCTCATTTATTGTTTTTTTCATCTTCCACCTGGCCATATGTTTCCCTTTATAGCAAAAGCTGCTGATTAGACACAGCAGATCCTTGCCAACGTTACATTCTCCATTTGTTCTGTCTCTTGTTCATAGAGCGAGGGTCCGTTTTTGGCCATATGTCGTTTAATGCTCACATTTAAGTGTGACGTGAAAACAGTTGCACTGCATATGTTTGGGCTTGCATTTACACCAATTCTAAGTTACACAAAAACAACAGAAGTCATGGTTTCTGACCTCTTAGGGGCATCCGAACAAGCTGTGCCCACAATATTGGATGCCCCAAGTACGAAAGGCTGAGTGCTTCTTGCAGCAACCTGGTTTCCTTCCTTTGCTCTCTGTCTTCAGCTGTCCACTCTCACAAGTCGAAAGTTGCCCAGAGTTACCAGCAAGTCCAAAAGTGAGTCCATTCACCCCCTTCTCTGTGATGCTACTGTGATGTTCCCTCTGTAGCATGGTTAATGCTGTGAGCTCCTCCATCTGAATGAGGAGAGTAATTCCTCACGATAACAGACAGCATGCATGGTCTGTGCCATCTATTCCGCTCTCTGCACTTAGATCCAGCTCTGCATCCCTGTCTCATTTTCCTCACTTTAGCAGGGATCTCCAGTCTTTCCACAGAGAGTATGCCAGCGCTGCATCATGAAGTAGTTCATGTAACATAAAAAAAAGGCAAATTACCAATCTCTATAGTTCAAGTCCATGTTTGCAGCCAAAACTGATGCAGATTGGTGTTGAAAAAAAGTATTTGTGTTTGTGTGAAGTTGCCCATATTCACTCTACTTTTATCTCAGTTTTAGTCTCCACCAACTCAAAATTTGCCCAGCATCTCTACTGTCCATCTATATTCTCAGTCTTTCTCCATGCCAGCATGAAACTTCCTGTGAACACACCAGGAAACCAGGAACTTACCTTTTCTGCACATCTCTGTGAAGAGGGCTGTCGTTTTATTACAGATTCTTGTGGGATGGAATGAAAGAAGCAGTCAGAGTGTTCTAACTATTCCTCTGTTCAGATGGTGTTGGTGAAGAGCCGCGATCTGATCAAAGCATGTATAGAGGTTGCATGCGCGGTAAGATAACGGGCCTTACAGGCTGCCTTTGTAAAGGTGGCACGAAGAGTCCATTGAGCCCATTATGTGCCATTATGCTAATTGTGGAAAGTAATTCCATTATCATCAGTAATGAATGCAAGTCTATTGTCCTGTCAGGTGGTTGATTGAGAGAGAGAGGGAACTACTGTGTTTTTCTGTTACTCATACAAAAGATTCACTCGCGCATTTACAGATGACTCACCATTGAAATAATAGTGTGAGAAATGTTCCTTGATATGATAATTACGGAACTGATCACGCTGCCTATTTACAGATCTGTACCGTGAAATCAGATGTATTTTTACTTCATGTAAATGTTCATGTTTCAGATCTGTTCCATAAGACAAATGATCCAGTTTCCTGGATCTAAACCACAGACAAATTTGGTCTACTTGGCATCAAACCCTCACTCCAGCTCCCAAAGACCCCTTCATAGTTTTATAGAGGCACCATTGTGAGACAGACATAAAAGCAGCCTGCTCTGGAAGGAAGAGTGCATGACAGAGGCTGGATGTGGGGCAGCATGCCCATCGCCAATTACCCCTCCTGCACTGGGAGTAGAAGAATTCGGGGCACAAATGTTCCATATGGAGAGCAGGCATGTAACAGACACGCTCTCAACTGATGGATTTAGGGCTGCAACTGACCATTGTTTTCATTGTTGATCATTTTTTATTATTGATTTGATCAGAAAGTGACACATCCAAACAACATTTTTTATCCAACCAATCAATCCAATAGCTTACATGTATTGCATGTTCTCATGTTGTTTTATGTAACACATTTCCACAGCGTGGTACTGATTGAAGTCCTGTAACGCAGACTGTAGCATCCTAATGTTATACAAAGGAAATGGTTTTCCCCTCAGAGAGACAAACTGTTGTCCGAGTGTATTTATTCTCACTCAAAGAAAAAAAATTGTCTGCACATCTGTTTATTCTTTTTATATTTAGAAAGCGCTGGTTAGATTGAGCTAAAAGTGGCTCTGAAATTACAGATGGTCCATATCGGGAGGGAAGAGCCGTCTTTCAGCTCTGAGGTTATCATTATTCTGTGGCTGGTTGTCAAGGAAAAACCTCAGTCCTCAGATCCCTCTCCAGCGATGCTTCCCACATGTATTATGACTGCAAAGAAGAGCGGTAACAGGGTGTGATAAGGCTCCGAGTCTCGCCACCTGGCCTTATATGGATGGAGTTTTAACCTCGGCTGCTTCATAGACTGAGTGGAATACAAATGCTCACGAGCCACAGGTCAGGGGATTTGTTAGAGCTGTCATTCTCATGGAGCTTTCCTGATCCATGTCTCTCCTCGTAAACTAAATCATAGTTAGTGAATTCCAGTGAGCGTAACCACAGAAGAAGGACTGCAGGCAGTATGTGGATCCCAGGGAATTATACTACAGCTCAGGTCTGAAGTAGAGCACTCATATTGGAACCCGGTCTTAAAATTATATATGGACTGAGGACTGCAGTGGTGAAAATGCTCTGAGCAGCACACACACACACACACACAGAATTCAGATGTTTGCACGGTGATAAACTGACATGTTTCTCATTGAAGAGGCTACAGGGCAGTCTGGTCAGCATGTAGATAATCACTTGACATACTATCAGTTCAATCTGACATGTTTATGATGCAGATTTATTAAATCAGTCAGCTGAGTTGGCATAGGAATACGGTAAGTATTAGTTGTAACTTTATTTTGTAATTAATTTAGTGATCTTGTGTGGTTTTCATTGATGTGGTTCTTCCTGTTTTTTGATATTAAACTATGGATAACATGTAGTTAGGGACTAATTGAGAAGTCACTTTTTTACATTGATTGTTGAGCAGTAAGTAGTTCCTAAGTATATCGTCCATGTGCTTTCAGATCTAAGTCTTCAAAAATAAACACATTTACATTTATAGTTAAGTTATAGTTAACAGTAGGACTTCATTTGATGACTTGACTTGGTCTTTACTTGGTCTTTTTTGGGTGCTGGTTGCTGCTTCTACATCAGATGAATGGTAATGATTGGTAAAAATATCTACTAGACAACACACATGAGCAGTATCGTGACCATAGACAGTAGAATTATGGACATTATATCTGTGATGGTTTCTGCAGCACTGTAGTGAAGCTCATTCGGCAAAGAGATAGACCGTCAGTGGAGCTGCACTGGGTTGAATGGCACCTGTGGGCTCAAACAGGCCATCAGAGCGGCCACACTGTTAATTCTGCATAACTTTAAGCCTTAATATCATTTGAACAGGTGAGTTGTATATAAATTCACCCTCAGTACAGTTGTTATGAACGAGGAAATTAGCTATAAGACCCAAACTGGTTTTTGTACCACGCTGCAAACATGTTTATTTCTGCTGTGAAGTTGGACATTTGAACATGGGGACTTGTGTAGCCAGTGGACGTTTGAGGAACTGCAGTTTTTGGCACTTCTGCATTGGCTTCATTTCACAGAAACAGAGGTTGCTGCTTGGTCATGACTGTGTGAGTATACACCATTGTGGATCAATAAAATCTTGGTTCAGCAAAGTAATTACTAAAGCAAGTTACCAATTGAATTCAGCACTGTAAAAAGTACAATATTTGTCTCTGAATTGCATTGAAGTTGAACTTTGAAGTTGCAGGCAGTTAAACATTAAGTTAAGAGTCCTAATGACATGAGTGATGAGGTTTAGAGTTTACAGCTCACAATCCCTCAAACTCCACAGTCCTCTGTATGAGATTCTTCCACCAAGATAAAAAGTAAGAACGTTTGTTTGGATTGTTGATACATTTTAAAGTTAATTTGCTGAGTGAGGTACGCCGATGCAAAGTTGGGTGACTATGCGTAATAGTTTCACTGATGCTGTATGTTATGTAAGCATAATGTCCTGTGCCAAATTTCCACTCTTAAAAGAGCAAACCAGCCAACGAGGGCTTGTAAACATGCAGGAAGGTGTGATTTTTGTGGGGAAAAATATGCTACAGAAAGTCTTTGCAGAGTACAATAGTACAATTTATAGAAAGCATACATTGATGTGGACCAATACTGAAGGTATTCCTTGTTACAAGTGCCAGAGAGAAATGACCACATTTAGACTTCTACTAGAAGCTTTTCTTTTTTGTAGAGCTGTATGTTAACGGGTTTGCTGAGACTAACGGGACTAACGGGAGCTTTGAACAATGAAGCACGACGCCCTTGCTCTCATCTACGCTGAAAGACAAATCCACCCACCAGCCATCAAACAGTGTGAGATGTGCTTTATAAGAGGAAATTAAGCAATTATTCCTTCTAATAATAGTGAACACCTCTTCTTTCTCAGCCATCCATCTGTCCTGCAGTCACATCCGCAGAAAACTCTTGCCATGAAAACGCCAAGGTGCGTTTGATATGTGCTACGCTCCTCTGCAGTCGCGTGCCTTGCTAACGGCAATCTCAGCTTAACTTGTCAGAAATAACACAGCAGAACAAGAGCTCATAGCTGGAAGAGGACCTCTGGCATTCTTGTTGAAACAGAAGCACTGTTAGTTGTTTTGTGTGAGTGCATGAATGGGCCACTATACTTCAGCATTCATATGAATACATCTGTAATGTGTAACCATTGCCTCAGGGATTCATGGGAGTGTATGTCTGTCTTGTTTATGAATGCTGAGCTGTACAGATATGTATCTGGGATACAAGATTGGGGTTAAACGTTCCTGTGGACCAGACAGCTGCTGACCAGAAACACAGCATTTACATTAAGTCTTAACTTTTTAACGACAACCTCCAAAAACTGTCTGCCTACAGAAGGAGTCAGTCTCCATAAAAATGAAAATGTACAGCAGGAATAGCTAATTTCACCTGTACTGAGGGTGAATGTTTATGTAACCACTCAAATTATATTAAGGCTTAAAGTTATGCAGAATTTACAGCATGGCTGCTTTCATTGACAGGTGCTGTTGTGCTTGTTTGAGCAGCTGATTTTTAGATTAGCCGGTAGACGAAAGAGGCAGGACTGCCGACATGGCGGTGGCCAGAGGCGTCACATTCTGAGCTTCAAAACAGCTCTTCAGAAAGCTGTCACGGACATGATGCCCATCCTTTATACTGTCTATGGAAAACAGCAGCCTTTCGGGAGACTACCCAGTATGTCACTCATCACATGTATGTTTCAGTAATTTGAAGTACTTACACGACGTTACTGATTACCCAGCAGCAAAAGTTTGTATTACTTTTCATTACGCAAGTTTGTCAAAGGTACCTGGACAACTCTAAAGCTCACTTACACTCACGTCACATCTTCAGTATTTAACATATGACAAGTTAACAGTATGTTACTGTAATTTAATTCCAAAAAAAAAAAGCATGACTAGATGACTAGTTCTGAGCAGGGATACCAAAATCATTGAAATCATATGTTATCATTACTCCAGCAGGTTCTGTAAGCAAACATAATTCAATAGCATCAAAATGAAACATGCTAGATTCTACTAAATTAGCTCTTCAGTCGGTCACTGAATAAAATTGTGTAATTCAAAACATAGTTGCAAATGATACAGAAAGATTGACCTTTTTGTAAAAAGTCTGAATAACCTGGAGAATGTTGCGTTAGTTATTCAGTTGTAAATCTCTTGAACACACAACCCAGACTGTTATTTTA
The DNA here is from genome assembly GCA_023373845.1 of Nibea coibor. Lineage (NCBI taxonomy): Eukaryota > Metazoa > Chordata > Actinopteri > Sciaenidae > Nibea > Nibea coibor. The sequence goes on from CM041724.1 coordinate 3,984,066, forward strand.
AGAATCATTCAAAAAGCATATTTGATCTTGACACTTGGGGTTCAGAAATTGGTAAGCTTCATCACTGTTACAGGCTTTTAAAGACTTTTGTTGATGACATCTCTCTTTATGATCGTACATATGCATCAATGTGTGTACAACAATTCACACGCACAGACAAATGCAATGTAGAGTACATCATAAAATCCAGCTGAGGATATTTCTTTAAATAATTTATTTGTAGCATGAATATAAAATATACCCACAGACCTACTGTTAATCACTTCTTGCAGAACTGTAACTATGCCGCTTTATTTCATATCATTGATTTCATATCAAATGGAGTAAAAGATGAACATGCACATAAACCACAAAAAAAAAAAAACGAGCCTTTGCAGGTGCTGGATCAAAGAGTCTCGCAGAGACAGAAAACAGACAGTGTATTACGAGCTCAGCTACTCTGGGTCTTTACAAAAAACTGCTCTCATGTTCATGTATGTTATCATACATCTGCTCACTGTAAAAGCCTCATTTGTATCAAGTCATTTTTGTCTGTGATCAAGTCTCTTAGAATACCTAAAGTTGCAAAGCAGTTGTCAGTTTTTTTTTTAAAGGACTGGTAAAAGAGGCCAGTGATTAAAGTACATTTTGTTTTTCATTCATCGATTCTTCATCCATTTATTTCAGTTAGAAACTGGCTGAAAAATGTTTTTTAGACATGTAACATACTTGATAAGTGGACGATAAGATGAAGTGTTTAAAGACAACCGACAGTAAAAAGCATGGACATCGAATCTGTGATATCACCCACAGGTTTCTGAAGAGCCGTTTTGAAGTTCAGAATATGGAGGCTCTGGCCGCCACCATCTTGGCAGCCTCCTGGCTGATCTAAAAATCGATAAAGATAAAGATATATATAAATTCACCCTCAGTACAGTTGTCATGAACAGGGAAATTAGCTACAGAGACCAAAACAGTTTTTTGTACCAGGCTGTAAACATGTTTATTTCTGCTGTGAAGTTGGACATTTGAACATGGGGACTTATGGAGACTGACTCATTCTGGAGCCTCACTTCTGTTTGAGGAACTGCAGTTTTGGGCACTTATACATTGGTTTGAATTAACAGCCATGGAGATTATTTCTTGTTAAACACATGGGGAGATGTATTTGGGATGATATTTAGTCAAATTTGACTGGTGATTTTGTTTTACAGTAATTGAGATGATGACATAAGAAGCACCCCTTACAAGCACCTAAAGGTCATTATAAAGATGCTCTTCTGTACCACACACTTCACTGGACCTCTCTGGAGATATGGTGGTGTAGATATGTAGAGATATGTTGTAGGGGAATGTTGACACTACCAAACAACAGGCTGAAGGGTTTTGGCAGGCTCAGTGCTGCAGTTGGCATATTTTGAAAGGTGTTATAGTGTAAACTGTCACTGAACAGGCCAGTTGTAACTGAGACTCAGTCCAGCAGCCTTCCAGGGCCTCCAGTCTGTTTTGGCACGGTGTTGTGGAAATCACAGCGTGGGTGTGTTTGATCACTCAGACAGAACTGTCATGGCCGCTGGCTCCCAGACACCCAAACACAACAGACGGGCAGACACAGAACATCACAAGGGCTGTGTGGATAAAACTGTGGAAACAAGCGGAGGCAGTGCAGAGGGGCATGCTAGCAGCTAGCTGACACTCATACATGTCCCCTGCTGGACATTTATTGGTCAAGGAACTAAACATAAAGCTGGAACTTTATCAGCACTTGTCCTGAATTGTCCAGAATCCCTGAAACCACAAGTTCAGACTGTATGTAATGCTTGTTTCGTTGGTGGGTTCCTTTGCTCCCTGGCTGCTATTTTAACTTGTGGAAGTTTGGAATAACTTAACTGGAAGTTCAAGTTTACATTCCAACATGAGCTTCTTAAAATAAGAACCATACTTAAAGTAACAAAAAAGGGGCCAAGTTGAAATATAAAAAAATATTCAAGTCAAACTTTGTCTGGAACATTTACACACGACAGACACAAGGCAGTTATTGACTGTGAAACTGACATCAGCATGCACTGAACTGACAGCAAACCTGCCTCTCGTGGCAATGGAACACTTACATTTCTCCAAGGACCTGTTTCACACATTCTGGCTTGTCATAGCCATTATTTGGCAAACATAAGTAGGTGACTGGGATCATGGAGGGAGCTGTGGCAGCAAACGGCATTGGCACTGTACATGAATATGCCCAAATGTTTCAGTTCAGTCAGCTGATCTCCACGCAGCTGTGAAGGAGCCAGTGATTGCGAAACACGAATCTAACAGCTGATCCCAATCAGCTCTGCCTGACTTAATGCCACGTTTGATTAATGATGGCTCCGGTCGGGCAATTACTGCAGTGCAATGCAGCAATTAATGATGTTATTATTTTCTCCTGTTTAAGCCACATAATTACTGCTAAAAAGGTATGTAAGGTAAGTGGGTGCATTGTTAATTCTGTATAACTTTAAGCCTTCATATAATTTGAAAATTCACCCTCCGTACAGTTGCCATGAATGGGGAAATTAGCTATAGAGACCAAAACTGGGGACTTATTCTGTAGCCAGCCTCAAGTGGGTGTTTGATGAACATTGGTTGAGGTTAAGTGTGGCAGATGAAGGATGTGGGGATTTCCTGGATCATAGGGATAGCAACTGGCTCACAAAAAACGAAGTTCACAAAAATCTGTATCTGCTGACGCATGTTACCTCGATGGAGACTGAACGACCTGGCAGATTCTGGGAGGCAGAGCCGGTCTTTTGTACTGCAGAGTTAGATTAGATGGTGAGATACAGGTGATCAGGCAGGTGAGCAGTAAACCAGAGGCCACACACAACAGAGAGAGACCTACAAGATGGACAGATGGACAGGCTAAACACTGGGATCAAGAAGGCCGACAGCCTTATAACATCTGAGGGTTTATGACCGATCCAAGATGTCCCATATTCCATGATTTGTTTTCATTTTTCTATGTTTTGGGATCTGACAATTGCTACATATGAAGTGGTGAACATTGTATTTTTGTGGGCCAACCTGGAAGGTAACATCGCCCTGATTCCCTCTACAAAACACCAGTGGGATTCTTTGGATTTTTGCAGAAAATAAGCTCTGAGAATAAACACCACTTCTGTGATTTTTGAAACATAAGTCCAATCACTAGAAATACAAAGCTAAGATCAGGCTATAATCAAATGACACCAGCGTCACCACCACTAAGCTCCTGTGTTCAGTATGATATCTTAAATTATTAAGTCATTTATATACGATTTAATCTCCTCCAACAAGCTGTGAAATCTCATATAGATACTTGTTAGCAACCAATGTTTTAACCGACGCGTAAAAGCTTCAGAAACCTTATTTCAGGCATCTAACTACAAACCCACCGACTTCGAGATGAGGGGCAGTGGAAAAAAATGTTGCATCATTTCCAGGTTTTAGGATTCATTCCTACAACTCTCTATTGTTCTTAGAGGCTTACAGTGGCTTACTTATTTTACATATTTTGCCTTGTTTTTCAAAGTCCTCATGTAAATATACAGAATAGGGTAGAGCTGCACATATACCGAGGCTAAGCATTAGTATTTATCCCCTGCTGGGTTAGAGATGGTATGCTTGGTATGTTGGAGACTAGGTACTTTCTCTCACTAAGCTTTCTCTCTCTCTCACACACACACACACACTTTCTGTCCGTCTCTCCCACACACATCCACCATTTATTTTCCCTAAACAGGAATTATTAGTTTCATTTAGCTGTGACTCCTGAGACAGCCACTATCCTCACACATAATATTATACTACATTTGTTGCAGTAACGTTAAGTGCTCAAGCTCCCTTTGATCGTGCAGGAAATACAGATTTTGGTAGAACAGGCTGGACATATTTAATATGTGAAGTATAACTCCTGTTCTCAGGGGATCTCTCTCTCTCATTATTTCCTGCTAATAGAAATTTTAGATCAGGTTCCACTGATCCATTTCAAGCCTTGTGATTTATTGTACCTTGTCAGCTTTGCAAAAAAAAAACTTTTTTCTCTAAGAAATAAGTGGATTTTGATTGGACCGCTTTCTGCTTATTCAGTTGAATAGGGAGTTAACGGTTGGCTCTTTGGAGAAGACACTGAAGGCTGATAATAGACAGCCAACTGGCACAGAAACACAAATATGGCTTACACAGGAGTACTAAAAGTAGACACCCAAAGATATAAAACACCACTTCTAAATGTGCAGCCAACTTTATGTCCATCTCATTGGGCTGTTCTTGGATGAGCCTACACTTTACTGAGGATGGAGACTGTGACTTACAGTTTTTGATCTGTAGTATGGCTAAATCATGCTGTCTCCTACTCTTCCATTCAAACATGTTTTACTATAAGCAGCTCAAGTCTAGTTTACTCTTTCGTCTGAATTCCTGTTGTAATTTAAGTTTTTGGGAATACGAATGTCTAGAAAAGAAACTGTGTCAAACCTTTTAATAGATGTTTCACTGGATAAGTGAAAACTTTGGCCTAGTAGGCAGTGCTAGGTGAAAAGTCAGGGGAATCACAAAAGTAATAGTCCTTCTTCATAGCAGCCATTTTGACATGAAGTAGGGTTAACACAGGTGACCCTAGCAACGATATAAGGTTCAGTTCCATTTATTGCAGCAGAGACTTTCCAGTGAGTCAACATACAGCACAGCAGCACCCTGACTCTGTTTGACTTGAATGGAACTGGACCTTAATTAGTAGCATTGGTAACACCTGTGTTACCTGTGCTGTGATTGGTCTGTTATGATCCATCCGCCTTTTTTATATCAGAACCAAATGTCATGGCAATCCATGTAATAGTTGTTAAAATAGCTGTCAAAACCAAAAAAGTGAACCATATGTGGCACGTTGGCTTTGTTTAATGCAAAAGTAATACAACACCAATCTCATGCTTGCATGCAAAGAACAGTTGGTCCATGTCCAATTGAATGCTTTAATGGAAATGAGTTTGCTCAGAGTTGATTACATTTTGTCAAACCATGCTTTTATGTAAATCAAGTTCCAACACAATTCATCCAACATTTACCAGCAGTAAAACACCTGACATACTGTGCATTTGTACTGAACAACATTAAATTGAAAGTCCTTTTTGTGTGCAGCCTATACTCTAACCCAGGGGCGTTCAACCTTTTTCAGCCCAAGGACCCCCTGGACAAGAACAAACAGAACAGAGACCCCCACATGTAATTACTTTTTTTCAGCCTGGCCTAAAATAACTTTTATATTTACTTTATTCAACTTTTATTTCACATTATTAACCTATTCATGTGCTGTGTTATTAGCCTATTCATGTGCTGTGTTATTAGCCTATATGTTTTTATGATGATGATTCATGCAGAATTATTATTAATTATTAAATACCAAGAGCTGTGTGTCTTTGCACATGTCCACTGATTCATCTAATTGGAGTGCAAATGCCTCTGCTGTTTGTAGTTTTTAATTATCTCACAGTCAGCATTATTTCGGTGAAAATTGTCAATTACTAAGACAAAATTAGTGGACCCCCTGCAGTACCTCTGCAGACAGACCCCTGGTTGAAGACCCCTGCTCCAAGCTGATGAACCCACTTCTGTCTATATACAGCTTGAACCAAAAAAATCCAGCATGTTCATTAGTGAGCTTTAGTGGTGCTGGTTTGTGGATTTTTGCACTTTAGACAGTTAGACTAGCTGTTTCCAACTGTATTGCTAAGCTAAGCTAACTTCCTGCTAGCTGTACCTTCATGACATCGATCTCCTTTTCTAACTCTGCTGCGAAGAAAACATTTATGGGAGAAACTGTGTTGTTATTGTTATTTTAGGGTTTTTTTGCCATTTCCATTTTTTTCTCCCAACAAAAATGTGCAAGTGTTTCTGTTCCAAACAATTCAGGTGGCATCAGCCGAGGGAATGCACGACGAGTCGTCCCAGGAGACGCATTAGAGTTTCTCATGGTGCTTCAACATTCAGGCAGACTAGAGGACGCCTTCTCAGTCCACCTCTATTCTCTCCATAAGCTCTGGGCTTCTCCAGTAACATGTTGAGTGTGTTACAGGATATTTGTAGCATTGTTTCAGACCATTTCATAAGGCTGTGTGTTGTTTCTGAGGCCTTAAGTAAGAATGAGGGTGAATCCTTTCACTTCCCAGCTTTGAATAAATCTGCGCAGGCAGACAGGATTCCTACAAGTTGTCATTTTGTCCTTTTGTCCGGGTGGCTAGCAGTACGCTGGGTGCACAGACCCCCCTGCCTATTAAAAAATGGATTTGTTTCCTGTGGGAGTTTTCAAAGCGGCGGAGGAAAAAAGATTTGAGTGCGAGGTGCTGACATCAAAGAGTGCAGAGCGTCCGTGTCTCCTGTACGGCCTGCGCTGAAATGCAGGATCTATATTTGGGAGAATCTCTAGTTAGTCAGTGTCCCCTCTCTGTCTCTTCTCTTTTGATGCATGAGATGAAAAATTAAATGTGCTTTTTCTTCTGTTTGTCAGCGGGTTTGTCTTTCTTCTTCAAAGCCATGACTCATAGAGTGACCTTTTAGTTCCCAGGAGTTCAGCGTCTCCTGTGAGGCATCAGGGCTGCTGCTTGAAAGCATTTGGTGTCCCAGTAAAAGCCCAACTCTATTAAATTCCTTCTTCTTCTTCTTCTTCTTCTTCTTCTTCACGTTTTGCTTCTGAACAATACAAACATCTATTTGATGGAAAAGTGCTGAGCAAGCTGTGACACTGGAGGTCAGAAGACAGGCAGAGACATGATTTAGGGCATTTTCACACTTGGTCCACAAGATGCTTGAGTGTGTGCCAAGGCTTGTGGCTTCACTTGTTGGGAAGGAGAATAAATAAAGAAACGTGAACTCACCAGACCAGCAGTTTTCTGCTGAGTTTCAAACACTGCTTTCAGCTGACTGCTGACTAATTGATATTTTTATATTAATAATGAGTTAAATGGAGTCATAGTGGAACATTTAGATATTAGATAAATACCAGAAATTTCTCAAAACAGAGCTAAAAGCGAGTGAATACAGGTGTCCCCTTTTCTGTTTCCTGCAATACTAACAAGCTCCAAAAAATAATAATAAAAAAACGCAATGCTAAAAGTAATGCAAAACCTGATGAGTGCTAATATGCTGTGTTTGCTGGTTAGACAACTGTTAACTGCTAACATGTTGGTCACACCAACTTTAATATGTATGTGTGTGTGTGTGTGTGTGTGTGAGAGAGAGAGAGAGAGAGAGATAATGTCAGTGTTGACACCTTGTTTCCCTCAATTAATATCTTAAGTTTTAAAGGTACAATAAGTAAGATTTGACACCGCAGTTCAAATTCAAAAAACTGGAGAGCATTCTCCCCCCTCTCCAGACTGCAGCTAACGCAGGTTGAAGACACGGAACCTCCATGAGGGCAAAACGAGCACAACAAGGTACGAGGTTCAGGTGCTGCAAAATAATGACAGCAAATAGTTTCCTTTGGTTTGTGTCCATTTGTTTGACAGGGAGAGAGAGACACACACACAGGGGGAGAGAGAGAGAAATACTGTAATTGTTTTATAGCGGTAAAGTTCAGCATAAATAAACTGCTCTAGACCTCTTAAAAGAAACGTCACACACAACTCTTTGGTAACTTTTGAGATATAAATTGGTGAATTCCGAGCTAAAACTCTCCGTGACCTCGCCTGTCCTCTCAAGGGACTGCGGCTCACTTCTTCCGGGAAAGCAGCAAGAGGTTCCGCTGTTTACCAATGATGATTACGTGACGTGATTTTGATACTTGAACTTATAACTTCCCACAGCGGTGTTGTAGATAGTGTCTTTGTAAACCTTAGGGAAATAATTGATGAATTTATACCTGGGAAAGTCACCATTACCTGCCCAGACCAGAAAACAGCCTGTGCCTCCTCACAGTGAGAGCTGGTTAGTCCGTAACGTTTACAGTGTCTTTGTCTTTCCACGACACGCTGTGGGTCAGGATCTCTGTCACGACACAATCTTCCAGCTTCCATGAGATTAAAAAGAGAGGGACGATGATGATGGAGATATTTTTTTTTCATTTTTTACAGAAGAAATCAGGTGGAAAGAATCGGACTAACACTGACTCTGCTGATTCACTTTATTTGCTTCTATAGCTGTAGTATGTTTCATATCTGGCAAGCTGGCGCTTCGGCATGAGACATGTAGTTATCAAGCCGGATCAAAACACACAGAACTAAACACAGACAGCCCAGTCCGTCAAGGCAAATTTCAAAATAAGAAACATACTGACTGTAGTTGTTTATCAAGAAGCTCGTATTTCAGTAGAGCACGTAATCTCTGATGACACAGTACATTCATTTTATGAATATGTTACATAATGTACCTTACAGAAAGTTTTGATAGTTGTAGATAATTTGTTTTATCTGCATCCTGTTCCATGTTGCCATGGTTACTATTGTATATGATAGTGGACTGTGTTAATGTGCTCAGCGTAATGAGTGGCAGCTCTCACATTTCAGACAGACTACATGGGCATTGCTCAAACCAAACATATCACACTTTCAAGAGTGGAAAAAATGCTTCCCATGGACGAAGCTGAAACCTTCAAACGGATCCCGAAGGAGATTACAGACACAGAAAAACTGCCTTGTATACCACATGGATAAAGTCTGCTTGTGTGTGCTTGTTTGTTGTATATTGTAGGCATGTTGTAACATTGCTCTATGGTCCGCATTACGTTTAGCAAGTCTTTTTTTTCGTTCAATGAAGGCATAGCAACGCAGACAGATAAAAGATCATGTTCAATGCAGCACGCAAACACTTAACATACCTGCGCAACTAGTGTGTGTCTGCGGTCATGTATGTGTAGGTTTACTGCATGTTTGTACCTACAAATGTGAATTGGAAAAAAAGCAACCTTTGCACACGCAAACTGTTACTCACTGCTACTTCTTTCATGGCGAATGAATGAATGGATGAATGGGTCCAGACTAAATACTGTGAATGGTGACTTTAAAATACAGTAATGTGGAATGTAAGTATGTGTAGGCGATGCTGTCCACATCCACATGAATGATTTCTAATAAAAACTAAAAGCTTTTCATGGAACAAGATCCATTTAATATACAGCACGGGTGTGCACTCTGCCTTGGCAGTCATATAGGCCTGTCACAGTGATAAGAAATATATTACACACACAGCTCATGCAACAGAAAGTGTCCTTGGTTCCTGCAAGTTGATTCTCAGGTTTGTTCCTGGTTACAGAGGCATTAATACAGCAGCTGACAGCTTTCAAGGTAAAATCCAGCAACAAATAGCTGCAGGGCCTCACGTGAGAGACTTTCACCCTCTTGTACATTGCCCTGCAGGATGAGGCTGGCAGTGGGCTGCTCACAGTAATCAGCATGAAGCACATGACCTGCATTTATCCCTAAAACACACAATGTGCCTCTGTGTGCTCGCCGAGGGGGTGTGCACTCGTAATGAATTTAATAATGTAATCAAAACTAAAAGTAAAAGTTGGACTGACACAGTGTTGTGGTATTTACCAAGGGGCAAAGCCGAGTTAACAGAGGCCTGTTTATTACTGTCACTGACTCCGGCACAAAGCAAACTGCATGGTTCGCCTCAGCTGGCTCCTCCCAGGAATTTTTGTGAGCTTGCAATCAAAGTCAGGTTCTGGTATTACTGGAAACTCTTTCCTGCCATTTGGTCAAAGTTCCTGAATAATTTCACAAATATTGGTAGAGGACTCACTGCACTTGTCTTGCATTGCTTCTAACAAGCTCCTCCAATTCAAATGTCAAGCTAACCTTCACAGCAAAACTTCACCAACGTGTTCCCCAAACTAACCATGTGATTCATGAAGCTGCTGTACTCAGAGTAAATGCTTCATGGTAAGTCAGACTCAGGCCAGAATGTAAAGTAAAAGCAATCAAATGTTACAACCAGGGTCTGAAGGGTGTGTTGCTTCACACCTGAACTCACCTGCTGGCAGAGTCAAAGTATTGGAAATGTGTTGCACGGGCAGAGCATCGTGATTTGTTTGGGTTGCCACCGTTTCCGTCACTTGCGTTGGCTGATTGTTGGACACCAGTCCTCCACAGGCATTATATGAGTGACGATAGGTGAGGAGTACAGAAAAGACTCTAAGCTTTAGGGTGGATGTAAACACTGAAAAAGAAAGGTGTGGGAGACGAAACTCAGACTGCTGGGTAAATATTGACACCTAGGATGTCTTGCTCTGTTGTTTTTATTACCTCTGCTGGTAATTATTAATACACACACACACACACACACACACACACACACAAGCAGGACTGGCACCTTCCATGGTTACTATCATGGTTCTTTAATTAGCAGATTTATTAGTGGTGTAGTGTTTCTGGATGTGAAACAAAAGCATGCGCCTCAAAGTGAGAACTAAATTCATTAATGTAATACTGTACTGACCCCAGGTCAGCATAAATCCAATGAGGCTCCTGTGATAAACAAGCACAGGACACGTTAGCCCTCACAGCTCGAGCCTTCTTTGAAATGACTGAAGTTAATGAAGCCACGTTTTCTTTACAGGTGATGGTGAGATAAATGAAATCCATGACGACAGTAATGATTGCAGCTTTGATGTGTTGAACATTTTACTTGTTTTAAAACTGTAAAATGTTCAATCGTAATATATGCTTTACTGATTATTGTTGAATTCATTGATAATGAAATATTAACACTATGCCTGCACTATTTTATAACAATACAGATACTTTCTTTGTTTCCAGTACAAATCTCTATAGAAAAATCACGTCAAATCACATACAATGATCCAGTTGAGGCTGTACACTTCTAATATTTAGTTAAACCTTGCTGATATAAAAGTGGTAGATTAAATAATAGAAGCATGTCTCAGTTCAACGCAGCTCCACAAAGTAAAACCTCCAGAATGAAGCTGAATGAACACATCTGTAACATTATAAGCTCCATGAAGTGAGGATGTTGTATCAGGCTGCATTAGTTTTAACTTGGTGTACCTAATTACAAGTAATTCTACTATGGTGGTACACACAAAACTCTGCTCCCAGGATTTTGACTCAAAGTCAAAGAAATACAATCCCATCACAGCGCTTCCCGTTGTCTGCAGAGTTGATTTTAAGATTCTTTTGATTACTTATAAAACCTAGAAAGGCTTTGCCCCAAGTTATTTAATCAATCTTTCAGTGCCCTATGCCCCTTTTCGATCCTCAGATGAGTCACTCCTGGTTGTTTCATGGTCCAGATATTTACATAAAGATGACAGTCTTTGCTGTCAGGTCTCCAAGACTGTGGGATGACCTGATCAGGGCTGCAAACTCAACTTTTAAATCACTTTTAAAGATGCACTTTTATAAATGAGCCTTGATGATCATTTTGTTCTAAATTTAATTGATTTATTACTTTTAACTTATTCTTGTTTTGTTGTAAAGCTGCTAAAGGTTATTATTATGAGAAATGGAAGTGATCAGATCAGCTGCTGAAATAAATCTATACATTAACCGTGGTAATACATACGACACAGGGATGAATTTTTATTAATTATTACTTCATCATAATTACTGTACTCACTCAATGAAAGAAACCGCTGAGTTGGACTAAGTCACTGCTTAGTTTCATGAATCAGTGTGTTGTGTCGTGGTTGTGCGCTGAGCGTCTCTCTCGCACTGTACGTATACAGATGTGCATTAGCTTGTGTGCACTGTCGCAGTGGTCTCCATTAATCAGACGATAAAGAGTAAAATACCTGTGGGAGCACGATTAGCCTGTTTTTTGCTGCATCGTTGCTGTCACGGGCACTCGATCATTTGGGGGACTTTGTTTTAACCATTCTCTGTGACAATGACTTGCCTGAGTGCTCTTGACCGTCTTTGCTTCAGCAGGTTTTGAATAGTGTGAAAATGAGTCAGCATGAGCGATGTGAGCAAAACAATATGCATGAATCACCAAGGGAAATTACTGAAAATGATCCTTCCTGATTATGTATGTTAAGTTTGCAACATTGATTTATTCACATCTGTGAGGGCCGATAATCAGCAGAGACTTCATCAGCTCTCCTCCGCAGTTATTTGATAATAGATTTCTGTGTTCCTACCCTGGGGATGATCTCTGTATAAAACATGCGAGCCGTGTTTTTCTGCCCTCGCTTTCCCTCTGCGCGAGGAAAAGCCCATAGGTTTCCAAATAAGGCCTGGGTGAGCGCTGGCTGTATTAATAGAATAAGACTGCTGCTGGGGAATATTTGTATTGACCTGTTGAAAGACTTTATCTGATGCATGCTGTTTCCATGGCAGTGTGGGGGCGGGATGCTACGAGGCTGGGCTGTGGTGGAGGTTCCATGTGCAGCTGCAGCTGGCTCCGCCAACTCCACCGTAGGTAGCAGGAGCCCACCTTTTAAATGTCAAATTTGGACAACCTCAAGCTGATTTAAAGCAGGAGTCGTGTCTGTTTTCATGGTCTTTACAGAGACACGCAGACGTTTAACACTGTAAAAGATCCTCTGGGTGTTTCTACAAGGCAACAGTTAAAGTACACCCTGGTCATATGCCTCAAACACATTTGTTATGCTAATAACTCCTTCGTGGACAGGAACACATCATGATTTCTCTCTTCAGCAGCTTTAGCTTAGGACAAAAATCCCTGCTACATTAAAAATGTGTCCACTAATATTCCAGTATTAGTCAAGAGATTTACAATTAAAATTCTCTGACAGTTTCACCTACGTGACTGCAACTTCTGTAGAGAAATCCCATGAAAGTTTCCCGTGTGTGCTGAGAGGATTGTGTCTTCGATGCGTCTCCGGAGCGACTTGTACAGATCACTTCTTCATTAGGGCCATTTGCTCCCTCCCTCTGTTCTAATCTGCATACAGTATATCTGGCTTTTCAAGCACGGCTGGCTTCACTCAACATGACAAATCTATTTTGAGAACGTGTTGCATGGGTGAGTTCTCCTGCAGTCCTCCATCTAGTGGCACCTTTTATTGTATAACCTTGATAGCATAGACAAACAGAAGCTCCTGAATTCTCCTGAGTTCATGTGTTTATGCTGAGGGATCATGAAAATTGTTTTTGCTCGGTTTTTGCGTAAGAGCTTACATGCCATTTACAATAAACGGTTGGCTCCTTTACAAAAGTTTGTCTGACTGGGAAGAAAAGTACTGTCCAAGTAAATATTTAAGCAGCCAAAATGAAGAATTTCATGAGAAATATGCCTGTTTCTGTCACAGTTGACTGTATTTATCTATAGTCATTTGTCTTCTGTGGGTCAGTCCACTTCAGTTAGATAAGAGGTAGAAAAAAAAGTAACCTAAATTCACCACCCCCTCTCTCTGTCTCTCACCTCGTTACTTAATTTTCCTTGGTCGTGTCTCACTTCCAGGCTTCCGCCAGCCACTCCTGCCTGTGAGTGTGCTTGGTTTTTTGCATGGAGACCCGCTGAGGGGTTTTTGACTTGATAAAGACGTGCTGTGTTTGTTCAGTTTGTTCCGGCAACAGAGGGGCCCGTGGTGTGAATGTGATTCAGCTGCCTGATTCAGCCCATTAAATGGCTCTATGAAAAGAGTGGGCTGCTGGCTTTGGCTAGCCGCTGGCTGCCAGTCCCAGGACCCACTGTATGCCTGGCACTGAATGGAAACAATGTTTTTTAGCACTGGTGCCTTGGACACATGACAGCATGCAAGCTGTTTGATAGGTGGAAACTTGGACCAGGTCTATGAAACCTGAATGTACTGATTTGCTGCTAATTAGAAATTCAAGTTTTATTACTGTACACACAATCAAGTGTGGACCAGCAAAGGATTTCTCACAGATGTCCAACCCCTTCACCTTTGTAGTTCATAGTACCCATCATCAATACATTTACATACACAGTGGAATGGTGGAAGCTGACTTATTCAGATTTCTAGAGGTCTTGTGTGGGTTTGAGTTTCGATTGAACTTTGCATGGCTTTCTATATGAGCATGTAGCACTATGTTTAATCTTTCCTTTCATCCTGCTGCTCTGCTGTCTCAGCACAACTTACATATTAATCATGCATGATCTGAAACCATGTATTTACATGTCCATGAACTCCATTTGTTTTCTTGCTGGGTGTATCGGTTTTATCTAATCGTCTACCCCAACCACAGAAGCTAGGTTTCTCCTTTACATAACGCTCCATAAATTGTGTCTGTTGGCACCAAACTTAAGTGCATGTACATTTACTGTACATGCATGTTTGGGTTTTCTGAGGGTCTGAAGATCTTATGTCGCACATATGGAGCCAAATGCTAAACATACAATATAACAAACTGAAGGACCATGAAGTGCCTAAAATGTTGTGTGGAGTTCCTCAAGGCTCAATACTCGGCCCGTTCTTACTCAGTTTGTAGAGTTATCTGTTTTTCTTTGTTTATAGTTTACCAATGTAATTTTGTGTCTGCTTTTGAACAGATGATGACTGCCGTTTTAAGCATTTGACATTAAGCTCCAAACTCCTCAGCTTTCACTGTCCAAGCTCAGACCAAGTTCTTTATAACTGAGGCTCATATAAATAGATGATGCAAAAGAATAAGAAGCTGGTGACCCTCTTAAGGATAAGTTGTAACAGAAAATGGATGGATGGATGAAAGAAAATAAGAAGCTTTCTGATCTGGCTCTGATCAATCAACCCCTTGTTTCAGCTCTAGTATAGTTTGTTCCTATGATTCAAAATGAACACTCTTCTTTGAACTAACTGCTAATGCTGCTGAAAAGTCTCCCCTTGTGGATTCAAACTAAATCTATGCTCATCTTCTTAAATCAGATTCATAAACACCTGCGTACACATTGTTCTTTGTTAGGATTCCCAGTCATCATCAGTCACCAAGAAGTCATGCACCTGTTTGGAGAGGAACCAGACTTGTTCTGTCCTTGGTCATCGTGCACCAGTACTGTCAGCCCCAGTAAAGCAGTATTAACTCTGTGCTATATGTAAATCATTAACCAACTACCTACTGATGGCACATTAGTAAGTCAAATTTATGATGTGTGTACTCTGTGTTTTATTCTCACATTACTGCATGATAGGTGTAACATAATGATACTAACTGTATTTATATAGCACAAAACAGTATACTTAGGTGCACATGCATGCTCTATAAATAAATAGACGTTTGATGCTTAAATACTACAAAAGAGAGTGAGCCCCTACTGTGTTTTATAGTAACAGAGAGAAGTAAAATGAACTTTTACTTATTTATTTTCTGCTGATACAGACAGCAGTACCTAAACCATGGTCCCCTTGTCCAACTGAATAGTGAAGGTTAATGTTCAACAGGGCATAAAATCTCTCAGCTGGGTGCAAGCAATCAAAAGGAATTGATTTTGTTGTAGTTTATGTTAGTAGAGAGCAACAGGAAGGAGAGAGACAGGAAAATGTCAAGGGACAAATGTCTCCAGCAGTGATTTGAACCTGGATGAGTCTTTGACGTCTGTCTCACATGGATGCTGCTTCTCTTCCACAGATAGTTTCCAATGTGCTGATCTTCTCCTGTACCAACATCGTGGGAGTGTGCACCCATTACCCCGCTGAGGGCTCCCAGAGGCAGGCCTTCCAGGAGACCAGGGAATGCATCCAGGCTCGCCTTCACTCCCAGAGGGAAAACCAACAGCAGGTGAGAGCGAGCGCAGATTTATGGTGACAGGTGACGGGCCTTGTCAAAGTTTTATCTGTTGAAAGTAAATAAAGAGTACAAAACGCTCATTGTTGCAGTTCCATGGCTTTATTTTTACTGAGGATGATTGTGGATACAACATGCACATGCACATTGCAGGCATATGTTTCACTGCGATTAAAGGTTAATAATCAATAAAGACCATATGCACGTGATTCCCTGACGTACCGTGCCATATCTGTTTGTGTTTCATCTGTCACACCTGAATCATGGAAATGGCAGCTGCAAGTTGCACACTCAAAGTCTTTGCCATTCTTCAGCGTTCACATGCAATAACAGAAATACAGTAAACCGCGTGTTTCTTCCTCTCCGGTTTAGTGCAACCCAGCAAGTTATTAAAATCCACATCCGATTTCATTTTCACAGCTGAGCTGTTATTCCGTTCTTAATTCATCTCACTCTCCTGACACTTTGGGGCTGATCAGTTCAGGATGTGCCGTGGTGTTAGGGATATACTGTAGTTGGAAAATGGAACATTTTCCGTCATTCACTTTTGTTTTGGTGAACGCACATCTTCTCCTAAACTTACCACCTCTCTGCTGTGGAGGAAGAAACTGCTGATTTCTGTTTTCCTTTCTGTAAATGACCTTTTGGAATTTTCCCTTAAGTGATATCCTCAATGTTCCACAACAGAGAAACACGGCAGTGTACTTAATGATTTAATAATTCTACAGGTTTACTGGCCAATAGTTTGAATTATTTCTACTGGTATTTCTGAGAAATCTTTTTTTTTCATCCAGTTTGGTTGCTATTGCTGTTGAGGAGAAGCCAGTCAGAATTTCAAACTTCAGCTCACCCTTAGCAGCTCACATGACAGAGTTTGAAGCATGCACCTTGGGAATCATAGCAGACTTTATTCCTTGTGTCTTCTATGCTTTTGTCTGTGCACATTTCACAGTGTGTTGAGCCAAAATAATCCAGCTCCACTAAAACAGCAGTAATGTTTTTATCAGTTATCATATTTTGTATTATAGGTTACACACAAAATCACATCTGGGGATTAATATTTTCCAGACACGCAGTTAATATAAATACACATTAACACATTATGTTTTCATGCCGATGTGTATTTTTCCCTCAGCTGTAATTATGTGTAAACACAAATGTTTAATCACTTTGTAGGCTGTTATTCATGATCATGAGGGGGTTTATTCTTAGACGTGTTAGTCACACTGCCTCCCCTCTGAAAGCCGAAGCCTCCACCTCTTAACGTACTTATAATTGTCCACTGAACCCACTCCCTTTCACCCCACCTCCCCCGCCCACGCTTCCTTGCAGGAACGTCTCCTGCTCTCAGTGCTTCCCCGCCACGTTGCCATGGAGATGAAAGCTGACATCAACGCCAAGCAGGAGGACATGATGTTTCACAAGATCTACATCCAGAAGCACGACAACGTCAGGTACAACCCCCTAGGCCCCACCCCCCTGCCCACAAGGAGAGGAGGGGTCACGGTGATGATGATGATGATGATGATGAGCAGCTCATTGAAGCTGCTATAAATAACACGTTTTGTTGACATCTCCACAAATCATTCCAAGCTGCCTGTAACCTCTGAAGAAGAGTAACAATGCACACATACATGAAGACACACAAGGACACAGCTAATTAATATTCAATATAAAAATACAAACCGTTATGGCCCAAGCTGTTGTATACAGGGAAACTACAGTATATTAAGTGTAGTATATCATGATGACTTTTTAAAGTGCTACTGAACCTGAATCAAATTTTTTTTTTTGTTGAACTACAGAGTAAATCATTATTCATCAGACGGTTTCATCTATACAGAAAAAATGATAATTCATGTACAATCATGGATATTAAAGAGATGAAATAGGAGATAGAGGATTGTAAATAATGATCAAACAATATCAACCACGAAGCAATAAAGAGATAAGGAAAATAAATCTATAAATAAATAAAAGAAAAGAAATGTACAGAAATAAAATGAAGCAGAAGTAGGTTAAGCCTGAACCTTAAATTAGATAAAGTGAGCTTTTTATCTACAGTGACGAGTTTTTACAGTGGAACAGAACAGAAAAGGTAAATCCAGGCACTAGACAGAGCTTATCACGGTTTTCTTTTTCTCAAGAAAGGAGGGAGAGGCGAGGAGTATTCAATTAGTTGCAATCTGTGACTTCACTGCCAGATGTACAGTACACACAAAATCATATACCTTTTAAACTGATCAAACCGTTTTACTCATGCATCATAGCTGGTGTTACATTTGAACCTGATTTATAAAGTTTAGCAGAACTAAGATTGAACCCTGAAGACCAGACACTCTGCAGCATCAGTTTGTCCACACAGTGTAAAGACAATGTTTAGATTCATGTCCAAAAAAACACATTTAAAATGTCAAATGAATTGTGAATCACGATTTAATCCAGATTAATCCTGAATGGCGCAGCCCACCCACAGACAAAGGCAGAAGAGGTGGGAGAAGTGCAGGCGTTGCCATGACAATAGGCTGCATGGTATTTTCCCAGAGTATTTATCACCTGTCTCTGCGTACAGTATCAGTATCCATGTAAGAGTTGAAATCACTGAGAATGTAACGCCGTGAATATATTGACGACTCCGTATTAGAATAAACTCTGATCTAACTCTGATCTGTGTCTATAAACCGCAAATCCTTAAGAAGTTTGAGTGTTTCCTCACTCCAGAACTGAAGCAGGTGTTCAGCTGATATGACTGGATGAAATGACTTTTTACAGATATAGATAGATAAATGTTGATGTTCACCTTGATGCTGATCAGCGTTAGCTGTTTCCTCAGAAGGAGTCTTGATGATAGTTTTAGGGTAGGAAGTTGGAGGCTTGAAATATTAAAGACGTCTTTATTTGTTATCATTTTACTCCTTACTGCAAACTGATCAGCATAATTAGAGCTTGCATGTAGCAGGTACAAAATCCTCCCACTTAGTGGAGATTTTACAGAGCTTGCAGCCGCATCTCGCGGCTCTCATAGGTGGAGTTGATTGAGCCCTGATTGATGATTTCCTGGTCGATGCCTTCACAGGTTTTGGTGTGATGTGAACTGTGAACACCGAGCTGATAAAACAGGAAATCCTTTTGTACTGTGTAACCACACAGGACAGATGAACCGTGGATTGGTTTGGCACCACCTTGTGGAGTAATGAGACAGTGCGTGTGTGTAAAGCTGGGCAGTGAGAGTTTCATGGCCTGTGGCTGTCACAGTCAGGTGGAAGCCCAAACCCCGATACATAATTGGTGCCATTGAATCCTTTTATCACTTTGATGTGTCTCTGTGAACCCTCGGGGGTTGGAGCATCAGGTCCCGTTCTTGGAGCTCTCATACACAGAGGTCTTTTCATCAGTATTAATGCGATCATTATCAGGAATTCTGATTCTTTTTAAGTTTAAGAGTTCAAGACACATGAGCGCTCATGAACAAGCGCGCACACATGCACGTTCAGCCTTTACAACAATTGTTGTGTTGTTGTTGCAATTAAGAGTAAAACACAAAGGAGGCCATGTTAACCGACAGTGGATTCATTCATGGCGGCTGTCAAGCTTTAACAAAATTCAGTTATTTGTAACTCATTCTTACCTGTGAAGACGTTCACCCTTTTCATTATTATAAGAGACACATTGACAGAAATCTGCATTTTCAGTTGGAGCAACCAAAAAGGCATAAAAAAAAGACAAAATAAATGTATGTGTGTCACTGTAGGCTTTCTGTGACTCACTGGGGAGTAGGTGGCACATTAGCAGCATCTGCTAAGCTTGGTTGAATTCTGTCTGTGGACATAAGTGTGTGGTTAACGGGTTGCTAACCAGGTGTGACCCGGTCTGTCGAGGAGCGGGCTCGTGGCTTTACGGTAATTAGGGCTCTGCTGAGAGGCAAGAGTAACAACAGGAAGAGAAGTGACAGCTCCTACTGCTACAACTAAAGAGTAAGATGGGAGGTGGAGAGGGGGTCTTGGGGCCCAGAGCTTGTTACTGCAGTGGATATGCATTGAATGTGTTTGTACTCCTCTGTCTGGCCACAGCTGAACTCTAAAAGGCAACATTTTACCCTTTGATCCAATGTGAAGGGACAAGTCGTTTTTGTTTGTCTAGAGTACGCATTTTGTACCAATTCAAGCGGAACTACAATTACTAGAGTTAGTTAAGTAGCACATTGAATGAGTGAAGGGTATAAAACCCATCTACTGTAGAGTCTTAGTTTCAGTCCCGTCTGAGTAGCGCTGCCAGTTTTGCAGAGTTCTCTCCTTGGCGAGGACTCGGGTCCTTGTGTTGGCACCACTGTCTCCTACTGGTTGCCATTCTAAGTCTTAAGAACTGTAAGTCTTTGAGGTTACACCAACTTACAAGTTGTCTTTATAAGCATGCAAGTATTTTACGTCTTTGAATGCTGCAATGGCTTTATGGATGTTTGAAGGTCCGACGATCAAACATCTACTGAATGGATTAGCACAAAGGTTTGTACACATATCGATGATGCCCAGACGATGTACCCTACTGAGTTTGTCAGTCAAAATGAATTCCCAACCCTTTGGTTTATGACCGAACAGCTGCAAAACTAATGACGTTCCCATCTGTCTCAGCTGTTCTTTGTATTTAATGCTAATTTACATGTTAGCTCGTTAGGTGCTAAACTAGGAAGATGAACCATTGTTGTTGTGGACAACTTAGCATGCTGACGTTAGCATGTAGCATAAAGCATCGCTGTGCCTAATTTACAGCATCACAGAGCCATCAGCAAGGCTCCTGACCTGCTACAGTAGCTACCAATCCTGTGGTACCAATATGTGTGAAGGGCTAGTAATGAAATTTATAAAAATTTGGATTATAAAATCCGCCTACACTCTTTTTTTTTTTTTAGGAATTTACCAAGTTAAATAGTTAGTTGTTGAATGTAAAGTCTTATAAGTCTTATAAGTCCACAGTTCTGCTACACTCTCTCCATCTGTCTACACCCTCTCAAGTCTAGAGCAGCATTAGCAGCAACAAGGGCTTCAGTGCGTGGAGTGAACTGGCTGATTATATCATTGTTTAATGTATGTATGTATTTTTAGCTCTGCAGGCATAGTTGGCACTATTGAAAAAAACTCGTGACTTTCTACAAACGTGTATGTTATGTAGGTACAATTCTGCTGTTCCTTTTCCTGGCAGTGTGACATCTCACTTGTCGTGTATGTCCTTGGGAGTAAACTGATGTGCTGTGGCTTCAGCAGTGAGGCCAAAATGTGTGCTGACTCAGGTATTATGCAAGAGGGCTTTGGGGTGGATGTTTAAACGCTGCCGGGTCGCCCTGTCAGCGTTTGGGGAAATATTCCGAACACTGTGACTCTAGCTGCTGTTGCTGCAGATGTAGGCCAGCAGCACCCTGAAGAGAAAGACATGGAAAAAACATTGCATAAATTAGAAGAACTGACCTTGCCTTTGTTCTCCCATGTTCTTTTTGAAGTGAGGACAAGAATTGACACTGCACAGCAAACACACATGGTGCTTTTCGTGCGTGTGATGCAGTTAATTATGTTTGTGGGTGTTACATAAGGCTGTTCTGTTGATGCTGTTGGAGCCAGGCCTGACCTGAGAATCTGTCCTTGGGTGAGCAGACAGCCACACACACACATGCAGCAGACATAAAACATGCAAATCAGCTGATGTTCAGTGTCTAGATGAGATTGCTGCTTTAACAGTGACTGATAATGTAAAGCAATATTTAGCTGACGAATTGTTACACTTTCTTACGGGATGAGATCAAACTCAGCCTAAAGGATTTGTATCCAGAAGTCAGATGTTTTGGAAAATTTAGAGATGAGAGGCACGTCAGCATCAATGCACGTAGTTTGCAAATGATCTCCCAAATGAGCAATGAGCAGTAAGGTCAGGACAAAACAGGAAATGAAGATAGGAAGAGGAATACGGAGTGAAACGCAGAGGAAGAGAAGCTGAGCCAAACAAAGATGAAAAGGACTGGAGGGTCTATGTGACATTTTTTTTTTCCTGGCTGTAGTTAGCCAGCCACCAGCGGAGCAGTGGGGTTAAGCGGCCAGGGGGGGCAGATGAAAGGCAGCTGGCTGGTGGCGGTGGTAGTGCCAGATTAGAGAGGGATGACAGGGTCAAACAAGGCCAGCGAAGCACAGCTTTGGATCAGCTGAGGTCTGACCCGCAACAAATTTTTGTGGTGGCTGCTCTGCTTGTATATCATATGACTCTCTGTTTGTCCTCTGTTTTCCCATCAATCTGCTTCTCTTCACGTCTTGCTGAGAAGTATCAAGACAATTTACAGTAAACATCTGCATTGCCACTTCCTTTTCTCACTCTCATGTTGAAACACTGTATTTTGAGGTGTTGCACCCAAATTAAATTGACAATTTGCTGTCATTTGCGATAAATTTTGACATAAATATTCAATAAATTGTTACATTTTCATTTGGACAGGCAATCCAATCCAAATACTAAAACCTCTTCTTGAGTGTAAGCAGCAACAGAAGAATGACGTGATAAGATCCTTAATTTGAATCACATAACAGTCACCTAAGGGCCGAAGTGAAGTGCCAAAAACTGCAGTTCCTCGAACGGCCACATGAAGCTGGCTCCAGGACGAGTCAGTCCCCATGTTAAAATGTCCAACTTCACAGCAGAAATAAACATTTTTACAGCCTGGTACAAAAAACAGTTTTGGTCTCTATAGCTAATTTCCCCGTTCATGACAACTGTACTGAGGGTGAATTTATATACAACTCACCTGTTCACATTATATTAAGACTTAAAGTTGTGTATGATTAAGAGCATGGCTGCTTTGATTGACAGGTGGGTACCATTACAGATGCTTCATTTTAGCAACCAGGCGTCATTCGGACCGCCTCAGGTCTGCAGACGAGCCACATCTTCGCGACTTTTAGATTAGCCGGGAGGCGGGAGAATCAGGACTGCCAACATGGCGGTGGCCCGAGCCACTGCACTAACCGTCTCTTCAGAAACCTGTGAGTGACATCAGGGATACGCCATCCATTCTTTCTAACTTAAAACCAGTACATCACACAGTAAATGAATCACATGTCATTTTTTTATATTACAACTTTAAAATCTATTTTTAATTTTGAATCTAGTCTTTGTATTTCACTGTGTCATGGTGAACACTGGTCTGTTGGTCTGGTCTATTATTGGCTTGTCATCTGTGAAGCTCTTACCTGTATGAAAGACTCTACAAATAGTTTGATTGACTGACTGATTGAAAGTTACAGGACTCAGATTAGACTAGCTAATGCAGTATACATTAAAGTGTTAATCCAGTTCACTGTAGGCACCACATCCTTTTAGAGCATTCAGCCGATGCACAGAGTATAGGTATATTTTTTTATTGACACACCTAAAAGTAATAATCTTGAAGATTTCCATTTAAATAAATATTTGTTACTGTCTAGTTATTGCTAATGCAGAGTGAACATTTCCTGCTCTGCAGCTTCACATTAAAAGCATTTAACTGGCAGGACACAAGATGACTTACTTGTTCTGCAGTCACAGAAAATGCAGTGTGTTTATCTGTGATCCTCCTGACAATGGTCATTTTCTGACAGCCGGGCAGTTTGAAGTATGTCAGGGTGGAATGGAAGAGTCAGGAGCCGTTAGATGGAGAGCTGCAGGCGACAGACTGCACCTCAGACTTCTCAGCGAGGTAGACAACTGCAGTTACTGTGCCCTGCTGTTCGCAGACTTATGGTGTGTGCTGTGCAGCATAAAATCAGATCAGGGTTTCACACAAAATGATGGAAAAAGGGCCAGTGGTCGCCTGACTTCTTTATCAAAAAGGTTGCCTAAATGCAACATAAACAAGTACACGAGCTGCTCTTCTGTTGGAGTTATTCCTGCTCGAGGAGTGTTGCTCTGCTTGCATTTTGCTGTTACAACCGGTTACCACAGGTGTCGCCAAACCAACCAAAATTGTATGCGATGTAGCTACGTGAGCTGCACATGTGATAGTTACTGATTTCTTTCCATTCAGCTTTCATCCTCACACTGTTTCTGCCGTCCTCAGTCAGCCTTGAATTAGTCACGAAAGGCTCTGTTTATCACAAACCCAAACTACAAACTGATCTGGAACCAGTAGTGCATCATAGATTTGTCTCCAAGGAATTCACATGTTCACAGGACTGCGTGCTTATCATTTTAAACCCTTCCATCTGTTTTTGTTTGCTGTCAGCTGGGAACATGAAAATGATTTATTGCCTTAAATCCTCAAAGGACGCAACATCAAACAAACTGAAATTGCGTTAACCGTTGCGTCTGCCTTATTTGTTTCATCAGATGCTAAATAAAATGTCCAACACGCTTTCCCCAGGGACACTCTCCATTCAGGATTTCCTCTGAAGTCGCTTACGAAAGCAAAAATCCCCAGGATTTGGTGCTGTGTTGTAATGAGTAACTCATCACCAAGGTAACGATTAAATAGGACTCGCAGACCTCAGGTCTCTTTCTCATAACCCTCTCTCACTCTGCTGCTTTTGTAACTCGCCACCCACTGTCGCCTCTGATGTTACACCGGGCTGTGGGAAGTGGCTTTGCACTCTGCCTCACTGAGTCAGTGGGGATAATTCCTGATAATCCATCAGGAAATCTGTGCATTATGTCTTTAATTAAATATGGCTCCATCGTAAGACATCTGAGAGCAACATCTATCAAAAAATATACATTCTGAAGAGCTGAATTAACGTGATTGAAATCTGCCCCAGAAAGTAAGGTTTAAGTTGAATTTACTTGGATCATGCTGCCCTGCACTGCGCTGCCTCTATCCTTTGCTTCTGTATCAAGTACAACGTCACATGTTTAAGAGAGCTTAAGAAAATAAATATATAACCGCTCGCCAAAAAAAAAGTTGAATTTCTAAGCCGTAAGATGAAAAAATCCTCTTCATTCTTAGAACGTGCAGATAATGTTAGCGAATCTCTGACTGACTTTAACAGTCTTTTCTTGTGCTACCATTGTTACATTTCAGCATGTTGCAAACAATGAACACACATCCTCGCTAATTTGTGCACTGACACTTGCTGCACTCGATGTGGCACAGCTATTCTGTTTGCTTCTATTTTCCCCCGTAGAGCACCGTTATAAAAGAGGCAGCGGTAAGACTGTTGAAGACATCTGCAGACATCTTGAAGGTTCTGGTTGAACTGTCATGTCATTTTAAAGCCTAGTGTCCACACATTAATAACACCCATGGATGTGTTCAGGAGGCACAGCGGGTCGTCCACTGATCAGTTGATCGGTGGTTCAATAGTCTGCAGGTTGAAGTGTCTTTGGGCAAAATGAACTGAACCCCAAACTTCTCCTGATGCGTTTGTGGTGCTGATTGATTGTTTCACAACTACTTGAGAAAAACATGAGCTGCAGTTCTGACTGTGTTGCCTTGTGTTTTTCATTAGCGCTTGTTGATGTCATTGTAATTTAATGCTGTATGAAGTTCAGTTTCCTGTTATCCCACGAGTGAAGACGGTATAAACTCTTTTAGGATAAATAATAAATAATCTTGGTTTGAACCCGATGGATGAGTCAGATGAATGCATGTGTCTGTGGTTTGGAAGTAATGTAAATGTTGAGGTGCAGTTTGTTTCATTTTTAATCAGCATATAAAGAGGTTTTATTTTAAAAGCAAGTGAATTAAAGCACTCACTTCCCTTCACGCTCTCTCTCTCTCTCTCTCTCTCTTGCTTTGCTGTTTGACTATCGCTGCTTCTACCCAGCATAACAGTCCTATCTCTGAGCTCAGACACGTTGGTCAAGTAGTCTGGTTCCACTCGACCTCCCATGCTACAGTTCACCGAAAACAATCAATTATTCTCAGAAATGTGTACCCGAGAGTGGGGACTCTTAATCCTTTTCAGCCTGAGACACAAATTGAGGAAATTTAGGCATCTTGAAACCGAGGTTCATTAGTACATGTTAGTGCTCTTGACATGTGGGCAGCCGAAAGAAAAACCCTGAAATGACCCCCGCTGCAGCGCTCAGACAAAATGAATGTCACATACCCGGAATACAA
The DNA here is from genome assembly GCA_023373845.1 of Nibea coibor. NCBI lineage: Eukaryota > Metazoa > Chordata > Actinopteri > Sciaenidae > Nibea > Nibea coibor. The sequence goes on from CM041724.1 coordinate 4,009,770, forward strand.
AACATTTGCATGTGCATATATGAACATAAACACTCTCACGTCCAACCCACGCACGCTGTACTGTACAAACACACCATGTTCTTGGCTGTGCAGCAGGCACCTATCCTGTGAGATTCATGTGAGCTCGTTTGGTTTGAAGCAGTCTTTGTTTATTTAAAGCCCTCTCTTGTCCTTCCCGCGGCTCTGACTCAGAAAGATATAGTCTGAAAACTGTTGCAAAATCAAGCTATGACAACAGTTACCATGTAACGGGATATCACCTGGCTCTGCTAACCTGCAAATTTATAATCCCGAATATGTGGCATCAAACCGACGAGGCTTGTAACAAACATGAACTGAATGCTACATCACTTTACCAGCACCCACCAGAAAAAATCATCGTTGCAAAGGAAAGAGCAAAAGAAATGCAACTCATGGATAAATAATATGACATGGTGCTATGGCAAGCTGCATTACAAAAAGAGAAAATACATTGTTAATTTTCATTGTATTGAGGTGTATAAAATAGTAATAATAAAGTTACTAAGCTTACAAAAGAAACATAATGAATCAAAAATGTAATAATAATAATAAATGACATACAAGTATTATGTTTGCATCTAGGATCATTATAAAAATACAATACAATGACTTCTACCTACTTCTATATGCTATATATTTCAGTATATTATATAACGTGAACATACATGTGCTTCATTACTGGCTTGGATGTCTTCATATTAATCCCAGTAATATTCTGTAATTTCAGGAGCCTAATTGGTGTGCCACAGGTATCAGTGTTAGGCCCCATATTCTTTAGCTAAACACTCCTCCACAGTACTACCTTAAAAATGCTAATGCAATTATAGCTATTGTGTATACGCATGAAAAACCTTCTTTAAAGGCTGCCACTGAAATGATCACACAGCGGCTTGGACATTTTCTAAACCCACTCATGGATGTTCTTTTCAACGCTTGAGGGATAGAACATGTCGTTTCTGAATAATAAATATCATGGCCTCAGTCTTAGACTCTTGTTAGAGAGAGAGAAAGACTTTTGTTAGAACAGGTTAGGAACATCAGAAAGTCTCTCCGCTGCTGATGCCAAGATATTATGCAGCATGCATGCAGTCACTGTGCAAGACGTCATAAAAAAATTGGATTTCAGCATCATGGTGGTAAGGTACTGGAGGGCTTTGTCCTCTGAGCTTCATGAATTTTAGACAATCCTGTGTGTCCTGTGTATTAAATCTGTAACCTCTGGTCACACTGCAGTGACATTAAGAGTCACAGTGATATCAGATGTTTTAAAGCCAAATTTAAAGCCTGTCTAAAATGTTTATGTAGTATCACAAGGGATGCAATATTGTGCAGGACTCAGCGCTGTGTGATTCAAATCAGTCTTAGTTAGTGTTGTATGTCATCTGAGTTGTATGTATTAATTATAAATACATGTAAAAGTGTGTATTAATTGTAAATGAGCGCTGAGCTGACTCACAGGCGTCGCAGCTTAAATGATTAAGCTCTGATTGAGCTGCTCGGACTGAGCAGCATCTGTAAGAGCAGCGGTGACATGAACAGTCAGCGGAGCGAGGCAGCGCTGTCAGGTTATGATGACTGCCTCCTTCATTTGTGTGAATGTGACTGAAAGAGTCAGCTGACACATGATCAGCTGATGGCCTGTTATATCTGGATTAACACAGTGCTCCATTCAAATGATATCCGCTACTTACTTTTATACCCAACTGGCCTGCGAACGTTCTAAATACTATAACTATGAATACGTAAACTTCACGTATTCAAATATCGATGTCCATAATGAGAAGCCAGAACTCTAACCCTAAAGCGGGAGATGTTTTTTAAATCAAAGTTTATTTGAAGTTTATTTTATCGTTGGAGATCTTCAGGTGAGGCGTTGTAAAGCTCGCTGCAGGGAACACAATGTTTAGTGGTAAGTATAAAAAGACACAAGGCTGCTTTTGAAGTTCATCACATGTTTCACCCCAGGAGGAAATCAGTGACCAGAGAATAAATATGCTCATTGAAGAGAGAAATGTGACACCCTTCCCCCGCACGTGACTCTGTGCGGTGAAGGGGCTGGGACGCTTCACAGAACAACTTGAACTGTTCATGTCTGTTGGTTTCATTTGTCTGCCACCGCTAATGCCGAGCCTGTTTAGTGCCTCTACCTGCCAGCCCGGTCCCTTTGTCCTCGTTTCTTTCTGAGAGAAATGAATCAGCCTGATGAGATCATCCGTCCTGCTGTTGTGTCAGGACTGTTTGAGACTAATGAAAACGCCCCAGTCACAAAAAAAGACCTCTGCTGTATCAGTTTACCTCGTTCTCAGGGAAGAGGAGCTACGTTTTTAGTTTCTCACAAATGTATTAGGTCTCCCCTCTCTGCCACACTCTGTGCCATTTTGTCAAACCAAGACCTCATTAGCACAAATGTTATACCCAGTGCAAATTACAGGCATTGTATTACATTAAGACATGACTCTGCGAGGCTGCTTCAGCCACAGTCTCACCCCTTTCATCTGCATCAGTGGCTTCAGCCGTACATCTTAACCAGAGTCAATCACCCTGCCATCCCTCTCTCATTTTCTGTTATTTTGAGCTGAAAGGCCATAATGCTTTCTTTGTATGAGTTTTGACATTGAGTATTTTATGGACTGTAGCAAAGCAGGAACCCTTCCTAAATTTAATTTTAAAAAATGTTAGATAACAGCTGACATTTGTGGAGAGGCGGGGTAGACTTTAGAAAGATTAAGTCTTTCACAGGTCTGATGCACAAAAAAACGGACAAACCAGATCATTCAGAGTCACCACTTAACTTAAGCAGTGTTTGGACTGTGGGAAGAAACCTGAGCACAGCATGGACTGAACATGCAGAATCCATGCACGAAGGACCCAGCTGGCCAGCGGCTCTGAGCTCAGAACTGTCTTTCACCACCACATTACAGTGAAGGAACAGCTATAAGAGGTGTGACTCGTCACTGGACGCACAGTTTGATTAGTTCATGAGTTACCTGTCAATGCCTAAAATTCAATGCAAGAGAGCGATTTTGCAACATAACAATGCAACTGTGCAACTTTATTGTCTTTATTGACCTTATTCTGAACAATGAGTGTTAGTGAGCGCTGCGTGGACCTCAAGCTCCTGATTATGTGCTGTCACTCCGTTAATGCAGAATCTACCACGTCCTCATTGTGATCTTTGGACCGAGAACAGCTCTAAACAGTTTTTTTTTGGATGAGATGGTTTGCTATGGCATCAGGTCATAAGTTTTGGTCTCTTTGTGGACATGCGTGAACATTGTCCTGGCCACAGGTGGCACAGGAATAGACATTTTTGGAGTTGTTAACTAAGGTTCCATTCAGGTCAGACAGAGTCAGGGTGCTGCTGTGCTGCATGTTGGCTCACTGGAAAGTCTCTGCTGCATAAATGGATCAGAACCTTCCATCATTGGTAACACCTTTGTTGACCCTACTATTGCATGTCAAACTGGCTGCTGTGAAAAAGGTCTATTGATTCCCAGTAGCCCTCTAGCATTGGCTTAATAACCAAATAAACATGACTGATTATGTTCAGTCGCAAACAATGGGTGGATTAAGGTTACAGTTATCCTTCCCCGGGCTGTACAAAGGCGACCATGCATATAGCTTGCTTGAATTTGCACAGCTGTTTCTTTTACAGTTCTGTTTTGTCTACCTCCTGCCACTAATTGAGTCTACTACTGTAATCAACCTTCCTTACTCAAGAAAATATTTAGGCCACTTTATGGTTTTAATATAAATTAACAAACAAACATAATCACTGTTGGCTTGGAGCAAACAAATTGGCTTTATTAATATTGAATGCTTAGTTCATTTATATTAAAACTAGGTAATTCCAATGGATGGAAATCTTCTATGCAATTGAAATACACACATAAGTCCTGCATTTTGACTTAAGAATGTTTTTGAGTGTTTGTTGCACAGGCCGCCAAATTAGTTGAGACTTCTGAGCCTCCACATCCTAAAGCATACTAAACCCAAACAGAACCATATTTCTGGCTTAAGTTGAACCTCAAGTGGGTTACACCTCCTGTCAAAGCTCATTCCTGTCAGGAGAGTAGAAGCGGCCGGTGGTAGCACACATCTGTCTGCAGCCTCACCAGTGCGGGGAGAAGGACAGCGGTGCAGAGGACGAAGAACACTGAATTCTGTTTCTCTTGTGTCTCTTTGTGTTTCTACAGCATCTTATTTGCAGACATCGAGGGCTTCACCAGTCTGGCATCCCAATGCACGGCGCAGGAACTGGTGATGACTCTTAATGAACTCTTTGCCCGCTTCGACAAGCTGGCAGCGGTAAGAATGCAACGACACACATGTGCATAACACACGTATGCTGTGTGCGAAGGCCACAAATTGCGCAAATGTCAAAGACGCTTGTTAAGACAGCAAGCTAGAAAACATTCCGAATGTGCGGGCAGAAAATGTGACAGGACGTAGAAATAATTCACCAATTCCCAGCACGCACAGAGATGTGTTGACTAATGAAGCATGGCATGTCCAGGCAAGATCGTTTGTTACTCTGGGTGTTATGCTTATATTTATATGTGATATCGGAGCTGAGGACACACAAGCCCAATCACATTTCTGCTGTTTCTGACAACACTCTTCCTTCTGGTGACTGCGAATGAGGTGAAAACAGTTAGTAAAGGCACACTGCACATCCTTTAAGTACATCATGGACAGCATACCAGTTTGGACCATGATGTTCCTGGTTCAAGGCTCCCCTGTTGACATTGTAATTATGCATACAATGTGTAAAAGCCAGGTGACATGGCTAGATCGTTTGACAGAGGATATGAGAAGGATGAGCAGCAGCTTCAGGCATTCGGAATATTTTTTACCATCTCGACTGAATATTTGATGTGTTATTGACACACTGGCAATATAGTGCTGAATAATCCAGGTCATAGTTCTTGTCTTTCAGGTGTGTAATCAGCATAATATTTTAAGTGCAAGGTAACAGAGGAGGTGCTGAGGCAGCGAACAGACAAATCCTAGAGAACACATGAAATTTAATGCAAACCTGCCTGCACAGGAGGAGCAGAGCAGACTTGATGCCGACAAGTTGTGTCAGATTGGATTGAAGACTGCAGCCGCTCTGTGGCTACCCTGCCTCTTGCTCTGTATCTGTTTCCTCAAAACCAACACGGTTTGGAGGTGGTGAAATGCTTAGTGAACAATGGTTCGCATCAGGCACATTCCTGTCATATGGTTCTGTTTCACTTCCATCCTGGAGTCTGGATCCACACAAGGGGTCACCAGATGAATTGGAAAGATTAGAAGATGGTTAAAAGGCCAGCAAAGCAAAAAAACAAAAAACATATATCTGTCCTATGCAAAACTAGGTTTTATGCGTCTGTGCTGGTAAAAGACGTGGCTGGAGATGTTTTCAGGATGTCTGTCTGTCCCATTCTTGAGAACAGGATTTCTCAGGAACCCCTGGAGGAAATTTCACTACATCAAATGTTCACTTGGACTGAGGGGTTGGGTTATATTGTGTTATATGTTACATGTTCTGTTATCATTGTGCTAGTCATTATTCAGTCAAAACATCACAACTCAGGAAGAGAAGGCGTGGAGAGGAATTACTGACGCTAATCTGTGGTGCCCACCTTCAAGCTGGCGATTATCCTGATCCATGCTGTCAGATGTTGAAGAAATGTGTGTATTTGAAGCACTGTCCACTGTCATGTCATGCAGTGTTGTGTTGTGTGAACACACACAAGCTACTTGACATATAGCAGAACATGAAAAACAAAGCCAAGTCAAATCAAATCAAAGTTTGGACCCTGAGGGCTTCAGTCTTGGGAGTCCAATCCAGTTTTCTTGATTTAGACTTAAAGGCGCAAGTCGACCCTCTTCACTTCCTCTCCATGGATGGCAGCCAGGACATGCGGCCTGCTGTTCCACCACGCTCTACTCTGTAGTAAAACAATATTGTATGTAATTTGTGAACACAGCATGTTTCTCACAGGAAAAGCATGAACACACTCACTGGACAGCGTGTTTCTCTCTGGCCGGTGAGTGTGTGTTATGAGACTTGAAAGAAGCGGATGTAAAGTGCAGCATCATCTGTTGGTGGAGAAATACACGCTTAAGGCATTTATGCCTTAAATTCCCTCTGAATTATTGGATCATTTTACAGGACTCTGAAATATATGGAATAAAAGAGGAATAATGACTGGTCACAGCTTGTAAGCATACAACATCACAAGAACACATACACATACATCAAAGAGCCAAAAACCAGAGACGTTCACGCTAAACCCTGAGTTTCTAAAAAGCTGAGTTTTCATTGGAGAGTCTACAGAAGCAGGCAGAGAGAGAGGTATTCATTTTCATATTGAGCTGGCTTATTTTGGACATCTAGTCTTAAACACAAGCCTAAATTTAAAAATAAAATAAAAAATGCACTTTAAAATACATATAAACCAATGATAACATGAATAAAAGGGCACAGATATAAAATATCTCCTTCATATCTGCCATCAATATCCTGCAGCCAGACGTGTCTCCGATATCTGAACCACAGCTTCATAAATGGCACATTCATGAATATTGATTTTTTTTTTCTCGTCCAGAGACTTCATTGTTTGGCCAGCTAATGTTCGATGTATGTCATTTGTTTATGAAAGGTGGAATGACTAATGACTCATCAATATTTATGAGTAAAATGGGCATAATGGTGTTAGAAACCAGAAACATTTGCTACTGACACTTTTATGTCCATGCCAGATGTACATTGTGTCTGTGTGTAGACACACACACACACACACACACACACACGTTCTCTGTCTCTCTTTACACAGTGGGCCTTTTTGTATTTTCCCAGAGCCATGTGCTAGAGAGATACTCAGGTGGCTATCATGAGACACAACATTCTCCCAAGCCCGACAGATCGCACACACACACACGCACACACACACACACACACACACACCATATTATGGTCGTCCCACACTCTGCCGGTAGGTCTTTGAGGGTAATGTGTAAACTATTGTAGAAGCCCTGCTTTCAGTGTCCATGCAACAGTGTCGCAGCTGCAAATTCAGCTTCAAGGTGCAAAGATTAAGCTCTGTGGCTGACGGCACAACACTGAAATCACATGATGAAGTTAATAAGGTAATAAGATAATATTGATATTAATATAAAAACAGCTTATCAGCAGACCAGACATTGAGCAACATTAGTTTTCTTTTGCAGTCTGATTCTGGCTAGCTGGCAAATGCAAGTCCAATAAGCACGCTCCTTTGGTGTAAGCTGAGATTTAAAATGATGACTTACTGACCTGGCTTCCGTTTTCTAACCTGATTTTATACAGACAGAGTCAATTAACCATGAAATAGCACATATTCTATCATCATAATGAAGATTAGCAGAGTAACAGCAGACCCTTTGACATGAAATAGTAGTGTCAACAATTTATGTAGCACCAAATCCTAACAACAGTGACCTCATGACACTTTCCATATAGAGCAGGTCTAGACCGTACTTGTGCTCGTATAGTATTTTGTACAGACACCCAACATTTCCCACCAGGAGCAAGCACTTGGCAACAGTGACAAGGAAAAACTTCCTTTTAACAGGCAGAAACTTTGGGAAAGAATCAAGCTCATTGGTGGACAGTCATCTGCTGTGACCAGGACCGCAGCAGCAGGCTGTAGGCGTAGTTGCAATCCCATGCGAGCCTGCAAGACAAGAAAGCACAAAAACTGTGAACTTGGGCAGAAGTTGAGTTAGTAACATACCTTAGTGGGACATGAGTGTGTACAGATGGAGACAGAGGAAGTTCAGTGGATCGTTAATTGCCCCTCGGGGACAAATAAAGTTTATTGAATTGAATTGAATTGAATCATGGGGAGTCCCCTCAGATAGTGTAGTCCTGTAGCAGCATAACTAAGGGTTGGTTCAGGACTCACGTTAGAAATCCCAACCGCACAGAATGAACCTGTTTTACAGATTATCCTCGCATCATTGTTAACATGGCCAAGTGCTTGTATATGAGTATGATCATAGTCAGATCATAGTGCTGACTGGAGGTTATAACTAGGTCCGGCAGCAGGGAAGGAAAATCCCTGACGTGCAGCAGTTTAGCTGTGCTGTTTCAGTGGTTTGACCTGTTTTACACCCTCAGCCCTTCACCAGAGTGGAAGCCTGTGTGACTGAAGCCACTTGTTAAACTCATCATTTACAGATTCTGCACAGTGATCCGGTTAAATCATCATAATAATGTTTGTTCAAGGTTGGACTTGGCTACAACAGTTCAAATAACTGTAGTACATATTATTGTATGCATTATACATACAATAGTCCTCAGTAAACAGATGTACAAGCAAAACACATGCTAGAAATCCCAGGTCGTACCCGACCACCTACGACAGCCAATAATATTAAAGAATGAATGAACCTATGGTGTGTGAATGGAACATGCTGTAGAGCTTACTGTAACCAAGGGCGGGAAGTCATTATGTAACCCACCGCGGTGAATTACGAGCTGCTGTACATTTGAGTTGCTCTTTCGTGACAGGAGAACCACTGTCTGCGGATCAAGATCCTGGGAGACTGCTACTACTGTGTGTCTGGGCTGCCGGAGGCGAGGGCCGACCACGCCCACTGCTGTGTGGAGATGGGGTTGGACATGATAGAGGCCATCTCGTAAGTTTCCCCCCCCTCTGCCTCCCCCAACCTCCACATCCCGCTCCCTGGATCAACGGGGCATCGCTGCTCCATGTGTGTCTGAGATGAAAATGGTTAAATATGTGAGAATGGATGATTTCCAGATGCAGTTTTAATTTCATGGGAAATATTTATTAGCAGTGGGAGCAGTAATAATTATTGACCTCTCTCTCTCTTCTCACATCTCATATCTCTTGTAACCGATTGCAAAGGCGAACTGATACGTCACCCGTCTTCTCGGGGGTTGAGGTTATAGTTCAAGGCTGACACACTGGTCGTGGTTGTGAATGATGTGAAATGTCTGTTACTCGCTCCCTGAAGGGTCGACCTGCTTCTCAGTGATTTTTTTTTTTTCCAACAGTGTTTAAAGCAGTTGCAGATGATCTGCCTCACTCTGCTCTGTTAGCATTATCCATCTTCTTCATCTTCTACACACACTCATGCTGTTGTAGTGAGGGTCTGTATGCGATCCCGGAGTCCCAGTATTAATCCAGCACCTGTTTATGTCAATTATGATTCAACCAACAGCTAACATGTGTTAAACCATTTAGATCTGCTGTAAAAGCATCAACATATTTTATCACAGTATACTATAATCAGATTTTTTTGTCACTAAAGATCACTCACCATCGTTTCTAATGTTTTTTGGCAGGCTGGTACGCGAGGTGACCGGGGTCAATGTGAACATGCGTGTTGGCATCCACAGCGGCAGGGTGCACTGTGGGGTGCTGGGACTCAGGAAGTGGCAGTTTGACGTCTGGTCCAATGATGTCACACTAGCCAATCAGATGGAGGCTGGGGGTCAAGCTGGGTATGTAGTTAGAGTAAACTTCAGAATGACTACAAACAAATCCAGAAACTGCCTCAAGTGTTTTTGAGTGCACATCATTTTTGTCTTGCTCTCGTTTTAGACGTATCCATATCACTAAAGCCACTCTGAATTACCTGAATGGAGACTATGATGTGGAGGCGGGAGCAGGCGGAGAAAGAAATGCCTACCTGAAGAAGCACAACATAGAAACCTACCTCATTGTGGGCTGCAGTCAGAAAAGGGTACGCTCCATCCCTGAAATCACACACGTCTTTTATTTAAAGCTGCATTCATTGATTTTTAGCCACTAGGGGGCAGAAGAAGTCCACAGCAGGCTGACAGACACACAGCACTGACATATTACCACAATTAACAAACACAGAGGAACATTATTATCCAATTGGAGATGAATGAAAGTTCAATATTCACATTAAAAAAAAAAAACAACTCAGTGCCTATCAGCACCTGAAAACTGTACTGCTGTACAGTAAATGCACTGAAAAATCAAAGCAGTGAGCTCTGAAAAGTCATTTGATTTGCACTTATGATGTAAGAAAACTGAAAAAAATGAATATTAACAACGAGTGGTAAACAGAATGGTAAATCATCAGTGATTCAAAAATAAAAGTAAAAATATCATTATTTAAATACCCAGTTTACAACAAATGTGCTTCACTATTATTGGACGTTTCCTGTTTATACAATGATCATAAAAATATCTACTTCTTTTTAAAAAAAATTGAATTGAATTTTTTGGTTAAAATCATTAACAACAGAAGCCCATGTGTATTAAAACAACACAATGTTCCATCGAGTGGGAACATCTACGTGTGGGTGGATTACTCTGAACAGACAGTCCATATTGCACATATCACTGTTTATGAAGTGGGATCCGGTCCAATGTGAACTGTGTGTTTGGGAGAGGAATGAGTTCATCTGTGCTTCACTGCAGGAGCTCCAGTTTGTTTATGACTGGACTGCTTTAATCAGCTGTCTTTGTCCTCCAGCAGGATCACAAGCTGTGACTATAGATAGCATGTCATGTGAAGTGATATCTTCCTCTCATTTCACCACTCATGCTGCGAGACAGAAGGATGATTGTACAGCCTAATCATTTTGGTTACTTTTTGTATTTTTTATTTTTGTGTGTGTGTGTGTGTGTGTGTGTGTGTGTTTTGAAAAAAAAAAAAACACTTCCTGGAGCCAGAATGCCCTTCAAATATCAGATCTTTCAGAAGAAAAGCAGTTACAGATGGTATCTCCGGAACTCCTGAAGCAGAACTGATTATTTTTCCTGCCCATAAATACACTAACAGTGTTAAAGTTGGTGGATGCTTTTATTGATGAGAAAATAAATGTCTGCACGAGATCTTCTTCTGGTCATGCCAACACACATAAAACAGCACTATGGTAATTTCTGCTTGTTTTACTGCTGTGTTGATGGTCATTTTGTTTCCCTGAGACAAGACATCAGCTGTGTCAGCTGTCATGTGACACCATTATGGCAACAAAGTTAAAACCGATCACTGTCGCCTGTGTCAGTGTTGGATAATGTGAAGTTTTATTTAGTTTTATACAGCATGTACTGTGCAGAAGTTGGGGAAGAGAACTGAAGATCAGCCGCTTGCATGCAAACACCAGAGCGTCACATTAAAATACAAAAATAGAGAACGGGGCAACGTAACTCCCCACAGAGATACAGTTAGCTATTGTACTGTTCATAATCTGTTTAATAATTGAATCACCAAAATCACTGACATGTTTCTTCTTAACTGTAGTGATATGCAGTCATGCATAGACTTTTGACGTCACTTGCCCAGATTTTTAGATATCCAGGAAAACACATTGACTTATTCAAATGTAAACGTTCAAAATCTCTAAGAGTCACAAATGAAATAGACAACCTAAAGAAACAAAAGCCTAATTTACCCTGAAAGATGAGGCTTTTATGTATTTTCTATCACATTATTCCAACTCATCAGTGAAGTTCTTACTCTGTGATACAGATACAGGTAATGTCAATGGTGGACAGAATTACAGCTTTAAAATCAGCCAACAAATCAGGTGATCCAATTTTAGTTCGTGGTGAAGCTTTAAGCTTATTTCATCTGAGTGGACACTTTAAATTGCTTTTTTTTATTATTATTAAGTCCTGGTTGTGAAAGTGTGAATCTCCAACCAGCCCTGAGACATAGTAAACCTGGCACTTTTCCTGTACTGTAGAGGTGAGGCAAGATATTGTTTTTGATTTCTCTCTCTCTCTCTCTCTCTCTCTCTCTGCCTCTCGCCATAAAATGATACCAGCTATAGCTCATTTAGCATCTAACTCATCAGCTAGCTATCTACTGTATGAATATATTTTCATGTGTTTGTTAACCGTACATCACCCCATAATTTTTTAATATTTACCCCATAATATCATCAAAACTTACTTCACTTTATGTAGTCAACAGGCTTAAATGTGTGGTCCAGGCCTCAATAGCCCTGCAGCAAACAGTGTGCTATGTGCATGTGATTGAGCAATAGCAGATATTCAAGTGTACTTGCATGAAATCTGGTTATTTTAGTCAAGATTATGCTAAAATATATTTTACCCAACTACATTAAAGTTACCTGTTAAGGGCCTAACCTTAAATGTTGTAAATTCTTGCTTTATTCACGTTAATTTCCATAAATTTCTGTTAGTTTTTAACTTGGAAAATTTCCTGTATTTTACAACCCAAGTATAACCACCAGGTATAAGGATATTGTGGCATCTAGTGTGTCACTAGTGTGTCTAGTCTTGTACGCAAAACGCACAAAAAACACGGAACTCCCTCTTTAGAGCCAGTGTTTGTCTGTTTTGGGCTACTCACACAGTAGCATCTGTGGATAGTAAGGCTAATTCTAAGATTACAAAAACACAACAATTCTTATGTTCAAGCAAAAACATAGTTATAAATATTGTATTACATTTCTGCTATGGTCTGTAAATAGCACCCTCTGTATCTCAAGTAAAAGGACAAAAATAAGTAATGATGACTGTCAAATAAATGTAGAGCTCTAAAAAGTGCAATATCCCAAATGTCATCCCGAAAGAAAAAACAAAATATAGTAAAGTAAACCAGACAGAAGGTTAGCAGGAAGACCCGTAGAAAAGGATTGTCAGCTGAACCTTTTGTCAAACTAAACACTAGAAACATGTTAATGAATAAACTTTAATATCCATCTTTGTGTCTTTATTTCTCACAGAAAGACGAAAAGGCCATGATAGCAAAAATGAACCGACAGAGGACCAACTCAGTCACCCACAACAGCGGCCACTGGACTGACCGCCCGTTCTACAACCATCTGGGTGGCAACCAGGTCTCCAAGGAGATGAAGAGGATGGTGAGGAAAACTCTTATTTGGAAATGCTTCGAGGAGCTGCTATGCTGCCTGTCAGTGTCATTAGAGAGACACAGCAAGGTGACTCTCCTGCCAGTGTCTCATCTCGGCTCTCATCTGGTGATGAAGCCAACGCGTTGTTAACACCCATAATCCTTTGTTCTGCCCTCCTGTTGAGGAGCGGCGATGGCCCTTCATGGCACACTCCACCTCTCACACCGCACCTCGGCTCTGAGAAGCTCTCACGAGTGCTGCCATAGGCGTGGGTGGGGGGGTGGGGGGGGGGGGGGGCAAAGACTGCCATCCCCTAAACATCTAAACATGAGAACATGAGCCTCTCCTGGGCTGAATTACATTATTTAGGTGATGTAACATATGAAGATTCATTGGTATTTATGTACTGTAGCTGTCTCTGCTCAGCTGACCCTGCAAACAGTGAATCACTCAGTGAATGGATGCACCCACACCTGACACACACACACACACACACACACACACACAATTGGTATTTTTATTTATTCTCGTGTCACCAGTCCTCCCACCTCGCTCAGTGAATCTATTACAGGGAAGAAAGTGAGGAAGCTTTTACATCACTTTTTTCATCAAAAATGTTCTCCCATCGTCACAAATTCTGAATCTGCGTGCATGATTTAATAGTCTTATCATCAGGGTTATCTCAGCTGTCTGGGCCTGACTACATATTTATAACTGATAGTCTGCGTTACATTCCAGCGGCATGGAGCTGAGTCTCAGCCTTTGGACTCAAAGTCAGGCCATTCCCACCAGTTTTACTCATTGTTTTCTTAAACTGTCTCTAATAAGTCCTGCAGTTCTGTGGAAACCAAACAGTGGAACTGGAGTTTCCCTTTAACGATCCGTGTCAGAAATAAAGCTGTAACATTTACAGCTTGGAAGTACAAATTGGTGAGATTAGCTGCTCGTTTCATGAGGGATGCACTCGTTATTTTTCATCAAGCCCTTATTGAACTCACCTCTTTTAAGTTGTGCGTGTCCAAATAACTGCTGCGTAATCTGCAGTCTGTGTGAAGCTGATACTACACCTACCATCAGCCAGGCACAGCTGTGCATACGTTACAAACTGTGCAAGTCCCGTTTGATAGTTGATGCATTTATTATATGTGACGAGGTCAGGGAAGTCATTTTGACAGATAACCTGAGCTTTAATGATAACAGCAGAGGGATACGTGATATAATATTTGTATGACAGTGACTGACTCATCATTCATGGCCTGTATTCTGAAGGTCAGGTTCATATTCTGCAGGTCTTTCTTTTTTTAACTGTGTGCATAGTTTTCACACAGTTCTTTTTTATTCATTTCGTTATTAGTTTGTATACACCTATCAGCCATAACATTACGATCACCTGCCAAATATTATGTGCTGTAGGTCCCCCCAAAACAGCCCTGACCCATCGAGGCACAGACTCCTTTAAACCTCTGGAGGTTTGCTGTAGTATCTGGCACCAAGTCCTGTAAGTTTTAAGGTGGTGGTTCCATGGATCGGACCAGTTTGTCCAGCACATCCCACAGATGTTCTCTTGGATTGATATCTGGGGACTAGAACCTTCGACTCGTTGCCGTGTTCCTTAAACCATTCCTGAACCATTTTCCCATTACCATCAGAGAGTATTATTTCCATAAAGGGTGTTCAACTAACATTCACCTGAATGGCAGGACCCAGGGGTGCCTCCGCTGGCTCGCCTATCAGAACCAGGAACTGGAGCTACAGAAGATCACCACACGGGCCAGCCTTTGCTCCCCATGTGCATCAATGAGCCTCGACCATGACCAGTTAAACACTTCTCCTCCCTTGAACCACTTTTGATGGTACTGACCACTGCAGAGCGGGAACGCCCCACAAGAGCTGCCGTCTTTGTCTAGCCGCCATAGTTTGGCCCCTGTCAGAGTCCCTCAAATCCTCAAGCTTGTCCATTTTTCTGCTTCCACCATCAACTCCGAGGACAAAACGTCCACTTGCTGCCTAACCTATTCCATTAAGTGACTAACGAGACAATCAGTGTTATTAACTTCACCTGTCAGTGGTCATGTTATGGCTGATCGGTGTATTCTTATGTGATATAACAGTCTGAGGGGAAAAAAAGCAAAAACCAAATGTGTGGTTAGCAAACATGAATCATTTCCACGTTTTCTTTTTCACAGTAAAAAGCAGCTAAAACTGCATGAGCATCAGCATGAAGAGAAAGTCCAGAAAGACGTTTATCTCCTGTCGTCCTGGATGAGTATATTCAATTACCGGTCCTGACATCATGTCAGCAGCTCCGTTGTTTTTCCTTAGTTTGCCTAATATCAGCGTGTCACCGCGGTGTCAGTGCGCTCTTTACGCCCTGACTCCCAGAGCTCTTTGAAAGTTTGCAGGAACATTAATGCTTCTGACATCAACTTTTATTTACCACAGTTGGGCCTTTCCTCATCCTCCTGCCCATCACTCTAACACTCCCCCTCTATCTCCGCGCTGCTCATTAATCACTCCGGCAAAGCTCTGAAGATAAAGCAAGTTGTAGAGAGCGAGGAGTGAAAGACGCACAGAGGGCATGGGAGAGAATCTTTGTGGAAATGGGAGGCAGGGGGGTGCCATGGATGGATATCCTCTCTTGTTATCCAGACACAGATGGAGCTGAGCAGTGGACTGTGAATGACTTATGAGGCGTCCAGAAGTTTACATATGTGCTTTGCTTTACTTCTCTTTATTCTGCTGCTCTCATGTGTTGAGAGGAAAGAGTGGAAGCAGCAGGAGTGCAGCTATTTTAGTTTTTACATGGCAGCTCTCGAAAATTGGATAATCCGTTTTGAAGAAAAATGCCAAATATTTGATATTTGATGGTTCCAGCCTCTCAGTTGTGAGAATTAGAGGATCATTATATGTTCAGACTGTTCAGACATTTTAAGACACTTACTTTGGACTCTAACAGACACTTTTACAGAAAAAATGATTCATTGATCAGTCACTAACAGAAATAATCACCAGTCTCTGCATGTAGAGGCCAGCTGTTTTCCATGTGCTCCTGCTGCATTGACAGTGATGTGTTTATCCAAAAGAGGGAGCTAGAGAGACGCATTAGATCACTGCACTGTCATACAGTCAGACGTGGACATGGATGCTTTACTGAGGGAGCTCAGGTTCAGGAGCGCAAGGTGTAAAGGCAGGAAGTAAAATGACAAGATATTATATGCAGAAGGAAGAAGAACATCTCAAACTCAACTCAACTCAAATTTCTGCATCAGATAAAATATATTGATATGTAATGATACTGTTAAGGAATATAAAGAAATTTCAGAATAAAATCGAAGCTTAGTGGTATCACATAATAGTCATAAAAATGACTACGCAGATTATTACACAGACTCATCTTTCCTTCAGGCAGTGAGAATAATGTGCTTAAATACACACTCTCCTGTGCTCTTCCAAAAAAAGGTCAAAGGTCAGACTCATCCTGTTTGTCTGGGTTCAGCACTGTAACCTCCGCTCTCCATCTCTTCTTGCATCACTCGTTTCGTGCATTTATCAGGTCTAGAAAATTGTGCAGAAACTTAAACTTTTTTTTAATAATTGGCTGTTGGCCACACGCTGTGCAGAGCTGAGAATGGGTGATAAGAATAGAGCGGTGCCAATCTTCAGCTCAGTTTGACACACAAAAATTCATTTTCAGCTGAAACCTGCTTGACTTTTATTTCCTGCTCACTTATTTCCAGCCACAGGGGATCTTTTCCTTTATCCCACTCTTTATTTGGTTTTCTATGGCTCAGACGAGCTGTTACATCATCAGGACTGTAAGTTTAACTTTTTTTTGTTATTTTATAAATTACAGAGCCAACACTTGGATAGTTATGAAACTGAACAAACTGCTGTTCACTGAGATGGATGATTGGTGGGCCAAATTCAGCTTTTAGTTTGAAGAATTGACTATGTAGGACATTAAAATGATTTGTTATAGTGCCATAAAAACAACAACCAAATGTTGTTGGATAAATCATGTTCATTTGTCATTAAATAAAATGAATGTGTGTAGATTAATAATTCATGTGTAAGCCTAAAATCTTAGGTCTTAGGTCTTAAGTTTATCAGCTGAATTAATATTACTTCATTTTTCAGCAGATGAGTTAGGCAGATCGATTTTAAGCTTAGCAACAGTTAACAATTTTCAGTTTCAGTTTTATTTAATATGCCTAATATGATTTAACATTTATTCGTTTCACTAAAATATCTGCAAAGCAATTCAAATTAAAATGCCGCTCACACGTTTTTAACTCTCTGCTTTCAAACTTTGGTAGCTGCGAAAAGTATAGAAAACAAAACAGCTAAATTAGAGCCAGTGTTGGGTTTGTCCGTTCTAGGCTACTGTAGAAACACGGCGCACTCTATGGCAGAGACTCATGTCGTCTGTAGATGTAAAAGGCTTATTCCAAGGTAACAACATCACAATTCTTATTTTCATGATCAGACACAAAACAAAGTTATAAATATTATATTCCATTTTTGCCATATTAGTAGATGAATAAAAAGAAATCTGACATACTGGACCTTTAATTTCTAACAATATAAAGCAGCAATTCTCATATTTGAGACACTGGAACCAGCAAATGTCTTGGCTGCCATTCCCTTGAGATTTCTAAACCTTTCTAAGCCACTTGTGTTGATGTGGTGAAGTAAAAAAGTTGTCTCGTTCTGGTTCCAAACAGGTGAATAATAAAGTTCCCCGGTCAGACTGATGGAACTAACTGTCTTTTTTTGTTTTGTTGTCTCTTTTCTGTCTCACAGGGATTTGAAGACCCCAAAGACAAGTGAGTAACGACTGTATCTCAACATTACTGTGTCTTCTTCTCTCGTCCTGCTGTCTGTCGTTCCTTTTCAGCCTGTTCCTACTTCCTCTCACTGCACGCAGAGATCTTGAAGAAACTGAATCAACACTTTGAAATCAATAAGAAACATGAGAGAAAATGTAATCTAAATGACTGGTGGAGGGTCCATGAGAAGAAATGCATTTGAAGTCACTGTGGACTTGAAAGTATGACTCACTGAATCAGGTTTCTTGTCATATATCAGATTACACCGATGGTGGAAGTTCAGCGGGTTTGCTGCGAGCTCACTCTGTGAACTGACAGACGGCTAATGCTACGAAAAAAGCATTAGTGGAAAGCACATTAACATCAGTGGTCATTAAATATTTTGAAGAGATGTAAACACCCAATTTGCTTACAAGCACAAACAAAAGCATTAAATAACCGTGCACCTGGTTACTGAGCACCCAGAGGACACTATAAGAGCTGTACTGTACAGAAAGTACCTCCAGTTTGTTGGTTACTGCTTCAGCACACATTTTACTGAAAATAGTGTTGCAAAGTAGGTTAAACCCTTCCAGAAGGTGGTCTGCAGCTCATCAGATATACATCAATGCACCAAACACTCCAGGGGTGGACAAAATAATACAAACGTTTGATGAAAAAACCTTAAATCAATACTGTGGAGCTCGCCCACCCCAACAACTCCTAAAGCCGGCCTTATTTTCTCAATAAGTTCTCAATTTTGATTCAATTTTCTGCCAAATTTTCAACATTTTTCCATATTCCACATGAAAGATTTCTATCTGTGCTGGTTGGTCTGTGCTCCTCTCTCTCTGGGTCGAAGTGGGAGCTGCTCAGTTGGACAGACTTGAAGCTAGTGATAGCAATATTTGATTCAAATCAGATCAAACCTGAATAAATCACAACCAGAAGGGCCCAATGCAGCTGACTGGCTGGGTTTGTGTATGGTTAAACCTTAATATGTGTGAAACAGAAGGACGCTTTCTCTTTTTATTTTGTCCCTTTTCTTATAATACTATTTAGTTTTCAGGGGCTTTAAAACAAATCTTCAGCAGTATGTATTCATTCGTTTAAAGCTGAGATGACTGTCTTGGTGCAGTGTCCCTCGTGTTTTTTGCAGAAGGCCTAGATCATCATAGAGTCATACAGTTGATTTCATCTGTTTTCTTGAGATCTCGTTATTCGTATCGATATATTTAGATCTGCAATTACAACATTCTCCTGCTTCTCTGACTTTGCTACAACACATGATGTTTGCATGACTTTATAGTAGACTATCCTTTGGATCCCTTCAGATCTCAAATTATTATGTTGTTGTCTGGAGAAAACAAAGTTTAGTTATCTTGAGATCTTGAAAAAATGATCCCGTTCTACCAGGGTGATGTTTGTTATTTCGACATAAATGAATACATCAGCATAAATACTTTGATTACTCCAGGAAAAACGAGCTAAATGAACTCATTATCACGAGAAAACAGAAGACATAAAATGCAGCTATTGTGGGTATGCGCCGCGTCCAAAGTTATAATTTAGCCTCTTGGAAACAATTGAAGTCATATCATGTTGCTATGGAAACCCAGATATGACAGTCATGATTGCCAGGCAGGTTCAGCTCCTGCTAAATGTGATTTGACTTGATATGACCAGCCTGTAATTGTGATGAAGCCTTTTTTCATTTTGTCCATATTCAGACATGACCTTGTGTCAGTCTGCCTCTGTCAGGTAGAGATGATCATAAAGTGCTGCAGTGACTCATCTCATCCAGAATATAAAAAGCGACAGAGAAGGGGGGGGGGGGCAGTCAGTGATCAAAAAAGCTGCAGTCATATATAAAGAAGTCGTCCTCTTCCCCTCACAAACTCTTCTGTATCTGTGAGTTTGTTCTGACATCACAGTGAGCCGGAGCGGCCGCGTTGACAGCCTCTGCTCCGGGCTGCAGCACAGATCCTACTTATGCAGACAGTTTTTGGAGCCGAGAGGAAGTACACACTGCGTTTTCATCATGCCCCACTAGAAAGCATCACTAGATACAATATCACAGCTTAGTTTGGAAATCTGTCTGAACAACTGGTGCAGTCAGGGGTTCGATGCTGTCAGCGGCATATTTTAGTCCTTTTATGAGGAGTGAGGGATTTGAGTGACTCAGAATATCATCTCTGACCAAATCATGAGCCAGAGATGACTTAAAGTGCTACAGAAAGGCTGCTTTGCCAGTATATTGAGGCCTTTATGGTCAAAGATAAAGACATTAGATAGTGCTACCTCCTTAGCTTGGAGGATAAAATCCCAACTGTGAACAGCTTGTTACAGCAGATGTGGAAGTGTAAGAGTCTGTATTGCTGATAGAACCCATTACTGTACTTTGGGGGTCTTGTCTTTTAAACTATTGCCAGTTTTTCTCTTTATTTTGGACTAAACTGAAAATGATTTAGTTGTTGTCATCACAAGATCCTTGTTTACTATGAATTTACTGTCCTTAAATACAATGTTGATATATATAATACAATTTATGTTATGGTATCATACCTGTTGTGTTGTAGCCTGTCACATTATGTAGAATGTATTTGTAGAGTTCTTATACGACCATAAAATCTTTCAAAATCTTTTTTGTTTGTAGATCAATTAGATCAGTGTGATAAATCAGTGTAGTCTATATGTTGCTTTCAGCAATGACCTGGTAAAATATTTTAAAATTACACAGATTACTGTTTCTCCCTCATTGAAAAACTGTAAAACAAAACAAGTCAAGTGTACATTACCTATTCAGCAGTTAGCGACTAGCAGGTGAACATAGTGGCACAGTGAGCTGCTTCCATTAGCCCAGCAGCTAAAAACACAGCTACAAATCAGTGATGATGTTTCCTTCTGACTGCTGGATGTGCAAATAAGCAACCGTTTGCTTACAAGCTTGCAACTTGTTTCCGCTGCCCCCAAGTGGCCAAAAGAATCTGTCATTGCAGGTTAAACTGCTGGACACAGGCTCTCATCGTCTTCACTGTGAAGTCTCAGTGTACGCATGTCGTAGGCTTTAAGTTTCCACAGTGTTGGACCGTGATTGACCGAGCACAGAGGAACTTTCCTCCTTCAGTAGATGAATGCGAAAAACGAACTTAGTCTTAGTTTGAATGACACACGCCATTCTGCGCTGGGAACAATTAGCAATACATCAACAGCCATCCGGCATAAATCCAGCTCTCGTTACACTGCGTACACTTTCTCTGTGCTCGTTGCATTCATCAGACATCGTTCATCGAGGACATGAAGGTTTTGAGATTTTACCAGCGTAGTCACTGTGATCACAGTAACATGACATCCTCATCAGCTGCTTAGTGCTCGTCAATAAGGCCTTTGAATTTCAATCAGTGTAAGTGACACTTTGCAGATTCTGTGATTAGTCCAAGACAAACCGGCTCATCAGAGTCTTTTGGGGTTGTCGGGCGTGACTGTGTTTTTAGGTCAATTGCTTCTTTTCACTTTGCATGTGATTAGCTAAATGATACTGCACCTCAGGGTGGGTTGCCAGCGTGACCTTACAACAATTAAAGATGATTTGCAGCGGTTTCTACCTTGTGCAAAGGGAATAGGCTCCTTTTTTTGAGAGGACTCTGAGTAGATCAAGCTGCAGTAGCATCTGAAGAGCCTTTTTGACTCATCCTGAGATGTAAATGTCACCTGGTCTTGTGTTCTTCAGGCATTTCATTTTCAGAAACACGCAGGAGAATCTAAACCCAGAGGACGAGGTGGATGAGTTCCTGGGCCGGGCCATCGACGCGCGTAGCATCGACCGGCTGCGCTCCGAACATGTCAAAAAGTTCCTGCTCACCTTCAGAGAGCCTGACCTGGAGAAAAAGGTGAAGACGTACACACACACACATACGCGGTGACACACACTGCCAATATAGGAGCAAATAATTGGCCGTGACAAGCAATCTTCCCTGCTCAAAAAGCTCTCTCCTGCTCGCTGTTTTTGTCCCTTGAGAAAGACAGTCAAAGCCAAGTCTAACAGGGAAAAGAGAAGAACTGCGTTTTTAAAGAGAACTACTAAAGGAGAGAGGAAGGAAACTGCTTCAGACAGTGAACGACAGGCCGAGAAAAAAGGTTAGAGCTAGGGTCGTCACAAAAAGAGTTTTGGGGAGTCATGTTTTCAAGTTTCAAACTCGTGAAGAGATTGGAACAAGTGAAGACTTGGAGCAAATTTAAAACTTTTGAATTGGTCCAAGTACAGTAACAAGACTGTTCTGTGACAATATATTCATTTGCTTGGTTGTCTTTAGATGGTTCATTGGGGTTTTAGAGCGTTTGTAGTTTGTCCGATAACACAAAACTAAAGGAACTACAGATACACGACGTTTTACTGGACAGAATCTGCAGCCAACAGACCTTTTTCAGCCATATTGACATGAAATAGTATGTAAACACAGGTGTTACCAGTGATATTAATGAAGGTTCAGTTCCATTCAGGTCAAACAGAGTCAGGGAGCTACTGTGCTGCATGTTGGTTCATAGTAAGGGTCTGAACCTTAACATGGCTGCCTTAACATTAACCAAAAGTCCTCATCAAGGTCACAAATAAATAGTTCAGCTGAAATAGTTTACAGAATATGTCAAATATCATTCATTAAACCAGCATCAGCCAGGCTTTGGTCTTTAAGAGCAGATTGTTAGTAAAGTCTTTCAGGTCTACTGACCATTAGCTTAGTCTTGTCTGTTGTTTTGGGATGTACCACCTCAAAACTTGAGGCTTGATGAGTTTTTGCTGTGAGTGTTATGGCCACCGTTTGGGGAAAAATGTTTTGAGAAGAAGGAGGAAGCATTTGCACTTTATTTTATTCAAAGTATGAAGAAGAATAGAGTTTAAACATGCAGGAGAAATCACAGCAGTCACTGTCAAGTGTACAGTCCAAATTTCTGGCACTTGTGTCTAACTGGGATGGGATCTGTACGTGTGCAGGTAGTTTCAGAGCTTTCAGAGGGAGGTGAAAGACAGGAGGCGAGGTTAAAAAACGGTTTCATTCTCTCCTTCTCGTCTTCTCCCTCCTTCAGTACTCCAAACAGGTGGACTCCAGGTTCGGGGCTTACGTGGCCTGCGCCTCTCTCGTCTTTCTCTTCATCTGCTTCATCCAGATCGTCATCGTTCCACCGTGAGTCAACACTTTGAAATACTCCAGAGGAGACTCTGCTGAAATATGCTCCCATTACCAGCTCCAGTTTTTCTAATTAAAAAGGGCTGACAGTAATTTGGCTCCTCACAGATACTCTGTCATAACTGTCGCTTTGCCAACAGCAGGCCTAACAGAGACAGATGCTGAAATCACCCATGTGTCCCCTTTGCTGCTAACGCTAGCATCCACTATCCTAAGTGATATGCATTATCTCAGTGAGAAAATGACAAGTTGTTCCAGCTCCATTTAAAAGTGGAATGATGAATAGCAGGGATGGGTACGATTTACATGAAATACAGAAAATATTTGAGGAAGAGGGACTCTCTCTCTTTGAGTAGGCTGCGTGACTGAAGGCAGGAAATGGTTTTAACGTGCAGCATACATAACACTTTGTAAAGAGTTTACACTGTACAGCAAAGATTTACTGCTGCTTTGGACACCAGTGATCACCCTTTAGTCGTCCTGGTGCCCTTCAAGGTCACAACAGTTTCTCCTTCGTCACTGATCCTCGAGCATCCGTGTCATCCGCTCCTGTGAGTCAGATAATCATGCAGGGTGAGGCGTGACAATGATTCCTCAGTGGAGGAAGTTCAGTCAAAGTTGAAACAGGGAACTCATCCATGAACCTCGATGGACAGTTTGGGTTATGAATTTACATTCATGCTTGTTTTCTTCTCTAATAATGAAGATTTCTCTGAACAGCTCACCACTTGGACGCAGTCACGCAAATTGATATGACACAGGACTTTATTTACAACCTGGCAATCCACTGTCCTTAATACTGTCTTCTAACGGGTTAATTAAGCATATTTATTAGGGTTGATACAGATAATGTCCTTTTTACACGTCATCACTGGAGCAAAATGTGTCAATATCCATCAAATCAAATATCCAACAAAACATATCAGCTTCTATTTAAAAATAAATGAAGAAGTTCTGTTAATAGTCTGCAATTTATTCAATGGCTTTCGGAACTGCCTAGAAAGGATCAAGTGCTGATCAACCACAGTTAAGTTACTCATCACATGAGCACAGTCATCTCTATCTATGTATAATAAGATCACATATAATTAGCTATAATAAGAGCTTTGAATTTAAGTGATTGATCTTTAAGATATTGCGCTGCCATGCTGTGATGATGATGATGACAAGAATAACCTGCGTGCCATTATCTTTATTAAAGTGAGATAGACCTCATGCATGAATAATACATTAGTGAAAGGCTAATTTTACACATGATCCATGATGAAGATACAGAAATGTTGTCAATATTTTAGACATACTTCAACATCCTTCTTCTTAAAGTGCTACAACTTCTGTTAGACTAATCTTAATAGAAGCGTTGCAAACCTTCAGTGTCTAGCTTTAATCTTTCTTGTCCTCGCTGTGTATGTTGCCACTTCTTCTGTCTGTGGCCTCACAACCACAATTAGAGAAGTGAAATATAAAAAGAGAAGTCGTTTTCGTGGCACAAAAAGCTGAATAGGAGTTCTAAGAGAGAATATCAAATCAGGATCAGTGTAATTACAGCTGAGCAGCAGGCAGATTCAAAAGGCTCTGTCAGATTTAGTCTCGAGGCGAGTCCTCCTCTCTTCGTTCACACTGTTCTCCCTGCCCGCCTCTCAGTATTGATCGTCTTAACCCCGTTTATTAACCTTTCTCCTCCATCCTTTCATCGCTCCACTCCCCTCTCGTCCTTATTGCCCGTCTTTACCTCTCAGCCACCCTCAGAGTCCGTCCTTCCCGTCTCCTCGTCGCCTCCTCGCCCTTCACTGTTTAATCAGTTTTCCTTAATCTTCTCCACTGTATTCACGCCGTCCTCTCCTCTGTTTACCGCAGC
Organism: Nibea coibor; assembly: GCA_023373845.1. Lineage (NCBI taxonomy): Eukaryota > Metazoa > Chordata > Actinopteri > Sciaenidae > Nibea > Nibea coibor. The sequence goes on from CM041724.1 coordinate 4,034,502, forward strand.
CTCCTCTCGTTATTACCCCTTTCTGTCATGCCCACACATAATGCCTCCTTTTAGATTATTTACATCGACGCAAGGTCAGAGGCGACGAAGAGAAGCAGATGCTGCTTCCTGCAGTATTACCTGCGAAACCACGACACAGACAGAAACAAACAAACAGCAAGCCATAAACCACGCATCCTCTGTACATAATGAGATCCTCTGTGTCTGTGTCTGCAGCTCCAGCCTGATGATGGGCTTCTTCATCACCGGTCTCATTATACTGATGGCTGTCATGTTTGTCTCAACCGTCTACTGCTGTTACGGGGTGAGTTGTCGCTGCATGCGATAAATGAAATGAAGTCGACGCCTTGTGCTTCTCTCTCTTTTTTTTTTTTTCTCTTTTTTTGAGTGATAAGATGTAAGATGGTGTCGAGCTCAGGACTGGTTCTTGATGTGAGACTGCAGTCTCGGATCTGCTCAGTCTTTTATCAGGCTGTGGTCTGATGCTGTACTTGCTTTTGATGATGTAGAAACTTTAACATAATCTGTTCTTGACCTCAAAGAAAAGTCTTTCAGAGTTTTGCACTAAAAATACGACGTGCAGACGTCAACATTTGTCCACACATGATAGATTATAGAGTGTTTGTCTCAGTCGGGCATGTTATTTCAGTAGAGATGTGCGAATCATTCAAAACAACTCTTCGCCGACTCAGGAGTCACGACGAGTACTCCTCTCCACTGACTCGCCTTTCTTACCTGCTACTGGACTAGTGCGAACTGAAGACGAGGCGAGGCCATGCGTCACTCACACTACTGTGCAACCCTTACGTTAACTGTGAACGTGTTCACACTGTAATCAGGTTAATTACTGCGTTAACTTTCTCTGCTGTGAAAAAAAAACTCTGTTCCTAGTAGTGGTCAAGCTGTGTAATTACATCTTCTTTGTCCAACACGGCTCCAAAAGCAGTTTCCTGAATACATTTTTTTTTTGGCCAGCCACAAACCCGTTGCAGTATTAGAATTTGATCACTGCGGACCAATAACATTTGGATATTTTCGAAGAGTGTCAGGATTAGCAGAGAGCTGCACTGGAAGTCAGCCAGTCTCTGGTGTGCATGCTGCATGGGTGTGGGGTCTATTGGAGGATTCAGCGAGCTCTGAGTGACCGACTCTCTCTCTTTAGCGAGTGACTCATCCAAACTCAACTTAAACCTCCCTTCTCCACTTTTCACACCAGCTGCTGTCACATCAGCTCAGAGAATATTTGTTCAAGACATGTTGGAGACTTTTCTTTTCTATTTTGGTGCGACCCGTCTGACTCGCAGGTCAGAGTGTACCTTCAGTGATCACTTTGTCTCACTCTCTCAGTCTGATATTTATTTATGACACAGTGGGATCGCAGCATCACGTCTTTTTGGGGGGGGCAGTGTGGAGAAATATGGATTGGTTAAGGTTAATTTAAGCATATATTTATATATTTATATTGTCCTTCACAGGATGAATTAAGAAACAATTTATTGGGTAAAATGTTGTGTATTTCAGGGAGTTTTGCCTCTGTCTGCTTGGTTTTTATGTTTCGCTTCATTCATAGACTTTAGGAAAGTCTCGGTCATGTAACACATTAAAGTTCAGATTTTTAACTGGATTTGAAAATTCAACCCTTTTTATAGAAACAGCACTGAACATGTGGAAGGCCTCCACCCACTTTTGTTGTGTTTGTCTGTGTGTGTGTGTGTGTGTGTGTGTGTGTGTGTGCAGCCCTCACTTCAAGATACCAGAGCTGGCAGAGCTCCTCTCCCTAAAGAGGCTTTTTTCCCCCCTCTCCATCCATTTCCTGCTCTCAGCGCCCGCTGACAGGTCATGAGAACAGGTCATGACAGAGAGAGATTTTTGGAGATGTTGTTGATGGTTGTCACTGATGAGTAATGGTTCTGTTTTGGTGGGGGAAAAAAAATCTCCGTCAGTGGTACCAACGTTAAAAGAGGATTTGCGTTGTGTATGTAAAGATGAATTTATCTTGTGGCTGCAGATGTAAATTAGCAGAATAGGATGAAATAAATCCAATAGATATTTTGAACTCTTGCTTTTCTGTCTCACTCTCTGCATCCATCACTCACTCTTTGGGCTCCAGCTCTTCCCAGTCCCCCTGCAGACTCTTTCTAAAAGGATAGTCCAGTCCAGACTGAACAGCACCCTGGTGGGAGTCTTCACCATCATCATCGTCTTTCTTTCTGCTTTCATCAATATAGTAAGTTCTCACTTAGCACACGTTTAGACGTTTGGATTTTTCGGATCCTCCTCTGACGTTCCTCCTCGACCTCGTTCAGTTCACCTGCAGCGGCCACGACCTGAGGAGCTGCATCATGGTGAAGCTCAACATCAGTCTGGAGAGTGTGACCATCTGCCACGCCCGTCTCCTCAACTACAGCCTGGACACGGAACACAACCCCTGTGGAGAGGACGCTCTGATCTGCAGCTTCCCTGAGGTATGCCTCGCCTAGGTGTGCTATGTGTGCCTGATTTCTGATTCCAAATATCGGCACTACAACAACACACTTTATTCTATGTTTCTTTCAACGATAAGCGCATTTAGAGTGGCCGGGAACATATGCTGGGAAGAGCAAATGAGGCCAAACAGATTTACTGCACTTGGTGGAAACTGAGGCTTTTGAAAAAGTCCGGCTCAGACGAGCAGCACATTTTTTTCTGGAGCTGTGAAGTTAATTAATTGAAAGCATTTCTGCAGGGAAAATCAGCTTCATATCTTTGTGACAGGGTTGATCGCAAGATTGAAGCAGCCTCAGTCACCGAAGAAGACTTAGCGTCAAACTTTAACGCACATCCCTTTATCTAATCATAGCTGTCTTTCTGCTGCGTCCAGAGGTGTAATCAAATCGGCCTGCGTGTCATTGTGACAAATTACGCTGCATATTCTGCCAGTCAAGCAGTCTAATTCATGGCAGACTGTTTTTTCTCCTTCTGTCCGAACGTGAGGAGAGAAACAACAAGTCACACCTCAAGTACCTTGTTGCTTTCAGAACAATACATCACTTCAGTAAAAAGAACAAAAGTGTTCAACCTGTTCTCGTGAAGCGCTCGTAATTGCACACCCTATGATTAAGATTAAGGGATATCACTCTGAGCGGTGGCAGAACAAATGGATGCTAAGTGAGTGTAATTGCAGGTTTAAGTGTTAACATTGAGTTTGCACAGTAATGCATAAATCAACAGTTAAGTGGTCCAAATTGTGGGTTTATCGGGTCTTTTATAAAACCTCCTGGATGTGACTCATTCAGTCAGAACGCTGTGTTACAGAGTATAAAGCTTGATGATCAAACATAAAAACAAATGTCCCTGTCCTAACGCCCTCTCCCTCAGTACTTCTCGTGCTGCGTGCTGCTCAGCCTGCTGGCCAGCTCCGTCTTCCTGCAGATCAGCAGCATCGGGAAGCTCTTCCTCATGCTCTTCATCGAGCTGCTCTACCTCCTCATCCTGGAGGTGCCCAAAGTCAGCCTCTTCGACAACCAGGACCTGCTGGTGATGGCTAACGCCGTCAACCTTGGGTGAGTCACTTCAACGCTGACGCGTATGTGTGTTGTTAAATCATAAACCAGATGTTCGAAGTTGCTGATTGGCTGTTCTGATTGGCTGTTCTCTGTCCACCCCACCCCCCCTCACAGCGAGCACATGAATGGAACAAGGTGAGACTGACTGCGACTTATATCACCACATCTTTAAACCCACAGAGCTCCATGTTACAGCTGTATGTTTGATGAGTTGGTAGTTTGGTGCTCGGCATAAAGCATTTTGAAGACCTAACATCTGTGTGTGTTGACTCCCAGCTGTGTGGTGGACTCCAAGGTTCCTCTGACAATCATGACGCCGGTGGTCATCACCGTCTTCGTTCTCGCCCTCTACCTTCACGCGCAGCAGGTGGAGTCCACGGCCAGGCTGGACTTCCTCTGGAAGCTGCAGGTGTGTGTGAAGTGTAACCATAAAAAGAGTTTGAGTTTTTTAGTATATCCTCTGGGTACCTTAAATGTCTGTACTACATTTTGCATCAACGCCTCTTCGAAGATATTTCACTGGATAAATGCCTAGAGACGCTATATGAAAAGTCTGCAGATCACCAAAGTTATTCAGGTTTGTCATCTGGGGACCATGAACATCTGGAACACATTTCATGGCATCCTGTAGTAGTTCAGCAGTTCACCATCTCTTTTAAGTCAATTTTAAGTATCTGCAATTGAAACCCTTTTATTATCTACACATAAGCAATGAACCACCACTATCACATCTTGAAAACCTCGCACTTCTACACCTAAACGGGAGGTGTCAGATTTCTTTATTCTATACAGCTCTGATGTCATAAGATAGAGCCCATCCTCGACAGGCTACAGGCATGGAGACTGGATATTCAAGAAAACATCCACGATGCTTACTGGGAAAACGCATGTTTGTTTTAAAGCCCCAAAACAATCCATCAATACAAATGGTTAATGAGCACATACCGTATTACCGCGGTTAAGATAAATGGTTTGTGCCCTGATGTCCCAGACACCTGTATTAAGTGCTTGGAAGGAAAAGGTACTCTGTACCACTATGTATGGAACTGTGTAATTTCTGTATTGAACCCCTCCACAGGCCACAGAAGAGAAGGAGGAGATGGAGGAGCTGCAGGCCTACAACCGCCGTCTACTCCACAACATCCTGCCCAAAGACGTGGCCGCCCACTTCCTGCAGCGGGAAAGGCGTAACGATGAGCTCTACTACCAGTCGTGCGAGTGCGTGGCGGTCATGTTCGCCTCCATCAGCAACTTCTCTGAGTTCTACGTAGAGCTGGAGGGCAACAACGAGGGAGTGGAGTGTCTGCGGCTGCTCAACGAGATCATTGCTGACTTTGATGAGGTGAGATGCGAACACGTCCAGCTGGAAGCAGTGTCTGCAGGTGTGAGGGTGGAGGTCAATCTGTGGTTTCTACTGTGGATCTACTGATGTGAGTGGTGCTTTATTAGACTTCACAGTAACACTGTCTATGAAGACCACATCTATAGTGTGTTATGAGGGCATTCATAATATTTTATGACTACACTCATGAACTATACACACACCTCAACAGTCAACTGTACAAAGCAGTACTGCCATTCAGTGTTACGACTTACGAAGATTGTTAAGATTTTATTACCACAATCGCGATGCTAACTTTGGTTAGCATGTTAATGGTAATTCCCATTTTAAGTTAGCATACGGAGCATACATATTAAAGGCTAGTTATTAAAGTCCCATGCTGGATGAACTATTCCTGACTGATGCAAGTGAAGCCAAAATAATAATAATAAAAAAGATTAATAACCATTTAAATAAAGATTTTTACCCCTCTCCTACTAAAATCACTGAATTACAGTAAGCACAGCTTGGCCAAGAAGACACAAACAAACAAACATGGCTACCGACTGAAAACAGGCTGCATGCTAACGGAGACCTACAGGCAACTGACCTCCACTACCTCACTTGGTGCGCAAACTGAAATAGGACATTTCTTTAATATGTCTACTTTTTTTTTTTACCTTAATTTAACTGGGAAATGTCCCATTGAGATTAAAAACCTCTTTTTATAGGAGTCCTGGCAATTACTAAACTTTAACTGATGACGGAGAGAAGGTGGATTTCACGGAGTCTAAATGAAAATCGCCCTGTGATCCCCTAGCTACACGTGACATTGGACACCTGAAGGACAGTGGCATCCTTCGCCCAACTTAAAACCTGACACCATAATACTTGTCAATCACAAGTCTTGGCCCTTCAGTGTAAAGCTTGTTGACTTCCTTTAATACAAAGTGCAGTTTTGGGAAGACAATGCATCCCAGAGGTGACCGTGGGCCTCCCTGTGTCTGAAGCTATTAATATGTGGGGATTAGGATGCATCATGGCATTCGTGTACTTTGCTATCAATCTGTGTACAGTTGGATGACAGCTATGATGCACCCGCTGGATCATCTAGAAGACCATGTGCCCAGTGCTGGAGCACACACAACACTATTTCAGCAAGGAGGAGGGCCCCAGCAGACCAGGGTGGAGATTGAAGTCACCAGAAGAATTAAAGAAGGCAATAGGTGTTACCCCAGAGTTTTAGTTTTTCCAACATGGCCAAAAATTTAGAGGTGTAGTCGTGAAATGCTGAGTGAATGAGTACAAAGATAGGCTGGCATCCGAAGCCTCCTAAAGGCATGTCTAGATCTGGATGCTGAAATCACTCACTTCCAGAAAATCTTGAAAGCACCCCTTTATTTTAATGGTTCACCCAATAGATCCCACCTCAGAGTTCTGAGACAAAAGATGGAGTCTCCGATTCCAGTTACTGTATAAAGAGTCAGACCCTGGAGCTCTCAAGACTGACGTAAAGACAGAGCCATCTTCTGCCAGTCTCTGTGAAACAGATCAATTAACTGAGAGTTCTAGTCGACTCAAGAAGACATTGAGAGTGACAGTGAAAAATCTTCAGACGTTGAGAGCTGCATTGGCAGAGATTCACTCTGTTCCAGTGGTAACAATGCGATATTGTGACCTCCAGTGATGAAGATGGTACAGATATAGAGCTGGCCTCCAGTGGCTCCTGTGATGGAGACTGGTTTCATTGAAGCAGATTTGCTCTGTGACAGTTCCAGTGATGGAAGTGATGGATCATCAGCAGACTTTCGTGAAGGAATATGAGACACTATTGGTCCCACTACAGAAAAGCCTGTTAGTAACACTGATACTAACACTCTGCTGCGGGCTCAACTGATTGAGTTGCAGCCTCCATTAGATGTGATGATGTGGATGGTGTCAATAAAATCATGTATTTGTTTCAGAGGACCTGCAAATTCTTCTGTAGAGTGAAGGTTAGAGTGGTTTCCATCTTTAAACGTCAAAAGAACTAATCCACATATCCAAACGCGCACACAGACTTTGAACCGGAGAGTTGCTCTGCTGCCGTGATCCTGCTCAACACATCACACCATCAATAGAAGTAAAAATCTCATTCCTGTAAACTGTGTTAAAACAGTAAAATGAAATATTTAAACCTTTATTGTCTTTAAGATTTTGTAAATGAGAATATGTGAATTATATCAGAATCAATTACACTTCAAACTGTATTTCTTTAAACATCTTTAAAACGCTTGTGTGCGCCTAATTTATATTTTAACAATTCAACTGAAAATAGTAATGTTGACATTCAGTCATTTATGTGTAATATTCATCCAATGCAATATGTTAGTGACACAGCAAGAATACATTCAAACAAGTTCAAGTCAAATTAGAGGTAAACAAGTTAGACTTAAAGACATAAAGACCATTGATCCCTCCACAAAAATCACACCTTGTAACTGTTCGACAGAAGTCTCCTAAAATACTTGGAATACTTGCGTAAAATGTTAGTTTAGTTGTTTATTTAAAATATAAAGCTTACTTAAAAACTTTTAATACAGACAGTACACAGCCCTGAGGTGCATGTCAGTTTGAGAAAAGTGCAGCATGTGACTAGTGAAATTTCTGTCTGTGCGTTCCTACTATACATTTGAATAATAATAATAGTATAATAATTACAACAATAGTAATATGGAACGAATACTCCTAATCAGGTGGTCAGAGGGTAGAAGCTGCTCTGGTGTAGCTGGAGACTTCTTCATGTTTGCAGGGAGAACAGCCAGTTATGTTTACCTGTAAATCATGATAGCACAAATATAAATTCAGGAGAGGTCTAGTCATTGAATTTATATAATGCTTCACTACTTACTCTTGCTGGATTAAAACATATATTTTAAAAAAAGATCAGCTACAGGCTGAAAAAGCCATTTTGTTTCAATTTCATTCTAAACAAAAAAATGAATGTTCAATTAGCTTATTTGTAAACAAGCAAATTGCTTAATAATTTATTAATATGAGGCTTTTAAAATCCCCAGCCTTTAAATTCAGTTTGAAAAACCTCACTCACTGCTACTCAAATAATAAAAAAATAATGTACTTTAACAAAAATCCAATAATGCAATCCTTCACGCGTTTAGTGAAGTCCTGTGATGAACTGACAAGCAGGCTAGGCTCCAGCGCCACCCTGACTCTGATGAGGATAAGCTGTTACAGAAAATGGACGGGTGGATACTTGCAAGCTACCAAATTAAAACACACTTGCCACGTTAACTCATTAGCCATGGCCACGCAATGTTGGCTGAAACATGGGGAAAGATGAAGAATAGAAGGGGAAAGACTGTGGGTAGATCTCAGGCTGAGTGCTTCAATATGTATATAGCAACGTTACCAGGTGGGAGAATTCTACTCCCTACAGAGTCCAAGGAAAGTTTCCTGCAGCACTAACTCTTTATTATTCCCTGGTAATCTGAGCTCACAGTCCAGCTCATAAAATGAACTAATGTTAGCTAATAGCTAATAGCTATAGTTTATACCAGTACTTGTAATCATCCAGCTGATTACAAGTCAGTGGAGCATTAAAATGATTTAAAATAATTTAGACACACACACACACACACACACACTACGTATTTAAAAATCCAAAAAGCCTAGAGGCAGGCCGTGACAACTTGCTACTAGCTACTTGTACCCCTATCTACTAACTAGCGTCAACAAAGAAACTGCACCTTTTAATGAATATGAACTTATCACAAAGTTTTATAAAATACAATTTATTGTCAGGAATTAAATTAGATAAATTAGTTCTTAAAATCTAGACATTTATTTTAATTATGATGATGAACACAAATAAAAGTATGATTAATTTATTCAAAATAGCTTTTCAAATGTATGAGGTATTCTTTGTATATTTGATACAAAAATATTGATTAAATTCAGGGTTTTGGTTTCAGACCAAAAACCTTAAAAGCTTTGCTCCTATAAAAATACTGAGGAAATATAAAAATGTGTAGAAGAACTGGACCTTAGGGAATACATTTATCTTATCAGCTTAGAATTTGGTCCAATCCGGTCCAATGATCCTGAACCTAAATTCTGCAAAATATATATACTTGTAGTATAGTTTTAGTGTAAATTAATCCTTCCCTCTCCTGCCACTATTAGATCATCAGTGAGGAACAATTTCGTCAGCTGGAGAAGATCAAGACCATCGGCTCCACCTACATGGCGGCCTCCGGCCTCAACGACTCCACATACGACAAGGCTGGGCGCTCACACATCCGTGCCCTGGCTGACTACGCTATGAGACTCATGGACCAAATGAAATACATCAATGAGCACTCCTTCAACAACTTCAAGATGAAAATAGGTGAGGTGCAGCTACTTACAGTATTTGTACTATGTGAGAGAAATCTCAAGTTAAATTACAAATTACTGTTTACAAATCAAAAAGATCTTGACAGATGTTCATTATTGTAACATCTGTAGAAAAAAATAGAAATATACAAGAAATAGTTATTGTATCAGTCTTTTCAGTCCCACTTTTTAAGTAGTAATTATATTTCCCTCCTTAGGTCTTAACATTGGCCCTGTGGTCGCTGGGGTGATTGGGGCCAGGAAGCCTCAGTACGACATCTGGGGTAACACAGTGAATGTGGCCAGTCGTATGGACAGCACAGGCGTACCGGAGAGGATCCAGGTGAAGTGGAGCGAGACACTGCACTGCCAAATTATTCTCTCAACATGTCATTTCACTGTAGAGCTATGCAGTGAAATAGCTTGCATACTATACTATACTATACTATACTCAAAATAAGTAAATAAGAATATATTAGCACATTTTTTTAAATATATGAAAATAAAAATGATATAAATGATTTTATAATTTTTTTTCAAAAATTGCGTGCTCATACACAGCAAAATCATAATTATAAATAATTTTGTAACCATTGCATACAAAAGTTTTAATATATACTATTCTTAAATTAATTCTAATAGTTTTGAACACTGAAAAATAATTATCATTACTTTATTAGTAATGGAAAACTTTCAGACATGGCTGATGGCTGGATTTAGAAAAGATCTATTCAAGTAAATGAAAAATGTTAATTAAAAATGGCCATATTGCTCTGGCTCTATCAAATGTGAAATCATTAAATCTTAATAACTCAAAGCTACTTTGAACACAGATTGAACCCTTTAATAATGTCAACCCTCTCCACTGCACCTTCTGAAAAAAGAGCAAATATGAAGCATTATATGAACACCATAATAACAAAGCAACAGCACAATTATCCCGAAACCCACCTGACACGACTGACTAGACCGGTCGTGTATCAAGTTTTTTACAAGTTAACTTGCAACCACCACCACAAAGCAACCAACACTAGACCCACACTCTACACGCAGCAAACCAGACCCATCTCAGATTTGATTAGCTAGTTGGCCCCTGCATCGCTCTTGGCTGGTAGAAAGCAACTATTAGTTACACGGTAGCTTTCTATACAGTAGGTACATTATTTATTGTAGACTGAAACGCCATTTGTATCATAGCAAACTATAACATATCAACTCAAACAGTGTTTTGTTAGCGAACAAGCAAACTAAGGTTAACCAGCCAAACTTGAACCCAGTGACAACCGAGAAAGTAACCTGCAAATGGCAAGCCAGACAATTTTCCAGCCAGATCAGCCCTGGCACTTATGTGCTCAACTGCTCTCAACGACAGTGTCCTGTAATGTGTGCTGATTGTTTGTTACATTAGCGGACTCAGATTCTAAGCTAACGTTAGGTTGAGCACTGCAGGGAAGCGGAGAGATGCGCATTAATGCCTTCTTCCAGAAACTTCCTTACGTTATCTTACAACCTGTTCACCCATCACCCATTCTTTGATTAATAAAGATAACATAATAACATAAACCTGTTCACTCACTGTTGCTTCCTTCCTCTGTCCTCAGGTGACCGCAGACCTGCACCAGGTACTAAGCTCCTATAACTACACGCTCGAGTACAGAGGTGTGGTCACAGTCAAGGGCAAAGGAGAGATGATGACCTATTTCCTCACCAGTGGACCATCCAGCAGTTAACCCCAACTAAGTGACAAATAGACACACTGGGGTTAGCACCCTAACTCTGCCTCTGACGCAACGAGCAGTGTCATGGACCTCTGATAGCTTACAGTGGACTGAGACTGACTCATCCCCTCTCAACACGCTGATTCTTTCTTAAACCTGCTGAGGCCACAATGAAAAAGGATGAGGAATTCATCCTAAAGCTCAGCCTGCGGAGGAGACTATGAGGTCTAGGAGAGGTCTAACTTGCCTCAATCTGCCTTTGAGACCAAAGATGTCCAATCAGTGCATAAAGACAGATTTTGCCAGCTATGTCAGTCTTGGTCCTAAAGGAAAAATGTTCTTGAAGAAATTTAATTTCCTTCAGTCTGCCGGAGGGTTCGGGACGAACCTACAGGAGGACATCCTCTCTTTGTCTCTGCCTTTCTCCTGCTGAAGTATATATGTACATGTAAAACACATGTGGATGTATACGATTTTATGTATGTAAAACACATTTTTGTCCATTTTCTTTTTTTCGTGATAGAGGTACAAATCTCTCAAGTGTGGACACTCAACCAGCACCGCAGCAGCACTATCCGTCCTTGTATCGATATCTGATTACGTCAGTAATTAACAGATTGATGGAGGAGTCGCAGTAAGATGTGTCTTACCCGTAAGAAGGTCCGCCAGAGACAGATCGGATTGTTTTTTTGTACGAAGAGAGAGAAAATGCTCCACAGTGTTTACGGAAAGCTTCGCATCACACGTATAAATTCACAAAGTCACACTACAGTATCGTCAGCATATAAACACACACACGAAACACAAAGAGGATGTCAATGAAGAGCTTTTTCTAATCTTCGACATTTTGTATTTTGACTTCAGAACACCAAACCCTATCAAATATTTTAAGATTCTATATTTTGTACATTAATATATTAGAGAGCTATCTATAAACACCAATGTGTATTCAGATGTACATGCTGTTTCACCCTCATGTTGGGATTCCTGAAGTCCTCACTGCCTGGTCTTAGCGTAGCGCTGCAGCCGATGGACCATTTCTTTCTCGCTCTTTTTACTGACCTGAGCGTTCTTCAGTCTGCAGGAGGTCAACCACTTTCTGATTAGATGCCATTTCACATGATTTTCCCTTCGCTAGCGTTTTTTTTTAATCTCACGTTGAGAAGAAAGTGTTAAAACGGAACGAGTGCGCCCTTTGAATGACGGACGAGAGTACGAGAATGGATTCTGCACTCCAGTGCTTTCGGCTGCCCGCCCCTCTTTTCCCGCATCACTCCACAAACTCCTCTTGCTTGCTCAATCAGATGGTACGACCCAATGAATGTCCAATGATCTCCGATGAGGCCTTTAATATGAACTCTATACTGACGATGGCGTTGATGCTCATCCTGTGGACAGGGACCGACGAGCCAATGTGGAAATGTGTCCTTTTACCTGCTGTTTTTTTTTTTTCCTTATCAGAGCGGTTTCTTCGATTCTACAGAATTACTCAGCATGACACCAGACAAACTGTCTCTAACCTGGCGGATTCATCAATTAAAGTGTTTTATTTTTTTGTAGTGATGTTGTTACCAAACATTACAGCTGGTTCTGTTTGTCTTGGCTGAGTCACAGACTACAGTAATCAGTAAATGTCTGGACAGTGTCAAGTTTTGATCTGAGAACTTTGAGGACAGCACCTTTGAGATAGACTTGAAGGATGAGATGAGCGTTATTTGATACTTTTTGGTTGTTAACAAAAGACCATGTTATGAAAAGACCAACATCAACAATGCATTAGTCCCTCAATGCTTGACTGCAGACACTGCACCCTCAGGCCTGTGTAAAGAGATGAAACCTTTAAACCTCTGTAAAACACTGTACTAGCAGCAAATAGAGCAACGTACTGCTCTATTTATATTCATTTGGTGTGCTACACTAGTGAGTGCTCATCACATCAGGATGCTTCACTGTGCCAACTCCATTATTATAGATTTTTACAGTGTTTAAATAGAATCTATTAATACATTCATACATGTTAAATAGATGTTAGAAATTAATTACCGTAATTACATTTGAATTTAGATTATGCATAAAAACCTCGACTCAGAAAAAAAAGCTAATTAAACATTAAAAGATAATTGAGCCCCCAATGTCCACAAATCCCATCCCGGACATCCCTGGGGCAGAAATACAAAGCATCAGCAGAGCGCCTGTGCGGTGGGAGGGGGGACTGAATTTAATGAAGAATCAACTCCTGCTTATAGTGCAAGGCTGCAAGTAGGGCTGCCATCAGAGCCGGGAGACGATGGCGAACACGGAGCAGATATAAAAGCTGGTTCTTTCTGCTTTCCTTAAGACACTTCCGATCGGTCTGGTTCAGCTTTTAGTTGGAAGTCCCGTCACGCTGAGGTCAAATGTGAAGTCCAAGTTTGATTCCATGAGTATACGTGAGGAACAAGGACAGGTTCTTCTATGTTCAGACGATTAAATGATGCATGTGGAGTGAAAAATATAAGCAAGTTTCAGAGAAAGGGTTTTAGAAAGGTTTAGACGTTATTTTTTTTTTGCGCATGTGCTGGAACTAGGAGCAGTCCAAACATCCATACGGACAAAGAAGAAGGTGTAAGAATACGTAAGGAATAGTGTGCCGGCACACCAGTTAAATCCCAGAAAGTAACTGCTTGACCTCTGATTGGCTAGCTGCAATTATTGTCAGGAGCCAATCAGAGCTCCTGCTGCTGCTCCAGGGTCAGTCCCCTCGCTTAGTATAAATGTTAAAGCAGGGGTGCAGGATGGATGGATGAAATAAACAGATACATTATTAAATGACATTACAAACAATTCAATATATATACACATTATATATAATAATAAATAGGTTTTTAAAACAAATTAAAGTCAATGATTCCAGCGGCTCACTCCAGGCTCTGACAGGGTCCATGTGTATGGTGTGGCTCATTGACCTGTTAGGATCATTTCATTGATGATTTTGGTCTTTTCGTGGGATATATGAAATATATACAGTATATGAAGACCTGCGTTTAGTTTCCTGTTTAGAAAGGAAAAGAGAAGCTTGGCACTCCGTCCAGATGTTTGCTTTGAGCCTGTAGAATGACAATAAGCTTGCACTGGTCTAACTGTTTTGTTAATGTACTGTACTGCTGCAACCATTCTCTTCACACGCCACTATTAAAAGTGTCATCCCATTCCACTCACTGGATGCACTGCCATTCAGCGCCCACGCGAGCCTCTTTTTCTACTGATGACCGTGCAGGAATGTGCCATTAGAAACTGGAGAGACAGAAGGCACAGATCAGAGATGTAGATGCTTTGATTCTGGGGTTTAAAGAGCGGGAGAAGAAGCTCGCCTCCTTTTCATGTCTACAGCTGAGGATCCTTGTGAGGACTCTGATTGGAGACAAAACCTTGAGTTATTTTTGTTGTCATGCCAAACACTGCTCTTTATTTTTTTTATTGTTTTTTTTTTTTTTTTTTTTTTTTTACAGTCCAATAAACTCCTGAGATGTTTCACAGGTACCACATGATTTTGTGTTGTGGGCTCACTGATGGATTTTGCTAGATGCCTGGTTACTCTGTCATCTCAGCATGCTATAGTACCAAAGTTAAACCACCAGCAGCCAAGTTGACACGAAATAGCGGGCTCAACACAGACATTACCAATCAACAGAACCTTAATCAGTATCATTGGTAACACCTGCGTTGACCCTACTATTTCATGTTGAAATTATTTTATTAAAAAACATTTCAGAGATTCCCCCAAGTACCAGGAAGGCCACGTACCATGAGTGGTATCAGAATGAGCGTACACTGGAGGTAAGATACAGTAACCTCTCTATAAGCCTCCACATGAAACGTCTTTTTAAAGCTCAGCATGAGCTGAAATTCATTTGAGATTATTTTGTTCCTGCAGCTCGCCAACAGATGGCAGCAGCGCTACATCTCTTGGTTGGCACGTGGGCTTCTTTGTCTTCTTTTTCATTATAATTACTGTTTATATATTATTGAAGAGATGGAAGCAAAATGCTAATCTGCTGATTAGCACCCTGAGTGTTACTTCATCCATTACTGCTTTAATATCTATATTTACAGAAGTCAACTCACTGGCGATTACACTGAATAAGAATGAATTAGGCTCTGGGTTATTAGTTAATTTGATAAGTCATGGCATGCATTTAAGCAGCAGCAGCAGCAGCAGCGCTGGACTCTTTAAATGAAGCGTCTTTAGATTCGTCTTTTGGATGGTCAGGAATGGAATGAAAGACAGCAGTACTGCACCTGGCCTCTCTGAGGGGAACTCGAGCACATGTTGGGAGCAAACAAAACCTCCAGACATAATGATTGTGACCTTTTTGAACAGCCGACCTATCAGCGCCCGACTGTGAGCCTCGCCACAAAAGCATTATTACCACTGACATTCACTTGAAGCATGATGACATCAAATTGTTCAAGTAGTCAGCAATTTGCACCTGCAATACCCATCTGTCATTAAAACCCACGTTCTCCCCGTCGAGGAAGAAACATATCCCTGCCCCATTAATCTACATCCAGAGGAAATTGCTGTTCCTTGTAATGAGGCGCCCATAAATAATGTCAATTATACGATTATATCATCACATTCATAATACCTCTTGTGCCGTTGCTTGTGGTGGGGGTTGCTGCCTGGAAAATCTTTCAGCTGCCTCTGAATCATGAGGCAATCTGTTGCTTATTGTTGCTCCAAAGAGGAAAGAAAAAATATGACTTTTGGGAAGGAATTAAGCAACACTCAGCAGTTTTTACTAATCCCAAACTCCACCGCTCATTTACCACTCGCTGGAAGCTCCAGCCTCCGAGGTTAGGTAAATGTTTTCTTTTAATTATGAAGGACTTCAACTCCCTCGTATCACAGGACTATTTGAATCTCCTAATCTTTTTCAGAACTACGGCAACATGCGTCAGATCTCATCGACTGTCTCACTAACTGGTGGGAACGCTGTGATAAAAAGAAAGAGAGCACACTGGATATTTGTTGAAGTATGGATTTCATTGTAACGGTAATGTCTCAGAACTGTTTCATGTCCGATGTTCCATAGCTGAGTTCACAGATGAGAGTGGATGTATTTGAAGAAGACCAGAGCACAGTGTGATGAATCAATGTGCCTTTATGTGGGACAGAAAATGGACAAATTCAAACATTTAGCTTCAAATCCAGTTTCCAGCACATCTTCCATCTCCATTCTTTCCAAGATCTTAATTTAAAATCAGATTATTTTCCACTGAGGGGCTTTAAAAGGTTTGATATTACACAAATAAAACATGTACAACACCACATACAACACATTCAGCAGTTCATTCGCAAGTTTTAATGACCTCCATGATCACATTCATTTTCTATATTTGGAGAAATCCGTATAAAAGCCTCCAATCTCACTGTTCCACAACACACCCACACGACACCTTCTACTGTGGAAGAGGAGAATGTGAACACACGATCCGAGCCAGCGAAGCTCAATTCAGACCCAATCCCATCCGAGCCATGTTGTGAAAAGAGCGATTAGGTCATGTAGGTGTGGTGCCGCTGCTGGAAAGCAGAGAACATTCGGAGAAAGCGTGATGATGAATCATACTGAGGCTGAAGTATCGCAGTGGTCCCCTGACAGATCTGTAGTGCAGATGCCAGATGGACATGGAGTGGAGCTGCATGGCTTTACTCTTTCTGCTTTTCCACTTTTAACTTCTTCCAGTCGAGAAGAGTTTTAAAAAAGATGTTATGACAGTCTTGGCACAGCCGCTGAACTACTTACGAACAATGAACAAAAACGCATGACTCAATTCTCTGCCCTGCTCCGTTCGTTTGCTGTTATTTGTTGGGGTGGTGTAAGAAGACAGGAAAAGTTCCCATAATTCTGTGAACAAATCTTACTCTGCCTAATAATGATGAATGTGGCATCTCGTGGCTGTAATTATGTAAAGCGTGAACGCTGTGTTACTATCCATTACAAAGGCAGAGGGTGGGACTGAGCTTTCTGTGCAAGTGGCAGGCGCAGCCACGTCTGAACCGTGCGGCTCGCTGGGAGGAAACGCACACCAGAGGCTGCTCAGATGATGCGCGCTGCCTCTGGCCTCGACAACACGGCTACGCATCTTTACTGCTGCCAGCACAGACCTGTTTATTAGTGCAGTCACTTGACACTGGCATATGCTTGAGGCTGTGTGGGTGAGGAAGTAGGATATGAATGCTAACAGGCTGTTTGTGTCTACTGAAGCAGGAGGTACTTTGTGACAGCTAGACACAAGCCTGCGTAAAAAAAACTACAAAAGAAAAAAATATATGCATGGAGCAACTGTAAAACAAATGAAACTAATAAATCTGTAGAAATCTTCACTGGCCACGTCAGGAAATAAATAGCAAAATGAAGTGTCTACAAAATGACAGATCTGCAAATCATCGGCTCCTGAATACAGAATACACCAAAAACTGAAATCAGGGCCACACACACACACACACACACAAGGCAGCATTGCATAGTTTTAAACCAAGACCTAAACCAGAGTCCTGCACCGGGTCAGGTACACACGGGTACATGTGCAAAAACATGCATTCAACAGGTAGAAAAGACAATCATCTGAACAAGAAACTGAAATGAATGTTGAGTTCTGCCTATCGAAACACTTTACAATTATGTTGCACGTTTGTCTTTAAAATAGTTTATCCCTTATATGCTTTGTTAGGGTTAGGATCAGCCTTGCCCAGCTCAAGGAAACAACAGGCTGCTGTTAAACCTCAGTAATGTTTTAGAAATGTATTAGTATCTTGAGTGTCAGCGACAGATACCAAAAACTCTCGTCAAACTTTTAAGGGTACGTGCATCAGTTGTTCTCTATGTAACCCCGTGCTCCAGTGACTCATCAGAACACACCACTGTCCAGTTTTCCAGCTGACGTGGAGCTCTCCTGCAGAGATACATTTTTACCACATTCACACCCTGAATCAACTTATTACTTTGTTCATGTCAACAGACTCAGCACAGCAGCCATTTTGACATGTAATAGCATGGTCAACACAGGCTCCAAATGGACTCCAGCCTCACCGTGACCCTGTTACAGGGATGGAAGTGGACCTGAATCAGCATCATTGGTGACCTCACGGTTTCACGTCTAAACGGCTGCTGTGTAGAAGTCTGCTGACAGACGTACTCTTTTAGTCCTGGTTGCTTACACTGCGTTTTGACATTTCCTGTTTTAAATCTTAATTTTGTTCATTTTAGGCAGCATTTCATTTTTGGCAAAGTTTTGGTAGAGCTGCTTTGTGTTCATTAGTTGTTTATGAGTTTAAAGTTTTAATTAATTTCTTAAATAACAATAAAAACATGACACAGCAGGAAATATGTGTATTTTTGGTGTTGGAGCTCCAGTACTGGAGTGAACCCAAGTAACAACTAATGCACTGTCAGCAGTGAGTGTAAAGCTGCTGTATTTGCTTCTACATGTGTTGTGCTGTTGGTTGCTTGTTACTTACAGTAGCTTTACGGGCGCAGGGCGAGTGTTGGTTTGAAAAACTGGACACATGCAGGACTCTGACTTAAACTATGGCTGCTTTTAAAACAAGTCAAATGAATGATCTTAATCAAATGATGATGTCGAGGAGCAGGCAACTCCCAAAATCAATCCAGGAAGTTCCATACGTGACTGAGTGTCAGTCCACACTGAGATCTGTCACAGTCCACTGGTGCTGCTTTTCCAGGGCACATGCGAAACATCCAACTGAAGGTCCAATGGTCCTTTTGTGTTTTGTTTTGAGTTTTTGTCAGACGTTGTAGTCTGGCGCTTTTCCGAGTGGCTGCCTCAGTCTGATCTGCAGGGTCATGAAGCCCCCCACCGCCACATGGAAGAGGATCTGCCACATGTTCCTCAGTTCATAAAGATACATGTTGGACAGACAGATGAGTGCAAACGCCAGGAAGGACTTACTGTTCCTCCACACGGAGAAGTAGGCAAACAGGTAGCACTAAAAGGGACAAGGGCAGAGAAGAGTTTAAATGCTGCGCAGCATGTGACTGACACTGACCGGTGACATGTTTTCATCATTAATGTCCTTCATGGGACAATACGTCTGCTCAGTAAGTAAGAAATCCTGTCTGATAACTCTCCACCCATCAGTCTCCCAATTTGTGGTGCTCCATTTAGTATCAGGTGCTGCACAAAGGAGCTGATGAAAATGTTTTAGAGAAGGTAGTGGGGTGAAAGGAATTGAGCTTTTGCTAATGTTAGTCTAGCTGACAAGCTGCTGAGCTGTAAAGTGCAGGGCTGTTAGTCAGCCAGTCAGCCGGTGATGGGCTGCTCTTACCGCAGACTATCACTTACCTGATACAGACAGGCTGCCGTGCCGAGGAAGAAGGCAATCACATAATTAAAGTCTTCATCGTCGTTCTGCAGACAGCAACAAAAGGGTTAGTTTTTTGAGCACAAGTGGACAAAGTATCACGAAAGCAGCACGACTGGAAGACCAACGCTTTCTGTATTTCATCTTTCCTTATATACATGAATAAACATACAGTTTCAAAGCACAGAATGGACTGAAGATAAACTAACTCTACTACATTTAAAAACAAAAATCAGGTTAATGGCAATTTGGATCTTATTTTTTCCCATTAGTTACATGTTTATGATTTAATGTATTATAATGTGACAAAAAGAAGGTAATGACTGCGTGCACCCTCAGCTGCAGTCATCCAGGATGTGGCTGTGTAAACTGTGATGAACGTTTACGACAGACAGTTTGGATAATAACTGCTCACTTTGCATTCATTTTCTCTTTCAAGTAAGTCTGACTGTCAGTTGCCTGAGCGGCCAGGAGGCAAACTGAAAAGAACATTTCTTCCAGTGTCAATCAGAGTGTTTACCATACACTTCACTTTATCAGGAATTCACTCACAATCCAACCAAGTACAACAATCTCCGAATCGCCACAACTGACTGCTGCTGTACATATTTCACTAGTCAGGAGGTTAATTAGATCACACCCTTTATAGGTTTTCTCACCTCTTTAAAGACATAAAGATTTACAGAAATCACTAATAAAATATTTACAGTATAAACACATTAACAACCTGATTAAACCTATCACACACCCCCAATAAATATACATAAAGATAATTTCACACAAATCCACTCCCTCCAAGGGGATCTCTTATTGGTGTGATACACCAGGACAGAGCAGAAGGAAGTCTGGAGTTCCTTTCACTAAGAATCACCTGCAGCATTCCTATTACAGTTAAAGTTTCAAACCTGTCTGATCATGTGACTGCTTATGTTTCTTGCCCTGAGTGATGTCTTTGTGTGATGTCACTGCGTACTCAGACCTCAGGAATGAACTTATTGTTATCCAAACGACGGGCCGAGGTGGCGTGGAAGCAGACTTTCCCTTTAAGAGAAGCAGAGTGTGTGTGAATGTCATCTCTCTCACGTCCTCACCTGTAGTATGCTCTCTATGGCGTGGACCCCTCGCAGCAGGTTCAAGCCTCCGCAGAGAACACTGAGCACACAGGACACGATGCCGGGGAGAGTCACCGGCTCCAGCATCTGTGTGGGAGCTGGAACAGAGAGAGGACAGGGTGTTACAGACTCAGCACAATGTGCCATGACAAATGAACTACAAAAGCATTAAGAAGAGAAAAATCTGCTTTCCAAAGCACATAAAAAAAACATATACATTTTATGAAATGTAATTATTCATGAAGCTAGTAGATGGAGGATAAAAGGAGAAATCCTCAGACGGAAAGCCAGCATACATTGTTTTTAAAACATTCTGGCACATTAAAAGGAGTGATGCAGCATATTATCAGATTAGCATACTTCATCCCCCGGGACAAAATGATTTATGTTCTCAGAAAACACAGACTGGCAAGGGCAACCAACAGAGAGCGAACAAAGCGTGGAGCGCTGCCCTGAAGGGGATGTCAGGGGGAACGCAACGGCTGCAAGTGACCCGGGGTGGCACCGCTTAGCTCGGGGCAGCTGAGGTGTGACGGTGCCTACAGGAAGGGTTGTTTACTGGGGCGACTGAGGGGAAGGAAGCAACAGTGCAGCTGTTTGACTGAGCACAGGGAAATCCAACCACCACACATACAGCATCCTTCAGACTCTTTCTGTTTTCACTGAAGTGAGTGTGTGTGTGTGTGCTTTAGGCCAAGACTTCACTGATTGTTATTCTGTATGATGAGCTACATGTACATTATATTTACATTACAGCCCCCTTTCCTTTCATTGATGATCTTTTCATTTCATCACTAATGATGAGCTCCACACTGTTCATGTCTGATGTTAGTCATGATAATGAAGCTTTCCAGGTACATGGTGAACTCTGGTATGCGTCGTATAAATAGCTACAGCTGTGTGTAATGACGGGTGTTGGAGAACCTCGCTGATGGAACACTATAGTCCTTTTTCACAGCAGCCACTTTGACATGAAATACAGTAGTAGGGTCAACGCAGGTGCGTTCCAAATATTGCACCAGAGACTGTGCAGTGAGCTAACATTTGTGTAGAATGTAACTGCTGCAAAACAATCAGGAAACAACTTTTTATTTCGCTGATTAGCGACTTTATCGAGGCCGGCAGGTTACTGCATTTTTTTGGTTGACAACGTTTTTTTTTGCCGTTCCTCTCATATCGATAAGCACTGATGTGCAAACTGATTGTTTCTGCATTCATTTACTGTGGGAGTGGAAATTAGGCTTGTGCATGTGCGCCCACTTCCTGAGTGACTGCGTTTCATAAAACAGACCCAGGGGTGCAGTTTGATGATAGCTGATGTATATTTATGTTTGTGTGTCTTTGTTTCAGTTACGTTTTAGTCATGAATCTGCCCTGGAGTTAACTGAAGTGGCAAATCAGTTTTAAGTACTATTCACACAGATTTTATCGTGCCAAAGAGTCCTGCTGCAACAATACGGACAGAAACAATGCACACTGGAGAAAACGACTAATTATCCATAAAAAGTAATTATTAAAACAACAAATGATATGACATTCACAGTGCTTTTGCTGCTTGTCATTTTAAAGGTCCAGTATGGAAGTTTTAGGGGGCTCTGTTTAAAGAATAGAACATTAATATCTGTAGCCCAGAACAGACAAACTAAACACTGACTCTAGATATTCACATTTTCTTCATGCTTACAAGGAGAGGGTGAGGCAGCAGGTTTACAATCAGCAACTACACTGCTAGATGCCACTAAATCCTACACGCTGGACCTTTAATATTCAAAATTACCAATAAAATTCAATAAATTCAGAAAGAGTTTTTTTCAGCATTCACAGAGATGTGAATGAGCTTTGGCAGAGGGCTACATCTTTAAACACCATTCTGTAGGTTTGATGTGAGCCGATGTAAAGCAAAGAGCCCAAGCAATATAAACAAAGTGACGGGTACGGTGCGCCCAGTATTGATCTGTTACTGGTGTCTTAGAGGATACAGTATTACCAGTGACCTTTCTATGTCATTGCGTTGCAGATTCCAGCTAACAGTGTAAATAGTGCCAAGTAATGAGAGTAAGATAAGAGGAGATAACACTGTATTGATCCCCAGAAGAGAAATGAAGCAGGTAATCTATTACAAGAGCAAACCTCTTTGATAGCAGGATGAGGTATGTATGAGGCGTGTAAATGTGTGTGTGACAGCAGCTCATGTTCTACCTATACCCTTGTATTTAGAGGGCGTGTGCACTGAGAATCCATTGATAGCCCGCAGGTCCTCGGGGGAGAGCTGGTAGGGCGGTCGCAGCTTGATCTCGGTCTGCATGTCAGCCAGGTTGATCTTGGTGGACAGGGAACGCGGGCTGTTGTAGCGCTGTTTGGTCTTCTGGATGAAGGTGTCTGATGGATGACAGCGAGCGCAACAACAACAAGGTGGATATTAACACAGGGAGCAAAACAAGAGAGATAAACAGCTCATTTATATGAAGGAGCAGGAATAAAGATTTCACTCCAAAAAACAAGATGAATGTTGATGGACTCATGTAAAGTTTAACGTTCTCTGGTTTTAGCTTTTCAAATTAAGA
The DNA here is from genome assembly GCA_023373845.1 of Nibea coibor. NCBI lineage: Eukaryota > Metazoa > Chordata > Actinopteri > Sciaenidae > Nibea > Nibea coibor. The sequence continues at coordinate 4,057,501 of CM041724.1, forward strand.
TTCATATCATCACAATTGGAATGCCCTGTTTGTTGGTTGGACAGGTCTGAGCATGCCAACTTGGCTTTTGAGATCCTGTGACAGACCTGTGCAAACTGAACAATTCTTACATTAATCATGAAAACATTAAACCGATTAGTCAAGATGGCAACAATCAGACAGCCATACTCAGAACACACCGTTAGACACTGTTTGGCTGTGATATGTGCACTCTCACTGTGTAATGGTCTCTGTTTTGTTTGTCCTCCATGCAGCTTCAGAGTGATTTTTTGTAAACCTGCTTTTTTTTACTTTTACTACAGTAGTATTTCTTACATTTCATACTCAGAGTAACACTTACCGAGACTTACTTAGACCGAGAGAATGCACATTCTTCAATTCAGTTTTTTTTATTACACACACGAAGAGGAAATATTACAAGGAATTGGTGTCTTCTTATTCTGCAATGGATCTTTTTCCCATGTTGTTGATGAACAAACACACTCTTGACTTGACTCTAAGCTGACTTCATCAGGTTTAACATGTGACATGCTGTAATACTCACTCACCAAATTCAATAAAGGAGTACGGCCGCACAGCGCTGTTGATTCGTTTGGTGTCGTAGGTGACGATAAACTCCTTCTGCAGCTCGTCCAGGAAGCAGAAGGCCAACACGTTGGGGTAGTTTGCGGTGCACACCATCAGGTATCCAACACCCAGTGAGCTTGTGAAACTGAAACACACACAATCATTACTGCTGTGCACACACTGCAATCTTCACTCCTGACAGAAAACCTGGGGAAAATGTAATTAGGACACCGAGCTAAATACAGAGCAGATTAGAAGAAACGGCGTTTCTCATTCTGCAGGCTGCTGCTCCAAACGCAGTGCAAACACTATTTCAGCACATTTGTGCCGAAGATTTGCACGTTCACACCTAATTAAACACAATACCACATTCATATGCAACTCGGCAGACACAATCTTTCAGCCCCGCAGTGTTAATTGATACACAGAGCACAAATTCAATTCCCCCGATACAAAGAGTTCTACATTATCTGAACAGCTGAGAGCACAATGGAGGGAAAATCCGGTTATCACAGCAACATCTAAACTGATGTGGAACATGAATCTCAACAAACAGTGCAGAGTGATGTGGTAATCATTATCATCAAGCAACTAAAATAATATGTGTGTCACTGTGTAGCTGCAGCGCCTCACAAATCAATGCAATGACTGACTAAGACGCATTCAGACGGGATCTGGCGCTGCTGTCAAAACAAAGCTTTTCCCATTCATTTGAGCTGGGGTAGTGTGTTTTGGCTGCAACAGTGCGGGTCACAGCGGTGTTTGCCAAAAAATGCAATGACCTGCAGAGGAGAAGTTGAGCCGGATCCAACACAACGAACGAGAAGCAGCCCGATGTGACTCTACAGCCGCCGATCAGACGATGAGACCGGTCAACTCTCCACAGTCAGCCTGAAATGTCTCTGAACCTGACACTTCCTAAACTCTGAGACTCTACCTGCTGTGTTCTGACTTTGTTTAGTTCATGTACCAGCTTCTAAAGCTTTGCTTTGTGTCCAGTGGTTAGAAAGAAAGAGAGAGATCAGTGGAATCAGTATAATAAAAAGTTATTTCCTGATTGTTGTACAGTTGTTATGACCAGTAATACACAAATATTAAAGGGAGGAACTTGACTTAACACACAAAAATCAATTATACAGAGCTGACATCACAAAGTGTTTCACAATAAAAGACAGAAGATTCAAGGTCCAAAGGGAATGAATTTTAAAATGTAGGAGCTTCAGTTTCAAAGTCTCCTTTAGTTTGAAGCCTGCAGGGAGGAACAGCCATCGAGTTTTGATCTAAAGACCTGACACCTATGAGTGATAGCAGGCAGCTCACTGACGCAGGCTCGAATATTGATTATAAGAATGCTGAAATGGTTTCTCAACTTGATGGGAAACTGTGGAAAGAAACTCCAGATGGGTGTCACACGACCTTTTAGAGGGTCTGTTAGAAGTCTGCCTGTAAATTCACCACTGAGTAAAAGATAAAACAAAGCCGCTCCTCGATATAACTGCTGATGCATCAGTACGACTTACAGCATGAATATGTTTGAATCCATCAATGTGAAGTAGTCTATATTAAGGTTACTGCACAGCCGCTTCATCCCATCAAACACAGATTACTCTAAACTCTTATAACTGTCCAAATGAAGTCTGCTGTTAAGGTTACAGAGGTACTAACTGAAGGACTCTCCTCCAGCTCCCATGAGACGGAAATATAACAGACATAAAGAGAGCCTCTGAAGAGCCCACAATATCACAGAACACATTAACCCATGGCTTTAAACACTGCCTGACCTTAACTTTCTCCCAACCATGTCTTCTTCAGATGCTTCCGGCTCACACTGATTAAAGAGGCTTTTATCAAAGAGAGATTCTCGGTGTTGAAAGGTGTAGTTGGCTCATTAATGGCCAATTCAGAGTTTCTTTTGAGCTTGTGTTCTCTGTCTTAATAAGACTAATTAGCTCTTAACAAAGAGTTTCAAAGCATCTCCCAGAGCAGCAGTGGAGCTTTTAGAAGCATTCTGACACCTCATATGAAGGCCCAGCTGTCAAATCAGTCTGAATAAAAAGCATTTTTCCATCAAGGTTGTGTGACAGAGGTCAAGAAGAGAGCAGACAAACTGTCAGCAGTAGACTGTGTAATCACCCATGGGTGTCAATGGATGAAGTGCGGAAATATTCAAATCTCTCAACTCTATTAAATGGTATGAATTGCAAATATGTTTAGTGAATGGATTCTTAATTACACACATGCTGTTTCTATCTAGTAAGTAGTGACAGATTTAACAGAGTGTCAGAGCGGGATACACTTGATTTATTATGGATGATCTGGAAGTAAAGTGCCGCTTTAAGTCAACAGACGTCGGGAATATAAACTGGGGAGCACGTATGCCTTACTTGACATTATATGGTCCGGTCCTCAGTGTGCAGCGGTCGGGGAACTGGCTGAGTTTCTTGGAGAGACCTTTGAGGTGTCTTTTGGTTTCCTGAAGCTCTCTGTCCTGCTCGTAGTCGGTGGATGCAGAGAGAGGCAGGCCATCCCCGACCCGGACCACAGAGGCAAACAACACCATGGACATCTTAAAGCTTTGACAGCAATCTCACTGAAGCCCTGCAAACACATGGAAGAGAGAGGAAAGGTTGCTGAGAGTGGAGCAATAACGTAATGTTGTGTCTTAAAATAAAAGATAAAGAAAAGATATATTAAAAGAATCCAAACTAGTCATGGTGTGAAGTCATTTCTCTTCTAAAGTATTTTATTTTTAGCTAATTTTAGCTTTGGAAATGCTTTTGTCTGTTTTATCATCATTAAGTGAATACATTTAGAAGCTGGACTGTCAACATGAAGCTGTCACCTTGTGCTCTGGGGAATTTGCATTTTACAGAATAATTAGTGAGGACCAATGACTTGAAAAAGATTCATTGTGAAAGTAATAATGAAAGTAATTATTAGTTGCAGCCTCAGCTGAGAAAATATTCTGCAACTCCACACAATATGAGTTAACATTAAGTTTCGGGCCTTGTTCACAGCCGTCATGGCACCCTGCATGGATGAAACATAACTCTGATTTAGCTTCTCAAAGTGTGAACCCTCAAACCTTTAGAACTTCTAGTATAATGAAGAAAAAGCAGAGGGGAATGAGATGGATGGCGCTCGTGCGCCGCCTATTTCGCTGCATGGGTAATGAAGATTATTGTGAAGCCGCAATAACTGCTAAACTTTACTTTATTGCTTACTCCAAAATGCTCGGGTACCCATACATTCGTTCCCTTATTAGGTTAACCAACATGAAATATTCAACGGTTTTATCTTAGCATCTCAGCAATAAATATACTGTCTCTTACTCACACTGCTATCTGCTAATACGGCTTAGAATGTCTGTTTACAGCACGTTCCCTCTGTGTGCTTTGCAGTCTGATCACAGACCTTTTTTTCACGCAACAGTCACGTTCAATGAAACCGTACGGTCCACTCAGGTGTTAGCAATGATACTAATTAAGCTTCCAGTGAGCCAACACACACCGCAGCAGCACCCCGTTTGACCTGAACGGACCTTCATTAGTATGATTGGTAACACCTGAGTTGACCCTACTAGTTAGCGGCTGTGAAAAAGGGCTGTTGACATTCGAGAGACCGGGCTGTGCAGTGTCAGTCCAACCGAACAGCCAGGTATCATCTGTAAGCCAAGCCGCAGGTACGTGTTCTTAGACATGTACACACAGATTTATATGGTGTCGTCACAGCACTTACAGACCGTAAGGAGCCTTCACTGCACGTGTTCCACAGTGTGTGGAAAAGGTTCATCAGAATAAAGAGTTCTGGTCAGTAGTGTTATGCATGCACGAGCTGGGCTCGCTAAACTGAATTTTAGGTGGCACGTTGAACATATTTAGGCTGCTCTGCGTGATGAACCGAGCCTGTCGGTGGCTGTGGTCGGTTGTGTTAGGACCACGGACAGCTCCACACACCTCTCTGAAGGGGCGTTTTAGGAAGACACACTTCCTGTCGTAACATGCTTTCACACTGCAGTCGTGGCGACCATTCAAACTATTTAAACTAGTCTAACAGTCTACAGCACACTGACTGCTGTGATAAAGTAAAACATGCACATTATGGCAGCGAGGTGACGGAGGTTGTGTCGTTTATGCTAGCTAGGTAGCTAAACGGTAGAAACAGATGGTCGGGAGCTAAGGGCTAGCTCAGGATGTAGCAGGTTTAATCTGTTGACATGAAACTCAAATGAACGTTTGGCGCGTTTTCAAACATTTTCTTATACTATAAGTTCCCGGCTCCTCTTACAGGAAAACCACAAATTAGCTACAACAGACCAGTTTAGCCAGCTAGCTACCATTAGCAGCTAACCGCATTAGCTTGTTCACTAGGCAACGTTAGCAGGCACAGGAACAGCCACAACTCAGGGCAAAGCTACAGGCAAGCCCGAACCAAACACACACGTCTGACCGAGTGAGATACTTAGTTGGGTGTTTAATACCTGATAAAGGAGTGCAGCATCGTGTGGACGTCTGTGATATGTAGCTATGAGGCTGCAGTGGCAGCTAGGAGCTAGCAGCTAATCCTAGCCAGCGCTGATGACTCTCTACGTTTACGTGGCTGTTTCGCTGCTGTGCATTGTGGGTAAAGAGAACCTCCCATCAGCACCACAGAAAAAAAACAAACAAAACATCAGAAATGTTAAAATATTAAAATCAATATGAGCTAGAATTAAACAATCTTTTAGGTCCAAATAAAACTGAATTAGATAAAAATGTATTATCTTAAATGGATCCAAGTTATATATTTTATGTTTGTACTCACTCACTTAACCTAATGTCTCGAATCCCTTATTAATCAATAATTACTAATGTTGTAATGATTTCTGCCCCACTCTGTTTTTGAATGTTGAGACTGACACACAATTAATTATGAATAATAATAATAATAATAATAAATAATGTATGTATTCACACACACTCAAGGACAAATCTGTTAGCTGACATGTAGTTCAATGTTATTTTATCTTCTATTTTTAATTTCTTTTTTTCCCCTCCTGCTCATTTATTTATTTAGTTATTTATTATTATTATTATTATTATTATTATTTTTTTTTATTTTATATATATATTTTTTTAAATGTTACTGATCCACCCCATGTACAAAGGCTCAGCAGCAGCCCAGGGTTCGAATTCGAGCTGTGGCCCTTTGCTGCATGTCATTCCCCATCTCTCTCTCCACTCATTCCCGTCACACTTCAGCTGTCTCTATCAAAAATAAAAGGTGGAAAAGGCAAAAAAAATTCTTAAATCTTTAAAAAAAAAAAAACATGATGTGCATGACCGAATTTGCTTTTCATGTTCAACATGATCAATAAAGTTTCTAAAAATAAAATTAAAAAAATCACCACTAGGTGCCACACAATCCTATACACTGCCCCTTTAATGCCAATAAATCAATATCAAGTTTAATAGGAATGGTTTATTTCATTTATCTCACATGCAACAAAATTCTTATCTCAAGGTCAAAGATTTCCTCTGCAGCATTCAATCACGGCCGTTCAGTCATTGCAACAGACCTTTTTCACAGCAGCCATTTTGGCACGAACTAGTAGGTCAACTCAGGTGTTAGCAATGATGCCGATTTTGTCATTTGACAGTATAAGAATGGACAGAGCCGGAGCGATGTCACCCAGTTTTCCAAAGTGCTGTTGTTGAAGCTGAAAATATGTAACTCTGGCTGCTGCCATTTTGGATGTACTGCTTTTTGTGCAGTACAAACAGTAAATAGTGTGCTACTGCAGGACGTTCATTCATTTCACTTTCACTGAGACTGTTCATGAGCTCGTTTCACTTGTGATAGCTTCTGTTTCATAATCAGAATTTTCACTGCTTTTAGGTTGTCTTTCTTTTTTTATCCTAATCTCTACCTTCTCAAATTGCTACTTTCCTCTGAAAGCCAGCAACAAATGAGCCCTACTCCCAAGCTTGCTGATTTTTTTTTTTTTATGATAAAATTAAAATAACATGAAAAATGAATAATGCGTACCCCGAGCCTGCCAAGCTTTAGTGCTCCACTCAAACTTGAAATAGGCTATTCACTGGCATCAGCATTTTTCGCCTTTTTTCATACATTTCCTGTTAGAATATGGAAGAAAACACAACTGTGGCCAGAGGAAATAAAAACAATAACACAGAGATGGTTAGTGGCCTCATCCTTCACACGTAGCCATGCAATCTCCCTGGAGCCCAGGCAATATGTCAGCCTGAAGGGACCTCCTTAGTACCCCCACGGCCCGTGTGTGTGTGCGTGAGGGGGAAAAAGACAGACACACTGAGTGAAAGTGGATGATGGATGTCTCCTGCTGGTGACAGCTTGATGAATAGCCACAGGTCTCTGCAAATGTTTAGTGCAGAGAATGTCAGGTGTGAGGAAGGCAGTGTCGTCATTCACGGTGACACAGACGGAACAGATGTGCACGCACATCAGCATTCAAATGCATCAGTGCCAATTCCATCTTTCCCAGGATGTCATCATTATATATCTCAACTTTGAGCTCAGGAATCCTTGAGAAGTAGACACGTCTAAAAATATACCCGCAGAGCATTCTCTTGGTTGAGTTTGACATTTTAACAGTAAATTCATGAAATGTGGAAAGTTTTTTTTTATTTTTTTTTTTTTTAAAGTGAGTACCTGTCCTGGTTGACAATTGGTGTGATAACAAAATTAATAGTCTGAAGCCTTGGTAGTCGTCCTTGCAATGTCCATCATGCCTAACAATAAACACAAACATGGACCAAACAACAAACTGAATCATTTATCAGGGGAGCACTAAAAAGAAGGTCACAGAAGCATGAGAATCTGAAGATTTTATATCATGAGGAAAGTGTGAAAATCACACAGAAGCATCCTCTGGAGACCAGGAATATTCATATCTGAGTTTAAGACGATCTGTCCAGTAGCTGATGAAATTGGATCAAAATGTAGAACAAACTAAAATTGTCAGTCAGTGCACCTTCATCTGATATAGATCGATCAGCCTCAACATTATGAGCACTGACAGGTGAAGTGAATAACACTGATCTTGTTATGGACACCTGTCAGCAGGTGGGATATATTATATGGGACAACAAGTGAACATTTAGTCCTCAAAGCTGATGTAATGGAAAAGTATAAGAATTTGAGTGACTTTGACAAGAGCCAAATAGAGGTGTTACCAATGATACTAATTCAGGTTCCATTCAGGGCAAACAGAGCCAGCGTGCTGCTGTGCTGCATGTTACCTCTCTGTAAAGTCTCTGCTGCAATAAATGGAATGGAACCTTCATTAGTATCATTGGTAACACCTATGTTGACCTACGTACTACTTCATGTCAAAATGGCTGTTGTGATGGTTGGACGGCAGGGTAGGAGCATAGCAGCAGCAAAAGTGGTCCAAGGAAAGAAAAGCGGTCATGGCTCATTGTTGAACATGGAGAGCGAAGGCTTGCTTGTGTTGTCTGTGAGCTACTATGTGTCAAAATGCAGAAAAAGGTAATGCTGTGTAGCTGCAGACCACATTTCATTAATTGCTGGTTGTGTGTACATGATTTACCTGGGGAGCACATGGCACCAGGTATAGGCTGTGTGATGGTTTAGGGAATGTTCTGCTGGGAAACCTTGGGTCCTGCCATTCACATGGATGTTTGATATGTAACACCTACCTAGTTGCATTGTTGCAGACCATGTCCACCCTTTTATGAAAAGTGTTCCCTGATGGCAGTGGCCTCTTTCAGAAGAATAATGTGCCCTGTAACAAAGCAAAATGGTTCTAAGAAGACAACAATGAGTTCAAGGTGTTGACATGGCTTCCAAATTCCCCAGATATCAACCTAATGGGATGTGCTGGACAAACAGGTCTGATCATGGAACCCTCACTTTAAAGTTTTCAGGACTTAAAGGATCTGCTGTTAACGTCTTGGTGCCAGATACCACAGCACACCTTCAGAGGTCTAGTGGAGTCGATGGGTGTGTCGATGGGTCAGGACTGTTTTGGCCGGAGAAGGTGGATCTACAGGCAGATGGTCATATTATGGCTGATCAGTGTATTTAAAATGTTTCGAGTAAATGACTGAATGCCTTTAAAAGAAGTTGCATAATATCTTCTTTGGCTCATGGTGGCTTGCAGGGTATTTTGGTGTGGTCCTGTTTTTTATTGGTTGGGTGTGGCCTCTTGAGGTTCCAATGAAGCAGCATCATAATGCCTTCAATCAGACAAGAGACCGCTTCCAGTTTTTGACAGTTTGAAGAAGGTACTTCCCTCTTTCAGTCTTGATGTGCATAAAGTCAGCTAGATAAAGAAATGGTTTTCCCAGTTTGCACAGAAGAATCGGACTGGCCTGCACAAAGACAGGGGTTAAATGCTGAGGTGTCCACGTCATTATTACTTAAAGCACCATTGTGTCACATTACTACCATTAAATAACATAATTGAAATAATTTTGATGCTACACTGGCTTGTAATCAGATGAATGGTATCTCTCTGTCTCCGTCAGACAAGAGTAAATCTGGGACTGACTTTCAGTGGTTGGTGAGACGCCGAGCTGGGCTGACTGCTGTGGGACTAGTCAGTAACATTAGCTGGCTGCTATGTCTGCTGTTGTTGACCTTGTTGATGTTTGGCTGTTAGCAAAGTTGTGGACATGCTAGTTTTTGATCATAAGTAATCAGAACAGTTACATGTGTACAGCTGTCTATATTCATTGGTATTATTATGTTTGGGGTTTGAATGGTGCGAGCATTTCCGCAGCAGAAGGTCTTAAACAGAGTGTTATCCCTTAATGCACTGTGGCAGGTTTATCTCAGCCTCTGCTGCACCACATTCGATCATTCTTTTTAACTAGTCTCCTGAGAATCTAATGTCATTAATGAAACACTGGAGCGCTTTGAAATAGTTCTGCTTTGGTGTTGTGCTGCAAGTATGTAACTTTTTTTCTTTTATATCAACAATAAAACATCTCTAAGCATCACAAAGAGAAGTTCATTTAAATAAAAATCTAGTATAATAGATGGTGTGAATTAACATGGCTGATTGAAAGCATTTGATCTTTAGCTCAGAAACAGTCAGACGTTCACATGACCTGCTGCTTTCTGTAAATCACTCCTGCATCAATGTACATAAACAACTTCTTTTAGGTTGTTGAACATGGAAGCTACTCATTTAAATGGCTGTTCAATTTTCCATTCATGGTTTCAGTTAATGCATCCATCAAGTTTATTTGTAACCTGAGATCATTTAAGGTGCAATCACAGTGCAATGTAACACCAGTCAATCAAGGCTCTCCTAAACTAATTTACAAGAAGGAAGCTGCTCTTCTCGGTGATGACTGACAGCTTCGTAGAATAACACAGAGAGTGAACATATGGATCTCTCAAGCAAAGAATGCAAATCATTTTGATTGCCGCCTTGTGAGCTAAAGAAAATCTTTATCTCTCCCAAGCAGATATACACAGGTCTGTTTATTTCATTGACTTCTTGGTGTTTGAACCAATTTGTCCCGGCGTCAGCATATTGGATACCAAAAGAAAAAGGACTGAGGGCGATGGAACAAAAGCATTTTCAGAATAGAAAAATCGACGGCAGGAAGTTCTTTTGAATGACACATATGAAAATAAAGAGGTCGTGTGGGGACATAATGGTGACACAAAGAAAGAGGGGTGAGTTGGAGGACAGGCTGATGAAAGCAGATGCTAGAGAGATAAAATCCCAAAACACAATTATTCATAAAGGGAAATGTCTCCTGTTAAGGGTACTTGAGTCCGAGCAGACCTTGACTATGTTAACAACCCCGTGCCCTCCATTTCTTATGCTCATTTTCAGCTTAAAATGTTTGTCCCCTCCAAGAGCACCCACAAAGGAGCAATGGAGCAATGCTCCCAGCCATGAAAAAGTGCTCCACCCCTCTGCTAACCTTCCTACGTGAAATTGGGATTGAGCGGGTATTTCAGCCTGTGCTCACAGGCATTCATCAGCCTGCTATGGATCAACACTATCCCAACAACAGCACTTTATCTAAACAGACATGCATGACCCGCCGACTGCAAAACATTGAAAGAAACTGCAGTCTAAAAGTCAGTCCTCTGCTCAGAGCGAGCCTTGATGTGGACACAAACTCTGCACGTTTCCCAGAACCTCGACCCTAAAAGTAATGATCTATAATATTTAGCACGCTTGTCAAAACGGGAGATTTCCACTGACGTCACAGTGAGCGAGGTCACTTGTGGGTCCAGTGCCATTTTGCAGCCATTTCTCATAATAAAGCCGTCAGTGTCAGATCTGCTGAGAGCTGCTCATGCTACATTTGTTTCCCTTCTGACATGCAGGACTGAGAAATGTGTCAGAATAAACAGGCTCAAAAACTGCTTTCACCAGGACTGTCCATCAGCCCGGCGACACAGCGAGGTCAACTATTTATTTGATTCTGCCAGCGGTGCAGCTCGGTGATGCTGACGTGGAAAATGACCTTATTCTCATGTTTGGATATTGTTCCTGTGCTACTGTGTGTGTGTGTGTGTGTGTGTGTGTGTGTGTGTCTGCAGGGTGGAGTCTGCTGCTTTTCTTTCTGAACTGCAATGTTGTTAAAACTCTTACATGATTACTCCTTTCCCTTTGGTGTCTTTAGTGTTGGTTAATTACTACTTTACTACAGTTGTTTGTGTAGTCACATGACTGTTAAGTGCTTCTGGTCCATTTCCCTCGAAGATGAATGAGCTGCTTTGTACTGACACAGCACTGCTCGGCTCTAAATGTTGAGGTCAGCATGCTAACATGCTCATACTGTCAAGAATATGCTTAGTGGGTGTGATGACCCCTCCTCCTGGGCACTAGGTGTTCCTGTTGCTCTCTCCCCTTGCACATGCTGAATGCAGCTGCACGAGCCACACCTGAACGTGCTGCCCTAAAAACCAGCAGACACACTCTGCTCTCTGTGGTTTTGGCTGCGACATGAGTGAAGTGTATCATTTTCAACATTCTAGTTCAGTGTGCTAGGCTGCCTTGTTGGCAGTAAACTGAGCCGAGGGTCTGCAAAAAGCATGGACAGTTTCACCTTTCTGTTCCTGAACTCAGTCAGGGTGGAAGATAAAAACCAAGATAAAGTAAGAATAATTAAAAAAAAGTTTAAAAGTTAAAAGATTTTTGAGCTTTGACAAAAATATGCAAAACTTCCAGATATTTATGATTTACGTCATGTTTATTATTGAGGTCTTAGTGGATGCTGCTTTTGAACAGGACTGCATTATGTTCAGTAATACCAATATAATAAATCTCAGTTTAACACTGCTGCAAACTACAGCCTCACTAATGAACACGTAGTTAATGAACACCTCTGACAGCGTCAACAAATACTGAGACAGGAGAAGCTTCAGAGCAGAAGAACTGACGGCAGAGCTGTTGTATAGCTTCACACTGGCTTGTACAGCTGTACCTAATGGAATTCTGAAAGTAATTTTGAGACTGTAGAATGACACAACTATTGTTATCTTCAATGGAAGTGCACCAACACATACACAGATTTGGAAGGAAATGTTTAATTTGATTTTTTTTTCTTACCCCGAAGCAAAAATCACACTTCATGATTGGAGACTGAACGTGTTGGAGGCTGTGTGGGAGCAACAGCAGTCAGACAGGAAGTACTGCAGAGCGTGTTTAACATGAATACCTTTCCAGTTTAAAATGTTTGACTTCTATCCAAGACAGCTCCATGTGTACTTGTTTGGAATCCTGTTGTCTGCTGGGGGAAACAAAACATCAAGCAGGGGATGCTTCCTGACTCCCCCACAACAGATAGAATTGATTTTTCATCTAGTCATCTAGGACAGGACAGATTGACTAATCAGGTCAAAATGAGTTTCATATGGACGACAGTGACTTTAAAGAACAGAGCTGCCTTCTTCTCATGCTATGTACAGTTATTGTTTTCCTCTAACACTTCCTTCTCTCTTAAATCTTCCAACATGTGAGTGCATATTTTTGGTACCACGTGTCCCTGTAATGTTTGTTTTTCATATCCCAGTCCAAAACTAATGAAAAAAGTCAAGAAGAAAGCAGAGACTGATGGGAATCATTAGTTCTGGTTGTATTTGGTCATAAACAAGTCATGGGCAAATAGAAATGTTAACCTCATTGTGACACCGGATGACAAGTTAGAGGATCTTCAATCGCTATGGAGACACTTTTACCGTGGATCACCCAAGAAAAATGATTCAGTAAAAAAAAAAAAAATGTGAAGAAACACAAGCAGAGCAGAGATGTGCACATTTTATACGAAAAAATGTTTGGAAATGTTGACTTTATTCTTTTTTTTTTTTTAACTCGCAACTGCATGGGGCAAAACTGTACGTATGGCTGGGCACAGAAAAATCAACAAAGGCAACGGTGACTTCTTGGCTTAAAGTGTGACTAAACTTCCCACACAACATGGATACCTTTGGGATAAGACAGACGTGGTCGTTGCTGTTATTCAGCAAACGTGATGATGATTAAAAAGAAACAACAACAAATGGAGACGGGAAAGAAAGGTCACTGCTCCCCCTCGAGGAGAATCAACACCTAATTACAGCGAGTGATGTGTCGACAGCCAACTGTGTGAAGCACTCTGTACATACCATGAAATGTCCATGATCACACTGAACACAGAGGAAGTGTTTGGTGCCAGCCAGAACATTTGAGACAGTTTCACCTGGAATGAAGAATCACAACGATGTCTGACGAGAAATGTTTCAGTAACATCTACTGACAGTACGTCTTATTTAATACATGTTGTCATGACAGCACAGGAAACGCACAATTCAATTGTTTTTTTTTTCTCCATCGGGATACAAATGTAAACAATATTTGATTTGGTGACCTAAGGGCTCAAAATTATTCAGCTGGAATGCAAAATTACAAACAAACTAGTTCCCTTTAATTGTGTTTCGCTATCCCTGAGAACCTTATTCATAATGAAAGAAACCAAAGTCTTGAATAATAAAACACAAGTTCAGCTACAGATAAGCCTTTTAAATATTTATAGTGGCCGAAGCGTGGGAGCTGAAAACACACAGCATTAAAAAAAAAAAAAAAAACTGCCACAGAAGTAATGATGATGGCTCTGAATCGATGGTGTAGGAGGGAGGAAGGGGGTCGGAGCCTTCGCTCACTTAATACTTAATTACTCCTCGGACAGACTGTGAAGTCATCCCAGGGAATTTGATGCAGGGCACGGGAGAGCGCTAACGGAAGCCGAGCGATTCCGGGGCGGACGGACGCGGATCGAGAGCGAACCGTCCGGATGCTGCTGTGGTTTTTGGCTCCTCGGTGTCGATGGGTTCAGCAGAGAGCGGCAGAGGCTCGTGGGTTTAAAACAGACGGCGTACGCTCAAACAAAAACTCTGAATGCACAAAGTGTAAAGCGGAGGTCTGAATCATGTCTTGTGGGACTGTGGGATACTGGTTGGAATCCATGATTACTTTGGCACGCAGAGGGAGGAGGAACATTTTGGACATTTTTTATCGTCAACATGCAAGATTTAGCCGCCATACTTGAGCATCTCCCATGCGTATGTAAATGAGCCCTACCCTCGTTACAACATTGATGAGATCCTCTTGGAGAACAGAGGAGGTACGAGACGTCAAACTATATTTATATTTGGAAATGTACGAAGCTTGAAAACATCAAGGGCAATGCAGGAGAATATTTGGCATTACGTGTTGTTTTTGTTCTCCTTTGACTCGCTCTGGTCCACGACATGAGGGAATTGCAAGGGCACCAGGCCTCTGATTCTCTTCCACTTATTATTTTATATTTTTACAATTCCAGCTCTTATTTTTACATCGTTAAGGCCACGGTTTGAAGCAAACTATGTTTTATTCTTTCTAAAAGCAAAACTAATCATGAGAACCCGGAACATACAGAAAATCCGCCCTTTGGCCACGGTTTTACCTACTTCACATTGCTACAGTGCCTCATTACCTACAGTAGCAGATCTGCCAGGAGAACTAAACATTCTGGACGGTTCTGGACTTGAGACGTGAAGGTTCTGTACAAAAATGTTGGAACCAACAGGTGCAATCACGATGGGTCTCTTCTAAAGACAGAGCGGGGTTGATAGGACTGGATTTGGACCCCTGTGAAGTGATTGACAGTGCAGCCTCCACCTTTAACGAATGATGCTCACCACCCACCTCAGGTCAGTCACACAGACCCCCACAGGGCTAAGCGGGGGTCAGTATTGCATAGATACAGTATAGGGTGTAGCTTTTCACATACGCAGTCACAGTGTTTGGGCAAAAAAACCAAAGAACCAAACAAAAGAAAAACATCAGAGTGTTTTCTGCCCATCATCAGTATATCCATGAAAAAGAAGTCTCAGGTGGTCGGTCTAACTGTAGGTACTGTTGGTATTATTACAAACGTGATCACCATGGTATAAAAAATAGCCTTTCGCTGAGGTCATCAAGTCTCCCATGTCAGTGCTGATAGGGCCCTTGCCGGGGTCAAGGGTCACAGTGCAATGACAAACTGTGCAGTGCAACGCCCCCCTCCCTGCACGCCGGCCTCAGAGCTCCTCCTTCCTCTTGACCACCTTCTCCTGATCGCGTCCTCTCAGGCTGCGCATGAAGCCGATGAAGCCCGCCTCCTGTGGAGCGACACAGCAGCACAGCTTTAGCCATCATTTCACAACTTGAAGCAATTCATCAGTCCTAAAATGTCTTTCTAATCTAACAGAGATCAGAGGGCCGCCGGTAAACATTATCTAAACGCAGCCTGACGCCGCGGAGATAAGAGAAGTAAACAGACTCAAACACTGTGTTAAGTTCAAGGTCAGTCTGCTTAGCTTCGTCCCAAATATCAAGATCTGCCTGCAGAATTCTCTGCTGCCAATTGTCTAATACTTCACTTAAGTTCAGGGTGAGCGGAGCACATGACCCCGATCCTATTCGCCATAAATAATTCAGTTATTCAGTACAATGTTTCTGTCCACTCGTGGTGATCTGATCACTGGTGGAAAGATAGTCAGCTGTGAAGAAGTACAGCCGCCAGCAACAAAATATACCAAGTGTGACTCCTACATAGTACTACATAGTGTCGAAGAACATAAATATGTATGTAGTGTGATGTTCACCACAGTGTGCTAAGAAAAATAGGTTAAAACGTGTGTCACAAACCATACAGGGTGCTTTAACGTGTTGGAATATATCAAAGATGACTCCAGCGTTATCTAGGGAACAGACGTGAGTCTCAAAGCCCTCCCCAGGAATAATGCTGGCAGCACTGGGCCTTGAAGCAGAGGATAACAGCACAGAGATCTTGAAGTTGGGCCTTAAGGTGTTGCAGGCATATGTAAAGTTCTGAATCCGGCCCCACTGCGCTGATAACGTAAGGTGCCGGAATAGACGAATATGACGTCTGCATGTGCAATAAACAGGGATAAAAATATGGAGGAAGTCCATTATTTCAAGGAGTGGACGTTGGAGTGAGCTCAGGTATAAAAAGGGGTGAGCCACTTGAAGAAGGAATAAAATCTATTACCTAAACCATGTTCCTTCTCAGACACTTTTTTCCTCTCTTTGAATCTTTTTTGGACGTCAGTAACTGTATTGTAGCTACGGGCTGTCATTTTGAGACTGTAGTGGCTTTTCTCTTTCGCTGTGGTTATGTGTTGGAAACGAGGTCCAGATTTACGATTCTAGCCTTGTCACGGACTTCTAATCTCTGACAATCCACCTTCTTGGAACAACACATTAAAGTAGGAACTACTCTGGAAACAGGGAAACAAACTTTATGGGTTTACAGACAGTGAAATCCAAGTTCTTTGTTTTTAATTCTAACAATGTTCAAGCTGCTTCATCCGCATGTTTGACTCCTCCGCATCCACCCACTCCACCACTCCTGTAGCGACTGAGTTCTCTCTGCACTTGAAGAGGAACTCGTTCTGTTTTCACTTTGGCATGTAGAGCAGCATTCCTGTGTTTGTCATCAAATTCCATTTAAACGATTAACTCGATCAGAAATCTGGATACGGTGTTCACCTGCCACAGCATCACAGCTGATAGAGGAACCCATCTAGTCATTCATGTTCGTCAGACATCGTACATCAATCGTACATGAAAGATACTGCTGCTGCATGAAAGCTCTCCAATGAAGATCTTCTCTGTGCAACTTCCTCACAAAGAAGTCCTTATCAACTGAGGAGAGACTTTGAAGAACTGTCCAGATTTACAACGTGTGATATAATTAAGATGGCTCGAGCTGGACGGACTCTTGAGGTTTATTCAGGAGGCAAAACATTTCAGTTCTGAACCCACGCACACACACACACATACACTACAGGATAAGGTCTACTGGCTAACTAACAGACTCTCCAAGATCCTTGAATTATTTTTTATGGCCAAATTGGTCTTTTAATTGGACTCTGGGGAATCCATTGGTTTCAACAAGGAGCTTATGCTAGTCAATACTTGAACATACATGCAGATGTGTAATGTGTTGAGTGTGTTAACACCTTCAGAGACTGTAGGTGAGCGAGAGTGCAGGTGGGATATGTAGTAGCACTTACCCCGCGATCTCCGTTGTATTTTTCCACAAACTTGCCGTAGTTGTAATAGTTAAATGTGGGGTAGCCCTCCACCCCCTCCTGCTTGCAGAGCTCGTGGTTCTGTCCTTTTGTACAGTCCACAGCGGCGTACACAATCTGTGGAGAAGCACAGCAAACACCTTCAGTGTGACGTCGTACTTAGTGTCATGCAGCACGGAGCTGAGGATTTCACATGCTGCCACATCAGATGAGTCTTTCAGTCAAGAAAATGAATGTTAGATTTTAAACCATCAAATTGTAAATTTGTGAGATCGACTAGTCCTTCATTATTACAGTAACGTAGTAAAGTAGGATTTTGTGTGAAGTTGTGTACTGCAACTCTGTTGTTACAGTCTCTCCTTCCTTCCTCGCATGTATTTTGTCTGTTCTGGGCTACTGTACAAACATGGAGGTTCAACATGGCTGACTCTCTGGAAGAGGACCCACAGTATCAGAGGTTTCTCATTCTAAAAGTAACAAAAACACAGCAACTCTTATTTTCCTGTCATTATACACTGGTCAAAACATAGTTATGCATATTATGCTCCATTTTGTCATGTAAATGGAGTAAATCTTACACACTGGACCTTTAAATTAACTTTCTAATAATGCATAGCATTCTTCAATCTATGAAAAGTTACACAATATAAACCTGAAACAAAAGTTGGTGGCCATTTACTTGGATAATAAACACGATGATAAGCATGATAAAGTTTAATGTAGGCACTCATTTGGCCCTTCTGCGGTTATTAAAACTGGCAAGATCTGGAACATCCTACTCCTCATAAAGCCTTCTTTACCGAGGATTCGCCTCATATTCTATCATTATATTTCTCTGTTTTATTGCTCTGTAACAATGATCTTATTTCACACCTGGCATTTTTATTGGTTGACTCCAATTAGTTATTGTCTCTTCAGCACTCACTATATTTTTTAGAACAAATAAACTTTATTATAATTGTAGATCAACACTACTAAACCTGTACACACAGGATAGAACAGGAAACTGTGATGGAAGACTCAATATTTAACAAGTGTAAAACGGCTTTTGCGATGACTTCCTGTTCGTATTCAGCCACTCTGACACTAAGCAGGCTCAACACGTTCTCCTTGTCCAAATTTAGACCGCCGATTTCTCTTTCCAGGTTACGCAAAAAAGTGACGGATGCGTTCCTCTTCAGTTAAACCGCTTGGAGTTGGTGGTGGAGGGGTGAAAAATCCCACGACAATCACTCCTACATAACAACAACAAGGGAGATTTATGTTATGAGGCTGTTGCATCGATTAGTGACAAGCCGCTGCAATGAGGCGTAAATGCCGCCTTGCTGATACATGGCTCACTCGGCGTGTCCTTTTGGACAGCTGAAATGTCACCCTCTCTCAGGGTGCTGAGCGCTGCACATTGAACTTGTCACCATCAAATAATCGCTCCCCGTCCATCTGCCTTGCTCGCACTGGATGTGGAAATGACGGATTTGCAGCGGAAGGAAAACATATTAGACACTTTCTCTGCGCGTTCGACTGTGAAGCAATGCTGAAACCTTCTTGTCCTAATTACAGACTACAAGTGCCTCTTGTTTTTCTTTTCATGCAAACACAAATAGGAATGTTGAGAATCTGCATAAGCACCAACATATAGTTGAGAGTACACGAGTACACTGGGAGGTTAGGGAAGAAAGAGAGACTTTTGCACATCAGTGTGGTAGACAGAGCCTATAAAGGAGTATTCTTCTTCTACGGTCTGTTAATCGGGTGTCTTAAACTAGGCCTCAGTGTACTCTAACAAGAGGATTTAACAGACTTGCTGCAAGCTCTGTACATTCAGCAGGACTGACCTGGTTCACCTTTGAAAAGGAAAAGTGGTCGAGAGAAATTCAGACAACCATTGCGTAAAAATCGTCCTAAATCTGACCACTTCTTTGTTAGGACAGGAGAGTACTTTAGGCAGCAGAAGCAGCAACGGGAGGACATAATGTAACTACCGACTCATCCCAGTGTGTAATCAATCATGGCTGACAGGAGAAAATGAAGCCATGGAGCCGTCGTTCTTCAAAGGTCCGCAGCCAATTCCGTTATTGATCCATTTTCAAGTGACAGACGACCCCACATCATGTCATCGATCCCATAGTGAAATTTCTGAGGTGCAGCACATTACCAGTTGGTTTGGTCTCAATCTACCAGCATCACACTGAAGAGCAGAGGAGTAATCAAACTACTTCTGTCTCATAACAAAGTTTCTTTGCTTATAGCGATAGACGTGGATGCTCTGGAGCTGGTCTGCAAGAGTGGTCAATCTGATAACTGATTGTTTCCCTTTGTTTTATTTATGAATACCCGTATTATATTACATATTTAAGTTGTCATGCAGGCCAGTTGTCAACTGAAACAGGAATTCAGTGAATGAACACAGCATGTGACTCAACACCACTTTTCCATACAAGTAATGTTTATTGTTGTTCATATGTTGTTGACTTTGTAATGGTTATTTATGGATTTTTCATTCCATCTTTTGCGTTGGTTCTGATAGCACTCAGACAAAGCAAGAAACGTGATTGTTCTGACAAGGTTGCAAAGTGAAGCCACCTGAAAATCACTCATCGCACAGGAAAAGTGTGCTCAGGTACAAGTATGGTAGGTCAAAGTGAAGCAGGTCCCTCTGTGAACTGCTGTGGGTGTTTACAGAGTTTGGAATAGAACTTCCAACAGTCTTGATTGTCGTGTCCTGGCATGAACTTGTGGCCGAGACACTTTTTCCGTTTCCTATACATGTCAGTATTTGACGGCCTGGGATTTTTATCCAGTATGCTGACTCCTTTAAAGCTGGTTTATGTAATCACAACTTATTCTTTGTAGAACCCCTCCCAGTACATGCTCAATAGACCTTTTACACAGCAGCCATTTTGAACCTTAATTATCATCATTGATAACACCTGTGTTTACCTACTATTTCATGTCCACGTGGCTGCTGGGAGAAAGGTCCATATTACATGGCTTTAATGTATCAGGCCAAATACGACCTGGCTTGGGACTTGGGTAGTATCGGGCCAGGTCATATTGGGCAAATCCTTCAAATAAATATAATTGCCTGATGAAGCAGTGCCATTATTACAGTGGCACCAGACTAACAAACATGCAGTTCCAGCCAGTGTGACCCTTTAATACTGCCATTGATTAGAATTTGGGGAGAAAGACAAACAGCTCAGGACAAGCACTGCGTACAGCTCCCCCGCTGTCATACAGCACAGATTGTGGAGTTTTAATTGTTTGCATCTTCAAAGCTGGAGCTAAGCTTGTGTTTGTCTTTGGTAAATGAGGCGAGGGCAGCTAATAGACTGTGATCAACACTGGCCTGGTACAATACACTGGGGCTCAGCTTTATAAATAGAGAGCATTGCCAAGTAAACACATGCCCAGTTCTCGGATTCACTCTTGTTCAAACACGACTTCACACCTCCACTGGCCACTGGAGGGACAACAAGAGGAAGCCGATCTTAATCCGCTGCATTTATATAACCTTCATGGATACGAGGGTCCTCTGCATTGGCAGCCGGTGGTGGTTTCATCATAAGGATGCTGATCCAAACATCACAGCTGAACGGTGAAGCGGTGCCAAAGTGCCTCAAGCTGTTGTGGTCGCTAGATATTGGATCTCAAAAAAACATTTCTCACTGTTCTGAAAGCTCAAACTTTTCTCTTAAAATACAGCATCAGTACTTTTTCCCATTAGGTGGTAAAGGTCTCAATAGTTTTTCTTGGTGGTCATTCTGAGTTTCATTGCTCCATTAAGGATACATCAAAGCTTATGTCTGTTCGACTGACCACTGTCTGAGTTGAAGATTTCTTTACAATCGATGGCTACATTCACACTGCAAGCTTCAGTGCTCAAGTTGGATTTATTGCTCAGATCCAAGATTCTGTTTGGCTGTTAACAGACATGTGTGCTGATATGATCAGAGGAGACCAATGAAGTCAACGTTTACAGTTTTGTTCATAAGTTGTGGAAGGGTACATTCAGACAGGATCCAGTGCAACTGTGGTCAATCCTCTGCAGTCAGTCTGAAATCTCGGTGAAGCTCAGACTATCCAGGTGGATTCGTGGACTAAACTCTGACACTCTACCTGTTGTGTTCTGGCTTTGTTTACTTCATGCTCCAACTTCTAAATCTGAGTCTGACTCGCAATTTATGCTGCAAAATAGTGACGCGAAGAAATATAATTTGGTTCGTGTACAATAGCTTGAGAGAGAAAGTGCAACGCGATCACACTCTGGTTGCATACACAACTCAAAAGGTTGTGAACTTCAGCTGGAAGGACATTAGCCCTTAATTGTGGCTGCAGGTGCCAGCTAAAAACAAGTAAGAAATAATAGAGTCACTGATGATATACCTGCACAATAATATAAAGCACTAAAATCATTAAAGCCAGATTGGTAAGCACGAGTGGAAGGCTTCTGAATGAACTACTGAAATTGCTCAGGTGGGTCGATGCAAACCAAAACACAGAAGTATAACGTCCAGCAGAGATGGGATCGGGGCATCTGAAGTGTCTGCACGTTGCATAACACAACAGAGTCGAGCGACATAGACAGTGAGTAAGAGTGAGAAAGAGAATTGATTAAGCTGGTTAATGAACGAAATAAGCAGGACAGAGTGAGTGACATAAAAGTGGCATGAATTTAAGTAAGACTGATGTCACACTGGAAAGAGTCAGACCTGAATCTGAACCTCTGAACGTGGCCCAAATCAAAACTGAAAAGATCCACATGAGATCTCAGAAAAACAAAACAAAAAACAGATCTGACTCTCAGCAAAATAAAAAACTGGATTTGGCCACTTGTTTCTACAGATTACAACCTAACTTTTATATTGCCATTTCATTGCCGATGACGTATTGATGTATTGCTCTCGGGGAAGGTATCAACGGGTTTCTGCTGAAGGGCAATACTCAGTGACACGTACAAAATCATTTTCACCTCATCTGTTGAGGTTTTATGTTATCTAGAAATGTTACAAAGGATTGCCTCAGAAAAATGGATGAGTAAGTTGTTGAGGACGCGTCACACTTTTACGCCATCTGACAATGATTTGAAAAATTCCAAACAAGTGAGAGCAACGCTGCTGGAGCACGACTGGAACGACGTGGAGCGAACATTAAGCATCTTGATGAAACTTTCAAATCAAAAAACAACAATTTGATGTTTTTTTTTTAAAGGTGAGTGTTTGACATGATAAATCAGAGCTCGGGGAACTGCCAGGCACGTACCCAACTTTGGTGCGTGTGTGTGTGTGAGTCACATAATTACTAAGGTTGGAAACTGTGAGCCCTGCAGTCAGAAGGTATTAACAGAAAGAGCAGGAGTGGGAGTATGTCGGGACACGGATCCTGAGGGAAAAGGAATGAGAGGGAGTAGAGATGATGGAGGATGAGGAGGAGTGTGTCCTGTTATGATTGCATGAACCTTCAATAACCCCGAAGCCCCACGTATGCCGAAGATTTGATGAGGCTGTGAGGGCTAAAACTAAATTCCTAGCTGGCACGTGGAGACAAATATTAAGAATGAGGTGGAAGGAGTTGTAAATTTGGAGGCGCGTGGTTTCACGATTCTCACTGTTTAAAGGTCTTATCAGACAGTTAAAATGTGCAGTATGTGGCTGCAATCATCTGCAGGCTGATTTCAGAGGAGCTGCTTATTCAGCCAAGCCCAGAGAGCATGTGTGTACAGAGTACAAGAGATCAAAGAATCACGACATTTGACCATTTAAATCCAATTTTCATCTGACTGCACAACATACTGAACAGAAAGTGTGCGGTCCATATTGCAGATCATGAATACACAATGCCAGTACTCTCTGTGAGCTCAGGTTTTAAGAATGCTCTGAGATTTTGGCTAATTGTTTCCTTGTTTTCATTCCCAGAGTCACGTGAGAACACTGACATGTTAGAGTTCCTCTGGGAGTCCAGGACAAATGGATATATGGATAGCAAAGCTTAGTACACAGTACCACTGTACCTACTACCTGAAAGTTGTCTTAACGTATGTTAACTTACTTACTTAACGTATGTAGAGATAGAAAATAAGGTGAGCATGGATGTAGCACGTTCAGTGTGTGCAGCGGCCGTTCAGTGTTTCAAACCCCACCAGTAGTGCCACAGTCTGAAGCAGAAGCAGCTCTCCACCCTGCGCTGCCGAGAATGTTGTATCCATCTTTGACGGATGTCATTAGCAGCTGATGTGAATATGCACAGAGCGGCTGGAGCTGGCCGGAACTCACGGCACAGAAACACATTAACAGTCTGTTTGAATTTCAAAATAAAACAGCCTGTACAAACACCAGATCTTAAAAACAGTTAAAGAGAAACAATTTCACTACACAGCATATTTACACAAGGAAAAAAAAGTCTGGCTCCTGGTGAGGTTTGAAGCTGCATGGTGAATGAACCAAAACAGATGTGACAGAGACGTACGGTGCCAACGCAAGACGTAAGAGTTAAATTACAGTCTGGACAGCTGACTGTTGTTTTCATGTTTTGGGCCTGACAGGGCCACTATGGAAGAAGTTGTATTATATGTTAGAGTGTTTTTCCGTGTTATGCACCATGTTTATTTTATGTTAGTTAATACTAGATATTTAGTTTCTGCATGCTAGTCCATATGTTAGACTGAATTTCTGTCAGCAGACTAAAGTAAGGACCTATCAGCTAAAAAGATACAACGCCTAACCAACAAAGGACCTACTTGCTTTGTCTCCACTTTTCGTATTTTGTGCTGGACTAAAAACATTGCAGACTGGACACACTGGACACCGTGAGGAATGTGATTGATGTTCTCTTTTACTGCCGGTCATGATAGAAAAGTAGCGTTGAAAACTAGCGCCGTTAGTTTTAGCGTTGGCCTGAGCTTGAGGGATCCTCTCCGGCGTGAATGTGTTTGTGTCGCTGAATGTGTGAAGGAGCAGCACTAACCTTGCGGTCCTCTTTGAAGAGCTCTGCTGCTGTGGTGAAGTGTGGAACGGAGTTTTTACAGTGCGGACACCCTGTAAGGAGGAGAACACACAGATGGGACGTTACCACACTGCAAACATCTTCACTTCACTCATCGATACGCTCCCAGGTACAAACCAAATAACTAACACACATCATTTAGTCGATGCCAAATGTGTCCGTAAAGCATGTGGCCTCTTCACAGTCCTGCAGTTGTCTAGAGGTTTACGCCACATTAGAGACGGTTCACTTGAACGTTATGAGAGACCGTAAATCTGTTTATTGCTGCCATAAACACAACCTCCACGGCTTTCTCTGCTCCAGCAGCCATTCGTATACAGTAAGTCAATACTTACACAAATACACCACAAGGTACCACCACTACACATCACATTCACAGACAGCACAGAGTCACCTCTGCTGGGTGGAGGCAAGATATTTCAACTGTACATCAGAGATGTCCCAGTTGTGTGATAACTAGAAATCAGTTAGAACTGTGATGTAATCTTTCCTTTGAAATTCTGACTAATGTCTAAAGTTTCTCTTAACTTTACTAAAAGCTGCTCATTTATTTTGTTCTTTTGTTGCCATTGTCAAGCACCTAGTTCTTCTGTTCATTGTGATTAAACCGCTGGTGCTGCTGTTGTTAAGATGAATGAAAAAGCAAAGAACAGCACTTGAGTTGAAACAGATTTTCCAGGAAGAAGAAAATTGTCGACTGGATAAAAGATTCCATGTAAGGCTGCATTCAAACAGAATCCGGTGGTTTTTCTATCCATTTGAGTGCGGGGTGCATTTTGGCTGTGGTGGTGTGGTCTGCAAGAAACGCAACCATGGCCACAAATCAGACACTCAGATCGGGCAAACCTCCACAGTCAGCCTGCAATGTCTCTGAAACTGAGATTATGCAGGTAGACTCACGGGCCAAACTCTGATACCTGTTGTGTTCACGTACCCAACTTCTAAATCTGAGTCTGACTCACAATTTATGCTGCAAAATAGAGACACAAAGTTTAATCTGGTTTGTGTCAGATGCTTTGAGAGAGAGTGGGGCAGCAGCAGTCAAGAGAGTCAGCGAATGAGTGAGGGAGCACTACAGACACTGGACAACCGCTGGACAACCCTGCGGCCATGCCAGTGCCTGTCTGCCTGTGGCCCAAAGGTCAATTATTATTTTAGATATTTAAAAAAGAGAATTTTTTTCTGTGACAGTTTTCCCATGAGTGTACTGATGCTAACTCTGTTGATTTACTCAGTGAGAGATGCTGTGGGCTCATTGTATATTCTGTATGTTGTTAGTCAGCAGTGACTGTTTGTATGGATGGATGCATGGTTACATCCATAAGTGGTTTGTTCACACTTTGGTCATTCATGTGCTGCTGTAGCAGCCTCTCCTCCTCTTTAGTGCAACATATTATTAAAGCTACATTTCATCTTATAAAAGCAAGTATTATCAAAATGTATAAAAAGAAAATGTATTCTGTTACGCATTGTTGACATTGGCACTGGCATAACTGTGATCTCAGGATTTATACCCATGAGTCATTAAGAGCATTAAGACAATGAAGCCACTGTAAATGGATTTCAAGGGCCACGAGTGCACTGACTGATGGCAGCCACAGTTATAATTAGCTATTTTTATGGTTGCGTAGAAGCCCACAAGCATTCACAAACACACCGATAAGTCTATCTTCAACTCAATTATACATTAACTCTGCAGCGTTCATTTGCCCTCCTTTTCAGAGCTGCCTCTCCAGGCCAGCATTCAGCGGCGCTCAGACATCCATTTCCTGCTCAAGTACCCATTTAGCTGCAACATTAAATGGCCTTTAAAGGTTATTTTGCAATTCTGAAACCGATACATTAAAAAAACAAAAACAAGACAAAGCAGAAAAAAAAAAAAACCTCCAGCAGAGCGGCGTGCCATATGCCACGCTTTGCCTTTACCTGAGGAGAACAGGGCTGGTCACCCCAACTGCTCAGAGAGGAAATGAGAGGAGGTAAATAAACAGAGGGCAGGTAGTGCCAAAACACACCGTGTGCACAGAAATATTTACTTTTTTACATCTCGCACAATTTCTGTCATCCAGGCTGCCTAAAAGCAGCTAAAAGGTGGGTCTGTTGATAATGAGTGCTGCCATGTGCTCGCACACATTTTCACTCCACGTCCTCAACATTTCTGTCAGAGACAGACCGACGGTGGAGAGGAAAGCAGGCAGAAGTGTACGAACACACTGACAGGTAGACGTACTTAAACAGCCCCCGCTCTTCTGTAGTTTCACCATCGCTCATTAATAACAATGTGCAAACCGCAGCAGTAAACACAGCAGTATAGATACAGCTTAATGGAGCCAAGCGTCACTTAAAACTGTTCAAACAGATGGCTACAAATGGGTATCTCTAACTTCCATTCATCATTCATTTCATCAGTCATTTCAGGAGGAAGACGCCTCAGACCACAGCGGTGAACATCCAGGTATTGGATATGTAGTTGGTGGGAGCAGACAAACAGCTGGGTGTTCACCTCAACAACAGACTGGACTGGTCAGACAACACAGACGTCCTGTACAAGAAGGTCAAAGTCGCCTCCACTTGCTGTGGAGGCTGAGGTCCTTTGGAGTCTGCAGGACTGTTAAAAACTTTCTATGACACTGTGCTGACATCTGCAATATTCCATGCAGCCATCTGAGAGAGGTGATGGCTCAAACTGGTGAAGAGGTCCAGCTCTGTCCTGGACTGCCCTCTAGACTCCACAGAGGATGTTAGCAAAGCTGACATCCATCATGAACAACTCCTCTCACCTGCTGCCTCAGACTGTGGAGGCCTTAAACAACAACAGACTGTTACTCCACCATGTAAGAAGGAGCTCCACCACAGCTCCTTCATTCAGACAGCTGGCACACTCTTCAACACCACCGCGACTTCATGACTTTCTTTTACATATTTCTTATTTATGAGTCATTTGAATGCACCTTGTGTATACGAGCTGACAATTGAATTTCCTCGCTGTGGGATCATTAAAGTATCTTTTCTTATCGCCTCAAAACAGCAAAGAGCTGTCAGGAGAGATGTGAAATGTTTTAGTTTGAGTTTAATAATACAGATGTGAGGCTAAGACACACCTTTGTTTGAAACACAGGCCGTTCTGTCTGAGGCACCTCCTGCCTCGATGTTTTAGAAAGCAGCTGTAGCTCATCAAATGCTCTATTTAACGCAGCCTCCCTCGCTGATATGACACCAGTGAAGCGGGTTGCAGATGGGGTGGGAGGGCAGCAGGTTGCTGCTGCCTGATGTGCATCTGCACCGTCTCTTTGTAGAAGGAAGCACCAAAGGGCCCGACAGAGACGGCAGCCTGACCGCTGTGCTGCGTCTGACTTTGAAGCCCCTCGTCAGACATAAAGGGCAAAAAAAAGAGCAGGGACGAAGGTGCATGTGTGTGTGTGTCTGTGTGTGTGTCTACGAGTGAAGTGATAATTAAGCAAATTATTCGCTCTGTACTCCTTCTGCATCTGTGCTTCGTTTGACAAGAGTCATAACACTGGTGGGCCTTCACGTCATTTACAGACAAAGAGAAGCAGCTGAGTGATGAATGCCAGAGAAGGGCGCTCCAATCAGGGTTTAGGGGCTGATCACCAATCTCTGGAAGCTGTATCGGTGATGACTGATAAAAGGGTCTTCTATATTTCACGTAGCATTAATTATTTAACTATTCTTATTAAATATTAAAATGCAGAGATGAGAAAGTGTCATGAATTGACCGCTGGTTATTTATTGGCAGGCAACGTGCTACATATTCCACGCTCTACGCCTGGTTATTGGGAGGAGCTGAGAGCTTAACAAACACACACAGTTTGTTTCCCACAGGACGGGCTGGTGACTTCTTATTTCACCATTAGAATTCTACTCGATTCTCCGCCTCGTTTTTGTGTTTTACTGTTTACTCACAAACTACTTTAATCAGCACAACTAATGTCACCCTTTGAAGTCAGAGAAGCACAGTTAGCCAGATGTGCCCGGTAACAGAACACATGAATTCAGTTTCAGAAACTCAGTCCATGAGGTGTCTGAAATGTTAGGAATGTGTGTGTGCTCCAAAACAAACACGTGATTAGTCTTGTTAATTGTTCATGGTTAACATGTTAGCAAATGCACACAAGGTTGGTTTTGGTCCAAGCGATATAAAGACAGCAAATGTGCGACAACATCCATAGGCTGATCTAAATATCCAGACTACTCTAGAAATCTGTAGAGACGTGGATCATCAGTGGACACCTGGGTGCTCAAACAAGCCATCTGCCAACAAGGCAACAGCACCCACCTGTCAATCAAAACAGCCACGCTGTTAATTCTGCATAACTTTAAGCCTTAATATAATGTGAACAGGTGAGTTGTATATAAATTCACCCTCAGTACAGTTGTCATGAATGGGGAAATTAGCTATAGAGACCAAAACTGTTTTTGTACCAGGCTGTAAACATGTTTATTTCTGCTGTGAAGACATTTTAACATGGGGACTTATGGAGACTGACTTGTTCTGTAGCCAGCCTCAAGTGGACGTTTGAGGAACTGCAGTTTTTAGCACTTCCACATTGGCGTCATTTCTCAGTCACGTAGGTTGCTGCTTGTCTTTGTCCCTGACCAGGTTATAGAACACCGACTGCTGCAGATACATATGGTCAAAGATACATTTTGGCAGGTCAGACTATGACAGTTCATATTCTGCTGCAACATAAATGTCATTTTGCCACAGACATTTTTTCCAGGAACCTTTTGCGGCCAGTTTCTCAGAAATCAGCTTTAAAGCTGCATTATGAGATGTTTTCCAGGAAGGCTGAAATATGAGGTACAACAGTGATTTGTTCTCTTTTTTTAACTTGTGCAATTCTATTCTCAGTCATCTGAATCACTTCCTCAGTATCCCCACGGCTTAGGTGGGGTTTATATACTGTGCGATGAGGAGCTTAACAGGCAGCTCTGAGTTACGTATGCAGACTAGTGTAAACCCAGGATATGATCACACCAAGTCTGACAGAGCAGGGCTGTGATCACACTTAACACAAATTTTGATCAAAACAGCCAAAGCATATGAAATTCAATAGCTTGTGAAAAGTGTGCAGTGCCACTGACCCAACAGCCTCACGTGCAGAGGGGAAATTAACAGGTGTTAAGGAGAGGTGTTAGGAATTACTGTAAGCTTACAGGGAGCGTAGAACATGACCAGAGCGTGTTTCTTCTTCTTCAGTGCCTCTCGAAAATCCTCTGATCCAAGATGGCTGACGCTGGAAGGCTTGTCCTCCCAAGACTGCTCTGGTGGAGGAGGTGCCTGCGGACTACAGACATGAGCAGGGAAAACAATGTTTTGTATTTATTGGGGAATAAATAGAGGTAAAGTAGAGGTGTACAGTATTTGCCCAAAAAAAGGAAAATGTCAACACGTAAATATGAGTGATAGAGTAGAAAAGAAGAGATGGAGCTGCCTGTTTGTTGTGTCGCTCACTTGTGCATGAACTCGATGATCTTGTCTTTGTTTCGGAGCTGAGGCAGCGTGTACTTGTCTTCACCTTTCTCGAAATACTTTAGAGTTGGGAAACCAGAGATCTTGAAGCGATCCCCCACAGCCTTGTGCACCGTGGCATCCACTGCTGCCAACACGCCCGGACTCTGTGAAAAATAACAACAGCAAACCAGAAGTCAAGTGGGACCTTTGCTAAAATAATAACTACAGAGTGCTCTGTCCAATTAGACCAATGAAGGTCCTTTAGACTGACCTCTCACATGACACCAATTAACACTTTAGACACAATCAAAGTTCAACCACTGCAAAAAAGCACATGCTGTGTATAGAAAAGTGCTGCATTAGTAACACAAAAGTGAAGCAAGGTGGAGAAAAAATAAATGATATTCTGGGTCTAAAGGGCGCAGGGTGAGAGAGGCTCCAGTCCATCCATATTAGATAATGGCCCTGGCTTTTCCCATTGACCTCCAGCGCCGGGCAGAGAGCCACAAGGAGAAGGTCCAAACGTCGGGCCGGGGGGACGCTCATGGATGAGATAATTGCTACAGTCACCAGGCTGGAGTTTTATAGGCCCTGCCCCTGGCTGGGGAGTGTTAGATTACCACAGAGGACAGAATGGTGGAGAAGAGAGGCGAGGAACACACCCGACTAATCAGAAACACATCGAGAGTGCCGAGCTGCAGCGAGGACCGACCGGCGCGTGGGCTGCAACGGCCAAAAGCCTTCAAGCCAAGAGCAGGGATTATTATGATCTGCTAATGAGGCGCCACTACACCCGGGTTGCTGTGTGTGTTCATCAGAGTGTGAGATATGAAGAATGAACAACAGGCCTGGAGAGATGCATGCTGTCCACATATAAACACAAGCAAAAGGTCACCAAACTTACATCTGCGCCCTTGTTGAGTATTTCTGCAGCTTCATCATACTCTGGCTTCATCTTCTTGCAGTGTCCACACCCTAAGAGATTAAAATGACACGTTACAGGCTGACCAGTGATGACACTTGAGTCAAAAAACACAAAAAACAAACTGACAACCAAAATGTTATACTTTAGTTCCTGTTTTAAGGTCAGAACTAAGAAAATATGATTGGTAATAATCCCACCCCCAAATGTTTGGACAAGGAAATGGGAGGGGGGAGGACAGCCTACTATCAAGGAAATATGAAATGATGGTAAATAAACATGGTACACAGTCAAGTTCATTGAACTAGTAACTAGAAATAAAAACACAAACACATCAAAATCTGTCTAAACTTCAATTTAGAAAAATGAGCATCAGATATATCAAAATGAAAGTCATACATATAGAAATGTTTGCTGACGTATGGGCCGACAAGTCCACCAATAAATCTGTGATGAGTTGAAAACATCTGCCTGCTATCTAAAACAGTCACATCAGTCAGAGTAAACAAGACACAGCATACAGGATAAACAAGAAATAGCTGAGAAGAATTTACTCCACAACGCGGAGAACTCTGATGGTGCAATCTTTGCACAACATCACGTCCTCTGGCTCGCTGAATCAACGTGTCAACAGCTGTAATTCTCTGGTGCCTTGCTGTTTCCCTCTGGTTTTGTCAGCGGGTTTTACTGCTGCCACGCTGAGGGTGAAACTGTAAATGAGATGACAAGAGTCTCTCATGTTTACCAGGAGAGTTAAGTCATGTCTGATTATTTCCTGCATGTTTCACTCTCAGGCACTACTGTGTGTCTGTGTCTGAGTGAGCATGTTAAAC
Source organism: Nibea coibor (assembly GCA_023373845.1). Taxonomy (NCBI): domain Eukaryota; kingdom Metazoa; phylum Chordata; class Actinopteri; family Sciaenidae; genus Nibea; species Nibea coibor. Next base: position 4,088,876 of record CM041724.1, read on the forward strand.
TGAGTGAGGCTAAACAGCAGTGTGAGTGAACGACGAGTTCAATAGTGGAAGAAAGAGCAGGAAAAAGAAGATAAAGGTGGAGGTGGAGGCAGAGCTGGGCGACGTGGTAAAAATCAATATTACGCCTGTAGTGGTCTGTCATATCATATAACGGCAATAGAGTTTTACAGTGTCATGTGCTGACATTAATAGACTGGCATTTATAGATGTAGCGACAAGGGTGTTTATCGACAACTGTTTTCTCAAGTGTTCCTGAGCCTGTGCACTGATATCCTTTAAACAACAGGCCTTCTTCACAGTGGCCATTCTGATGTGAAATAGTAGGTAAACACAGGTGGTAGGCTCCATTCGGTTCCATTTAGTGTAGCAGAGACTTTCCAGTGAGCCAAGATCAAGTATGTTGATATATAATGAAGCCAATGCAAAAGTGCCAAAAACTGCGGTTCCTCAAACGTCCACTTGAGGCTGGTTAACAGAACGAGTCAGTCTCCATAAGTTCCCATATTAAAATGTCCAACGTTCACAGCAGAAATAAACATATTTACAGCCTGGTACAAAAAACAGTTTTGGTCTCTACAGCTAATTTCCCCGTTCATGACAACTGTACTGAGGGTGAATTTATATACAACTCACCTGTTCGAATGATATTAAAGCTTAAAGGTATGGATCATTCACAGTGTGGCTGCCTTGACTGAGGTAGGTGCCAGTACGTCATTCATCACGCCTCAGGACCACTTACGAGCCACGTCTTTGCTGATTTTTGGCTTACTATGGTAGCTAGCACCACATATTTTGAGCTTTGAAATGGTGCTTCAGAAACCTGTGGGTGAAGTCACACATGCACTGTCCATTCTTTATACTGTCAGTGGTCCTCATGGACCACAGCAGCACCCTGTCTGACATTAATTAGCATCATTGGTAACAATCTGTTTTTATTTCTTTTTTTTTTTTACACAGAAACTTTTGTTTCCTATGTTGTATAACAACTATGATGATGTGGAAGCAGTGTAAAGAGTCTCCTGAAGGAGTTTTCTGTAACAAAACAGGGACTCCACAAACAAAAAGCACACTTCACCATCTCAAGCAGAAGAGAGTGAACTATGAGGTCGAAACACCCAGTTCTTGTTTACAAGAGCAATAGCAGACAGAAGCAGAAGAGAAAGAATTCTCTCAAGTAGTTGTTTTGTTTGGTGAAAGATATATGCAAACAGCTAAAAAGGAAGGCAGAACATAATATTACTAAAAGAAAATCTTTTTCATAGACAGCGCTCCCGATGAGAACATTGTGATAACACAGCAGCTGCACGATCTGCAGACAGCAGTGTCTCAACCACAGACACATGCTTCTATGTTGGTGCATGACAGAATATGTTTTAGCAATTGCATGTCGTCATTACAATAATTACTGCAGAAATACCCTGAAATATTGTGACCCAATTCTATGGCAACATTTGCAATGTGACAAAGGGTAGCTTAATATATGTACAACATCATTTCTATATGTAGAACAAAAACATGTAGAACTTTTTCCTCTAAAAGTCACGATGTAATTCCACTGAGAGCGAATGATCTCCCAGCTCTACAGAGGGCTGTGGCTTTCTGCAACTGAGTGCAAAAGTTCAGAGAGGATGGATTTCATTACATCACCAAAACTTCACCATCAACTGCCGTACTTCTTTTACACATGAATCTAACACTGACAATATGGACGTCAACTAAAAATGGGAATTGGAAGCAAGCATTAGAATAATACATGAACAATGGAGGGAAACATTTAAAGCAGGATATAAATTAACCAACAGCACACTGTGGAGGAATTTGAAGGTGAAAATGAGGACACAAATGTGAACACTGCATTCACTAACTAAAATACAGTAATACTTCTGGAGGGGTTATGGATTGGTGGGGGACATATATTTTGGGACTGCCCAAAGATCTCTGGAAGAATATAATGCATTTCAGATATAGTACAGTATATATGATAATGATTGTTACAGGTCCCAAATTATTTCTTAAAGAAAATATCATTAACAAAGCCATGAACAGTGAACGTTCATGGTCATTGTCAGTAATAATTGAATACACAGTGTTTTTTGTCCAGTGTCCATTGAGATTTCCAGTGGATTCAGAGTTGGGCTCTCCTGTGGAAACCTTTTTTTGGTAATAGTTTTTATCAGTGACTAGCAGTATATTCATTAAATGTTTCTCCCTTTTCAACCGTTCTTGAGGCATATGTCCAAAATATAATGTCTTGCTCTCTAGAGGGATTTCACAATTGAAAATGTCTTGTATGGCATTATGTATTCCTTACATAATTCCAGTAGTCTTTGGTAGTCTAATGGTTTGCCTTTTGGTTTCCACAGTTTCTCCAGCAGATAGGGAAGTAGTCACCATAATAAGATTTCTGAGACGGGGTGGTAATATATTACATTCTTCTGATAGCAAAGAAAACAATTACAGCTTCCTAGCTGAAGTCACAGCACAGCAGAATGGACAGATAGGGTAAGACAATGTTTTTATCAATACAGGTTGGCTGAAAGATGGTCACCATTATTACAGACAGTGCCAGAATTCAGATTCTCTCTGATTCTCGGTTTGTTCTTTATCACTGTAATTATTTCCATTTTTAGTTGTACTTTTATTCATACTGGAGTAAACTTGATACCCAGTGTATTTGACTAATGTTACATGTTGCTGATGTTTATGCATCATACAAACAAAATAAAAATCCTATTAAGGAGGAAGAATTATTCCATGAGAATGGAGTGGACACGATTGCATGCTACAAGATAAGCATCTCCTTTTGTGCTTTTTGCAAATGTTATATTTTTGCCATTTTATATCTTGAATGAAAAATATAAGTTAAAAAAAATACTGTACTTCACTGTCTTTTCATTATTCAGAGGAATATAGCAGGATAGGCATTAGGAGGGTTTTTCTCTATATAACTGTATTATCTGGAGGTTTGGGTGTCTGTATGTGTGTGTGTGTGTGTGTGTGTGTGTGCGCACATCTTTAAATTGATTCTTTTCAACCAATCTGTGAAGAGCTCCGAGCATCATGAATAAAGTCCCTGTTTTGTGCTGAGGTGTATTTAATACTGCATGAGCAGTGAGCAAACTAGCAAATGTTTAATTTTTTGGATCTAAAAGGATTTTCAAATACATAACACAATATTTGTCTCACCCAATGTACAAGATCTTAAGATGTAATGAATATGCCGTTTGATCAGGGATGAGCCGTGTGTGTGTGTGCGCGCGCTCACATGAAACAAACTTGGTGCATTCCCAAACCTGGTAAATTGCCCTTGTCAAAACAGTTCAGGAATTCCTTTCTTCAATATACAATGGAGTGCTGGTGCAGGCTATAAATCAAATGTGATATGACTCGTGGAAAAAAAGAAAAAAAAAGCTGCTTCTTTTTCAACTCAGTCACTGTAGTGTGTGATCATCAGATTGTGTTGAGGCTTACCGGAGAAATGGAGGGAAAGGACTTTGTCTGGCCCTCTAAAGTGATGAGTAGGAGACAAAACCAAATATCTGTCCTGTGCTATGCATCAGCCCCGCTCTGCCTTGAGAACAAGTGATGCATGAGGGGGTCAGTGTGTGTGTGTGTGTGTGTGTGTGTGTGTGAAATATTGCTGATTCAGTCAGAGCGTGGGACAGAAGAGCTCAGAGTCAAGAGAAGAAATAAACTGGCCCCACATCGCTGTAGCTGTAATAAAAACGGATTCACGCTGGCGAGTTGCTTTATGGCAAGTGTTAAATGTTAAGGTGTTGTTAGGTCATCTACTTTGGATCCACTGTGGCAGGAAGCTGAGCCTGTGGCTACTTGTTAAATCGGGCCTAATAACTTCCTGATGCACCAGCTGCAGACCAAACACAAACATTTAGCGATCGAACGTTATCATTAACAGCCAAATCTGCTGGAACACCATTCCTGCATTTCGTGCTTTCCCCGAACAACGTTGGCAGAGAGGAAGCTTTGTTTCGGTCCAGGACGTAATCAGGCTCTGGGAACCAGAGCGTTCAGTCGGAGGTTTTTGCCGCCGTAAGGAACTGCACGCAAACAACCCCCGCTGAGTGCTGTTCAGAGGACGGTGAGAATGGCTGCGTTGAGAGGTGGACAGAAATGCAAGCTGATGGTGGTGGTTGGGAGAACATTAATCTCACACTGACAGCAGGGCCATTAAGAAACTGCACTGAAGCAGCAAGGCTGGCCATCCGTGTGGGTGTGTGTGTGTGTGTGTGAGAGAGAGAGAGACAGAGAGAAAGGAAGAGAGATATGCGGTGTAATTGTGTGCAATAAATGTTTGTGTCATGGTGTGAAATATGTGTGTGATATGTGTCACTGGTGTACAGATATTTATGTGTGTGTGGGCGTGCGAGCTGCAAAGATTTGATGCTGCTTGTTTTAGCCGCCTGCCTGCCCTTGATTTGAGTGTGTGGGTGAGTGGCTGCTGTCCGTAGGGTGGGTCGAGTGCAGGATGAGCTTGTGTGAGGCTGTGACGCCGCATGAGGACAGGGAGGACCGCTCAGCGTACGGAGTTATTCAGCCATATTTTCTGCCCTAAAATCACTGCCAACCAACCAGTGACACTAGCATGTGTCCTCCATAGCCTGAGGTGTCTGTTAAATCATAATGTAAGTAGGAATATGATTAAATGCTCAAGATAAACATAAAAACAAGCAAAGCCTCTAAAAAGGTAAAGGTTGAGAGCAGCATGTTCTTTTGACGCTGGTGATTTCACTCGTTTTGGAAAGTAAGATTGTTTTCTTTAATGTTAGGGCCTGAACAAAGTCAGACAGCTGTTGTGCTGATGTGCTTTTGTTTTGACACAGATTTCAGTGAAGATGAAGATTTGGTTTTCCAGAAGTTACAACCCTTTAGATGAATAAATGAAACCACTACTCATTAATTCTTTTCATGGGAAAACCTCCCCTTGTTGTTAAGAAAAAAAAATATAAAAAAAAAGGACGCTGAAGGAAGATGCTTTAAAAGTTGCCAAATCTAATGAGAACATTGCTGCATTTGCAACACGGAAGTAAATTAACACACACCTGTCATAACTAAATGACTTGAAAGCCATGATTTTGGTGCCAAGTGTTATTAAGACAATTTTGGAAAATGGTTTGCTAAGATGTTGGATGAGAAAAAGTGAGTTCAACACAGAGAGAGCGATGTGATGTGTTTAATCTAGCTTGGCACAAAACTGACAGGAGCGGAAACAGCTTAGTACATAAATGTATGATTTATTAGACACTCCTATTTATTATTTTACATTTTGTAACATTTCTACCATTAGATAAATCATTTTTGATTTTTGAATTTTTTTGCTACACTGACTTGTAATCAGGTGAACGGTGTCTCAGTCATTCCCACTCTGCATCCTGTACGTCTGTTCTTATAATATGTAACTTTGGTTTTTAACGCTTTACAGCACTAAGTCACACACCACCAACTATCTGACTGATTTTGGTGAAAGTGGATCATATTTTATGGAGAAAACGTTTTCTCTCTCATGTCCTCATCTCTCAGTAATTGACAGAGTTTCCTGATGGACAGTGAAGTAAACTGCAGCCAATTGTAGCTACTGTTAGCTAATGCTAACTAACGTTAGCTCATTTTGTTAGCGGGGCTTCCCAGACTGTGAGATCACAGCCCTGGGGGATGTAAGTGTTTGTATCACTGGCGAAACAAGATTTTTCATGCCAGGGGTGTCGTGCCAGAACTGGAGCTGTGACAGTACAGACACGGACAATACAGCAGCCTCGATGGACATAATGACAGAGGTGAAGAGGACATTAACAGAGGAAGCTAAGAAGAGAAAAGGACAGAGTGATTGAACAAGAAGCTGTCAGACAAGAGTAAATCTGGGACTGACTTTTAGTGGTTGGTGAGAGCTTGGTGAAATAAAAGGCTGAAAGACAGACGCCGAGCTGGGCTGACTGCTGTGGGACTAGTCAGTAACATTAGCTGGCTGCTATAGGTCTGCTGTTGTTGACCTTGTTGATGTTTGGCTCTTAGCAAAGTTGTCAGCTTGCTAGTTTTCTATCATAAGTAATGTTATCAGAACAAACACAGCTGTCTATATTTACATACTTGTGGTATTTCAGTCTGAAAGTGAAAATAACATATCTGGGCATTGTTGTGTTGCTGTGCTCTCAGTCTCTCCTGGTCTGTGTGCTGTGTGTCTTACGTAATGCTTGTTTTCACATTCCACACAGACTGATCTGATAAATGAAATTATGTCACTTGGATTTTTCCTCTTCGGTGAATCATATTTACAGAAATGTCATGTGATTGACATGTCATGACACAGTTTTCCTGCCAAATGGCAGTGACTTCACATATTTTTGTGTTTTGGGCAGTAAACAGTGAGGTAGTGTACGAAGCAGGTCCCACTGCAGTGTGTGAGTGTTTAGGACGTGTTTTAATCACGTCAACAGCTGGAGCGTGTGCTTGCCCTCTGGGTGGAGTGCAGCGCTCCCGGCAGCCTGGAGGTTCTGCAGCTAAGTACGAGCTTAAACTCTGAAAACAATGAATCATCATTATGGTGAAGGCTCGGGAAGAGGACAATATTCTTATTTACTGGTTTTAGTTTTGAGATGAGCAGACGGGGGTGATACAGTCTGAACTGAAGGGGTAGCAAACAGACAAAAGAGCTCCAAAAATTGGCCACAGCACGCTTCAGATTGTGTTGTGTAAGATGCTGCACTCAGAGTGTGTTACTAAATGAGGTGAATATATTTGCATGATTTTAAAGATATGGGTCACATTTATCAACATGCAAACCTCCTCTGGACAGCTCCCTCACACTCAGCAGGGCCGGACCAAAGCAAAGCAATCTGGAAGAAGTGTGGTGGTGGTGGTGGTGGTGGTGGTGTTGGTGGTGGTGGGGGGGCCCACTGACAAATTCTGGCATGTTTACAAAGTTGTGCGTAACAAGGGCAGTATGGTGCGTGAATAAAAATGACATGTGGGCTTATGTGAAGCATATGGCAACAATGAAATATCGTGTTGTGAGGATGAGCTTGTGTGAGACAAAACGTCGAAGGCAGCCTGTCTTTGTTTTTCATTTTGGTTACTTTCTCCAGCTGCCTGTTTAATATGGAGCATGACAGTGAAGCGGTGATGTTATTTGTGCGACTAAACAACAGCTCTCCCCGAGAGAATCCCTGAGTTAATGTTTTACACAGCGGGATGGAATGTGAAGCTCTTCTCAAACGCTGCTGCACATATTTTACGATTCAAACTACTGAGGGTTATCTATGGACGATGATAGTGAAGGCAGTGGGGTTATTAAAAGGACAAGACTGTCAATGCTGTTTTTTCTATTGTTAATAAAGACCGACACTAACGATGAAGTCATCGTCCTACTGTAATAAGTCTCGTCTGTGTATCTAAAGACTGATATACACTGACCGGCCACTTCATTAGCTACAGATGTACAATGCAATGCGAGCCAACACAACTCTCCTCTTCTACTTTGATGAAGCTTCACTTTTCAGTTTACTACTGAGGTTGTAGTTATGTTTACATCCATGACAGGGAATAATATAAGCTCCCTCAGAGGAGGACTGATGACGGAGTTGTTGTATTGGATCACAATGGATTCAACTGGACACAAGTGTACTTTAATGAAGTGGCCGGTCTGTATCTTCTTCCCCTGAGCCTCATTGTCCAAAATGGACAATGTTTCTTTGTTATGATGAGCATGTGTATTACTCCGCAGCTGAAAAAAGTTCCCAACAAATGCACCGTTTTCTCCTCTTCACGTAACTGCTGCTAAAAACTACACTGACAAACTGTTTCACTGTTTTATCACTGACCTGCACTGATTTTTTTGGCTCAGAAAATTAATTAAAAAAAGGTTAAAGTGGAAATGAATCAACAAGCATTTTGATTATTAATCCATGACACCAATGCCAAACATTTGCTGCTTTTAATTTCCATTATGTGATTTAATTTTCTCAGTGTTTTTTTACAATGAGACACTTTTTTTCACACTTTATATAATTCATATTTATGAATTATATATCAATGAGGGAGTCAAAATATAATTGACTCCCTCATTGTTTGCTAGGCTAAAGAAAGGTCACTCTCTCCCACTTCTTTTTTATTTAACTTTAGTAACAATATCAGGTGAGAGACAGAATTGTACTTAAAATTATTTGTTAAATACATTTTTAAAAATGATATAAAACATCACCTGTCTGAGTCCTTTGTGTGAGCCATCCTGTGCTGTTGTATGCATGACTGGTTAGATTTGTACAGTAATTGTGTTTATATGTAACGATCAAATGAGATTTGCTGATGCAAGCGAATAAAGACTATGTATATTTACTGTACCATTGTGGACTCTCCATTGAAGCCTTGTACACTGATAGGCCAGTGTGAACTGGAGAGGCGGGCTGTCACAGTATATGGGAGGTGTGTGATGGGAATGAGAGAGAATGGACTGCTGTTGTTTACAGTGCAGCCGTTTTTCCTGCTCACCTCCTGACCAGCTGGATGTTTTCTCTTCCATGCCACGCCGCACCTCACCTTACAACAACTATGTTTGGGGGTGTATCTTTGTAGTGTAAGACCTTATTTGAGTACTTGCTGTTTCAACCTGTGTTCTTACTCACATGGGGCGTAGAACATGACCAGGGCTGCAGGATGCTCCTCCAGGAAGCTGTCAAAGGTCTCATCGCTCAGGTGGAAGACCGGGGAGTCTGTCTCCGACCACGGCACCTCGGGGGTCTTTGGCTGTGGCGGCTGAGGGCTGAAACAGGAAGGAAGAGAGACAGCGGGGGCAAAATGAGGTGAAGGACATTGTAAAAAGTAGACACAGTGGAGCTAGCGTGTCATCTATATGGAGCAAAAATGGGATACAGCTGTATCTCCACCCAATACTGTGTGTCACACACACACACACACACACACACATCTGGAATAAAGCAGCCCCGCCTTTATGACGGAGCACAGTGTTGCAATGCCAAGAATGAGTGGACACAGATATAAACAAGCTCACACACCACTTGAGCACGTATACACACACAAGTCATTTAAAAAGACACACACAACTTTCTGCAATCTTTTCACATCTTCACACACTCCTGGCCTGAAGCAGTGAGCTGAAGCCGCATGAGACCGGATATCTTTAAAAACAAAGAATTGTGCAACTGGGGTGCAAAGAAACGCTGCTGCACGTCATCCAGACACTTATCCAGAGTGTCATCGGTCTAATATACATCGCTCTGATATGTGGAAAACTCACGAACGAGACTGACGCTGCACTTAAGCGTTATCAGATGACATCTTTAGCTGTTCTTCCCTCCTCCGACCTCTGATTGGGCCAAAATGTGGCATCTTGCTTCCACATTGTTGCACATGTGCATGGCGCAGGACGTTTATGGATGTAGAACGCTGGCAGTGACATCTTTCATAAATCAGGATCATGTAAGTTTGGCCATGCTAGAAAAATTTCCAGATGAGGGATGGCTGAAGAGCGACGCCAGAGTTTGACTGCATCCTGCGATCGGAGACGGATTTATTCTGGTCAGTCATGAACGGACCAAGAGGGAGATACTCCAGCCTCCCTTTGTGTATCCTGGATCATGGCAAAGAAGAAAGAATGCACGCTGGCCCTCATGGATGACATAATGACAATAAAACTGAAACAACACTTCAACTGTTGACAAGGGTTGAAATTAAAGCTACAGATGCTAACACTGTCCAAAAAACCAAAAAGATTATGTCATGTCTGCAGCAGATCACAGGCAAAACAGCACAATTGTGCACAAATGTTCTTTTTTTTTTTTTTTTTGCTGAAATGCTTTAAATAGGCTGCTGAAAATGTCTGGCCCATCAACATTTCCTGGTTCAATCGACTTTTTCATTGAACAGCCATGGTGTAGAGTAAGTCAGTCAGGACTGGGATCAAGTAGATGTCAAGAGATCAAGGGAATGTGACCTTGGTTGCAAAAAAAGAAAACTTCTGCGCCACTGGATTCTGTGCCATCAGTGTCGAATTTTCTGTCTGGAAAGTGAAGCTGTGTGTGGAATAAATAAAACTGAGGAAGCTGAACGTAAGAGAAACCTCATCAAAACTAGGGAGGGGTGATAAACGGGGGAGATGATATTACAAAAAAACAAACAAAAAAAAAAAAAACGGAGGCGAATGTCCTACAAAAGAGCACAATGGACACAGCATCTGAAAATATGAACGCAGCAAATCAGACTATTCTGGAGAAACCTTTCGACCGTGTTAACTACAAAACCCCTTTTCAGCTGTTCCTCATCTGCAGCATCTCCACATGAAAAAAGGCTCCACCACGACAAAGCGCAGATGTGATGGGGCGTGCAGGAGGACTGTTTTCCAGCTTTTTATGGGACGTATTTATGTGTGAATGAACAATCTGAATGTAGAGGTCACTCCATACATGCTGGGAGTGAGAACAGACATTTAAACCCTGGTTAATCACGGTCTATCACTTTTTAACAGAAATATGAGGTGGAAGTACACCACCCAATTCAAAACAGCAAAAACATTCTTGGTACAACATACTTGGTTGCCTGATTGCCATCCTGGCAACAACTTCTAAATGATACTGCCCACCCTGAATTAGCAGTGTAGTAAAAGCTTTGGGCTGGGGTGGGAGTTTTCATGCCTCTGGGCTTAAGAGTGACGCTGGAATGCATCCTCTGCCTGTCCTGCTCCGTTTCCTGTAATAGCTGTGAAATCCCTGCTCTGTGCCCTCTGGCTGAAGCCCTGTGGACAGTCGTGGCTTTCCTGCCAGACCCTTAACGCAAGTGGAAAGGGGAGACGAGGGAGAGAGAGGGCGGCAGGAGAGCCAAGACGTGGTGGGAGGTGAGGGGTTGCGGGCAGAGAGTGTGAGCCAAGGTGAGAAGAAAAAAAAATGAGAGAAGAACAAGAGTAGATGTAGATTGATGACACCGTGGCAAGGTGAGTCAGGGTGAGGAAAGCGAAGGAGAGGTGTGATGAAGACCACAGTAGAAGGGAAAGGGTGATGCCAGCCATGCAAGGTGAGAACACACAAAGGAGTTTACTGATTGCTAGAGACAGAAAGCAGAATGCAGTCTGGCTCTGTTCTGTCTTTTTATTAGCTTAAACAGCTCTGGACACAAAAACCCTGAAGTCTGCACTTTAACAAGTCCGAATGCATCTTTGGGGGGCGAAGTGATTAAGGTAATACTCACTTCTTCATCCAGTCTGCGATATCCTTGGCTGTGGCTCCGTAGTTTTCATAGTGGTGGAGGAACTTCCCCTTCCTAAAAGACAAAACAGAGCACAAGAACAAGATCATCTCAAAACCATATGTCAGCAATGAACGCCATTAGAGCTGCAGACCTGTTCAAAGACTTTTCAAACCACTGCCAATATCAGATGGGTCACTGATAGAAAACAGACCTTTAGAAAAAATGATTTTACTGCTTTTATTTCTTCAATGTAAAGCAATACCCTAGCAAAGAGCTGTCTACTGAGCACAATAAACCCGTTACCAACTCAAAGTCTACAGTGCTTAACACATTTATTAGACCACCACTCAATGTAAAGCTTATGCCACAGCTGCCCTAAATTTAACAGCATTAGTAATTACCAAAACCATTCCTTTATGTTTCTGTAATGGTTAATACAGCAGTATGTAGAAGCTCTTTAACCAAAATCATATTTTTAATGCTAAAATATAATTCTTATTGTTATCCATGAATGTACAGTTTTAAATGAAAAAATTGTAAAGCGCATACAGTAATTATTCCTTGATTAAGACATCAAAGTATAGTTATTTACTTGCATTCCTGAAAAGAAGATTTAGTTTTAGTGCTTAAATGTTATGCTTGATTAATTTCTGACTTCTCAGAGAAGCCCAGTGAGCCTTGAATTTGGGTATATAGAGATGAATTCAAGTTTAAAATTCCTCATTCCTGTTTAAAATGGTAAAACGTCGAGAACTCACTGGAAATGAAAGAGTCCACGTTTAAGTACTTTGTGATGCTGGATGCCCTCTGACACACGGTCTAATACATTTGTTAAGCACTGGACATCTCCGCTGATCCATGCGTCTTACACTACTGCAGCTAAGACTTGGAGCGATGAGGAGGCAACATTGCAAGAAAGCTGGCAAAGGACGATTGTTTCAAACCGAGCAGAAACCTCTGTGGCTGTGAAGTGAAGCCAATCCAGAAGTATCAAACTTAATTCCATAAGTCCTGATGTTAAAATGTCCAACTTCACAGCAGAAATAAACATGTTTACAGCCTGGTACAAAAACAGTTTTGGTCTCTATAGCTAATTTCCCTGTTCATGACAACTGTACTGAGGGTGAATTTATATACAACTCACCTGTTCAAATCATATTAAGACTAATGGGTAGGTACCTTTAGAGATGACTTGTTTGAGCAATCAGGCTTCATTTAGCCCGCCTCAGGTCTGCCAATCATTCACGTCTTTGCCTATTTTTTTAAGAAAGAAGCAGGACTACCAACATGGCAGCAGCCAGAGCCGCCGCATTCAAAATGGCTCTTCAGAAATCTGTTGGTGAGGTCACAGAGACTACTTCCATTCTTTATACTGTCACTGTTTCAAGCATAATGAACATAAGGATCAGGAGCAGTGGAGGAGGGCTAATGCTGCTGGAGACATTTTTTACTATCAACAGTTGGAATCCATTGTAACAGTTAATAAAACTGCTGTACTCTGCTCATTTCCAAGGCTACAGGGGTGAAAACATAAAATTAGATTCTCAACAGATTTTCAGGATTTCTTTAACAAACTTTCACAAATAGAACAGTGCTCATTTGTTATCGACACGACAAGACTACATTAGAATGATTTTAACAGTGATGGTTTAAATGAGGACATATCTGATCAAAGCATAAAAAACAGGCCAGAGAATTCAGCCTGACCAAAGACTCTGTGACAACTTTCAGTACTTTTTGATACTTCATGCTAAGGACACAACTCAGTCAGCACTCCAAAAGCAGTGAGGTTTGATTCCTCATCACTTCCTGCTGAATGCATGATGGGCAAAAAGGATGCCGAGTACAATCATAAGAGGTCAGACCTTCGAAAAAGAGAACAGCTCAAAGCCAAAAGGAAATGTTTTATGAGAGCTGACAAAAAGCTCTGACCAAAAGTTCAACAATGATTGATACTCTTTCCCTCTGTCCTCTTTCTAGAATTCTGTATGTTAGCTTGAAAGTGCATATAAGAAATGCCAGCGAGCAGTCGTAATGCATTTGAAATGAGTTAGAAGCATCTCCTCGGCTGCACAGCCTGAAAAGACTCAAAACGTAAGCAGATTTCCTTCATAGGAATAAGTTTATCTACTCGGCTATTCGCTGTGACTAAATGAAGGCTGAGAGGCGGACGCGGTGGCTCATCCCGGTGCTGCAGGATCAGTGTCAATTGTAACCGGGTGTAATTCTTGCCAACACAGAAGGTGGTGACGACCGCAGTTACAGCTCCTGGGGCACAGAGTGGACACTATAAAAGGTGATACGTTATTACACACGCTGGATTTGGACCTAAAAACTTGCATTTTAAGTGAACTGACTAGTGTGGCGGAGAGCGGCTGCTTAGAATTCAATCAGTGAGATTTATGAGAGACTCTACACTCTATATGCTTTATCTCTGCTGCTGTAAAATACACCTTGTAAAATCAAGTTGAGAAAATGTGAACGGCATTAGCTCGACTGTCTCTGCTTTTTTTTTTCTTGGTTAAAAGGACACAGGAAGGACGAAGGAAAGGAAGAAATAGTTCCACTTTTATTGTTTGTTTAATTGATAGAAAGTTGAGGTGTGTGTGCTGCTCTGTGGAGGAGGAGGCCTTCTTAATCTGCAGGACAGGAAAAGGTAAAAAGTCCTTGGGCGCAGCTATAGCGGGTGCAACGGCGAGATAACTCCAGTGGTGTGTTGATGCCGATTTACCCTGCAGTGATTAGCTGCTGTTTATCAGTGAGGGGCTCATTACTGAAGCCAATGGGCTCGGATGGTCGTTAGCTAGCCCTGCGCTGACACTAATGTGCTCCCAGCTAACGGACTGGCTCAGGCTCAGCTACACACGAGTGCACGGGGCGTGCGCGGGAACCTGCACACACTTTCACACAAGGAGGCGGGCGCACACACACACACACACAATGACTAACCACAGAGGCACTTAATCAGTCCCGGTCTAATTAAAAGGCCAGGCTGGAAAGAGAGAGTGTTTAATGTGGAAATGGGGATGATAAAGCTCGAGCAGGAGAATAAGAAGTGGAGAACAAAGCGGGAGCTGCGATCAGCCGCATACCGTTAACGACACTGTAAATATGAGGACGGTGCAGGGATGCTCTGACTGGGGGGTCCGCAATAACAAACACTATCAGTCACACTCTCAGCCCCTACTGTGGATATGAGTCTGTATGCATATTCACACACTAAGGCTGATCAGTAAACGGAAATGATCAGATTACATCATAAATTTCATCCTAACAAAAACAGTGAGAAACGTAGAGGCCTAGTGCTACATCAACGTCATGTACAGCCTTAAGGTGTTCTTAAAGATGAGAAAACTTTGCTACAGTATATTAAAAGCCATTACTTAAGTCTGGCTTATTAATAATTAAAACTGCTGACTTGTTTTGAGTCTTCAGGCAGATAACAGCACTGCGTGAAATCACCCCCTCCAATCTTTTCAATGGGGCAGCTGCATTCACACAGTGCGGTTCAAGATGTGGCAAAAAAGTTTAACTTCAGCTAAAGCACAGTGTGCTGCATTGGCCAATCAAGTACAAGCAAGCAAATAGACCTGGTGTTGCGACAAAAGATAGAATCAGTCCTGTTGTGAAAGCTTTCTGGAGTTGTAAAATGTTCTAATATTCGGTGTCTAATGGGCCTTCAAAGTCATAGATCTGTTCCTTAAAAATGACCAGTATCTGAACAACCACTTCTGTGTGTATACTGTGTTTTTCAGTCAACATACCCAGTATTGCAACATCTACGAGTACAAAAATTGCTCCACCGACCAAAGAAGCCAACTAAAAGTTCCTAAACTAAACCAGCCAGTCTGAATGGTTCCTTTTGCCCAATCAAAACTCCAAAGAACAGCAACAAATCATATCAAGTGGGAAGCTGGAACACAGGAATCATTTTGGTTTGAAACATTAGTCCGCATTCTGACAGGATCCAGCCCTGCGGTGAAAACAGTTTTTTTTCCCTTCCTTTGAGGGGACGTAGTTCATTTGAACTATTCCCACTACTTTACCTGTTAGGTTCTGGCTTTGTTTATTTCATGTACCAGCTTCCAAATCTGTGCTCATAATTTACTCTGCAAAACAGAGAAACAAAGATTTTTAATTTGGTTTGTGTCTGATGGTTTAGAGATTTAGTTGAGAGACACAGATAGTGAATGAGAGTGAGGGAGCGCCAGCATCAATAAAGCTGGTTGATCAGCGAAATAAAAAAAATGTCCTGATTGTTACACAGCGGTTACGTTCAGCACAAACAGACACGTCCCAGCAGCCCCCCTCACTCCAACACCACCACACACCTCTGCACAACTTTGCATTGATTCAACACAGTACTGGATTCTGTCTGAAGGCACCCCTACTCAAATGACAAGTTATCAAAAAAAGCAATAATTCTTTTGGCTATCACCTAATCAATTAATCAGCTGTACTTAACGACTCCATCTATTTGTCCTCCTTGGCTTTTGAAAGTGGCACCCAGCTTCATCTAACAGTGCTGACCCCAACCTTCCTGTGAGTTAACTTTTTTCAAAGGGAATATCAGGTAATCCCAAAGCTTTGCACAAACTTTCTCTTTTACACCTGGTAGAAGTGAGCTCTGAATCTCTAGGGTCATCATTGCACGGTGCAAGTCTGTCGCCATCATGTCTGCTGGTGCTTAAGAGGCCCGGACTGGACTTTCCGTTTGAAGTGACCCTACTCTGATGTTCTGAGCCTTGGAAGTGAGGGCTGAGCCTAAAGTGAGACGGATGAGAGGACTCGACTCACTCAAAGTAGCAGAAGGTCGGATAGCCTTTGACGTTGTACTCCTGCTTGAGGCCGTCAAACTCAGCCGGGTGCACATTCATCCCTGCAAGTACCTAAAAAAACAAAACCCAAAAAAAAAAGAAGAAGAGGGGAAAATGAGGCGCGGGTTGTTATGGAGTTAAGAAAAGTGAAGGCAGAGAGACAAGAAAGAGAAAGGACATGAGACATCAAAACAGGTCAGTCATCATCACAGGGCTCCAAAATACAAAGATGGATTACTGCGAGTATGAAAAGAGACGGCGCTGAGAAACAACACGAGGCTTGAGGATAATGAAAGTTGATGAGTGGGGCTGTAATCAAACACTCACTTTTTGTGATAAACTTTCGGTTGACATTTTAATCTAAATAGCAGACAGAACACAAGCAATTTACAATAAACAGTCGGTAAACAGCTAGAAGTGATTACCATGTAACCACCATTACAAGAAACACCATTCATTAGGTGTAGAAACATGCTATTTGTTAAATCTTTAATGGATTTAGAATATTAAATATATAAATACTAAATGCATTCGCTTTGCATCCGGAAGACTGTCCTGCTCATAGACCATCATCTATGACCATTTATCCTTTGCAGAGTCAGAGGTGGCTGGAGCCAATTCCAGCTGGCATTGAGGTACAATGTTGGACGGGTTGCCAGTTCATCACCGGGCTGACACATAGAGACCAACACGGTTCACACTCACATTCAGTCCTCGAGGCAGCATCTCTAATTAACCTGCATATCTTTAAAATGTGGAAAGAAAGATCCAGAAAGAACCCACACAGAAACCAGAAGAACGTGGAAACGACCTGGCGGGTTCAAACCCAGAACCTTCTTGCTGTGAATAACGTCAGTGCTAGCCACTGCACCACCATGCTGCCGTTTGGAGATTAGAAACACTAATGCTAGCTCTCCATTTTAAAGCTCAGGGCACTTCTAATGTTACCACGGTAACTTGCATGCCAACAATTATATGAAAACATGTTGACATTTATCATTCAACTATTGCCAATATCATATGCATGTTTATGATTTTATGTACGATGCCATGCGTACATTTACAAACTACAATGTTACATGTAAGATTGCTAAGAGGTGGAATGTGTCCAGTAACTTTCTGAAAACTTTCCATTGGCAGTTAAACTGGGGAATTTTGAAAATATTCCAAATTGGAAACCATGAGAATTCTGAAATTTTATGGGAATTCATGTGAATTAACTGGGAATAAGGGGTCATTTCAACTAATTTATTATATTTATTATATAAGTACAACAAAATTAAGTTTGAATTATTTTATTGAACAATCTTATGTAGTCCAGGCTCAAATATGTGCCTTCAATAATCTTGTGTCTGGGCTCTAAAGTGTGGTCCAGGGTTGTAGAAATCATCTCTGCATGTGATGGAGGAATGCACAGTGCAGGTAGGGGGTGTGTGTACATGCATAAGACTGAGGAATAGTATAGATGTTCAAGTGCACTTACATGAAATCTGGTTGTTTTAGTCAAGATTATGCTAAAATATATTTTACCTAACCATATTTAAGTTCCCTGTTAACAACCAACCCTCAATTTGGTAAATTCATAGGTTATTTCTCTTTATTCCTAGAAATTCCTGTTTATTCCCATGGAAGGTTTCCAACTTTGGAAATTCCCAGATATTTGCAACCCTAGTTACAGTACATGTCAAGCATGCTTGCTGAGAGAATGGTGTGCTAGCATTAAGTTTAAAGTTTGATTGTGCAAGTTAATAATTTTGATGTGTCACTGACTTGTAATCAGGTGAATGGTGTCAGTCACACCCTGCACCTGTATATCTGTTCTTGCTCTGTTACTTTGTACTTTGTCACACCACCAACTATTAACTAAATGGGCAGCAGACAAGAGCAAATCTGGGACTGACTTTTAGTTGTTGGGGAGAGCTTGGTGAAATAAAAGGCAGAAGCTGGGCTGACTGCTGTTGGACTAGTAAGTAATATTAGCTGGCTGCTATGCCTTGTGTTGCTGACCTAGCTTGATATTTGACTGTTAGCAAAGTTGTTGACTCGCTAGTTTTCTATCATAAGTAATGAGAGTTTAGCATGACAAGAATCCAGCCATCAGTTTTGGAGGCATGCACTAAGGTTCTGGTCTAAGGAAACTTTTGACCTTGCTGCAGTGCGATAAAAAAGTCAGGAAAATGCAAATTTCATCCAGCAAATAGCTGAAAATGTCACACTGAACCAAAAGGTTAAACTATTATTAGTATTACATGTCAAAAAATGATTTTCAGCAGGGATAAACCTCCTCTGTGTGTGAAGCATTTGCTTTACTGTCCTGTGATATAAGAGAATATTGTGTCCTTTAACAGGATGTAGTCTTCCAGTTCTGAAATGATACCTAAAGCACAGTTTACACTTTGCAGAACCCCAGCTGCATGTAGGAAAATAAATCATGAATGATTTTCCAATACACACATACATCTATCTTTGATATGAAATCAAACAGCTGCAACTTCCCAGGTCCCCTTTGAGGAAGAACTGTGCAGCACACTGTTCATGACAAAAATAGCTTTGAGAATGTCCATGAGTCACAGCGAGCGAGCGAGCTCTGCCTTTTCCACCTATTTCAAGTTGCCAGTGTTCTTCAACAATACCTGTTAGAGTATGTGCTGTACGTGCAGTATAGAAACTGGTACTGAGAGATAACCCCAATAAACCTACAATACAGAAACATAACTCATTAATCAGTGAGGTTTTCAACTATTTCAGCTGCAAAACTCAAGACACGTTTCCTCTGTCCATGAAACAGAAACGAGAAATGTGCAGTACGACTTGGCTGACCACCAATTCTCTATTCAGACCTTTCACTTCTTAGCACCACTTTACACATTACTTTCTTGCAATAACAGGCACAGTCCCAATTATCTCTCTGAGCCTCACACAGACACACACACACCCCTTCATGTTCTGTACAGGGACCTTGTATGCACACTGCTAATTTCCACTTGAGAGGCTTACATTTTCACTCCCCATAAGCTTGATAATCAGACAAACATGTTAGTTATCATTTCATTTATTTTCTGCTTTGTATGAGGCGAACAAGATGCACTTCAGGGTCTCTCTGCTCGCTCTGTGAAGGACGTTCTCTCTGAGCTTCTTCTTCTTTCAGGCGTTTATGAGCACAAAGCATTTGTTTGCCTGGTCGATCACATAAACCTCCAGTGGAGTTTAAAAACATTTCAACAACTGGGAACATAGCACTGAGCCTACTTGCCTGTCTGCTAACTGACAACATGGGTGTTTTAAGGGACCCGTTTTGGGACCCCAAAACGGGATGAAATTCGCGAGGCTGAGGAAAAGTTAGGAAGTAAACACAAAGACTGGGCAGACTGAACTGACATTTAATCTATACAGAGGTTGTGAACTTCAGCTGGAAGGACATTAGCCCTTAATTGTGGCTGCAGGTGCCAGCTAAAAACAAGTAAGAAATAATAGAGTCACTGATGATATACCTGCACAGTAATATAAAGCACTAAAATCATTAAAGCCAGATTGTGAAACAGGATTAGAAGGCTTCTGAATGAACTACTGAAATTGCTCAGGTGGGTCGATGCAAACCAAAACACAGATGAAGTATAAATCATGTCAATCAAGTGCCTTTAAAGGCCGGCGTCTGGGTTTATCGCCCTGCTGAAATCTATAGTGCAAAAGCTGCTGAACTCTTGTGCGTGTTTTTGCCTGAAACGTGACTTTCATTCAGGTCAGTGACAGAGTGCACTCGTTCAGACTGCCAAGCTAACCGTCCAGACATTCACTGCTGACACATCTCGTCTAATCTGCTAACATCGGAGAAGGACGGCTGCAGATCGGAGTGTTAATGCAATAAGACAGTGGGTACGGCGTGTGTCTGTGTGTGTTGGGGGGCGGGGTAGCACACTTACATATTTCCCCTTGGTCTCTGTGGCTGCTTGCTGGAAGATGGGCTGCATTCTCTTACAAACTCCACACCCTGCAACCAAAACACAACACGCAACAGCAGAAGTTATTACAGAGAACTCAATAGGAAGCGTTGCCCTGACAGCGTCGATACAAGTGTCAAAAGATTTCCCATTGTCTGCCAGGGGAATTGTTTTGGTTTTAGCAATAGCAGCTCGCAGTGTGCTATCTCCTGTGAAAGATATGATGTACTGAAAACTACTGACCGTGACTAAGCACAACATAAGGAAAAGCCAATGTAAAATATTACTATTGAACAACAGTAACAGGGAGACGAGGCACTCGCCTGCTTGTCATGAGGTCAAACAACAGTTTTGTTAATCGATTAATTGTTAAGTTTATTGAGGAAAAAATGCCAAACACTCGCTGTTTATTCTCAGGTTGTCAGGATTTTCTGCTTCAGGTTACTGCAAATTATAGTCAGAGTGCTCAACAAGACATTTAGAATGTTTCAATCAGCCTGACAGCACACCTGACTCAACACTAAAAAGATGACTCCACAAGTTATACATCGTCACTTCTTGAAAACACGCATCTGAATTTCAGTTTTCAACTTTCTTTAATGAGTCGTTAACACAGGTGTGTGCCTCGTTAATACAGGCGTGAGCCTCATTTGTATGCAGCACGTCAGAGATAAAACAGTGAGCACAGAGAAAATGTTTTTAAAAACTAGAGATGGACTAATATAGACTGAAGAGGAATGTTCCATTAAATAAGCACATGCTAATTTTAAAGAATGATTACATCAATCTTTTTTCAACTCAACTTTTGACTTTTGGTCTTTACAACACTGTGGACATGTTTAGATCACATCCTCAATCAGCTGTGCTGACACAGCACTATTAGCTTAAAAATAAAAGTGAAGATCATGGGTTTAGGAGCTGAATCTGTCCATGGAAAAATGATTTTATTCAGCAGATCACAACAAGATGGAACAAGCAAAGCAGTTTAGTGTATATATTGGTGTATTCAGGTTGGAAACTCCACAAATGTTCATCTCCATTGCGAGGTTGTTCTAAGGCCCAGACTACTTGCTAGAGTAGTAAATTGTATTGATTAGCAGTTTTGCTAAGCATGCCCCAGTTTACTGATTAAAACCCACCCACTGTATTTTCTCTTTTCAAATGAGGCATCTCATGTAATACAGTTTTCACATTTTGTGGACAAAAGCTGCTGTCAGTTTCCCCTGGCACGCTGTCTTCAGATCACAATACATTCAAGCAGTCTAGCAGGAGAACGCAGCTTGTCTCAGTTATTACGAGCTACTGAACACTGTGATAATGAAAAGGACTCACAGGGAGCATAGAACATCATGAGGACAGGCCTCTCCTCTTTCTTCAGCAGCTTCCTGAAGTCCTTAAAAGGAGAATGAGAGGGAGAGGATGATTCAGAAGATTTCTAAACAAACGATGTATACAGCACATAAAACAGCTGAAAGTGTAAGTGCTAAATATATCCAAGAGAAAACATCACGAATGTTGACTAAAGCTTAAAGTCAGCGATCACAGGCAACATCTTGATTCCTCTGACAGGTTCCTCCAGGGTACATTTCCCAAAGTATCTCTGGGTTTAGCATACAGAGCTTTAAAATAACTAAGCACACCATCACTTCTGCCTTTTCAGCACTTTATTACACTGTGTATATTACACAGTCATCACATCAGCAAAGAAAGAAAAGACTTTCTTCTTGGGGTAGCAGGTAGATCAGCCCCCATACTGCTTTCTCTTCTTCATCATCACCTTCATGAGCTCAGCTACTTCCTTTAAAAAAAACATACTCAGCACAATCTTTTGTTGACACGTTCAACAAGCCTCGAGGCATGAATGGACGAGCGGGCGAGAACCGACAGGACTGCTGTTGGTTAAATCAAAGCCCTTTCGAAGTGTTGTCAGGCCATGGGTGGATGTGATACGAGTGCCATCTGACGGGGGCTGGGCTGACTGGAAATGTTTGTAGGCTGTGTTAGCGCATAGACAGGTCGGTGTTAGACTCCGTGAACTAAGCCGGACAGCTCTTTGATGATGCCCTGATATGTTGCTTTTATGTGTGTGGAGGGGATTGTGTTGCAGAGGTGGATATGCTGCTGTGTCAACTTCAAACACTGATCAACAGGACAGGAGAGGAGAGGTGGACGCTGCATCACATTAACCACTTCCTCGCTGTTATCATCACAGTGGTTGCATACACAACTCAAAAGGTTGTTCAGGTCACTACTTACTTTTTCTGTCTCTATGTGGACAACATCTTTTGCTTCAGGGTTCTCCTCCCACAGCGGGGGTCCTGACGGGTCTTTTAGGAAAGCTACCATGGACTGGAAGGAGGGGAGGAAAAAAAGAACACAGTAATGGATGATGAATCGGTGAGAGTCCAGACAAAGGCAACAACTTGTCGCTGGCACGAAGTTATCCCGTAAACAACAGAGCGACTGCCGATGATTTACTCAAGCAAGTCGCACCTACACTGAGTGGGGGCAACGCTGTAGGCTGTGCCAGGTGGAGGCTCGCAACATGTTTGTGCATCCAAGTGGTGCAAAAGCTACTCCAATACCTTTAAGTGTCTGGTAATGGGCTTGGTAAAGCTCCCTGTAAATATAATGAACCATATGTCTACGGAGGCAACAGCAGGACATATTTCATTCAGCAGCACTATAACAATGACAGCATGGACGCGGGCGGAATACCTAATGATTATGGTGTTATCATCAGGATTACTCGGTAATGGTTTAAACACGGACTTTTGGTGTTTTAATTTTTTAGGGGCTTTTCCATCTGCCAGGGAAAGAAATATGAGTGAAGCATTAGCGAGCAGAATAACAACATTAAACACGCAGCAACCGCTCTCTGTTCTCCTTTTGATGGGTTTCACGTCAACTCTGAGTCAGTTCTACTTATTTTAGAGAATAACAATTCATGAATTACAATTTGATTCCAAACAGGTCAACTTGATTGAAAAAAAAAAGGATGTTTTGGTTGGTGACCATCAATTTCTCAGGCCTGAATAACTGTAGCCAGCAAATGTAGTAAACTGTAGCTAATACAGTACGTTGGCAAATCCTCATAACGAAACATGGCTGTTTATATGCTCTCCAAATATTGCTGCCTGTACTATTTATGCTTGGCCAAAGATAGTTTGCCAGAGAGAGGAGTGACACAAACAGTTGCTTATTTACTCGTTCAGCAGTTACAACATTATCATTCATTTGAAGCCGTGTTTCTCGCCACCTGATAGATGTCCAATATTCACTCTGTTTCTGTCTCTACCGGCTCCTAAGGGAAATATCTGACTCAGTGCTTCACTGTGTTCACCGGCTAGTAGCTAACCAAGTCTGCCTGCTGTTTGGTGCTGAGCAGGTAGTGCACACGTGACGGGGCTCAGTTTTTATGCACTGCTCTCACAGATAAGTACCCTCTCTGTTCAGTTAATCAAACTTTTGGCCTACGGGGATTTTCCTTTTTCAACTGGGACACTTTGATCTTGACTCTGTAGTTTAGATACTTTTAATTTTTGAATAATAGAGTGGCTGTCTGCTGGTACTGATCTAAGATACTGGTCAAATGAGCAAGACTTTTTTTTTAAATCATCATTTTTGTAACAACCTCTGTTAAACTTTTATATTTGCCTTGTGGTTTTTAACTCTGATTGTGCAGTTTGTTTGTTTTTTCCTGGGGTCCTGGGCTATTTTTACACTTGGGTGCCGTTGTCCAGGCTTTTGATTTATTTTATTCATTCCTAGTTTTATCTTAATCTTAACTAACCCCGCCACATACGCTGAGATTTCAAACCAGCAAAGCTGGGAGCAGGACAGCTGAACAATGAGCTGAAACAGTGTAAAGAGAGCTACAGGTTCATGTCGCAGAGGCAGATTCACATCTCTGTTTGTTCTTTCACAATGTTTTCACATTGTTTGATACGTTTGCTATTATAAAAATATTCATTAAAGCTGCTATAATTACTGTCTAAATAAATGTGACCTACATTCGCACGTTCATTGTCTAAACTAAACATCAAGCAGCTTACAGTGAGTCTGTCATGTAGAGACAACATACGTGCCTTTATTCATTTACAGAAACGTTAATTTAACTGAATGAATAAAATAAATGAACACAGACACACTGGGCTCCAGTACAGTCAAATATTGAGCTGCTCTTGGTGAAAAAATGCTCGGTTAAAGATTTCACTCACCTTAGAGGTAGCAGGCCTGTTGTACTCTGTGTGGAACGTCCCATCTCTGCAAAACACAGGAGTAACCCGTGAACGACATGCTTCTTAAGCTGCCGACACGACAGAACTTTCCAGAAAGCACTGGGGTGTGAAAAAGTCTGACAGCCAGCTGAATTTCTGGTTACTCACTTGTAATGCAACAGCTCTGCTCCCCCACGTTTGGAGCTGGGGTCCACCTTCACTTTCTTACAGAGCTTACGGCCCTCCGAATCCCTGAGAGAGAGAGAGACAAAAAACAATTACAAAACATCTCCTGGAATGCTACAATTGGACAAAATTAATAAGGTTATTTTGCTCGTAGTGCCACTTTGATTCATTGTTTGTACTATGTACTTAATTCAGTTTAATATTATGCTTTGCCAACATATTTTTTGTAGTTCCAATAAAGCTGCACTGAATTAAATTAAGAGCGGAGGAGAGAAGATGCTGCATGGAGACATAACCGCATTAACATTTCATCACATCAATCCAATCAATGTACAGAAAAACAAGGCTCAATGATCGGTTTATTAGCAACTCCAGAGTGCAAAACAAACTGCAGCAATAAAGACAATGCTCAACGTGTGTAAAATGCAGCACTGTATAAAATGAACAGAGGCACATTTCTCTAAGTGAAAATAGGCTAGACTTGGAGAGGAAATATGCATCGAGCCACCTACGCACACTTCACACTTGCTACAGTGAGGCATAATCAGCAGTATGAAACACTCTTCCTCTCCTGTAAATAAAGAGCATCCAGGAAATATGCGTTCATTTAAAAGAGAGAGAGAGCGACAGACAGAGAGGCTGACGCTAACGAATTCAAAGAGGTGGAATTCAATTAAGGCTCCAAAACCCACAAAGTGCCAAATACGTTCAGTGGAGTTGTGTAGGTACAGATAGTATTTGGACTGTGTGCCTAGTGTCATATTCTGCTGACTCATGAAGACAGATGGCACCGGTCGGGGGCTCTGGGCACACCAGGAGCAGATGTGACCTCGACACGTATCTGGAGATGATGCGCAGTCATCCGATTCAAAACCAGACTGCTGCCCCCGACTCCTTGAAAGACTGCCACAAGTGACAAAGGAAAGGAAACCCCAAACGCACAAAAAAAGACATGGGTATGTGATGGGAAGTCGATTTTCACCATTTCCAATTTTCTTACATGACTTCAAGAAATAATAGATTAATCAGGAAACTGTTGGTGATGGTGATCATCATCCACAAACATAGTCTGATCTGCCATCATAGGACAGCTAACAGTGCAGACAACAGACCTACATTACAATCTTTAAAAACTAGAAACTGCATCATGATTTTTATTTTACTTTACTGTTAGATTTTGTATAGTGTTATTTATTGTTCAGCAAAATATCTGTAGAGCTCAGTACGGTCCCAGTGTACTGACCCATCACAAAATCCATAAACAATGGCATGTATGCTACCATGTCATTTACTGAAACTGTTAATGTCAGTGATTTTTGGGTGTGCAGTGGGGCACCAAGAACAAATAAACAAAGGATCCCAAACGGGACCCAAATTTGCACTTTTTGGACAAAGATAAATAGGCCACACACCTGTTGTACAGGCCAGTATGACAATGGGGATATGGGGGTATTAGCCACTTACTCATTTGCTCATACACACACAGTAAAACTGACTCAGAGGAAAAAATGCTACCTTTAGCCTTTTAGCCATTAAATTTGTGTGAATCAACCAATGAAACAGCAGTGCACAGAGAAGATATAATGACTCACGAGCTAATGTTCAATCCAGAAATAACAAAGAACATGAATGGCATTTCATCAGAGGCCTGTCACCGGATGAGGACAACTGCTGTGTATTCACCTCTGGGATAATATCGGCCCATGCGTCAGCGCCAAAGCTCTACAGCTGCAGTGAGCGGGAGGTCAATGGCCGTGAAGTAAGGAGATATGAGGAGGGGGAGGGAGGCTGGTGAGAAGTTAGAAAGGTGCTGACTAACATGTGGTGAAGAGATAAACTGTAGTAGGCGCCAAGAAAAACTATTGTCCAATCATGTATTGTTAAGATTAGGCCTCACAGAGAAGACAGTGAATTTACGGTTTATTCATCACAAAAGTGCAGCACGTACCAAACTGGTGCATATTAATCATATTTGTTTCAATGAAAAACTAAAAATGGCAACGCCTGACTCTTATAGTTCAGTATAGCCTTGGGTTTATACAGCATCAAATGTTCATCAGTAATAGTAATAGTTCACAGCTGTTTGATTCAATGAATGAAAAAGCAAATTGGCTCTTGCTCTCCATTCACGTCAATTTTCAGATTAAGTCAAATTCAAGGAGATTTTGTATATATATGAATACACTAACAATAACTGCTAGAGATAAATGGTAACCATATTTATCAGAAGTCAAGTCTTAGTCTTGTACCTCTGATCATCCTACTGCTTGTGTCTTTTGCTATGATCTGACAAATCTCCATGTCAGCCAAACTTATCTGGGGGGAAAAAATGAATTATATAAGTATTGTCACTGTGACCTTCCTTTGAGGTATGCTCACTTAAGGAATAAGTAATAGATAATATGACTAAATGGCTGGTTCGTTTTCAGCCAGTTACACTGATAGTTTCTTGTCCCCAGGGAATAACTGTGCATTTCTAGAACTCACAAACTACTTGATTATCATAAACAGAAATGTTTGCCAAACCTACTAAAATAAGTCTTAATTAACTTGAAGCACTCAAACAATGTTTGAAGCCAAAACATTTGTTCTCACCGGTGACACCCTATACTCAATACTTGACGCAACAAGATGGTTGAGTATTTTGTTCTACTATGCTGGGGTTTGAATACAATAAAACTGTCTAAGTCTGAGTTTATTTCATTCACGTTTTACATATTTCAGCCCGAAATTCAACCACACACTCACAAAGGACCTATAGACATGTGACTGTAGACATGTGAGGGATTGTGGAGTGATGGGCAACCACCACTGACAGTATAAAAAAATGGGACAGCCTGTGCATGATGTGACCTGTAGGCTCCCAAAGACCTGCTCCTGCTCCGAAGCTCAAAATCAGTGGCACTGTGTGCCACCATGTTGGATGATCTGACTGTTCTACCTCTCGGTAAATCTAAAAATCAGCAAAGACGTGGATCAGCGGATCTGAGACAGGCTGAATGATGCCTGGGCCACCTCTAACGGCACCCACGCTGGTTGTTTTTGTCATTTCCGCAATGGCAATGGCAGAAGTTGCCGCTTGGCAGCCATATAGTGGTGCCCTGGGAGCAGTTAGGGGTTTGGTCCCTTGCTCAAGGGCACCTCGGCAGTGCCCAGGAGGAGAAGTGGCACCTCTCCAGCTACCAGTCCACACTCCATAACGTGGTCTTAACCCCGCCACACTCCGGTTCCCAAGCCAAGTCCCTATGGACTTGAACTATTGCCACCCCCAAAGATTCAAGGATCATTGACCAAACAAAAAAGTTAGAGCACAAAAACTTCACCTTAGGCCAAAGTCTACAGAGTCCCTTTTGTAAAGGATTAATAATGGATTAATCATGCAAAGAGGATGAAGCCCTGCATGCCATTTAATTATTAGTCTAAACCAAAACAAAAATCCTAATCCGTGCTGTGCTTGTTTGTGCTCTGATATTCCCATTCATCCGGACAAGAGCATGTTTCTTAGCATGGTCTATGTCTGTTCTAAATTCACAGAGGAATGGGAGCAAGGCAACACAGTCCTGTACTCCCTTCCTGTATGAGATCATCCATCCCTCTGGCGGATTCCTGTTGGCCAACACTCAGGTCCCTGTCATCTGTTCAAAGTGTGTCATTCTGGCCTTGGTGGCCCTCTTCCTTGGCAGGCCTGGCTGTTCTCACGCTGCGATATGCGCTCTACTCTCTCTCCCCCTCTGTCCACCATGAGCTCGCAGCTGGAGCTTCGATTTGGAACCGGCCCATTTGCGATGGTGGAGAAATATGCCAAACAGCACAATGCTTCGCTACAGAGCCTGGCACCAGATCCATGTGTCCTGCAGTGATGAACCCAGCTCGCTCTAGCTCCCCTTGCAGGAGTCTGGCCCAGTATAAATCTCTGCTTAGCATTAGTACACTCTCAAGCATGCTGGAGTTGTTGGAGAATGAAGAGAGAGAGGATACCATACTCTCAGAGATAAAAAGGTAACCGAGAAAAGCAAACAGTAAACAAAGGACATGTATCAAGGAGAGTCTTTGAAGAGAAACGTGGACACCAACTGTTAACAATTCAGACTGTTTGGAGTTCAGGTTCTCTTCCTCTCATTCTGCCTGGTCTTCGATCCCGGATAAGCTTGAGAGAGATTGTGAATGGTGCAATGAGCACTAGGTGTCAAAGGGGTGTTACTGCCTTCCTCACAGTTTCCTGTTTTATGATACATTCTTTCCTCTCTGGAGAAGAAGACAGTTCTTGCAGTTGATGGGTTGACAGGTAAAAAAAAAATGAAATAAAGTAAGTGGAACTGAACACCAGGAAGGGCAGAAAGAACAACACGCCAAAGTCAGATCACTGGGGAGCAAAAGCTAGCTGTGCTTAGAAAAAAACAATTCTTGTCGGTGTCTCGGGACTATCTACCATTTGTGTAATGTAAACACTTTCACAGTGTGGGCTGAAGATAGATGTGCTCCGGAGAGACAGATGACAAGTATTGTTCTTTCTCGGAGGACAGAGTATGTGGAGTATGAAAATAATAAAACAAGCATTTAAAAAATGACTGCAGCTGCACCTCATGATTGTTTCAAGTTCATGGAATGTCTTATCTTATGTTTAGTCTATAAAACACAAATGCAGGGAAAAATAAGCATCATGATGAGTTTTGTCCAGGCAGCAGTGCACCTGCTTCAAATATTACATTTACAGTGATATAAAAAACAGCAGAGTTATGAGCAAGCGCTGGACAGTGATTGGACTCTTTTCAGACAACCAGAATGAAATCATATGATTTTGATACAGACCAAGAGAGTCAGCGACTGTCAAGTAATGCCTCAAGTAGTTCATATTTTCATTATTGACGAACTGATTGACAGCTTGGTTTATAAGATGTCACAAACTGACTTGAATGGATCAAAATTTACTATCATCCATCTACCATGTGCATTTTTCTAGTACATGAAAAGGTCCAGTGTATCAGACCTTTTCATGATTTCATCCTGTATGATCAGCTAAAAATGAGAGATTAGATTAGATTCTAAGACAACAAAAACAATAATGATTTTTATTTCTTCTGTAAGTTCATGTGACTTTGGCAGCAACAATGCTAATGCTGCCATGACAATGATGTCGACGATAGAGAGACACACACGCGCATCCACGCACGCACACGCATCCACGCACACACACAAAGAAAGAAAGAACACAACTCATGTTTTGAATTTCTTTCTTCCCCACACTCTCTCAGACTGATTAAAAAGAAAATACAATTCATGCTCATTACCCATCATGCTGTTGGAAACGTCACATTTCATAACACTCTTAATCTTACACAGTGGTCCTTTAAAAGTAGTATTGGTTAGTAAAGTAAAATACTGATGGTTGTTCATTAAAGAGGACTCACATGTGAAGTACCTAAAGTTGGCAATAAATGATCTGTCTAGTTAGACCGATAATCTTGTTTACTCTGTCTTTATATGAGAGCTCCTCATTTAGTAGAAAAATGTTTGATTGTATTATTTTTGGGTTCTGCTGTGGCTTCTTGTGTTCAGACATTTGCAAATGTCTGAAATGTAGAAAAACCTGATTATATTTCTCAAAGTAAGGTTTGAAAATAGCACTTCATACACGACTGCCAACGCAAGTCAGTGATACTCGTGCCATGCAAAGCCATCTTGATTGGAAGCATAAGACACAACAAAAACAGAAAGTGAAAACTAGAGGAACTCTGACATCATGTTAGAGGGCAGAGAGACAGCACACAGCAATAAACCAGTGGCTTTATTACCATTCATTTACCATTTTAGGATACAACACACAATAAAAAGTGAAATGATGATGTAACACATTAGACCAAAAGCTTCAATAGCTCCAATAAGTGAGGGGTCTCCTGTCAAACTGTGCTGTACAATAGAACTGGTGGAACAATGCCCTTTACACCCCGGTGAAAAAGCCATAAACTGTGCAGATGGATGGCAGCAGCGACATTCTTGGGAGGAGTAAATTGCTCTGCTGCTGTCAGAGAATTCCTTGGACAAAAGGAGCCGTAATGTCGGAAGAGACAGTGAGTCAATGCATGTGATGGAGGGAGACAAAGTTTTTTTTTTTAAATCTTCCCATTACTTACCCACAGTTGACCCAGGCAATAGTCCCTTGGCCCTTCACTGTCTGGGCCACATCTGATAGTAGTTTCAGGTGGGAGTCCCCTGATGTAGCTACAGACACAGAGAATACACCATGGTCAGCCTTGTTACCAAAACCTGTTCAATAGCTCACGACATCCCAGAGCCTCGAGACACAGAGGACACTGTCATGTCAAACACAGCGAAGAGGAATTGAGTTACAGCGGAGCTTGGCGTCTTACTAAAGCACAGAGTGTCGAAGAAAGAGATCACTGAGTTTGGGACGGAGGGGTGATGGAAGAGGGTTTTCTAATACCTTTCAGTGGATGGGTTCAGGGAGGGGGTTTAAGTTACATCAGCTTTCAACATCTTACAATAGTGTGACTAAGCAGGGGATGGGAGGATTATGTGGTGACACAAAGACTGTGCTGAGGCAGACCAAATTTCCAGCAAAAACGGAGGGTGGAGGCACAGCAGGTATGTTTTGGCGAATCATCGTTTGTACCTGCTGCATGCTGCTTACTGCCATATTCTGTGCCGTTATGAACATCCGAGGGTGAGCTCATTCAAGGACTACACAGAGAGTTCATGACTGCTGGAGAGTTGCACAATCTACCGTGTCAGAGAGGAAATATGACTGAGCTGTGCAGTTCGCTTTCTGTGTTAGGAAAGAGGAGAAACTAGTGTGTCATAAACTGTACCGGTTACAACAATACACACAGCAATATTACTGTTTTTCATCAGACACGGCAACAAAGACTCCTGCAAGTAAAGTAAACTAAGTGTAATATTCTAGTCCTTGTGTAACGCAATACATCATTTTTATACCCACCCCAAAACCAACCCCCCTGAAACTAACTGTGTTTTACCCATTGCATAAAAAAATAAAATCCCTCTCAACGCTCCAGGCCAAGGCTATATTTAGATTTAGGGGCACTGCCATGACTCCCCAGGGTCCTGCCTTACACCAGGTTGCTAACAAAAACATCTGGCAATTCAGAGTCAGTTTATTACCATGTATGGAGCAGGAGGAGATGAGCAGACTATGATTGGTAGATCTAATACATTCACTGTTAAAGTTCAATGGGCGCTAACCAGAGCAGAGCTCAAACTCAAGGTCAGATGCTGGAGACGAGTGAGGAACGGGGCGAGAATGTCTTTACTCAAGAGGGGGAATTAACGTGGTGCGGCTAGAAGTGGTCAGATAATTGGTCGGTCAGGAGGACATTAAACGAGTGCCGCAGAAAAGCCTTAAGAGGATGCAAACCTCTGGTGTCTTTAGAGAAAGAATGTGTGTGTGTGACGCTGCTGCCAGTGATCAATCAGATCCGCTGCTCGATAGGTAGAGAGCCTTATCCAATACCCTTACTCGGGCTGATAGGGGCCATGATTTATGAAACAAATAAATCTGTGGCTGTGAGCTTCTGAGAGTCCTCTGCTGTTTGTTGAGCGATGGGAGGCTGTTTTGAATGGAAATAATAGTAATATCCAGCAGCTCCTTCAAGGCTGCAGTGTGCATTCTCACAAATATGCTAATTGAAGCAGAATTAAAATCTACTGGGGCGCATTAGGGGTTCCCGAAGAGTTGGAAGAAAACGCTGTTTTATAACTCATTTTGTCTGCATAAAATGTTTTATTTCATATTCAACTACTACTCTCAAATTCAATACGACAAGTATTTCCAAGTTTGTCACTGTGATCGACCACAGTGGTCACCCCTTTAAAACAGGCTTCAAGCTAAAGATGCACTAAATATTCATTCTAAATATGGAATATCTCGATAATGGGTAAAATGTTTTTGTTATTACACAGGGTAAGCAAAGGAATTTGTATTTTAATGTTGCACAGCTACAAGAATTGAGACATACTAAGACTGCACTAATTCATTGTTATGAATGTCTCTTTTCTATATTTGGGTCAAGACATGAAAGATGCTTATTTTTCCTGTGTATGCTGATGACACTGTTATTTATTACAGTGTTACCCTTGTTCAAAGTCGCTGACCACTTGCAAAGTGCTTTTAAAGTTGTTTTCTAATGCCAAGAGCAGACCACAGAATATCACTAAAGGGCTCAAGGGTCAACTCCTGAGGACTGTGATAGATGATTCTCTCACTTTAAGCCACATGTTCAGTGTTTGGTGAAAGACTGAGGCTTAAATTAAGTTTGTGCTTCAAAAACAAGTTGTTAATGTATAATGTATGTGTTAATGTAAGAGATGTGTTGCTACATCTGACCTATACTGGATTATGGGGATCTTTTGTTCATGTGTGGCTCTGCTCAGGAATTACATACAACACAGCTTACCGTGCATCCCTCTGATTTATTGCTAACTGTATATTCATATACAAGGTGGTCTGTGGATTCATGTTCTTATATTTCTCAGAAGTGTGATGGACAGTACTTCAATACTACAATGTTTTATTTGTACCAAATGTTCGCACTGAACTTGGGAAGAGGGCATTTGGATACTCGATCTGATTGAAGATCTGATTTCTCTGAATGCTTTTAAATCCATATGGAAAGACCTCGAGACAGAATCATAGATCACTATGTGTTAATAATATCTGTTTTGTTTTCATTGTTCCAAGTTTGTGCCGCTGCCTGTCTTAGGACACTTGTGAAAAAGAGGTTTTTAATGTCATTGGGAGCTTTCCTGGTTAACTGTTGGGATAATGGTGGATGTACTGTACTTACATTTGGAGGAAGCAGCATTTAAACATCGTCTTACATTTGTAACATAAGATTTAACCTGGAGCAAACTGAGCTAAGTGTTTTGTGCATCCTGTCATGTCACAAATGTTAGATTTCTTTAAAACCTTTCAAACACTCCTGAAGGCTTAGTGGTGACCGCTGCTAACGGTCTCTCATTACAGTGATTATAATAGTCTGTAATTATGCACTTGTAGTACGTAGTACGTCAGCACTGAAAGCACACCTAGCCCTTGATGAGATTAAAGCGTGACGACTTTGATTCATGACGAAAACAACATCAAATGTATAGTTCAGGGGGGTTTCCCAGTTGTTGGCTGACATATTGTGTGGCTCTGAAATATGTGACGTTAGATAGAACACCAGATGTTATTTGGGTTTCCAGCACTCCACTATGACATCTACAGTAACAAGCTGTTTGAGAGTCATTGAGATAATGCAAGCAATATCCATGAGCTGTTACTCTGATTGTCTGACAGGACTGCTGTCTCCGCCTTCTCCCTTCACAGGAACAATGTGAAATTTATGACACTGTATGTAGTAACATAACACAACATCTCTGATATCAGCCTGTTTAACCAGGAGCACATTGTGGTAAAGACTGCAGGCTGATCCGAAAATATATTTGTGTGGATGTCCTCTCTGACCTGTCTTGGTGTAGAGCACAAGAACGTTGGTTCTCGTCCTGAGCAGCTTCTTGAAGTCTTTGTGGTCGCTGACCTTCTCTATGAGAGGAGAGACCTTCACCGCCTCCAGAACTGGCAGCAGCCACACCTAGTGAAAGGCACAAATACAAACAGCGGTCACCAGATCAGTTGTGTGGTGATGTCAATGAAGTCTGGTCAGATTCTTTCACCCCAACAAATACGACTAGCCTAATTTGACTTATCATTCATAGTCCCCAGCACAAATTCATACTCCCCAGATGTTAACCTCTAACTATTTACACTGTAAAATTCTAGTGCGATCCACGGGATGACCTTTACATCTTTTGCTGGAAAAGATTTTCAGTATGCTGTTTATTCTGCCTAACAAATTGATACTGTGGGGCAGAAATGAACCTTTAGGGGCCACTGCCATGCTTTAACTATGAGGCAAATAAAAATATCAGTATCCGCTTTATATAAATGAAATGAGTTTGATGCAGCGAGGCAGAGCTACAATCTTACAATGCTGCAGCAGTCCACGGCACTTTGAATCTGAATGTCAATGTGGCAGCAGGGGGAGACGGCTCTGGCTGCTTCTCTTATCTCTTTGCTGTGACTCATAATTGCCAAAAACAAAATCAACACTTTTAATTTGACGTTTACTCTGAAATGGAAAGTGAGAGCTTCACCTCGCAGTCATGTAATTATGGATTTATTTTCAGCGACTGTAGCACAGGCGAGACAGGACGTTGCTTCCGATATCAACCTGTGATAAAGGTGGCTTCAAAGTAAGCAACAGGTGGCTACATCTGCATCATTAGTCTGATTGGCTCCCTCCACCAGTGGCTGCTCTAATGGTGTGAAACACCTAAAAAAGGCCGTATTGAGAGGCCTGCACTTTAATCAAAGATGACTACGAGGAAAAAAAAAAAACAAGGCTGACAACTCTGGAGTCATTCTAATCGCCTCTGTGCTATCACCATTCATTAAAAAGCGCTTCCTTTCTGTCTGACGAGAACTAAATTAGACACCAAATGTCGTTTACATGAGTGCGAGTCAGATTAGGCTGATGTGATGACAAGATAAACACAAGTTATGGCGGTATTTGGCTTGGGACCCACGGGGACCACGTTGTGAAGGGTGGGCTAATTAGAGGCTGCCCAGGCGACACTGTGCTCTGTACAGGTGGGCATTCGGGAGAGCGAGGAGCCGGAGACACGATTAGGACGAGACGGCAGGCTGTCTTATTTATCCAAATGAGATAAGAAATGCGATGCACGATGGCCACCTACAAGGATTAAGAAGATGCAAGCTGAACAGAACTGTTGAAATATTTACTTCATTTGCCTTTCAGACTCAAAGATCACTCACTGATTCTACTCTGACAGATTTTTAATGGAGTTTTCCTTATTTAGCAAATAAGTGTGGCCAACAAAGTGACCCGAGAATGTCAGTCCAAAGCAAGTTCTCTTATCTTAATGAAAATATTTTTCATCAAGGGATTATTAAATTTAACACGGATAAAGATCGGCTTACAAAACAGCTGATTTATTTTTGTAAAAATGCTGTTTTTGGTCAAAACATGCTGATGGAGAGATTGCATACATAATGGAACAGATTATGAGCCGACCACTGGTCAAGCATGAAACTGAAAACAACTGGTAATTACTTAGTTACACCTCTCTATATACTTCCTGAAATGTGTCGGCTGATACCTGCTCCTACAGTGGAGGCAGTTGGGAAAGATGCTGTTGTCAAGCCAACACTGCATCTGGCTGTGATACGGTGTGATTCTTCCACGGACCAAAGCGTGCGTCATCTTTCAGTGACAGACGTACAATAATAGGAATAACTACACTGTACTGACAGTTTCCCCACAATGCATCATAAGTGACAGGTCCATTGAGAGGCAGCATTACTGCACTGCTGACGATTTAGCATGGAGCTTTATTACAATGAATTAATCCACACGCGCACGCAGTTGAAATAGAAAACGTGACTACAGCAGATCAGGGACTAACAAAAAATGAAATGAAAATAAAATCAGTTGTGCTGTGAATCCAATTTATTTTCATGCTCCCCGTCTGTTAGCTGCTGGTGCTGGTTGCTTTCTGGGGCTGGCTCGCCTTGCACAATAAATTTTTAAACTTGAACTGCGAATGACAAAAGCAAGCAAA
This sequence comes from Nibea coibor, assembly GCA_023373845.1. Taxonomy (NCBI): domain Eukaryota; kingdom Metazoa; phylum Chordata; class Actinopteri; family Sciaenidae; genus Nibea; species Nibea coibor. The sequence continues at coordinate 4,124,906 of CM041724.1, forward strand.
GCATGATAAACTACAGAGCACGACTCCATTAAATCAGATCCCAGCAGTCTTAATCAGAACACTTCACCTGGAGTTTGGCTCTTGCTGTGATCAGGGAGGTGGTTCAGCCCGGGTGAGGCGCTGCCTCAGGACCCTGTGACAGGACGCTGCGGTCCATCAGGACCAAAACCTCATGCCACAAGAACAGTTTTTCCCCTGTCTGCTGCTAGCCTTATCAACAAGGCCTGGAGACCCCTCTGACACTCTCACCCTTCACGACTTCACATGTCACACTGACATTGTATCTACAAACTCTAGGCATTACATTAACACTCAGCCTTTACTTGGCAGCTTGTGGACCTCCTTGTTTTGTTAAATACCACATTTAAAACATTGTGTACACTGTGCACATTTTCTCTTTCATTTTAAAACATATTGTGCATGTAGATTTATATTTTTTAATTGTTAGTAAAAACCTACATGGCCATAAATCTGACTCTGACTTCTTAAGGAGAAAACAGGATTCCTAACTTTGAGTCCAGGTTTATTTCATTGTATAAGACTTATAAAATGAATAAATTTAAATGAACAACCACCCTTTTATTTCATTTTTGTTACTGATGAATATGTGGTTAAGACCTCATAGTAAATGTTTTTAAAGGTTGCAGCTCTCATTGTATATTGTGTTCCATTTGGACGCTCATGTAATTCATGAAACCTGCACAGTGCATCTGAATAGAGTGAAGGACGCACGATGGATTCAGTGGAAGAAAAAAAAATGGAGCGCATTTCTAGATCCAGTGTGTCACTTAGCGATGCTAATGAAGGTCTGTTTCTATGGATTCGAGAGAAAAGAGTTCATCGTGTCCACTTCATGAAAAAAACAGCACTAAACAACACAGTGGTGTACTTTGAAGTTTCTCACATCCACTGCCCCCACTGACTTCAGCAGCACGATCTGGGATGATGGTGTCTATGAGAAATGCATTATGCATCTCAATGTATAACAATGAGGGCATGATGGTCTGTTTCTTCCTTGAATTTCTAATAACTGACCCTCATTATCATCACTAAGTGGGATGCCAAATCCATGAATATGTGCATGATTTTTTTTTGTAATGAATCCATCGTGCACTCTCCAGTCTGCTGTGGTCCATTATGAGGACTGATGGGTAAACAAGCAGAATTAGAACCTGCCTTAATGGAACACAAGATGCAGCTCCAGCAACAGCACATGATCTGAAATTTAGATTTTACACACGGTTACAAATAATGATTATTTTCTATATGTTGATTAAATTTAGAATTTATTTTTTGGCTACATTAAGTCAATAGGAATGACACAATCATCCTTAAATTGTCTGATTAATGGTAAAGGAATTCAAAAGAAATGGAAACCAAAACCTCTCATATTTAAGACTCAGTGATTTGAGCCCATTACTTTATGAATCAATCAAACCATGGACAATCAAACTCTTAATCAAAGCATTACATAACAGGTCATTCCATCCAAGCACTCTGATTGGTCGACTAGACATTTAGAATGTGCTTAAATCAGCATGACAGCACAGCTGACTCGTCACTAAAAACATTAGTCCACCATCTGCACATTGTCACAAGCTGAAAATATAGAAATATAGTAGTAAATAAATCTGAAGAAGTACGCTGAAAGTCAACGTTTAATGAACAAATAAATTGGAATTTCAATCCGGACCACTTTAGTGACGCTTGGACCATCACTGGGTCATCATTTTTCTACAAGCGTTTTGCATAGTCACACACATGTATTAGCTAGGCATGTGCGAAGGGCAAAAAAATATGACTGATAGAGGAGAGTGTCACGGTTCCAGTCATATAAGAATCATGTTAATGGGACATTTCCAATGTTGATAAAAGACTAATTTAATTGATTTTTTTCTTTCCCCATCACATGATTAAAAACAGGAAATGAAATGTTACGAGTCACGGAGAACTTCTTCACAGCAGCCATTTTGACATAAAATACCAGGGTTAACACAGGTGTTAGCAATGATACTATTTATGTTTCATGTCTATATATTGCAGCACAGCAGCACCCTGACTCTGTTTGACCTGAATGGAACTGAACATTAATCAGTATCATTGGTAACACCTGTGTTTACCTTAGAGTTCCACCATAGCCGCGGTGCCAAATCGTAACCATTCCTACTAGGCTAGAAATTCTACATGACGGTACCACCGTGGATTACTATACTACCGGTGCCAGTTTCCACTACACAGCAGCCGCCTCTCCTCTCCTCCAGGCTTCTCACTGCATGCTACTCTCTTGTAAACTGCAACTGAAGTACTCAGCTGCTGAATGTTTGGTTGTTACTGGTGACGTCCGGGGATATGATAGGCTGTTGCCACACGCTGGGTCCGCCCGTCTGTCGGCAAGAACGAACTCCATGAAGACGGCTCCGCTTCGATAGAAATTCACTTCCAAGCTAAAGTTCTGTTTCACCCAGACGCGTGCGGCTTACAGTCACAAACACGAGACAACACACTCACAAACTGAGCGGCGGGTCTGCCACGCCGTCGTCGTCAGCGGCACCACTAATTTTGCTCAAAAAAACCAAACTTGTTTCAGTCTAATTCTTATTTATTTTTTATTAGAAGTAATTAATAAGTATTTATAACTTGTAGAAATACATTGCAGTTGATAAAGATAATAATAATAATAAAAAAAGGCCACAGTATCGCTGTAGTATCATGACAACTCTAGTTTACCTGCTGTTTCATGTCAGAGCGTCTGCTGTGAAAAAGGTCTGTTGGACACTAACACTAACAAATGAACACTTTAGTCATCATAATAAAAAATGATGATCTCTAAAGTTTAGAGATCATCTTTTTTTTATTATGATTTTATTTTCTGCTGATTGTTTAATCAAGTTCAAGCACTGTGTCAATTTTGGCTAATTATCTCCAGGTTAAACATATCTCCAAAGACCATATAATTCTCATTCAGTCAGACTTGGTACATGTTTTGTTATGAGGAGAGTTTCAGATTCATAAAGGACCTCCGCCCTCGTCACAGCTGGCAGATGACAGATAGAAAGAAACCCCGCTATCGACTACCAATCACTGAGCCGTGTACGAAGGCAGCTCCGGAGGCTTCCTTCACTCTGCCATCACTGTGAGAGGGCATTACAGTGGTGCTGTGCTCATCTGGTGCAACACACACACACACACACACACACACACACACACACACACACACACACACACACACACACACACACACACACACACACACACACACACACACACACACGGGCCTCCGCGAGGGATATGAAATGAGAAAGAGGAACACAAATCATCAAGAGAAAACAAGCACCTCAGTTGTGAATAGCTGGCAGCAGTTCTATTCTTCAAGCTGGAGGGATTCTTTTTCTTTATTGATTTGGTTTTGGCAGGCGCAGCTCAATATCAATTAGCCAAAATTCCTGAATTAACGTGTAATAATGGCAAAAAATTCTTATTTTTCAACAATGTACAGAACAACAAACGTGAGTTCAAAAGAACATCATAAAAAATGAAAAATAATGTTTCTATTATTCCACCACATACCGAGCTGTGAACACAATACACCAGCTTTTACAAGCACTGCATCAACCTCACTGTGTACCTGCTAAGCCGGGTGTAATGCAGGGATTTATCTGGATAAATATAAGATATTATGATACACCACATACCGACCTGCCTGTATATTAGTCCGCTCACACTGTTAGAAGGTTAGCGTGAGCTGATAATGACCCTGTCAATCCCACAGCGCTGTGACCCGAGCTCTGTTCAAATGCCACCAAAGCTGCCAGCTCGCAATAAGACAACAGCTTAAATGTCACCTGGCATGTACCAAGTGTGACCTCTCAAAAAAAAAGAAAAGGTCCATTCTCATTGCTGCGATCTACCTGAAATCCTTCCATCATCATCACACCACAGCATTATGTACTGACTACATGGATAAACCAGCATCTCTGGACAAAGTGCAGGACAAACCCATCAGCGCTTTATACATCCACCTTCCTTATCTGCCATAGAAGGTATGTCCCGAACGTCTGCTGTAAAGAATGTGGCACTAACTAAGCAGCGGGTGCCCCCAGCCCTCTGCCTGCAAGCCCACACCCTCCATCTGCTGTGACAAACCTGCTTAATAAATGGCATCCAGTTCTACGGGCACCACTGAATCAGCACAAATCACACCAGTGTTTGTCAGGCACTTGCCCTGACTTTCGTCTAACTAATGAACCAGTCAGGTGTGTGTCACTGTGTGTAGACTGGCTTGTTGTAAAAGGAAGCTACAGCATCCAATAAAACACACACGCGCACACACACACACACACACAGCCCTGATTTAGATGCTTCTTAGCTCTCAAATGAGGAGAGGAGGAATCAATTAGCAGCTATACAAATATCACATCTGAGCCATCAGTGATGGAAGTCACCAGAGAAGAGAGGCTTCCTCTGTTGTGGGATAAGACTGTTATGGAGAGAAAAATATACAGAAAGTATGAAAACATAATGAAAGCTGGTATGGCATGGACACTGGCCTAGTTAAGCTCAAATCACTGCATTTCTGTGAGCTCTCATTGGTGTTAATAAGTCTGAGTCTTCCACTGTGGGCATGATAGATGCAATGCAAGGAGGAAGTGGATCTGCCGTTTGATGCCATTTCTCTATTAATGCGGACATGAGCAGGCTTTTTCTGTTAGACTAGCTATTTGTCCTTTATCCTTTGTCCCATTACGCTGACATAAATCGTAGCTGGGCTGATTCAGAGCGGAGTGGAGGAGGCGTGGTGTGTGTTGTTTGTGCTGAATCAAAGTGACCTACGGCTGCATGAATTCATGTTTTATAAATGGGGTTTGTTCAAACACTGATTGCTTCCCTTAACATGATGTAATAATTTACACCTCTATTAAAGTCAGCAGAATAGAAAGGATGTCTTGTTTGACATCTTTATGGAAACAGACAGTAGTAGCTGTTTTGCTGTTTGTCCTATAGTCTTTGTATAATCTTAGCTAGGCTGCTAACACTGGCAGCTAAAAACATTCACTTACACGTCGATCACTGGATCAGACAGTCATCAGAAAATGAACTGTCAAAATGTATCAAATAAAAACCACTGCTAGACTGAATATTTGCTGCTCCTTCTTGTCTTCATAATGTGATATTGATTGATCTTTGGTGATCACATGAAATAGTAGGGTCAACACGAGAAAGGTCTGTTACCAAAAGAAGCAGACACTGGTCACCCTGTGTTTAAGTCAGAGCATGACGGCGTGTGTGTGTAAATACCTGCAGAGGACTAAATGGCAGTGAAATCTGTTTTTGGGGGGACAGATCAATAAGAGTCACTCGCAGCACGGCTTATTCTGAGTCTGTAAACAAAGCGTCAGTGTAAACAGTAAGGTAGGGTCACACGTATCGATCGTGCTGGCCTGAAAAAAGAAATAATATCGTTGACAGGGAGACAACAGCAGACAGTGATGAACAGCAGTGTGTGTGTGTGTGTGTGTGTGTGGATTAAATTGTTTGGACAGGCAGCCCTCTACCACCCAGACAGCTGACCTCTAGCAAAGTGCTATGCTTTCTAAGAATCGCCAACGTGTCCCCTCCCACCAATAAAACAACAACTAATTGTTGCAAAAACTGCAAAACACTCATGTTCAATTCATGTCCTGTCCATTATATGCATTTACAGACGAGCACTGTGAACATTATATCTACAGACTTGACAGTGAGCATGTCTTAAAGCCACAGAAGGAGCAGCTAATGGATGAACCTTACATATGCTTAGATTGTCTTGTCCAAATGATTCAGATTAGAACTGGATATAAAAGAGCTACGACTCCCACACCATACATCTGCTGTGGATGTAAACAATGCCGAGTCAAAGCGGCGAGTCAGCACTCTGACCTCATAGTCATGTTTTCATTTCAGATTGGGCGAGCTGTGGCGCGGTGCCCAAGTATCAAACAGTGTCACTGTCCAAATACACGAATGTAAATGTGTAAATACACACCCGAGCACCACCTCTGTTTGCGAAGGCTGCTGCTCAGCAGGAAGCAGGATATGGTCATCAGTGTTTGCAGGTCCTCCATGTACAAATCAGGCGTGCAGATAACTTTAGTGTAACGTTATATTACCATTTGATGGTAAAGTCTGGATGCTCATTGTGATAAATTACATCAAAACAACAGGCCAAGTTTGCCAATTTATTTCCATATCATATTAAAACAAATGGGATCAATGGGTGCTGTTATTACAGTGGTATATTCATATTCAACTGGCAGTTTATTAGACACACTTAGTTCAAACTAATTCAGACGAATAAAGCAGTCCTCTAATAAATATGAGCTGCATTATTTACCATCATTTTGGAGGATGTAGCTGGTGGTGGTGTTATTTTGCGTATTGATATGACAAAAACAGCTTTCATTATAACAGAATCTGCATGGTCCAGAATGATCAGAGAGTTGAATCAATGCCTCTGTATGCAAAACTGAACATTAATATGTGAGGATTTACTGAATTAGACTGCATTAGTTTCAGTTATGTGTATCTAACAAAGCGGCAACTCATTCATGTCACTGCGTACAGTGTGTGGATGGACCTGAACATGAGCCTGAGTTATTCTTCCGAGATGTATAAACATACATAGATATCCATATGTATGTGTATATGAGACAGGCTGCAGCTCTGCTTTAAAGCATAGGAAGCGTTCACTGAGTGAAGGTTACTTCATGCAGCCTGAGGAGTCACATGACCTGGACGGGCACTGAGCTTCCAAAGGGCACTTCTCTCACACACCGCCGTGCAGCAGCTAGCTCGCGCCCAGCTGTGAGTCAAACTCTGTTCTGAAAGTCACAAACTTTTGAATCTTAATTCACCTTGCACGAGCTCACCCAGCTGAGCTCACGTGTGTGTGTGACTCAGGAGTCCTGCTGTGTTAAAAACAATAACGTGTACCGCCGGGACCTACACTGAAACACCCGGGGACGTGGACGTTTTTAGCTTAGAGACGAAGGTGAGTTAGCCCACCGGGTCTACTGTTTTCCACCGGACCTCAGTTATGGCTCACGCACAGGGGAGGGGACCCCGCGTGCACAGGCGACCGCTGGTCACAAACCGGCTCCGTGAGGGGCAGTCCCACACACACACACACACCGAACCGGACATTTTTACCTGCGCCACACAAACCGCAGTCCGCCCACAGCGGTACCAGCTAGTTAACTAAATCTGAGCCCCAAGTTCAGTCAAGGGCTGTCAACTTTACCTCCTGCACGGACTAGGCTAGGAGGACCGCGGCGAAGAGCCAGCGCTTGGCTTATTTTTCCCTCCTAAATTCCTGAACGGACACAAAGACCCTCCGGTAACGTCACAGAAAACAGTCACCGTTAACAGCAACACGCGGAGAGGAGGTTCGTCTCACTCACCAGAAACACCAACGTGAACATTTTCGCCTCTCTCATCCGTCTCCCGTAGCTTCTCCAAGAGGCCATGATGCCGTTGCCACGTCTGGATACGCAGGCGCAATCGGGTTTCCCACGGATTCTTGAGCACGCCGCAAGGCACCACGGGAAACGTAGTTTCAGTGGATGTTCAGCAAGTCGGTGTTGCACCTGCCACCTCCAACCAGCCGGACACCTTTCCACGATTTGTGTTATTCTGGTATCAGTGAGAGTGTAAGGGCTGCAGTGTTGGTGGTTTTGTTTTTATCAGCATGATGCAGCCATACTGCAAGACAATTCATTAGCGACACAAGACAGTAATTACTAAATTGGCGTGTGACTGATTGGCTCTTAATTAGCTCTTTATGAATTCGACTTCTGCTCCTTTAGAAATGGAGTTTTGATTACAGCTGTGAAATGTGCTCCACAGCATCTGATTTATGTAGTGCTACGCCCCAGTAACACAAATATACAATATAGAAACTGACTGGAAGGTCTTAGGGCATATTCTAAAAGAATAAATAGATTGACCCTTGAACGCCTCATCTTTTAAAAGGATGGAAGAACAGAATAGAATAGAATAGAATAGAATAAATGGAACATTTACTTAATGAACCTGATTTTCGCTGTGTTTACTGTCCTGTCAAACTGATGCACACAGAAAAGAACAGCATGGATGTGTTCTGGATGGAGTTTGGGTTGTACTGATTGTTTCCTCACCACCATCTTCTCATACAAGTCACACCCACCTGTTTATGGGCTACACCATGCCAGTCACTGATAGAGCAGAACACAATAGGATGGGCTGTTTGTGCTGTATCAACCTGACACGTAGCTGCATAAATTCAGGTTCTATGAATGGGGTTTGCTTTACACTGACTGCTTTCCTTATCATGATGTCACACAACATGTGACACGCCTGTTTAAATCAGGGCAGCGAGTAGAATAGGAAAGAGGTGGGGGGGTTTGTTTGTGCTGTATCAAAATGATGTACGGCTGCATACGTTTATTCTATGGAGTTTGGTTTACGTGGATAATTCACTTAATAACCTGATGTGTCAGGCACACTGAGCTGAAACTATACTCATTGTTTCCTCATCACATATGACAAAAGTCACATCCACCTGTTTATGGACCACTGATAGAACAGAACAGAACAGAACAGAACAGAACAGAATAGATGTCATGGTTTATTTGTGCTGTATTGTTTGTTTGTTTTTTATAGTATAGTACATATTACAATAGTTTGGTTAATTCACATAATGAATTAAGATTTTGTCTGCCTAAATACTACACCAGGGTAGTCACTAGACTAGACTAGACTGGAATAGAATAGAATAGAATAGAATAGAATAGAATAGAATAGAATAGAGTGGAATGGGTTTAACTGCACAGTATAACTCAAGAAATAAAGAATGAAGAGTTTCTTTTTTCTGAATGGAGTTTGGCATGTACTATTCTCCTCGCCCTGCACCTTTCTGGTAGAACACGCTGAGTTCGGTCAGGAGTGTAACCGTCACTTGTGAGTTCAGTGTTCCGCTGTCTGCTTTGGACAGAGCAGCAGAGAAAACACCCAGATGCCCAGTGGAGTTCCATTGCCAGGTTACTCGCGCACACAGCAGGTTCCGTGGAGTCCCAGACAACAACATGCAGGGTAAACGTTTCCCAGAAGCCTTTCTGTCTCTCCCAGGTCCACGCTGTGATTCACTCCGAAACATCGCCTGCGTGTGTGTGTGTGTGTGTGTGTGTGTGTGTGTTTATGCTATGGACGGACGCGCTGTTGCGACACTCTTCCAGCTCTCCGGGGGGTGTCCATGCGTAATTCCTCCCGACTGCGCTTGCAAATTGGCCCCATCTTTGCTTACTATCATCCCACACACACACATACACACGCATACAGACACATACACACACTCCAACCCACCCACTCCGGTCCCTCCTCAACTCATGGTATCGCCCGACGCTCAAGGAGAGAGAGAGCGCAGTTGTTGGCTGCAGGTCGCTCGGAGAGTGACGCACACAGCGGCTGAGGACACAACACTAGAACCCGGTCTTTATTCTGTCTCTCCTGCTCAGAGAGCGAGTCTGATTCTCTCTTCGTCTCTGCCTGGCATTGTCATCAACTTGGGGAATACAAACAGCTTCGAAGGTAAAGAGGAAAATCACTTTTTCTTTCTTTTCTTTGGCAAAATACCTGAAATGACTGATGCAAAAGCACTTTTTAGGTGTGTTGTGCACCAGTTTTCAGCGTGTAGACGAAATGGATGTAGCTCGACTTTGATTGAGGCGCTGGATTTTTTAAAATATTATTCTGGAGACTAAATCAACACAATAGCCCGCTTTAGCGTGAGTAACCTGCTTGTGTAGAAAAAAAATCCCCCTCCATCATTGGATTGGTGAGCTTTATTCTGCCATGCTGTGGGGTCCGTTTTTCCTCTGGACCATTTCCCCAATCAGAGCAGGGTTTCAGCTATGTGACGATTTTTTTTTTAATTGTAAATGTGAAATACTTTTCTAGGCTTTTTGCTCACTTTGGCTGTCTGAAGGCGAGGTGATTTGTCCGTACATAGCATGTGTTATTCAGAGCAGTTAGCAGACCCTTTATTCCACGCCAGCTTTACTTTCCACTCACGTTTCATCCCAGGATCAGAGGAGCATTTGTGGGGCTGCAGGAGCTGCCTGAGCCTGCCACATTAAGCGCTGTCTTCAAACTTTGTGCTGCACGCTGTCCTGTAGTTACTGTTTCAAACGAGATGTGAACTTTTATCTTCAGGGGAAACTTCACTAATATGATCTTATGGCAAAGTGGAATTCCAAGTGTTGTGCGCCTTTTTTCTCAAATTGTTTATTTTAAAATTCAAACTAAGACCACAGATGTTGTGTAAAAATGACCATCCTGTGCTCCTTTTTCCAACTCTGCAAGCCTGTTTTGTTGTCAGACTCAAGACTGCCTGCAATGACCTCATTGCTTATCAATTCCAATTAACAAATTGGCTTTTACGCGCGGAATGTGCAGCCCTTTACGCACGCTCCAAGTGTATTATCTGCTTTAAATCACTCCGAATCCAAGCAAACGTTCTTCGGACTAATTCTGCACGAAAACACTCCAGACCAGCTCAGAAAGTCATTATTCATGAGCTTGTCACTTGGTCGAATTGCTTCTCCATTTCTCCCCGATGCGTGCAGACATTTCAGATCTGTTTTTTATTTAAGACTCTAAAAGAAGTCTAAGTGTCCAGCAGGGAGCCCACCGCAGTGCTGATGTCGAACAAAGAAACGCAGAGCTATAAATTAGGACATTTCCCCTTCTTGCATGTGTTTAAGTTGATTATTCTGAAAAGCATTGTCGGAGCGGGAGACGGGCTGTGTCGTTGCAGATCGACAGAGGGCAGTGTTGAGCAGCGCTGTACAGCTGTGATAACACCTTGCCAGGTGAAGTTTGCTGCATCATGTGCACGGACTATCTCCACAAGTGATCACACGCAGAGTAGCTTGTCTGGGGTACAGAACTCATCCAAGCTTAACAAATGAAGGCAGGCCTGATGGCTTATTGCCTCGTGTGATTTATGTATTTATTTTTTTGCTTCAGGTCAAGTTTTTATCTGCAGGCAGCTCACCGGGAGCAGCTTTTAGAGACATTTAGTCCATGGGTGGCATTTTTCAAGGCTTAAATTATCACACTCATGCAACCATATTGAACAAACTTATTCACTTGAAAATGTTTTCCGTCACCACTAGCCACCACAGGAGCTTTCAGGGCCTTTTATTTTCGAGCCACACTCCTTCCTCATCTGTATTTTTGTGCCTCGGTGGTTCATTGTCTTCAACAGCATCAATGAAGGACACTATATTATTCACTGGCACTCAAAAAGCTCTCAAAGTTTGGAGCATGGCTGGTTTGAGTTTGGGGAACGTTTTGAATAACATAATAAGTTTGTCTGCTGCTCTTTCAAATCTGCCAAGGACAAGAAATACTTATCCTGACAAAAATTACTTATCTGATTTAAATAAATATTCCTATTAATCACTGGCTGCAGTATTCTTCCTCTAATTTCCCTTTAGTTGCACAGAATCTTTTTCTGTTTTATTCCCTCTTGTTTCCTATCAAAACAACCCAGTTGTGCTTGTCTGGAATTCAAAAGTTCCGAACTGGCTTTTATTTGCTTCATTCATTCATCAACACGTGTGAAAGTCCCATATCTCCCCCCATCTTTTGATTGATATTCATATATTCTTACAGGTTTTTGTCAGGCCCACATGCTTGTCTTCTGGATGATTAACGCTTTTGTTATATGAAGAGCTGTTTCAGTGTCCTGGGTCAGTCCTTTCAAATGGAAAACAGGTTTCCATCTTTGATGAACTTATGAGGGCTCTTGACAGGTCCTGGTGGGGAACCAGACCAGCAGAGCAAAAGAGACCTGAAACAAAACACAAGCCTCCCCACCACCCCGCAGACCCAACTCCTCTTCTTAGACCACCTCTATGTTCACTTTCCCTGCTTTCTCGCCGTGTCTCTTCACCGTCCTTGTAGTTACAGTGTGTGAAAGTCTTTTGTTTCTCATTATATGTCGAGGTCTGTATCTTTGTGCCATCTGATGTCGACATAAATAATTCATTTTCATTAACAAATAGGCGTGGAGTAGATGAGTTGGCAGCCCTCTCCATCAAATTTTTAATGATGCATATTTAAACTGTACCATGTGGATGATTTCTGTAGTCGAGCATCGGTTGAGAGGGGACAAACGGATATGAAAGTTTAATGTCTGCAGAACTCGATCTGTCCTCTCCTCCATCCGATATTGGCTCTCGAAGAAAATTACATGTTCAGTATAGTCTAACCTCCACAAGTGTGTGACGACTGACGTGTGTGTGTGTGTGTGTGTGTGTGTGTCTAAAGCGATAACAGACAGATACAGATAACAAATATGATTCAGCCTGGTCTCCATACTGTTACCCTCCAGATATCTTCAGGTCTATAAAAGCAGCACATCAATTTGAAGTAAAAATAATCTGTCTCGGCAGAGTTGGCAGTCTGTTTTGTCATTTCAAAGAGCAGCTTTTCACCCACCAAAACCAAGGCAGCTAAGTGGAAAAGTGACATCTTCTACAGCACATTATTTTTGCTGTTAGTCTGTCGTTCAGCTGTTTTGGCTCTTGAGGCGCGTCAAACAAGCACTCCAGGACATCTGTCGCCTCTCACATGCACCAAACTGCCGTTTATTTATGCACTGTAACACCTCATCCTCTTCATATATATATATGAATCCTGAGATGAGCGAGACGCCTTTCCATGCTTTAAAACTCAGGAAGGATGCTGTAAGAACTGCCGCGAGGCAGTGAGTGACTAGCCGAGATGTGCTCCGCAGACTGTTGATCTTGATTTTGTTCCTTTTTTTTCCCCTCCCTTCTTTACACCCCCTGAACCTGGTGTGTGAAAGTGAAGCAGAGAGATTGTAGACTTTTAAAGTGGCCTTCTCGAGCGGGATTCACATGGTAATTAGGTCAGGGCACACGGAGGAAAAACAAAGCGGTCCGCATGCGGGGAGAGAGCTGGAAACATACCAGGTTTTTGTTAAGATGTTTCAAGGGGAGTGAAGAGACACACAGAAAGAGATGCTTCCTTAAAGTGGCTGTACATATATTCAGAACACGGCAGCCACATTGGAGAACCTCCTGCTCTCTGTTATGTAAATGTAATGCCACATTTGGAATGACGGCGTCGGGGGCAATGTGACTCGTGTTGGCAGAACCTGGCCTCAATATTCACTGTGCTCTTTCCACCTCAAAACTGTGCTGCCTTGTCACCTGAGTGTGATTATGCTGTCCCACACTGCTGACATAAACGCTGCCATTTTCCATTCACACGCTCTCCGAAAGCCCGATTGAGGTCCTGCACCTGAGCGCACCTCATTTTATTTCAAATCAAATCACTCCACTGCTATTTGTTGACTTGTGCAGGGAACATGCAAATTTTGGGCTCGACAGCTATGTGTGAGCGCTCTGATGCCCGTCTCCACTATCAGCCACAAACTTGACGGACACTTTGCTGCTTCACTCCAACAGGAATCTGCCTTTACACTTTACAGCCTTTTGTTCACAGGTGATGAGAATGCCTAGTTGTGATAAGCAGACAGTTAGAGGCAGCGGTCTGCGTGGTGCAGTCTGAGCTGGTGGGTGGAAATGAATAATTCCGCGATGTCTGTCTAGGTCCCCTTCAGCCTCCCAGGATCTCATTGTTTCCGAATGCAGAGTGCACGCCGGGCCTGGCCTTGGCTTGCGGTGTCTGTCTGTTTGTAACCTGGCCTCTCTCTCTCTCTGTGCCTCAACACACAACCTCGCCGTCTGTGAAATCTGATACAGCTGCAGCGCCTCTGCACTCTGTCTGCAACCTCGCTAATTAATGCTTGATGCGACCCAACAGACTCAATTTGTCTCTGGAACGCTATCATCATTGTTTGCCCTCTCTTTCCCCCGTGTTGTTATTGCCGTGCCTTTACAAACAGGGTGAATAGAGATGAAAGGGGCGAGCAATCTGTCAAGCAGAAAAATAAGATGCAGAGGAAAGTGCAATCTAATATAACATGTCATACTTTAATAGTGTTTAAGTTTATGGATGGGTTTACTTTTTATTTAGGGTATGCAGCAACGTCAAACATTGAAGTCTATGGAGGTTCATCCAGGTAATCTCCTTTTAAGATGGGTTAAATCTTGGGTAACTGGACTTGCTTGTAGATCCGTGAAGACAATTCACCTCTCATCCAGAACTGAAGAGGCTTCTTCTATTCTAGATGAACGATCAATTAGTTAAAAATTAATAATAATTCTATGTTTCAAGCGTGGCTTAGTGCTCTTAAAATGGCACTGACTGCTTGGTACCATCATGAGAATATCCAATTATATACAGTCCCTCCTCTCTTGGTCATTTTGCTGCAGCTTTCAAACTGAAGGTGTTTTCCTCACAGCCTCAGACCATTCAGTGTTCTCCTTCTTTCCACACATCCTCATTGTGATCCCTCTTGGTATTAGATGAGGTGTGTGTAGTGTGCAAGCATGCGCTCATACGTGCAAAGTGCGCATGCGTGCATGTCTGAGCAATTTGATTTTTCTCTTTGTGTGCGTGCGAAGCGGACGTGAAGGCATGTGCCTTTTCTCTCCTGTTCCCTCCTCTGTTCAGCCCCGGCAAAGGTCTGAGCAGGGCGAGAATAAAAGGGGTGCAGGAGGAGGAGAAAGTGCTCCCACAGTTGATTTGGCCATTGTGGGGGGAGGAACACTATTCCCATTGATGCTCTGGACGCATGGCTGAAACCCCCAGAAGCTTTAGGAAGGGAGCTTATTCAAGGCTTGATGTGACCCGGAGGACTGGGTTGGAAGATGGGTGTTGAACCCATTGTGGGGATGGTGGGAACATTGTCCCTACTCCGCTGCTTTAATACCACTCTGAACCACTGGCTCTGTGAGCTGGATGGGCTCTCAGGTTGTCAGTTCTTGCTTTACAAGACACTGGAGAGATCTCTTATGTTAGAGGTCTCATGAATTCTCAAAGTCCTCATCAGAGATCTGAGAAAGACTTTCCTTGAGGCTTCCATCAGAGAATCAATCATGATTTAATTCAGTTTAGTAGAGTTGAGCTGGGTCAATATAATAACATTCTGTTTTGAGAGTCTACATCCTCTCGTATGTTGTAATATTGTGAAATAGTTGTAGCTGCCACTATTGGTCATTTATGGCTTGAAGTTATATCACCACAACAAACCTTGAGATCAGTGCTCAGTTCTGATCTCCCTCCAACAATCAACTTGGTTTCTTTCATCCATGAATACAATCCTACACTAGACTCAGCCAATTAATTTTAATTGCCTAAAACTACGCAGCCTTTAATCATCGATCTGTAATTTTATAGGGTACTGACAACACAATATGACTACTTTACTAGAGACATTAGCTAAGTGCGATGAGCGACAAGTGCCTCTTCCTGTTTTCTGTTTGTCTGTTTTCGGTGCGCCTGCTCCTCAATCAACCCAAAGCGTTCAGTTCTCCATTTCTGCACCCAGCTACTTGAATGCCCTCATAGAAGCATGTTACATCCTGACCGTTGCACTTCTCCAATGAGCCTGCCTCTGCCACCCATACACTCAGGACAATCCAAACTTTTCTTGTCTGTTGTCTGTTAGTGGAACGTCCTACCAGTTCCTACTAGATCAGGGGCGTCCATCTCTAGCTTCAAAACCTCCTGAAGACCTCCAGCTCTTCAGAGATTACTTCTTCTCCAACACTACAGACAAGTGGACATGCTAAATCTATCCCCTCTAGAGATGTCAGTTGATTCTATGTACAGTACTGTCCTTGTCTCACTGTATCTTGATTGTTTCCTTTTTTGTATGTTTAATCATCATGCCAATGCTCAAATGTTCTTTTTCATTGATAGTTATATCATCATGTTAAAACGATATATAGAAACAGCTGACAAAGTAAAGTAAAAACCAATGTAATGTACTGGACTAGCACAAAACAACTCTGATGCTTGTCTTAGATTCTCCAAAACTTTCTTCCATCTTTCTTCCAAACATAGACCTTCATTTGGTGTTCTTACGGTGCTGGTGAAAAGCACTGTTCAGCTTTCAGATCCAGTGACTGTGAAGGCCATAGTATAGGTGTGATTCACACGGTTTTCATACTTGTGATCCCTCATAGTCTGTATGGAAGCATCTGCCTTTGTATGTCTCTTCACTCATTTATTCAGGTTTCATTTCTAATTTGTCACCCAAATGATATAGAAATACAAGAATTTGGGCAAAAAATACTTTATTACATTCCATACTTGTTCTGTGATAAATTGGTAACAGTAGGCAAAGTGAAAACTGTGGGGCGACCTAACAGCAGTAAAATGTTTGATAGCACAAAACGGAAAGAAATCATGTTGAGGATGACACTCATGTGGTACTTTATCTTTAATGTATTGCCATCATATACACTGTCAACATGAAATTCAAGTGATAATACATTAAAAAAAAAACATTACAATGCACAAATGTTACAGTCATCAAACTGGCTTGCTTTAAATCCTCAGCATTCCCCTCCAGGATCTCTGGGTTTCAGGTGTTTTACTTTGAAAAGCTCCATTGTGCACTGCTTTAAAACCCCTCCTAATGGAATAAGGCTCATTTTTAGCCTGCTGTTCCCTCTAAAATGGTTGTCTTTTCCAAATGGAGTCACAGGGTGAGAGCTAAACTCCTTTGAGTCTGTGCTCAGTGAAGTAATAGGTTTGCAGTAAGCCCTCCAAACAAGACTTGGATTAGGACATATTTGAAACTCCTGTGACATTTATCTAGATATGTATTTGCACAATGGCAGGGAAAAGGTGATTTTCTAACATGTTTTACCATTTTTTTGTCAGTCTGGCATTATTTGCCATTGTAAGTGGCTGTCATGATTCAGTTTGTCATCTCTGGGGGTTATTAGCTGAAACGGATCGGAGTGCCTGATGTGTTTACCTAAAGTTTTATTAGCATTGGTTTGTTTCCAGTATGAGACTTTGATTAACTGCCTCTGGTAGGTCGTATAACTGGCTCATTAGAGAGCTCAGCACATGCATCTCCACTGGTCAGCAGCCTGGTGTGTGTGAACGTGGCTGCTTGTTTGCATATCCAATGTGTTTGTGTCTGTGTGTGCATATGTGTGTTTTCTATATTTGCAGTAATGGCAAGAAAATCAGCAGTTAGCCATTGCCGGCAGCTGGTTTCCACTTTTCACTGTTACACCGCAACCCTCCATCCCCACAGCACGTGTAATTGGACAACCACATGTCAGGCTGTGATTTGCAGAATGAGTCTAATGATTTTGCAGCACTAAATATGATGAGAGCAGTCGTCCGTTTGTCAGATGTTGGCTGGAAACGTAATGTAATGGCTAAATTCGCTGTGGAGTACAGACTAACTGGGGAGAGAAACTCTCCCTGTTTCATTCCCACCAAAGTTGTTTCCATGTTCTCCTGGACACTTTTGTTCCAGCTGCCCTTTTTGTCCCCTTTCATACTTGAGATAAAACTTTTGCAGTGTTTTTAGCCCAAAATAGGTTCAAACTACTACTACTAAACTTTGCCGTCTTAAGCTTCCCCTAGTTCAGCTCTGTCTCTCTTTTCTTAGTGACCTTGCTTGCCGGTTAGCGATGGTTTTCCTCTCTTGACAAAAAGACATGACCGTGTGAGCATATTGTCTCATTTCTAGTTGTGTCTGTGTTATCTTATTTTCGCCTCTCACTTTGACCCAGTTCATTTTGTTATATTCTTCATTACAGTGGCTAATAGACCTTTTTCACAGCAGCCATTTTGACATGAAATGTCAATGAATCTTACCAATAATACTGATTAAAGTTCATGTCAGTCAGGGTCAGCGTGCTGCTGTGGCTGTGGTTAGATGGAACCTTAATTTCACTGGAAAACACCTGTGTTGACCCGACTATTTTCAAAATGGCTGCTTATTTCATTTTATTTTATTTTGAGGCTAAAGGCTTAAATCAGGCCCAGACCAAGCCCAGCTCTCTACCATGAAAACTGAACCATTAGCCCGGGCTGCTGGTTTTGTTTTTATCATTATTTCCAAATTATTATTTTTCTTTTTTTTTTCTTTGCTCATTGCACTTGGCCAGCATTTCATAATCTGTTGATGTGTGACTGTTTGTCATGTAGTACACTGGTGCAGAGGTCCAGGCCCGCAAACTTTTGAGACATGTAGCCATGGTAATGCTGCAATTTTTTTTCATAATTTAATATGAATATTCACAATGAAATATGTTTTTTCTTCTTAAAATTGGGTTATATATTCAATTTTGGAATATTCATTGACAGCCTTGTATTGCATTAAGGCTGGACCATATGACCTCAAAAACTTTGACATGATGAATTCTCAGATGAACCTTGATAATGATAAAAGTAATAATATTTCCCAGTGGTACATTGTGTTTTTGCTCGTTGGTTCAGATTTATTTATCCAAGCAGTTAAAGATTCTAAAATCTTTCAGCCTTGTCTAAATTCCTTGCTGAATGGTTGGCCGTGTCTTTGTAGCCCTCAGTGCAGCTCTTTTAATTGTGTTGGATTAAAAAAAAAAAAAAATCTTAAATTTGGAATCGGAGCAAATTAAGATGAGTATTAAGGATTCACATCGATGGTAACTGAATTTGATTTGTTGTCCAGTTTGATTCTGTAGTAGGAAGCATTTCCTTTTCCAGGAAAAACAGGCTGTTGTTTGGAAAATTATGACTGTCCTGTTTAGATGTCAGCCTGCAGTGAACAGCGGAGCAAAGGATGCATCACAAATAGTCTTTGAACTGCAGAGGAACACAACATGGACGGGTCCAGTGAGAGTTTGAAAATCAAATGCACTGGAGCACACAGATACACAGACCTTGCTACTTCTATTTTGATGGTTTCTTTATCTTATTCTGTTTTTCTTATTTCTTGTGACAGGTTTATCTTTTCCTGTTAGACTCCAGAGCCTCTAAATGTAATGTATAAATACTGTCCCTGACCCCAAAACACAAAGAAGCCTGTATGTTGAATAACTGTATATCTCCTTAGCTACCACAATGAAGTCTGAAAAACCTTTTTCTACCTGCTACCGACTGCCTCCATTCACTGCTTTCAAAATATTCTATATCCTCACGCCGATTGATATCTTTCTATTGTCCTTCAGAGTAATTCATTCTTCTCAATCCAGCAACGATTTCCCACACAATCTGCTCTTAATGGTCAATTTTCTATAGACAATCTTTGTGAAGAGTCTGTATGTGCACAGACACAGCCTGCTATCTAAATTGAGGAATGAGTGACAAAGGGAAGCAATAACAGGGACCACATGCTCTTTTGTGTGACAGCTATAGGCTTATTTCACATCTCAGGTGCCAAAACATCTCAACATTCTCACAGAGAATCAGACCGGGCTATTATTCATTGTCCGCGTTTGATAGCTTTTCCTATTTGACCTGGGTAGCAATGAGCGCCTAGCTGTACTCGGGGCTTAACCTGCCAGACGTTCAGGGGAAATTATTCTACTCCGTCTTTTGACCTTTTTGTTTGGCTCTTGCCAGAAATCTCTTGGTTCCGTGCCAAACAGACAGACTCGAGTTTTTCTCCACCAAAAGTGGCTGATTTGTGATTCATGTTGCGTGTGAGCTTTGGGCTCATTTCTGGAGCTTGAGGCTTGCAGGGAGGGGGGTGGGTGCTGCAAGAGTAGCTTCAATCAGGAGCTCATTAGCTAACTGGTGCCGAACATGGAGAACATGTCTACGAAATGAGCGTAACAGCAAACACTTTGAGTGTAGACCCTTCGGAATATGACCCCACCCCTCATTTGATGTTTGACATGAGGAGTGCTCTTTTTGTCAGACAGGTGAAACAAATGCTGAGTCAACAAAGTGAAACAAAAAGTAGGAGGCATATAAGACTGACCCTCTCAAGCTTCAAACCTTCATTTGTAAATGCATGTTCTGTGCCCGGCTACCTCTACGACACTGCTGGGTTTGCTTCGCTTTTGGCTTTGGTTACTATGGCGATAGAAGCGGCTCTCGGCGGGGGCAGAAGGGTCTGTTTGAGACCGAGGCAGACAGAGAAAGAGAGGCGTGTGACAGTGATTAATGTCCTAGCAGAAACAGAGACAGTGGACTCTCAGGGTCCCGTCGTCAGCATCACAGCGTCAAGAAACATGCTGGCCGGCAACCAACGCACCGTCTCACGGAGCACGAGAACGGCAAGAAGTTTAATCACAATCATCTGAATTATTTATTGTACAAAAAATCTATTACTATTTCGACTTGGTGGATGAAAGTGAGAGTAAATTGAAATGTTGGATTAAGCCAAGAAGGAAATGAGATTCACCTATGTGTCTCCTAAAATCAATCCTTGCTACCCGGCTGATTAATGGAAAAACATTTGCCTCAGCATCTACCGTCTACAGCTTGCCTCTTCTATTCCGAAACATCAAACGAGCAGAGGTGGCCTTTCCCCCGTGGCGTGGGGGGAATCACGTGGCACCGTGGTTACTGTGCAGCCTGTTAACAAGGAAGTGAAGTGATGGAAGACCAGAGGCCAAACGTCTGCATGGTAGAGATAAGTAGCCAGCCGTGCTTCTTCGTTCCACTGTTTCCAACAAGACACACTCCAGAAACATTGTGTCTGGATATGTGGCCAGCAGAGTTTGGATGATCGAAAGCTTGCGCTATGCGCCACCTCTTGCCACCTATTGCATTATTTGGATAGTCTGCCTCTGTCCTTGCACATACAGCCACATGCACACCTTATTTCATCTCAGATTGGACACACTTTGGTGTAAAGAAATCACCTCAAAGCTTTCATGTCCCCCTCCACCTGGATCTCAAGGTCCATTAGAACTCCTTTTGAGGATGTTGGTCTCTTTGTCTTTTGCACTTCACTGCACTTTCCCTCCCCTTGCCCCCACCTCCGTAACAGTGCATCTCAAAGAAGCCTCTGTTAGGCTCTTATAGTGCGATGTTGTCTCTGTGTTAGCACCACTTCGCTTGCAGTTAAAGCCTCCTCTTCTTCCTCTTCAGTGACCTCTACACCTGGCGCCCCCGCCCGCCACCTTCAAACGCTCTCTGCTCCCTGTGATATGACCCTCCTCCCCTCCTGTCTTATGTCCATAGCAGCTCAGAGCGCGCAAACTATGCGGTGCCAGTGTAAGGCTTGATGAATGAGCTGCAGACATACACACATTCCTTTGTGCATTCATTCAACTACAGGAGGTAACATTAGCTTGTCATTTTTCCTCCTCGTCTTGTCAGGCTTCTTCACCTGACCTCAATGGGATAAATGTGTGGGCCTGTTATCATATTCCTGTTTATAAAATGCTAAGGGGCCGCAGGTAGTTCGAACAGGAAAGGAAGTGGAGCACTTCCTAGCGATGTGTAAATCAGCTGCTGGATGTTTGATGGCAGAGTAAATGTCCGCCCCCGCACGCAGCAGATTGCTTTTGCTAGTCTTGGCCAGCAGCCCCATTCATCACCCACCACGATAGCAGCTTTAGTCAAACCCTTTTTTAAACTATGGCTGAGGTCCCAATAGTGGTCCTAAACATACTGCCTTTCTCAAAATGACAAATATATTAATAGTTTAAACACACACACACACATGGCCACAGCACATGGTGTGTTAGGAACACTCAACGCATTTTGTAAATTCAGTCCTTTTAAAATCAGTCATACTGGATCTTCATTACTAATGTTACAATAAAAGGTGATTCACCTCTTTTCAACACTCTGCACCAGAGGGGCTGCAGGTTTTACATGTAGCAGCTCAAAGGTCCACTTGCTGGCTTTTGGAGTGTGGACCACACCTCACAGTCTACATCCAGTGATTCCCAGGTGACCTCAGGTGTAGACCTCCAGTCAGGAGACAACAAATGAAGATGTGTTTTATGCTTGCAGCCGCCCCATGTGCAAAGGCCCAGTCCTTGCTACAGAAGCACAGGGTTTGAATCCGACCTGTGACTCTTTCCCGCACGTCATTCCCCATCTCTGTCTGCCCACATTCCTGTCACTCTTCAGCTGTCTATGAAAATAAAGCTTGAAAAGGACAAAAAATAATCTTTTAAAAAAAGAATATAAAAACTGTAAAGAACATCAGCCTGTCCTTTCAATATAAAGAGCTCTCAAAGATGAAAAGAGAGCGGTACTAAGTACAGTATTTTGCCACCGTGTTGGCCTGACCCAAACACAGAGGGCAGTGCTTTGAGGAAAAATTCTCATTTTATTAAAAAGCTGCATTAAATGATTCTTTTAACCACTCGAGAGCAGAAGAACTCTAGACCAAGCTAAAAACACAAACACATCGGAGTTAAAGAGAGCGTGTTAGCAAGCAGCTATTTACACATCCAGCAGCCACAAAGCACCCACAGTATTCATTCAGTCCAGTCCACTTCAGTGTTCACCCTCCTTTTAGCTCTGGTTTGGTCTCCACCAGCTCCTGAGAAAAATTAGCTGCTAAATGCTGAACTATGTTCAGCAGCTAGTCTGTCTCATAGACATTATAAAGAATGGGCGTCATATCCGTGTTGTCACCCACAGGTTTCTGAAGAGCCACCATCTTGGTAGCCCTGCCTCTTCCACATCCCGTTTGAGCAACCAATCCATTTGTAATAGCCCCCACCTGTCAATCAAAGCGGCCACGCTGCTAATTTAAAGAGTTTTATATAAATTCACCCTCAGTACAGTTGTCATGAACGGGGAAATTAGCTATAGAGATCAAAACTGTTTGTGTACCAGGCTGTAAACATGTTTATTTCTGCTGTGAAGTCATTTTAACATGGGGACTTCTGCACTCTGTAACCAGCCTCAAGTGGCCGTCTTTGGAACTGCAGTTTTTGGCTGTTTCCGCATTGGCTTCACCTCACAGCCACAGATTGCTGTTTAGGTGCCAAGCAGGTCAGTTTATCAGAGCTAGTTTGCTGTAAGCGGCTGTCTGCTGCTGTAAACAGTGTTGATGTGAGAACTAAGATCATGAAACTGTACAACATGTGCAGTAAAACCAAAACATTGAGCTGTAATAGGCTTAAAAGCGCCATAGCACTGCAGAGTTGGTGATAATTCGCTGTGGGTTTGTCACATTAAATATAATTAGTTCAATATCTTGAGAACAGTGTGTCCAGAGATCTGACCTTGTTTCTCGCCTTCTCTCTGCACTGAATCTTCAGCTCACCCTCAAGGCTTTGTTTACCTCATTTGCCAACACTGCAGCGACTTAGTCTGCTCATAAACACCTGGCTGGTTGGATGTCTTTATGATGAAACCAGATGAATACTTACATCACATCACTGCAACAACACTAGTAATTATCATGGGGTCAGACAGACAGGTGTGTCTGTGTGTTATTTAGACACATGCTGCTCTCTCATTTTCTGCACCTCTCTTGGTTTCGCTTCTCATTTTGGCTCCAGTGAATTATGTTGCCCTCGGGGAGCAGCGAGAAGACAACAGGAGAGAAATAGTCTTCTCACAGCTCTCTCGAACACTCTTCTGCAACTTTCAGTTTTGTAGGCGAGGGTACTGGAGGGTTATGAAGGGTGAAGACTTTGACTGAAGGTCAGGGGGCCTCAGACAGCAGGCTGGCACAACGCAAAGGCTGTTATTACATGCAGATGTCTCAGTCTATGTGTTGAAGGGCCCTTGGCTGCCCTGTGAGCTGCATGAAAATATCAAAAATGCATGCAGGCAATTGTCAATGACAGTCCTCACTATTGTGTTTGAGACAGTTTAGTTTTACACCCTCATTTGATGTGTGAACATCTAGTTTCAGAACAACTAGCATTAGTCTGCTGCTCTCCTGGAAAGTCTTTTGTTTTGGAATTTGGTTGCAGGGATTTGCTCCCAACACTCATCAAGGAGGTCCAGCGCTGATTTTGAGCGATTGCAGCCGACATTCCAGTTGTTGAATGGGATTGGGGTCAGAGCTCTGCACGGCCCAGTCAAATTCTTCTGCGGAAAACCATTTCTTTAAAGACCTGCCTTTGTGCACAGAGGCATTGTCATGTTGAAACAGGACAGGGGGTTCCCCAAACTTTTCCCACTAATTTGCAAGCATATTGTATCAAATATAATTGCATTTCAAATTCCCGTATTTGTAGCTAAGGGACTGAACCTGAGCCATGAAAAACAGAGAAGAATACAAAAGTATGTGACCAGGGTTGTGGAACTGTGAATTCCAGCCAACGCGAACAATGAAAGTAGGAACCTTTTAACCGTTTCCCTTCAATTTAGTTCTGTGCTCACCCATCAGACACCCCCACAGTAACCCGCTCCAGCCTCCCTCAATGTCCCTTGCTTCTTCGACAGTGTGCCACTGCTGGCGTGAAGCCCAGACACCCTTGGCCATTTATACAAACCTGTGGTGATGGTGGCCGTGCCCACGAGTCTTTGAGTTTGCTGAAGATGTGCTCCTATTCATTAAAGTGGCACAAATGACAGAGAGGCACTTGTATTCTGTGGCGGGAGGGATAAACAAGACATAAAACACGGGTTTGTTGGTCGGGGACAGCCAATTTGTGGTGTGTTTAACTTCAGGTGTCCCATTCTTTTTCTCTTTATGTCTCCGACAGTCTTTCTTCCGTGTTGTGATTTGTTTTTGCATCAAATAACCTGCTGGCGATGTAAATGAGTGTTTTCCAGTGGCTGCATATCTCTGTCAGAGATTTATGTCAGTAGGGTGCCCTTGTGTGCTTTGGATTAGTTTCATCAAACAGTAAAAATGACTTCTTTTTCCATAATCTTCAACAGGTAATTCATTTGGAATCATGACGCTCTGTAAGAACTGAAATAGATTGAAGTTTGAACTTTTTTTTCTTGCCTTGTAATTCTCATGAGTTTGCTGTGCGCCGTGGGTGTTTCCAACACAATATAAGAGCTATTACACTTGAGCATTCTGTTTACACACCAACTGGCTTGTTTTATGAAGTCATATTGCCATGTATGGTATCGGTGGTTTTATGAGATTTCTAGTGAATGTACCGTTGTAACAATCCAGCTGTTTCTACATTGCTACAGCACTCCCAGAGCGAAAAATTGACTGAAAAGACAAATGAAAACTTTCTGGGAAAAAAAGAAGAGAAATAGTTGGTTGGTGCTTTCTTTTTGTTCTTTTGTTTGTCATTTTATAATTATAGTGTCATATTTTTTTAACTATTCATTATTTCGTTGCGATCCTCTTAATTATCTTAATGGTGGCATGAAGAAAATCAGTACTGTGTGCATCATTTCTATCCAGTGACAGAGTCTGTTATTTGACACTGGGATTATGTTAAATTGATGTTTAGTCAGGGAAGATATTTACTAATGCCAGTTTATGTAGTGCAGTTTATGCTCATGATATCACTCATTGCTTTGGTTAATCTTCCTGTGGAGGTCTTAAACAGCTCCTTCAACAACAGACTGTTACTCCACCATATAGCTCCTTCATTCAGACAGCTGGCACACTCTTCAACACCAGCATGACTTCATGACTTTCTTTTATATATATATATATATATATATATATATATATCTTACTTGTGAGTAACTATTCGTCCTTGTTTTAGCTCCCACTACTGAGCGTCCTTAAAATTCTTTGGCTTTTTTTAATGTAAGCATTAATGTAACACAAGCTATCTCAATATATTAAAAAAATGGAGGAGGAGGTCCATTAGGGCAGAGGATGTTTGTAGTTAAAGGTTAAAATGATTGTATAGACAGCTTAGGTTTGGCCTCATTGTCAGTATGTTTTCACTACTGTTAAACAATATAATATCTGATAGAGGCTTTTTGGCATTAATTGATCTTCTTTACAGCAGCCGTTTTGACATGAAAGTTACCAATGATACTGATTAAGTTTCATTCAGGTCAAACAGTCAGCGTGCTGCTGTGGTGCACGTTGGCAGGTTTCTGAAGAGCCACCATCTTGGTAGCCCTGCCTCTTCCACATCCCGTTTGAGCAACCAATCCATCTGTAATAGCCCCCACCTGTCAATCAAAGCGGCCACACTGTTAATTTAAAGAGTTATTCACCCTCAGTACAGTTGTCATGAACGGGGAAATTAGCTATAGAGACCAAAACTGTTTTTTGTACCAGGCTGTAAACATGTTTATTTCTGCTGTGAAGTCGGACATTTGAACATGGGGACTTATGGAGACTGACTTGTTCTGTAGGCAGCCTTAAGTGGACGTTTGAGGAACTGCAGTTGTTGACATTTCTGCATAAAATTCATAGAGATTGCTGCTTGCGGCCTATCTTTAACTACTACTTTCACTATTGTTGATAATATAATATCTGAGTGGGTTTTTTGTCATCAATTTTAGTTAATCACAACTGTTGTATTATGTTTTCTGTCCACATCCATGCAAATTAATAGCTAATAGAAACTTTAAAAGTTAAGTTAAAATGAATGATCATTTTATTTTGATGTTTTTATTAACAATCTGTGCCATCTGTCTTTGTGTCAGAAGTGCTAGAATGACTGTTTAAATTGTACTACAGTAGTAGATACCAATTTCACTCAGAACGTGGACTGAAAACATAATACACATAATCATGTATCATCTTTTCAGATAGATTGAAAGAAGTGAGTGGTGGCTAACTTGTAATTATAATAAAAGCGTCTCTCTGTACCGCGCGTAGCAGAAAGGAGTCATTTTGAAGCACAGTAGTTTAAGATCAGTACTAAAAACCAGAACGGTGACTTTGTGATGAGCGAGGCTGCTAAGCTCTCTGATACAGCAGAATGACCTCGCTGCTATGAAATATTCTGAAATGAAATGACCTGGCCTGGATCCAGCAGAGTGGCCCTGCCTCTGCTGACAACAGCCATTTGATACTGAGGACAGAGGACAAGACAAGTCCTCTGTGCTACTGTATACGCAAGCGTGTGTGTATGTGTGTATTTGTGTGTTTCTGACACTCCCTGTGATCTAGTGTGGTGGCTCTGGCCTCCAGGGACACCCAGACAGCTGGCTGGCACAGGTATGTGACGAAGACTAAAAGACTTAAGCCACCTCAAGCCATCCTCCTCTTCATCCAGTGCCACTCCTCCGTCTTGGTATTTCTCTCTTTCCGTGCCAGAGTCATACGCACCACAGGTGGACGATTTCAAAGCCCTGTATAAACCCAAGGCTATGTGACAACAAGTGAAAATGTGCAAAACTGATACCAGTGAAAAGGGATTTTTTTTTTTGTCTGCTGATGATAAAAGCATTACTTTTCACTCAATCAGACATATCTGTGAGCAACACTAAGTGCATTGATCCAATATATGCACTCTGGAGCTCATTTTTTTGCAATGACTGTCGTGGCTGCGAGGCTTCAGTGTACCCCGTTGGTTGATTTAAAAAAAAAAAAAAAGAACATTTGAACGAGCACATTCTTAATAAATTGCTGCTTTTTGATGTTCTCTCCTGTGGCACGCTCAAACCATTTCAGGCTCACTGTCTTTACCTACAGTATAAATTGATTCACGACGTGCTTTGATTGTGGTGCGTTGATCGAGATTAGGAGCACGTCGCCCTGTCTCCACACCTGTTTGTGGCTCAGTTACTGGAATGGCATTTCATTTAATGGGCTCTATCTGATTTCTTCAATCAAAAGGCTCTGGAAATGTTTCAAGTGCTTGATGTCGTTGTTTCAGCCTTTTATTCAGTGTGATATATAGGTCAGTAGGAAATATAAGGAACTGCCATTGATGACATCTTGAGTTGCCATTGCAAACAGCACATATGTGCTGAGATGTCTTATGAAAAAAATAAATTACATTTGCCAATCCCTAACGCATGGACTGGTTGTCCTTGACCTTGAAATCAGTGAGCGGTGTGATAAGTATAAGTACACCTTGTGTCCTCAAGAACGTTGAATTACTGTTTGCGGGCTCTTTGATACCACATTGTGAAATGAAGCAGAGCATGAATAGAGGTGTTGTTAAGGTTGGTTATAACAGTGGAGAGGTCTCATTCATGCTAGATTGAATCCCGACAAGCTTTGATGTGCTGCTCTGAGAAGCTGACAGAAGTAGGGACACTTGAATCACCTCTCTGATTGGGTTGTAGAGATGCTGATGAAACCGGAATTAATTATGCATCACTCGCAAACTGCCTCGTGTTGACTTGTGCAGGTTCTGCTGAGGGCACCTTAAGTTTGTTTAAGGTGCTGTCAGAAGTAAGCTAACCATACCGTGTTGACTCGAACATTCCTTCCGGGCGAGTTGGAAATCAGTTGGAAGCAGGCTTGAGACTGAGAATGCACACTGATACCCGTGCACATACACATTCAGACAGCGTAACACGCTTTAGTGCTTCCTTTTATTCCCCCCTCAGGCCATGCTCTCTTTGAACCCAAATTAATAGCCTCCTTTACTGCATCACATATAATTTGAACCTGTCTCTCCATTCTGCAATTCAATCTTAATTGCTAAGTACTTCCATTTCAAGAGTTGTTAAGCAAACGGCGTGTATGACGGATGAGACTGTGGCAGTAAACACCAAATTACTTAATCAAACGCGCTCTCTATCTTCCTGCTGCCTTTCAGAAAGTCAGGAACTCTTTGCTGTTGTCCCAGGAGAGGAGGTCGATAAAAGACAGGGGCATTGTAACCTGCCACTTTCTTTTCTTTAGTTATATCTTCACACCAGGATGATGAATGGGGGTTTCATCCCTGCACTTTAAAAGATTGATTGGGAGCTTGATTCCAAGCCACTCGCATGTTAAATGGTATAATTATGCTGCGCCTCTCCATTTCACCCTTTCAAAATATATCTCTGTCTTTTATTCTCACCTATTTACTGTGGGTAATTCTTCTCACGAGAAGCTGATTTTTAATTCCTGACATCTCTCATTTTGGGGTCCTCTTGTGGCACTCTTATCATGTGTCTCAGATAGATAGATAGATAGATAGATAGATAGATAGATAGATAGATAGATAGATAGATAGATAGAGTACTTTATTGATCCCTGAAGGAAAATTCTTTGATGATGTCTCTCTTACAAATGTTCTGCGTTTTACTGAGCCACTTTTTACATTTTTTAGAATTCTTTTGGCTCTTTCAGCCTCTGCTCCAGGTGGATTGATTAAAACTAGACGTGGCCTGCAGTCCTGTGTTCACCTGACCAAGCCCGAGCTCAGGAAGATGGATCACTTACAGTCCTTTTCTATCAGTCCACATCCATTCCTCTCTTGTGGCTGTTGGCTCCAAAGTTAAATGAGTCCCAGACGGATTGTGTGTAAATTTAAGAGACAATAAGGAGCTTTTTTTTTTTTCATTGTTAGGTTTAGTGTTTGTGTACATGGTTCAGTTGGGGTAAAAACCGATGCTTGTTCTCTCAGTCTGGGTCAGTAAGTTTTCTGCCAAACAAAGAGTTCTCGTAAAGGTATACCAAAAATCAATTTTTTGGGCATCAAATGTTCATGGCTCGTAGGCTTGAAAGGTGGATCTTTTTTGGTCTGTCCTTTGCAGAGCTCCCAATGGTGACCTCTGGGCAAAAAAAAAAAAAATCTACAGAAACATCCTTAAAATTGGTATGTTACAAGAGATACTAGTTTACTACAAAGGTCATGACAGCTATGACGTAGAGAAAGATTTGGGTCTTCAAGGTCTTGAATGCATTTCCTAATTTATTAGTGGAGTGATGAGTGTTTAGAACCTGCAATATGGATCAACAGCGCAGAAGTGAATTATGCTGCAGGGGAGGTTTGAGGAATTTCTGCAGAGTGCCTCCACAAAGGAGGGAGCTACAAACGTGTCAGAGGTACCTTTCAAGACTACAGGATAGAAGTGTTTGATGTTCAAAAGGTAAAAAACAAAAACAAAAGTGGACTCTGG
Organism: Nibea coibor; assembly: GCA_023373845.1. Classification (NCBI taxonomy): domain Eukaryota; kingdom Metazoa; phylum Chordata; class Actinopteri; family Sciaenidae; genus Nibea; species Nibea coibor. Next base: position 4,154,696 of record CM041724.1, read on the forward strand.
TTCTGCGGCTGTACGGCCATGGCTTGTTAGTTCCAATAAAGGGAAATGTGTTACAGCGTGCAGTGATTTTATATAGGACAATAGTGTGCCTGCAGCTCTGTGGCAGCAATTTGGGGGAAGCAGTTTCCTTTTTGTCCCAAAGCACACATTCAGTCCTGCTCAGAGAGCCCTGACCTCAAAACCATCCAACACCTTTGGGATGAAGTGGAATGCCGACTGTAAACCAGGCCTGATCACCCAACTTCATTGAGTGAACTCTCTATTGCTCTTGTGGCCGAAAGGAAGCGAGCAGGGATTTGCTCCAGCCAGCTTCAAAATCTGGTGTCAAGCCTGAAACCATAAGAGTGGAAGCTGTTAGTGGCCGAGGTTTTGGAATAAGGTGCTCAACTATCATAGTCCCAAGACGTCAAGTGTTAAAGGTCAGACGTCATGTTTGGTTCCTCTGTGGCAGGGTTCTAATTCCACATGTCCAATTCTAATTCCCGTGTTTCAGCACCGCAGGCTGAAAGCTGTGTTAGCCTAATGCACATAATGCATCACGTTGACAGAAACATTTCACTCAATTTTCTGCCAATCATTTACATAGTGGAGGGTATGAAAGCGTATGAGCTGCACAGCCTGAGCGACTGAAAAGGCTACTGATTGCCATAATACAGCTGATTCCCTCTCCGTCTGAATTTGCTTTGCAGCTGCATACAGCATAGGAAACAGAATTTAGTTTTATTTCTGTGTGATTCTTCTGCTGGCAAACTCTCCCCGAAGGTGCGTTTTCAACAGGATTTGCGTGGTGCTGCAATGCGCCCTTCCCCTCTTGTCCCTCTTGTTTCCTCCTCCTCCTCATCGCCCACTCTCTTTCTTTCTTCCTCAGTCGGGGTTATACTTATTGCTGCTTTACTCGCCTCAGCTCACTTCTTCCCTTGATGGCGGCTGACCAACAGGGAAAAGATGGAGAGTTATCCCGTCTCGTCTCCCTTTGGAAGCCGGTGTCCTTTGGCTTAATAAATAATTCCTCACCCCAGTCTTTCCGTTCATTTTCCTCAGGGCCCTACGCACCAGAGACCACTGTCTGTTGGAGTATGCATTCAAAAGGCAGGTGCAAATGGTTTCCTTCTCCTCAACGCCACATACGGTGCACCCTCCTAAGAGGGAAGTAAGCATTTCAGGACTGCATGAAAGAATCAATTCTGTTCTTTCTGTGTTTTTTTGGTGTAGCTGCTCTCCACCCACAAAGTCAGGGGATTTAGCTGGATCGTATCGCTATGCATGTTTTAATGATGCAGCTACTGTCAGCCACTGAGTTTTACTCTGCTGAGATGCGAGGTAGAAGAAAAGTGAGAGGGAAATGGAGTTCAAGTGTTTGGGATAACGAGGGACAGAGGGTTGGTGTGTGCGCTGTTGGGGATATTCGCACAAAGCTTTGATAGGAAGGAAGATTCGGGTTTCAGGATTAGAGATGTGGAGCACATTCTGTGGAGCTGCCTGCTCTGATTCATGTATGAATTCTGTGCATCCATGTGAAGGGACCTGGTTCATTGATTTGATGATCTGAGGTTTGTGGTTCAACAGCATTTTATTGAATTTGTTATTGAGCCCGGATTCTTTCAAACGGGGCAGTAGTATCTATTGCAATTAGCCAGGGCTAGGGATAGAACATATTCTATCGTGTCGCAGTCCAGTATTGAATCAAATGAAAGTTTGCTAACAATGTCAGTTATAAAGAATGTAGCGGTTGGAGCACTTCAACTGTTTAAATGTTGAAGCAGGTGTACTTTTTGAACAATCTTTCAGTCGCACATGGTTGAATTCACTTAGCCTTGGATAAAGGTGTCAGACCCAGTTTTAGCTTGCTTTAGATTATGTTCAGGATAAATGTGGCCATCAAAGACTTTGGGGGTGTCCAGCATCGTGTAGTTCCTAGAGCTTTAACTCTTTTTGCATTCTTCATGTGGGTTGGAAATAACAGTTTACACTTAAACAGGTGTAAAGCAGGAAGCCCTCCACTATAAACACAGTAAGCTCTTCCTTCTCCGTGTGGTCAGACTTTGGGATGGTCTTACCATCCAGCGTGTTATTACAAGTCATGCATAGATCATACTGCTTAAAGCCATGATGATGGATCAGGATCACAGTGATCAGAGGGGGACGAAAGGTTAAAAAAGAAACTGCAGCAGGAAACATCACTTGATTCCTCTCTACTTGAAGACAGGCTGTCACTCAGACGCTGTCTTCCACCGAGAGAGAACCAAAAGTTTACTGCAGCTTCTACACGAGCCAAGTCAAAATAAAAGACCACTGTCCAGGATTTCATTGTATCTAGCATGAAGAGAAACTTGAAAAAGAGCCAGTGTTTAGCTTGTCCATTCCAGGCTACTGTAGAAACATGGCGGACTCTGTGGAATAGGCTCTGCGGCATATTGTATTTCATTTCTGCCATACTCTGTAAATAAAGCTCCCTAAATCTGACACAGTAAATTAACATAAATATTAAAAAATGTAAACTTCAAATAATGGTGAAGTTTTGTCAGATACATTACATATTAGCTTTAGTTAAACGACCTGTGTGTCTAAACTGCTCGACTCAGACTCAGAGTTTGGGTATTTTACCAACTTGGAACTGAATCCAAAATCGAGCTGGCTCCCAGCACCCTTGTGATTCTGTGTGTCTCTTGTGGTGTCTGTGTTGTTCATGTTTAATCAGGAAAAGCAATGCGAGGGAAGGATTCATTTTCTTGCAGCAATTGTGAGGATTAGACTCATAAACATTTGGAGGGCTGCAGTTTCAGTGATGTTCACTTGTAGTTTGTTTTTCATTCTTCTTCGGTTCATGACCAAACCTGACTGTACCATTATGTAAATCTGTGTCAAAGAAGACGCTGTTTGAATGCAAAACAGTGTGAGTCCAAATACAGTCACACATCCAAAACACGCTCAAGAGTCACATCATGTTTGCTGTTTTAGCTAATTAGGATTAAAGGATGCCGAGGCAGAATAAGTTACACCAATTATCGCAAGAGTGAAAAAGAACACAATGATTTTAGTGACTGAAGCGAATGTGATAAATATGTTGTCGGCACGCTTCAGCAGCCTCACAAAAGGATCCATCACTTGAACACAGAAGTGGATCGCATGTTCTTCATGTTCGTGTCAAGTGCTGTGAAATGGATCCAGGTCTCGTTCTGCCAGCTTGGCAACGACTGGCGAGGCCATTTGGCTGCCGCACCATTTGGATGTGCGGATCAATATTCAGCTCGATAAATATAATGTTGGTCTGAAACTGAGGTCGCGGCCGCTGGCTGCCTTCAGACGGTTCAATCCCCCCGCTGTGCACTCTGTACCAGCACAACAAACCGTACTTGGGATGATCAAATTGGGTTACAGGCACACGCATGTGAGCCGGCTTTCTCGTAAACAAGCACTCAAGGACACGGAAACAGAGAGGTGGAAAGGGGTGCACACCTAAAAGCACTCACAGATACACACATACTACTGTAAAACTCTTCCATTACACACAAACAAACTCAGAGGATCTACATTTACTCCAGTAGGAGGCTAATCAGCAGCCCGGGGACCACGTGAAGACTCCGTTAAAGACTATTCCAAAGTAAACACCTGGTCCAGGCGAGTGAATGCACTCGCACACGCCACGTGCACGCAGACACACAGCAGGATCGCACGGCGAGGGCAGCAGAAGCAGCACAGACTGGTTAAAAAGGAACACTGAACACGCTGCGGGTCTTTTGTACCTCTTCTCTCTGATGTCTGCCTTCGACTTTCATGGTCATTCTTCTCTTATTTCAGCTCTTTGTTACTCTGGTTGCTATGACTGAATTCGAAATGAATCTCAATCAAATTTTATGAAAACTTTTTTTTCTTCAAATCCAATATTATAGAATTTCATAACGCTAAGTAAATAAAGTGAATCCCGCTATGGCTGCAGCAGCGCGCTGTGTGATAAACTGCTGGTGTATCAAGCTGATGGTAAAAACTGTGTATTGAACTTTTTGGTGATACATGATATCTAGTCTGATATTTATGCATGCAGTGGCTTTGTGCTCCAAGTACGAATACCCAGAAGGGCCCAACACTTTATGGTGTAAGTCACACGCCACCAACTATTTCATTGATTTTACTGATGTAGAGAAAGTTTTGTGCTTTCCCTCTGATGTCCTCCTACTGCTGTGCCCCAACTTTTTGGTGATGTACTGCTCCACACTATAGCTGCTCTTAGCTAATGTTAGCTCAGTTTGTCAGCTGGGCTGCCTGGAGTGTTTGTGTTTGTACCACAGAGTAGAGGAGGTTTTCAGCTGAGGTTGGTGAATACTGGCATACTGCAAAGCTGGTGTTGTGCCAGAACCGGAGCTGGGCGCAGCTTCTATGGACGTAACAGGCGAAAAGACCAAAAGGGATATACATGGAGGAATCTCAGAGAAAACTTGAAAAAGTAACCACACAAGAAGCCGCCAGTGGTTGGTGAGAGCTTGGTGAAATAAAAGGCTGAAAGACAGACGCTGAGCTGGGCTGACTGCTGTTGGACTAGTCAGTAACATTAGTTGGCTGTTATGTCTGCTGTTGTTGACATTGACAGTTTCTGTTTTTCTTCAATGTGCACAATCATATTACCTTTTAATACGATATACAAGTATGAATTAAAAAAAAAAAGTCAGACTGGTGGATGTTATCTGAGGTCTGTTCCTCTTTTCAGTATTAGCTTCTTCTCATTAACAACTGCTATTTTGTGGCGCTTCACTCCTGAATGCCAGCTGTGTTATTCCACGGAGGACTTCTCCTTGATGAGGTTCCTGCAGCTAGTGCTGAAATGATAAGGAAGTTAAATGACCTTTCTTTTTTTCCCCCTTTTGGTCATAATCCAGGTGATATTAATATTAATCGCATGTACGTGACCCTGTAAGCGCCACCAGTGAATCATGCACTATAGCAGGAACTAAATGAAATGCAGTTATAATTAATGTATTGATTACACCTGTGCTGGCACACTGCAAATTTGAGTGAAGGAGAAATAACAGAGGCAGTTAGACAATAGATAGTATGAAGGCACAGGTTTATGAAGAGACATTTTGAAGCTCAGAGCATGGTGGCTTTGGCCGTCGCAATCTTGCTAGTCTTATCTCTGCCGCTGTCTCTTTAAGCCTTAATATAATTTAACAGGGGAGTTCTTTAAAGATTCACCCTCAGTACAGTTGTCATGAACGAGGAAATTAGCTATAGAGACCAAAACTGTTTTTTTTACCAGGCTGTAAACATGTTTATTTCTGCTGTGAAGTTGGACATTTTAACATGGGGACTTATGGAGAGTTTTTCTGCATCCAGCTTCAAGTGGATGTTTGAGGAACTGCAGTTTTTGGCACTTCTGCACTGGCTTCAAAAAAACAAATACTATCAAAGTTTTTTTCAGCATCTTAGTTCTAAGTTCTGAATTTAGCTAATCCAACAGCTGGTGCAAGCTAATTAGCTCTGTTTAGCTATAGCAAATTAATATTAACCCAATCAAGAAAGATTAAAACATTAGTTTAAAGAAATACTTGATTAAGAATATTTAAAATCCATAAAGCTTTAGCAATGATTGTATCCTTCTTTTATATCACCAACAACTTGAACTGTTGTGAATAACATTCAAAAAAGCAATTTCACCTGGCCCCGGTAGAGTATGGTGCAGTCTATAAGAGGTGATTTCATTTTTCGCAGGACTGTTGCATATAAATAGCGTAGTTAGCTCTTCATCATCTCCCTAAGCCAGTTAGTGAGCTGTGCTTTCTTGCAGCGTTAAAGCTAACGCTGATATATTAGGAGCCCCGGGCTTCTTTAGAGGAGGTGCCACTTAATTACGACAGAGACCCACTTGAGCTCAGTGAGCAATCAGACAGAAACACACGACACAAGGCCTGAAATTGTTTTTAATGAAGATGGAAGTACAGGAACACACATATTTATACAACACTTAGAGTGTATACATGAAGGTGTGGATGTGTGGGACGCAAAGTGACGTTTTAATTCCCTCCGTAGTCTTTATGCTCACACTCTGTTTACATCTTAGCTAAGCTGTATTAGCCATTTGTCAATACCCTCCTAATAACACAAGTGACCTCTCCGCTAACCTGCAGAGCTTGTCTCTGAGAACAGGGGAGTGCGGGGTTAGAGGTCACTGTGTATATAAACAGGTGTCAAGTGCTATGATGGAAAGCCAAAGACATATGAAACTGGGCTGGAAACCCGGCCAGGCTCCCGCCGTCGCTGCTGCTGTGTGTGGGAGGACAGGGAAGAATAACAAGGGTAATGGATGACTTTGCCTGTCAACGTGATGCCATGGTTTCAGGTTGTGCAAGTTAAACCGTCCTGTCTGTAAGAGTTGACCTTTGTGGAGCAGCATGTATGTGTGTGTGTATGTGCTCCATGTGATCACGGCCGCTTGTCTACACCAGCCAGAATCCCCTTGGATATGTTTTATTATTTAACCTGTGTAATTGCCGCTGTCTCACTCGCTCCCTGACAGTCTTTCAAGCCCAATTGATTTCATTTATAGTGTTCAACACTGTAAAAGTTTCGTGGTGTTTGTCCTCATCTGCACTGAGGGTCTAGCAGTAGAGGGTGCTGTTAAGATTGTAAATCCCCTTTGAGTATTTCTCTGCATGTAATTGACCCGACTTAACTTATTGCATTAGCATGTAAACAAAGCCCAAGTGCCCTGGGTTGAACGATCAGTGTACTGCATTACAAGATATGGTTCTTCATTAAAAGTGCTAAAGAGAAGTTATGACCCAAAAGGAACCTTTTTTTGGTAACAAGCATCTATTTCCATGTGCTGTGTGTGTTGATAGTAATTATCTGAAACTAAAGTTTACACTTTGTACAAAGCTAATTTCACAATCTGTGAGATGAATTAATTGGGTCTGTTATTTTGCTACAGTTCTTATTGCTGTTTCTGGCCGGCTTCTTTTCCACAGCAACATCAGCTGAGGCTCATGGGTTTGTAACATTTAGAGCAGGGGTCTTCAATGCACCAGCACCAGCGACCCCTTGGACAAGAGACAGACCACATCATTTTTTAAAAATGTCACATTTTAAACCAGGCCTAAAATGTTATGTAATAATAACTTTTATATTTACTCTATCTGAATTCACCTTATTAACCTATTTATGTGCTGGGTTATTAGCCTGTATGTGTTTATGATTGATAAATCTTCAGGCATGATAGAATAATGATAAATTATATTTTTCTATTTAAAAAAAATAATTCTCACAAATTATATTGCCGAAAATGTCAGTTATTATGACAAAAATTGGAGGACCCCCTGCAGTACCTCTGCGGACCCCATAGGGGTCACGGAGCCCTGGCTGAAGACCCCTGATTTAGAACCATTCACTGTATGGAACTGATTTGAGCTGATCTGAACTGAGAACTGATCTGAGCTTTGTTTATTAGGCCGTGGGTAGTCTTCAGTGTCCAAAATACAGTTTCACCTCACGTTTTCTGTCTTCCTGTTGTACTGTTATTGGACTGTTTGTTTTCAGTGTTTGCTTTAGACTGAACTGGTAACATTCAGCTTAAGCATTCAGAGATTTTATTTTTCTCCCAAGCTGGGGCTTTAAATGGTTTAAAGTGGAGGTCATTGTTTTTTTTTTCTTTCTCGTATTTGTTGACAGAATGTGATTATCCTTTTCTGTATTCTCATCAGTGCTGGATAATGGGATATCTCTGCCCTGCATTTATTGTTCGTCATGTTCTCTAACGCTTTCTCTCAGAGCTCTGCACACGATGATGATGGTGATGTCTTTGTAAAGTTCTTGGCTTCTTGGAAGTGACTAAGTCAAAAAATTTGCTTCCATATTCTTTGAATCAGTCTCAAATATCATACAGTAGGTTTTATGTTATATGACATAATATGTATACTGAAAGGGCAGCGCTGCGGTATGTTAGCTTACCGTGGTTTTACCAACCTAAATGTGTATGTGTTGGTCAGTATGCAGAATGTGACGGCACATAATGCACCGACAGTGCTCGAGGTAATTTTGCAGCGGCGTCATTACATTGCTTTATCTGGCAGACTCATTGTTTACTCTGCTCAATGTGAGTGGGAAGAGAAGCAGCACAGCTGAGCAGAGAGAAGCCCTGTGTGAGTTTTACTCACTACGCGGTGGAAATGTGCTGCGCTGATAAATTTTACACAGAAATAATGACTCATTTGAAATATTAATGTGTGACCATATGAATGTGTATCATCCACTGACAGTACAAAGGATGGACAGTGTATGTGTGACCTCACCCACAGGTTTCTATGCGGCTCTGATTACCGCCGTATTGGAACTCTTGCTACAAAGGGGCAAAAACATGGATCAGTGCATCTGAGGCGGGCCGATTGACGCCTGAGTGCTCAAACAAGTCATATGTAACAGCACCTAACTGTCAAAAGCAAAAGCAGCCTTGCTGTTAATTCTGCATAACTTTAAACCTTAATATGATTTGAACAGGTGAGTTGTATATAAATTCACCCTCAGTACAGTTGTCATGAATAAGGAAATTAGCTATAGAGACCAAAACTGTTTTTTGTACCAGGCTGTAAACATGTTTATTTCTGCTGTGAAGTCGGACATTTGAACATGGGGACTTATGGAGACTGACTCACTTCTGGAGCCAGCCTCAAGTGGACGTTTGGGGAACTGCAGTTTTTGACACTTTTGCATAGACAAGCAGGTCAGTTTATCAGAGCTAGTTTGCTGTTAGCGGCTGTCTGCTGCTGTAAACAATGTTGATGTGAGAACTAAGATCATGAAACTGTACAACATGTGCAGTAAAACCAAAACAATGAGCTAAAATGGATAATTATGTATGGATTTGTCACCAGTTACATTAAATGAAGTAAGTAGATCACATGTTCTTGAGTATATTTGTGTAGCAGTAGTTGATAGACGATGCAGTCACTTATTATTCTGTAGGGTTTTTCTAAGATTTGCACTTGCGTATTAGTGTATAATATTAGGTTAGTCCACAGTCATGTCGGCCGCTCAGTTAAATGATTTCTGAACTGAGGTGAAAAAAAATTCATTGTTGTCCTTTTTATAATGAGTCACAAGAGCTGTGACAATATTATTTTTTGGTGAAGACAACCGTCGGTGCAGTGACAGTCAGCCTTAGGTGGTACCATCAGGAGGTCCTACACTGACAATATTACAAGTTTCTATGACTCTATGAGGACTGAGATGTTTTTTGCAGGGCCTCTGGCTCAGTTCATATCATGCAGTGTGTCCTTGTTCGGTAAAAACTAGGATCTGGTGTGTTAGACTTTGTGTGGCTTCAGAATATAAAAAGGTTTGTTTGGAAGCAGCACCCTGCTACAGTCTGATGTAAACTGGAAAGCTGCAGGCAGTAATTTGCTCCTAATTAGACATATTTCCTTTTCTGCCCTGAAGGAGGAATGCTACGCAAGTATACTGTGTGTGTGTGTGTGTGTGTGTGTTTGAGAGAGAAAGGGAGCAAGAGATAAACCCCATGAGTTGTTGAGTTGTGAACTCCCGCTGTCTCGTAACTCGCCTCTTCACCTACTTCCCGCTAAGTCTTCATTAAACTGTCTGATTCTGTTACCAGTAACCGGAGCTTAATGAGGAGAATTTGATTTTCACTGCTGGATCTGATGGCGACCGTTGATAAACACTTTCTTATGGACAGAAAAGAGGGAGACGCACTGCGGTGAGCTGCGCAAACTTTAGACAGACCACAAGAAAGTTCCAGATTGGAGCACAGGAGTGTGATCACGACCTCCTGACTGCTTTGTCGGCATCATACTGTTATCAGGAGCACTGCAGTTATGGAGAATCTTCACACACACACACACACACACACAGGCTGCCAAAGAGATAGGTGACTTTCAAGGACTAATTCAGCATTGGAAAGAGACAGAAAGAAACTGTTCTACTTGCTGCTATACAGTATGTACATATCTATGTGCTCCATGTGTCACTGTCTTAAAGCAGATAAATATAGAGACTTAATAGGGGAATAAAATTAAAATAAATTACTTCAGGACAGTTAAAATAAAATAAATCTCCTGATAATGTTCAGATTCAGTCCAATTATGATGATTAAATTTAAATCTGAACTGAAGCCTGGGTGTGAGGTCATTCTGTACAGCAAAGAAATCTTCGGGGAAGGTTGAGTTTGTGTGTTTCTACAGGCCGTTTTCATGGCAGACATTTTGAAAAATGTCTCAAACAGTGGCTCAGTTCAATGTAGTGTCTCTGTAAGCCATGACAGTGAGCAGAGCTTACCTGATAATGAGACCGGGAACTGGAATGTAGTCAGTATTATTATTGTCAACAACTGTTAAGTGAGTTGTTATGAAGTTTGATGCAGGCACTCGTGGTCCCCAGATGATGAATCCCGATGACTTTGTTGATCCTCCATGAGGTCTGCATTTGAGGCTTTAATACAACAACCTGTTGTATTAACTTTGGTGATCCTCTAAGCTTTCATCTAGTGCCACTATCAGACATAAATGTTACTTTGTCCAATACTTCTTAGGTCATGACTAAATACCACTTGTCACTTTGTAACAATGTGTTTATATTGGTCTTCCCCTTATCTATCAGCAGTGAATGTCATACTGTTCTCCGTGTTATTTTAAGTCAAAGCAGAAGAAGAAATATGTATGCAGATTTAAGACTGACAATGACCTCTACAGACGTGTCAGTCTCATCTACCATTTCTCTGGTCCTGTTTTTCTGGCTCTGGTGCAGCAAGGTCATGTCTGTAATTGTAATCCTGCTATTATTATTGGTTCAGTTGTGAGAATTAAAGCAGACCCACATGATTTACCAGTGTTATTCAGAGCTCTTGAATCAGTGCCCTGTTATTCAATTATGTCTTGACTAATGACTAATAACATGTTGTTATCTGGCTCAAATAATCCTGATTATACTCATTCACCTATTTTAATTTTTTGAATGTAATTTTCTGCAGGGAAAATAAAACATCAACAACATGTTTTAAAAACCAGCTTCAGCTTATGAACACCAGAGTGAATTCATTATTTAGTAATTCAAATGACAAATTCATATTTTAATGTCAACGTCTAGTAACATTCAGAATCCCTGAGTTGAGCTGATGTCTTTTTTCTCACAGTAACTTCATGAAAATGTAATTGTGACAGTTGCACCAACAGAATTTCTCTATAACCTCCATGTTCTCCTCTAGAATCTTAATTATATCAACCCTGTGAGAGAACCGTTTGTATTTGAAAATGACTTCCTGTATGCGGTTCACCCTCCAACATGTTTGTCATTATCCAGCTCATAAGTCAATGAGCTGCATGTTTTCAGGTCATCATACCCTGTTATCCATGTATGAACATGTATGGCATTGGTTCTGTTTGTTGCTATCAACCTGTTATCTGTGGTTAGTTCATCAAACCACATCTCTGCAGTGTCATTTACATCACAGGTCACATGTTTGAATGTCACAAGTCTGTCAGTTATTTGCTCAATAAAATTTGATGTAGGTTGAGCAGGGTCGGGTCGTCCCAGGCTTTGTTTGTTTGGCTGTCTGCTGTAGAAGCATCAATTCAGCAGATGTGTGTGTGTGTGTGTGTGTGTGTGTGTGTGTGTTTGTGTGTGTGTCTGAAAGAGGCTAAAACTATAGGTCACAGACTAAGCAGTTTATGAGAATTCTTCCCCCTCACTTGTTGCGGTGAATAAAGCCTGATCCCACACTGACATTGGAGATTATGGGGACTTTTTTTGTTTGAGCCAACGCTTCCTGCTGCTCAGCGCTAAATTCTCAGCTTAGCTCCATAGAAAATCCTCTTTAATGCGTTTGTCTACCTGTCTTTGTGGCCGAGTCTCAGCACTGAGAATCTGGTAGAAGAACTTATAATTAAGGATTAACAATATCAATAATCAATTAATTGTCAAAAAATAAAAAAAAGCCAAGTATTCTCTGCTACTATTTTTTAAAACGTAGATTTTTTTTGGTTTCTGTAACTGTAAATTGATTTAAATCCATTTTTAGCGTCTTTATGATTTTTGAAGGTGTTATGTTCGGTTGAGGGGACTTGTAATAGACGTCTTACGTTTTTTCTTTTCTAGATTCCAGACTAATTAGTAATTAACTTAGCTGAAAGACCTGACCAACATTCATTTAATCTTGCTATTATTCATTTTTTGGCCGTCCTCTGTGGAAGTGAAGGAAACAGCAGCCATATTAGGCAGTTGACGCCGCGAGAGGGATGGCAAGTCTGAGCTGTTCTTTCACGTTGCCTTAGAAACCAACCAGGGCTATTTGTTCCAATTTGCTCTGTGGCGTTGAGATCAAAAAGCTTGGAGCCCAAAGTGCTCTCTGGATATTAGCATCTGTGTTTGATGCAACACAATTAGGCATTCGTTCGCCTCATTTACATCGATATTGTCGTTAATTTACAGTCGAACATATTTGGGCTGCTCTGTACAGGGCTTCTTATGGGGTTTAGTGTTTTATGTGTTTGAACTTTGTGGTTTGTTATTGTCCGGTCAGGCCTTCTCTTGATGTAAAGGCACCACCAGGTCCCTCTTTTGCTCCAGCCCCCCGACCCCATGAAGTCCCCCGTTTAAATACCATTCCTGCTCCGCCTTCTCTGCTCCATTGATAAGTTGGCGGTTTGTTTACGAGAGCGCCAGCACTTCTTTGTGGCTGTGCGCTGCTTATGAGAAGGAGGCGAGCAGCCACTGAAAGACTCACCCCTCCCCCTCCCCTCTCTCTCTCTCTCTCTCTCTCTCTCTCTCTCTTCCTCCAGAATCAGTTTGAAAAGGACAGACGGCCCTCTCAGCCCCCCTCCCCACACCCCAGTGATGCTTAGCTGGTGAGTACACTTTCATCTTTCTCATTCAAAAACTTTCCATGAGCACTTTTGGGCATTTCTTCGATTAGTTTCCACGTCTTTCAACTGGATTCCTGCTTTGTATTTCTTCCAGTATTTTTTTTTTATTTTATTTGCTTTTGTGCTCAACTTTGCTGGCAAACACCAAACTTCTCTCTGGGTCTTGTGGATATCTCTACGATGTGGGACTGCTATTATTTCTTTTCTCTCATTCTCACTTTCTCTAAATATCTTTGGCCCCATCCCCCAAAAACTCTGTGGCCTTTCTTGTGAAGGTAAGACTGCCCTTTTTTTTTGTTGGGTGAAAGCCCTTTATTCAGACTGAGTGAAGTGATTTGAAAAGTAGCGGTAAGAGTGTGGCAGTGGAGGCGGAAGAGGGGAGGACAAGCAGGAGAGGTGGGAGGACGGGTGGAGGGGCTTTATACAGGCGGGTAATGATAAAATTTTACCTCTCTCTCTCCCTCTCCCCCTCTCTCTCTCTCTCTCTCTCCCTCTCTCTGAATGTGAATCACTCCGGCTCAGGCTGCCTTGAGCCTAATTGACAGTGTACGGTGAAATCACGGTTCAGATGAGATGTTCACAATCACCTCGTGACATCACCTCCACTGGAACAGACTCGTCACTGTCAGTGCATTTGCATGGCTAGCTAATTTGATTATTACAAGTCAGTGCTCGTATCATTACATCCCTCAACACCCGAGGGTCATTATTTTCACTATCTTTCAGGCATTCTGGTCATTATTAGACGCACAGGAAGGAAACGTGGGCGAGTGTGGCGGGAGACGCGTAACAAAGGTCCTCAGCTCGACCCTAATTAACAGTTTTACCTAAAAATGTCTGCACTTGACTGTCAAACAGATCATGATATTTTGGCTTTTTGCTTAACGAATGAAACTTGACATGCAGTTAGACAGCATCGGGCTCTGACTTCAGTCACAGTAATCAAGCTCTGCTTTGCACTGAAATGGCACGATTAAGACTTTATGTAGATTAACAAAGCATAGGCGTTCTGTTATCTGCCTTCACACCCGTGAAAGTGAGAACACTGAGCAAACACGCTGCATGAAGCCGCGTTGTTATCTGTCTGTGTTCAATATGTTTTTGTTTTGTTTTTTTTTACTCCCTCGCCGCGGTCTCATCCCGTTGAAAAAGAATTGTTCATTCATGGTTCGGAGCAGATTCACATCACAAAAGAACGTTTTAAAGTGGAAAAAAACAATGCAAACCAAATAATGGAATACTATCATCTCTTTAACCCTTTGGTTTGTCTGCTGCACAGCGTCGGCTGCCATCTGCCATCAGTTGTTAGAGTTGCTGGTAACAAAATGAGCACCAACTTTATCACAAATATAAAAGGACTCTCTCGAGGGTTCATCGCCTGATTGTGGCCCTGAATAAAACCCAGCTCTAGTTCCTTTTTCAAACAAATATTTTGTGCCAAAAACCCAAAAACCTTCTAGAGGAGCACAGGCCAATTCATCATGAAAAGCGCGGAACACTTCGGCTTCAATCTAACCCTCTCCTCGCTCTCTGTCTTTAATATCCCTGAAGGCCAGCCCTGGCATTTGCTTACGTTCTGTTGTTGTGCTTAGTACTCGCCTCCTTCTCACTTACTCTGCTCAATTCAATTTGTGGCCTAAATGTCTTTCCCTAATATGTGTCATTGGAGCAGAGCAGCGACGCTCCCACTCCGTGTGCTTTGAGGAAGCTCCTCTGTGTTTGTCTTGGTTCTCTCTCTGCTCCTCTGGGAGGAGATCAGGGGCTCCAGTCGTGGTTGGCATGTTGTCTCTTCCAGCCCCGCTGTTGTTTGCTGATATTTAGTTCAGGCTGACAATAAGCCGGAAGAAAACAAGCTCCTTTCAGGCCAATAAGAGAGAGAGAGATGGGGGGCGAGAGAGAGAGAGAGAGAAGGGGTGGACTGAGAGGGAGAGAAAGAGACTTAGAAAAGAAGGGGGGGACAGGGGACTCATCCCTGGATGGGGATTCTCTTTAAAGCTCTCTGTTTGTGGCCCCTAGGGCAGAATTAAGTGAGCGTCATTATCCCTGGCAAATTACCACACTGCCTTTGTGGTCCAGCCATGGTACATTAGGGTGCCTTAAAACGTGTCCGAGACGTGCCCATTCAGCTCACAAAGAGAGGGGCCGCTGGCAGATCTTTGGCCTGGCTCACAGAGGAGGCATTCACACCACATCGGGGGGATGGTGATGGTGGTGGTGATGGAGAGGGTCTTCTGAGATGAGTAAAAATCACTTAGGCCAAGGCCGATGTGACACAATCCTGCAGCACATGCCAGCTGAAGATGTCATCACTTGGCTTCATCTAGAGTTTGATGAGCCCTGGAAAGTCCTGGATCTGATAAGGAGAGTGAGGTTTGTGTAGACCTGCATGTGTTACATTCCTTTAATACCAGGATTTGCTTTGGACTAATTGCTAATTAGAAATGTAGCAACAAATCATCAGCTCGCTGCAAATTACCACGTTGTTTCTTTGACTGTTGGAGTTTTAAGTCGACTCCTTGATTAAACCACAGCTACTGTCAGATCTTTGGCTTACTGATCTTTGGTTTACCCAGCGGATGTTTGTAAAGTGAGGTGAAATGTGCCATTTACCTCTATATTACCTTGATGATGGCAGACCTTCAGCATGAAGCAAGACAAAGCAAATAGCAAAAATAAGGTGGACTAATGTTGACTTGATTTCAAGTTAGGACAAACCAACAGAAGCTATTCTATTTTTTATATTCACTTTATATTCACATGTTTTATATATTTTTTTTTAAATCTTACTTTACTTACTGGATTGGTGTAGCTAGAAATGATCTTTGCTCAGTTTAAGTTTAATTGCCCTTTCAGACACAATGGCCCCACTCTAATGGCTTTTTGTTGGGCTGAGTAAAGGGGGTCATGCAGCTATCTGTCTGTAGTAGTACTTGGAGGAATCTCTGAAATATTTCTTTTCAGTGAAATACATTAATTTAAAATCACATTACATTATCAAAATAATACAACATTTTAAAATAAATTGAGGCCACAGAATGTCATATAAAATAAGTTTTGCATTTCCTGTATTATTTTGTTTCAATATACGTTGATACAATACATTGTCACATTCACTCATGTTGTATTTGAAGTGCCCACACAGAAAGAATGTGCTCACCTATATAAGTACCTAAGTAACACTTTACAATAACCCTATATATGCGCATATATTTACCTGAATGTGGCCAGCATGCATGTGGCATATATACGCAAATATGCTATATATGTGGCATATATATTATCACATATGTGCATATATGCACAGATATAGCTTTCATATATGTGCATATATCCTCATATTGGTTCTTTCCGTGAGGGTAGCTCTGGTTATTGAACTGGTTGTGTTCAGTCTAACAACAGTCAACAGTAATTAATCTTCTTATTAGGAGTAAACCTGCTGTGAACTGTCTGTAGCTGAATATCATTGACCTGCATCGCTGCATTTTAACAGTGGTGGCCAAATATTTTCTAAGGGTGGTACATGGTGTGAAAAGTTTGAGAAATGATGTTGTAGATAATAGAACAGCGTGTTAGAAAGCACCCCCCCTCTGTTGAATTTTGAACATCGAGGACACTGGTCTTGCTTGAAGATTTAAAGTAATGAGCAGGTGCACAGTCCAAAGACGAAGAAAGAACTGGGGATGCATTGTGTGACCTGGTTAGTGCTTCAGTATTTCGTGGGGTCATTTGAGATGATTGGATGGAGCACAGTGTCTTTGATCCCTCCACCACTGAGAGGGGAAATTCTCCAAAGTTGTTGGAGCTGATCTGAGAAAGAAGAGCAGAACTCGTTTGAGTCTGCGTGAAGGACTTTGGCTGTTGCAGGGTGCTTGCAACATATAAATGTCTGTCAGTTATGGATGACATCCGCTCGCAGCTGGAAGTTTAGTCGTGGTTTTAAACATCAGCGGGTAGCTCAGGCTCAATATAGAGTAATCAAAGTTGATCCTCTGAGCCTGAAACGGCTGAATCAAGTTTCCGCCATAAATAAAAAACGCCCATAAATTCAGAGCTGCAATGTCAAACTCTTCAAAGAAAACTAAATAAGAGAGCTGCTGAAGGCACTGTAAAACTCCTAGTGTGTGTAATGTTTGTTCTTGGCACCTTGCCTTTATTTATCATCTAATCAAGTGGAAGCTTTACCCTGACGATTGATGTCTCCTTCATTTTATTTTTCTAAGGTGGGAAATTTCATTACTTTACAACATTGTTTCCAGGTTTTATGAACTCAAACCCTCAGCTGAAGTGAATGAAGGAAGGGAGGCAGCTTTTGTCCAGGGGCCACGGTGGAAACCTGGAGCCCGTAAATCCCGCACTGATCTTTGGATCATTAAACTGCGAGCCCTGAGTCTTTGGGTTCTTTATCACCAGGCCTGGATCCCAGGCCATAATGGAGGCTAACTGGCTAATGATTAGCTGTCTTCAGCTCTGTTAGTCCAGAGCTGGCTGCTGCTGCAGGTGCCTGTCTGAATGGGAGGAGGCTATGAAAACATATAAATCTCCTATCAAATACTTTTTTCTTTTAATCTGTCCTAGCCATGCAAACCTTAGTGTGAAACATGAATGATTTATGATTGTGCAAAGCAGTGCTGATGTAAACTACTCATGTTGTTCATGTTCATTCTTGTTACTAGTACACAATAGTAGCTGGAGTGGTTTGCATACATGTAGTTGTGAATTCAACAAACAGCAGAACTGATTGTCTTGTCCCAACACAGTCTCAAGCATTATGGAGCTGAGTGGAAGATGATTGGCTTCTGTGAAAATAGATAGGAGAGACAGTGTTTTGGATAATGATTGTCTTTTCTGTCTCCATGTCTTCATTACTTTTGGTTGTTCTGGAACTATGCAGGCATGTGAATGCGATACACATTGGGCTTTGCAGGAAAAAGCAATGATCAGTCTGCCTGCTTACAAAATTGACTTTGAATGAACTCTGTTTGAAGAGGTAGCATGTAAGACAGGCTTTGTGAGGGCACAACAATGCAAAGATAAGGCTAAGCTGGAATACTGTGTCAGGTGTTACAGTGGATCATCTAGCACAGACACTGATCCAGGGGGATTGTAGCGCCACCAGACTGAATGATTGTTGTCTGATCATTAATAATGAAATGTGTTACATTTATGTTATTATTTCTCTTCATTCTTGTTTTTGAAGTTGCTAATCAGAAGTCTTGGCTCAGATATCCACTATACATCGGAAGTCCAGAAATGTTGGCGGTTGCCCCAGAGGATAAATTGTTGGCAGATGTTAGTTGTTGGGATTCTGAGATTGGTCGATAGTAACAATGTCAATGTCTGTTTGGTTAAAGTTTAGTCGTGGTTTTATAGGGTTATCAGAGTATCAGAGATCCTCTTAGCCTGAAATGGTTGAATCAAGTTTCCAACAAAGGGCCATAAATTCAGAGCACACCATGAGCTACAGTGGTCTTGGCCAAGATATCTGCTATCCGACTATCCACTAACTACACCAAGTCCAGAAATGTTGGATGTTGCCCCAGAGGCTAAATTGTCATCTGATGATAGCCATTGGGCTTCTGAGACTGGCCAATAGCATCAACTGTCTGGATAAAGTTAGTTAACTGGAACAGATTGAAAATGTGTCCTGGAAGAGGGGTCCCTCATCTGTTGCTTTTCCAGAGGTATTTTGGGGAGTTTGGGGAGGCCTAAGGATTAGAGTGACATGTACAGAATTTAAGGTCCTTTAAGATTTGTAATTTTGGGCTCTAAAAACAAAATTGGCATGACTTGACTTAATAGGTCTCTGATGGGATTTTTGGCATCGGGGTCTGACATGCAACACACCCATCCACCACTCTGACCTCGACACTCTTATCTCTGCCTCACAACACATGTTGGCAATGAACAGAATTCCTGGGGATACTGTGCTGCTTTTGGTAATCAGATAATGTTGCCGAAAAGATTACTGAACCTGCCTTTAACTTCCTCCTGCTCTTATTTTTACTGTCAAAAATACTCGCTTCAGAAGTCTTGAAGAAAGCATAAGCAGTCCAAGCTGATCAATCAAAGTTCTTTTGGTCTACACATGGTGTTCCTACTATTTTTTTAGTCCGGACTCGTGGTCGAGTCTGTGGCAGTATAAATCCAGCTTTAATGTGTTAACATCTCTAAAATCCCATTAGAAACCTTTGATTTGTTTTGGCCTAAACCAGCCTCACCTGACAAAGCAGTACTGAACTTTCTCTGCTGTGAGATTGTATGCTCAGTGAGAAAACCACTTTGACTCTCTGCAGCTGCTCGGCTGTGGGTTCCTGGCTGTAAACTTGCTGTTTGCTGCTTAATCATTCAGTGAGGATTAGTGGCACTGTGTGTTTTCTAATTATAGACCTGGACTGTGCACTCTCCTCCTCTGTGGGGTCAAATCTAACCCACCAGGCCCTCAGCCAGCAGCTTACTCACAGCTACATTCAACTGCTACTTTCACACGTCTATTTCTGAGTCGTTAACATGCCATCTTTTTATTGTTGCTTTTTATTGTTTTTATGCCTTTCTTCTCTCATTGAGCGCATAACAAAGACTTTTCATTCGGAAATAAAATAAAACTCACTGAGGTAGCTGTCAAAATAAATCACTTCTTGTATCAAGGAGGAAATAAGGAATTGCCTGAAAGAAAAGAACACAAATTCTTCTTTTCCCTCAACACAATCAATCAGTTCCCTTTCACGTCTTTCACATCTTTTCATTCTTGGAGAACAATAGGTTTGATTAACCCCTCTGGGAAAGCTCATTATACATTTCCATTACAAAGGTGTTTGTAAGACATTTGGATTTGAAACGCCTGAGCATGAAAACATAGATCAAAAGAATAGCTCTGAAAGACAATAATAAAAAAAGATGATGGCTGTCAGTCTGAGCCTAACCAACTGCCTTAACAACAGGCCAGATGTGTATCCCGCATTGCCGATGTCAGTAATGTGTTTTTGATTTTTGACTGCTCCGTGTCCAGTCTGTGAACTGGGAAGCTTGAAACAGAAGTACAATATATGAGTTGACAGATAAAGAAGTTTGAGAGTCTCATCTGATGCCCACAGAATGTTTTATTCTGCCTTCGTTCCTTCTTCTTCCTAGATGAGGTGAGCTGCAACAGCAGGGCTTGAATTATATATTTATGAGTTTATTTTTATTATCAGACCCTGTTAGGCCCTATTGGGGGTTCCATTGTTGAGCTGAATCAATTTCACTTCTTCAAGGGACACCTAGGAAATGGTTCAATCCATTTTTAATCAAAGCACCTTATTAAGGTGCAGATCAGATTAGTGTGTCTATTTTCATTTGACGAGCCTGTGATGTGGAGCCACATGGTGTTTGTGAAGATAACTGTATGTTCCCTGAAATAACCTTGAAATAACTCACTGTTACAAACGGTGTTATGATGCAAACCATTTAATTAACACTGACATTTGGAGAAATGTGCTTGTTTGCTATTCTAATAACTGTGGCAATGGACCTACACTTGGTTTGACTCCACTGCTTGTCTGCATCGAATGGGCTTGTGGACATAGGCAGATAGATTCAAGTTGCCTGTAGCTTAGTTTTATTACCATGTGAACAGTATCTTCATACATCTTTCTGCTCATATTCTGATCTGAATATGCAAATTAGATATATGTGAATTTCCTGACAAAAATGGCCATCCCAGACTTTGTGCTGTATGGATTTCATTTGCATCTGTGTTCGGAGATCCAAACACAATGCGACTTAACGTTCTCCAGATCTGGTCTGGCAAGTCTGATTGTTGTCCGATTCTGCACGCCGAACCTGACATTACCATGTGTTTTTCTTTAACTAGGTAAACTATCCTTAAAATTGTACAGATTAACAGCATGGCCATTTGTTTGAGCACCCAGGCATCATTCAGCCCGTGATCCACGTCTTTGATGATTTTAGCTTCAAAAATGGCTCCTCAGAAACCTGTGGGTGATGTCACACGTACGCTGTCCATTCTTTATACTGTCAGGGGTTTTCACCTGCTTGTCCTGAGCAGGATCACCCAGCTCAGTTTAGAGAGAGACAACCATTTGCCCCTACAGACAATTTAAAGTTAGCCTACACAGCACACACACAGTGATCACCACAAATAGCAAACATGCAGGTTTTAACTCTCTTTGTTTCTCCTCCAGTTTTTAGCATTGTTCTCATCCACATGTGGATTCCAGTTCATTTTTTTGTGCCTTCATACAAAGGGCATCTTATTTATGTCATTCCTCTTGCATAGTTTGAAAGGATACATTCACTTCAACATATCAATATGGGATTACATGTAATTCTTACTCATGCATAGGATGACCTCCTTTCCTTTTGGTAGAATTAGGTTTCTTTACAGAATTAATTACTCGGAGGAGATTTCTTTGTATTTTCTATTCCTGTCTTTTTCTCTCTCTTTTTTTGCACCCTCCACCTTCACACACACACCCCTTCAAGGAGCAGGATTAATAGAGAAGGTCTTATTAGTTCTGCTCTCACAAAAGAGTCTTAATTGAAAATGGCGACTGTATCAAACTTAACAGGCTGCATCAATTAGCTAATGGTTGAACTGGTAATTAGATCTTTGGAAATCTCGATCTTTCAGGTGACAGTTGCAGCTGCAGAATTGTTCACGTTGTTCCCACAGAAGATATCTGGCATGCTTAGATTCTTCACATTAGAGCACCACTCTTTGATGAAGATATCCACAGATATTCACGCCGCAGCCTCCAATTTACAGCTCAGCTTGATCAAACTGCTCATTTACGGAACTAATGAGAAAATGAACAAAAATTAAGGAATCATTTGGTTGTTGTATTTCATGAAGAAAAGAGGCTGCGTTTCTCTTTCTGCTGCTGGTGATTATATCACAATTACAACAGAACGCAATCTCTTTGGTGAGGCCGATGGCTCCCTTTCGGTATCAACACCGCCGGAGGCGTGTTGTCTATCGGGGCGGTAAACAATGCCACCAGTGATCAGACTTGTTTTCATTTTCATCACCAAATTTCCTGGCATAACGCCTGGGTCACGCATCAAGAAGACCGTAACGAGAAATTGTGTTGTGAGACCACATAGCAATTAAAAGAGGATACAAGATGTTTTTTTTTCTAATTACATCACAATGGATTTAATTATAGCTTCATGTTTTGCAAAGCAACAGTGTTGCAAATAGCGTCAGGCTTGATCATCTGTCTCTTGTTTGTGACAGGATGTTCCCTCGCTCTCTGGGCTGTAATCAGCATTGGAAAAGACACCATGATATGGGAACCGAACACTGGCACCATTTGGGAGATATAAAGGAGTTTAAGAAATGGAGCGAATGATGCGCTGCAGCCTTTTTGTCTGTCTTTGTGTTTGATTCCATCTCAAAAGAATACCAGTAATTTACATCTAATGATCTTTTTAACAATAACTTAATGACCAGTAACCGCTGATGAGCTTTCTTGCAGTGATTGGCGATTGACGAGCCATTGAGGTGCTCATGCCCAGCAAAGTTTGGATGCTTCAGTTAAAAAAAAGAAAAAAATCCAAGGAAGCTTTTTAGAAAAAAATCTGAACCTCAGAGAGTTCAAAAGCATTGTACTCTCTGACAGCATATAGTGCTCCTGCAATCTTAAATCCCTTTCCCCGACACTTCTTCTTCCTCCTTTACTTTCAGTCTTTGTGAGAACAGCAGGGCCTGACAGCCTCAAGCTGAACAGTGTGAAGTGTTGTGAAATGGAAATAGCTTTGTGGTTACTCATAAATGTCTGACCATTTTATCTCTTATGGTGGGTGTGCGTGTGTATGTGAGACATTGTTTAGATGTAGCTCGGCGTGTCCAGACTGTGAATCCATCTCCACTGACTGTTGATCAGATTTTGTTTCCCTGCTCTGTATGCAAATAACCAAGATCCTGCACAAGCTGCTAAATTTTGCCCCTGAGGACATTGCAGGCCATGAGCCATTGTTACGGTCGACAATTAAATGTTGCCTTGTTTTCCTAGAGTGCCCATCACAGTATGTCTTGAATGGCCTCTATGTTGCAGATGCAAAAATGCCAGAATCTGCATTGCCAAAATATTCCAGAAGGGTGTTCAGTTAAAGCAACATTGCATAGAAATGAGTATTTTTGAGTGTACTGCTGTCATAAATATGGACATTTGTGCACAAATATTTGTTATTACATCATTTATGATCACTAGCAATTCGGCCAAAACAGCCAAACATCAAGCAAGGTCCACAACACAAGACATAGCAGCCAGTTAATGTTACTGACTAGTCCAAAAGCAGTCAGCCCTCGGCGTCTGTCTTTCAGCCTTTTATTTCACCAAGCTCTCACCAACCACTAAAAGTCAGTCCCACATTGACTCTTGTTTGTTTGCCTCTTGCACGGTCACTTTTTTTCTCTTCACTTCTTCCGTCTACGTGGCCTTCAGTCTTTTCGCCTCTGTCATTATGTCCAGAGAGGCTGCTGAGCCTCTTGCTTAGCTCCAGTTCTGGCATGACATCAGCTCAGCACCGGTTTCACCAATTCATTAGCTCATTAGTGAAGTTATTGGTGGCATGTGCCATAAAATGTTTTTGCAGGTGATCGTACCCAGAGCTCAAAGGTACATAGTACAGAAACAGGTGTGTCTGCAACATCATCATCCAAACGAGGGTTCATTCCACCAGCACGTTTCATGGAATCTATGCCAAGGCAATGAAAGCTCTTCTAGTGAGCTGACAACATTCACACTGCTTTTCCCTTTCATTTGATACACATCTGTAGGATGTTGCTGCAAAATTATGCATGAAAGAATTATGTCATAATAAATCTCTTGAGAAGCTGGTATACCAACATGAGAACATGAGCCAATCATCCACTCGTTGGCTCAGTATGTAATTTAGCTGCAAGTCATCTCACAGCGACTACATTTCCTCATTCATTGTCGCTACATGCTTCCACTCAAAGTGATACTCATATATACTGTATGCCTAAAGTCTTATTGCAAAGACGTGTAGAAAGAATTGCTGCGGTCAGCATGATAGTAGTACAAAGAAAAACAATTAAAAATCAAAGGATAAATCTTGGGTGTTGACTCTGCACACTGTGTTTGTTCCCCTGAAACCCAGATGATCCCTTAGTACAATTTGGCTGATTAGATTCTCAGTGTGTGTCGACTGTGCTCACAGTTGTATTTTTAGCGCTCTTGTTAGTTGTCATTAGATCACATGAGATGAGTTTTCAAGCCACGGGAACAAGATGTGTGTTTGTGTCACAGACCTTGTCAAATCCAGTGCAAAGTGGCAAACCACACAAGATCAAAAGCCATGTTAAAATAAATATATGAATATATATATATAATAAATAGATTTTTCTTCTGTGATTGTTTCTCACGTGCCTGGGTGACAGCTCATGAACGCAAACATTTTAGAAGACGATTCAAATTCTGTGACGAGAAGTTCAATTGTCATTTGACATTTTACAAATCTAGAGAGAAATAGTAAGATCACAGGTTGAATTAGAGTGGATAAAGCTGCACACGTTTGCTACTGGCACCACTGGACATGAACAAATTAATATGACTGAAAAATATAACTAGCAATGATTTTTATTCGCAGTGACAGTCTGCTGAGTTTGCATTTGAAGCTCTTTGTATCTGTCTTCATCAATTTTTACTGAAAAACAGCAGTATTTCTCAAAAGTAGATCAGTCTATGGCTTCATGCATTCGGTAGTTGGATATGTTCTGCTGAGAAGACAATGTTCCCTGCAGTTTACAGTATATGAGCTCCTCTTGTGACAGGCACAGCTCAGAAAAGGCTTCTGCTAATAAGAAGTAAAGAGAAACATGGAGGGAAAACGCAAATGAGTTGCTGCACTAGACCCTCTCGAAGAAAGGAATAAAAAAATGGGTAAACTTCTTTGTGCTTTTTCTGAGTGCAGTATTTTTTAGAATCCGTCTCACCTGCATGTTGAATTGATATTTTTCAATCTGACTGATAACAATCAGCTGTGTTCTCTGGGTGAATGAAGCTGAAAATAGGACGAGATGTCTGTGATATCTCGGATCAGACCAATTAATGCAAAGGTGGCCGTATTCAGGTTTTCCCATGGTGTTGCTGCAGGCGCCGCTGACCTATTGTGTCTGTTGTGTTGGCTGAGCAGAGAGCGGCAAGAGTCTGAGGAGACTTGTTAAGAAACAAAGAGCTGCCTCGCTCAGGCTGCTGCATCATCGCCGATTGATTTTTGTCTGGACAGCGCAGGGACCCGGAACACACATACTGTACCTCACAGACACAGCCACTAACTCGGCTGCTTTCTGTGTCACATGACGTCTTTATTTTTGTCTTCTTATGAGCAGTGTGTGTGTGTGTGTGTGTGTGTGTGTGTGTGTGTGTGTGTGTAATTGGAGGATTTTGAAAACAATTGTTATATAACTGTCAACAACAAAATGAATGCTTCGACTAAAATTCCTCATTTTGGAATAACAAAGGTGCTGTCGACAGACTGTGTTTTCATGTGTGCTTGGCAGGTGAGCTTTTATTAAAGTTATATATCCAATCCCCAAGTAGCACAATGCTAGAGAGTGATGATTGCCCACAGCTAAAATTCAATAAGATGGATTTGGTGGGAACAGCAGCTCCTGCTCACTCACTCACTCGCCATTTCTCTTCCTATCTCTCTCTCTCTCTGTCTCACGCTCCCTCTACCTCACTCTTTCACACATGGCCAGTCTCTCATCCACCAGCAGGGTTCCAAATCAGTCATTTGTCTGTGCCAGATCAATGCCCTGTAATCAACAGGGGAGGCGCATTGCTGGCCTTTAATGGAATGCCTCCTACCTGCGCTGCCCATCTAACTGAGTCTGAAGTGGATTCACCAAAGCAGTCGGTGATCAACGGTGGCGAACACATCAGCTGTCTTCTGTTGTCTCCATTGTGCCTGACTGTGCAGCGCTGAAAGATTGCGGCCTGCTGTATGGACCGCTTTGAAAGCTTTGAGAAACAGCAGCGTGAATGCAATAAGCCTGCGCTTAATTACACTCACACAAGATTTGTATTGGATTCCAGTGTTGCTGCCTGGCAGTGAGGGTGAACCGCGCTGACTTACTGTACATTTAAACACGTCCTTTATTGTGTTTAAAGTTTAACTGGAAGAATTATGAAAGTATAAAAGAATACATGAAATCTTCCTTTTGTCGAATTTGACTTGTCGCTTTTCCAACATGCATATAAAAATGTCATCAGCAGAATGTAAACCACAACGTCATGCCGCCACATAAAGGACGTTCTGGTGCCAAGTCAAGTTTGTTAATTAGGTTGATGCTGTAGGTGACAAAGGATGTGATACAGACTTTTGTTTTCTTTCTGGACATGATCTCAGCCGTGTCAAATCTCATTTTGTGAAATCCACACTAATGGAAATTATATTATATTATGTTATGTTTATGAATAATATGACCTAGTGGGAGCATGTGAATGGAAAATAGGACTGGACCTAGTACTGAGCCCTGGGGCACCCCACAGTGAACGACTGTAGATTGCAGATGCCCTGGCATCAACAAGTCCAGTGCAGAAACACCTGTCTTACAGGTACAACCTAAAGCAACATACAACATAAAAGTTTGGGACTGTCACATGGGTCATTCCTCCATGACTGTAGAAGATTAATGCTCTCTGAATATCGTTGTTTAAAATAATTAGGTTGATCTGAGATCCTTTGCATGAGCGTTGGTATCCAAATAAACTTCATCAATAACAATGCTCAGATATTTATACTGTATGAAACCTCAACACTTTTCTGTATTATCTGGTCAGATGTGTAGTCTTGTTCATGCAATGTTCATTTTAGACCATTGTACTATGTGTTGGCAAAGTTTGACCTCTGTCAAATAAATAAGGAGCTCCAGCAACACTGATAGTGCAGTGGCTTTAGTCAAAGAACAATACTCCATAAAAAGGTGAAATTTCAGAGATCCTACAGTATGTGAGGTACTGTATGTGACAAAATTAAGAAGAAGCAGGTGTTTAAGATTTTTCCAGATTCCTCTTGTGGCTTTATGCTTCGTGGTTGCTTGGAGACATCCTGAATTGCTTCACTGCCCATTAGGATTCCACAGAGATATCAGGTATGGGGCTCGAAGGTTGTCATAGCATTTGGTGTACCAGATGCTCCACTTTCCCACAGGTAATGTGAGATTTTCTGCCACTTCTAAAATGTTGAATAATCCATACGATCACCAGCAGAGGTCCCAACCCTAAATACTGGTATTCATATTGTAATTTTATGATGCCGTGTAAGAAGCAGAATAAAAATGGAGAAGTACTTAGATGGTAAATGGACTTACATAGCGCGTTTCCATTCTTCCGACCACTCAAAGCACTTTTACATTACATATCACATTCACCCATTCATACACTGATGGCACAGCCTTCTGGAGCAATTTGGGGTTTAGTATCTTGCCCATGAACACTTCAACATGCACACTTTATGCAACATTATGTACTTTTTCTACAATATAAATATGTCAAACCATCAACTATTTGACTGATTTTGGTGAAACTGGGTCATTTTTATGTTTATTTTATGGAGAAAATGTTTTCTGGTTTTCCCTCTGATGTCCTCCAGCTGCTTTGCTTAAGCTCTGTGTGATTTACAGAATTTCCTGTTGGGCAGTAAAGTAAACTTCTGCAAACTAAAGGTGCTGTTAGCTAATTTCAAGTCTGGGGCCTGGATGAATGGAGTGGTGTCGTGCCAGAACCGGAGCTGGGTGAGCAGGCAATGTAGACAGACTCAGCAGCCAGACAAAAGTAAATCTGGGACTAACTTCTTGTCATTAGTGAGAGCTTGTTGAAATAAAAGACTGAAAGACAGACGCCGAGCTGGGCTGACGAGCTGTTTAATATTAGCTGACTGCTTTCTTGTGTTCTTGCGCTTGCTTGATGTTAATAACAGAAAAAATAACAGACCTCCTAGACTCAAATCTAATGGCATTCTAATCATATATTTTGAATGATTGGGGCCTTTGATTATTCTTGTGCCTGCTGTTCTGTCTGATTGTTGTTTAACTGTTATTTTCAAGTAATGCTTCCAGAGATAAGCTCAGTCACAATGTCCCGTCTGGCTCCACAATGTCCACATAAATAGTTTTTTTAAAAAGTTATTTCAAACTGTGACTGTGATTCATTTGTCAATCATTTTTCATTCTCTTTATCACAATAGTCTCTGGCAGGAAGACAGGGCAGCACAAACAGCATGTAAAGAGCTAGACAAGTGGTCTGTGTTGTGTCTGGATGACCGCAGGCCCGAGCTCAGCGCCGCCGTCCCAGCCGTGTCACTCATAACATAGACACAGCGCAGACACAAAGAGCTCTTTAAACGCCAGCCACCGGCTTGTCATCGGGCTGCCTGTGATTGATCACTTTGACACAGTTCAGTAGTGTGTCATTATTGTGCGAGGCCTTGAAAATGTGGCTCTTTTAGACGAGCTGTCACCCCTAATAAAATATTACTGTTGACTACTGTAGATCAGCTGAAGCTGGAGAATGAAAAAGGGACACAGAGTTTGTATGATTGTGGTGTTTAATGCTAAAAGGGTTTGCTGCTTTTCCGCCTTTAATTTTATATTCTTCCTGCTGGAATACTAATTCAAACATTTGCTTCATTCTTGCTTGAAATTCTGTCTCCTGTGAGAGAAGGCTGGCATTTGCGTTGATCAGTCATGCACTCAGATCATGCCTTCCTTCCACGTTCCCGTGTGTACCATGGTGTCAATTAAACCTGAGGTCTGCTGTGCTCTAGCGGGCTGACTCCATCTAATGGGGCTCCATGCAAGGAGAGTATCCATAATAGAATTAATAATGAGACACACTTGCGAAAAGGGCTCGGTTATCATCACCATCTCATTCGAAGTGAATTTTTACTGAGCTCTCTCGCTCTCAGAAATAAAACATTAGACACAACTGGACGAAACCTCGAGCCTGACCACGAGACTTCACAAGAGTTCATGGTGCATTAAATTCCAATGAGGTCCAATCCTACCTGGCTTCCAGCCGATTAAAGTTGCCTATGTGTGTGTGTGTTTCAGGAAGGAAAGGGGAACTATAGTGTTGTACAGTTACAATTCAGATCTATCACTGGAGAGAGGAAGGGAGCTGACGGGGAGCAGAAGGGTTTATTAGTGCTGCCACAGAAATAGAACAGATAAGATGAGCGATGCTGCCGAGGAGGAGAGATCTGTACTCTGAGAGGAGATGCACAAATAAAGCCATGAGTATAAAAGATTTTTATTAAATAAATGAAGACTAAAAAATATTTTCTTTTACAAAGAGGTAGGAGTTTATTGAATGATGTGTTTGTATTTCCAAAAGCAGCATCGACTCATCAGAGTAAATGGAGAAACTGGGCTATTGTCATAAGCAGCAATTGTCACCATGGCCATGGATAAAGAAAAGAGCATCACATAAACTCAAGAGACCATCAGCAGAAAATAGAGGGGGAAAGCATCCCATCACACTACACAGAAAAATACCTTGAGCAAAATGTCAAACTCAGTGAATCCAAAATAAATTTTAGCTCATATGAATGGTCCAGTGTGTCAGAAATGGCAGGAGTGAAATATAATATGCATAACTATGTTTTCATTAGTGCATATTCACTAAGAATTGTTACTTATGAGGATGCATTAACTGGCTCTAGATAGCACCTTTAACATTTTTTGTGTGACTTGTGGCTACCGCACTTTCTTTTTCATGCTAGGATGAAGGTGAGACGAGGGTCTATATGCTGCTAAATCCCACACCCCCAACCTTTAAAACTTAAAACGTTCTCATTTAAATTTCTCACACTTTTATGGGTGCTGCTAACCCATCACACAGGTGCACATTCCTGGTGGATTACTTTGTAATGTGGGTGCCGTCTTTCTACTGCTTACCTTGTCGTCGTCGTTGCAATGAAAGATAAAATGATTGCAACCTTCACAACTTTCCAGAGATGTAAAATCCCATTGAAGTGTGTCACAAACTGCTGTGCAAAATTGTTTAGACATGGCTCATTTCACTTTGGATCCCAGATTAGCCTCCATCAGGGGAACAAAATAGGTCTTGCAATCTGAACTTCAAAGTTCTGCCCTGTGCAGCGTCACCATGGTTTGAGTTACTGTGTGCACAGTATGGACTGGAAATACCTGTAGTTTTATGACAGAAGCAACTGATTCTGTGCCCAGTAAATACTGTTCATTGCCGTTTTCACATTCCCTTTCTTTACAGTGGTCACATTCACCTGGACCTGAGCTATGACTTTGAATGCATTTGTTTGACTATGGGATGGTTTACAGGGTTGAGTTGCTTTTAAGGCAACACTATACATGCCCCCACACTATATCTCTGGACTGAAATGTGCTCTTCAGAGATAAGGTTGATATCAGTTGTTTCAGATGTGGAGAGCAGCACACACACACACACACACACACACACACACAAACACACACACACACACACACACACACACACACACACACACACACATATATATATATATATATATATATATATATATATATATATATATATATATATATATATATATATATATATATATATATAAGCACATAATTATATATGTGACAAGAAACCTGATAAATAAAACATTAGGTGTTTGTGACAGTGGGAAACTGTCAACACAATGTTGTTGCGGTTTCTTTAAGTGAACTGGGAGAATGAGTGATTATAGCCTTGGGGTCTGTGTGTGTGTGTGTGTGTGTTTGTGTCTCCTTGTCAGGACTGGAGGTGTGTGTTATTGTGTGTTTGTGATACGGGTGTCCCTCACTACACTCCTACTCAACGTCCAGGGTGAGTGATCAGGGCAGTCTCTGGGATTGAATCCAGCCAGGTCTGCCTGATCACCAGGCTCTGCAGCAGGTTGAGGGCTCTTTTCATTGCCCCCCTGTCTATCCCTGCTGATGGGATCAGGGCTGTGGAACACTACTAATAACACTCCACAGCCCTCCTCTCTCTAATTGGCGTGGGCTATGGGGCAACTCACAAACAGTACTTAATTGCCATGTCAGCACAGGGGAATACCAATCATGTGGCGGGAGCATATTTCTTTCTTTTTAAAGATGTTGTTTTGTTATAGTGCTGAAATGATTAGTTGACATTCTGCTTTGCTGCTTTGTTATTTTATAAAATCTGACAGACAAAACAATCAAACATTAAATGAACTGAAATTGGAAAATAATCATCAGTTGCAGCCCTACGTGATGTCTGCTTGAGTGGAAGTAGAAAGACCAGGAGGTCCCCAGATGGACTAAAATGCATGTGGGCGATTTTGGACTTCCCCATAGACCTGCACAAACAAACAAACAAACCCCACATAAAGCTGGATGATAATTTAAAGCTCAAATGATGAAATAAATGCTTATGTAATCTGAAAGAGGTCAGAAAATCCCAGAATCTTCACCAACTCTGCAGCTTTACGGAGGCTTTTTTTTAGCCTCTTTCAGCTCAAAGTTTTGGTTTTAAAGCACATTTAGCTCTCTGCATTCTCATTAACGCCATTTCCAGTACAGAGAAGTGCACCAGCTCAGTTAATGATTTGACTTTATGGAGATCAGCAAGAGCAGAGCGAATAACATTCAACAGGAGTGCAGAAACAGCTCCAAATGACTGATAATGCTGCTCTGTCTGCTAGTTGATTGTTTGCTCATAGCCATATGGCAGCAATATATCAGGTCTGTGTGTCAGTCAGCAGCTTTAATGTGATGTTTATTTACATGATCACGCTTTAACAAAATGATCACATGTCTAAATAAAGGATAAATGATTAATACATTGTATCTGAATGAAACTTATTACAGCGTTAGCGCCTGAATGATTTGGCTTCACTTAAACATGGTATAATAATTAATTTAACCACTCTATAAACATTTTCTTTCACTCTGATGAACATGAATAACTCCTATGTACATATCACATATCAAGATAAGCCTGTAATAATTCCTGTTACATGCATGCAAACAGTATTAATGCTGATCAAATCAGAAGCTACGCCTTGATAATTAGCTGCAGATCAGATTCGTGTGATTCTGTATCTGTGTTTGTGTTGCACACTGTACACAATGCAGTCGCACACACACACACACACACACACACACACACACACACTGTGTGCATCTGCAGCTTTCCTCATCATATCCAGTGATATGTTTTGATCCGGGCCCTCTTTGAAGTCGGATGTAATAAATTTGCTCATCAATTACACTGTCTGGCTGGGCCTTCTGTGCCTGTTTTGTTTGGTGTCCGCTCCAGTTAATTAGAACAGAACGCGCCGTGTCGTCCTTGAGATAGCAGCTAATAAGTGTGAGCTGTCTGAATCCCTGCAACGCCTGCTTTGCTCTCAGAGAGGAAACAGCACGCAGAATGGAAAGGTGTGTTTCAAATAATGTACGGGCAGTGTGTCGGTGCAGAAGGCAGCCTCGCTCGGAGGTCCTTCACTAGAGTGCGTTGATGTGTGAGCTGGTTTAGGATTCCTCAGATAGTTCGGGACATTCCAACTCTTTCATGTTTGAAGTGAAGAGATAGTCTTACGGCACTATCTTACTGTTATCAGCTGTTATCGGCCCCGCCGCCATTACCCTGACGTGTCTGCAACTCATCACAGAGACGTGTTTAAAACATTTAGCTGCACAGACGCCACGCACCAAGATCTGAAAGCATGGTAGATCCTGGAGGACGGCCCAGAGGGGATGTCACAGGAAATATGAGCTTTAATGCACTGACATTGGCCAATAACAATAACAGATAATTGTCTGTTTGTTGTGATTAATAAATATAATGACAGACATTATACTTAATAAACCAAGGCAAACATCTGAGATTGACTTGTTTATTTTCCTTCGGTCAATACATTTTTTGAAAACCAGCATTAGTTAAGACGAGAGACGTTATATTGACTGACAGTCTGGTTTATTATTTACTTCTTCCAAATGTAGACAGGCAGCAATGCCGTTAATTTGTCCTCTAGCTGCCGGTGACATGTTTATACTTGCCGTGTTCGGTTACAGAATAACTATTTATATTCAGTAATTACATTATTGAACGCTGTTGAACCAAAATGGCCTAATCACCATTGGATGAAATAGTATGGTAAACACAGGTGTTTTGTCATGTGTATGCACTCTTCTAAAAAGCCTGTTAGAAGTCTGGTGAAGTGTACACATGGTGGCGGATTTTAAAGGATAATTCTGTGATTTTGTGTGGGACTGTCCCCCTCTGAGATCACACTGAGATCACTGGAGCAGGAGGACTTTGGTTCAAACCCTGGCCAAGCCCTCAATTACTGCAACTACAAGGTCCTTAACTGAGTAAAATGACCAAAGTATTTACATGGCAGCCATGATAAGAGCTGTTTGGATTCACTGAATGTTAAAGGAAAGGAGATTCACTGCTTCCTTTCTGATCTCCTTTAACAAAGGATACAGTGGACCATCCTTTGCCAAAGGAAAAGAGATAATACTGCCCCACAATTCCTTGTGGCGGCAGCATGATTCTGAAATGTGTGACCGCTGCAAGCTCAATTGATTAATCAGCTCATTGTTTGACCACCAGTGGTGTAATGGGTATCTCTTTGTGGTTTGTTGAAAAGTTTAGATTCTGTCTGTAAAACTTACTAAATCTGAAAAGTACAAACTTTTTTCATTTTTATTCTTTGCTTGAGGACTAAAGTATTCGTCACCTTTTCAGTCTGCACAGGTCACATCTAATCAGTTCTTATTTTTCAGCAAAGAACACAAGCACAGACGCTCGGGATAAAAGCTCACACTGCCTTCCCCGACCCCTCTCCACTCCCCCTCAAACTCGCCTTTTCTTTGTGACCTTCGGCTCTCCAATTAACAACCTCCACTCAGAGAATCGGACCCTCTCTTTTGTGGCTGTGTCAAAGCAGAAATGTGCTGGGCAGACCTTTTGTTTGAGTGGTTACTCATGTCTCTGACTTTTTGTTCCCTAATGGCCCATCATCTGGGCACCGTCCCTCTGACCTCACGCCTCTGACACATTGGTCTGCTAAACGACGGGGAAAAGGCCACAAGTCTGAAGACTGGAAATGTATAAGAAATTCAGCCTGTCCAGAATACTAAATGCACTGAACGTATTCATAGGTTTTATTAAATTTAAAAAAAATATTGCTTTGATAGATTTTTAGTCAATTAACCAACTATAGCAGCAATACCCAACCTTTTAACCTTGGAAATGGAAAAGAAAATGAGTCCATCCATCCACCTTTTTCATGTTTTCTTCCACTTATCCAGGGTCGGGTAGCGGTGGCAGCAGGTTTAGCAGGGTGTTCTAGACATCCTTCAGCTCCTCCTGGGGGATCCCAAGGTGTTCCTAGGCTAGATGGGCTATATAGTCCCTCCAGCAGATTCTGGGTCACTTTCAAAGGAAGGTAACCAGGAAGCATCCTGATTAGATGCGTAAATCACATCTGAAAGGAAAGGAGCTTTTGTTGACTACCTAAAGCTCATGACCATATCAGTGAGGGTTGGAACATAGATGGACTAGAAAATCGAGAGCTTTGTCTTCTGGCTCAACTCCCTTTTCCCCACAGTGGTCCGGTATGGCTGCACCAACCCACCAGTCCATCTCACACTCCATTTTCCATTTTCCCATCACTCATAAGCAAGATATCGAGACAATTGAACTCCTTCGCTTGGGGCAGCAACTCATTCCCAATCCAGTGGGATCATTCCACCATTTTCAGAGAATCAAGACTCCGACTCAGAGGTACTGACTATCATCTCGGCCGCTTCACTCTCTGGTTTCAGCTTCTCAAGTGTGAGGATAATGTGCTTATCTCTGTTTTCACTATAAACAGAATTTTTGGATTTTGGACTGTAACCCATAAGAACCCATGGTGACACCAGTCTTCAAGCACATTGAATGTCCCAGACTCTTCTGTATAAAGCTTTATGCCCCTTATTAAGCCCAATGTGACATATATGTAACAACACAGATCTATTATTATTCTGAAAAAAACTTTAGAAATGTGGTCCACTTGGTCTGTGGTATAACCCACATCATTTTCCTTTAAGGATAAATGGGTCTTGGTTCTTATGGGTTAAAAAAAGAAGCACAGTCTGTTCTACTCTATGTTTTAAATGAAGCTGGATATCACATCTGGATTTATATTGAAAAGTATAACACTTTAGTATTAGCAGGTTTGGACCCAAAAGCTTCAGTCAGACACCAGGTAAGGTAAGGATAAGAGGTCTGCCTTGGTCAGAAAGAGGCAAAAGTCAGTAATACAACACCAGGCAGGCAAAGAAAGTAGGAAAACGTATCCCGTTAAAGATCAGGCAGCGGGGCAGATGGAGCAGGTGGGGTTTCATTGAGGCAAAGATGATGGCTGATGCACTAATTTGAAAGAACATAAGATGATCTGGCAGAGGATGAATGGGAATAGGCCGGTATATATGGGTGAGGAGGAGGGTCAGGTGATACAGCAACAAATGGTGGGAACAGAGGGGTTACTGCAGGGCAGGAGGGAGTGGCAGGATGTGAAATGACATGACAGGAGTTATTATATAGGAAAGGAAGGTAGCAGACATTAAAAGGTACAGGCTATTGATGGATTGATATTTTCACCTTTAAAGCAGCAAATAGTTTTCCCAGATTCCCTGTTGTACTACAGTGTACAGCAGTTGGCATTTACATGGTGTTTTTGATTAGTTGCCTGTGAGACCCGCCACAACCCGTCCTCTATAATACACCTGCCCTCAGCACGTAGAGTATAACTCTCTACTGCGAAACTGGTGGCCAAAATTGAACAGTCTCTTACTCTCCGACTTCTCTGAACTAGTTGGGCGAGTTCAAATCAATACCGGCCCGAGGGCTCCAAGTTCACACAATGAAACAGTATCAGGTAGACACAGAGAGAAATGCAGTCGATAATATCACATTATGGTTTCAGTGTGTGTGAATGAAGGTGTGAGACTGTGGTTGACAGTGCCAAGTGAAATCATAATAGAGTTTCTGAGGGCCAGACAGAGTGTGTTATTACAGACTGGGGATGTGGAAAGGTATAAAATGGCTGGCTGTTACAGGTGTGTGTTTGAAGTGGAAGCCATGGACCTTGAATCTGTGTGTGTGTGTGTGTGTGTGTGTGTGTATACGGTTTAGGATTTCTCAGTGTATCTTATGGATCACACACAATAAATGTACACAGCATATACGTGTGTGTGTGTCTGTGTGTGTGTGAACTGAATCATCCCTCCCTCCCAGCAGTCTGCCAGTCATACCACATAATAACACTGCAGTCTGATTTGACATTTACTGACCATTAATAGCCATCTCTTTGGCCTATAAGCCCATTATCCTTCAATCAGACTCTTCCCCCAATCACTCCTGATCAAATTATACTCACTCTCTGATTGCTACCATCACTATGAGTGACACGTAATTGGAATCCACTTTTACCAGAGGCCAATATTTGTTTGGTCGTCTGTTCAGCTGAAGACACAAAAAAAGCTCCATTTAAATGTTAAAAAAGAAAGAGGAATCAGGAGCTGGACTTGACGCTTTGGTTTGAGAGGACCACTGTTTTCTAAAGCAATCTGCTGAAGTTTGTCAAGTTTGCATCTACCAGCAAATTCAAGCTGATCTCAAGCTCAAACATTTCATTGACTGATTGATTTGTGACATTTTAAGGAATCATTTCAGTAGTGAGGACACCTCCCTCCTGCTCACTCTCTTCACTGCTAGAGTAACTTAATGCCATTAGCCTAATAAGAAGGCATTAATTATGTAATCTGACAACACGATTTCACAAGTCAAGGGCACTAGTTATTAACTTGATGGAACAAATTGCTAATTAGTACATAGAGATTATTAATTTGAAGATACAAATGACTCATTTGTGTGCTAAAGTTCTATCTCTGATCCCTGCCTGGCTTGTAGAGACAAAACAACCTGCAGTGTCAGCTGTAGTACCTGAAATCTGAGTGCAGATCTTGCACTATTTTCCTACTTGAATCTCCCTTATTGCACTTCTCCAATGAACGACACCTGGCTCTGCCACCCGAGGACAATCCAAACTTTTCTCGTCTGTTGCTCCCTGTTGGTGGAACGTCCTACCAGTTCCTACCAGATCAGGGGCGTCTCTATCTACCTTCAAAAACCTCTTGAAGACCTCCATGATAAATCTATCCCCCTTCTAGAACTTTGGGCGAGAGATGGGGAACACCTAGACAAGTCGCTAGCTCATCACAGGGCATAGAGACAAACAAGCCATCACACAAATTTAGAGTCACCAGTTAATCTATTATGTGCATGGCTTTGGACTGTGGGAGGAAACCAGAGTCCCTGAAGAGAACCCACACAAGACACGGGAAGAACATGCAAACTCCACATAGTAAGGCCCCAGTCAAGATTTCACTCAGGGATCTTATTCTGAGGCAACAGTGCCCTGTCACTTCACCACATTAGCTAAAATTCCATCCATCCATCCATCCATCCATCCATCCATCCATCCATCCATCCATCCATCCATTATCTAAACTGCTTATCCTCATCAGGGTCATGGTGGGGTTGCAGTCTATCCCAGCTGACTTTGTGCGAGAGGTGGAGTACACCCTGGACAAGTCTCCAGCTTATGACATGGCACATAGAGACAGGCTGAAACTCACAATCACAAAATTCCAATTTACAGTGTCAGTGAAGATACACAATGGTGATGATAAAAATACCTGTTCAAAATTTCACTTCACTGCTCACTAAAACTATTTATGGTCTGTTTTTCTATGGAGAAGGGACACAGTAATTACTGTCCCGTGACAAAAGAGCAAACTTCATCTGCCGTGTTTTTTTTTTTGGAATGGAGATTATATTGTCAGCAGCTGTGAACATAGTCAAGAATGAACTGTCAAGCTTCAAACTTGTGAATAAAAGACTAACAGTTTCACTTCTATTGTGTGGTTCACCTTAAGAAATCGGCGCACAATGTATTGGAAAATAATCAAAAGGCGAGACAAAGACTAAAAGTCCCCCGATGAGGAATAAAATAATGTGCTAGACAGGCGTACAGACAGTCAGGTATTACGCAGAGTCTGTTTATCCCTCCCACAATCCCACAGATTGCACACAGATACACGCATGGTCGGGGGAGCAAAATGAACAAAATGTGTGCACACACACACACACACACACATCCAGCGCTTTGCTGTCTCCTCTCACATCACCGCTCTGATGACAGTCCCACAGCTATATGAGTATATCAGATGGCACCTTCCCTCAGGCACCATAATGCCTTGATTCCAGCACAGCTTCTGATTTGATATCGGACATAATCCAGACAGCGCCTGCCAGCCTCACCACCTCATCAGCCCTGTCACTCAGTGTTGTCCCCAAACACACACACACACACACACACACACACACACACATCTACACGCTATTTTCTCCAGTCCAGGGTCAACCCCCCCCCCCCCCCTCATTCCTATAGAAGATCTTTTCTCCGGTTGTGCCTGCCTTCTCAAGCATGAGTGAAGGGACTCAATAACTAGAGATGCTTGCCATGACCCCTCCGTCACCTTCTCTTTCCAAGAAGAGAACGAAGAAAGAAAGATCGTCTATCTCACCCTGTAACCATCTTCAACGCACATTGCGCCGCCATTCCCCCAAGTGTGTTGCCTACATGTTCAAGCCCCCACCCTCCTGTTCCCTTGAGACTCTTTTGAGGCCCCCCGGTTGCCCTCACTCACCCCCTCATCACAGTCCAAGCATTAAAAGAGATTGGTGGGGTTGCGCTATTGAGTTGAATTAGACATGGTCAATGTAGCCTTGGCTGGACCAAACCCCCCGAGGGCAAGAGTGGGACAGGTTGAATAGGATGGGAATATGGTGGCAATATGCATCCTCGGAGCGGTTGTCGGAGTTCATCACAATGTTGTAAGGCTGCTTTGATTTGTTAGTTTGATTAAGCGGAGACAGATGTAAATACACACATACTGCACTGTTCATGAACTTCCTCCTCCTGAACTGAGCAGTGAGATAAAATGACACGTGTGAAATGAGCTCTGCTGCTTTTCTGCTCTCTTTAAAAACCTGCTTGATTTACAGTCACAATCAGAGCCATCGATCTCGGGTTGAGTTCCACGAGGAAGCAGGTGTTATTTGCTTCTGTTGTAATTCATTTTTTGGGCAAGTGAGAGAAACTCCTGCGAGCTCTTGGATGAGGAGGCATTGATATTCCTGTGCTATACATGCTAATGATGAGCGTAGGGAGGATTGCAGCAGGCTCTGTAGGAACATTTTTCATGCACTTAAAGCTCTAGAGGGGCTTAACTTGAAATCCTGCTAAAAGACGCTTAACAATGATGTCTAATCACTTCTAACGAATCAAAGAAAAAGGGAAAAGATTCCTCCTGTGGGAGCTTCGCTGCAAAAATTACCAATTACTTTTCTTATCTGTTATCCCAGATGACAGCAACAAACACATTTTCTTTTCTTTTTTTTGTAATTCTCACCCTCTGGTCACACAGACTTCCTTCCTAGTTCTGCCCCGAAATGGCACAACATAGGCAGTGTTGTGCCAGAAGCAATTTAATCAGAGTCTTAACAAATTCTGAGGACATTGGGCACAGGGAGTTGTAATTAGAGGTGCTCCCCTCACAGGTGAAGTTAAAAATGTAAGAAGGAAATGGCCAGCAAAGGTCCAGTGGATCCTGGAAACTCTTGGTCCGTAACTGTCCCCGGAGTGATGGAAGAAAAGAAATGAGGGAGCAGAGTGCAAAGCAAATAAAGAGCGATAAGAGGAGGAGGAGGGGGGTTCAAAATGAGATAACGGAGAGGCTTTTTACAACTGGTACGAGGAGGATCGACACACCTGCCTGAGAGGCCCCGCTGCCCGGAGGAATGCGACGTGCTCTGACAACCCGCAGGGATGCATTTAGTTCAGCCAGTAGTTATGGCCCCCCTGCCAGCCTCTTTTCCCTGACTCTTTTCTTTAGCTGAAGGCGAACAGTAAAACTTGGAGCCGAGGCTGTCAGGCTGAACCATCTTCTGTCACCATATTTTCAGCTAAATGAAGGAGGGAGTGGGAGAAAGGTGGTTATGGAACAACCATTTTTAAACCCATAGACTTGTTTTTTCATCAGCCCGGAGCGTCTTACTCGCCGCTCTCCATTCATGAGTCCTTTTTTTGGAAAGCAACAGTTTCCTCTGCCAGCGAAAAAAATGGCAGGTTGACAGAGTGGGTTGACTCACCGTCACCACCTATATACCGTATGTCATATACAGTATATACATATACTAGCATCGCCTAATTTTAACACATATTGTTCACATTTGCCTACTCCGAGTGTTCATTGTCTTAAACACTTCACTTCCTCGCACAGTGTTGCATCAGTGGGCAGTTTGCCATCCAGCTCTCCCCGGGAGACCGCTGAGGTCTGTGCCGAAATACACTCAACCCGGTTCCCGCTGCTTGACTACCAACTTGCCGCTCTGTTGCCATAGATACTCATTGGCATTGGCAGGGACTTATGAGTGCCTGTGCTCAGGAAAGGTTGAGATGTACTGGCTGCAATCTGGATAAAGAGTGGAAATGATTGATATATATATATATATATATATATATATATATATATATATATATAAAGGAGAGCCTACCTTGTTTATCTAGGTTGGGGCTTCCAGAATTATCTTTGCACCGAGGCACTGTGGTCTTTTTTTATTATATGCCACTGGGAGAAAAAAAAAACCTAAAATGTTGAACTGCTTTGGGTTGTTTACAACAAGCTGCACCATGCTGAAGCATCCTGGTGAGATATTAATGCAGTACACCTTAACAGGAAATACACTGCCTCCAGCTTTTAAACATTTAGGTCAAATTGTGTGTCTGTTGTATATTGCACACAGCCAGAGGTGAGAGAGTTCACTTACTCAAATATTGGACTTCAGTATAGTTTTTAAGTAGTGGTATTTTTTGACATTTAGTACTAACATTTTGGCTTCATCTCCAGACTTTTATGCCGCAACTTTTTGTCACTAAATTGTGATTGACAGCAGAGTAAACAAACTTGCTCTGTAGCTGTGCTTTTAGCAGTGGTACTGAAGTGTAAGGACCATAGCAGCCTCTCATAGGGACTAAAGATGTACGTGCGTTTGCATTCTGTTTAATGTGCTGCAGCTTAAGATGTATGCTAATGTGGATTAGAATGAACCAATTTAAGTGACTGTATGGGAACAAGTCCTTCTATGCAGGGAACTAATGGCATTCTGACAGATTAATGCAAATGGAAGGAAAACACAGTACATGTGATTTATAGAGCTAATATATATACTGTAGCAGACAAAAAGCAGATTTAATTTCAGCTCAAGAAGTGAAAAAAAGGCTGAGAAACCCAGTGTTATGTATGGACTCAAATGTAGAATATCAGAGAGGTGAACAAAAGTAACTTAAATGACTGGAGAACAGGTTGACGCAGCTGGTGAGATAAGGGAATAATAAAGTACAAAAGATTTAAGTAAATCCAATCCAAGTGAAATCCAAGTGAAGTTCAATCAACAGAAATTCAACAGGGAACAACTAGAAGCAGGAGAGTAACAGGACGGTGGAACGGAACCCAAGACTTGGGTAGCAGAATACAGAATCAAACAGATGCAGAACAGTACCAGCCGACCGACACAGTATGATCAGACAAAGAAATAAGGTAGGACAACTAGACACAGGAAAAGCAAGTCATGGTGGAACAGAATCAAAAACTGG
This sequence comes from Nibea coibor, assembly GCA_023373845.1. Classification (NCBI taxonomy): domain Eukaryota; kingdom Metazoa; phylum Chordata; class Actinopteri; family Sciaenidae; genus Nibea; species Nibea coibor. Next base: position 4,196,314 of record CM041724.1, read on the forward strand.
CGGGAAAACAGAAAGGCAGGAAGTAGATATACAAGACACAGAAGGGAGACCTACAAAATAAAACAGGAAACACAAAACTACAAACTCCAAACCATGACAGTTTAAAGGGGTTCAGACGACATTGTCTTTTATTTCAGCAAGAATCTAAAATTCTTGAAATTAAACATAATGTCTTCTTCTGTAATTAATGGGGAGGAGCTCAAACAGCAGGTTGTAACACACACACACACACACACACACACACAGTTTCACAGTACTCCCACCCCCTCATCAAACCAACCACAGTGCAGAGCCTGGAAAGTTTTTCACAATGAATACTTTCAATACTTGAGTACATTTTACAGTGAAAGCTACTTGCTGCAAGACCTTTACTTGGAGAATTTCTTGCAGTACTTCTTAAAAGGACTGAAAGATGTCTTCCTCCTCTGCAAACACCATTTCCAACTTTAAGGCAGTAAATCTCTCTCCTCACTTGATCACAACGTTATTGACAATGAGACGTGCCTGGCCATCTATTTGTTCAATCCACACAACTACCCCTGTCTTCGCCGTATAGTACACCTTTAATCGACTTACCGTATCTGGCAGGATGTCTGAATGACCGACTGACAGTATGTGTGTGTCTGTTAGTGTTTATACAGACAGCTCACTCAGTGGTATGGATTGTCCTGGTTCCTTGCTGACCAAGTGTAGTTAATCCAGAACACAGCAGGAAGGGAAATTGGATGGACTCTCTCAGGCCCCTTTGGAGTGGTCTTGAAGAGCTATGCTTGCTCTAACACACACACACACACACACACACACACACACACACACACACACACACACACACACACACACTTAGACAGTACACATAATCAAGAGTGGATGTTGGGGCACAGCATGTGTCAGTTCTGCTCACTTGCTGTGATCCAATATGGTTTGTGACCAGCTGTCCATGGCTGGATTTTCCCAGTTTTCAAAGCAGACACTGTGTGTGTGTGTGTGTTCTGGGTTTGCTTGAACGTGTGACATGACTTTGTACAGACATTTTTGACATCCCCACACTAAACTAAGCCTGCTGCTGACAGTACGGTTCCCTCTGTGTGTGTCCATGCCAAGATAACTCATCCACCAAGTCTGAACTTGCAGCTGAGTCCTGGTCATCTGTCATGATCTCCTGCCCTGCCTGCTCTCAGTCTAGCTTTTAGACTAATGAGAGGACTTGTAGAGTCAGCCACTGACTTTCAGGACTCATGATTTAATGTGAATTAAGCACCTGCCAACTCCACTCCTATGGATGATGGAATAAAGAAATGGGGGTGTCATAGTGGAGAAAACCCATACCCTCTAAGGATAATGTTTTCAGTTCAGGAACCTTAATCGTATGTCATCCTGTGCTGGCTCCCTCCCCATGTTTCATGTCTCTCTTTACTGTCAGGTATCTGAAAAAAGTAATATTTTCAGAAGGATTAATGTAGAGTATAAAGAATATTTGTCTTTACTATTTATACTGAGGTAGCTTGTCTCTGTAACATCTCTGGTTGTATTACACGGATTTATGCCAATACTAGACTTGCATCAATATGGTAGTTTGCCTTAATTCTTCTGCGACAAACTAATTTTGCCAGAAAACATAATATGAGAAATAAGGAAACTGAAGGTTTAGAAAGATAGCCATGCACCAGTCTGTGCAAATCTGCAAAAGTAATCAGTAAAGTGTCCAAAGTAATTATGAAACAAACAAACAACCAATCAGTAGATGTTAAAATTGGGAACATATGGCCTCACTTTTTAATTTTAATTAAAAGCACTGATGGATGCTCTGCTTGGTTTTGGTTGAAGCAGGTATCAGGGCAATTTGAACAGACCAAAATATAGAACTTCTGGCAAGGTATAAAGCTTAAATGAAGGTTGAACATTATTAAAAACATATGGGCACACAAAGGGTCACAAGGGACTCCTTACTTTCATCCCCTTTATCCCAAAATCCAGCTTATGGCCAAAACTATATTACTTCTATAGTGATGAGAGATATCATACACAATGAATGGAGTTAGGATGTATGGTACTTCACCCTCACATGGGCAGATCAGTTACACTGGTGATACTGTGGGAGTACAGTCTCAAAGTTACAGATGTGTGTCATTGCTCCATCAATTAATGATGTTGTGTCTCTGATAATATGATTATGTACTTAAACACAAGGAAAATGAAATGGTCCAAGGATTGAACCTTGGGGGACGCCACATGTAATCAAGGAGACAAGCTCATCCACATGTCTCTACATGCAAATAAGGACACCATAGTATCCTTATTTTGTCCTACTGTGTCAAATGCTGGACACATGTCAATCACGAACACAGATCATCTAATGGCATCTGCATTAAAGCATTACGTTCTGCATTTTGAACTTCCAAACAGAAAGAACAAAACTCTAGTCTTGCTTTGACAGAGAAAACCAAGCATGACTAAGTGTCATGTGATCTCAGAGATCCCGTTGTCATGTGATCTTGCCCAGGATTTGATAACATGTAATAGAACCCAAAACGCAGACAAGCAGCAAATGGCAGTTGGCTAAAAGGCAGTTTACTTTGTTTCTGGACTGGATTATGGTCTGCAAACCGGAATCAAGATCAGTCGTCCACTCTGAGGTAAAGGCAAGGGATTGATTAAAAACTAAGATATCAGGTCTCTGGGGAGAAGAGGAGGGGAGACCTCCCATATTTTTCAAAGCTAAGAAATAAATGGTGAACAGCTATGCAGGCTGGTAGCTGGGTGGTCAGGTAATATAGAACAAAAACAGGAAAAATATATAATAATGGGACCTCAGATGCTGCCGATATTCCATCTCTCAAAACATCTATCAAACTTGGCTTAATTTTAGTTTTGGTTTAATTTAGCTGATCAAAAAAAGGTAAGGCAGGAAAGGATGGAAACACATGCAGTGCTGGAGGTCTGATATAGAACTCCTGTGTTTACATGACACACATAAGAATGTATCTGAAGGCAGAGTCAGATACATGATGGGGAGACAGACGTCAGTAGCAACGTTGTGGAGAGTCTCAACCTGATGGTACACTCCATCTTTTATGCTTGCTCTGTAAACAACAGGAGAACTCTTTGAAATCAGACATCTGTGGCATAAAGTGTGTGTATGCACCCTGTCGTGGAGATTTGGGTTTTTTTCTCTTGCTGTGACATTTTCAGTCTGGAACAATAGTAAAAAAAAAAAAAAAAAAAAAAAAAAAAAGGTGGTTGAAATGTTTTCTACACAGAAAGACCAGATAGATTAACAATGCACACCGGGTCACAACAAGAAGTCTTTGTATGACATAAAACAAGCCAGAGGGGTGAAACTGATGGGTGTATGACTGAAACTAGATTTTATGGAATGTGTTTCTTCACCTCAGCTGTACCTGTAGCAATACACCAACACAGATCTTTGTATTTTTTACCCAAAGTGCCATTTTCAGTCAGAATGCGGACGAACATTGGGCTCTAAGACCTGATACACATCCAGCCTGGCTGACTCAAGTATAATGCAGAGTACATTGAATACTTCCACCTGTTTCATCAACAGTATATTTGTTGGCAGTAGCTGGGGGTCTGTTGACTCCACTGTTTGTAATGACAAACATGGGCACTTTGTGCATTTGCCTAATTAGTTACCAGCTGTAGTGAGAAGGATAATTGATTGCAGGGCAATATGGTTGATTTGCAACTCAACCAAGCTAATAATTTGTTATTGATTGAAGCATTAGTGAGGAAAACACTACAGAGAGATGTAACCCAGCCAAAGTGCTGCAGAAAGTTGATGCTCTCGGTTTTTAATCTACTTAAATGATATTACACCTCGCTAAGCTAACATCGTAAGGAGTGCAAGGCGGGAGATGATGGACTGCTGGTTTCAGCTCAGCACTGTAGACTCATATGTTATGACTGAGGAGATTACATTTACTCAGGATGCATAAGAGTGGCTGTGAGTGTCTGTGTGTGTTTTGTGTAGGAACATTTGTAAGCGTGTCTCTCTGTCTGCTGGCTGAATATGGAGGTCAAAGAACGAGTGGAGTCGTTTATTCGGATCTCCATTAGCTGCTAGTGAGGTAGCAACAAATTTTAAGGGTCAACCAAAAAGACAAGACATTAACACAGACCATACAGAAACCATCCACACTAGATCACCTATATACTTCTCACCCAAAAGACAGGTCCTCCTCACACCCACTAGTAATTTTGCCTTTGATTAAACAGAACCATACATGTAGACTACTGCATTAGATTCAGTGTAGGGCAGTTTGTTGTATAATTGGCATTTAAATGTCAGTAAACCCTTTGCTACTTTGCTACTACTGAAATGGGAAATAGATGAACAAGATTTTCCTGTCAGAAGCCTGTAAATAATTTTGAAGAAAGTTCATGTTATTAGACAAAGAGGAAGATCACTCTCATGGCTCCCACTGCACCATCCTCTTTCCCCTGGGCCATCTCAAACAGCCACCTTGAAATCTTGTAAAATCAGCACAGGGTGCAGAGACTTCCACTGCCAGGGCTGCGGCCCGGCTATTTGGCTGTCTGCATAACTCTTAGACACAATATTAATGAAATATTAATAATTAGTTTAAGTAATATTTCTGGTGGTAACTAGCGAGGGTAGAAACATTTTATGGACTAATTGCACAATAACCAACATTAAAAGAAAACCACAACAACAATAGTAATCATATTAAGAATAATTTGATCTGGTGTCAGCCTCTCAACCCACGAGTCCAGTTTTGAATAGCCACATAACATCAGAAGGGATGCTATGAATTAACACTAAATGAAATAAAGATAAAATAGATCACCATTGGTTTTACTGGAGGAGAAAAAAAAACATAAAGACAACAGAACAGAATAAACCAAGCAAAGCAAGATCCCTGAGGAGGTCTACATTATGACTCAGTGATGCTCTTCAGAATACAGGTCACCATCAAACAAACAAGCCAGGCCACGGTACCTTTTCTACTTTTTCTCGCTGCTTTTTAGGATAGATACTTCGTTGTCCTTTCGAGGAAATTTCTACATAGCCTCACACAAATACACAGATGCACCCATCACAACATAACCACCAAAATAGATATCCAGTACAGCAAATTTTCCACCCATATCCTGTATGTGTAGCATCCACCCATGGCAGTTATTGAGGTGTTTTGTTGAGTGATGCAGATGGAACAAAACGCCTGCCTTGGCATGCCTGTTTCCAGACCAGGGATCTGTATTTGACACCGTATGTGAGCAGTGAGAATGAGGAGTGGAAGGGGTGGCTGAGTTCATGTGCTCGACTGTGTGCTTCAACGTAAGATTTAGTTGCCTGAGAGACATTGTAGCATGTTCCATTTAGCGGTACTCTAGCTCTGTACAGAACAGTTCTCTGCATAGCACAGATTCTAGGTAAGGGTACTACTGCATGACCTTACTACTTCAATACTTCAATACTACATACTACTTCAATGTCTTCAATATGTGAAATCTTCGATTTCAAAAGTTTTAAGAGGGGAGATTGCGTGAATATCTGTTGTCAGCTGCTACAGAACATCATGCTTGCCCCTAACACAGTGAAGAGCTGTCCATGAAGCTTTTCAATGCACTAGACTTAGCAACCATGGATATTGTGCATCTGTTGATACGTATTAAACGTGCAGTAAATAATCTCTCTTTAGTGTGCAAAGTTGTGCTAACGTTTTTCCAGCACGAGCTCCAAGAGGCACAAATTTTAAGTGATTTTATTTCGGCTTCATTGACTTGTGGAAACCTCTGCCTCATTGAACAGTCCACTACTGCATTCAATTTTCTAATTTTAATCAGCCATTAAATGAACTCCCAAAGTTTAATTGCACATCTTAAATAATTATCTGGAGGTCAAAGTTTAGGCATTTCTTTGAGATGGCTCATTGCTGAAGCGTTTGAAGAGTTTTCTCTGCAGTTTTTCCACTCTGTGTCCTTCACACCCTCTTTCTCTCCCTGACTGTATTTTAGTTTACTCAGCTTTATATCTTGTCTTTCCAGCCACCCTCTAGTTACCTAACATCCTTCTCGCTTTCATCCCACGGTTATGTCCTTTCTACCAAAAATTTTATACCTTTGCATTATTTTTTTCATTCTCTTTCTGTTCTTCTGTGCTGGATCCAGAGCCGGAAGCCCGCAGGAATTGAAAGTTGGAGAGAAGAAATGATTTTGAAGTGACTCAGAGAGAGAGTGCTTCTTTCCTTTTGAAGCCAGGTGTAAAAATGTTGCATCAGGGTGCTGAACCCGTCTCTTCTCTTCTGCAGTTGTATCTCAGAGGCCCACCTTGGCAGTTAGAGGAGAGGTCATCACCATGACAGCGTCCTCGCAGGACCCCATCCCCTCGTCTATGGCCAGCCTCTTCCTGCTCCTCCTCCTCCTCCCAGCTGCCTTTACGCAGAACTTTGCTGTCCCGACGACCCCAACTGCATCGCTGTTTGACCCGCTGACCCAACCGGAGTGCACCAAGAAAGAACATCCAAAGGTTTCCATCCAAGGTCAGACGTCATTGATAACCACTTGTTTTGTATGAACGTGATAATGCTTAGTGTTTGTATGAACACAGCTTGCCAGGAAACAGATTTCTCTCTCTTTATTTTCTGTGGCTTAATTTCAGATTTCAGATTTTTAGCCTTTGTTTTATCAGTGTGGGAGAACAGGCTCCTCCTAACAGTGCAAATGTGTCTGAGTTCCATAAAAGAGTCATCTGTTCAGCCGTTGATAGCGACTTATTTAGGCTGAAGGACACGGCTATTCTTCATTTTGGTGTCGGTTTCAGTTATTGGCAGACTTTGGATTTAATTATTTGGATACAGGGAGCCACTCTGTGAAGTGAAGTAGTCGGTGAAGTAATGATGTTGACTTTCATCCTGTCGCACTGCTGACGCTGCAGTACTTTGTCATGTGCATGCACTCTTCTAAAAAGCCTGCTAGAAGTCTGGGGAAGTGTACACATAGCGGCAGGTTAATTCTGATTTTGTGTGGGACTGTCGCCCTCTGAGATCACAGTGAGATGACTGGAGCAGGAGGACTTTGGTTCAAATCCTGGAGAAGCCCTGAAATTAATGACGACAAAGGACTTGTGATTACTGCTCAGACCAAAGAAAGAAGTATAGCCAGTAAGATGGAATACGGGAGATAAAACTTCCTAAAAGAGACCGATTTATCTATCTTTCACTTAAAAAAAACAGACAGCCTCTCTAAAAATAATATATATTGCATCACAGACAGAACCCGATTTGAAATAGGCAGTCAAATCTTAGTCACAGGTGGACAATATCTCTTTTTTATTTCAATTTTGACCTTGATAACAAAGTCATATTTTTCACCAAGTAGTCCACATTTATATAGCCTGCATGAAACTACACAAGAAGAGTAGTGTAGTTTGTATTTTTGTAGTTTCACCGCTGACATGTCAATAACAATAATTCAATAATTACACAGCCCAGTGTAAGTGCAGTAGGATTCCTTCTTGGAGCATCGTAGACGTCTTTTCCGAAGTCCTTATGAATTCTCTTTCCTTGACTTCATGATGTTTTCCAGGAGGTCATTTTTTGTCTGTTTTGTCAGGCTGGCCAAACTTTTATAATTTTAGTCATCCAGAGACCAGGTGGCACTCCAATCAGGATTCAATCAGGATGGAGTACAGGGGGACCACACACCCTGCTCAGCATGCACATAAAAACAACAAGAAGGGTTACACATGGAATGACTGTCAGCAAGAGCCGATTCTGACGTGAGAATAAACAGTTCGTTCAGGACGTAAATACCCCAACATTTCTGCTGTGCATCTTTTACAGTTTAGACACACACTTCCTGCTTCAGCGTTTACCTTCTGTACTTGCTGCAGTTGTGGACACACAGTTTTCTTTCTTGTGGGCTCACTTTCAGGTTTACTTCCAAACAAAGTGGCTTGGATCATTTAGATAAACTGTTTACAGCGGTGTTGATTTTGATATCTGAAACTCTTCTAGTTTTCCCGTCCAAGGAAAAAAAAGAATAGTAGCTGTCAGATTTTTGTGTCCGGGCTTCTTTTTGAACCCGATGAACCGACACTCAGCAGGCATACAGTTAGAAATGAATTCACTATTAAGAATATATTGAATGAAAGAATGATATTATTGAGCCAGAAGGGGTCAACTTTTCCTCACGGTCATGCAGAGGGCTCTCTGAACTGACATGGAGACAGAAGCTATGGAGTTCATTTCAAAATAAGATACAAACATTCAGGGTCACCATTACAGAGTGACACATAAAACAGTACAAATACATGAGATACCATAAACCTTGATTGCTGTGGTGCTTTAAGACGTCTCTCATCACCTCTTAACATACGCAATGAAATGCCTTGTGCCTGCTTTATGTGTTTTGAATGCGTTCAGTGCAGCAAATGATTGCTATCATGTATCTTTAGGCGGACAGTTCTCTGTATACACTTCGCTGAGAGATTTTAATATGGTCGGATGCAGCGCTGTGCACCCGTACACGTGTTTTCCACGTGCGACATATATATGCCACTTTTCACAGCAACGGATAAAGTGCTTTCATAAACACAAGGCCGGTTCCAGCTGTAATAAAACCTCGCAGTTTGGCATTCAGGCAGGTCAGCATGCAGCTATAAAAGAACAACAGAAAGCAAGAGGGGACAAGATAGAAATGATTGCGTGTAGAATAATGGCGCTCGCTATCTAGCCCCGTTCATCTGTACAGTGGGCCAAGAAACAAGGTCCTTCCTCGCGCCATGAAATGGAACAGAACAGTTTGGGGCACAGAATCACAGATAGATATGGCAGAATGAAAGGTAAACACGCACAAAATTGCTGTGTTTATTTTTGAATAGGGGTTGTTTGTGTTCCTTCTGCCAAGAGCGATGACTAAGACCGGAGCTACAAAAAAAGGAAAAAAACAGGGGATCGAGGATAGAAACACAAAAATTGAAGAGGTGGGCCAGATGGTTTTCTTGTGATTAGAAATTTATTCTGTCCCCTCCAAACATATTGTCGATATTTCTTCAAGTAAATTTTTGCCCAGCAGTGAGTCTGAGTCTGCCTCTGTGCTCACCAAGGTTGTAGATCTGGACTCTGGCTAATGGAACTGAAGGCAGACATAAAGAGCTCGGTGGCATTTGGTCCCATTTTGCTGGACTCTCTGCGCAATAGCAGTTTGAAAGTTTGAGAGCAAACTGGTTTTCTTTCTGATCCTCAATCCCCAGAACTAGTGAAATGGCTATTTTCATTCACCACAAAGCTAAGCCGAGGTCACCTTTATGCCCACTCTGTCCCGCTTCACCCACAGATGTCCAGATTAGCTCGAGCTCCGCCGGTGCTTCACTTCAAAAGGTGTGCCGCTTGAGAATGGCTCTCACGGCAGGGAGCTGCAGGGCTGCCGGCCTGTCAAAGCGGGCAGAGAGTGGGCATTATGTGGAGGCAGCCGTATAGAAAAGACCTGCACAATGAAAGTGTCAGCGAGAACCTGAGATTAGCCTCTGTGATTGATGAGCGTTTTATAGCAGCTTGCTGAAGCGCTACCTCAGTCACCTGGGAGGAGACCAGGGAGCCGGCTAAGAAGATTTCACTGCACGTTGGAGTGTGTACCCATCTATACATGCTTAAAGTGTATGTGCCTATAATGACAAGTCATTGTTTTTGTTTGCATGTTTGACTGCCTGCTATAAGTGTGGTTTGTGTGCGATGCAATGAGATTTAATCTGGTGTCTGAGCAGGGTGTAGGGATCAGACGTCCTCTGGCCCCTGAGCTGTCCCTTCACTGGAGCATGCTATCTGCAGTAAAGCCCTGCTCCATCCTCTGGCTTTTAAGCAGTTCTGCTTTGGCTCCATGGACACTTTTTGATAATTCACAGCGACCTGAATTTATCATGTTGGGACAAATTTATTGATACATTCATCACTAGCACAGCAACTGTTTAAGGCTGTGGATAGACGATTAATCCAGAGTCTCCAGTAAGACTTTGATAAAAAAGATGCAGTTTGTTAAAGTGAAACTTTATCACAAGTTTTATACTGTTTCATCTGTACCATGATGGATGAAGTCCACTACTCACTCACTTTTAGCTCTGTTTGTGGTATCTACCAACTCCTGAGGGAAATATCTGACTGTTTATCTGCTAAACGCTCCGCTATGTTCGCCGTTTAGTCGCTAACTGTGTCTTTCTGCCGTCTGCTTGGTGCCAAGCATGAGGTGTACAGTGGGCTTTCACGCTGATAACAACCGCCTTTGACAGCCAAAAAGTGAGTGAACCAAAACAGTAAAGTTGTGACTGACAGCTAAACAATGAGCTGAAACCAAGCGGCAACCTCTGTGGCTGTGAAATGGACCCAACATGGAAGTGTCAAAAAAGCGCAGTTCCCTCAAACGGCTACAGGCTCATGTTACCTTCACAGCAGAGATAAACGTGTTCACAGCCTGGTTAAAACAAAAAAAAAGAGTTTTTGTCTCTCTTAACTGTAGTTGATGACAACTGTACTGAACTCACCTGTTAAAGCTTAACGTCATGCATGGTCACTTTGACTGATGAAGTGTCTTATTTGAGCACCCAGGCTTGATTCAGGCTGCCTCAGGTCCGTCCATGCATCACATCTTTGCCCATTTTAGATTATCCAGGAGACAGAAACTGCCAAAACTGCCAAGATGGACACCACGCTCTGAGCTTTACAATGGCTCATGGATATTATGTCCATGTTTGACACAGTCAATAGCTGTATAAAGCTCTGTATAGCAGAGAGGATCTGCTAATCATTTTTCCAAGGTTCATGCTTACAAGCAGCCCTTTTCACATTGTTACACCATCCCCTACATTGTCAGCTGGGATATGCTCCAGCCCTACTGTGACCCTGATGAGGATACTGTAAGTGGTTACAGACAATAGATGGGATGTATGGACTTTGTTATTATTAAGACTGCTTTAGTACTAATGAATAATGACATCTGTATACCGGTTTTCTTAACATACTTACATAATTAAGCTATTGAGACATGGAAGAAAATAACACAATTTCACAAAAAAAAATGGAAAAAAATATAGATAATGAAAGAAAAATCATTTAACTTGTATAATTATATCCTGGATAAAGATAAAGACTGAAAATCAGATCAAGTTCACATAAATACTATCCAAATATATGCATACTACAAGTCCCTAAGCTTAGTTTGTGCACTTCATATGATTTAATTACACAAAAATCAATAAACAAAAGCTCACGGATGATAAGCTGGCTCAGGTAAAAACCAGGTAAGACAGTCCAAACAAGCAAAGAAATCTGCCAGAGAATCAAAAGTCACAAAACAGAGCAAAAATCCAAAAACACACAAAACAAAAGCCAACGAATCGCTGAGTGAGCGTAGAACAAAGACGAACTGATCCTGAGACCAGTACACAAGTGAGGGCAGGACAAGACGCAGGAGAAATAATCAGCTAGGGATGAAACCCAACAGGACACAGCAATCAAAAAACAGTTTTATGACAAGTTACAAGGGAACAGAAACCACTGAACGTTAAAAGCCAAAACCATAAAACCACACCGGTATGAGGCAGAAGACTCTAGACAAACATCTACCACGTGGAACATCAAACCTCTCCATCAACTTTACTTTGGCGCCTACAGCGTGGTGTTTTTCCAGTGTGCTGGAACACACCATAAAAACTCCAGACTGTATGTTTGTACGTCTGCTGTTCCAGAAGACGTGCCAGCACTTTGTGCCAACCGCACCGCAGATGCAGCGCATGGATACAGCACTGGAATCGCGTAACCTCCACCCACTAGTACATACTGTACGAGCCGGTAGCTCATGATTTAGATGGATGATACTGACTCTGAGAATAAGGCCGTGGGTCTGATAAGAGCATGGCATGAGGGCAGAAAGCAGAACGCTCTGAATCTAGATACAGAGTTTTTTTTTTTTTTTTTTTTTCAGAATTCATGGTCAATCATTCATCATGTTATGGGGCCAAGAGAACTGGTTTTGGAGTGTGTGTAAAGGGCCAGCCTAGTAAGAGAAATAGATAAACTCTGCACTTTTATCGCACCCAGTGCAGCAATATCTATCAGGGCAACAAGATGTTTCATAAGGGAGTATGTGTAGCAAAGTAATGGTTGATAATAAGACCTTTGGCTCAGGTTCCACTGCCTCTTTCACAGAGAAGATGAAGAGCTGTCTGACGGATTAGACGGTTTCACAGCCTGGGTCATCTGCTCTGCTCAAATCACTCTGAAGAGAGACAAAGGAGGATAGGAACAACTAGAGTCATTGCTCATTCCCTGTTCACTTCCTTGCAAATCTTGTCTTTTCCATTTGCTTTTTTATACTCTCTCATCCTCTGCCTGCCTCTGTTATTCTCTCTACCCATTTTATCTCCCCTCCTCTCTCATTCATACTCCTTCTCCTCTCCATGCTCCTCCTCTTATATTATCTTCAATGCCTTGCTCTTTCACTTTCTCCTCATTTCTCTCCCTTTCCATCAACCTCTTCTCTCTCAGCCTGCCTTTTGCTCTGTAATAGTCAAAAAAATGTATTGCACACTTTGTACGAGTCCTTCTATCTCTTTCATCGTTTGGGTAATGGTACTGTCGTTTAGCTGTCATGTCGGCATCTGAAGGGCTCTTGGGCAGCACAAGAGCGATGCTCCCGTTCACTTAAAAGAGAAAGTATCTGCCGTAACATTTCTGATCTTATTTTCTTTAAAATTTTACGTTGCCACCTGTCTCTGTTTCTTCATTCATGATTACAGGGCTTAATTGGAGTGATGCTATCAGAGCTGCGGTGTGTTTGCAGCCATCAATCAGGCAGCTGAATAGAGCTGAGTTTAGAATGCTGCTGGGGCCAGCCTCTCACCCAACTGATGGTACGTCAGGATATCTGATACAGGCCTGAGAGATAGGAAAGAGGATCACAGAATAGAAAACATTTAAAGGCTTTATTGCCACTTTAACTGAAAAGTAGAGAGGCAGCAGGAAAATTGCTCTCTTTGCTTTTCTGTGTCCGGGCTGTCTTCTGCATCCTTGGATAGCCCCTTTTCAGACATCTGCCTCATTGTGTAAATGCACTGGTAATTTCACATGCCGTCCTAACGTTTGAATAAACCCAAGTTACTTTTCTAAAAAAAATCAAAAAGCTGAAAATTTACTAGGTTGGATTTGGGATTTCTTTAACGCTTCCAAAACCGTTCAAGTCTGGACTGAATGCCATCGTGTCAAAGGAAGAGTTTGGGTTGTTTGAAGTGGAGTTGTATGAGGTGCTTCTCTATAGTCAGTGTGTCACCCACAGCAGACGAAGTCTCAGAAAAAACATGTTTTAACCAGATGAGAAAAGGCCTACCTATAAAATCACTATCAGTATAGGCACTAGTGACTATAATGAGCATGTTCTCACTGCTTGACTTGCTGGCAGACAGGCCTCTTACCTACACAGGGGCACCACTGTGCCATACATGCATGCTTTCCCTTTAACAGTGGTTCTGCAAGCATCAAAGAAATGTAACCCAGGTCCAACCCGAGCAGCAACCTCTGTGACTGTGAAGTAAAGCCAAATATTATATATAGTATATTATATATAATATTTATTTATAATTATTATATATATTATATTATATTAAGGCTTTGATTGACAGCTGGATGCTATACAGATATCTTGTTTGACAGATGCTCTAATGTCCACATTTTTGCTGATCAGGCACGAGGTGGAAGATGCAGGACTACCAACATGGTGGAGGACAGAGCTTCAAAACAGCTCTTCAGAAACCTGTGGGCGACGTCACAGATATGCTCCATGTCCATTCTTTATACTATACTTGAAAGTAAACTTTCAGGCTTGATTTTTGTAGTCGGTGCCGTGTCTTTGTGTGCTTCTCCAAACTGGAATCATGCTGATCGCCATTGCTGCAGGTAACGCACAAACTCAGGATAAGTACCTCATTCAACGCCACTTCATATAAACTGAACTATACTATTAACATAAAGTCTGCAGAGGCACAGTCAAACAAATAGTCATATTTACTGTTTGTCGTGCCCTTTTCTTTTCAAGTGCTACTAGAAACATAATAAGTCACATTTCTTACCAGGATAAATCATATTGATGGCATTTCTGAGCAGCAAAGTGTGAAGAGTGCAAACAGCACTGGGTTCAGTGGGTAAAATGGATGTCTTGTTTCGCCTGCCTAAACACACTGTAATACATTTGATGTATCCTTTCTTCTGCACATAGAAAATAAAACCTGCCAATGAACCAATCTGAAATGATCACTCAATACAAATGTGTCTTTAATGGATTATTTACCTTCAGATTTTGAGTAAAACCTTCAGAAAAGCTCAATAACTATTAAACCAACTTTCATTCATAGCAACTTCTCATAGTGTGAATATTCTGGTGGAACACTTCAACCTCCTGAAGTCTGTCAGACTACATGAAATAAGAATTGTTGATCTTACTTTACAGTATAAATGATGATGAGAAAGATTAAAGCATCTACAGGAGTAGAAGCTGGTGTAATAACTTGCCTGGAGCACTTCAGGATGAATGTGCAGGGAAGACTTTATTTCATGAGCTGACATTTCTGCATCAGTGTGCTTTCTTCTATAGGGTTGCTTAAAGTGAGTTGCCCTCATGACAGTCATTAATTAAGCCACCGATGCAAACACTCAATCACCTGCAAAATAAGTTTGAAAATCCATAACAGATTCAGCTTGTTGGAGACCTGAGAACACTCTTCATCACTGATGTCATTATTCTTCAACTTCTCTGCTTTAAATATCACATGAACACTGAAGCATGATGCCTAACAGTAGTTTCAATAAAGCCATTGCCGAACATTTATGTAACAGATACAAAACGTCATCAGCCCGCAATTTAACAGATACCATGTCTGAATGGTTCCACCACTACTTGTGGCTCTGTCACGCTATCATTCTGAGAATATTGCTCACATTTCTGTCAATCTTGTAACACTTCTATAGCACATCAGACTCTGGCAAATGGTCAGTATCTTTAGATGGTGCTTCACCGTTTTGCAGACATCTTTAGCAGCTGCTGACTGAGAGGCTATTAGCCTCATGGCTCCAGCATCATTCCTCCCGTGGCTGCTCAGTCCCCAGTCTCTCCAGGCTCTTTCTCCAAGCCGCCCGTAACCCGCAGACACTTCTATCTAAGTTCAGTCAAGTGGGCGGTGGGGGAAAGAGACAATGGAACGATAGAGGGCTAAAAGGACAGAAGGATAGACTGAGAGTTGTGCTCCATTGACGCACGGCAGCCTTTCTCAAACTATCACCCCTCCCCACCCGCAATTGAAAATCTGAAGTCAGAATGGAGAGATAGGGAAGATTGGGGACGGGCAAAAGATGGGGTGGAGACTGGAGTGCGAGGAAGGGTGAAGAGTGATATGAAGAAGACCAAACAAAACATATTTCAGGGGATTGTGACCAGATAAGGACAAGGTGTAAAAAGACACGGCTCAAGGGAAAGTTTTGCTCCTGAACTGAACAACAACAGAAAAAGTGGGTGACTGCATTTACGGTGCTTTAAGCTGTATTTGCACAAAAATGTGCTTAGAGAAAATGGATGCTGTATGCAAATTTGTATATTGCAGGACGGATTCATTCCTGTTTCATTATTTTGGTTATTTTCACAGTTCTTCCGAATGCAATCATATGTGAGCTAATTGACACTGGAGGTGATCCTTCATTCACTCAACCGTTTGCCAGATGGCAGAAAGCAAGTGAGTTTTCGTGTGACCTGTTTCGTTAACAATATTGGATCGACTACCTTGCCCCGAAGATAACCATTTTTAATATTGCCTCCTTTCAGCGTGTCTTATTCCCATTAGCAAGACATGTGTACCCCCCTGAGGGGAGATGATGATAGACAGTTACCTTTAGTACAATATGTGTCATTCATAGCTCATTAAACAGTGCATGCCCAGAGGGGAGAAATCAACTAGATGCCTGATTATAATACTGATGATAAGAAACATGAAACTGTGAATGATGTTTCAGTACGCGGTGAACTGTCTGACTGAGAACTGAAAAAGACAAAGAAAAGACAAGTTTACTGAAATACACTATTTGGTTTTAAAGGTCATCGCAGCTTCGTCTTCTGTCAGTGGATTGTTGCCACAGTGCACAAACCACAATAGTCTACCAGGACTCCAAATCCAAATGGATTTTAAAGCCATTTCCCAACCTTTGCTCAGTCAGTCAGTCAAAGTCAAAGTCCTGCTCGTCCACTCAGTGCCTTTAATGATACTCGTTCTTTCATTTTGTCTTAACGCCAGCTCTCTCTTAGTCTTTATTTCTGGGCCCATTTGACTTTCTGAAAGCTTTCTTGGACTTATGCAAACGTGCACAGTCATGTTCTGAGCTCAAGCCGTGCCACATGTCTATTCTTTCATTGTTATTTACACACAGAGTCAAAAGTAGAGCAGCATAGCTAAAATGACATACTTACTGTACCAGTTGTGTCCTTAAGAGAAAAATCTTTGATATAATACAGTATAATCATCGGTTCTGTACTTTTCTTTTGTCTCTTTTTGAAGTAATTGCAGTAATTTATGCAATTGCTATTTCCTACTTTTAGTCTGTGGAGGGTGTGGACCAAGACTGCTGGAACAGCGCTAGTGTGTGAAGTGATTTTGGCATAGTGATCTGAATTCGAATTGCAGGTCTTGAAAATATGCTTCCCCATACAGAGGCAGCACAAATGAAATGGCTATAAAATCATGAATAATTGCTTCAGATCTACACATTCTGAAATTGCTCTTTTTGAGCCATTTGGTCAAATAGAAACATTCTGAAAACCTGTTGCAGTAAATGTATTTGTGTTGCTTTCAAGTCTCAAGGGAGGGAGGAGGATGCTCTGTAAGAAGCCTGAGGTAGCTTGAACTATTTTAAAATATGAATATACTGGAATGAATGTTGGCACTGTGAAACACAGAATGCAGTTCTTTAAACACATCCGTGGTGTAGACAGACTACAAGAACCTGATCCATGAACCAGCTTCCCAAAGCCAGAGGCACCACTGAACATGCTGACTGAACCTGGGCATGTGCTTGCGAAGCGTGTGTTAGCATGCAGATGCCATGTGGATGGCACATCCGTGATATCACCAGCAGGTTTCTCAAGAGACGTTTTGAAGCTCAGAGCGCTAGCGGCGGCTCTGGCTGTCGCTGCAGTTTTTTACCTTTCAACACTGACTTCATTTCACTGTCGCTGGGCTGGCTCTATCAGGGCGCTGCACAACTAAGTGCACCTTCAGTTCAAATTTGTCCTCTCACATGTCAGATTCTACTTTGTACCTTTTTATTGCGGATCCCTCCGTCTGGCCTGAAGAGGACTTATTATGTGGCTGTTATGGTCCTTCTGCGGAACATGTTTTTCGGGATATTTGAGTTTGCACCATGCCCTTAACGGCTAACAGCATCCTCCCAGCTCAGACACAGACAAAGTTTGATGGGGCTAGCTAGCAGACGAGCCCAGCGGCTCAAATTTGGAAGGATTAGTTTGAGGTAAGATTAGATCTTTATCCAATAACCCTTCCTCTGAGCGCCAACTTGAGGGAATCTCACATTCCATCAGGTTTTAAATGATAAATGGATCAGATTGAGCTGTGTGCTTTGTGTGTGCTTTCTCTGGGTGTGTGTTTTGCAGGCACTGGCCACTTTTGGAGCCCCAATATGTTGTACTTTCATTCCCTCAGCTCTGTAATATGTTGGCATTTTCCAGCTTTGACTGCTCTCCATCCAGACTCAATCTAGTCGCCGCTCAGATCAGTCGGGGTGCCACTTCACTCTGCCCACATGCTGGTCGTGTGGGAAGAAACTGAATGTTTAAAAACTGTTAGATGGAAGGAGATGGAAAGGTTATGATTTATGTCTGCATGAGACGAATGTCTCAGCCACTGTCCTCATCCGTCTCCTCATCCCTCTGGCAGCCAGTGGCTAATGCATTAATCCGTCTGCCTGCCGACTGCAGAGGGGAAAAAAAGGAACGCAATAATCGTTCATCAAGTCCAGCTTGGGGCTCGCGAGTCAACCATGAGGGAGGATGCTTTCATATTCATCCTGCTTTATTGTCCCTCCTTTGCCCCGCCACCCGACCAGACAGTTATGAGGGGGAGCGAGTCAGCAGCGCATATAAAACCACTTGTAAGCAGGAGGATAAATGTCAGTCAATGAAAGACCCCTCGCTGTCAGGAAGGCCTTTCTAAGAGAGTAAACAAGCTCAGGGTTCAGAGGCTCTCCTGCATGCGTCGGAAACAAATCCCTCCATGCTGGCTTTTTTTACAGGCTTTTGAAGAGATATTCATGATGTGGGGAAATGTTTATATGAGCGTAATGCGCTTCTGAGTTCAGATTTCAAGTGATTTATGCTCCACATTAAACTCTCTGAACTGAACGCTAACAGCTCCTGTTTTTACTGTTAGGTGCATTATGCTTCTGTGGGAATAATTCTCTTGTTATTTCTCCACTGCACTTTCTTATTTTATGGTTCATGTCATATGCTCTGTTTTAATGGTCTTATTTTATGGGCAGAATAAGTCACTTTAACAGTCTGTCATTTGTCTAAATGACAACATTTTCTATTTCTGGATGTTTTCCAGGATATATTCGGTATGTAACGTGGAGGGCGGGGCTTGGTCTGGTTTGATGGGTGCTATATTTTACCCCTGCAGACCGGACCTCAGGTGACTCAGCAACCGTCCTGTCTGTGTTCTCTGTTTTTGCCACAACGTTGTATAATCGCTTTAACCTTGTGACGCAGCCGGACAGTCAGCTTATAATCTCTCCTCTCCTCTCTGCTTTCACCTCTCGTTTCTCCCTTATTTGGTAATACGATATGACTTTGGAAGCAGGGAGGAAAAAGCCAGGACAAGCCTTTAGGCATCATGCATGCTTACATATCTAACACATACAGTGTTAATGGAGCAGCAGGGACAAAGTCCACTGTTATTACTGTTTACATATTTAGTTTTCTGCTGTGCAGTATTCTTTTAACTAACCCAGGTGTCCTGAATTACATATTACATCAATCAGAAACATACCTGCCCAAAATGTGACATACAACTCCATTATACTTGCAACATCACATGAGAGGGAGTGATGTTGATGTTCTGAATATCAGCACAGCTTTTATTCACAGCTCAAGCGCCATTTATTAGTAAACGGTAATAACTGACTGATCACACATTATGGTTTATTTGTGTATTTAATCATTTATTTGGCTCTGTCATCACGTATAGTTCTGTAGCTGTGCCGGGGCTGCACTGTTGCCAAGTAACACATCAAACTTAGCTGAAACTTAGCCAAGTCTGAGAGCAGGTCCAAGTCCATGTTTTTTGCTTCACATTGTTAGCTTTGTTTCTGCTCTGCTCTAATATGTCTGATGTCATACGAGCACACCGGGAGGTTGAGCTGAATTATCCAGGCTTCTTTCCTGCCCTTCGCCCACTTCTGATGACCACTCACAGCTCAGGTCAAATGTTATCGGTGGAAAAATGTTCATCTTAGCGGTGCAAAGGTTGGTACAATTTAAGATAGATAACGAGTGATGCATAGTAGTTAAGATTCCCAGTGATGCTGTGCTTTATATAACAACCAATGACAGTATTAAGAATGGTTATGAAAGGTTTCTGGAGCATCATTGTGAAGCTCAGAATATGTGGCTCTGCCATCATGTTGATAATCCTGCCGTTTTCATCTCCTAATCTAACAATTGGCAAAGACGTAGATTATAGGTGGACCTGAGGTGGGCTAAATGATGCTTGCGTGCTCAAACAAACCACCTGTGATGGCAACCACCTGTCAATCAAATGCTGTTAATGCTGCATAACTTTAAGCCTTAATATAATTTGAACAGGTGAGTTGTATAAAAATTCACCCTCAGTACAGTTGTCATGAACATGACTTCACTTCACAGCCACGTAGTATACTGCTTGATCAACCCTCACGGGATGACTCTTGTAATTATTTATAACATTTATAGCAACCCTGCAGACCCTAAAGGGAGATGGTAGAATTTAATGGTTTTATAAGATTAGTCCATGTTAAGGCTGGAGCTGTCCAGGTGTTGTACTCCTGTATTACTGATGTAGCTTTCCAAATCGAAGGTGGTGCAAGAAGCCTACTGTCATAGAGAGTGACGAGATGTCATCATCGTCTACATATGGAAATACTGGCACACACTTCCAGACAGTCTTAACTTGAGCATTGTGCTGTTGCACAGTGAAAGTTTTCACAGTACTGGAGAGAAATGATGTCTTCAACATTTCAAACGTTTAGTCTCTGCGAGGACGCTAATGAGGAGTTGCTATGCATGTTAACGCCGCCTGCTTTTAAAGGACTGATTTAGAGAATTTTAATAATCCCATTGCCGTGTTGAAATACAGACACACGCTGAGGCTTTGTGCAAACCTGTGATCGTGTTGGATTCTTTAAGTCAACTTCTGGTCTGTTTACATAAGATTGTGAGTTTAAAGATGGCCTACACTCCCCTCTCTGCTCCGCCAGCTTTTGGCCTCTGCAGCCATTAATCAGAGAGTGATGTACAGATGGACCCGATCACCTCCTCCCACTGGCCTTGTATGGTTTCTACACCTACCCTGCATGTCGACGATGGCAGATGCATGCTGAAATCTGAGAAATGAAAACAGTGTATATGCTCTGCTATGTAATATAAACATTTATAGAGAGCATGAGATGGCCTCTTGCAGAATTTCACTGGAAAGTCCGGTGATTAATTATGTGTGCTGAGGTTATCAGTTATTAAATAGAAGTGTCTTATAGTCTGCTATTAATTTTTCAAACTTACATTACTTCTCTGACCTGGATGCTTGGTAACAGTTCTTGTAGTGCTCTCTCTTTTCTTGTGTTCACAGTGAGACTGGAGCTTAATTGTGCATCATGTTTCTGCTTCAGGCAGTATATGTGGTGATATGTCTTGCTATTGGGTACTTTGTATGGTACATATGTTACAGTTCCATTCAGGGCTGAACTATTTGTTGAAAATATCTGTGAACGTGATTGATGTGATATTTTTTGGGCGACGCTGAAGCTCACCTGATGCCCCTTGTATTAAAGCTACAGCAGAAAATAAAAATAAACTACAATTCTTTTCTCCAAATTAAAATCATTGTCTGTATTTCCATAGTAGTTATACATGATGAGTTTAAACCAACTGTAGTCGCATAAAAATTACCCTTTTGTTGAGTTACTTTCAGAGTCCTCTAGTTATTCCACTGGGCACAGATGCAACACGTCGTGGCTGTTCACCAGAAGTGCCACGGACCGTTACAGAAGAGTCCCAGAAGCGGGTGACATCAATCTGCACAGAGTAGCTCAAGCAGGCTGCAAGTCAGAAAGAGAATCCAGTTTATTTTTCAAAATAAAAAAAAGACAAACAAGCTTCTGATTGTAAAAACAGAGAAACAATTTAACCACGTAGCATATTTACATATTTAGAATCAAATAAACCAGGAAAAATTGCCAAATCTGAGCAAGTTAACAAAGTCTGATGGGCAAAACATCAGGTGGGGTTTAAAGTTACACAGAGAATGGACCAAAACTGCATAGCGGCTGCAGTGTACCCAGCTTTGGGAAAAAGATTTCAAATGAAGGTGGGGACACACATTCTGGCTGTTGAGATGATGGAATCTGGAGACTGGACTAAGTTTAACCAGGAATGATCCAGTCTCAGCCATTTGTTGCTCATTGTTGCAAATAAGAGTGTGAAAAATTTTACAACGTTTACTAATCCCCAAATCCCTCGTCAGACCCCCACGTCTCTCTGTTCAGGATCTCAGCAAACTGATTTGTTCCCCATCCTTCAGCACAGAAACAGTGCAAACAGCCAGTAGCTGTCCATGTTTGTTTTGGTACATGACGTTGTGACAGTTGGCATTCTTACAGGATTTGGGGGGGTGGGCGGTCTGTCGCCAGAACTTCAGTCTCTTGTCTTCAAAGATTTATGTCTTCAGTGGGAACGAGCAGGTTTGGAGTGTCTGTTCATGTTCAGTTTGTCTGTTTCATGAGATTTGTCCGACAATGGACCTTTTTCACAGCAGCCATTTTGACATGAAATGGTTGTACACAGACAGTAGTAGTAGGTAATAATTGTAATAGTAGTAGGGAAACAAGTGTTTCCAGGTTCAGGTCCATTCAGGTCAGACAGAGTCAGGGTGCTGCTGTGCTGCACGTCAGCCCACTGGAAAGTCTCCGCTGCAATAAATGGAACTGAACCTTAATTAGCGTTATTGGTGAGACCTGTGTTGACCCTGCTGTTTCATTTCACAATGGCTGCTGAGAAGAAGTTCCATTAGAGAAGTAAAGAATAGCACAGGTCTCATCCTTTTCAAGTTGCATCTCTGAAATATTAATTTTGTTACTAAAATGACGACTCCCTCATCTCACAACAAAACCTGGAGTCAAGTTCACCCTGACAGCAGCTCACTGAAACTTATCTGACTCTAATCAACATCTGGAAAAAACAGATTGTGGCAGGTAATTCTCATTTCACTCAAATCCCCCTGTCAATACCAGCACCCTTAATTACAGTTTGTGTGTGTGTGTGTGTGTGTGTGTGTGTGTGTGTGTGTGCGTGTGTTTGTATCTTCTCTGTATCTTAACTCATGAGCACCATACTGTACTGTAGCTGTAGCCGTCTGTCTTTTTATCACTCATATCACTGGTTATGTTTGCAGATGACAGAGCCATATGGGCCCCATCAATCCTAAAAGCCGTCCCTTTGCATGACGGAGAGCTGTTTCGCTCCTCCAACACTTTGACGTAGTCTGGCACCCGTAGCCTCGTGCTCACACTGCACAGGCTTCTTTAACGCTTACAGAAAGAGGAAGTTTAACATGACTTCTTAGCAGCTTGGTTTCACTTTTTCATGTTCTGAAAACCTTCTTTTGGTCTATAATAGCTTCAGATATTAAGCTAGAAGACTTTCCCGCCGTTGTTATTCATTTACAGACATGCATGGTATTGGAATCATCATTCACTGCCATTTCTTTCTTCTTTCTCAAAGCTTTGCTGAAATAGCTGAAAGCTATTTAACACAGCTTTTCAAATTAGTTAAGGGAATTTGAATTCCCACTAACTGCTGTGATTCTGTGTACAGCATGGGAAATATGGTAAATCCCTTTATGCTGCATGAACCTCCCATGTGGTGAAATCCGGTTAAAGGTCTGAACTTTGGGTCGCACAAAGACTGAAGAAATGTGACATTCAAAGACCCGCCAGGCGGCCCCTCTCTCTGCTACTTTAAATTTTTGATTTGTAAATGCCAGTTTCAAACAGAGTGGAGGTTTCAGCCTTTGTACGCCACACGGAGCTGTGTTTGTCACAGTGTCAGGTTGTATCAGGATTGTGGTGCCTGATGTTGCCCGGCCAGCTTTGTCCTTCTCCACAGGAGACACCACCGCAGCGCAGGAAGATTTCCCTGCACTGAACACTGCCCTTCAGCTGCAGCTAATCATTCTTTCTCAGTAAAGCCTTGTGTGTTAACAATATTTTTTCGCTCGCGGATTAACTGTTTTCATCTAGCACATCTAGCGCATCACATCACGCTCCCAGGGGGCAGTGGGGCATCTTCAAGTGGGGAAAACTTTGACAAACCAGAACAAGCAAATGTCTTAGTATTCATTTTCTGCTCATCAGCTAATCATTTTAGCAGTGTTTGCTCCGACTATAAAAAGCTTCCATGGACATTAGAGTATTGTTTGTAAATGTCACTGCTATTATCTCATGAACTCTGACATGATTTAGCTTTTGCTGACCTCTTTCCTTCTCTCTTTCTTCCTCTCAGCACTCAGTCCGTGGATCTCCACTTTTTCCCACCCTGGCGTGAGAGACTACTCGCAGCTCACCCTTGACCTGACTAGAAATGAGCTTATTGTGGGTGCCAGGTAAGAAACTGTAAATCCACTCAGCTCTTCACCCCATGGAGCACATTAGTGAGAATGTGATACCCTTTCTGACTCACTTACACAGTGCAGTTTTTGGATAATTACGCTCCTTAAGTGCTCTGCCGAGGCCGCTCATTGGACCAAGTCAAGCTTTGGATTTGGCAAACGGGATAAATTTGGAACAAACGCTTCATGCCATAGTGTGCGTGCGTGTGAGCTGACATGAGTTTAACTTTGGCCTGGTTCGACCCTGTTTGAAACACATGTACAGACAAATGCCGTACCAGTCAGACATGAAACCAAAAACAATGACTTAAGACTGATGGGCAGTTACAGTGTGGCTTTTAATCGGCTTTGCTTTAAGATGACAGCAGCTAAAATGGCCCGTCTCTTCCCTCATACTTAATAAAGAAATCTTTCTTCTGGATAAAGGGTGGTCACAACGCAAACACACTTACCTATCTCATTTTCCTCTCTCCTCAATCCAGAAACTACCTGTTCAGACTGGACCTCAGTAACATGTCGCAGATCCAGGTAGGCATGCTTCTTTTTTTTCTTGGAGGATGAATGTTTTCTGCTGGTTTGAAAGTTCAAATTTTTTTGGAATGTGTCACCTTATTCCTGTGGATTTACGGATCCATGTTTGATTTTAAGAAAGTGAGAACAAAAACGTGTTTAAAATTGTTTTGGTTTGACTATTTGGTAATAATCCTGATGATAATGCAGGAGTTCCTCTTTAAAATACAGTAGAGAATGTCCAAGGTGTCTGACTTGAACTCTAAACATCCTGACCAATACCAGCTAGGACTGACTCTAGCTCCCCACGACCAGGATAAGGATAATGGGTTGCTTAAAATGGATAGATGGATGTTTAGGTCTAGAATAGGAGCTTGGTCTGAATGTAGTCAGAAAAAAGCTCCCTGGAAGATTGATCAGCTGGAGTATGTGTGTGTTTCATGTAAAGTAAAACACAGAGCCACAGATTACAAGTTTCTAACAGCTTGATGACTTCTGGTGGGCGTAAATATCATCTAATCAGATGCTTCAGGGCCAGTTTATTATAGAAATCTAACAGAAAGAGTAATAAGAGTGTGACCCAGAACCCTCCAAACACAGTTGTGCATTACTGCTTTGATGAACTATTAAAGCAAACACGTTTTTTGGCACTACAGACACTGTTCTTTTGTTAATGAGACTCACTTCACGGGCAACAAAACAGCGGGTGAACACTCATTCCCTCTGTTGACTTTTACTTTCATCTAATTCCCAGAATCTGTTACAAGCTTCTTCACAACAGTCCTGTCAGTTGGACCTGATATCTTAATTTCATTTTATCCTAATTTTATTGCAGACACAGCGCAAGAAATTAAGTTTGCCCACTTTAGATTTCTTATGTCTTTATAAACATGTTGTATTTTGATACTGGACATTTTGTTCCTGGCTGGTCATTTCACTGCACATCCTGTGATGGCCCTTGGGGGAAAGATGTCATCCAGCATGAGTACAATATTACTAACATGTTATCAGCATGTTATGAAACTCTTTATTGATTTATTCAGATGAAATGAAATGAGCTTTGGTGGCAGAAGACTGCAGAAATTGAAATTCTTGAGCACCTTGGTGACAGATTTTTATTGGCGTTTGTGACATGGTTGGCAGTAGCGTGACATATGTCCTTTGATTTTCTGTCAGTAAAACAAAGACTCCCCGTAGGCCACGCATTATGTCCGGTGAGCCATGCCGACTATCTAACTACACTTATTCTTCTATTTATCCCAAAATAGAAAAACACATTCCCATATAAGGGATATGGCCAAACCCCTGTTGTGTTCTAAAAGTTAATGATGAGGGACATTTATTTACATGACAGTCTAAATTACCTTCTGCAGAAGCGCGCATGCCGAGGTAACAATCAACATAAATACTTTTTATATTATCCTCCATGTTGCAGAGGATATAATGAAATTGCAGGGGTGCGCTGAGTGTTTCCACACAGACACTTGTGGGTGTAATGTGTGTTTTGTGGATGGCCTGCAGTGATGTGAGTGTTGTGCGGTAAAGCAGCTTTGGTACAGCCCGGAGTGTTAGCTGTCGGGTACAGAGTTGCTGTATGGTTGCGTCAGGCATCACAAATGACAAGCCCCCCCCCCCCCCATTTCCCCATGAGTGTGTGTATCTAAACTGGTATATGACTGTCATCGGGTAAAGAAACGCAGTATGTCGTGCTCTGCATGGCTGCAGGATATTTTGGTTTCAGGTTTTCCCACTGCTGCAAGGCAAATTTAATTAAAGTTAATGTCATTTATTTTAACTCTGTCAAGTGTGTGAGTGAAGGGGACAGTGTAAAGCATAATAACACACCATGTCCTCAATAAAAACGCAGCAGAACATCTTTGGTCACTGAGTAAACCTGCTGTAGCACTCAGAGTTTAAACAGTGGTGCTTTCACTA
Source organism: Nibea coibor (assembly GCA_023373845.1). Taxonomy (NCBI): domain Eukaryota; kingdom Metazoa; phylum Chordata; class Actinopteri; family Sciaenidae; genus Nibea; species Nibea coibor. The sequence continues at coordinate 4,222,697 of CM041724.1, forward strand.
CACGTCTTGTGTATTTTTCCCTTCACAGTAAGAAGGTTTCTGGTTCTAACCCTTCAATCGGCTGGGGCCTTCCTGTGTGGAGTTTATGCATGGTCTCATGAGTGCTTCCCCCACAGACCAAAGATATGCAGTTAATAAGTTAATTGGTGACTCTAAAATGCCTGGTGAATGTGAGTGTGAATTCCCTGTGATGAACTGGCAACTTGTCCAGGGTGCACCCTGCCTCTCGCTCAGTGTCACCCCTAACCTGAGAATGATAAGCATTTACGGACGATAGATGGATAGTTTTTTATTTTTTAACACTTTGTCAGAGCAGACGTTTGAGATTTGGGAACTGGCTGCAGCAAAACATGCAAGCTGCGTTATTGGATAGTAAAAACAGCCTGGACGAGTCCAACAGCCTGGACAATCTGATTTTATAAATTCTTGCATGGAAAACAATGCCATACTTCTCTAATGCCTGGCTGTTCAGAAATGCACCAACAAAGAAGTGTCTGTTTGCAGTAGTTCCTACCTGTACCAACACTACCAAGTGAATAACTTTATGAACTGACAAAAGAAATTAGAAAGACTAAATATTCACTGCAGTATTGTGTGGTGATAATGTAGTAATGTAGAACAACACATTCAACTCGCTTCACTCAGTCCAGATCAGTCCTTTTTCTGAATCTTTCTAAAGTCACCAAAAGTAGTTATATCAGTTACATTATTATTTCAAGGACAACGACCTGCATTATTTTACACATTCCCCTACAGGATGAAAGCACATCACCAGGCTCGTCCTCGCCTGACAAAGTCCCCATTCACAGCAGCCACGACTGAATGACATGATGTGTACAGCTGCCACCCGTGTGTCACTGCCGATATCAATGCGCCTTTTGTCTGCGTGTCCTAGTTGTCTAGATTCGGTGGAAAGAAGTTGACTTACGAGGGTTTTCATTTGTTTTCACCCCGGTCATGTTGTTTTCTGCAGCCCGATAGAGCCTTATCTCTTTGTCCTGAACACCCTTATGACACGTAGGAAGCGCACACGCATACATATAGAGTGTGTGTGCACACAAAAACCCACACACATGCACTCAAATGTGCTACATACTATCTAAATTCTCTAAATGTATCTTTCTCCCTCAAACACACGCCCACACACACACACATCTTCAGCTTATTGTACGCTATAGGGATAAATGAGGTAGATCCGTATTCACTCTGGGCAATGTGGAGGTGTCATTGGTAATGCCAAGGCTGAAATCAATGAGGACATTATACAAAACTGCCCAGTGAAGCAGAGAGGAGGGTCTATACCCCCATGCTCATTTGCCAGTAAACGAAAGCTGTCCCAAAAGACGGAGGAGGGCGGCGTCTTAAAATACTCCCTTTCTTTTGTTGTATAACCGAGTGGAAAACAAACCCGAATCTCCCACTTGCCAGTCCGAGCCTCTGGTTTAACATCACAGGCTCATTTCTCCAAGGCATTTAGTTCAGATTCCTGAACCGACGATGTGTTGCTTATATTCAAAGCACCTGTCAGAGGATAAGGCTTTTCTCACACTGGGTTTGTTTGTTTCGGTCCAAACTTGAGCTCAGTTTGTCTGCACTCTCCCGTGACTTCCTCATCTAAAGGTAGCTCTCGATTATCACCAGGAAATGATGCCAGTGGCCATTTCAATGCTGGAAAAATGTCAAATGTACAGTGTAAGGACGGGTTCTGGACATAAATTATGTTATGCATTATGTTCTATTTATCTATCCAATGTTACAAAAAAACTGCAAGAATCATGGAAGTATGTCAGCTTCATCCAACATGCTGTGCTGCGGTAAACATTTCGGAATAAGAAATACAAGCCAGAGAAAGAGTTTGCAGAGAGCAGACAGTGATTTTGTTGAGCGGTAGATGGGCGTATTGAGGGAGCAGCAATTATGAATCGATTGACGAATTCATTTTCTTCTGTTCAGTGCAAAGATCCATGTTTACTGACTGTTGTTTGTTCTTTATGGTAATTTATTCCTTTTTCAAATATGAACTGAACCTTGGCAGAAGATGAATACAACAAAAACAAAGCTGTGCTGTAGGTTAACAACAAGAAAATGAATTATCAAAGATGAAGTAAAAGAAAATAATTAAAGAATAATTTGATAGAACAGTGGCACATCATTAATCATCTATGAAGTACAGTGGACACAGTCCAGGGGATCAACAGACAAGAAAAGTCTGGATCGTATGGTGGCCAAGCGAGGTGCTGCTCATTGGCAAAACACAACAAATAGGAGGTAACATACTTTATGTCAGTTTAAGGACATTCAAGTAGATGGCTGTCGAACCTGAGACTACTAGTATTCGTGAACCTAACATGTCGCTGAAATACAGAAGCCATAACAACACTGCTTTCACAACTTAAACCACCTAAAAGCATACTTTGTACTTCACTAGAGCCAAAGAATCAACCTTATTTAAAGGTAGCTTCAACTGCCAGTGTGAAAGTTAACTGCCGCAGCTCCACTCAGGACCTAAGTGAACCTGTAGAAATGGACCCAGTCCTCTGGGACCCAAAGCATGACTGGCTTTACCCTAAAATAAAGGTCGTCCATTGAGAGGGGGTGAAAGTCATACTGATGCTATTTACAAATGACTTGCTGATTGATTGAAAAGCAAACCAAAGAGGGTGGCCCGCTCACAGTTGAATCACAATGCTGTATTCTGTGCTGTCCCATTCATCTATTTGGACTGGTCAGCCTGAGCTTTCCAAGTGGGCCATTATCATGGCGTGTAACCACACACCGCTGTCACCATCACCTCCCTCCACCCTTTTAGTGTCCGCTTTCCCCTTCAGTGTGAAGCTATTAGAGATCGTATGTGTCGGTGTGTGTGGTTCGCTTGTGTGCCGTCCAACGGGCTATCCGTGACAGCACTAAATTAAAGAGCTGGTCCAGACCAATCCGCCTCACACCTGAAGCCAAAACAACCAGTTTGTCTGGATGCGAGGAGAAGAGCTTAAGGACCGGTCGTATTTGTCTTGCTGTCTACATGTATGTGTGTGTGTGTGTGGAGGCAGGCAAGTGTGCACATGCCAGCTTTGCAGTCTTTCGGTGGCAGAAAGGTTTTTGAAGGCAGGCCATGGCAGAGGGGGGAGGGCCACCGAGGTGCTGATTCCAGGGCTTTTAAAGGCTCAGGCCGGTCCGCTCTCTTCAAGCACCTGGGAGAACACCTGCCACGGCCATTAGTGAGCAGGCAAGCGTAGAGGAATGAATGCGTAGGCAATCAGTACAAAAAGAGAGTGAGAGGGAGGGAGAGGAGCCAGACAAGAAGAGCCGCGGATAAAAGAGGTTGGCAGGAGCCGGAAAATGAAAGGCAGAGAAGATAACAGGAACAGGAACAAGAAAGTGAAGCAAGCAAGCAAGCAGCAAGAGAACAACACTGAAAATCACACATACGGAGCTGAGATGAAGACAAATGAGAATGAAAAGAGGAGCGAATATGAGAGAGTGTGAGGGAGGTGACTAACTTTCAGCCTGCTCCAGTTTTCTCTCTGGACGTTTTCTCAAGTGAGCCCCCGTGTCTCTGCGGAGTCATACAAAATAGTTTCCCTCACGTGGAGTCACAGCACAGCGAACGATTTCAAAGCCTTCAGAGACGATTTCTTACACAGAACTACCTCCCCGCAGGCTCTGGCAAAGTAGCTGCAGGTTTGCAGTGAATAAGTAATAGGAACATTTCACTACTGCCAGATAAAAACATTGAGGTACAATCATCGTATGACAAAGAAGAGATGGTAAAAACATACAAGTTAAGACATATTTCCAACTAAATCCTGAAGGACGTGTTCGATTCATTGAGCATAACTCATCATTCAGGTCTCATATTAATATTGGACCATGGCTGTGTTGTTTAGTGATGGTGTTTGTTTTGACAGAATTGGATTGCATGTCTTTCAGTTGAACAAGTTGGATTTTATTTTTGTAACTCTGTCAGTTATGGAGCACGATGTTACCTCAGGCAGAGCAACAAAGTCACGCTTGCATCGGTTGATTAGCAGCGGCTACATTCATGTTTCACCAAAAATGCTTCATTAATCTCGTGCTTGACTACCTCTTACATCCAGACATATTCCTGTGGGTGTACACAGTGGCCTCTATTACCCAACATGTCTCACTGTCTACACTTTTGATGCCGTTATTCTAAAGCCTTGTATGCTAGATTTTTAGTATTGTTGACTTAAATAAGATCTAATGTTCAACTATGTGATGTTCGTTGTTTGAGCCCCAAGCCTGTGCCCTAATTAAAAGTTAATTGTTGATATTTAAAAGTCTGTCATAATTCAATTCAGTTTTGTTTATATAGTGCCAAATCATAACAGAAGTTATTTCATGATACTTTCCATAGAGAGCAGATCTAAACTGTACTATCTATATTATGTACAGACCCAATGATTCCCACCATGAGCAAGCACTTGGCAACAGGAAAGACTTTTAATTGGCAGAAACCTTGAGCAGAAACAAGCTCATTGATGGGTGGCCATTAAGTCCATTAATAAGTCCTGCCTTTGCATGGCTTGCTGGTTAGCACTGTCACACTCTACATAGGTACATAAATTGTCCATAGGCGTGAATGATTGTCTGTCTCTATGTGCCCTGTGATGATCTGCCGACTAGTCCAGTGTGAACCTCTCACCCAAAGTCAGCTATCCTGTCCTAATCCTATGAGGATAAGCAGTTACAGAAGACAGATGGATGAAATGGATGGATGGATTTTAGGTGTGCTAATTGTGGCTTGTGGCTAATCTAGCTAACTGCCAGAACAATCGTGAATGTCGCCCCATCAAACTTTGCTTTTGGTTAAAACTATGAAAAAGGAGCCAAGTTGTAATAAACCAGAAATATTTTCTATTATATTATGCTGCAATATTGAAGTCAGTAAACTCACAAACAAAAATAACACGCTGAACATTTGACTGGAACTGTGTGAATAAATAGTTGTCACAGCCTAGAGATTGTAATATGAGTGCAAACACACACTACCCCACACTTTATCCACAACTGAACCTCACACACAAACACACACACATACACACCATCACCTGTCCAGCTAGCTCGCAGTGGGACTGCTCAGCCATCCTACTCAGGAAGAGCCGAGACTCAGATGCTGCTGAATATTCTCCGAGTTTTGTGTCTCTATCTTCCACCTTCCTTCTCTTTTCATTTTTAAACTCTCCTCTGTGTGTGTATGCGTGTGTGTGAGTGTGTGTGTGTCTGTCTCTCTGTCTTTTTTGTGGGATGTGGTGCTGGCATTTGTGCTGGTGGTGGGTCTGACTGCAGTCCACCCACATACTCTGTCCTCACAGCACCCACTGAGCTCTTTCTCTCTGTTGTTCTGGTTGGCCTGATCTCCGCCGCAATCAGTACAGCAGCAGGAAGGTGGTGGGAGGTGTGTGTGTGCGTGTGTGTGTGTGTGCGTGTGTGTGTGGCGGGGTATGAAACAGAGGAGTGGGAGAGCGGTAAAACAGCGGATGTATAGAAAGGGAGTGCTCTGTCTCTGTCACCTGTTTCTCTGATTGTTCATTTCTCTGTGTACTGGGATGCAGATCTGCCAGATGTGCTGTGAGCAATTGCACTGCTGTCAAGAAAAAAAACAGCAACTTTTGATGGGCAAACTTTCATGTCTTTCTTTCTCCTCTTTCCTTTCCCCTCCTTTTCTTTTGTACTTTCAAAGCAATAGAAAATAACACAAGCAGAGCGTAAATGACTCTTTCTTTCTTGCGTATGTTTCAAGGTGCTAACAGGAGATAGAATATTGATTTGTCTCCCACTAACATATTTGTTCAAGACCACAGAGACTACAGTACTTTATGTCTGTGTCTTTAGCTGAATGTTTATTTTTCAAGTTTTTGTGAGTCGCGGTCAGAGCTGCTCTTGTCAGTATGTGTCAGATGGTTTCTTTAGTCCGACGTGCCAAGTAAAGTCGTCACACACTGCTGCTCAAAGCTCATAGCTCGCATGCATTCACATAGTTACTGCAACCGTGATGTGGCCGTTCTTAAACTCTCTCTCCCTCTTTCTGTCTTTTTTTTTTCACATGCACTCGCATTTGTGCAGTTGTTCGACGAGGTCAATGCATGAAAGGCTCCAGCCTTATAACTTTTGTGAAGATGTGATGAAGAACTCCTGGTATCAGCCACTCAGTGGGTACGGGGTCACAGATGAACTGACCTTACTTTACTGAGCTTAAGTAGCGCCATTGACAGAGATGGATGGAGATAAGGAGAGGGGAAATAAAAAATGGGAAGGAGGTGTTCTTTAAGCACAGAAGAATCATGTCAGAGTCATGCCTTGCATTTCCTGACATTTTTGTCGAAATAGAATTCTCGCTTTTTGTACTCTGCTCGGGTAACTAAAAGAACAGCATGTCCTCTAAATTGAAAAGCAGAAGAGGTGTTGCAATGATTATTCTAACAAAGGTTTAAAGGAATAAGTGCGGAATAAATACAAACAATATAGGCACATTACTTATGTTTTTTGCATGAAACGCTAACCCCCCGCAGGCTCGAAAGGTGGCTGTGAAGAGCTTGCAGCTTGCTCAGCGAGGACAACAGCTGTAGTTAGCCCGGATACACAGCAGTTGGTTGGATGGATTCCAGCGGTGACAAAGCTTCATGCCAAAACAACAACAAAAAAAAGGCATTTAAATGAAGATATAGAAACTTCTCAAACTGCGCCTGCAGCATAAACTTTTCCTCAGTTGTCTATTCATATGCTCAGTGTGTTCCCAACACCCATATTTTCATGAGAATTTCACTAAATATGCAGCTTGTGTTTGTTGCGAGGGTGGTTAGCTGTGTTTGATCGTAAAAAAAAGTTTTCTGTTGAGTATTCCTTTAAACAAATCCTTCCGTGATTAAAATTTGTTGAAAGCTGTTTTTTTTTTTTTTGCAAGATATTCACTCAGCTAACGAGCACAAAAACTAGCTACCTAATAGTTCCCTTGGTTCTTCATCTTATACTGATGCAGATGTAGCTCATAATGAAGGATGTTTAACCTTGTGCACACAAGAAAGCTAACAAACTTTTGGATTGCATTTATGATGCAAACTGTTGAGTAAATCAAATCGTATTGCGTTCAACAGTATGCTGCAAGACAGACACTCAAAGGCAGGACATCAGCACAGCAGCATGGAATACATAAAAGACAATATTAATGCATGTATAAAACGTGTGTGTAAGGACAGAGATATAGACAAGCCCTTGAAACTAAGCAAAGTGTGGACAGTCCAATCCTGTGGCTAGTTCGATGAACACTTGTACCAAAAAGCTCTTTAATGACAGCGATAGGAAGAGACACACTTGGTTTGTTCCTCCCTGTAGTATATGGCTGGAGGAGAGAGGTCTTTGTCAGTCCATCAGATAATCCCTGCATAGATAAGGCAGCGACAACATGGAGGTGGAATGTAAACACCATATTACTGTCTGGATCTTCTCATATCTGTCTCCATCCGTCCACCTAACTTAACCCACCGTTCCCACTCTTACTTATTTTCTCTGTCACTTAGTCTAACGTCGTGCATTCTCTAAATTCCATCGGGTGAAAAAATAACAAGGCCTCTGCCACCTCATTATGCATCATATTTGCTCCTGATGTGGAGCTGCGATTGCATTTCTATCAGGTTTATTCTTCCAATGAGTCTTTTTCTCTGTGCCTATTCATTATGTCGCTCCTGTGTGTGGAACAATCAGGCTGTGGAACATCAATATGCAGACCTCCAAACAGCATTGTGTGCACTTAAAATCGGTGCCACAGACATAGAATAACACAGAATAATAAGCGTACATTCCAAGGCAAAGCTGCTCGTTCATCTGAAACGGCGTCTCACGTCACTGTAGAACCAAGACGTGGTGGGAGAGGACTGGAAAAAATGTGCGTACCGGTGAAAGAAGTCCAGCTTGACTTCTGATTTCTGTCTCTTTCAGCTCCAAAGTACACACATCCTCACTGTGATCGTGCTGCTGTTCAATTGCAGTGTTCCATGTGGAGGAGCACAGTGAAGCGTTTCCCTCTGATTGGGTTGCCCTTTTCGTAAAAGCATGGGGGTTAATGGGGTTGTGGAAAGGCATGATGGGTATTTTTTTTTTTTTTTTTTGCGATTTCACTCTTTCCAGCAGTATAATTCTTGGTCACACACAGCCATTATTCATGGTATGAATGGTCTTGTTTTGTTTTTTTACTTGCTCTTGAGTTCACCTCTATTTTGTCGCGTCCCTATTTTCCATGTGGGAGACTTTTCCTTTTGTTTGTTTGTTGTTACTTTTCTTCCTGAGAACATGTCAGAAGTTCCGAGACAGGAGTGGTCCCCGGTGTGTTCGGGGCCTGGGATTTGTCCTTGGCGTGGTGTTTGTGTTTGGGTTTGTTTGAGTTGAGCTGTGGTCTCAGACTCCCACAGCCGCCTGATGATGAGCAGCCCCCAGGTGGCTGTCCTGCTGTGCGACATGATGGTCTGTCTCTTCAGAACTAAAGACCTCTTTAGCAGATGCAAGGCCAGTATTCAGGCTGACAACAGCACTTGAACAAAAACTGCACTGTGGCATTTTAATGTTCAGAAACGCAGAGGTTAAAGTAATAAGACAAACATTCCCTGCCTTTGTTGCTCTTACTGAGTATTCTCTGCCATGCTTAACCTTTATGATATATTTTATGATCAGTAATTTCATTTACTCCTTCTCTGGCTGTTCTGGCTAATGTATGTACTTCATTAGTCTAGTTAATGCACTGACGCTTTCACCTTGTTGGCATCATAAAACCACTGTGGCACATTTCCTTCACTTATCCTATTTAGAGTTGCAAATCAGGAGTAGAAGTGTCTTTCTCCATTCTGTTTTTACATTTAAAATTTTTCTTCCACCAATAGAAACACAGAACACTTTGGGATAGTGAAACGATCATGTAGGTTTACTTCAGGTCCATTAGTTTCAATGATTATAACTTTTCAGAGGAATTATGGTTTATCTGTTGTTTCTATAAGTTTTTGTTGTTTGTTTGTTTGTTTGTTTGTTTGTTTGTTTGTTTGTTTGTTTGCATGCCAGACTGCTGGAATTACAACATTGCCAAGAGGCAATTTCTGTGACTGTGGATAGAAGCCTATGCAGAAAAAACAGCAGTTCCTCAAATGGCCACTTGAGGCTGGCTACAGTCTCCATAAGTCCCCGTGTTCAAATGTTCAACTTCACAGCAGAAATAAACATGTTTACAGCCTGGTACAAAAAACTGTTTTGGTCTCTATAGCTAATTTCTCCAATCGTGACAACTGTACTGAGGGTGAATTTATGATTTTTTTTGATGATCCATGTCTTTGCCAATTTTTAGATTAACCAGGAGGCGGCAGAGATAGGACTGCCAACAGAGTGGCTTTAAAACAGCTCTTTAGAAACCTGCAGGTGATGCTACAGATGTTTATGATGTGAATACATGATTGGTTTAATTGCAAACGTTGATTGTGTAAGTACTTTTTATACAACGTGTGGACCACGAAACCTACCTGTACGAGGCGGTCTGACATTGGTGGTGATGCTGATTAAAGCTCTGCTGGGACGGCTGCAGCGATGGTTGTGGAGACACTCGCAGAGTAATGATGCAGCCGTAGCATGAACAGAGAAGAAACTGAGATTCAAATATTAAAGGTGGATCGGTGTGGCAGAGTCAGGCATGTCACATAAGAATGTCGTGCTGCAACTGTAGTTGACTGCCTCTGCTTCTCGGGACAGATAAAATGCCTCAGGTGCTCAGTGTGTTACCATACAATCTTCTTCCTGGGAGCATTGTGGACTCCAGGTGTTCAGTACATGAGCAAACAGATGTTTATTACCAAATTATCAAGCTGAACAGAGTATACCACATCCTCAGAAACCACAAGCAGCTTTTTAAATTTCAAGCTCTCACTAATGACTGAAATCTCTGCCATTCAGCTGTCAGCTCAGGCTTGATTTACAGTCATTCTGTAGCAGGTGGTTGCTGAGCTACAGCATCCATTTGACCATTTTTAGATTAGCCGGGAGGCTTAAGAGGCAGGACTGCCAAGATGGCAGCAACCAGAGCCACCACACTCACACTGCTTCACAATGGATCTGTGGGTGACTGTGGGATACCACGTCCATTATTTACGCTGTCAGTGTACACTACCCATGACTCTTGGCTGTTGTTATTATAGACAAGAGTCCAGTCAGAGACAAAATTAATTCATTAATTCATTAATTAGCAAACCAAATACAAAAACAAATACCCTATTTTTCTGAATTCACCCAAAATTGCCCACAAAAGTAAAAGTGGGTTGATTTAAGTTGCCGTTACCAAATGAGTTTTCATGAAAAGACAAACCAAACCAAACAGTTTCAGCTTCGATGGAAGCTAAAGACAATAAGGCTAGGCAGTAATGTATAATGTACAAGTTTTTGTGGGCAAAGTAGAACCTCTAAATCTGTCACAAGGACAGTTACTTTTGCAGCTGGTTTGACTGTTTGCTCTTGTTTGGTCCCAGCGTGCATCGTTCCCCCGGTGTGGATCAAGGTCAGGAGAGCAGAGCTGACCTCAAGGGTGACACGGTCAAGTGTCACTGTTTGCTCTTTCGAAAAGGAAATGCCTTTTGCAAAGTCCCTCATCAGCAGAGACTGTTGGGAGCGTCCCAGCAGGCCAGAAGGAAAATAAATGCATCTGTTATTGTAGGTGCTTTTGTGCGACATTTGAAATTCCTTGGAGACAGCAGGAATTTGCATTTGGTTATGCTGAGGACACACTGACCTTTTCTCATGCAGGTGGTATTACTGTAAAGTGCGGTTTCTTCCATATATATCTCTCTGATTTCTCATCAGCACTATGCGTGTCACATACTGTACAGCTCCAGTTCTCACAGTGCTTGAAGGACAGAGTGAATTCATGGAGAAAGCAGGAGGTTCAACATGAATGAAAAGGCCACAGGATGAACATTAAGCTGACCCTCTCAGATATTCATACCCTTGATTTGCCCACAGTATCAAGCTCCGCTCTCTTGCCCTGAGTTTGATGACTCCTGGCTGATTTCATTCATACTCTTCATTAATTTCTGTGCAGCAATTTGGCCGGAGATTTAATTATTGATGTGGCCTTTGTCAGAATGGAGGGATAATCTGTGAGCTACAGAGCTGAGAGCAAGAGACGGTTACTTGTCACCCTGATGCAGCTTGGCAAGTCAGCGTGGAAAGAATAACGATCTCTAATGGCATATAGAATGTTTCTGTGGTGGTACCTGCACGTATACATGAGGCTCGTCACTGGTTTTGGCTTTTACAAATTGCTTTTCACTTGGATTTGTGTTCTCGCATGACGGAAAATTGTTGTGTTTGCTGTTGTTGCTGAAAAATGATTCAGTTTGCTTCTGTGCTCATAAATCAATACATACACAATATACTTGCAGACATATATATATACACACGCACAATATATCAAGGCACAGATTAGGGTAGGGTATGTTCTAGAACTCAACTGATATATCAGCCAGTATTAGCTTATCACCCATATTGGCATTCATATCATTCACAACAAAGCAAAAACAAGAACACAGGTAACACAGAGGAATGCATAGCACCTGTCATAAACATGACATGACACCTGTCATAAGAAAGACATAGCACCTGTCATAAACATGACATGACACCTGTCATAAACATGACATGACACTTGACATCAATCTTCATTAATGTTTATTCCTGATGTCATTGAGTCTTATTCACTTATTACCTGTTAAACCTGTATATATATTGATGAATGACACGTAATGACAGTCATAAATATTCCAAATGATTCCTTCACATTAGCACATCCCTTCAGTAAAGTGGTCCCCTTCATTCTTTCTTCTTTCTTCATTCTTTAACGACCTAATTTCAGGAATCCTTATTAAAATATTCATATTAAGTAAAACAGAGAATAGAGGCTGATACAGGATTGTTAGTTGTTAATACAATATAGGTATCAGCCTCATAAATTCTGTATTTGTTTGTCTATATCACATACATGCACAGACAAAATACAAACTGGAAATGGAACAGAATGAAACACAAGCGATAACAGAGACATGACACAGAATGAAAACACTAAGATATCTCTGACCCTGAATGCAGACAAAGACCAACAGATAGATTGCCTCAGGTAGCTTCTGTTAAAAGATTCAGAAGCTACTACATGAGCGGAACTGACAAGCAAGTAGTCCTTAAGTCACAAATTTTAGTTTTGCTTTGCTTTGCCTTGCCTCAGTGTTGTCAGCCTGTGGTCTTCGGGTTGTAGATGAAGAAGAAGGTGGAGAAAAGCAAAATGCACTAAATTGCTTGATATTACGAGCATTCAGTAGACCGAACAGTCAATCAGCTGTCTCACACATACTGCCTCTGCCGTCCATGCTGACTCATTCTTTGGAATTGGAGTGAATTGGCCAAATGGCTACCGATGAGACAGCCAAGGATGTCAAACCCATCTCAAAATCTACAGACAGTGTTCGTCTGCTTGGACAGACCACAGAGTTTATATGTCATATGTAAAGGCTGAGGTTGAGAGGTTTTCCCGTTAGGCGGCAAATGTACAAGGGTTACACCACAGAGTGTTTGTGCTGGTATTCAGTCAATGGAATCAGATATTTTTCAAAATAATCAATGATAAATATCCTTTCTAATGAAACCTGAAAATGATTAGCTCTGTGTACACACTATAGGCTTCAGTACCACGTTAGTGTACACATTTACTTGCATCTTTATCTGTATGTGCGTGGGCGCATGCAGTACAGTAAGTGTTAGAGCAAGAGAAGGAATAATCCACTGTGCTGGTTGGTTGGTCATGGAGGGACTGTCTGCTTTCACCTGTCAGCCTCCCTAATGTGGAATTACAGTGAGTGGGAGGCAGCAGCAGCAGGGTGAGTGGGCAACCACATACAGGCTGTTAGCACATACTGAACCATACAATGTATTCTACTCAACACTTTACATCAGAAGAGGAGAAAAACAGCTTCCTGTTCCCAACTGTGATCCGTTTTGTTGTAAAACACCCACCACTGTGCTGTGAAACAGAGATTTTACATATTATTTCACCCATGGAAGCATATTTCTATATTCCTTCCATATACCCCATATTAAAGTCTTCTTATATCGTAGCCATAAAACATTTCATTCTCTCATTTATGTCTTGTTAAGCATTAAAACGGTTCTGCATTACTCTGCCACCTTTATATGGAGTAAAGTAGCATTATATCCTGTCATCAATTTTTAACAGGCTTTATCATAGTTACCATGAAGGACACTCCCATTTTGCTTATTTAAAGTAAGTCAAAAGTATTTCAAAAAATCTGAAGATTTCATGCTTGGATCTTTTTGACATGAAATGGCAGGGCCTACACAGGTGTGCGCGTGTTAACCCTGCCATTTCATGTGAAAAAGATCCAAGTAAAAATGTATCAAAAAAACAAAACATCGACATAACCAGGGTCAGCTGTTCTGTCTTCTCGTCCGTCGACCCCAACAGTATCCAGACTTTGTTGTTGCCACCTGTCCACCACTGCCTGCCACCCAGATCCTGCTCCGCTCTGCACACCTGTCCCTCATGCTCTTGTTATATTTAGTGGCCATTCTCTCATACCTGTTTGTCACGTTGTCTAACTTTCTTGTTTGCCTTGCTGTTTCAGCCATGTACTGTTAGTGTCCTATTCTTGTTCCAGAAAAGCTGCCTGTAGTTTGTATCTGTATTTAGACTCACTGTTCATTGACATTGAGTCTCATTCAATCTGCCGCCAGCATGTAAGTAAGGTATGTTGCTCATACCTGAACTCTGACAGAGTTACTGGATTAGACACTGGTGCCTATGTATAGATAACTTCCAATTAGGTTCAATTTTTTCCGATGAGTGTGCAGTTTTAGACTGTAGGTATATACCTGCCGTTGGCAGCATATTTCGCACAGGCGGTATAAATATCTGTGACGTCACCCATAGGTTCCTGAAGAGTCCCTCAGAATGTCTTATTGCTTCGTCGTCTTGCCGTCACCATCTTGGCATCTCGGCTATTCTAAAAATGGACGTGGATGGTGGGTGAAGCTGAGGTGGGCAGAATGAAGCCTGGTTTCTGTAACGGCACCCAGCTGTCAAACTGAGCAGTCATGCTGTTAATTCTGCATAACTTTAAGCCTTAATATAATTGGAACAGGTGAGTTCCATAAAAAAAAAATCAGCACAGTTGTCTTGAACAGGGAAAAATTGACTATAGAGACAGTTTGATATTGGGGCTTATGCAGACTGTTTTCCTTGTTTGGCCAAAACAAGTTCCTCTCAACACTCTTTTGTGAGGGCACTGTTGCAGTAAGATGGTTGTATTTGGTGTAAAAAGAAAAATACAAATAAGATTGAGTTTTTTTTCCCTATCGCAGAGTGATAATCTAATGGTGCAAGTTTATCAAATCATAGAGACCAACATGAAATCTGCCCAAGAACTGATGTTTTTGTGTAACTGAATCATTAATTAGAGTGCAGTCAGGTATATTTGTTGGACTGGACTCACTGGTTACGGTGGCGCTTAAGGATAAAACGTTTGTCTAAATTCTGCTTTTCACACTTGCAGACAGCCTGAAATGGTACAAGTTGTCAGGAGTGTTTGTAGCATTGTGTTCATGGCTGAATGACTGTCTGCTGTTTGCTGCTCACCTTTTCCTGTTGCTGTCTGTCTGCGGGGCTCTGCACCTACTGTATTTCTCAACAATGTGAACATTTAGTCAGAACTTTTCAAACAACACACACACACACACACACACACACACACACACACACACACACACACACACACACACACACACTGAATACTTCCCCAGACTGCCTCCCTCCATGTCTGCAGCAGTGTGTAGATCAAGGTGTAGGCTAGTGGCCTCATGCTGCACTGATTCAGACTGTCAGGGTGGTGTTTGACAGGGGGAGGTAAGGGGCTGGTGGCTGACAAGTGTGTGTGTCTCTGTGCATGTGTGTGTGTGTGTGAGAGAGAGAGAGAGGGAACGGAACACAAAGGAAAGGATGTGGGTGTGTCCGTGGATCGGTGTTTAGAGACAATGAGCGGCAAGACAAAGGGTTGATGAAAGTCCTGTTTCATCCATCTGTGGTTTTGTATGTGGCTTTGGAAACCCTATATGTGTGTGTGTGTGCGTGTGTGTGTTTAGAACAGTCACTGTGAGCATATACTGTGAGCTATCTGGATTCAGCCATATTCCATTCATTTTAACTCTGCTAGTGAATGACTAGCTCTCCCATGCAGTGGAGAAAATGGCATGAAAATAGCTTGAAAGCATGATTCTGGTGTGTTTTCCTATCAAAGCACCCTGTTCCACAGGAGGGGAATCTGCTCCAATGTAGGCATTTGTTTTTGTTTTGAATCTGTGTCAAATCTACCAAGCCTGACATCTGTTTCCAGTACTGTACGTCCAATACTAATGCATCATCGAGCTTCACTCAAACATAGAAATCTGACAGAGCTGCAAGCTCACAAAATAAATTAGCAGCAGTCAGCAGTTTTAAAAAATAAAATAACAGCAAGGAGAGTGCAAAAGGGAGAGGTGTGATGAGATGATTTGCATTTTGGCATGTGTACCACGCCTCCGGAGTTCTGCTGGTGAAATTCAAAAAGCTGCAATTTAGTATTTTGTCTCTGCTGGGGGTAATGAAATCCTGTCCAAATCGCTCTGCCACAGCAGATCCATACTTGTACTCTGTACCGATTTCCCTTCATTTTATTGAAGACACTCCTGATGACGATGCATATTCAGGTCCCAACACCACGCTTCCAAGTTACTGACAGTTTTCTCCAATAACAACATTTTTTCAGGATTTTTGCCAAAACATTCCTCCCAATCTTCTGCGACTGACTACAGTTCTTGACACTGCTAAAATCTATAGGACTACAGAAACGACAAGGCTTTATTATTATTAGTAGTATGAATATTATTATTTATTTACAATTATACAATTGCTCCTTTATTAGACAGCTGGCAGTGAAAAGGCACACAGAAAACAAGAGGAGAGAGAGGTATGACATGCAGCATGTCCCTGGCATGGACAGCACAGTTATGTGGCATGTACTGTAACAACTCAGCTCAAAGCAACAAAGCACTGGGACAATGCGGTAGGTTGCTATGACAACACGCAAACACGTTGGCACATATTTTGGATTGAGACAAGCCCCTAACAATGAAAAATGAGAGTACAGAGCAGCTTCACCAAGTTTAAGCCGACAAGAAACACATGAAAGACAGACAGGCTGTTTATGATCACAGCATTTGTATTAATAACGTGGGTATCATATATTAAATGAACTCACCTGTTGTTCTAAAGCTCAATAAAATTAAAGGGTGCATTAAAAAAAAAACGATGCACACAAATGTCATTTTGCTTTGTCATTTGGAATACTCTCTGGAAGTTCTCCGAGGAAAAGTCAGCCAATTGTACATGTTTGTCCTCTAACAGTGCTGCACCTTCCAAACCTTCACAGAAGTCACCTTCTGCCAGCGCTGTGTTTTTGTGATTTTTGTGATGAAACACTTCCAGACTACATCAAACTTACAGACAGTATAAAGAACAGTCAATCCGTGACGTCAGCCATGGAGTTCGGGAGAGACGTTGTGAAGAGCATCTGCTTCTTCCACCTTCGGGGTAATCTAAAAATGTGTCATTGTTGGAGCTGTCAGTGGAGCTGGAGACTGGCATAGTTTGTAGCCAGCCTTAAGTTGCCGTTTGAGAAACTACATTTTTTGGCACTTCCACATACTGTAGGCTTCACTTCACAGCCACTTGAAACACCATGGGTGCAATTAACAGCAATGGATGAGATTTGTAAAAGCTGGTTGCATGACTACATACATAACAAACACCTATTACAACTCTTTTGAGTTTGCTGTACCTATCTAAAGTTCTTCCAAAGTTCGTCAAGGACAGGACGTAGGTTGTAATAACGGTGTGAGGTTGAGGTGGACGATTGGTGACCACGTTTTGCCTTTGGCACGCGTAATCGCATCATAATCAGAATCACATTCTATGATATCAACAGTCTGTTTGACGAGTGGGTTAGCCGAGTGTCTGATGCGTCACTGGTTTCCCACCTGTACACTGCCAGCGGTGTTCACACTCATGTGGGATTGACTTTTTTCTCCTCTGCACCACCTGGGCGGCAGTTTGTGCCAAAATTGGCCATATTGTCAAGTTGTGTGTTTGTGTTTGTGTGCGTGCTGGATGTGGGTTGTTGCCTAAAATAGCAGATGACATCGACGGAGAGTGGAAAGGAGGGTTCACGTTGAGGAGTGCAGGGCTGGAAATGAACGGGAAGAGACGCTTTATGCTTTGAAGTGAGGACACGTTGAAGGCAGACGGCAGATACTGTAGATAGACGCTCTCTCTCTCTCTCTCGGTGAGGTGGTGTGTGAATATGCAGATTCCCCTCCTGTCTCGGTGGTGAGGTAACATTTGGAAGAAAAAGCCTGCAGTGAAATGCAGCAGGATGAAAACACGAGGAGCCTACGCAACGGCACTTTATGAGACGTGATATTTTTCCCCTCCATGAAAATCTGACAGATATGCTATACCTGCTTACATGAATGACTAATGACGGTTTTGAAAGCATGTTTGATAAAAACATGTAAGGAAGGAGATGTTCATCAATGCATCACGAGTTATTGGACTAATATATATTGTCACACTCATTTTAATCAGAAAAATGCTGCATTCAAAAACATGATGTCAGCTTTACATATTGAGTAACAGCTTAACCGTTACTTATTGTTCAGACTCATAACATTATAGGCTCTGTGTTTGGAAACTGTTTTATATTTTTCACACTTAGACTAAACTCCTGCCAGTCCAATCCTATTGCATTGGTATACAAATCTATCTCCACTATAACAAGTGGCAGACAGCGTCTATTCAAACAACCATTACTCCCCTGACACACTTATTTAAAATATTCATGAGTCCTAATTAGTTGTCACACATGATGTTAGCAGTGTGTCAGCGGCCTTATCAACATAGCACCACATTTCAGGAACGACCACATTTGCAGGCGCTCTCTGCTCGCAAACTCTTTACTTCATTAGTGTTTCCCGCTCTCCATCTCTCTTTTATTTCCCTCCTCCTTTCGCTCGATTTCTGGTAAAAATAGAATTCATTTTCAGGCCCAGGCACCGTCATTCTGCAGCAAAAGTGATGAATCTTCTTCCCTGCCACTAATTGTATTTTTTATTTTTTTGCTATTTTATTTGTGTATAAAAAATCCTGTTTTTTTCCCTCTCTTTCCTCCTTAAGGAAGGTGCTGGGGGCAAGATATTCTTATTGTGCCTAAGGAGAGGCAAAATTGGGAGAAACTGGGTGTCAGACTCCGGTTTAGAGTGTGAATTGATGGCAGGCAGAGCACATGGCTGCTGGCCTTGCTAATAGATGGAAATGAACTCTAACATGAATCTGACGCTACAGGCACAAATAATAAACAGGCTCTGTGGCCTCGGATCTGTTTGAGCATGAAAAATGTCGACAGCTCGTTGTCTCAGAGACTTGTTAATTGTGTGCTCTTTCGTGCATCGGGGACATTACATTTCAAGCAGGGTTTTTCTTGTTGTTGTTGTTTCTTCCTTCACCTTTATGCTTTTGTCTATAAAATCTACAAACATTTTAATACTGATATTTGTAAATCCATGTGGGAAAACAACAGTACGAGTTGTTTTTCTAAATGGCTAAAACATATGCTGATATGTACCAATGAGGACCTCTGGAGATAAAGCAGCAAAGGCCAAAGTATTGACATCGTTGTAATGCAAGAAAACCTTTCACCTGAAAGCCAGAGGCCCGCTTCTGAGACGTTTCTGAGACGGACCACGGAGCTTCTGTGGGAATCGAAAAATTCGGAAAAAAAAATTGACTAGAATAGCCCTTGATTAACTCAGGTGACCGTGGCACACGGAACGCGTCGCATCCATTCCTGGTGGAATTTGGCCTTTGGATGCACCACAGCTCCATCGTATCTGTCACAGTTAAAGATCCACTCGAAGCGTTTGAGCATCTTTAAACAGTCTGTCCTTCAGACACATTTCCGATAATGTTAAGAGGTGTTTGCTGACATTTCTTTGTGTTTTACACAACAGTTTTGCTACTCGTTCATGATTGATGTCACAGATAGTTGGTGGCTGTACTTCAGTGTGCAGCATGCAGCCATCATTCAGCAGCTTGTATTTTCTAAATATTGCATAATAGAAAATGTGGCATTTGTTCTCCTGTTTCATCGACTATGGAGGAGAGGTGGCATAAACAAAGAAGGAAGACTAATTACAAAATCACTAAGAGGGGATGTTATTCTTCACAGATGCCCTGATGTGTAAAGACAGTGTGAGAAGAGCTTCCGCTCCACTTATTCCTTTAACAAGTAGTTCTTGTGCTAACCTTAACCATAGCAGTGACTGATCAAAATGGGTCATTCTGGAAGGCAATGGCAAAAAGTCTGAAAAATCTGTTTATTTACATATTTTGTTTCAGTTTTTAATGCCTTTTTTTTAAATATAGATTTTCAATAACCCTAAGTCAACAGTTGGACTGCGACAGGGAGTGTACCTGCTCACTGAGCCTCCTCTGCAGTACAAATGAATAATGAGAACCTCGCCATCAACATGAAATGTGTGAAAAATAATTTCCCCTCTTCATCTCACCTTTGCTTATGTCGGATTGTCGTTTTTCAGTGGAAATCCTGCCCACACATTATACAGCTTTAATTCATCCAGTTGATGGCAGCCAGGCCATTCAGGGCTCGGCACTGAGGGAAGGTATTTGAGGGAGAGGATGTTGAGGCGGAATTGCTATTCTCACAGGCTCTGTGTGAGTGTGGCTTTGTTCCAAAGTGGTGTGAAGAAGAGGAGATGGACAGAGGGAGAGGGGGCCACAGTGGAGGGAGGGGAAGGGGGCACTTTCTGGTGAAGGTCAGCGGGTTAAGCCGATGGGGATCCTTGGAGATGGGCCCCTACCGAAAAGATGGTAATGCCCCAAGCCATGATTCATCGCAAAGGCATCCATCACCCTGTATGTGTGTGTGTGTGTTTACAATGACGTCATCCCATCAGTCCTCAGGCTGTCAGGGGCTGACAGGCAGGGGCTGTGGAGGAGCAGTGTTTTCATTTCAACAGGCAGAGAGATGGACTGCCACGGAGGAGGCGGGGCTGCTCTCTGAATGGCAGGTGCCACGCTGTTCGCTGCGCTCATGGGAAATGGATTTGAGGTTGACGTTGGCCGTCCGCACGCTGCTTGGCGGCAGCACAAGCGGCATGACTAGACAGACGAGCTCCAGCAGAGCACATTAGCTACTTTTATTTTTATTTCTTCATCTACTTCATGCTCAGTGTCTGGAGCTCAAGTTTCATTTTAATCACAGTTTACTTTATATAGCTGTCCCCTGCCGATGCCTCGCTCTCCCCAGCGTAGTCTGAGGCAGGTTAATTGAAGGGAGCTGCTGCGGGAGACGGGGAGATGAGCTGTAACTATCAATATGGGCCAGTGCCCACTTACCAGTGCTCAACCGGCCGCAGGAGTTAAACATAGCTTTATTACTGTAATGAATTTGTCTCAATCTCAACTCCAACCTGAATAATCTAAAGTGTCTGGTTTTTATGCTTAGTTTAGTTTACCTCTGTTGAGTCTGCTCTGATTAATAAACAGTTGATACCGTGATAAGTGTGATGTGTAGCTCGTAGTGACAAACTCACAGACGTATCACTGGACTTTGCAGTTCCCCTGTGGAGCGTTTCACTGTCACACTGCTTTTGATGCCTGGCAGTGTTACTGTTTTGGTTCATGCACTCACTCACTGCTCTCATCAACCCCATGTCTACTATAGCTGCAGCCACGAAGTTAGCAGCTCCAGTGGTGGTCCATAGAGGAACATCTAGCAGCTAAAGAAACATTTCCCTTGGGAGACAAAAACAGATGTGGACATGCATTCAACAGGTGACTCTTAATGTGTCTCTGCGTGGACGCTCGTGTTGCTCAGAGCTGGCTGGCTGGATGGGTAAAAACAACAAAAACATGTTCACTTCGACTTTCTAATGTGATCAAATGTCAGTGCTGTGGTGCAGCTTGTTGTGGTGTCTCCAAAGTAGCTGGAAAGAGTGAGAGAGTTGAAGGGGTTAAAAGATGCAGTGATTGATTTTTTTTGCCCACCAGGGGGCAGACAGTCTCCAAAGCAAACTGACAGACACACATCCCTGACATATAATCACTTTAAAGTTGTTTTGCCTACCGTGTTTCTGTCCACCTGATGAATGGATGCACGGATACAACGCGTTTCGTGTGCATCATGGCAGCCAGAGATAATCGTGGCCGTTCTAGTCAATGCTTCAAACCCCATCGGAAGCGCCATTGTGCGTTTCAGAAGTATCCCAGAAGTGTCTTTCCGCAGAGAATACGTGGCTGTTCTATTTCTGATGCTGCAAACAGCCTGCATCAGTCTGCACAGAGCAGCTTGAGCTGGCCGGAAGTCAGACAGAGAAATGGCATGGAGAATTTGGTCAATTTTCAAAATAAAACACGCAGTGCAGCTTCCAATCGTAAAACAACCAAAAGGGAAACAATTACAACTGCAGTTATCGTAACATAACATCTTTACATATTCAAAGCAAAGAGAAATGACCAGATCTGAGCAAGTGAGCAAAGCCTGGGAAGGCAAAACGCTCTGCTTCTGAAATGCTCGTGGTGTGGTTAAAAGTCAAGCGGAGAACAAACCAAAACAGCATCGTGGCCACAGTCTGATGGAGCTGTGTCTGGTGGGCTGCTACATGCGCCACCAGCCTCCAGCTAGTTGCTCACGTTGTTCTGTGCTGGGCAGCAACTGTTGACTGATGGAGCTTTAAGTTGTCTCAAACTATCAAACATGGCATCGAAAAAAATGGATTTCCTCTGCAGTGTTTTGGCAGCACAAATGGTTGGCGGTGCGAGCAATCAAAAAACAATCAAATACTGATGAATGCCTTTGAATATCAGTTTATAGTGAGCAATAAATGAAATCCCAGGACAATGTGCAGATGTTAGACTAGCTCATTAGGCTGTGAATAGTCTGGTGTTTTTGCTCATTAGCGAGAATTTATGCAGAGGCTAATCATCCAAAATCATGAACTTCCAATCCTTCAAGCATAGTCAATATACTCCATGATCTGTGAAATAAGAGATCTATTTATACACTTTAAACAGAAAGAAGCACTCAGCGAATTTTAACTCAACATTTTGTCCCCAGAAAGATTTTGGCAGTTCTCTCATTAAATGTGCTTAGACCGTTTTATTTCCATTTAAATTCCTAAAGAGCTATATTCTCTGCATCCAGGATGGAGAGGAAAAAAATGTGATTAACTCAAAGCTATATTTTCTCAGCAGAATTCCTCGCTGAGTCTCGGGGCTGTACAGTGTTTAGGCGCTTTTGCTGAGCTTTAATTACAGCAAAATGAGGATCCGAAAGAGCTCTGCAGTGATATCTGCAGGACGTGTCCATGCCTACAATGAAACCGTCTCAAACTGCACAAAGGTGTTTCACATGAGCTACATAGTGAAATCAGTTTCCCCCCTCCCCTGACGTTTACTGTTTATTGGAGACCTCCATTTGGCTCCTGCAATACTGACCCAGTTTAGTGTTGACTTTTGGTTGGCCTCAGTTGCTGAATGTTGGATCCCCCTTCAACCGATTGTCCTGGGAAAAGCCTGCTGCCGGTCCTCTTGTGTATCACACTAAAGCCTTTGGGAGAGAGCAGAAGAGAAACAGAAAACAGACAGAAAGATGTATAGATTGGTGTTAGAATTTTTTTTTTTTTTACTTTTAGACATTTAGGCAACCTTCCTACTTGAGCAGTGAGATCAGAGAAGAGGAGGAGATGCAGAAGGATGAGTAAAATGAGGCCAGCGACACACAACAGGAGGTCCTCTGGCACTTTGCATGTATACATTTCATGCCAAGAGAGGGACATCTCTCAAACCTCTTGACAAGAGCCAGTGCGGCATGTGTGTGCGTGTGTGGTGTGTGTGTGTAGTGTGTGTGCGTGTGTGCATGCATTAGTGTGTTTGCAGTGCAGTCGTGCAGCGCTGCTGCCTGCATCCATAATTAAGCCCAAGACACAACCATCAACGGGTATATAATTGGCCAGTCGAAGTGAAAGGGCTGCAAACTTTTTCGAGCGAGAGATGGAGAGGAGGAAGAAAGAAGAAGAAGATGGAGAGAAATCCATTTACATGCTAATGCCGTTCCTCAGCCCTTCAACCGCCTCGTTGGGTACCTTGCCCGCTACCCTCGAATAAGCTCTTGGCTGGCAAGCCGGTCGCCATGTTTACACAATAAACAAACAGCAATGAGGTTAAAGTCTTTTCATGCATCTTTTTGTGCGTACCTACAGTATTAGCAACAGTCAGATGTTGCGTAACTGTATGTGAAGGACTCAGCTGATTGCTTTTCACTCTCTTTGTCATCCCTGAGGTTTTTTTTTTTATTGTTTTTGTCTCCTAGGCGACGGAGTGGGCACCGGACGAGGAAACCAGGAGGTCCTGTCAGAGCAAAGGCAAAACAGAGGTAACCTCCATCCCGCCCCCAATTACAACACTTCATGTCAGTGGCGCCTGGCTTACACAGAGGCCATCTTGATATCTTCTGGCTTTTGTGGCGAGGGCCTTATGAGCCTCAAGGGAGGACTCTGTACAGAGCAGCTATTTCATACCCTTCAATCAGGAGTTGTTTTTCTTGTAGTGAAGAGAAAGGGCAAAGAGAGGAGAAGGAAAACAGACTCAGGCAAGATAGTGAGACACAAAAGAACTTCCTTTCAAGTATGTCTGATAGCCAGCGCCATGATCAGCTGGCTTATTGCGATTATTTTCTGAGAACTGATTGCGACGTCATTCTTATCTCCCGCGGCGCCTACACAGCGAAGGGTGATACCTAATACACAAAACAGACAATCAGTTCCCTGCAAAGCCTGCGCCACTGCAATTACTTCAGTTCTTTGCCACAACACAAAGCAGCAGCGTTTACCAAAAAAATGACGCTTACATAAACCGTTTCATTACAAATAAATCCATTTCACGCCTTTGTTAAAACAAATTTGACTCTTCTTACTGAAACACGCGCTTGACTTATTGTAGAGCCATCTGTCAATGTCACATTCAGCTCCATTCAGCTGCCAACGAATATTCTTATTTTTGAACAATGGACTTAGGAGAGCGAAAGCATGCGGACGCTGAATCGCTTCGCTTTTGGGCGACACGTCGAAGAATTTTTAGCCTTCTCCACCTCAGCTGCTCTCTGCTCTGCTGTAACTTTCTAAAAGTTTTCCTCTTCGCACACGTCTCTGCAGATTGAGTGTCAGAACTACATCAGAGTCCTACTGGTGAACAAGACGGAGGTGATGACCTGTGGAACCAATGCTTTCCAGCCACTCTGTATCACCAGAGAGGTATGGATAAGTTTGTGCTCGTGGTGTGTCATTTTGTTGTAATTCATTGAAAACACTATACTCTTAACTGGCTACTCTCCCTTTCTCTCCCTCTCTCACGTTTTCTCGCAGGTGGGAAACATGAGCAGCGTTCTGGAGCGGGTAAACGGCGTTGCGCGATGCCCGTATGACCCTCGCCACAACTCCACGGCGGTGGTGACGGAGAGCGGAGAGCTGTACGCCGCCACCGTCATCGACTTCTCTGGCCGTGACCCTGTCATATACCGCAGCCTGGGAGGCATGCCACCTCTGCGGA
Source organism: Nibea coibor (assembly GCA_023373845.1). Lineage (NCBI taxonomy): Eukaryota > Metazoa > Chordata > Actinopteri > Sciaenidae > Nibea > Nibea coibor. Next base: position 4,247,463 of record CM041724.1, read on the forward strand.
CGGCACAGTACAACTCGAAATGGCTCAATGGTACAGTAACACAGTGAAATGCATAGCTGAAAGTATACTTTATTTATTTATTTCATTAAGTTCTTGCAGAAATACTATCCGGAGTTTGCTGGTTTGAGTTACAGCTTCGTCAGTGTTTAGTCTAAGCCGTGAGAAATCTAATCAACCAGGATTAGTAATCTGATCGGGTCTAAAGTCTCGTCGGACTTCAAAATAATCCACCCAAGGTTAAAGCGTAGGGTAAAGACTCTTGTCAAACAATCTCTGGAAATACCCTCTGTTACTCTAAGCATTTTGTGAGGGTGTGGATGGGCCAAGTGTGCACTTGCTTCCAACACAATCGGCACTTTCACTACAGCCAAGATAGATCAATCGGACAGGGCTGTTTTTCAAAGGATTACAAAGACTGTTTGGATTCACAGTTGCGTGTGGACCACACACTACAGGTTAGGCATAGGAATTGGTGGGATTCATAGAATGGCAGAGAACATGAAATGCTGTCAATCCTGCCGGTGTCGGTGTCAATAATCTCCCTGCTGCTGACACCGTGGCTTTTTCCTCTGAACACACGGCAGCATAAATCCATTCATCCACATCCTGACTCCAGCAGAAATGTAGATGGACCTTCCACTGGAAGAGGCTGTCATGTACCGCTTTGATATGCAGAAAATGATTAGATTACTGAATTCATGGGAGTGAAGGTGATTGACAGCTGATGCACTTCCTGGTTGAGTTATGAATATCAGGTTGTTTTATTTAAACAGAAGTCACAGATCTTAATATTCACTTATGTTGGGTTAAAACCTGTTTAACATTTAGCTGTTCAAATCAGGACGCTTTTAGGTTTTTTCGTTTTTTTTTAAAGCTAAATTTGCTTTTGTTCATCCCCTGGCGATCATTGGTTGGTCAGGCTAATACAGCCACACCGTTTCCCTCCTCTCATTGGGCAGTGTGCATCCTTCAGCAGAGGCATAGAAATACAGAATGAGATTTCTTACTAAAAAATATACATTACTAAAAAAATAAAAATATTTGAAAAAAAATTGAAAATAACTCATCACGAGCTCGAAGCTTCACCCAACAAATGATTGAAGGGCAGACCTCTCGGAAGTTAACAAAGTGATCGTGCTGCTGCCGGAGAGGTTCGCGTGTAAGAGGCGATGAGACAAGGACGAAACAATAAAAAGAAAAGGATTTGATGCAAGCTCTAAAATTCCCATATCAATATCACCAGAGCCACGATTAATGATTATTTCTGCTTTTATCAAGGTATCCATTAAACACTGAGTCTTAAAATGTCCATCATGATTTCCCAAGAGTCCAAGGTGACGTCTTCAGACTGCTTGCTTTGTCCCAAGATATTCAATTTACAATGAAAGGAAACTGAGGACAGCCGCAGCGGAAAAGACTCACCAAATGCTTGACATTTTCTGACAGAGAAAAGGCTTAATCCAATAATCCGTCATCATCATCAGAGCTGTCCATGATTAATTCGCTGTCTTATGACTAATGCACTAATCAGGCGATCATCAGCACTAAATATAACAAACAAATATTCACATAGGTCAGGCCAGATGAGAGAGCAGCTTATATGGACGATTTGGACTGTAGAGAGTTGAAGGAGAGACACGGATGGACACGATGAAATGTGAAGAGTGAAGGTGGTAGGTGTGTGTGCATGTGTGTGTGTCTGTGTGTGTGTCTGTGTCTGTCTGTGTGTGTGTGTGTGTGTGTGGAGGGGTGAGAGAGTTGCGGGGCAGGGAAGAAGATGAGGATGAGAGCGAAGCACAGAAGATAGACTGAGGAGTCAGTGAGCGATGTAATTATTCCTCACGGCAGGGAGAGGGTGAAATTACAACACACAGCATGCTTCACACCACGCAGGGACTCTGCCTGCGCTAGTGTGTGTGCACTTCAGTCTGTATGTATGTATTTAGACAAGCTGCGAGTGTTTTCATGTGTGTTCAAGCTATGTGTGTGTGCTAGAGTGTGACACACACACAAAGAAAGAGTATGTGGGAGGGAAAAAGATGAGTAGCAAAGTAGATAGTGTCTTCATAAGCATAATCACAGCTGGCTGCACACTCAGTCAAACACACATGTTGCGCTTCCACCCTGGCTACACACACACACACACATCCATGCCATCACAGACAAAGCCTGTTTTGCTTCATGGCTTCTCTGAGGGTTATGGAGTTGTGTTCCTGGTGGATTTGGGGTGTGAATGAAAATCTCATTTCCAGCTCTAAGCCTCTCCACTTCAGGAGAACTGAAAGCAGGCAGGAGGGGGTCCTGGATCTAATCAATCTCTTCCCTTATTGGATTGGTAGTCTGCCAGGCTCTGTCCGACAGTGTCCCATCATGCATCTGAATGACACGGGAAGCTATAGAGTTTCCCATGAAATAATCTAAACAATTCCTCTGTACTTTTCCCAATCCCCCAAAGAGTTTAAATGCAACAGCATTTTTATTTCTATGGATGTCTTTCACTGCCACTCACTCTCATATATATATATATATATATATATAGAGAGAGAGAGAGAGAGAGAGATAGTCAAAACAATGTAAACTAAAGCAGGAAGTGTCACAATCCATGAATAATCTGCTAACACAACCTGTCAAACATTCTTCATAGTAAACATCTTTGGGTGTAACATAATGAGGAAACATCTATATATATATTTCATATTTTTTCCTCCAGCTTTTCACTGCCAACACATGTAACATGTCACATTCATACAGGTGGACACGATGGCCATTATAACCTGTCACTTCTCACTGTTATCCTCCTGATATCTCCATGCCAATGCCATTTGTCACTGCAGCTACCACCACCAGTCAGACCTCTTTCCACTATGTGCGAGGCCCTCGCTATTGTTAGCTTTACTATTATCTTCCAGAAAGTGCTTATTAGGGTGGATGAGTTCTGCAGTACAATCTTTGATGCTGCATTTCATTGTAATTTTCTCATGTACTTGCAAAAGATGAAAATACATTTCCTTAAAAATGAGACAACTAGAACACATAAATACAGAAAAGTTAGCAGCACAGACCATTAAAGTGCATTGTGTGCGTCAACCAGTGACCAACACTGGTGCGTGTGGGTTGGGCTCAGTGTATTGATGATGCTGACTGCGTGCGGGTAAAAAGCTATTCAGCATTCTGCTGGATTTGGCACAGATGCTGCTGTACTCCTCTTCCCAGACGGCAGGAGGGAAAACAGACTGTGGGAAGGCTGGTGGAGATCCTCGATGATGCTGGAGGCTCTGCAAACACAGTATTGATGGTAAATCTCCATCAGGACGGGGACAGGGTCACCAATGATGCTGATAGCTGTCTCCACTATCCCGTTAAGATGGTGTAACAGTCGTAACAGAAGTGATCTCATGACACTCACTGTACAGAGAAATATATAACAATTTTATTTACAGAGACTTAACAGTGCCCACCATGAGCAAGCACTTGGTGACAATGGCAAGGAAAAAATGTAAACTTTAAGAGGCAGAAACCTCAAGCAAAGCCCTTATGGTGGGCAGCCATCTGCCTTCACCATTTGAGTTTAGAGAGGAGGACATGGGGGAGGGGAGGGGGAGGATAGAGAGAGAGAGAGAGAGAGAGAGAGAGAGAGAGACGGTTAGGCCATAAGTTAGAATACCGGTGCTTCAGTAGAAGCTGATGAGGACTGGCGTGGGGAAACCCTTTTATAGTCTCTGGTGGCAGATCAGGCAGCTGTTGGGGTTTTTTTTAATGATGGCAGAGGTGTTAATGGTTGGGATCAGATAGTTCACAAGGTGCACTCTCAGGAACTGACCCTCTCCACAGCAGTGCCATCCATATCCATATATGATGCTGACTGCCAGCTTTCCTGAGGTCAGTCACCATCTTGTATGTTTTAATCATGTTGAGGGAGAGTTAGATATGACCATAACCATAATATTATCTGTTAACATTAACCCAGTGTATAAACCTTTGAAGCATATGGAGCGCAAAATGTGAACTTCAGTCCCTGATGTCAAAGTCCTCTGCTTTGTATGCCCATAACTTCTGTACAGTGGAAAGAAGAAGAGCTGCCACTCAACATGATGCAGGCAGTAAGTGCATTTCCTCCAAAATCTTTGACAAAACCAATTAGCAGTATACAAACATGATTTTATGTGAGGCTACTAGAACAAAACTGAATGTGAAGGTAAAGAAGGATTTACTCTAATTAAAGAATACTACTACTGAATTACTTTTTATTCATTTACCCAATGTTCTATTTAAAATTAAATATTTAAATTCTAATTATTTACATATTGCACCTTGAATAAACTCAGGGACAGATACTATAATACAAGACAAATACTAGAACTGAAAAATGTTCCCCTATGGCATCACCATGAAGAACCCCCACTCAAACTTTTATTTCTGAGGATGTTCAGAGAGCCAAGGAGAGTGGAGTCAGGTTACGAGATCTGCTGCGCTATGGGTACGAGAGACAAAAGTTAGCAATAAATCTAAGCAAAGAGGCTTTAGTTAAAAAGATGAACTGGGGAGCAGAGTGTACGAACCGTTCAGACTGGATATGTTAAGCAGAGACACCCACACACCTTAATCCACTTCTGCTCCTGGTTTAACAAGCAAGAGGTAGAGCTGGACATTCAAAATCACAAACAGCACGAATAAAGACGGCATAGAAATGCACTCAGGCATCCTCTTCACATTAAAGGATCATCTTTGCACTCCTGCAGCACGTGTTTATGCGAATACTGAACAGCTTTGCTCTTTGTACTGTAACTATGTTTGATCTGAAGCGTCACGTGATGGCAGTGATGGCAGCTTCACTCCTCCAGCACCCAACCAGCCTGCCAGATTGAACAATCTGTTTACCACTCAGCGGGACGCTGGAAAAACTCTATCCGTCACATTTGCACCCACGCAGCCTCGGTAATGTTAGGCAGAATCTGTCAGCTCCACCTGCCCTTTGCCTGACAGTCAGTACAGTGCGCATAAACACAGGTATGCAAACACGAAAAGACCTCGGCGTGCATCCACAGAGCAGCTCAGGCACGCTGCGTACACACATCCATTTCATAGCTGCTACATGAACGCAATTAGCTCCCGCACACGGGTTCTAGCTGTAGGGAATGTACTACCATTACAGGCAGTGTCTTTTCAGCCTCGGCTGCAGTAATTGACAGTGACCCAACAGGCGTTACACCACTCGCTTGTTCATCTGCATGCTTGTTAGCACCAATTAACTCTCTGAACGGCGATGTACATTACAGTGATTGGTTGTTTTTGGTCACACATATGAATACTTAATGATAACTATGGGTGTAATTCATAACAATAGTAATAACAAAGGGTTTGTTCTATTTTCTTTAACGACATTTTTGCTCATTAAGCCTCAGACTATGAATGTGTATGGAGGATGCACTAATGAGGGTCTCCTCCTTTAGATCACCTGTTAAATGAGCCACCGCAGTCATCCGACTTTCTTGCAGAATAACTATGATTATCAAACTGTAGGACTTCTGCTTTTAATGTAGAACTCAATTTAAGTTAACCAGAAAGTTTGGAACACTTGAGCCAATTGTCTCTTTCTTAAAATCGTGTTTCGAAACCAGAAGTGTCTTCACCTGCAGTCGTTCCAAACCACAGGTTGTTGTTTTGTTTTGTTTTTGTTTTTTTATCTTAGATGTGAAATGGAATTACGGGGCTGCTGTAGCTGTGTGTTCCTGCTCCATTTCCAAATCTTATTCTCTTATAAAAAGCCTCGCTATCCCCTCAGGCACATTCCATCATGGCTGTTAACGGTTCATGTCCGCTGTGTGTGTGTGAGACTCTTCTCTCTCTTGTTTTTATTTTTATTATTTTTGTTTATGGGTGTGCATGCATCTGTGCAAATTAAGATTCATTCCTCCATATGCTTTTGCACTTGTATGCATGTAGGAGTGTGTGTGATATCACTCGCAATAAATGGGTCCCAGTGGGGAGCTGAAATGACAGCAGCAGAGGAGTACTTTCTGTTTCATCGTTTCTGCGCACGAGTAGTACTCGCCTGAAAGAGGAATAAAAACACAGAGTTAGAAAACAAAAGTCGAGTGTGATGGAGTCACAGTCGGCTGCGTGTCACAGCGGCACCGCGGATGTTTCTGTTTTTAGCATGTTGAGTTTGAAACTACGGCTTAGAAATCAGAAATGTGACAAGAAGGTAGTTATCCTGTTTGTGAAACAGGTGAGGTGTGAGAATTATTACGTTATCATTTAATTCTAGCTTCAGATTGAATATCACATGTCAGTGTCAGACTGTGGATTTGTGAATATCAAGCACACACAGTCTCACATCATCCGCATTGTGCTCCCCTGTGAACACGACACATCCCAAAGATGTCAGCTTCATCTGAAACAATAAATCATGCATGGTCTGCAGTTCCCCCAGATTACAGCAGCTTCTCGCTCTGGATGTTTGGATTTCTTATTTCAAACTATTTAAAGTAGTAGAATGAATGAATTATATAAAGGTCTGTGGATTATCCTGAGAGACACCAGGACAAGTTTTCCAAATGTCATTTTTTTATTACACAAACAAAACGCTGCTCGCCTCCACTGTATTAAGGTGTCTGCAGAATGTCAGATAGAGCTGTGAGTGATAAGATGCTAAAAGAGGAATAATGTGATTTGTTTGAACTGATCCTTTAGGCTATTATAAAGACTCCAGAAATACAAATGTTCAATCGATGTGTCACTGCACGGACTCACAGGTTTAAGCCACTTTCCCCTGCACTCTCACAGCCATGAATTTAGTGGTCTGATGAGTCATGTTTACAAAGGATGACAGTAACGTCCCTTTCAAACTGTTATTCAGTCTGCTTTACGCGATAACCCACCCAGCGGGGAGGGACATTAATCACTCGCTGTGTCACGCAGGGCAATAAAAGCAGCACGGGCCTCTAGTTAAACAGACATAGCTCCATGGATTTACCATCAAAACATCAGACGGATTTATTAGTAACCATTTTTTCTCTTCTCCTCTCTCTGCACCTTCTCTTTCTCATTTACACATCTGACACTGAGGCCGTTTTCCAGAACATCTTCAAAAGGAGTGTAACAGTAGAAATCTGAAGTTCTTACTGCGATCGATAATGAGGAGTACAGGGGTCAAAGCAGCAACATCAAGAAGATAAATGTTGCAAATATGTCTGTTTTCCTGGAGTCACTGTTGTAATGCTCCTCTTCCTCCCTCCCCTCCTCCCTCCCTTCCTCCCCGGCAGAGCCCCACTTCATCTCAGCTTATGACATCGGCCTCTTCACCTTCTTCTTCCTGAGGGAGAACGCAGTGGAGCACGACTGCGGCAAGACAGTGTATTCCCGCGTGGCGCGAGTCTGCAAGAATGATATCGGTGGGAGATTCCTCCTCGAGGACACCTGGACCACGTTCATGAAGGCGAGGCTTAACTGCTCCCGCTCCGGGGAGATCCCATTCTACTACAACGAGCTGCAGAGCACCTTCTACCTGCCCGAGCAGGACCTCATCTACGGCATCTTCACCACCAATGTGTAAGTGACACACAGGCAGAGGAAGGAGATATATATATATATATATCTTTTATGAATGAAATGACTAATATTAATTTATTTCTATCCAGTATTTTATGACAACAGGGTTAGGCTTATATTTCAGGTAGCAGTATCACACAGCTTTAAAAGAACATTCATTCATGGATTGAATGGGTTGAATGTTTGCTTCTAAGATCTTATTATTTTACCCAGGACAATTCTGGCAATAAAGGAAGTTAATTTCAAACACAGAGCTGCAGGCAATTAATCATAAAATAATAAATAATAAAGAGAAATAAATAAAGAGAATCCGGGCAAATGATCAAAACTGTCTTAATGAACAGGACGCACAGGACTGTTGGATGTTGTAGCATCAGGGCTCCACTGCACTCGATGCTCCACCTGTTGAATGCTGCTCTGGATGGAGGCTTGCATGGCGGATTCAGAGGCTGCGGTTTGTTTGCACATTTTGCACGCCACTTGATTCACTACAAAAATGATCAGCCGTGCTACAGCTCCTGGATGCTGAGTGCAGCGAGCGTTTACCTGAGAAAAGGGAGTAGAGTTTGATTATAATTCCTGGTTAGTCAGGGATCTCAGTTCCCAGGAATCAACCCAAATACAGACCCCCCCCTCACAGTTTAAATAATTAGTCAGCACTTTGCTCATTACTCAAAAGTATTACTTACTGAAAAAAGCTCTATTGTCACCGTTATTAATACTTTTCTGAAAGCAGCAATGTATTATACACTTCTTACTTGTTGTTTCCTTTACAGTCGCCAAATTTTCTATTGCATACCTCCATACTTAGGCCTTAGAATAGATAATTAATCTCAATAAAGCACAAATGAACAGAGGTAACCTGATACAGCATCTAAATCCAGGATTTATGATATAATTCATATTCAGTAGAATACAGCAGATGGAATACTTCCAGCTGCAAGAAATGTTTTGAACTTTTTGGACATTTATCATCTAAATTAACTCTATGCGTGTGGATGATGAAAACAAATTAAGTGATGAAGGTGTGATTATTTTTAGAACAGTTCATCTCGAGTCTGCCGCGTAGCATCTGAAAGCAGACTGAAATACATGCAAGGCAACAAGGCCGTCCTTAAACGTCCTCAGGGTAACCCCTCTCCATGCGTCGCTCCTCCATGTTTCCGTCGAATCGAAAAGACGAAACAGCTCCATCAAAACAAGCTGCAGCTGGGCTGAAGAGCGCTTTCAACACCAGCAAGAATTTCAATGGGGGACTTGTGACACACACACCAACCGAAAAACACTTGAGCTCCAACTTCTCATCATTCCTCCCTCAGATTTCATCACAGCATAAGGTTCGGCACTCCAGCATTTTCCCACCTATGCAGAGACAGACAGTTTGCCAGAGTTTTCGAGCCTCCCAGCTGCTGCTAATGATTAGTGTGGATGCATGCAGCTCTCACCCGAGCTGGATACGCAGACTCCCTCTGGCTCTCTCTCTGGTGTTTGATTGCTCCAGGTGGGGGTGTCACACACTTCATTACAGGGAGGAAGCACTCAGAGCCAAAGTGTTGAGATTATAGCTCTTGTTATGCTTTTTATGTTCGGTAAAAGTGTAATTGCATCGCTTTTTTTTTTTTTTTTTTGCCTGAGTGGAGGAGTGCAGTGCTGAGTTTAGTGAGATATCAACAAAGATGTTGCTATTAACAAGTGCCTGGCACATTGCCATTTAAATTTGTATAAATATTTGTGGTCCCCAAAGAAATATTCGTAATTATTTTGCTGACCTCATGAACTATCTAGTTGCACCATCAGGTTAAAGTTTCCTCTTGAGTAATTCCTCGACTTGAGACAAATAAGCAAAATAATCTGAGTTTGGCCCACTTCACCATTCAGTGTAATGGACTTTGCAGCCTCTGCAGTCCATAATAAAGTAGGCAGATGTAAAAGAGTAGTTTTAGGACATTTTAGGACATATTCTCATGTTTTCTTCTTCAGAGTTCGACAGAAATTAGAGTTAGAGTTCATTTCTGTCAACCTCTGAAGAAGAGAGCATGAGAACTCTTAGAGCCGATCCATATTGCAACGTGGATTTGGCTGAATCTATGGCACACCTGACAAACAAACTATCCCACTCCACACCTTATAACCACTCTGGAAAGGCAGCTCAGATCTGTGTTTGCACATTCAAAGATGCAGTGGAATCATCTGCCTGTTCACACATGTTTTGGTTCCGGCACAATCTCTCCCTCTCTTTATCTCCACAAAACAGAGCTGAAAGGCTCACCGCAATAAGAGACAGAAAAGAAAAAGGGAAGGGCGAGCATGAGGCAAATCCAAATCGGAAGAGAAGTAACCGTATTTTTTTGTGGTTAGTGGCCAGACAGCAGATTTCATGTGCTGCTGAATGCTGAAATGCCAGTGAACTGAGATACAAAGCAAATATTAAGCACGTTTGATTTTAGTCTCTCCAGAGGTTCACGTGTTTTTAAACTCGGTAAGGCAAATTTAAAGTTGCATTTATGAAGTTATATGAAACTATTAAAAGTTGGAGAGAACACTGCTCTTGGAGCAAAGTGCTGTCTTGGACTTTAGCGTGTGTGTTTGTGCCCGTCAGCACGGTTGTTGGTATTCAGATGTATTCTGTCAGCAGAGAATTTGAATCCTGCCTCTCACCTTCTCTCACCTGCTAAGCTGCCGGTACCCGCCACTACAGTCCATGGCTGCTTTCCATCAGCCTGCAGCCATCTTTAGTGATAGAGTGAAAGAGAGAGTGAAGGATGGTAAAGAGACTACAGAAAAGAAAAGCCAGTGGGATAAAGAGAGAAAGAGTGGGGGAGGGATTGAGCTGAGGTAATGAGAAAAATCAGTGAGCTCCGAGCTTTTGTCCGTCGTCCTTTGTCTCCTCCTTCCTTGCCATTCCTTTCTGAAGCAACTCATCGGCCCTCCCTCCAAAACCGCCTCTCTCATCGGGGTTGGATATGTTAATGCAATCACCACAAACACTGTCTCCATCTGTCTGGCCTAAATTGAACAGGCTCACAGCTGCTCCCAGGAGTTTGGGGCTGTAAAGCAGAGCAGGAAGAGTTGGAACGGAGTACTTATCCTCTCTGTCTGTCACAATCTGGGCCAGGTCTCAGTACTGTACACTGACCTGCTCTCTCTCTCTTTCATATCTCATATGATAGTCTATAAATAACTAGGATGACCGCTTATATAATTTTATAATATTTAACTGATTATTGGTGAAGCAATCCGACACTTAGTCAACAGGGCAGCGAGTCCTTCAAGCACAATGCAAAAATGATCCCAGCCTGTCAAATGTGAGGATTTGCTGTGTTTTAGTTTGCTATAAATTAAATATCTTTGAGTTTTAAATGAGAAAACTGACTCAAAAGATGTCACCTCAGGTTCTGGGAAATTGTGATAAGGATTTCTCACTATTTTATAATCCAAACAATTAAAAAACTACTCCAGCTATTTAGTATCGCCCCTTGAAAAACACTTTCCTTACAGCAAGTCAATAGCACTTGTTAGTTTCCAATTCTGCCTGGTAAACATCCAACTATCCCCAGTTTGTAACACAGCCTTTCTCTTACAAAAGAAACACACCGGGTTTATGGTTTTCGTGACGTGAGAGCTGACAGAGCCACAGAAGACACAAGACAACAGTCTTTACTGGATCAGTTGAGCCTGAGTCGTCCCATGTGTAAAATAGGTGGAGTGCAACTTTAATCGGCTGGCTGAAAAAGTAACATACAACAGATCAATCAATAACAGAATGAATCAATCCAGACCTCCTTCACAGGAGGAGAGGAATGAAAGAGGGAGCGAGAGGAAGGAAGTGATTCAGCTGCAATTTTATTGAGAGGTCCACTCGCCGTCTCAGTCTGTCGAGCGGGTATGTAGAGGAGGCTTTAGCATTCTATCAGAATAAGGACACTTAAGACCTCAGAGCACGGCCAGGTCTTTTAATTAACTCTGGGCTCTTATTGGCAGAGTCCTTCTGTCGTGGGCTCGGCACAGCGGCAAGCTTCTCCTGCTGAGGTGTCTAACCTGCCATTACTAACTAATTATGAGCCTCCTTATCTATTTCTGGGTGACTTCACTGACCCCTCCACTTCACTAGATCTTACGAGGTGTCATAATTGAGTTTGGGGGTGTGATGAGGAGGGGTGCCACAAAACAACCGGTCCATTAATTGATCAGTAGAGTGACATAAATTATTTTAAAACTGCCAAATTTTTGCTGGTTCCATCTTCTTAGATGTGTTGATTGGATTTTTCTTTATAACCCTGTAAATCTTGAATATCTTTGAGCAGACATGAAAAGCAGTTTGGCATTTCTATATGATTAATTGAGCAAAATAAGAGTAACGCTGCTATTGAGAGACTATTCAGCGCTTGTAGACAGGATTAAGAATAGGAACATCATCTTCATATCTGGCATTTGTGAATAAGATCAATGTGGCTGTACAGCTTGCTTTGAGTTGGTTTGAAGAGATGTAGTTCATACTGTCTGAAGAGTGAATGCATTTGTAGCTGCTTCTAATTGCCACTCAAAGGCAGAGTGAAAAGCTAGGAAACACAGAGGACTGGAATATTGTTAAAGGTCCAGTGTGTAAGATTAAAGTGCTTTACATAATAAGTCAGAAACATAATATAATGTAGCTATGTTTTCATTGCTGGATAACTACCTGAAAAATATTTTTTTCAATGTTTTTGTTACCAATGAGCCTTTGATATCTAGAGGTACCATTGGTCTTCAATGGAGTCTACCATGGACATGTCCACAGCCCAAAATGGACAAACTAAACACTGGCTTTATTTGGACTCATTTATTTCTCCATGAAGCTTAAGAAGGAGAGATAAGGGTGTTGCAAACAACAGCTTTGTTGAAGGATGCCACTAAATCCTACACATTAGTCCCTTAAATGTGTGGATAATGCCGCATTTTCAGTCAGAGTGTTGCAATCAGTTGCTCACATGGAAAGTGCTAGAGCGAGAAAGAGACGTTCAAACCCTGCCCCGGTTTGGGTTTTGACCATCCTACAAGCAGCACGTGTTTAGCCTGTAGTAGACAACAACGCAAGGCACATGTCAGACTTAATAACAACATGAAACACAACTCAGTCTAATTATCAGGCTAAGTAATCGTCAGCTGTAGCTCTAATAAGGAGCCTTATGGTCACTAGCTGTGTCCTGCGACACACACCTGTGCGTCCTGACATATGCATATAGCACTTCTTAGTGATCCTAATATCCCCATGTGACAGACTCCAAGTGAGAGATGTGACGTGGGGGGGAAATGACATGCAGGGCATGCTGATTTTTTGCGTTCTCTTCCCATCGTATCAACGGGCTGAAATCAAATCTGCCTTGAAATGAACTGCGGGAGCCTCCGGCTGAAGATGAAGAGCCTGACAGAATCTGCTGCTTCTGTACCAGCACTTTTTATCATTCCTTTCACAGAGATTCTTTAAATTGAGCTCTGTTTGGTTTTCCCTCACTTTGGACCAATTTGCATTTAATTAGAAATACTGTGAAAATAAGTCAAGTCAAGCATAGACTCAGACACTACAGTGATTGCATTTGATTTCTCAGACGGCTAACAATGCTACCATAATGAGATGAACTGCTCGCTTCTATACAATAGCTCAAATCTAACACCTGGATTTTTGTGCAACCTATTGAACCCCGTGGTGTTGCTTTATTGTTCGGCGTAGGTGTTGCTGACTCAGTCTGCCTCTGAATGTGACTGTTTTGGGCCAAAGCCGTTGCTTTTGCTGGTGTATTGTTGTGCAGTATAAAAATATGTATGGATAATCCTGGCAGCCTCGGTTCAATTTCTGGTCCCTGCAGCCACGTAGCTCTGCTGAGTGGACCCTTTTTCCCCTTTTCTGCTGCGATGCAGGTATTCAGTGAGGTTGAAACATTGGCCTTAATGTAGTTTTAGCTGTGCCTTTTTTCACGTAAAATGAGGTTAGGTGCATTAGATAAAAACCCAGGGTTTCACTGGACTTTCACTGTATTGATGTGTGTGTGTGCAATGCATGCACAAATATCTATTTTCTTGTCAAATCAGTTTATTCAAACAACGCATTAAAGACAAAGTGCATTTCAAGACAGTTTAAAATACAGAGATCAGAGAAAAATAAAAGAGCAAAAGAAAAAAAAGGAAAAAAATAAAAGATACGGTTAGGTGTAGTTGTAGTGTAGGTGTGGCCAACGTTTGTCGCTCAGGGTCCCTCCCACTGTGAGCATTCTCACACTATGAAAGGGAAGAGTGGTAAAGAGAAGCAAGGAGACGAGAAGAGAAGGAGAGGGAAGTAGGGTGTATTAAACCTCAGTGTTGTTACAGCAAACAGCAGAGGTTTTCTCTGGGGGATGGGTCAAACAATGGGGTGTTGGAAGTTTGGTCCAGGAGGTAGAGCTGGTTGAAGAGATCAGTGGGTATTAGGTATTTATTGAATTTCTCCACAAGAAAAAGAGCACTAAACACAGGCCCTCAAACATATGTCACAGTGAGCAAGATACAGAAATCCATTAGATGAAATGAAGTGAATGTAAACGGAGGCAGTGGACATGAGGGAGCGATAGACACATGGACACACAAATCTATAACCAAAGAAAGTGATTTAAAAAAGTACATGAAAGAAAGACAAAAGAAATTGGAGGATGGGTGATAGAGCCGAGCAAGAAGGCTTTCCGTGGTGAGGGTCATGGCTGGAAATGAACCTAAGAATACAATCCACAATCCAAAATCACTGAACGATACAGACATAATATGACAGCTCATGTACTCAAACAGACTTAAGAAAGAATATGATGATCAGAAACATCTCAGCATCTGCTTTAAAACCCGCAGCAGCAGCTCCACCAACATGCGGCTGAAAACAGATAAGGTTATTGAGTGCGATGCATATCAGCCTCTTGTGTTTACCAGACAGACTCCCTGCTGTACTGATCTGTACTGATTGTGGTTTGCGGAGAGCCAAACAGACCCGGCTGACTGAAGAGTTCATTACCTTTCTAACACCTCTTTTACGGTCCGAAACTGAGCTACACATCCAGGCACTTGTGGGGAAAACTGTCCTGGCATTTGAAGTAACGTATCGTGGGTATCAGGCGGGCTGACAGAGGTAAAACGAGTATTCAGTTCTTTTACTTGAAGGATAAAGCTAGCATACAAACAACGTGTCCGTATCAGACTTTAAATACACACACGGTATTTGTTAGTCAGATCAGCTCAGTGTTGTTTTTGATATTTTCACATTATTTGCTGACAAAAAGAAAAACACAGAATATCACCTGCTTTCTTCACAGTGTACACACACTCAGGAAAATGTCCTTTGTCCTTTTCATTGTATTATACAAATAGATTATTTTTACTGATGCATTCATGACTAAGCAGCATTTTAATGACATACCAGCAGTTCATTTTTACTGCCACTCGGTAGCAATACAGGATACAGAAAAGGGGCTTTGGACAGATTGGTTCACATCACAGGATAAAGGCAGAGCAGAGAACACCAGCGAGGTGAACAGGGTAAGAGTTCTGTAAAACAAGACAGGAAATCAAGCAGTATTTCAGAGGACAACCAGTGACAGGACCAGGCTGTTGGGATGAGATGAATCACTTGAAGGAGCTTCGCCCATAATGAAAGTGATCATCATGGTGCCGGGCCTCGGAGAGCGGCAGCAAACAGCATAGCAGATGTCAAACAGCTTTTCAATCACTTTCCTGGGCTTTTAGGCAGACTCAAAACATATGGGTTGCATCCATTAGTGCAATAGATTTCCTTTCACTCTGTTCTCTTGGCATTATGTGCAGCAGCCCACTGTCAGAGTAGAGATCTGAAATAATCTGGACAGCGTCAGGCTTTCTGTGGTAGACTTTGGCTTCAGTGCAAGACGTAGCTGCACTACAACCACAAACCCGCAGTTTGACTTCCTATTATATCAAACTGTGTGTTTGTGTGTGTGTGTGTGAGAGAGTGTGAAAACTGTTGTGGCTGCCGCTCACTTATAGCAGCTCGTTTGCCTGTGGTTTCCATCGGTTGGGGTTTGGTTACTGCTGGTTCACCACAACACAACCCACGCTTTGTCTCTGTCTCCCTGCCACTCTTGTCTCCACCAGAGCCATTGGGGGGAAAAGAGAGAAAAGGTCCTTTTACGGCAGTCCAGAGGCTGTTTTCTCTGACAGCCTGCGAGTCAGGCAGTGAGCCACCTGTTTGGCCTCCCCTGTTGTTTAGGCAGAGCTCATTTGGAGCTGCAAAGTACTTTGCCACCCTGCGGTAATGACAGAACACATTAGTTTTCTAACAATGCTGAACTGGGTTTCTGAGAAAGTAGGATTCAAGCAAAAACCAACAAAAGCAACCACAGATGTCTTTACTGGGCAGAGGTGAATGATCTTGGTGCATTTTGTGTTTTAAAATCCTCCAGCCCAAAATGTGAAGGCGTCATACACGTACTGCTGGGATCAGTGCAGTGTCGATCTTTGGCAGTGAAATCATTTTCTTTAGTGCGGGTCAGACTAATGAGGAGGTGGACCTTTGAGATTAGATTCTCATCACCATTTAATATTGTTATTATAAGGTCAAGAATGAAGATCAAGACTGCACAGTCCATGAGTCACTTCTGATCTAAAATGATACAGAGAGGTGCTCCTTGTAACTTTAAATCTCTCCTCATAATCATCAGTTTATATTTCTGAAAAGTTTCCACTGAATGCATTTACAGTGACTTCCTGTTTGGTCAAAGCCTGATGAGAGCTGCAGTGCTAAGAACTCAAACAGAACATCGATACATGGCAATTGTGTGAGATGTGTGAGAATGACAAATGACAAATTTAAAAAAAATGTTTTTGATTTTTCAAGGTTTCACAGTGTGAAAAAATCAGACATTCATTACAAAATAAGGCAAATTAGAACAAATTTTAATTAATTAATTAATTTTACACACATTATCTGTAAATAAACAACCAAAATGTTATCAAATATAATAATCAGGGAAAAAGCTGTAAAATATTGGCATGTCTCTGTTAAACCTTGACTAAAAATGTCAATAAATTTCAAGCAGATTGTAAGTGCAGTAAATAAGTATAGGGTGTGGCATGCATGGCTAATAGATGGATGGCTGTGTCGTAAGAAAATGAAATGAAAGGAAATGAAAACAAAGCAGACATGTAGTCCTCACCAAAACCATTTTCAGCATGCAGCGGTCTTCAGTGTATCGAAAGTGCTCACACACCATAAAGTCTTCCCAATTGTGAGACATT
This sequence comes from Nibea coibor, assembly GCA_023373845.1. Lineage (NCBI taxonomy): Eukaryota > Metazoa > Chordata > Actinopteri > Sciaenidae > Nibea > Nibea coibor. The sequence continues at coordinate 4,264,278 of CM041724.1, forward strand.
TCTCTCTGAGACTCTCTGTCTGTCTCTCTCACTCCGTTATCACTCACTTTCTTCTAACTGATGGTTTATCAGCGTACCACGAGCCACAGCGAGGCAGCAGGCGGTTTACTGTGCAGTAAAAAGTGAGTGTGATGCTGCTTGTATGGGAAAGGGGAAGAAAACAGTCAGCAGTAGCAGGCAGTTAAGAAACTCATTACCTTGCAGCACATTATGGCCAAAGAGCGCCACGATAATAACTTTACTCACACTGCAGTTTAGCTGAGGTTTACTCCTGTATGTGACACCTGTGAGGCACCTCTGTGTGTGTGTGTTTGTGTGTGTGTTTGCACATAATCTGTACAACTGCCTCCCATATCCTCAGCTTAATACTGTCCCCATTCACTGTGTGGCGCTGATAGCATAGCTTAGCCCCCAGCTAAAGCAGCCAAGTAATGTAGCTCCTGTTTGGTGCAGGTATAAATGATAGGAGTTCCATTAAGAGGATGAAACACATTGCAGAATGGCTTTATTACACAGCTGGCCGCTGTTGATTCCTGATATGGCTTCACATTTACTGCCAACATGGAAACTGTTGTGCATATTATTGTTGAAATAATATCTTTACTTTTATTTTTTGCCCCTCTCTCTCTCTCTCTTCATCCTGTTATCCTGTCTTTCTCTCCCTGCTATCTTCCCTTCGCTGTCATGTCTTCCCTGTCCATCTCTCTATACAGCAACAGTATTGCAGCATCTGCGGTGTGTGCCTTCAACCTGAGCGCCATCACCCAGGCCTTCAACGGGCCCTTCCGCTCACAGGAGAACCCTCGCTCCACCTGGCTCCCCACACCCAACCCCATCCACAACTTTCAGGTAAGTTACCCACATTCAGACCAGTCTAACACTAGCTAAATCAATCCATGTTAGTCTTAACACATTTCAACTTGCTAACTGAAAATATCATATTTTGCAAAGATGTTGGCTGTCCTGTAAAAAAGCAGAGGAACAACAAGTTCTTAGGTCAATGTTGTTATTTATTAATACAGGTTTCTTGACCACAAGTCTCAGGCAGGTTGTATTTTCCACAGCCTTGAATATTTGGGTCCATTGGTCCAAGGTAGATGGGTGAGGTTTAATGCAATCATTATATGGGCTATTAACACAAGAGCTCTGGGCAGATATACTTTGTTTTGCTCCTTACCCTTGGAGATAAGATCAACTAAAGTGTTTCAAATGTTCTTTCTAGGTTCAGAAATTCTCCCATTTCTTTCTTAACTTCTCCCATTATACTTCTCCCATAAGACAATCCCCCCAAAATGTAAGAAAAATCTCCTATTAGCCACATCCTCTCCAATAGAGAGGATTGCATCAATGTTTTAAGAAGCCTAAAATTGCACATTTGTCTCAGAAGTCTTTAGATTCTAAGAAAACAACAGCATCTATCCTTAGTTTCTCAATTTGGCCAATTCTACTAATCACTGCAGTTTTCTGTAGAAACATAAACTCATTCAGAACCAAGTCAGAGTCAAATTAAGCCGCAGTTCATCCCAATGAACAAATTTCCTTGGAAAGCACTCTGTTTTCCAAGCAGACATCTTCTCAGACAGTCTTCTCCTCCCCCCTGGGATGCATTATTCCAATGAAAACTTTCTCAGTGACTAAAACTATAATCTAGAACCTAAAACCTCTTTATGTTGAGAGTGATTCTAATATAAGATTTATATAGATATCAGATGCTTTCTAAAATTGAAAAAGCATTGTTATACTTCCAAAGCTATCTACCTGACTACACCCAAAAATGGAATGTACCAACAAATCAATCTGTTATTTCAAGTCCCAAAGAATGAAGCTGCAGTCACAAACAAAGCTTTCCGAAGGCTGTCATTTCATATTTATTTTTCTGCACTGTCTCATTAAATTGTTGCTGCCGTCGTCACACCACAATCACACTCCAGTTTTGATCGCCCGAAAAAGTTGCAATTACTGAGAATAGAAATAGAAAGAATTGAAATAATCTTGCCAGACATGAGTTGTGATTTGGGAATTACAAAGACTGAGTCTGTGAGGTACATCTCCATTGTTTCTTCTTTTCTTTCCTGCATTCATAGCACAGTTTTACATTCTCTCCAACACCGCACCCTTCTCTCCTGTCTCACCCCATTGCCTCTCCTCTCTAGTGTGGTACTATAGATGATGAGGGTCCCAATGAGGGTTTGACGGAGCGCAGCCTGCAGGATGCCCAGAGGCTCTACTTGATGAACGACGTGGTCCAGCCAGAGTCTGTTGATCCGCTTGTCATGCAGGATGACGTTCGCTTCTCCAACCTGGTCGTGGACATTGTTCAGGGCATGGACACCCTCTACCATGTTATGTACATCAGCACAGGTTAGTAAAGGAAGGGAAACTAACAAAACTATGACTTATTATCACAAACTCAAATATATAAAGGGATGAATCCGAGAAGAGAGAATCATTTTAATTTCCCTGTGTAAGACCTTTCCAATATTTCTTCTTGTCCTTCTTGTCCAATCAGAATATGGCACCATCTTAAAGGCACTGGCTACGCCCAATAAGAACCTGCAAGGTTGTTACTTGGAGGAGATGGAGCTTCTTCCGCCGGGGGTCCGAGAACCAATCCTGAGCCTGCAGATCCTGCACAGCGACAGGTCGCTTTTTGTTGGGCTCAACGACCGAGTCGTGAAAATCCCACTGGAGAGATGCTCCACCTACAAAACTGAGACGTGAGTGCTGAACAACTAGAAAATTTGATTTAGAACAATCCAATCTAACCCTCAATCCCAAGGGATATCAAGGTAACCTAAACTTAGCCATTCATATAAATCTGATATGTAGTCTATAATCCAAACAGCCATCAAATCCTCTCAAATCAAACAAGCTTTCCACAAACTTGATACTACTTTGGGTGCAGACTTTAACAGATGTTGTTTGGAAGTTTACCATACAAGGATCTCCGCATTGGTCCTATCCATGGCTAAGTGCATTTCATCCCCACATACTGATGGCCGAAGTCCACAAAACATTTGGATTCATCATCTTCTGATAAATCAAAGATTGTGTAATTTTCCCTCCCTGTTTAACCTCTAGGGTGCTTCTTAATATCAGCACAGTGTGTGCTGCCAGGTATATTCCAACAGTCAATGCTTTTTCATCAGTATTGTTGTTGTATAGCTTCTAGCTGCAAGTGGCAGCACTGATAAGTAGAACCACGGTCTTGGATCAGGGCTGCTGACCAGCCTGGCTCCAGTGGAGCATCCTGCCACATACTGCATCTGAGACATCCCTTGTTTAATCCTGGGAGGGGCCTTTGTTTGCATGCCGTCCCTCTTCTCTCTGTCCTGTCTGCTCTGAGACTTCTTTAAGTCCCTCCACAAGAAAGAAGTGATGAGCCAAGAGATGGACAGTAGTCCTCACTTTGTGAAAGCAGCCGTGCGGTATACACAGTGTATATTTAATTGTTCATTTAATGCGTTTTGGCAGTGGATTCATTTGAACCTGGTTGGTCCTCTAGTGAAGGTAATTATCTGTCCTCGACTAGGATTAATGTCTGGAAGACCTCACCTATAATCATTAAAGTCCTTATGGAACCAGACAAATGACTGGGGCGGTATCTGCTCACTAGAGGAAATTAATTTGTTTTGCTTTTTTTTTGTTGTTTTGCTTCTCCGGTAATGAAGTTCTGCATAATACAGAGAGAGCACAGTTCTGCCTTTTGTTTGTCTGAATCAGAGGGTAAACAAAAAGTGTGTGTGCACTGCGCTAGCTCGTACACTGCCAGAGAAGTTTCTCTGAAGGCACGTTTGTTTGAGGTCTTTTGCTCTGCCATCAGCGTTATTCATGTGAAAATCTCAGTCTCGTGGGTGAGCGAGAGCAGGAGAGCTCACCGGCTTGTTTGTCCAACCTTCTGTATCTCATCAGTGCTCTCAATCAGGAGCCTCAGTCGGCCATCTCAGTCCTTCAAAGTCAACTTCATTTTAGCATACAAATGGCTTGATGCTTCATTCACTGTGTGTGTGTGTGTGTCTGTATATGGAGGCCAGTCTACTTGGTGTGATTTGTGTGTGGGTTGATGCTTGGACGAGTTCTCATATGTGCTCTGCCTGATGAGTCAGCTCGCTATTTCTAGTAAATCCAAACTCCTAGACACATGGGAGCAGACACACACGCACACACGCACACATGCACACACACACACAAGGTAGGGAAACTATTGCATTTAATAAGATGTGGGTGAGATAGGCGAGATGAGAGAGGCACACAGAGAGGAACAGGAAGGGAGAGCAAAGCCAAGAGAAACAAAGAGATGCAGAGAGAAAAGCAGAGCAAACAGTCCCAGTTTTTAAGACACAGTGGGGTGAAACGATAAGAAGAGCGGGCTCCAAGGGCACCAAAAAAGGAGGTGAGCGGGGCAGAACGACCCGTCTTTAATCCAGCCTGCAATATTCTCATTGCCTCTGTGGCTCGCTCGCTCTTTCAATCACGCTGCAGCCGAAGGCAAACTGAGCTGCAGTGTATGACAGATGTCAAGCTGTCCGTCAACGTGACACCTGAGCTCCTCTGGAGGGACTCGAGCAAAGCGGGAAAAGGGCAGATGGATGACAAGAGATTAAGAAAAAGAGCAGGCCTGAAGTAATGTGGGGGAATATGATTTCAGCTCATACGCATTAATAGTTAACATGTTGATTGTTGTTGGAAAACCACAAGTCGCCTGAGCCAAAGGTGACAATTCATGTGGTGAGCCCAACAGATATTCAATTTACATTTATGTAAAACTGAAAAAAAGCAGAACATCTTCACATTTGAGAAGCAGGAGAGGGAGCCCAGTAGAAAACTGACAGCTGACTTGTGGTTTGAGCACTTCTGATGGGAACTAATGGGCACTAAGGAAAGGCAAAAGTTTGAAAAAGTCGAATTCGACAGAGTTCACTTTTGCTGCTATCACTGCCCTGTTTGAGAGGCACAGCAGTCAGCACTCTCACTGAATTCAGATAATCTCATAGGCTCTCTGAGTTGAACTAGATCAAACTCTGTCTGCGGTGTCTGGCCAAAGACAATAATTAATGTAAACGAAGTGTGTCATGGAAATCATTTGTTCTAACCTATGCATGAAATCAGATGTTCTGAAGCCAAACTGTGTGTTTGTTTCTTAATTGAACAACTGGAATATGTCATGTGGAGCAAAAACTGACTGGGCTCACTGTCACACACCAAAATCTAGTCCCAGTGTGCCCAGTACTGCTGCTACAGTACGTCTGCAGCAGTACACAGCAGCACCAGATTAAAGACATGTTGATTCAAGGCTTGCAAACATGAGAAACTGGAGGATCACAGCCACCAGATCTGCATATATAAATATTTCACTTCCAATATTAACAATTAATCTCATATTTTAACATAATTTTCTTGGAAAAGCTGCTGTAGATTCATTAAACTGGAACAGGCCCTCGAGGGACGTTACTGTGATTGCCATAACTTTGGACCACATTACCGCCTCGCCGTGGTCTCACTCCAACTGCTTGTTCTTTCTTTCTTTCTTTTTTTTTTAGACATTCTCTCTTCCCTCTCTCTGGGAGTTCTGTTCAGACTTCGAGAAAAAGACCCACCTGCCGTCCCACTCTTTGTCTGAACACACTCCCCGTCATTGTACCGCTGAGTGAATGAGCCATTCTCCCCATCGTCTGTGTATTGTGTGCGTTCCTTCCATTCATGTACAGCCATACATCCATTCACGCGCGCTGATATCGACTGAATGCGCTCAGATGGTTTTATGGCAGCCACACATGCTGCTTTCACCGTCACGCACGTGCATATAAGCAGCGGAGAATGGCTGCATTTACACTAGTGCGATGAGTGTCAGAGCGACAGAGAAGGTGCGTGATTTATGGACAAGTCATAACGTATCAGCTTTGTTATAAAATATCCATCTGGTAATGGAATAACAGATGGACTGTGGCTGGAGATATAATACAGGAATGCTTTGTGTCTGCAAGTGTGCACATGTGTAATTGTTTAAACATGGAGTTAAAATGCTGGCCCCAGTTTAGCTTAGGGCAGCATGTTTGAACGAATGCATGCAGTTGTTGCAGTCTGAGGACTCAATTACGTTGAAGTGCTTTTAATGTTAAGGTTTCCTTTGTTATTGATCCGTATTGGCAACTGTGTGGAGGCTTGCAGCCCTGAGAGTAGAAAAATATTTACATCATCATCTTTAACTCGAGTGCTTTTTTCCCTTATATTGCTGAACCTTTTCAGCAGCCTGTGATTTGTGGCCTTTTAGTGATAGCCCGCAGACAAATGTAGCAGTTTGTGCTGTTGTGTTTGTGTGTGTGTGTGCACAATGTGTGTGTTTGTCCTCTATTTGTGGTAATTATATTTGACCTGGCCAATTGGCACCCCTGGCTAACAGCAGCACTCTGTCCTCCACCGAACGCCCATCTCTCTATCTTGGTCTGTTAGTGATGTGATTTATTTTGGCTTGCAGTGGCACGCTAGCTTAGCTGCAATGTTGCATCCATCAGGGAGAACAGTAGCAGTAAGAGCTTACAGCCCGTACAAAAAGCACTACATTGAAAGTAAGTGGATTGGTTTATTCATTTGTCAAAGCTAGAGGTGTCAGACGGGGGAGCGTGGTGTTACACGGGATTTCGGATGAATGTCGGAAGCCTTCGCAGCTGGCGATGAGGAGAAAGAGGAAAGAAAAAGAATATGGAAACAGAAATAAGGAAAGGCTGAATAAATGATGAGGATAATGGTGAGGAGGATGAAACGGAAAAAAGTCAGCATCTCTGTTCCTGCAGCCAAACCACCACTCACACATCTGCTTACATAAACATTACGTTTTATTACAAGAGCTACAGTTGTCCTACTGGTGATTTTTACATTTCCCCCTGAGGGGCTTCAATTTGTTGTGTGTGTGTGTGTGGAATAAGTGCGTGGTTGTGTACGTGTGATTAACAGTGACCTGGCAGCAGTCATGAGGCCAAGGCAGCTCACCCTGCCCGCAGCAGGAGTTTAAAACAACATCAGGAAACAACTAACTGGCCATCGAGGAAAACCACTGACCATTAGCATTTCTGCTACAGCCTGTGTGTGTGTGTGCTGCTTGTTAAAGCCAATGTATATGACATCTTGTAGCGTAGTTTTCCTTGTACTCTAGCATTCAGTCCCTATAGGAGCCCTTTACAGTGATGTGGACTTCCCTGTCTGTCTCCGTATGAGGGGAACCTGCAGGCCCTTCCCCAGCAAACCCAATTTACCATGAGCCACGGCTGCCAGCCTGTCAGCAGGCCTCCAGAGCTCTCTGCTGCTAAGCCTGTATGACCAATCAGAGGAACACTTCACCAGCCAAGGACTGAGAGAGACAGAGAGATGGTGTTCACCGCTGGATGTATTTATTACTGCTCCACAATGCTGTTACTTTTATTACAGGCTTTGTTTTTTAGCTGCAACTTGGTGTAATCATTTTGCTCTCTCTCTCTCTCTCTCTCTCTCTCTCTCTCTCTCTCTCTCTCTCTCCATTTCTGTCTGTATTGCCTCTCATCCTCCTCTTTCTCTCAGCTTTGATTTGGACCGGCGCTGTGTCGTAACCTCCAGCTTGCCAACTCTTAAATCCCCAGATGATGACAATGTTACTCTATACCCTCTGATCCTGTTTCAGGTGGATGATTGTAAAATGGAAAATAAGCAAGCAAGTGGCTGTGATAGCCAACCTAGATTTAGCTCAGAGGTTAATGAATATCTTATCGAACCTGTTGATCTGTTCTGCTGCCTTATTGGGTTGAAATGACAAACATGATTATTCTGTAGGTTGTTTAAAGGCCATAAATAAATCTGTGGCGTTTGTCTAGATAATGTACAGGCTCTTGGTTCAACCAAAGATCACATGTAAGGGAGAGAAATACTACTCTGTAACACAACACTACAGAGTTCCCAGAGTTAAGCGATAAGAGATTTTGGTGGCTCTGTACAGCTCTATTAACTCCAGTGAACTTTGTTTTTCAAAACCAACGGCCTCTCAGAGGCTCACCTGATAGCCAGCAATGACTGGGTGACTTTAATGAGTTAAAGTCTCCATTGATTACCTGGACCTCCAGTATTTGGCAGATATACAGTATAAAACAGTATAAAAGTTCACCATGTGAACAGTTGTCATCAATGGGGAAATTAGCTATAGAGACCAAAACTGTTTTTTGTACCAGGCTGTAAACATGTTTATTTCTGCTGTGAAGTTGGACATTTTAACATGGGGACTTATGGAGACTGACTCATTCTTTAGCCAGCCTCAAGTGGTCATTTGAAGAACTGCAATTTTTGGTTTCACTTGACAGCCACTGAGGTTGCTGCTTGGCTTCTACAGGTTGTGAACATTGGTTGTCTAAGAAAACAGAAGCATCATGGTTTGCAGTAGCAGCCTAATCAAAGGTCATATATATGATATATCTTCCAGTTCTAGCCATTCATAACTTTGGTTGGTTACAAATCTTGAAAGATAGCTAAGAGAGGGTAGCATGATGGCACAGTGGTTAGTTCCTCCAGTGTCAATTGTATTTAAAAACATGCAGGTTAACTGGTGTCTCTAAATTGCTCAGGTATGAGTGTGAATGGTTGTCTATTTGAATGTGTCAGCCCTTTTGTGTGGGGTGTTAGCTGCCTAATGTGACCTGGGATAGTTTCCAGCCCACTGTGACCCCGCAGAGGATTTCATAAGCAGATGCAATAGTCTGTTCAGGTGAAGTGTCTAAATTTAACCTGTCAAACTCAATCTGCAGTCCTGAACTGAGCAGATCGGTGCTGCTTCATCACATTTTCTCATCTTGTCTCTTCTATCGCTCTCATCTTCATGAGTTTACCATCTTTCTGCCATCTATTTACTTTCTTGTGAATATACTTACATGTCCTTGTCCTCTACCTCTCTCTCTGTCCTCTCCGCCTCTCTATTGTTTCTCTCTGATGATGCAGCTCCTTTTTATTCACCAGGGGATAAAATTGTACATTGGAGGACAGCAGGCAGTTTTTGGCAGACGGCCATTGCACTTTTGTTTTCCTGATTTTTTTTTCTTTTTCTTTTTTTGGGGGGCACCCGGCACTATCAGTCTTCAGCCTGGCTCCAACTGGGCCTAATTGGATGTGTTAGCGCTGAGTGCTAGCAGGAGTTCTCTGTGTTTCCAATTCATCATGAGCAGACTTTCTGAATGGCCGGCTCAGCCCAGCACAGCGGGGAAAAACGCCCCAGGGACGGGCTTTCTCTCCCCTGGAGAGAGGATGAGGAGCGAGCGCCTGTCAGCGTCTCCCAAGAGCGGCTGCAAAAAATGACACGGCTCGTGTGGAGTGATGGAGAGAGGCCGGCGAATGCAGACATATGTTTAACCAAGTCAGACCCTCCAGACGGTCTTTGTTAACGTATTCCCAGAGTGTCTGCGCTACAGCTAATAATGGCTGATTCCGATCCATAATTTATCAGCTCTGGTGATCATATTTGCAATTATACACTGACGGCCTGCCATTAAAGGCGAGGTGAACTATTGTTTTTATGTCTAGTTGTTAAAGGGCCTGTAATAAAAGGAGACGCTGGTTTTTACAGCGTTCACAAACGATTTAAAATGCCAATTACACCCCCACAGAGACAATCCAGCAGATTTATCTTTCAATGCCACTCTTCCAGACATATTGTTATATAGGCTGGTGGGTTTTGCTGCTTGGACTGTTTAAAATTTAACTGACCATGTTCCATGGTTTCTCTGTTTTGATATAGTGTGCCATCGGGCATGCACGCTGCTGAATTAAATATCAGTAAGTGCCCTGCAGACTTGCAGTCAAAACGATGCTCTCACATGTAGTGATACACCCACAGTGCAAAGACACACCGTCCCAGTGTTCACAGAAGGAGGGATATCCAGAAAACCCACTTGATTGTGGACACAAACACACACACACACACACACACACAGTCTCTCAAAGTTTAAATGCCTCACATTCCTGCATATCTGCAGACTCAGCCTCCTGTCTGGGCTGACATCCTGCTGTACTGCCTGTTACAGAAATTAGCTTTCTCTATTCCCATCACACGGCCCGCTCTCCACTCTCACTGTCCCCAATTAACTTTTACAGCAAAGTTACAGTTTTTTTAAAAACTGTGAGCCGTCAGGACAGCGAGGCACTGAGTCCACTCGGCTGGTGTTTTATGCAGCCGCAGAAAGGTCAGAGTGGGAGATAAACGCCTTGGTACGCCCCCTTTATTTTTGCCTCCAATAGTAAATTCTCATTTATGAACTGGCCGCTGGTGAAGGAAATTATTGGTGAGTGAGACTGCCAACCTGCACTGTCTCCCAATTCCCCATAATACATTATGCATGTTATATATGCTATAATATACTACTTTTGCCATCTGTATGAAGGGAATTGCTGTACTTCACTGTTTTGCGGCAACAGAAATGATGATATGTATTGATGTCAATCAGACTGAGACTTGCCACAGAATGCCACAGTCAATGAAATTTCAGCATTTTCCCGAAACCACGATCTACCATAAGTTGAATTAAATTTTTGCTGCTGTCAGCACTTCCTTGCTTCCTGCATGGCATTGTGGTACAGTAGTCTCTATCTAAAGCATTTTAGTATCATACTCATAGTATAGTAGTACTGTAGCATAGTAGTGTACTCACTTTTTGGGGTATAGTTAAATGTGTCATATTTAAGTTTATTTAAAGCCAGAAGTATCTGGATATCTGGATCCTATACTCCTGAAATTGTTTGTGTGCCTACCATTCATCCCAACAGATTTGGATGGGACTGAATTCGGGGCCAGTCAAATGAACCTAGTTTTGTGCATAGCAGCGTTGCCATGTTGGAGGCATGTTATTGTCCAAAATATCATTGTATACTTTTGTGACATGTCATCCTCCAGCTTTATTTGTAGAGAAGTGAGTCTGGCTCATACAGAGTCCAATCTGATATTTGTATTTACCTAAATGTTTATTAAATATGTATCTGGCGTGCTGTTATAACAGCTGCAGCTTCTAAATTGAGCCAACCATTCAAATACTGAAGTTTGTTCTAAACTATTAAGTTGATTTGCCCAAATTATTGATTTGATGAATGACAATTTAACTGGAAGAATGGGTCTTGAAACTGATTAGCTATCAGCTAGAAAGGAGACGTATCACTCTTGATTTGTTGTTGAACACAAAAACACTTTTTGGCTGAGTGCAAAAGACCGCAGACAAATATGAAAATGGCCAAGTTTTATTTTGGCATGTCTTCAACATATACTCTCAGAATTAGAACACATTGGCCACAATGACCTGCTGCTGGTGACATTTGTCATTTTATGCAGTCAAAGCATCAGTGCCTGTTGATGTCTTCTACTTAGCATTTCAGCACATGCGCAGTGGTTAGGGTTAGACTATTGATTCGTACTATGGTAACATGAATCTAAAAATTAGAAAAAGGAAGAGGAAAAATAACAGTAAGGTGATGTTTCACACCAGACCATTGTGGGGAAGAGAGAGCCAGTCCATCTACGTTCAAACCCTCACCTCTGGTCATGAGCTTTGGGTAGTGACTGAAAGAATGAGATTATGGATAAAAGTGACCCAAAATGAGCTTCCTCCGCCGGGGGCTAGGCTCAGGTTTAGAGATAGGGTGAGGAGCACAGACATCCAGGGGGAGCTTGGAGTAGAGCCGCTGCTCCTTTGTGTTGAAAGGAGCCAGCTGAGGTGGTTTGGGCACTGGGAGGAGACATGGGGGCAGACCCAGAACCTGCTGGATGGACTACATTGTCCATCTACTTGGGAACACCTTAGAATCCCCCTGGAGGAGCTGACATGTGTTGCAGGGGAGAAGGATGTCTGGAACAACCTGCACATCCTGCTGCAACCACGACCCGACAATGGATGGATGGATGGATGGATGGATGGATGGATGGATGGATGGATGAGGGTGTCAGATCAGCCAGTCTCAGACAGTGGAGCAAAAAAAAAAAAAATCATCTCTACATACTGTCATATGCAATGGTCGGCTCACAGTATAGTGTCCATTTGGAGTGGACATGACACAGAAGGGGAAAGAAAGTATTGGAATTTGACCAGCCAGTATGATCCATTAAGTTATCCATGGTTGTCTGATTTTGATGGTGTTTCCTGTTCTCAGGTTTCTCTTAGAAATCAGATCTCAACTTCAATTTATATGCTGTAGTATTAAGATTTGTCTTAATTGGAACTAAGGGGACTTGCCCAAACCAGCTCCAGACATAAAGAACACAAAGTTCTGTGTGTTTTTTGGCATCGTATTGCAGTAGAGTAGATATTTGTGCTGAATTCAAATAGGTGTGGGAAGATTGAAGCAGACCATCTATGAGCTTACCTTATGTTTTAGGTGTCTGTGTGTGCACATGTATGCCTGCAGCTGTATGAATAGCTTACCCCCACAGCATTAACCCCCATCTGTACCTGCAATGCAATCAGTTTGTCAGCATTTCTTTACAGCTTTTTTTTGGTTTTAAGAGCTGAACCACTCAGTTGAGCTGTAGTCATCTTTTTCCATATCACACCCAGTGTTTTTCTCTAAACGAATGCAAAAAGGGTGAAACCAGAACTAAACCTGACTTTCCCTGAGGTCAGAAACCTCCCAGCATGCCCCTCGGCACACTTTACCCGGAGCTAATTAGGCCTCAAATCTCTCACACCTCTTCTGTCATATAACATTATTTATTCATTCCTTTAAATGCGCACATATTAATTGTTCCGCTTAGCTGGTCTCTGTAATGGTGTGTGCGTGCGCGTGCGTTGAAGGTGAGTGTGTTGGTAATCAGAAAGACAAATGAGAATTTATCAGCCACGATGACGATGCAGAGTCACATATAAAAACCATCACAGATACAATATGGTCGACCTTGATCCAAAATGGCAACGGACTCCTCCCTCCGCCCTTTCAAGTTCACTGAACTGTGAATTTGTGGCCGACCTCATTATGATTATTGTTTCATCTGTATTGGAGATTGCATTTGGCGTCGCCGTAATAGTGTCGCTTAATTAAAGTGGCACACAAGAAGGTTAGCAGTAAAGGAAGGAAGTTGTCCTCTTCCAGCTCTGAACGAATGGCCTCTCTCTCTCTCCTTTCCCCTCCTGTGCTCGGTTGCTCTTTTTCTGTGGGGTCACCTCTGATGTGCTGGCTACGCAGTAATGTCTTTATTGGATCTAAGCCGGCCCCCGGGTTCACAGTGGAGCCCCAGACCTGGCACAGAGAGCTGTATCAACACTTGGAGATTCCTCTACCTCCAGGCTAAAACACTACAGGGCTCTTCAAATAAACCATGAAGTTCTGTGCCAGCAAAGGAAAAAAAAACACAACAACAACAACAAGAATCTGTCTTTTCAGCCGAATGGAGAGAGAGAGAGAGAGAGAGACAGAGAGAGAGAGAGGGGAGGAAGGGACCCTACAGTGCTGTGATGAAGGAGTCGAGAAGGAGAGGGAGCGGGATGGGAGTGAGGGAGAAGGAGACAAAAGAGGGACATGAAGGAGAGGAAGAGTGAAGGGAAGTCTTTGAGAGAGAGAGAGGGGGGGGTTATTCAGTTGATGCCTTTATCCTTTATCCTACCTTCCTGAGGCATCCAGATCAGCTCTGGTGGCTTAGCCTCGTCATTAACAGCTTTAGATTTAATTAACCGTCATTAAGCCTGTGTTTTACTGGAGGAGCTTACAAATATTTAATCACTGTTTGGGTGATGTACCGTGTATAGTGTTGTTTGTGTGAGAACTGAGGGAGGAAGGATGCACCAAAAGTCCACTTAGTATATTCCACTTAGTGGTAATATAAAGTGTAAAGCAGGTCTGAGACCAGTGTGTTTGGATGTGGCTTAGTCACAGTGGTGTGACTCTCTGGGCTTTTAACAATGTCTTTATCTTTTTTATTTATTTCTCTGCATTCTTGTATCCTGTTTCAGCGTTCCTTTATTTTAAGTTTCTATTTCTGTTTACTTCCAAAGAAACTTCAAACTTCTTGTCCTGATCTACAGTGTTCTGGTCTCGGTCAGTGTTCTGGTCCTGGTCTACAGTGTCCTGGTCTCGGTCTACAGTGTTCTGGTCTCGGTCTACAGTGTTCTGGTCTCAGTCTGCAGTGTTCTGGTCTCAGTCTACAGTGTCCTGGTCTCGGTCTACAGTGTTCTGGTCTCAGTCTGCAGTGTTCTGGTATCAGTCTGCAGTGTTCTGGTATCAGTCTGCAGTGTTCTGGTCTCAGTCTACAGTGTTCTGGTCCTGGTCTACAATGTCCTGGTCTCGGTCTACAGTGTCCTGGTCTCAGTCTACAGTGTTCATTCTAAACGTAGTTCTTTGGGCATGTTTCAAGCTGAGTTTAAAGGTGCTCTTTAAACACACAGTGCGTGTTTATTATGTTTATTGTAGAGTGATTATGTTGCATCTGTCTGGGGGATAAAGATGTAAAATAAACTTACTGTCTAGCACTGCTCCATTTACTCTCTCCATTTACTCTCTTCATTTATTGAACAATTATTCTGCTCATTTTGCTGACACAGTCCTCCTCTCTCCTGCTCCCTGCAGCTTGTGCTTGGAGGCGAGGGACCCCTACTGTGGCTGGGACTTCAGACAGCGCAGATGCACCACACTGGAGGACAGCTCCAACATGAGCCAGTGGAAGCAGAACATCACCGTGTGTCCGGTAAGGGTAACGTCAGCACGCCGTTTACTGTAAAACACGTCAGTCCTTGTGGGGCCCTAAGTCTCAGGCGTCCTGCTGATGTCATCCCTCATGTGTCACAGCGGTTGCCGTCATCTGTGACTAACAACTTCTCAGTGTGTGCTGTACAGGACAGGACAGGATATAGGAGTAGCAGCAAAAGAAAGATAGCTGAATTGGACTGAAGTGAAATGGATTATATTACACCGAGATCAGCTGGATTGAATTTGGCTGAAGTGAAGTGAATTGCAGTAAATGTATTCCCCGTAATCCTCCGAAAACACTTTCTCTCCATCTTAGAAGAAAAAAGTCTGTCTGGCAGCACAAGTCCTGCACTCTAAACCTACTTCTGCTATACACTCCAAGCAGTCACCGACTAACTGCCAACTTCAGTGAGGAAAAATCAGCAGCCCAATGCAAGACATGATTGTCAGACACTTCCTTTGCTGCATTTTGATGAATTTGTGCTTTTTTGCAAGTCTACTGCTCCTCTCAATGTGAATGTAAAAAGAGTCAGTAAACGTGTTTGGTTTGTCAAAATGAGATAAGATTAATGAGCCCACACCAGGGAAATTCACTTGTCACAGCAGCTCATATACACAATGTGGATAAGAAATGAATTATAAATAAGAGATATATAGAAGAAAGTCATGAAGTCATGCTGGTGTTGAAGAGTCTGATACTCCCACCATTTAAGAAGGAGCTCTACCACAGGTCCTTCATCCAAACAGCTGTCAGTCTGTTGCTGAAGGAGCTGTTTAAGGCCTCCACAGTCTCATGCAGGAGGTGAGAGGAGTTGCTCACGATGGATGTCAGCTTTGCTAACATCCTCCTCTCCTCCACATGGAGTCTAGGCGGCAGTCCAGGACAGAGCTGGACCTCCTGACCAGTTTGTTGAGTCCTTTTCTGTCTCAGAAGACTTAATAAAACATTTAAATGATACCACAGTGTCATAAAAAGTTTTTAAAAGAGTCCTACACACTGCACTGATTTGGACCAAAACAAATCAATGAATAGATCAAATAAACTATTTGGTACATCTGGAAGAACCTGTTGATAAACGGGAAAAAGGACCTGGTACGCTGCAGACCACTGTGGTGGATGACTGATCAAGACATGAATTTTTAAAAATAAATTCCTTTTTTATACTGTCAGACTGATCAGAACAGCTCTCCTGGATGTAGGTAGTGAGATCAAGCTCAACATGCTTGTTGTGAGGGGATTTTGCTTCAGGTCAAATGGTCAAACTGTAGTTTGCCTTGTACTCGCTCCCACTGACAGGACTGATCCATTCGCGGTCCATCTGCCATTCAGATCTGTATTTGGACAGCGCCTTCTTACGGGCAGACTTAAGCTGAAGGTATCTGCCAACTTAAAAAAAAACACAACAAAAAACACACATCTGAGTTTTCGTAACTAGGGCAACGATGTGTGAGCTGATAAACTTTTCTTATTGCAAGCTTGTGAAAATGTAGTGTGTGCGTTAGGGTGTGCACAAACTAAATATTATACAGGACAAATGGCGACCATATCAGTAAATACATGTGTTGGACGGTTGAATAACTCTAATAATGTTTGCTGACCTTATCTCACTCACGTCACGGATCATACTTTCCAGCTGCGGAACCAAACAACCAATGGTGGCTTCGGATCCTGGGCGCCATGGCAACCCTGCAACAATGATGACGGCGTGGACGGTGTGAGCTCCTGTTTGTGTCGCTCCAGGTCTTGTGACAGCCCTGCACCTCGATGTGGAGGCAAAAACTGTGAGGGCCCCACCATCGAAGTCTCCAACTGCTCGAGGTAGTGAAAGAAAAAGATTTTTACACTGATTGTAATGAAACAATAACAACTCCACCACCATGTACCACCACCATGTATAATAACCAGAATAATATTGATTATTTTCTTAGCTAATGAGGAGGGAGCACTTAATGATGTGCAACTTGATTGCAGAACTGTAAGAAGAAAAAAAAAGTTGAGTCATTATTGACTTAAATATAAACATTAAATCAAGACAGTATCTAAATCTGCCTTTTATCATGGAAAACAACATTTCTTACCTCCAGTACACTGACAACATAAAGAATGGACAGTGCATGCGAGACATCACCCACAGGTTTCTAAAGAGTAGTTGAAGACCAGAATCTGTGGCTCTGGCCGTCATCATGTTGGTCCTGCTCTAAAAAATCCTCTAAAAATCATGGATGATTGGCAGACCTGAGGCAGACGCCTGGGTGCTTCAACAATCCACGCTTTTAATCAAGACAATCAAGCAGCCACTTACTGTAAGGAACTAAAGTTTTTGGCACCTCTACATTGGCTTAATTTCCCAGCGACATAGGGTTGCCCCTTTGTCTGGACAGGATTCAGTGAAACTCACTCATTCCATCGGATTCAGAAATGCCAGACTTGTAACCAGAAGAAGAGAGCTCATTAAACCCTGTTCTTAAATCTTTATAGAATAGATTCTAAAGTGCTGTTACTAGTTTATAAATGACTTAACAGCCTTGGTGTAAAATACATTTCTGATAAGCTGGAAGAATATAAACCCAGAAGGTCTCTTAGATCTTTAGGAAGCAGCAGGTCTGTAAGACCTCAGGACTATAGGAAGACATTAAAGATGTTTTTTCTTGACTATGCAGATTTATTCATTGCTTCTTCCACACTTTTTTCCTCTGTTAAAATTTGGGCATATAATTACACCATGACTATTTTTCTCTTCTTTGTGTTTTAACTTTTGTTCTAATGCAATTCATTTGCTTATATAGAACTAAATGTTTGAAAGACTCTTTGCACATGTGATCTTTCCTTAAACAAAACTGAGGCTCTGGGGTGTTGTTTAGCTCAGCTGGTAGAGCAGCCACCCCATGTACAAAGGCTCAGTCCTTGCTGCGACGGCCCAGGGCTTGAATCTGACCTGTGGCTCTTTCCCGCATGTCATTCCCCATCTCTGTCTGCCCACATTCATGGGCAGACAGAGACACACTGTCTCCATCAAAAAATAAAAAGCTTGAAAAAGCCAAAAAAATATACATCTTAAAAAAATTCTGGATTCACAATATAATAATATATGATAATAGGGTCTGCCGTATATCACTAATAAAAAAAATGGCACCAGTTCAGGTTGGTGGAGTTTATATTATATTTGAGCCCAAGCCACTGGGCACTGAACATTGCCAGGTTGAAATTATTATAGTGCTAAGATTGAGCACATGAAGTGTGTCATTTTACAAATGAGTCTGGTCCAGGTTCAGGAGAACTCTAACATCTTTTCTTAAACTCTTCTATTGTAACAGCAATGTCCTGATTGACTTTGAAGTATCCACCGCAGGGCACAATTTACACGCTGACAGAACATGAGAGAGATCATGAATGTGAGGAATCTTATTAGAGAATGTAGGTGGCATCCAGGCTCTCATTGTGACACCTCTGTCCACCTGTGTCTGCAGGGGAATGGGGCCAATCAGCATTATAGAGAACAGAGCAGGGATGAAGAGCTGAGGCACCTTCATCCAACCGAATGGTTATGCCAGATTTAATCCTTGGTGTCGAAATTGAATTGTGCTTTTGCAGAAAGTGGCAATTAAATCATGAGAAGTGCTACCCAAGAACAAAGCACTTAAGCAAATTGAATGAATGTTCCCCAGTCAGAATGAGCTTCCTGTGTGTTTGCATTTCTGTTTTTTCAGCTCAGAATCAGAGTAATGATTAGACAGAGCTAAAGAGCTGGGTCTTTTTTGTGAAAGAATAACGCTAAAAGCACCGCTGAATAATTATGCAGGTTTTCGAAGCATTGTGAAATAGGGTTGCTCATACTTTTCCATGTGTCTGTTGCCATAGAAATGGAGGCTGGACGCCCTGGTCGTCATGGGGACAGTGCAGCACAACATGTGGCACGGGCTTCGAGCTGCGCCAGCGTTCTTGTAACAACCCTTCACCTCGTCACGGCGGCCGTGTGTGCGTGGGTCCGAGCAGAGATGAGAGGTGAGCATAATCAGATGTGTTAATGAAGTGAAATGCATCTTTACAATCAAATAACCAACTCAGGCTTAGAATATCTTATAATATCATCTCCCATGTGTGATTAAAAAGTCTGGTGCAAATGCAATCAGTGCCATGTTATGGTGCAGATGAGATTAGATTCCTGCTCTTTACTCAGCCTTTTAGTTTTTTCGCAAGGGAAGTTTAATCTAAACAGCATAATTACTATATATAAGTGTTGTCACATAAGCCATTAAAGAATTTTCTCGTCTAACACCACTATCAGCAAGACAAGCAGGTTTAGACAGGTTTAGCAGTATAACAGCGTGGTTCACTAATAAAGACAACGCCAGTATGGATTTAAGTTTAGACATGTTTATTGCCTGTCGTAGATAAAGCTAAACCCAGATGATGTGCTGTAGGAGGCATGAGGAATGAGTGATGAAGGGGTGAGGGTAAAGGATGAGAGGAGAAATCGGGATCATTGGTTGATGGAGGAGTTTGGAGGTTGACCGGTGTCAGCTAGCTGCAGGGGGTCTCCGTGTAATTCCTTCCTGAGGGAAGAGTCTCTCTGTGTCACTATGTATCAGAGCCCCCATGGTTCCCGTGTTTGTATGAAACAGAGAAAAGAAAAGGGAGAGAGGTGGAAAATAGATTAAACAAAAAGAAAAAGAGGCTTTTGGGAGGGAGGGATGTGAAAACTGAGCCAGACAGATAAGGTGTGCTTAAGTGCTCGAGAAGCAGATGCAGAAATGGGATGAGTTCCAGACGTGGTCCTTGTTCCTGAACATAGTTATAAAACGGTTGTAGTCACGTTTAATAGAAACCATTGCTGAATATCAGTAGGAGGCGGGCTGCAAGTATCCATCTCTGGTGTCCAAGTCTGACCTTTGTGCTGCCAAACATCCTCCATGCTTCCTTTCCTTTTTCATACCACGTGACTTCTGCCTTTGTTCCTCAGAGACACAAACAGATTTATGTGCACGGTAATGAGTGATTACATGTCAGACAAATGTAGGGAAATAGCAAATAATGTCACTATTCTGGTGATGGATGCTGGTTTTTATTGTTCTGTTTTTGACCAGGTCAACATTTGAATTATTTACGTCTTAAGTAGGTCAAGTCCAGGTCTCAATTTATCATCTTAGTGACCTAAGTCAGACTACAGTCCAAGTCTCAAGTCTCTAGTATTGTGTTTTTATTACAATCAGTCCTCTTAAAATCCCACACCTCCTCTCTGAAACTCCTCACTGCCACAGATTCTGCAATGAAGGGGTGCCCTGTCCTCAGCCAATCTTCTGGTCCCCATGGGGCTCCTGGACCAAATGCAGCACAGAATGCGGGGGAGGCGTCCACTCCAGGGTCCGCACCTGTGAGAATGGCAACAGCTGCCCTGGATGTGCACTGGTAGGAAACACACACACCCACACACACACACACACACAGATAAACAAAGACAGAAGAACACCTGTCATTATCAGTAGAATCATGCTCCTGTTGGAGCTTAATCGATACGTGTTTAACTCTGCTGCTGGACAGCGACACTTTAAGTGAGGGCAGGTGATGGTGACAGCACAGATAAGTGCAGACCTTTCTCTCCTGACCTTGAATGTCTTAGCTGGAGTCAGTACAATGACAGCATGTTTCCCCAAAAAAGTCTGTTAAATGTCAATGAAATCGTTGACGTCAAAACAAAATGTCACATTTCTTTTTCCTTGTGTGAAAAATGCAGAATGATTCTGTGATGTGTGACAGTGTGATGATTGACAGCCTCTGGGGACAACCTGGAGTTCAGTTTGTAACAGAAATATCCATATATCAGCATTTCCATACACATTGTACTTCCTCTTGTGCTTTTTGTAGAAACGCTCACAGGAGATACCCTTTGTTTTCCATCCAAAGTAACACACAGTTTTGTTTTAGAGGCTCATGTTTGCTGAAGGATGAATTCCATTGACCCTAATGAGCCCTGGATCTTCCCTCTATCGCCACCATTAGGCCAGAATTTCCATTTGTGCACAGGAAATGTCAAAATCTGGAGGACAGATTGGACCCTTTAGATTTTAATAACCCCATGACCTTTTCTCAAGTACCCCCCTAAGGACAAACAGCAGAATAATCAGCAGCTGGTGTTGGGGGAACATTGCAGCTTCTAGAATCCCTCATGCATTTAATCCTGTTTAATTATGGCTGAACCTGCTGCACCCCTGACCTCTGCATCCTTCTCATTCAGGAGTACAAGGCCTGTAACCTGGAGGCGTGTCCAGAGGTGAAGAGGAACACACCTTGGACGCCATGGATGCCGGTCAATGTGACTCAGGGCGGAGCTCGTCAGGAGCAGAGGATGCGCTACATGTGCCGGGCCCACCTGTCCGACCCCCACGAGCTGCAGATCGGACGCAGGAAGGTGGAGACGCGCTTCTGTCCCAACGACGGCACAGCAGCATGCGAAACAGATAGTAAGTTTTCCGGTGGTCGTGTGTGGTCAGCAGAGTTCGGTAATCCATCTAAGGATGATACACATCTACCTCAGATACACTCCCTGTGTTATGCTGGTTACCCAGCTGTTCCCACAGGACAGAGCCTTTCCTGCTGAGCTCCCCTCCTGGAATAAGCTCTTCTCTCTGCAGGATAAACCTTGTGTCTGATGTTTTCATTTATTCTGTAATCTCTGCAGAGACTCCTTGGGGTGATGCTGTACTATAAATAAACTGACGTTAAAGTGAAAAAGTCACTTGATGACATTGTCAGTTCAAGTTTAATGCTCCGATTGTCCCCTCAGGGACACAGATGCCTGAATTAATATATACTGTATGCAAAAAAATGCTAATGATCTCAACTCCTTGTGGCTATTTCCTTAAACTATAATTAACAGAGTTTTAAGTGGAAGTCGATAGAAAAGAAGTCTGAGCAGATTTCTTTAGTGTATGCATGGGAGAAATGTCAATGGGATAATGATCTGTTTTCTGTATGTGTGTGTACACAGAGATGGATACAGTGCAGCTCAGTTGCCACACACACATACGCTCTACTGTATATGTATATATAACACAGTGTGGAGGCAGCAGTGTGTTACAATTTCTTTGAGTAAGAGGCTGACATGTTGAAAGGGCCCCCCTGTTAGACCTGTTAGCTCCCCTACATGCTGTTAGTGACGGGGTCACTGTCCAGCACTCCCACATACACAGTGATACAGACAGAGTTACGGTTTACTGCTCCACGCCGGTGGCTTTTTCATGCCCCCTCTCTTGAATCGATTACCTGTCTCCCCCTGTCAGCCTCCATGTGGGGGAGGCGCATCGACTCTGACAAACAGATGAAACACCGACAGCAGGGAACTGTGGGATACATGAGAGAAACAGATACAGTTTGGAAAAAGGACAGGCAGAGAAATATGCCTGCTGGGAAAGTCACACAAACTGTGTGACTAACACTCAAAAGAATCTGCATGCTTCATGTCTCTCTCTGAATTCTTCCATCTGACAGCACTGTATGCATTCCTGTGAATCTAACCTGGAACTGCATTCTTTTCCTTTCTCTCTGCAGCCCTCGTCGAGGAGCTCCTGAAGACGCCGGTGGTGAGGGTGGCGGGTGCTGGCTGGTCGTCATGGGAGACGTGGTCGAGCTGCTCGCAGAGTTGTGCCAAAGGCTACCGCACCCGTCGGAGGACCTGCTCCGGACCGGAGGGGAAGAGCGCCCCCGTCGCATGCCGTGGATCACCTGTGGAGTACCAAGACTGTAACGTCCAGGCGTGTCCCGGTGAGTGAAGACACCAAAAACTAGTCTAACCATTCATGCTTACTTATAATACATAAAACGCCATTTTCACTACAAACACTGTAGTTTCACCATTATTTTTTTTACATATTTAATGCACTTGCTATTAACACCATCTGCACATCTTTCCACCATTGGTCTCTTAATCTTATATTAGAAGAATATTCTGAGCTGTGCTTCATGCAGGATGACCTTGTTTACTGTTTACAACCACGGTGAGCAATGGTGTCTTCTGAGAGGAAAGAACATGGCAATTGTTAGACACAGGGCATAAAATATCAGGCTGCTGGTGTGTTTACATCAGGATAATGGATGGTTTGAATCAGAATTCATAAAAGTTTTATATTTGAGTTATAAGCAATTATTGTTCTGATATAATTCAGCTTATGACTTATGACTTAAAACCACTAATGATATCTAAAAAAAAAATATTTCAGATTTTCCAGATAGAGCTATTCTAGCTTTGAACAACACACCATAAAAAAGTCTTTGATCAACCAAAGTCTGCAGAGAAAATCAGTCATGACAGTTGATAGCCTTATATGAGTTTTCATGTGCTTTTTCTTTTTTTTCTTTTAAACCATAAAGTCGTTCCAAGTATCTCTCCAAAACAACTTGAATGCAGAAAGTTGCAAACACTCAGACAGAGTGCAGATAAAGCCAGTTAATGGCCTTTTTTCTAACTTCTTCCGTATATTATGGGTTCATAAAGACGAGACATGCACACTGAGAGACAGTGATGGAGGCTGGGAGCGAGGGAGGTCAATGGTGGTAGTAAAATACTGCTGAGTGGATCATTAGCTTCATTAGCTAATGGTCACCAGCAGCTGCAGCAGTGCAGGGAGAGTCCTTGGACAAATGAAGTTATCTATTTCAAACTCCTCATCAAACCATAATCAGCTGACCTAGAACTCTGCTGGCCACAGACCAACAGGCAACACTTATTAAACTAGACCGAGGACAGACATATGCACACACACACTCACACACACACACAAACACACACACATAGTGGCTGGTATGAGAAAAACTCCTCTTAAGAGCTCATCTTAAATATTCATGACATGTTCCTTATGAATGAATGAATCATGATTGGCTGCTGCAAAGCTGATCAAATTCCTGTTGTGTATTTAAATGTCAGTAGTTGGCATTCACATGGCATCCTTAGCGATTAGCTTAGCCACTGACACATGTAACCTGTGAAAGCTCAGAAGCGGCGGCCTTGGTTTCCTCCCACGGGGAGAAGGCGAATCGGGAAGCCTTTTACAATGAGTATCACGTGCATGGCCGGTCTCACTGCGTCTGTCCCGGGCAGACACGCAGGTAAGAAGGACAAGGCCAGTGACAAAAGAGAGAGTGGGTGCAAAATAGTAATTGATGGTGAGATTAGAGAGGAGGATGGAGGCAATATAGATTGCAGAGGAGATTGAAATGAATATTGTGCTAGTGTGTGTGCAGAGGAAGGAGGTGGGTCACACTTAGCCTGAATTCAATTACGAGTTTCATTATAAGAACTTCTGACCTGAAAACAGTCTTTTCACTTAAGTTTGTATTCTCAGACCTCTCCAGCTGCAGAGCTGTGGAGCCTCTGTGAGTCACTTCTTAAGTCAGTGGAGAAAAGTAAGAGTCCAGTATGAAATGCTATTAGAGCTAGTCTCATCTGTCTTCATTAGAAAACTGCAAGTCAGTTGTAGCACGTCAGTTCAATCCTAGTCAGTCCAACTCAAGTCTCAAGTTTGTCACAGCTAGTCTTGAGTCAACTATCAATTCTTAGTAAATGTGCGAAGGTCATAGTTTTGAAAGACTGAGGATCTTACAGGGTTAATATTTGAATATTTCATGATACAGATGGGAGGACACGTCAAAGAGGCACGCTTGCTCACTCCATTAATTTCTCATCCTTTACAAGGAGAGCACCGAGACACCAGACTCTTACACCAAACAATTATGATGACAGGAGTATGCTGCAAGACCAAGACCAAGACCAAGACTGGCACTGTGAGATTTGACAAAAATCAACCAAAATCTGCAGAGAACGTCACTCATGCCAGATAATAGTCAGTCTAAGTCGAGTCTCAAGTTTTGTCAAAGCTAGTCTAGAGTCAACTCTTTCAAGTAAATACAGAGAGGCTTGCCTGCTGGTCCAGAGTCTACAGCTCGGGTGTTCCCGTGCAGCCAAACAAATACACTGAGGTTGAGAATGGCACGTTTCATATCAAATGAACACAGCATGTCAGCCACAAGAGCCAAGGCAGGCAGTAAAAGAGTGCTAAAAGCAAGATGTCAGTCAGGTAGTCGTGGGTCGTACAGTAATCCAGTGAGTCAGACACTCAGTCAGGTAAACAGCCAGTTAGTCAGAGCCAGTCAGGCAGAGAGGTGGCTGCCTGTGAGAGCTAGTCAGAGTTAAGTGGTCACAGCCTGCTTCACTCTCAGTGTCACGCTAATCCACTCAGCTAATGGAGTTTTCTGCAGCACTGTGACGTTACCTGGCAACACCGCCTCTCTTCCGTCAGTCAGACGAACATCAGTCAGTCAACCGGCCAGTCGGTTAGTCAGTCACGCTCTTCTGATTAGATCAGATGAAACATTAACGGTCCCCGCGGGAAGAGTGAATCAATACGGCAGTAAGACAGGACAGAGCGAAGATGATGTAAGATATGATCGGGAAGACCTGAACAGACATTCACGACAGTAGAACATAAAAATATATGAAATACAGCATGAATGTAGAGCATGGCCCGACAGAAAGGAACGTATAAGAAAGAGAAAGAACCTTCTACAGTGAATGACCTCCCTCTGCTTGATGTGGTTGTTAGTGAGGCTTCCTCGCCAAGCTTGACTCCAACAGCTTGGCTGTAGCCTGTGTTGGGCTTAGCTACATCTTGCCTTGTGATAAAGGTCTGTCAAAGGAGTAAATATTAAAAAAAAAAAAAAGCTGCCCAGATGTTGTAACAGGTGTACATTCTGCATCAGGGCTAAAACATTTTACATCAACAGCCTAAGGATACATCCAGCTGGAGTCCACAAACACACCCAAACTAAACACTGAGCATTAAAAGTGTTCTATACACAGCAAACGTCTTTCCAGCTTATTTGTACACAGGGAGAACATGCAAACTCCAGCTAGGGACAAAATTATAATACTAAATATTATTATAGATGTATGCCATGTATGAAATAGCTGCTGTATTTCTAACTTGTATGTGTGTGTTACAGTGAAAGGTGCATGGTCTTGCTGGTCGTCCTGGTCTCAGTGCTCAGTGGGCTGTGGCGGCGGTCACTACCAACGCACACGCTCCTGTAACAGCCCTACGCCTGCCAATGGAGGGGACATCTGCATAGGACTGCACACCGAAGAGGCCCTGTGTAACACACACACCTGTGATGGTAAGGTCACGCATAAAATCTAACCGTGTCACGCCATCACTGCTTGAGGTCTTTTCATCAAGTCATTTCCCACACCGCTGCATTTCTGTGTCGCCCCCCTTACCGAATTGCTTCTTTCCTATTTTTTCCCCTAATGAATAAACCTGGTCTTAGATATAAGAAAGGATAAAGAGAGTCATGCTGAGAAAACAACCCGTCCTCCCACCGTCTCCTGCTGTGCTCTGAGCGCCATGGCAACCTCTGTGGAAAGGTTTAAAAAGACATCCACTTGTGTTATTGTTGTACTGAAAATATGGAAGTATTACATAATGCGTCTGAAGTTTGGACTGTTTGTGTATGCAGAGTGCCTGTTTGATACTGGTAATAGAAATCAAACCAATCCCGCAGTATGTCTACCTTTATGAATCCTGCCTGAGAGGCTCTGGAGAAATGTGGATTTGTCAGTGTAAGAACAGGAAAACATTTAAGAGTCAGTTAACCCAAACCTTTTCTCACTCTCCTCTCGTGGTGTTCAGCTGTGCCCAGGTTTCAGGATAGTCATTTCTGCTTTCGCCAATGCCATTTCAGTCAAGGGTATTTTGCCCAGGATGCAGCGATTCCTGTTGAAGGTTCATCCTCCTTCAGTGCTGCTTCTTCCATTATTTCATTTTTCTTCTGTCTACCAGATGTACACTGGATAACAAGTTCTCCTTTGGGAATTTTGTTTGTGCTGCTCTGAGCACTGCAAAATTGAAATTTTGAATTTGAGTTTCTGTTGGTCACTGCTTCTCCTGACCGTACTGCAAATCAACTCCCAGGCTGCCAAATCAGACAAGAAAAGCTGTTGTCAGTCAGTGGCTCGCAAATGTTATCCATAATGCAGCAGGACATCATTCTTTGCAAAGAAAAAAGATCAGCTTTTGTTTACTTTAATTTGTTGATGGAATAGTTTCTTGGGTAGAATTCATATGTGGACCTTTAATAACTAAAAACTCTGAGAGCCCTTTTCCCGATGACCCACAGAACACTGCCAACACTTTTTGTGTGGACTGTTTGCTGAATGCTCTGTGGATTAAAACACTGAATGTTTGTTTTGATGAAACTGTTCAGTGCTATGAGCACTACAGGTCATTTCTTTTATTTTTATGTAACTTATCCTTATCAGGGGAATAGAGCTAATCCCAGCTTGAAATGGGCAAGAGGCAGGGTACACCTTAGACAAGCTGCCAGTTTAGAAGTGAAATATAATATTCATACATGTTTTTATGAGCGTCTAATGACCTGGAAGTTGTGTCTTTGTTACATTAGAATGAACCTTCTATATATCTACAGATGGTGTTCTTCCACAGAGTCCTCCATCTTTCTACTGTAGCCCAGAACAGACAAACGTAACACAGGCTGCAGATAGGGCCACTAAATCCCAGACACTTTAAACCTGGATAAATAAAACAAAACTATCGAGAGGCCACAAGTGGTAAGTGAGACAGTGTGTTTAAGTCATTTGCATGAACTAATCCTTTAACATCATAACTATAACATAAGGAGACGGACCAAAAGGAATAGACAATAAACAATGGAGCTGCTGTCGCTGAAGTTGAGTTTAAATAGATGGCTGGGCTTTTATTGGAGGTAAGCTTTGTTTTTCCCCAAAGTCTCAAACCATTTCATGAGATTTGAGATGTATAACAACACCCTCTGCACCCTGCGTCCCTCTACTACTATTCTGCTTCAACAAGGGCACTGAAATATTCATGAGATCTGTCTGCTAATCCAGGAGGAGGGAAAGAGTACAGCATCAGAACCCACAACAAGGCCTGACACTGATTTCAGTTTAATATCAAACAGCCTTCAACGTTTTGTCACCACAGTGTGATTTTCATATTTTCCTTATTCATTGGAAAACAAAAATGGCCTGGACAAACGCTGCCTGGGGCCTGTGTGTCTGTGTGTGTGTGTGTGTGTGTGTGTGTACAGTGATGTCTTGTAGCACAGATGATTTCTGCCTGAATTAAATAGATGTTTCCACCTAACTGTTGTTTTCCTCAGCTGCTTTTCATTTTGAATCAGTCCACCTGTCACTCACAGGGAGAGAACGCTTACAGTGAGCCTTCCTAGTAATTACAAAGAAATGTAAATGGCTTTTTGTTGGGTTTTTTTATTCTCTCTTCGCTGAGATGCTAATCAGCCTCCTCTATCAGGTTAATGTTTTCCTGTTTGACGTGGACCAACACGTCCCGCTGGATCTGCGCCGATCGACTGCTAACAACCTCTCCAGCCCCCATCACTCTCCTCGTCCACTCGTTTATTGACAGGAGCAATATCAGTCATCTATCGGGGTCCTCCCGGTTCCGCCATCCTCTCTGCATGCGTAATTAGAGGCAAGCTGGTTGTCAGTCACAGGGATATTTGATGGCTCTGTCGCAGGTCATTTGATTAAAGTCTCCACCGGTAATAGAGGACAGCAGGAAGGACTGTGGGGACGGAATACTAACGAGGAGCCACAGGCCTGATGGCGTTCCTTCAGACTCAACAGTACGATCACGCAGGTTGTCCGGGTGACAAAAATAAATGGGAATAAATGAAGCAATTAAAGCAGGCTGTAGTGATGCACGGTTATTAAACACGTTTGAGGTGGTCGCTGTGTTTTTTTTTTGTGTGTGTGTGTCTAGACGGTTGTGCGGCAAGAATGGAGCAGATGGTGGAGACTGAGCAGCCTGTCAGTGAGCGCCAGACTGATAGGAAAGGTAAAAGAGGCCTGTCCTCTGCCTCTCCTCAGGCCCTCTCTGCCAAAACTGCACACTTGAGAGCACCCTGAATAACAAACCAGCTTTTCCATCAGCCTTTCATTGCAGTAGCCTGTGCTCCGGTGCTCTTAAATGCTGGGTGAAAGAGTGCAACAAGTGCATGGTTCAAAGGGAGGAGCTGAGAGTTGGGAATTTTCTCTTTCCTCTTGGGTAGGAGCCTTTGTTTACTGCTCGGTCGCCTGCTGCGGGGAAACAGTACTAAAGCTTGGCTCGGGAGACAAACATCTCCGCTATGCACTAAACAAACTCTCCACGGGTTTACTCTTCCAATCCTGTTTACATCACAAACACTTTTTGGTGTGTTTGGACTGTGTGGCTGGCCGGGAAGTTCGGTGGCCGCAGGAGGTGACAGCTTGGGTGGGCGCGTTGGTTTCCAGGCCGTCTGAGTTTGATGTGGTCTTGTGTTTGTCTGGGTTTCTATTGAATACTCTTTTTTCTGTGTTTAGGTGGCTGGATGGCCTGGTCGCTGTGGTCAGCATGCGATGATTCAGGCTTGCAGATGAGGAGTCGGGTGTGTGGTGCTCAGGGCAACACCCCCTGTGTGGGGAACAGCACTCAGCGCAGAGACTGCAATGAAATACCTGGTGAGTCAGTCAGCTCTCGGATATACATTGTACATGTGCAGCCTCCTTCACAGTAGTGATAACAGGTCAAGGTTGGCCGAGGTTCCTCGGCTGCAATGTTCTTGTGCCTTCGTAGCCCTGAAAATCCAAAAACACACTGCATGCTTTTTACATGTCAGGAAAACCTTTAAGCTTGTAATTCTTGACATCCAAAGCAGAGTGCACAATGTGCCTGTCATTCCTAGTGGTTTAGTCTTTGCTTTTTCAAGAGTTAAAAGATTTTGTTTTCCATGTTACCTTTCTATGTTATGGACAAGAAAAGGGGTGCCAAGTGAAAAACAAAGAAACCAGCTCTGACAACAGACCTTTTTCACAGCAGCCTTTATGGCATGAAATAAAAGGATAAACACAGGAGTTGCCGGTGCTGCTTATTAAGGTTCGGCTCCATTCTGTGCAAACAGAGTCAGGGTGCTGCTGTGGTGCATGTTGCCCACAGCGTATGCGTGACATCACCTGTAGGTTTCTGGACTGGATCACTGAATGACGCCTGCGCACTCAAACAAGCCATCTGCAATGGCACCTACCTGTCAATCAAAGCAGCCACGCTGTTAATGAAGTTAGTGAATGTGTGAGTTATATCAAAACTCACCATCAGTACAATTGTCACAAACAGGGAAATAGTTTTTTAGTTGAAGTTTGTTGTGAATCATTATTTTTAACAACAGAATTCTGTGCACATTAGCACATTGATCAGATTACAGTTTCATACACACACATTTCTCCACCAGTCCTTGACCTGCTCTCGTCTTCTTACGTGCATTATTAAAACACAAAAGTTCATTAGCAAAATCTTCAGCTCACGTAACCGAGCAGACACCTGCGCCTGTCTTCTCTCTGTGTGTGAGTCCTCGAGGTCCAGCATGCTGCTGCAGTCTGATTAGACAACCAGCTCCAGCTGTGTTCATCAGCTCACCTGGCACTGCTCTCCTGAGCGTCCACACACACCTCTCTGTGTGCTGCAGCCACAGCCTCCACACATATGATGAGAGCATATAATCACTATAACTCCACTCAGACATCAAATAATAGTGACTTGATTTAACACTGAAACCCTTCGATCAACGAATCAATGTATTAACAAATAAAAGATACTCTTCCCAGCAGCCTTTCTGACATGAAGTAGTAGGTCATCAGGTGTTTCCAATGATACTGATTAAGGTTCTGTTCCATTCAGGTCAAACAGAGTCAGGGTGCTGCTTGTATGCTTGCATGTTGGCTCACTGTAAAGTCTCTGCTGCAGTAAATAGATATGAACCTTAATAGTATCATTAGTAACGCCTATTTTATGTCAAAATGGCTGCTGTGAAACGTTCATCCATTTGAAGGGTTTTCCATGCCGCACTGTTGGCATTGGTCTGTGCAAGGTCAGACAGAAGTCAGGTTCAGCCCACAGTCCTTTAGTCCTCATTTAGGCCAAATATTTGCAGCTTGTGACACATCTCATCTGTCAAGTATCATCACCCTCACCATCCTCGATTCCAAAGCACAAACATACCTTATTTGTGTGTGTGTGTGTGTGTGTATAGCCAACAGCGTCTTCATGCACTAAAGTCATCTGCTTCTGTTAATTAACCATAATTAAGTCCATGTGAAGCCAACTAGTTAACGGTTTGACCCCGTTAGCCACGGCACACCTTGTTATGCTGATGACGATCTCAGAAAGTTTCTCCTGAAATGATCTTTCATGGCCTGCCAGCGTTGGCCTCCCCTCACTCAGAATCCCTAATGAGTCCAGACCAAGGCGATTAATATTAATGGGTTGTCGCAACACCAAATCACATCTAATTTTATTGCAAATTTCAATGAGGCGATGGATGGATTTGTTAAGGTCACTCACAGTGGGGAGGCGGCTGGGAGAGGAAGCTGAAAAATTAGGCCAAAAAATTAATCAGGAGATGTGGCACTGCAATTAAGTCAGCTCACACACACGTCAACCCTCCCTGCTCCCTTCGTCGTTCCTTTCAGGATTTGTCGGGATCAACACACGTTGTAGCTGTAATTTATTGTCTTGCTTGCGAGCATCTCTAACAGCAACCAGGGAGGTTGAATCTGATGGAGCGGAGCTGCTTTTTTCACTCAACAGTCCATTTTTCTCTCGAAAGTTCTTCTCCATGGAGCATTCATGCAACATTCAATTTCTCATTTGCTGTTTTTGTTTCTGCATGTATCCACTCCCCTGATGTTACAGTCGCTGGTTGTTGTGCTCTGAAGGCTGTTTCTCCAGAGAGAGTGTGTGTTTGCGCACGTGTGTGTGTGTGTGCATGTGAATGTGCATGCATGTGTGTGTCTGACCCTGTGTTCCTCTCCTCTCTGCAGTCATTCTCCCTGCATCTGGTTTTGATAAGGACCAACACTGTGGAGGTAAGTGGATAAACAGCTGCGTTCACTGTGTTTCTGTGTGCATGTTAAGGTTTTGCCCCTGTGACTCCACAGACGTCTGCCCATGACGTGTGTCTTCATGCATTTATATGTGCATCCTCATGTGTTTATTTCAGTCTGTGCAAAATTTGGACATACCAGAAGAAGAACAAAATGGTGTACTCTGATGTGCCTGGAATGGGCAAATGTAGATACGGTTGGATAATTGCTATTGAGACATACTCAGGACAGAATTTTTTCCTTCAACTCACATCAAAAAAAAGTGATAGGAAGTACAAAACCCCCAAAAATACAAACCAAAGTGCAGGTAATGGAGAAAACCAGAAATAAAACAAATTACTTAACAACTTAATCATTTATATTCGGTCATTTACTGTAGCTGATGCTTTATTCAGAGTAACTTACAAAAAGGGAACAATCATGGTACAGTGAGATAAGGACACGTTAGTGCAGCAATAAGTACTACTTGCATTGAATCAAGTGACAGTAGGAGAAGGAAGAAGATTTAGCATGTCCAGTAGTTGATATTGTTGGAGAGGAGGTCCTCTCTGCAGAGCTGGAGGTCTTCAGGAAGTTAGGGATCTACTGATCTGGTAGAAACTGGTAGGACGTTCCACCAACAGGGAACAAGAGACGAGAAAAGTTTGGATTGTCCTGAGCGTATGGGTGGCAGAGCCAGGCATAGTTCATTGGAAGAAAGCAACAGTAAGCAAGAAAGCATTGAATTCAATGCAGGCTGCTACAAGTATCCAGTGGTGTTCGCTGGGTAACGTGCCCTTTTGGGTTGATTGAAGATCTGGTACGCCACCGCATTCTGGATTATCTGAAAGTGTTTTACTGTGCAGGATTTTTCTCATGTTGCAAAGTGCAAAGCAGTGCGACTGGGGAACCAAGGCATCGTGATCAGAGAAGGTTAGTTGGTCATTGATGAACAATGATCGATGACTCCTAAGTTTCTCACTACCCTCACTAGGGGCAAGAGACAGCGAGTCAATTTCGATGTTAATGTGGTGTACTGTAGGTTTGGCTGGAAGAACAGCAGTTCAGTTTTTGACAGGTTAAGCTGGAGGTGGTGTGCCTTCATCCATGTAGTTCATGTTTCTGAGAGGTATTCAGAGATCTGTGCAGAGACTGAGGGGTCATTAGGTGGAAATGAAAAATTGGTAGCCAGTGTGAAGCTTCCTGTTCCAGCCTTTGGTACATTTTATTCCATCGTAAGAAGAAAAAAAAAGAATGTTTGGCTTAACTAGTGTGTCTTACTACCCTTGCACAGAAAAAATTTTATGAGCTCACTTCAGTCGGAGACACTTAAGTAAAAAAAAAAATGTACCATTTATATTCGGTGTAAAAAGACTCTGCTCTTTGAAGCAGCTCTGAATGAATCCAAGAAGCAACAAGGACTCTAATCTCCTTTCAACAAATACTTGAACAGTAAATTTGAGTTAAACTAACCAAATGAAAAGCCTCCCTGAAGGTGAGGTTCTGGTGGTGGAAGAAGTAGAAATGGGAAACGGCGTCAGCATGAGCACATAAAGGGTAAGATTGATGAGTGTCAGGTAATGTTGGCTGAGCTGTACACCTGTGTGAATCATTCTGCAGAGAGGAATGGTTTCTTTCTCACTGACAGATTGATTCTGGAGCATTGTTTCAAAATTTGGCAACGTTTCCAGGTTGAAAATTGGATTTACTCAACCCAGCGATCTAATCAAGTCTTGGAAAAGATTGTTATCGCTCAGGAGAACTGT
The DNA here is from genome assembly GCA_023373845.1 of Nibea coibor. Lineage (NCBI taxonomy): Eukaryota > Metazoa > Chordata > Actinopteri > Sciaenidae > Nibea > Nibea coibor. The sequence goes on from CM041724.1 coordinate 4,297,639, forward strand.
TTATCATTTTTTGTACTGCCTACCTTTTTGTAAAGATTATTTGTTTGACATCTTGCCTTTATTGGACAGCTTACAGTGTAGTAATAGCCAAAAAATATAGGTGGAGAGTAAGACTGGCAACAAAGGCCAGAAATGAACTGGGGATGTTACAGTTATAACTTTGTGCTGCTGATTTGAAATCTGCATTTATCTCATTCAGACTGAGAATTCTGGTAAATTTAGGATGCACATAAATCTGGGGGTGAGGGAGGACAGCATAATGTAAAATATATCATCTGACAATGTATGCTAAGCCTTTAATAACACCCTACCTTTTTTCTTCATTTCGCAGCATTCACCTCCATCCATCTAATCGCCACCGGTGTTTCCTGTTTCCTCGGGGCGGGGCTGCTGTCCTTCCTGATCTACGTCTACTGTCAGCGGGTCCACAAGCCTTCGCAGGAGTCCGCCATCATTCACCCCACCACCCCGAACCATCTTAACTACAAGGGCAACACCACGCCAAAGAACGAGAAGTACACGCCCATGGAGTTCAAGGTACGTGAAGGACTCTGCTGCTGCCTTCTTTAAAATATCGTACAGATAAAAGTAATAAAAATGGAAATAGAAGGACTGTTTACTTGGTGCTGTTCGCACACACAAACACACACAGCGTAAATGCTGAAGATTCAAGGGCAATGAATGTGATTCATGTTTTATTTAGAGCCTTTATTCATGCATTTATCTCAATAGAGCGCTAAGCACACAAGATGAATTACTGCTCATTTTTATTCCTCCTTGCTCTTATACAAAACCTATAGACTTTAAGCCAGCCTACCTGCCACAAACTAAGTCCTCATTAATGGGTCCCATTAGCTTTCTAAAGCATTGCTTAGCCCTCAACCTCCCAGTGCTATCGGTCTAGTGTGCATTCACATTTACAATCAAGAAACTCTTTTCGCCAGTTCTTTTAGGCTTTTAGTGCATTTTTTGTCCTATTCTTTACAACTTCTAAGTGTTTCTCACTAACTGATTGTTGATCATTCAAGTTTGTGAGATTATTATTGATTTTTCTGTCTCTGTAGAGTGACTAAAGCATGAATGTGATAATCAGCTGTAGATAAATGAACTTTTTATGACCTGAACCAAAGGATTGATTTTGATCTTTGCCACCACCATCTCAGCTACAGTCAGTGATTTAAGTTCATTAAAACTGGCTGATCTGACACCAACCTATTTTTGTGTTATTTTCCCACACTCGATACTCCAAAATATAATATTCCATCTTGCATAAGCAGCACAGTCATTCATTCCTCTAAAATCTGCAGCTGAATCTGTCTTACTTGGAACATTCTCTGTCCCCTGCTGCCTCTCTGAATAATCACAGAGCAGCTCAGATTATTAAATGATATGCCAAAGAGATATTTTTCTTTCAGACACATGGTTAACTTGCCAATCGAGAGACGACATCACATTTCCTGTTGACACTAACCCATCAGGCCTGGCACAGTTGTTGCATCTCAAACTGTCTTTGTTTTTGTGGCAGATGGATGTTTTTCACGCTGCAGTAAGCTGCTGCTTAAACTCAGACTCCAACATATTAGCTTACTTTTTATACTTTTTTTTAAAATATATTATTTGGCCTTTTCAAGCTGTATTTTTGATAGAGACAGCTGTGGAGTGACAGGACTGTGGGGAGAGAGATGGGGAACAACATGCAGCAAAGGGCCACAGGTTGGATTCGAACCGTGGGCCACTGCTGAGGCTTCGTCCATGGGGCGGATGCTCTACCAACTGAAGTAATTGACACCCCATATTGGCTCACTTTTAAGAAACATGAAGTTCTAATACATCAACCCAAAAAGGCTGTTTTGCAACTGACTGACAGAGCCCTTCAAAAGGTTCCTCTGGAGTCCCATCACAGTTGACAGCATCATTTGGACTTGTGTGTGAGACTGCACACTGTGTTAAACTCACAACTCATGTGGTGAATATAGGGAGGGATAATGGATCCAGAGGCGACAACACTGTTTGAGTGACCTTTATTTGGGTCACCAACCATGGTGATGTCAGGTTGAGCTTGAGGCTTTTCAACAGAAAGTTTAAAAATTGGACTTGTGGAGTTAGAAAGATCGACAGGAAGTGTTTAATGGAAGCTACGTGCATTATGGGATTTTTTTTAGCTAAAGGCCTCTGACTTTCACATTTTGACCATTCACCTAAAAAAGTGGCTGTCTTGTGAGTTTCTCAACTTTAATAAAAATTCAGTGGGCACATGGCCTTCTGCTATTGTTGCTGCATCCTACCTAAGTTACTGTCCTCTCTCTGCTTCCTGTTGAACAATGGGCTTATGGATCTAATTAACCCCCTAACCCTAAGTAAATCTTATCACTCATATTAACATATAGATTAGGCCATGTTCAGTAGCAGCACATTGGCCAATCAAATACATGCACACACATATTACTATTGACCCTGGTGGACTACCATTTATCTCACAATCGCCATGGTGGAACATAATATAAACCCCTCTCTTCAGTTTGTCGTGAACTGTTAAGCCTTCAGTTCATGGAGGCATTATTCAAACTGGACAGTTTATCTTCTTACCCTCGCTTATATTTTTCTTTTAGTCTGAACATTTCCTTTGTCTGACTTCTGCTGTGTGCCAACAAGGACTCATCTCAATCTTTCCTATCAGTCTCACAATATCTAAGATCCAGGAAGGAACATGATGCTTAACCACAATGACCTATCCTGTGTTTTTTTGATCAGGTCACCTCCTGACACTTGTTGGCCTTGCTGTTATTGTTGTTGCTGTGTGGCCATTGTGCTGACAGCCATTGTGGTGCTGAGAGCCTGAACTCATTAGCTTTAATGACCAGAAGGGGCCAGACTCTGCTGGATGTGCAGCCGATGTCACCGTGTGCCACTACATCACTGTTTATCCAGCAGGTTCCCTCTCCTCCAGGCCAATTTATGATGCCCAGCGTCGTGTATTTCACCGACTCTAACCTGATTATCTCCCTGCCTCTGTCCCCAGAGCTGTTCAGATGGATTACATTAGTCTAATGCTTCCCCTGGAAAGTGTTTCACCTTATGGTCGGCTTTTACCAGAGACTCAGCAATTGCATTAGAATAAAATGTGGGTTTTGGACTTGTTTATATTTAAGAGGGCTGCACTGAATTCCCGCCATCTAACATATTAGCGTATTGAATACGCTTGACATGAACTAAATTAAATTTGTTAAATTGGTTTGCTCTGGTTCTGAAGAGGTGTGTAGAGGTATTTCATTCACCTGGAAGATTACTGAACACCAAACTTAGTCCACATACAAAATTTATTTTAGTCTAGTCGATAATTGACAATTGATATTTGATTGTCCTTAGACTTAACTGAAAACATCTTCTAGTGTTTCTTTCCAATAAAAGTCTACTATTTTTGAGAACCGAGTATCTTAAAAGAGAATGAGCAGATCACACTAGGCTCAAGAAAATATCTGACGGAAACATCTTGGTTCTTTAACTTGTTTAAGAACAGTTCAACATTATGGGAAATCTGCTTTCCTTATCTTAGCTTAGCATAGCATAAAGACGAGAATTTGTGGTTATATTTGAATTATTTTTTGGCTGCCAGAAGTGACTTCCTGGAGTACTCAAAGTTGAATGTTCCTTTAAGAAAAACTCTTTCCATAAAATCTCAAACATATGATTCAAAAGTGTTTTTTCTCTGCTGTGTCATTCCAGACACTGAACAAGAACAACCTACTACCAGATGAAAGATCCAACTTCTACCCAACGCCGCTCCAGCAGACAAACGTCTACACGACCACCTACTATCCCACAGCACTCGGCAAATATGACTACCAGCCCAATTCCTCCCCTTCGCCATGCAGGACCTACAACCACAGCAACAACAGCTGAGACAAGCCCACAACTGGCTCTCCATTCCCCCTCTTCCCCTGTCCCATCATGCCACTGCCCCAAACAGACACCACCCCGATACCACGGTGACATAAATGTACCGACATGAACTAAAACGCTTCTCAGAGCTTCGACCAGATTCCTCTGTTCGTCATCACCCCTCTCATCGCGCCCATAGTCTTTGGCCAGAGAGCGTTTCTGGAACTTCATCAGGAATGTGGGTTTGGACGAAAAGGCCCGTGTCCTGGTGCAGTCAGGGACAACCAGCTGGGGGTGTTCACATTGCGAAACGAGCTGAAAACTCTAGCAAGACAAGTTATGGATTTAGACAGCTTGTTATGACCAGAACACCTCAGCAGTGCTGAGTCGAGCATCCACAATACCAGAACCGGACATGAACAGATCATAAAAATATAAAAATATATACTACATTCCTCTGGATCTGGGTCACCATTTCACGCCTCTCCATCACTAACCACATTCTCAGCCTGTCATGAACTTTGTCGAGTCCCTCGACAACAAAAGCACTGAGAACGAAAGGTGCATATCGTCCCGTCCAGAACATCACAAACTGAAAGAACAACAACCAACTGAAATGTAAAATGAATGAAGCCGATGAGGACGTATATTGGAGATCAAAATCAGTTTGGTTGTTAAGGGCAGATTCACGCACTGCATTGTTGGTATTTCATGTAACAGAAAAGGCGGATGTTTGGAAGACTAAATATCAGCCACCATAGAATCCAATTATGATCAGTGTCGCACATCTTTTGTGGAGATCTCGTAAAATCAGAGCAAAGGGGATTGTGGGAAGCGTTCTGAACTGTACATAAAGCTTTGGGAATGCCTTGGGTGCCTGTATGCAATAGAGGGCAGGGGCGAGGTTTGTTTTCTTTCTATTTCTTCTGTTTGTTTGTTTTTTCCAAGAACAATAAAAGACTTCTGAAAGGGAATTGATTGATTCTCCAATCGATTCTCCAATGGATGCATCGATTCTACTGAGTGATAAATAGCTCGGTGGTCATATCAAATATGGCCAGTGTGCTGAACAACTGGATTGGGTTTTTCTATGATGGTAGAATAAGCTAGTAGACTGGCACTTCTTTTTTTAATGTTTGTTTTTTAAGATGATACGTGTTTTATTCTCAGACGAGCCGTAGCATAGGAGGAAATATTTTGTTAAATAAGATCTAGCTGATTAATTCTTGTTTCTCTAATTTCACATATTCCTTTTTGTTTTCTTGATTTTTGTTTTTCCAGACATTTAGTAACCATTGCATCTTCAATACATGAAATGTTAACGCAAATATAAAACAATAAAAATGACACAGGAAATGGTTTTTACAAAGAATGACTGGAACGAAACAATAATTTGGCTCTGCTTGAACAGAAAAGAAGAAGAAAAGAATTAAATTATGCTTGCTTAGTTTGCCTGTGTGATCAAAATGAGTGTGTGTGTGTGTGTGTGTGCGTACTGAGTGTCTGTATGCCTGAATGGACAAAGGTGGATTGCTGTATTTTGTACAATGTAAATGCTTTCATACATATGACTATATATGAGGAGGTCTGCAAATTTTGTTGTGTGTATTTTTTTTCCACATTCTGTCGCTGACACTCCAGGCAGTTTTTTCTATATTTCATGTATGAGATGTTAATCATTGTAAGTTAAAGCATCGCGCCTCTGGTTCCTGCAGAGTTGGAACGGACACTATTTATAGTCAGAGCTTGGTTTATAAAGGGCATTTTCACAGCTATATTTTATTATTATTATTGCCTGATCGATGAATGCTAACCCAGCAATGCTTTTCAGTTCAGCTACTGTACATGCACGAGATGAGAGCTCTATCTGTATATAGGAGCAACAGCCTTCTTGCAGCCCATTTAATGACCCTGCAGAAGATCGTGTAAATGTATCTGTATATTGTATAGCTAACACTGTTTGTTTAAAAAAAAAAAAAAAAAAAAAAAAAGCCTTATAGTTGTTTAAAAAAAGTGCAGCAGCTAAGTACACACCAACCATGAGGTTTGTTTGGGGACAGAGCTCCGCAATGTGACCGACCGCCTGTGGCTTATGACCTTTCCCAGCTGCTCAAACATCAAATTTCCAGAGACACAGACTGAAAATAACTCTACGTAGCACTAATAATGTCAGAGTATCAAATATTAGGCTGCACATATAATGGAGAAATTGAATGATTTTATCTAATAAAGCCTTTATTGGCCTTGGTCTGAAAGCCAGTCATCTGATGGGTCAATTCTGAGCTCTGTCCCCTGCGATGTGAGGCTCTGTGCCCTTCTATGCAACTTACCAGGTGTACTGTTAGACCTGTCATGTAGACTGTAATCACTGCCTTTTAGACACTGTGAATTTTTTGGTACCCTATATTTTTGTATATTGTACATTATAAAGGATAATAAACCTTGATGCCAACACAGCAGTATGGCCAGTGGGCTCTGTCGGAGAATTTAAATTTCTTAAAAGGCTGACATTGATGATGTTTTTAAAGCAACACTGAAATTGGTGTTTTTCTGATTTTGCGCTCCATTCCATTTCTCTCTATTAAGTGTAATACAGTACCACTCTGGCAAATATGGATAACTAAAACTCAAGTACAACACAAGACATAGAAGCCAGTTATATATAATATTGCTGAACAGCCAAACAGCAAGAAGCCCAACTTGGTGTTTTTCACCAGCGACTCAAAGTCAGTCTTAGATTTACTGCTGTGGCCTCTTGCTTGGTCACTTTCTCTGTTACTCTTCTCAGCTTCCTCTGTCACTATCCTCTTCATTCTCTTCACTATTAACTATATATGAATAATATTAACACTTCCCGGTTACAATGTGTGTGTACCTGGCTCCGGTTCTGGAATGACATTGGCTCTGCTCCCTGCTTTCGCATGTGCACCTCCTCTTCCTAAACACTAAGATTTCCCTGGTGCTCTGAGCTCACAGCCCGGCTAATAAACTGAGCTAACGTTAGCTAATAGCAGCTATAGTTTGCAGCAGTTAACTGTTGAAAGTTACTCACTGAAATGGGCAGCAGCTAGGGGGCATCAGAGATCATATGGTACTTCCAGATGACTTCTAATTTTTGAACTGATGTGTTTGAAGATTCTTGGAACTATAGTGCTCTAGTGAACCAGCTTTTATTTCCAGTTTTGACTAGAGCCATTGTAATATAAAAATGTTTAGAAAAAAAAGGATGCCTCACCAACAGAAGGCCACCACCACCATGACCTCTAGAATAAGACACGCCTGCTTCAGTTCACAAGGAAAACCAAACTGAATTGAATAACTATTATTTTTAGCTGAAATGGTCTGAAAGGTTCAAAATTATGTTGGTGGAAAAGGTCTGTGTGCCAGTAGCCTATATTGAAGAAATCATTCAACTGTGCAGGAGAGTATAAAGTCCATGCACAGTGTCTTGTGAAGATTTAAGTTCAGTCGGAAGGTCAGCTTCTCCCTACTCTCCTGCTTTAGTTATTACTCCATAAAAGCCACATGCTACCTCCTTTCTATCGCGCACTTTTTTTTTTCTTGAACCTTGAAAACTCCCCTCGATTATACACACTGGAGTCAATCACCTGTCTGTCTGCTTGGTTGTCGACCAGCCTGAGGCTCACACTTTGGAGTACAGCAGTCACAGAAGTGCGGGTCTACATTAGCAGACAGCATGTCTGGAAATGACTTTGTTGGCAGCTATGTGCATCAAAACCACTTGTGAAATGAAACCTATGGCCGGTGTTCAACAGTGTATCAACACTTCTCTTAAAGAGACCTAAACCAACAATTACTTTATTTTGCTACAGAATATGTGTGTAGTGATGGATGGTCACAGCTCACACCTCGGTGCCATAGAAAGACAGTCTTGTCCAACAAACTCTATTTATGTGTTTGGTAGGTATTGTTAATGAGATGGCTCATCCACTAATCAGAGGATCAGAGGTTTGATGCATGTTGAAGTGTCCTTGGGTAAGATATTGAATCTCAATTTGCTCCTGAAAGGCTGTGCCATCAGTGTGTGAGTGTGTGTGAGTGTGATAAGCTTTTCTGATGAGCAGTTGGCACCTTTGCATGGTAGCCAGTGCTGTTAGTCTGTCAATGAAGACTTAAACCAGAGGCTCATTTTCCCACCCGAAATTGCAGCACCCAGACCTGCTCATTTGGTCCAAATACTGCGGACATGTCATCATGGAACTCACAGTCCCTTGGGAAGAAGCCATCGATGAAGCGTTTGAAAGGAAACGGTTGCAATATGCAAACTTGGCTGCTGTGCCAGAGGACAAGGGCTGGAATGTATTTGTGTGTCCGGTGGAAGTGGACTGCAGCGGCTTTGTAGCCACTTTGTAGCCACTTTTAGCTACTAAAAGAGGTTGGAATAAGACGACAGGCTCAGCAGAAGACCATGAAGCGGAAAGAGGCAGGGGCTGCCAAGTGACCTCATGGAGCCTCCAGCAGGACACACACCCAGGTGTGATGAGCCTGTGGTGGGCCAACCCTGGGTGAGGGTCTATTGTGATAAAAGGCCAAAACAGCCAATGAGGCAAGGGTGCACAACTGGTGGTGTGTCGTACTGGAGGCACCAGGCGGTCTTCCCCTCAATCCAGAGCCCAACCCAAGAGGACATCTCCATCAACAGTGTTGTGCTGATTTATCAAGGGATTACAACATGTAGTCCTAGTAAACATACTGTGTATGCATAGGTGAATGTGATATGTAGTGTAAAAGCACCTTGAGTGGTCGTAACACTAGAAAGGTGCTATGTAAGTGCAGTCTATTTACCATTTATCATACACTTAACTTCTTAACAACCCTGAATGAGCATTTTTAATCTGTGGAGAGTATCTCAGAGTCGGGCCGACACTAAGAACTGAGCATCAGTGATGCTTTACTAGATTAATGAGTTTAGAGGAATAAAACACACCAGCCATGATCATCACAATGAAGTTATTTGTCGGTGCAAGGGGATGGCTCCTTAGGGATTTTTGGATGACTGGAATTCACATTATTGCAGACTGTAGTTATATAGACAATACTTGTTCAGAGGACAAATGAACTACTGGTTTTAGACTCTTCAGGGAGATTGTTAGATAGGGAAAAGACTGGATTCACAAGCTCTATGCCTCCACCACACAAAATTCAAGAATTCATTCACAGCAATAGTAGCTGCAGCTTGGTTGTGTGTTCCAACAAACACAGGTCACGGGAATCTTGTTCTTGTTGCTGCTATTGACAGTAGAAAGAATGGATAGCACATATCTGTCAATCAAAGTGGCCGTGTGGTTAATTAACATTTTAGATGAAGCTTATTACTTGCAGCCTGCCCAGGACAACTAAATACCATGGCCACAATGTTGTTTGTGTTCTCTGTGTGTCTTCATCCCACCAGGAGCATTTCGCCTGCCAGACTTTGGTATCTTGCTCAGATTTGTTCATTATTTCTTGGTTTATGTGTTTCTACCACGGGTAAGGTAGCTAGGTAGTTGAATTGTTTTCATTTTGTGTGCTTTTATGATTGGAGTCTGCACAGGGTGTTTTATTCTAAAAAATTGACCAGATTTTCTGTGTTTGTTATTGTGTCTTCCAACCAGCTCAATCTGTTCTTCTGGTCACAGCATCCGTCGAAAATAGACCAATCACATATTTTCCATGAAGCAGAGCAGAGAGTTCCTTCTGGGGTGCTTCTCAAATGTGCCAACCATTTTTCTAGAATGGGCATGATTGGTCCAGGTGGGCGCTGTGCAGCCATTGTGTGGAATTTAGGCATTAGAATTAGCAGTGACACGGCCTTTTGTGCAGTGGGAACTGGTCATCCCAATAAGGTAAAAAAAAAAATCAGCTAAAATTAAACAGTAAAACAAAATGAACACCAGTTTTATCCTTTACTACTTTTTTAAAAAGTAGCTACTCTTCCTATGACTGTGTACATCTTATACTACACATCAGGCCAGTAGAGTTGCACTTTGTGTCGGACACGTGTCACAGGAGTGCATCCTCTCCCTTCATCTCTGGGACAAATGATTGCGGCGCTGGAATCCTTCGCTGTATGAGAACAGGGGAGATGGATGGGGCAAATGAGCCAAGTAGTCAGGGTGTGTCCAGCAGAGTGCCCGTGGATCACTGTTGGTGCCAGTGGCCTAGACACCAGTACTTTATCATTACACCACAATGATTCTGCTGCTGTGCAGAAAATCAAGATCAAACCCGGAGAACAGCTGCTGTCACACAGGACAGGAAGAGACAGTAAATAAAATCTGATAAAACATTCTGTGTACACTCGGTCTTTAGCCCTAACATAAATAACTGAGTGCACTGTTTGTATTTTTGCTCTGAACCAGCTATATCACTGGCTGTCAGAAGCGAGAGCAGCCCTCTTAATCCCCTAAAACACAGGCACCCGCCCATGATTTCACATATGCCTACTGTATATGTCCTTCTCATTTGGTTCAATGCAGCCCGATCCGTACCTCTCAATTAGAGAGAGCGGCCTCTCGGCAGTTTTATTAATGGTCGCAGTGAAAGCATTAATCAGTTGGTATTCTGCTGACAGACAGATGCAGTGATCGGCACTCTGGCGGGCAGCCAAGAGGAGGTCGCCGGGAGGAGGCTGTGGGCTTGAGGAGGCCGCTTAGATAAGATGGTAGAGGAGTCGGGGAGGAGACGGCAGCAAAGGAGTGGAAAGGACTCATGCTCGCCTTTATAATCCACACTGCGCGACAGTGAGGAATGAGAATAACGGTGAAGAGAAGGGAGGAAAACACCAGCTTCGGCTTTGTGACGATCACTGATATTAATGGGAGTTTTGTTAAAACAGAGATAGTAGCTACATGAAAAATGAGTCAGCATCTTTGGAAAACAGGGACCTGCAGCCAGAGCCACATTCATCATGAATTATCTTGGAAATTATAGGCTACCTGAAAGCCATTGTTTACAAATCTGTTAACATTTAAGAGGATGGAAGAAGTTTAAGTGCATTTTTCAGAGAAATGACGATGAGATGTTTTACTAAAGCATATTTTATAATGGCTTTATTAATTGTAACTACAGGGTTTTTGAATAATTATTCATGCTTGTTGCACATGCATCCTACCATGACCTTGTTTGTCTTTTTATCTTAGATCTGCAAGAAAAAAGAACAACATCCACTCATTAAAGCTGCATTAAATGATTAATTGATTGATTGATTTTTAGGCTCTAGGGGACAAAACAAAAACCTCAACATGCTGATAACCGTATAAGCCTGACATATTTACACTCTGCAAGCTTATTAGGAATCAGGTAGCTATTTCCACATCCAGCAGATACAATGAAACAATGCATTAACATGGAGTCCCGATTCTGTCCCCTTGATGAATGTAAGCTCTGGTTTGGTCTCAACTCCTGAGAAAAATATCTAACTGTTAGCTGCTAGATGTTCAAATTTCTTCAACAGCTAGTTAGTCATTTTGACTGGTAGCGTACAGTGGGCTTATCTCAGCGCAACGGCTGCTTGTTGGAATACGGCATGTGTGCGAGTACAGATGTAGCCACATATTTCCATTCACGTCTACTGCAGCCCGTACAGCCCCAGGTCAGAGTTTACACTTGTGAAACTTTGACCAGGTGAATGAATCAATATAAGCAGGGACGTGCTGTTATTATTCTACATGTTTCTTCACAATTATGTCAAAAACTGGCAAAAATTCTCAATGTTACTCGAGTGTGATTTATCTAATGCTTCAATGGAAGTATTTCATTTGCTTTTACATTTATAAACACATAAACATAAACATTTATAATCAGTCATCTAATCTTTGAGACATAAAGTAGATTTCTTCTCAGTTACTTGATTTGGAATCAAGTGTAACAACCAAAACCTCAAATCAAAAGCAATATAGTGTTGAACAAAAATAAAGGCTGTAGAAGTGTGGTGGGACTCACTTTCGTGGTGGTAAGTCAACCTCTTGCACATTACATGTAGTCAGTAAGTAAAACCAACAAATATTAACAGCTGGTTAAGCATCAAATGTACAAATATGTATGCAACAGACCTTTTTCACAACGTACAATGACAACTCCACCTGTCCACTAGGTGTCCCTGTTGCTCTCCTGGTGTTGATTTTGCAGGTGCTCAGTGGAGGTATCATCAGCTAAACGAGTTGCTTTAATGAGCTTTATGGGCTTGTCGGCACTACCCAATTAAGGCCTTCCTAATCCCGCAGATGTCTCTCTGCAGCGCTGCTCTGCCAGGCTCTGGCTCTCTGTCACTCTGGTTCTGGTTCTGGCTCTGGCATGATGACAGCATGCATTTTATTGTTGTGTTCTTTTCATGCACCTGTCAAACCTGGCAACCTAAAAACTGGACTCTCATTAATAGGTTATCCTGTTCTAAATTATATATTAACCATCAAAAAATTATAACATCTTATAAATCCATCACTTATGATACAGTTTTGCAATATATGTTGTAAGGACCGCAGGGATTCTTGGGACTACTTCGCCTAATTGGAAGTTTCATGTGGAAGGAGAACAAGTGTGCAGAGGTCAACTCCAGCAACTCTTGTAGTGTACAAAATGACTTTATCGTCAGACCAATGCTTTTCAGCTTGTGGCCTTCATACATACATATTTGATGGCCAGCACAGCAGAGGCTCAGTGTTGGTCTGAAAAACTTTAAACTCTACAAGCAGCCTGCACACCCCTCACACAGTTGCACGATATGAGCAGCTGATGTTTGTTATTCTGTGCTTCAGCACTTCCAGAGTGAATGGCCGGTAGTTTTTGATGTTTGTGTTGTGCAGCGTCCACCAGACAGACGTGACTGTGTCCTCGCACAACGAGACAGGATGGGCAGATCACACGGCGTCTGAAGCTGCAGCCAGAAAGCGCTCTCATCGTCAGCAGGGCTGGAGTCTTTGTCGCTTCTGCCATCGCGGCCCTCGAGTCTCCTCTGTGGGAAAACAGGGTAATTGTTTGATATCATTCATCAGCTTAGCATTAATCCACTGGCCAGTTCTTCTCTGTGTTGAGTGTGGTCTGGGCAAAGCCTGCCTGGGAGGAACTCCAAGGGAATTGGTTGTATTGGAAATGTAATCAAAGGAGTCAAGAAGCCACCAAAGTGCAATCTGTTGTAGAACAAAATCAAGCTGTCTATTCAGGTCTGTGCCTTTAATCTGATACTGCTGATGTTTCAAACAAACACTACACCTTACTGAATTCTCTAACAGCTCACTTCAGCCTGAGGATGCTCTCACAAAGACTGTGATTGTGTCACTCAGAGTTATAGAGATGTTTTACCAGTGATGGATTAATCACAAAAAACTCTTCATCTTGTGTTAGTCCACAGTGTCTCTAACAACAAATTTGGGCTGTTGTCCTCAACAGGTGGCATTGACTGTTACTATGGAAACAATTCTTAAAGCTTGAAGATTGTGTGGGTGCATTAACTAACTTCAGCAGTGTTAGAAGTACTGTAGTATCCATGCTTGTACTTGTGTTTGTACCTCATGGTACTATTTGACAAATAAAGTTACAGGTTACTTTACAGATTTAAAGGTCTGGTGTGTCAGATTTAGGGGGCTATCGTAGAAATAGAATATACTGTTCACAACTATTTTCATTTGTGTATAATTACTTATGTTAGCTCAGAATGAGCCTTTTAAATCTACTCACCATCAACCACTCTTGAACTGCCATGTTTCTACAGTAGCCTAGAACAGCCAAACTAAACACTGACTAAATAGGAAATGTTTATGTTTTTCCAACATATCCCAGCCGCTGTAAGTTCTCCTTAATGCCAGGAAGAAGAGGGTGAAACAAAGAGATGATGCTACACACTGAAAATTTAAGATTGTGTATTAAAACATCAGATAAGTTCAGCACAATGCATTAGTTGTGAAAGATTAAACCAATGACTTCCAATCTATATGACGTCTGGCCACATACATAGAAGCAGTGTCTAGTTGGGACGCCTTGTAGCTTTTTGACGTTGTGTGTAACACAGCAGCACATGGACTGTGTATGTTACACTATAAGCACTGCTCAATGTAGATGGTGAATACCTTCCATCCAGTTGGTCAGTATTATTTTACATCCATGGTACAGTATAGTTAATCTCTATAAACAGATATATGCATATGAATGCAGAATGTGTAGGCAAGGGACTGAGATTTTGGCACTGGGTGATCACATTTGAGTGAGCCTAACAGTTCATGTGGAGAGCAAACATATCCATAATCCGCTTTCCATTTAACCGCTGGCTAACCGGAAAACGAGAAAGAACAGCCGTTGCCCCCGGGGGGTAAATCATCATCAGGCATTATCCAAGATAACACAAAAAAATGCAAGGATAAAATTAGGACTGTAAGTAGAGGAGTCTAACAGGTGTTTGTTCTCTTAGAGGTCAGAAGGTCATGCGGCTGTAGGAGGAGTTGGGATGCTCTCCTTGCATTTCCTTGTAAGAGGACGGGACGGGTTAATGGTGTCACGAGTTAACCCGGGCAGACAGAGAGAGATGAGAGGGAGCGACGGAGCCGGCAGTGATGGAGGGTCCTCTCCTCCTCCTCCTCATAAAGCAGAGAGGAGAGACCAAACGATGTTAAATCACCTCCAACACCTCCCTCTCGGACCGAGCCAAGCCTCCACACTTGGCCGTTAAAGTAGCCGCTACGGAGTCGGGGGGCTGTTTCCAAGAAGCTCATTTGACGAACATTGAGGTTTATGGTAGTTGTGGAGCGCAGGGCTTGAGTGAGCCATTTGCGTTTTATTCAATCTACTTAACCAGCTGACGGAGGTTGTAAAGGCTGACAGCTGCACTGAGTGGAAGCAATATTGATGACAGTGTTGTAAATAAAACTGCTGATGGCACAGAAATATTGATGGGGACACGGGTATCTCTGAGTGTGGAGCCAGGTAACGTAACCTCTGCTGCTCCTCCTGCGTCTTACAGAGGATAATGTAAAGGAGCAGCCACACTAATATATTAAGATCCTCTGTCTGCTCACATATGCTGATGAGGCTTGGTGCTCCCTTTATGCATATATCTGTCATGTTGCTCCAAAAATACACTGTAGTCTTCAGTTGATTTATACCCTGACCACGGCAGCTCTGTGCTCCAATATGGATCCCTGCCCCCACATTCTCCTTGTGACAGGGTTAATGCGCCCAACAACACAGAGAGAAGCCTTTTACACTCGCATTTCCTTTACAGATTTAAGTGGTAACAAGTTGTTCAGTGTGAATCATTTATACAGCCCGGGGCCTCGTTTTCTACAATACAGTTTGGGTTTATGTCCACATCTGAAGCGTGGGGATAGGAAAGTGCTTAAACAACAAAAAAATGGGAACATGGGTATTATAATTTTTTTTTAAAAACAAGAAAGTGACAAGGTAACTGAAAAGGCCTCTCATTCGCCACACGCTCTGACAGGCTTTTAAGCAATTTCCCTGTCCTTGTGCACGTTTGATGCCTTTTCCGGCAATGTCATTGAAACGCATACACACACACATACACAGACATGTGCATCAAAGCAATTGTGTTCCATTAACCAGCAATTTCTTTCAAAGAAAAGCCTCTGTAAGAAGGTCAGAAAACTTTCCTCTCTTGTGTGCCCTCAAAACTCAGACATTACCACAGCAGACAACAACAGATTAAAGTCACATCTATAAGGACATAAAAACTACAACATCTTATTAATAGCTGTGTGTTTGCACAGAGAGCTGAGCTTGTATTGACCTCTTACGGCTTGTTTTAATGTTACACGACGCTGCACAGATAGACTGGGTAATGAATGGACTGTGAGGTAATTTTTCAACCTCTCTCTTTCCTTCGCTCCACTGCCTCTCCAAACCAATAACTCAAATGTTCTGTACAGTAATCAGAAGGAATGACTCATCTCTGTACCTGCTGCAGAGGGAACTGGGCCTGTTTCATGGAGGAAAGCGCACACGAACCAGATCTCGTTCCCGAGCGCTGCGTGTGGGCGTAGAATTACAGTCTGGCTGTGCACAGTTTTTGCTCTGCATCCCAGCTGTGAAATCAGTCAATCCGGAAAATAGCTGAAAGCTTTTGGGAGGTTTTGAGCATCATGGGAAGATTTGGAAACAACTTTCATGTCTGCTCCCCTGCTTCCATCCCAGGTAAAGCCCCTGCTCGTAGGCAGGGTCAAGCCCGGGCTCCACTATGTTCACCCCTGAACACAACAAACAGGTTCACTGGTGCAAGGTCTGTCGTCATGTTTGTGCTCTGCTCTCGCCTGTTGGTGAAGGGATCAGGAGAGTTACAGCACCTTCACAGGAACAGACGGAACGCTGCTGTGAACTCAATGCACAGGGCGTGAAAATGAAGAGCGACAAACTGAAATGAATTTAGATGGATGTACCCTGTCTGCTGAGTGTGTTTTCTTGTACTTCCGTCTTTCTGAGGACCAGTTCAAGTTTTAGACTGAGGACATTTTTGAGGAGTGACGACTCAAACTGCGTTTTTTAAGGATTAAGACTGGGTTTTAGGGCTCTGGATAAAATTGATTCATTTTATGATAGTATGATCTATAAAGGCTAGAGAAAATAAATGAAAAATGGCACTCAGCTTCCACAGTGGTGTCTCCAGTTTCTGTGTTGTCTGACCAACAGTTCAAAATCTTAAAGCAACAGTATATAGAAGTATAGAATTTAGTACTTTTGAGATTTAGCGCCCCCATTTTCAGAGTGTAATACAGCACCACTGCGGTAGATACAGCTAATACAATACGCTCCTTTGCTCTTCTTCTTTCTTCATCGTCCCTGTTCACTCAGCGTGTGCCAAGCCTGGCTACTGTACATTGCAAGTAGCCTCTAGTGCACAGAAAATGTGTACTTGCACATATGACCTATTATAGTACAGGTCCTACTAGTACTATTAGTAGATTTAAAAAAAAAACTTACACAACTACTAGTACTAGTAAAGTGCACAGCATGGAAATGAAAAAGTGGAAAATGGAAAACTACAGCACACTTTTCCTCACCTCTTCATTAGCATTTTGGGCAACTGGTACTACTAAACGGCATTTTGGGTCTTACTAGTACTACCAATAGATATTTTTTTAGCATTTCCAGTACTACTAATACGGTAACTAGGAGTACTAGTTGACATTTTAGGCCTTACTTACTTACTATTGCACATTTTGAGGCCTTCTATACCAAAATGCCATACTAGTACTGCTACTAGTACTGTGAAATAAATGTTCAAACAGCTTTCATACCTAACAGCAGCTTACTGTCCATCAGAGAGTTGATACGTAGGAGCCAGAGGACATCAGAGGGAAAACCAGAAAGCAATTTCTCAGAAAAATATGATGCAGTTTCACCAAAATCAGTCAGATAGTTGCTGGTATGTGACAAAGTTACCAAGTGCAGTAACTGTCATTCCCGCTGTGTGCTGCATATGTCTGGGACACCATTCAATTCAGCACAGCATCAAAATGATTTAAAAATCTGTTGTGGTAGAAAAGTTATTAAGGTTCAGTTCCATTCAGGTCAAACAGAGTCAGGGTCTCTGCTGCAACAAATGGAACGGAACCTTAATTACTGTCATCTGTAACCTACTATTTCATGTTATCGCTAAGACACTGTGAAGAAAAATCAGAGCGTCATTGCCTCATGTCAAAGTAGTGCACACTGAGATTTAAAGATGTCTTTCTATTATGTTATATGCACTGCACACCTAATCTTTTTCTTTTACATCTCTACAAGCAATGTGCTTGAAACAATATGCAATATGCAGTAAAATCAGCTTCATTCAGCTCTGGCACCAACAGAAACAATTGAGAAAAAATAGGCAATTTCATGCAGGCATTTTCTTCTCTCCAGCAGAGGATTTAAGACCCAGTGGAGTGTATTTTGGGCAGGTCACTTGGCTCTAAATTGAAGCTCAATTTTCCTCCCCCCGACCCCTCTTCAGTACTCGTCACCCACACACACATTCATGCTTTCCCCTGTTTCTCACTAACTCACCACACGTCTCTGCCATGTCGCAGGTGGCATCTGACGTGAGTCAAGATCAAATCGGACACTGTTTGGCTGCACTGCAGGGACAGGGATGGGTTAATGAAACTGCAGACCTAGCTGACACTCCTTGACAGGTTGCACCTCTAATTTTCTGCCCAGTGGGGTCACGCAGGCAAAACTTGCTGGTTTCAAGACGACCACAGAGAGGCCACCATCGCTGTGTTTTTTGTTTCCTTCTGGCACTGACACAGATCATAATTCAGTTAGCCAACTCACGTAGGGACCATTATGCTGACAGACTATTGTTTGGTGTTGATGTTCTGTTTAGCTGATAAGCTTAAATTGTCAATGAATATGTAACTGGGAGAATATGACTCCTTCCTCATGTTTTCCCTCGCTGTCTGGGTACGGTCAGGAAAGATGTGAAGGAGAGGTCATAAGGACCTAGGAGAAGACGACCCTGGGGTTCAGAGAATCTGACTGCACTTACACTTAGACTACGTCATGATGCGACGGCGAATGTTATTGACGTGATCTGTGATAAAACTACAAAGTTCAGAAGATGGACTGCAAAACGTTCATCTGAGATACTATATACTCCACAGTCAACAACAGAACACACGTCATGATCAAAGTTTGACATCACGTCAACACGTATGTTCATATTCACTCTGCAGGCTGCATCACACTGTTTAAATTCATTCATCTTTTTTTTTTTGTCTGGTTGAAATGACTGAATGGCGTGTTGTTTTTTTTTTGTCGTTGCCACAAGGAATTGTGGGACAGCATTACCTCCTTTCCTTCCGGTGTATCCTATGCTAAAGGAGATAATAAAGGAAACATTGAAGCTCCTTTCCTTAACAACTAGAGAACTCAAACAGCTCTTATCATGGCAGCTATGTTAATGCTTCCATGTCACTTCACTCAGTTAGGAATTAGTTTTGGGAAGTTCGAGTCTTCTAACTGACTCGGATCACTTAATCTTGGACCGTAAAATGAACTAATCATTTCGTTCATTCACTAGTGCAGAGCTGTAGCCCTCTAGTGGCCGATGTAAACATGACAAATGAACAAAAGAGCGATCCGTATGAACGTACTGCTGTGTGTACTGCTCATCACACAGCCTGAGCAGACATGCAGCTGCCTTGTGGCGAGGGAACGTACAACAACCTTTCTAAGAAAAAATGACTATTGGACCGCACCCTCCGTGTCTGTCTGTGGGTGTGGCCTCTGGTTCTCTCTCACCTGCCTGGTTACCACACCTGTGCCTCGTTAACCAATCAACCCACGCTGCATAAACCCTGGCTCAGTCTTCCATACTGCCAGCTCACCCAGTCTGCCGGTACTATGGCCCACTATGTGGTCTTTGTGAACATCTCCTGTCCATCTCCAGCTTTGTTTGTCTCATGCCTGATCTCTGGGATTCCTGTCAGTAACAGCCCTGCACTGTACATACCCTTAAATAAACTGTTTAAACAATATTCCATCCATCTCTGGTTGGTGTTTGCTTTAGAGTCCTCTACCACTCTCGTTAACGGCCTGATCTGAGCAGCTACATCATTTTGCAAGAGTAGCACCACACATATCTGACAAATATGAACCTGACGTAACCTTACTCTGTCATCAAGATTTAACTTTTGTGTTATACGACAGTTGATTGTGAACAGCACTGTGTCATTGTCTAATGATGGTTACATTAGCGTTGCTAAATGTTCCCTGTGCTGTCTGGGAAAATATGACTTTTTAACATTTCCTTACATGACTCTGAAAACCTGAGACAAAGCATGACATACAGTATGTCGACAGTCTTCTTGTCAATTTGGCATCAATATAATCCATAAAGAAACCGTACATATTTGGTTTTGTAACACTGTTAATTCGCTGTCTTTTATGTGTCTGTGACAGTATTTTAGAAGCTTTTTTTGTAATTACCAAAGTAACTCTCTGCAACCAAATAATTAAACAAAGAATCAAAAGATGTCACTTATTACTGTTGACTAATAAATGGTGCTTGTAGAAGCGTTGTATAAAATCAGTAACACACTTGAAGTCATGCTGTTGTACTGAATATCAGCACGCCTCTCAATCAGTTGTATCTTGAGTGATATTTCTTTAATAGCTGATTTCTTTAATAGCTGATATTTCTTTAATAGCTGATATGATCTGTGATGTTTGCTTTATAAACCGGCTCAAGCTATGGTCTAGAGGTGAGAAGCTCCTTCCATGTTTTAGACACAGCTCTTTGTTACTATGAAACCTTCAGACCAGTCCGTGTGGGCTGGAAGCAGCGGCCACCAAGAGACCCCTGCTCAGAGAGGTCTACCAGCATGAGCAGGAGGGCCGCAAATATCAGCACAGCCTCTGCCTCCAGCCAGCGCTCAAAACATCCCACCTTCATAACTTCAACTTTGCAACTTTAGGCCACAGGGTTTTCTTCTCATTTTGTACATTTAAAAAATAATTTCTGTAATCGACTGCTACTAAGGTTTACTGATTATTTCATTTATTTAGAATATCAAGGTACATTACATATACTTTAATTTAAGGAAATGCAACACTCCATTTTCACCAACATAAACCAAATTAAACTGACTGAATGAATGGAATGAACTTGGATGCACAATAGCTAACTGGATTATATTGACATAACCCAGTGCCAAACTAGTGCCACATCTTTTTTTTTCTTCTGAGGACAGGACCAATTCAACTGTTTTAACCAACAAATTGTTTTGTGATGCTCAGGAAGAACACGCCCAGGTCCCTGCCTTTGCCTAACGCCTGGCTGAGAAGGCCGCATCCATTCTTCTCCCCATGGGTGGTGGGCCCAGCCAGGCCCTGTGGGTGAAGGCTCGGCCACCAGACACTTGCTGGCGAGCTCCCCCAACAAGCAGCATAGCACAAAAAATATGTAGTATGCTACTACTTGTATTCAAAGTAATGACTTGTTGTTCAAGGACCCTTGCATAGCTGTAATTTATCCAAGATACTTCCACATAGCTTCAGTGCTGAAAAAATAAAAATAGAGCATATGAATCGTCTGAGGAGTGGACGGCAGAAACATCTGCCATCCACTCTGTGGATTCACTGTGTAGAAGTGTCGTAGCAGAGGAGGAGCAGTCAATTTTCAATATGGGGAAACTGTGTCTGGTGGAAGCATTGGTGAGGCAGGTGTATTTGCTGATGGACTAGGGTCTAGTTTTTGTTCGGCCTGGGCAGCAGCTGCATGAGTCTGTTGTGTGTCCTTCCATGTCTTTTCTTCAAATAATGGTTTTGTCACAAACAGTTCAATGGAAATGTCCTCATATCTGCAATTTAAATTGCATCTAAAAATCTCCTTTTTTATGAGCTAGTTAGGAAAAAGGTTAGAATTATCCAGTGACAAACAAGACACAATATCAAACACACTGACACATATTGAATTACCTTTAAAATGGAATGGCTTTTTATATGCCTCTTAAGCCTGGATGTCAGGCAGGGCTTGAATTTGGCCAAAGGGGCAACAGTAACGTTTGTAACACGGTGTGCAGCTTTTGACTGTATGCCTTCCAGTGGGTGTGATGAAATTATGCAGCCATAAAAGACAGAAAAATAGTTAAATGTTATGGTCATAATACATACATTTCAATACAAATTAACAATTTAGTCAGACAAAGTCATAAACGCTGTTGTTTAAATATGAAAACTGCTCATTTCAGTTTACATTTTCATCTACATCAAACGAGAGAATTTATTTTATCTTAACTTGGACGACCAACAGCCAACCTGAGCATCATAGTCAACATCTTAACAAATGACTCTGACTTTAGATTAGGACAGGCAGGACTATCAAGATGATGGCAACCACATTCTGAGCTTCACAAGAGCTCTTCAGAAATCTGCTGGTGACGTCACCGATGCACCGTCCATTCTTTATATTGCCTATGACTGTTGTCTATGAATGAGGTAGGAGGGGGATGAAAATAAAGCTCAATATTGGGTTCAACATGGCCTCCTAATCTGTCAGTGGCACTTAGATTTTTGCAGATTTATGTTAAAAATAAAGAGTGGCTTTACAACCTAGCGGCGCATCCAACATGTTATAAACTGCAGCATGTACATAATTGAAGAGTGAAAACTTTGAGATTTGTGTCGTAGATTAGATCTCACTTTTGTATTAATTAGCCTTGTGAACTAATTTGGGAACGGCTTTAATAAAGAAAACTTGCAATCTTTGTTTTTTACTCTTATCTGACAAATTGACGTGTCACAGTTCATTAATTCCTACCCTCGCTGCTGTCCAGGACTTGGGTCAAACAGAGTGTGATCCTTCTTTTTTTCTCAAACCTTTTCTGTTAGAAACATTTTTGTTGGCACTATTAGAACAGTCTAGATCCAAGGCTGAGAATTTTACACAGATTTGGGCTGTGTTCTGATGGACGTAATTGAGTTAACTGTTCCCTCAGAGCCTTTATGGTGCTTCAATGTGCCTCGACAGGCTACGCTTCTGAGGCACACCGTCTAAATGGCCATGAAAGGAAACATCACTCACCAGTCGGGACGGAAACAAAAAGCACCTTCAGTCTCAGGAGAAACAAATGATGTTTTAAGGAGTGAAACAGCTGCATATCAGGACAGAGGAGCCAGCAGAGGACTCCTTTTTGAAAGCCCATCTACATTAGCTGAGGATGGCGTCTGTGGTGGAGGTGAAGTGTGATTTAAATAGGCTGCCTGCTGGATCAAAGCCTGTCTCGCTGTTCTTCTGGCTACAGCCTTTCCGCTTGCATGGTTATCATAATTGCTCTTGCTCAGAGGACATGCTGCTTCCGTCAGGGCCACGTCCTCCTGCATTAGAGCTAAGGAGCCTCAGCCAAGCAGAACCTGGCTTTACAGGTAGATGCTTTTTTTTCTCCTTCCTCAGAACATCTCTGGAAGTTTGACACAGCTAGTTTTAGTAGGCAGTTATTCATCAGTGAGTGACAGCATCATGGCCCATTAGCTTTAGTCAGTTTGATTTGACTTGAGATGTTTTCACTGACATTTTGAAGTTACATTTTACTTTCTCTTCCTGTGTCACCCCAATGAAAATGTCTCTACTGAAACCTTGATGGCTTAAGACTGTGGTCATAAATGAATAGCGAGCTGAGGCAGTGAAAGAAAGAAGTGAAAGAAGTGTGTTTTTCTATAAAGCTCCAGTGGAAGTTATGAAACTGGGGCGAAGATACCAATTTCTACCCAATGTTGCTTTAGTTGATAATACATAGCAGGGTGTTATCAAAATAATGGATGAGATAGATTATGGTATTTCCTGCTCTGGGTCCATTATTTATTTGTGGTAATACACTTCACTTAGCATAAATCATCAGTTTGTAGTCTCATTGGTAATATGGCAGGAAGAAGAAGTAACACTAAAACAATGTTTTGGTGATTTGCAAGTCAAAATCATTGACAGTATAAAATATGGATGTCATATCCATGTCATATCACCCACAGGTTTCTGAACAGCTGTTGTGAAGCTCAGTATGGTGGCTCTGGCCACTGCCATCTTAGCAATCTAAAAATGGGAAAAGATGTGGAACATCTATGGACCTGAGGTGGGCTGAATGACGCCTGGGTTTTTTAACATGGAGGCTTATGGAGAGTGACTCGTTCTGTAGCCAGCCTCAAGTGGACCCTTGAGAAACTGCACTTCACTGCCACAGATGTTGCCACTTGGTCAAAATACATGAAGACATTAGTTTTTGTTAGATGTTGAGAATACATATTATATCTGTTGTTTCAACTGCACTTAATTAGTATTTCAGAGTGATACAGGTAATTAAAGATGGTACTCCACCATCCCAATATTTTTTACTTTTGAACCATATTTAGCCAAATTGACAGTCCTTGAAGTAAGATTGAAGATTGTCCTTGAACTAAGGCATCTTAGTTCAAATACAATCTTCAATCTTACTTCAATCTTACTAACTCTTTTGACCTGAAAGTACCAAAGAATTCTAACAAGTTCACCTAGAGGAACCACAGGAATGTATATTACAAAGTTTAGTGTGTCAGTGTATATAACATAGTACAGGCTTACTTTAAATGTGTTTGAATTTACATAATACAGAGCCTTCACACCTGTTGTCATGTATGGGAGAGGTTGCTTTTATGTGTATTGTGTGCATGGACATCATGCTTCCATGAAGAGCAACTTTTAGTACTGAGCATGTGCGAGTTTGATATGTTGCTCAGGGCGCACAGCTGTCTTACAGTAACTGTCACAGCCCATAAACTTGTGACCAAAATATTCTGTAAGCATTCAATCAACCTGCCGTATGCCTGCAGGTGTGTGTATTCCTTACATCTCCCATAACTCTGTCTCTTGGTTTTTGAAATACTCTTGAAACATTTATATCTTAATATATGTTGTTTTTTTCCCACAGGAGCGGCCAAATTCCTCACATTCACTAGTGATAAAGTGGCGAATTAGTGGCCAGCTGTCAAATGCCGGTAGCTTGGGCTTTTGCAGCCCATCGCTCCTAATCAAGAGCACCTAGCCCTTTTTAATACGTTGAAGATAAAGTAAGAGGCAGTGTGATAGCAGTTCTGCTAAATGAGCCATTTGAAAGCAAGGCTCATTTTTCATAATCCTGAAGAAGTCAATTAAGGGACTTGTGGAGCTCAGGGAGGCCCAAGGAGACATTGAGGGGCGACACTAGAAAAGACACACAAGTGAGTTTTAGTCACAAGAGTAAGAAAAACAAGCAGCGTCTCAATGGGAACACAACAGGGAAATGTAAGAAGCGGGAGGAAACAAAAGATGGAGTATACAAATGTCAGAAGCAGTGACAGCGACACCAGTTTTCGTCAGCCAGCCAGCTGCTTTCATGCCGTCTGACAGCCGCGGCAACAAAAGCCAAAATACCCAAATTACTTGTGGGTAAAAGAAAACTATTGTTTCACTTTGTGTGACTCCATCCCCTCCCCCAGAGACCCCAGAGAGCTACGATAGCACGTCCCACACTGACAACGAGCCAGAGGAAGAGACTGGAATTGAACTCCTGCTGGAAGGCTGTTAATAAACAGTTAGTGCTGTCTCTGTGAACAGTGGGAAATGTATGCATCATTACCTTATCTCTGACATGAAAACACAGCCACCTCTTTTGTCCCAGGCTAGTTGGGGAAGTTGAGCGTATTTACTTACACCGAGGCCTCTTTGTATAAAAGAAAAGTGTCTTCTCCTTAATAACATCCCTCTGTGTGCAAAGCATCCCCTCTGTTTGTAATAATTTCCACATCAGATAAACTGGATTGAATCTGATGTTTGTGGGGTGCTGTCTCCTGCAGCTTCTGTTTGTCTGTCACATAAATTTAAAACTTCATCAAACTTGAAGATTTGCTTCGGTCCACTTTGGTTCCTCCTTCGATTATAAAAGCGAATCATTTGGACATGTTTGTGTTTGTGTCTCTCATGGTTCTCTCTGAAATGGTTTCAGAATTAAATGGTTGATTTATGAGATCTTTTTTATGTTTACCACTTTGAAATATTGCTACAATAATGGCTGTCCAATCCAAATTCATTATAAAATGTAATAGAAATCTCGTCATCCATTTGGGTTATTCCATTTATCCGGGGTCATGTCATGGTGGCAGCAGGTTTAGCAGGTTGTTCCTTCTCCCAAGAAACACATTCCCATTCCTCCTGGGGCAGGTGTTCCCAAGATACATGGGCTATGCACTGTAGTTCCTCTAGTGGGTTCTGGGTCTGCCCCAGGGTCTTTCAGGATTTACCTGGAAAGAACAGCACCCAAGGGTCATCCTGATCAGATGCCTGAAACCACCTCAGCTGGCTCTTTTCAATGTGGAGGAGCAGCGGCTTTACTCCGAGCTTCCTCGCCCTATCTCTAAGGCTGAGCCTGGCCATCTGGCAGAGGAAGCTCATTTTGGCCACTTGTATCCGCAATCTCATTCTTTTAGTCACCACTGTAAGCTCATGACCACAGGTGAGGGAGGTGGATCGTAGATGGACTGGAAAAACAATAGGTTTATATAAACAGCTTGGAGCTTTTGGCTGACGGCCATTTGAAACAACTCAACAACCTTTCCTTGGGATGATTTCTTGGATTTCTACATGGCAAAAAAAGTAAACACACCCACAATAAAACGTATTTAATCAATAGCAATGTCCTGTTTACTCTTGTGGTTGGTTTATATTGTTCATTTATGAGCAGAACTGGCCTCTTTCTGTCTTATATATTATATTTCTGAGATTTTGGCTTCATCCCAGCGCACAGAAGAACACAAGGGACAGAGGAAGAGAGGAGGGAAACTGTGTCAATAAACTGAAAAGCCAAAACAAAGCACATTTCTTTCATTGCAGGATTTGCGATGAATACATGTCAGAGCTCCTCCAAAACCAAACAGATCACCATAAACCAACAGTGGATTAATTTTACATCCCCACAGGCCTGGTTTGTAAATGCTGTGGAAAAATTCAAGGCACACCCGACATAAAGCCATCAAATCTGATCGTATGCAGAGCCGCATTCATTTCTAGCCGTTATTTTTCATGTCATTTGTGAATTAGATTCTTGACAAAAGTCTTGGCTTCGGTCACGAGTTCCTGCCAGCTTGAATGGCATCGGTTCAAACACTCATGAATAGAATAATTTTGTAGATGAGATGAAATTAATCACAGCATCTTTTAGTTCACACACACACTGATACTAATTGGAACCAGACTGAAGACCAGACTGAAGGCGAGTCTGCATGCAACAGTCTGTTGCATGCAGACTCGCCCCAGAGACCTTTGTTCTCGCCAGCAACAGAGCATGAGCTCATCTCCAGCTGGGCCACTAGGGGGAGGGGACTTTACATGCAATTAATGGAGGGTTTAATACCAGTGAGGTCATGCCTATAGGCCATACGTTCATCCTGATTTGTATCCATAAAGACAGAAGCCAAGACATTTCCTGGAATGCAGGTGTCCTTGGAGGGCATCTTACTTCTGCCTCAGGACGATGTGCAAAGATTTTTACCGTGCTGCCAAAATAACAGCAAATGAGTTCAGGCCACACCAGAGTGATGTAATCTTCTCCTTAAAGGCACAGTCTCTGATCCAAATTAAAACTAACAACTCTAGACTGGAGCCTTCCATCAATCTAAAATCGACTGACAGCTCTTTAAAGCAACATTATGTAACATTTCTACCATAAAATAACAAATTTTAAATCATTTTGATGCTACACTGACTGGAAATCAGATGAATATTATTCCCCCTCTGTGCCCTGTATGTCTGTTTCTGCACGGTGTAACTTTTTGCTCCAGGCTCAAGTTTCAGTTTCACCTTTTCAACCAAATGCAGAAACACAGTATGTAATGTTTGTGGTGTCAATAAATGACTAATGGCAGCTTTAAAGACAAACGCCACTGATTTTACACCCAGACATCAGTTCACTTGTCTGCTCAACTTGTGAAATCAGGTCTGTGAAGCCATCTGTGGCTCTGGAGGAGGTTTGTCAAGTCTGAGAAAATAACCAAGATGATGTCATCATATCTCAGCTTGAGCGTGAAACTTCAGATTTCTAACAGGAAGCCAAACTACTGAGAGTGCAGTTTGGGAGACTTGGATATTCACTAGACAGGAAGGGTCTAAGGAAAATATGTTATTGGTTGCATCATGAAAACTTGACTTTTGCAAGTCCTCCAACATTATGAGAGCAATATTAGATTAAATACTTAATCGGGAAGGAAGAAACCAACCTCAAAGTGTAGCAAAAACATAGCATAGAAATGTGTTGTGGGTTCCAGTCAGGACTCACAGAAACGTCTGAGTGACCCTTGTACACATTTGCCCATGTGCAGACCACAGAGGCATGTTGAGGCATCTCTACTAAAGCTGCAAACACCAGAAACTAAATTATTAATAAAATAATAACAGAGGAAAAGCTTTCTAGACTCTACAATTTGTTTGACAGTTACTTTGAAAGGAGTCCAACTTTAGCAAAACACATATTAGAAGAGTGAAACAGCTTCTGGATGTGAAACTAGTCTTGGGATGTTCGCATCCACACTGGGTGAACAGTGTAATGGGTATGAACCTTTGAGCAGAGAAGTAACAAGTAGGAGAACACTAATGTAGGAACAAGGCAAATCAACTCAGGATTACACTGAATATCACAAACTGATGTCAACTGCTAGCCAGAGGTACATTTTAATGACCTTTACGAGCTTATTAACAACAGATGTTATTCTTAATGTTTTTATTTTAATAAGGTGCTGGAAATATTCAACAGTCACATTTGTTCTTTTCACTTTCCAAAGAACAAGGACATTTATAACCCAAAGCCCAAGAAGCCACAGAGTGTGTGACGAACATGACCTTCAACGATATATACAGATAAAATAGTCACAGTGTGGAAGAGAGGGAGGCTGGACGCACAGCACAGGGTAATTAAGGCAACACGTCAAAAAGGTAAGAGACAACCTTTTCTGTACAAGGAGAGTAAAAAATAAAAACAAGCACCAGGAAACACGTTACAGAGCCCTGCAAACCGCAGAGGAAAACACATGAGAACACTTCTTATAGCTGCTGTGCAAGACAGACACAAAGAGAAGTTAGACAGAAAAGAATTGTCTATAAGTGACATCAGCTTTTTGTGTTTCTTTGTGGTTATGTCCCTCAAGATGTGGAGCTGCTTTTTTTTTTCTTTTTTGTCACCGCTCCAGTTTTATCAGTCAAGGAATCCAGGAAAATGGCAACTTCCTTTTCTTTTTCCCTTCGATGGTCGACTGTCAGTTGGCGCAGAGACATCTGCTGGTGCTTTGGAGGAGGAGCAGCTTGGCAATTACAACGGATCGTAATCCTCATGCCTGTTTAATAAAAACCATCCCTCAGCGTGCCTCCGCTGTGGTTGAAATCGTCTTAGCATTCTGTTTCAGTGAAAGTAGGTGTTAACTGTGTTAGTGTTGAGACAATTTGAATAAATACTGGCAGGCTGCTGAGGAAAACAAAGTAAAAAAAAAAGAAGTAAAAATATAAACAAACATTAAAAACAAATTTGACACATTTATCGATAAACATGCTAAAGAACCTCTGAAATGTGATGGTGCAACAGTTCAGATGACTTCCACATGATCACTTCATTTGTGGGGGAAAAAGCACAGGTTCATCCAATCCCAGCCCACGTCTGAGGCCAGCATCCAAACATGAATCTTGTTTCTTTAGCATCACATTCATATTAAGATGGCCATAAAACATAACAGAAGTATCTTCCGCTCACTAACATACAGTATCACAGGTTGAGGCAGTTTAGCCTCCTCAGACTGAGCACAGCCAGGCCTGCTGATGGGCTGATGAAGCTTATCACTATTACTTCATTATAAAGGAGGCTTGACACTCATCCAGAGGCGGCGTGGCGTCCAGCTTGTGAGCTTTCAGTCGAGTTACTTGAAAAGGTTAAAATTGAGCAGCCACACAGGGGCGACACTCAGAACGAGTTTAAATATTATATAATCTGTAAACAACAACTATTAACAGTCTGTCATGCCGTGCCTGGTTAAGAGAATCGAACCGTTCACAAAAGTTTGTTTACATACAAACATAGACCGACAAATAAAAACAGGTAATGACGTGGTAAAACAGTCATATGGCATTGAGTCGAGTAAACATTGGTGGAACGTCGCTTCTCGGTTCTTCTCAGCAACCATACAAAATGAATCCATCAACTCCGTCACCAATATTTACATTTACATCTTAAAAATCTTACATCTTATGAATGTGGGCTTTCCACTTTGCCCTTTTCTTTCTTTTCTCCCTTTTTCTCCTCGTGGCTGTGCAAGAGATATCGATTCAGTCCTTTATTATCAAGTTGTCACTTTTTTGTCCTCGGAGGTGTCACACGGAGACGAAGACGTCCAGGTAGAGGCGGTCGTAAGACTCCCTGAAGAAGAGGATGAGGACGAGGCTGAAGAGACAGGAGCCGGTGAGACACCAGTTCAACCACGACAGCTCTGGATTAAGGAGAGAAAGAGAGATGTTAAGTAATCCGGTCCAGCTCATACTTTTATTTTAAGGTATTATCTTAAAATTCTTTGCATTTTGGCTTCTCTTGTGCACCCTTTTCCTGTCGTATTCCCCTAAACATTTAGATTCTGAGAGTCATTTATCTGATGCTTTATCCAAAGTAACTAACAAAAAGGAAAACAATCAAGGTACAGTGCCTGGAGCTGTTTCATAATTAGGACTAGATCCCTTTACTACTGTACAGCATACAATCATATGTTAGACAGCGTTCGACCGTTTGATGATGAGCCTTTGCTGTTTCAACATGATAATGCTCCCGTGGAGCCAGTTCTGTGAAGAAATGGTTTTCCGAGAGTGGCCTCTCCAGAGCTCTGCCCTGAATCCCATCCAACACCTTTTGGATGAACTGTGCTCCTGTGGCTGCAGACGGGGTGGGGTCCTTACTTTACTTTGACCATTACAAAAATGAAGATAAATCTGCATATATGCAGAGAACTGATGAGAGCTTGTATGAAGTGACATTGAATAATTTATCAGTGTATCAGAGAGTACCATAGTATCATATAGGACAAATGGACTAATCAACAGGAATTCCTGATATACCACAGGAAATAGGCAGCAGCCTGAGCTGTCTTTCACAATGATTCTGAATAATTCAATGCTATTGGCAGTGTTCCCCATTATCATTGACCTACACTTGAACCTAAACATAGTGCAGAATGACGTGTTCTATTTTCTCTATTCTGTTCAAGCTCCATTAACCACAGGAGAGGTGCTCTGGCTGTTTGCAATAATGCTGAATCTAGAGGGCAGATGGGAAGCTCACAACTGCAC
Organism: Nibea coibor; assembly: GCA_023373845.1. Classification (NCBI taxonomy): domain Eukaryota; kingdom Metazoa; phylum Chordata; class Actinopteri; family Sciaenidae; genus Nibea; species Nibea coibor. The sequence continues at coordinate 4,328,321 of CM041724.1, forward strand.
CGAACCGTCGGCATCTTAACTTATCAGCACGCTGACAAATAACCTCATCCTCCAGGTCAGCCTCCCTTATGCTCGCACTCAGATTTTCATCATACGGCCTGCATGAATGTGCAGTCACACCTTGATTCAGGCGTCAAGTCCAGGCCAGAACTCAAATCAATAAACTTCTTTCGGATGCATCGAGTAGCTCTTCGCTGTGAAGCCAGCCTTTCACAGCACGCTAAAGGTGTTTGAGGCGTTTTGTCCAGACAAAGACGTTATGCAGAAACTGCGCTGCGTTGTGAGGGCCAACTTCTCAGCCAGTATGGAGAATGTGGTGGCAGCAGGCAGCTGCTCGGGTCCTGATAACGAGCCAGACTAAATATAGAGAAATCAGGTCGTAACACGCAGAGCAGTCCCGGGGGCCCTGCCAGCACAATGTGTCTCAACTCACAGCAGCTCCTCTTCGATTGCCATCGTCCAGATTTTCTTAATATCGTCAACCAGCTGCCCTGGCCTGGAGAGCACCCTGATCAATGCATGGCGAGACGGGTGCCTGAACTGCACGGCGCTGCCTCTTTGTGGAGAATTATGAGTTCTGGCTGTAAGGGGCTAACCTTTGTGCGCTCGATGCCTCTTCGTTTCCACAAGGAGAAAGAATGTGGGGTAAGAGGTGCGTGGATGAAGGCAAAGGATGCATCAAGGCAAAAGGGAGGTGGAGAAGGTGCTTGAGAGGAGAGGGAGCTGAGGAATTGGGTGAGGCTGTTTTGCGGCGAGGTGTCGAGACTCCTGCAGCAGACTCATTAATCAGGAGTGTGTGAGTCGGACAGCAGGAGACCCGGCGTGGAGGCGGGTTAATGGAGTTGTGTTTATCTGACCTGCCGTCTTCTCCATCTAACGCTGTCTCACTTTCTCACATGTACGCCCGACAAGGACACATCCATTTAAAGTTAGAGACGCACAGTCTGCATCTTTGTGTGTGTCTGCAGACTTAAAAGAATGCTAATCGAGAGCATGGTAATTGTGTAATTCAGTTAGGTGATGTGATAAAAATGGACAAGCAGCTCAACTACTCCCCTCTGATCTCTAAGGAGACGTCTGGAGCAAAGTTTGGAGGAAACAGTTAAAGTTTGGCTGAATAGAGGAGAACTGAGGAGGAGGAGGAGGAGGAGACGGGATGAAGGAAGAAGATTAGAGAAAATACAAAAAGATTCTTGTTCTAAACTCCAGTCTGAGCACTAAAGGTGAATACTGGCTTTGAAGCGGATGAGAAGCTTAGACTAATAAAAATCAATAGTTTCTCTCAAATCCTTTCTCATTCTTTTTTTTCTTTTAATAAATTATTTTCATCTATTGTATCCGCTTGTTAATTTGATTAGGCTTTTATACTGATTGCTGAAGCCCTTTGCATTAGTCAGCTGAGTTATTTAATTGGCTGATAATTAAGTTGCCGTAGAGGAAGAGGTTGATGATGGTGAATATTTTTAGACAATCTCGGCTGAAGAGCTGGTACACTATAATTTTTCTAATTTTTTGTCCTCCATCTTACTGAATAGTAATTTTTAGCTAGAAACCTGTGACCAAACCCTCCAGACCTCTATAGTTTACTTCCCTTGATAGTCTTGTGTGCATTTAAAAGCAAACTAATCAAAGTAACTCTGTCTCCACCACTCTTGGCTCATCACTGTGAGTATGTCAACACTATTTAGTGAATATTGTGCAAACAGGATACCTACACTGTTCTTCTTTTAATAAATTATTATGTGACACTGTGCCAAGCAGCACTTTTAATTTTGTTTGTATCTACAATATGGGACGCAAGAGACAAGAAAACTGCAATAACAATCTCCTCCACAGATTTTTACCCACATCAGGTGAAGACTGTAACATTCCCCTCACGTCACTGCATCGCTTCGTCTTTGTCACTTTTTTGGCAAATCTCTGCTGAACCTGGAGATAAATTTCACCCTTATTTGCAGAAGTTAAAACTTTTAACCATTAACCTTTTTCACATGGCTGGTTAGTCCTGCGTTGTCTGGAATCTCATAATGCCTTCGCTCACACCAGAAAGCACAGGAACAGAGAGAAATGCTTCCTCGCATGACAATATGTTCAGCGGGTTTTTGCCTTTTACTGTTCTGATTTATTACAATCTGAGCCTATAACGAGCAGCGTGATAGATTAGAGTGTGGATATATGGTAGATAACCTGTGGCAAGTTTTCTGACAAACTTTTCAATATTGCAGTCATTTTTGGGCTGAAATAAGCAACTGTTTACTGAGCAAAACATAGAGGCGAGACAAAGTCATTGTTTTGAAAGTGCCTCTCCTAAACTTTAAGTTTCAAGTCTAAAAAGGTCAGTGTGCCATCACAAAATGTAATGTCATTTCAACGTTTACGTTAATATATTTAGCAATACGTTAGCTTAATACTGGTCAAGTTGGAAGTTGTTGCATCTCTTGACCAGCGCTATTTGCACACAAGTCGTTTCTGGTTTACCAACATGTAGTTTTTGTGCACAAATGAAATTATCTTTGGTATCATTTTTACCAAATGTGACACTCAATGATGTTTGCTCTTCACGATTCTCTCTGCAGTCTTGATCAGATACTGTCAAAGTGCTGACATGCTGGAAACGAGCAGCTTTCAGGTCAGATTATCAAGTGAACCGACAGTTTTTAAATTACATACATTTTAATATTTGGGCTTGAGGAAAGGTATCGGGTATTTCCAAGTCCAAGTGAAGTCATTATTCATTGGGGTTGAAGTAAAAGTCGAGTTGCAAGTCTTTTGATTTGATTTTGTAAAGTCATTAAATTTATGACTCAGAGTGTGATGTTGGCTGAAATTTGTGGCTGATATACCGTTATTATGGTTAGGTTCACAATGACTATTCAATTGATCATCAGAGCCATTATCTTAACCAGGTTCGATGGTATGATCATATTCGGAGCACATCAGTGTGAACATGGGGACAGTCCATCACATTAACAGCCTATTACTGCAGCTGCCAGTGCCAGCACATTGGTGCTACAGATGAAGACAGAGACATGGGCCGACAGGCATCCTATGGTCTTAATCAGTCTTAATTGAGGTCAATGCGGCGTTATAACGAGCGCAGCTCAGCTCTCCTTCAGAGCATCGGCCTTTGAGCAGGCCAAGATCACACTTACAACGTACATAGATGAGTACAAGGTGATCCATCATAAAATGATGTCCACTTCCTCCATTACGCATGTGGAAATATTTGCTCTGGATCAACAGGTTGCTGTGCACACCTATGGTAGTCAAATTATTCATGATGACTGCCAAAGTAGGTGTGTGCGTGTGCACTTTGTAATTGTGTGAACTGATTAATGTGTGCTGTTCATTTACTCTGTCAGCGTTGTTGCTCACTTGTGATTTAAAAATTAGAAAAACAGCAAATGAAAAAAAGGCTTTTATTCTCTTGGGAATGAGTGACTTCTACAAACTATTTGTTTTTTAACACCTCCGCAGTCTTTACAGCATTGAAAAAGTCAGACAGTGAATGCAGTTTGACTTCAGATGAGAATGCAAAGTTTACTAGAAAGCAAAAAAAAGTTCTTGGGCCTAAAGAACTGTGGCAATTATTTCTCTGTGCTGAATAATCCCTGCTTCCACAACAACTCACAGCTGAACGGAAATTCAACGCCACCCCTCCCTCATCATCCTCCTCCCCCGCCACCTCCTCTTCTTCCACCACAAAACCTTTGAGGCTCTTTTACTCCACAATACCTCTCTGGCTGCTTTGTATGCCACCCGATGCACCGCGCTAAATGACACAAACACACAGTAGATGAAATTGAAAAAGAGCGACAAGCACGGATATATGGGCCGGAGGCTCCATTCATGTTCCTGAGTCACATGGTTCAGAGACTTTGGGGATTTTTAAAACATGACAACAAAGTCAAGAGGCCAGGTAGGGCTCACTGAACCAAGACCGGCCTCTCGTGGATATTAAAATGGACAGGGAGGTAAATTCATAAAAGCCTCTCAGCTGGCAGAGAAAGGGAGCCATAATTCAGAAAGCATAACGAGAAGGTGGGCAGCCAAAAGGAAAACCCTAAAATGAACTGTAAACTGGAAATAGATGGAAATCTTTAATGGGCAATTTTCAATATGAGGAGGCAAAAAGGATTTTGAAAAGACGAGGCTCATGAAGAATTTATCAGCTTTGAAGTCTGCATATTATTTACCACATCCATTATGGGACTACAGAGAGGAAATTAGAGTAATGAGAAAACCAACTACTATACTTCCAAGGGGAATTTACATAATAATCACATTAATCTTCACAGGAGTGATCACTTCAGGAAAGAACACAACACAGCTGATTTCCACACAGGACAGAAAAATGTCCAGGGCAATTTCTATGTTATTTCATGGCATGACAGCAATGTATACAGTATCTTTTCTAACTCATTTTCACATGAGAAAATGTTTTAATAAGCTGAAAAGAATCAGCACTGTGCCATATTAAAAAAAACCCAAAAAATAATACATTGAATACTCAATATGCGTGAGGATTACATCCTGATCGCAATGTTTGAGGGTTAAATCATCTGGCAATGATATATCAGTTATTAGTTATAAGAATTAATAAGATTACACTGATACTGGTGTGGCGACTTGGCGTCAGGGTGCACCCCGCGTTCCGCCCAATGTCAGCTGGGATAGACTCCAGCCACCCCAGTGACCCTAGTAGGGATAAATGGTTACAGATGATGTATGTATGATACCAGTGCCATTATCGATTCTCTATTGATTGCCTCATTTATTCCTAAACAGTTCCAAAGACATTTTGACATGAAACAGAAGGTAAACACAGGTGTTACCAGTGATACTGATTAATGTTCTATTCCATTCAGGTCAAACAGAGTCAGGGTGCTGCTGTGCTGCATGTCTGCTCACTGGAACATCTCTGCTGTAATACATAGAACTGAACCTTAATCAGTATCAGTGTTGACCTACTACTTCATGTCAGAAAGGCTGCTGGGAAGAGTATCTTTTATTTGTTAATACATTGATTCGTTGATCGAAGGCTTTCAATGTTAAATCAAGTCACTATTATTTGATGTCTGAGTGGAGTTATAGTGATTATATGCTCTCATCATATGTGTGGAGGCTGTGGCTGCAGCACACAGAGAGGTGTGTGTGGACGCTCAGGAGAGCAGTGCCAGGTGAGCTGATGAACACAGCTGGAGCTGGTTGTCTAATCAGACTGCAGCAGCATGCTGGACCTCGAGGACTCACACACAGAGAGAAGACAGGCGCAGGTGTCTGCTCGGTTACGTGAGCTGAAGATTTTGCTAATGAACTTTTGTGTTTTAATAATGCACGTAAGAAGACGAGAGCAGGTCAAGGACTGGTGGAGAAATGTGTGTGTATGAAACTGTAATCTGATCAATGTGCTAATGTGCACAGAATTCTGTTGTTAAAAATGATGATTCACAACAAACTTCAACTAAAAACAGTTGCTTTTGTTTTTTGAGTGAATATAATTAAGTCTTAGATAATATATCAGTAATAATAATATAATAAGCACAGAAGAAGGGGGTAAGAATGTGTAAGTGTACACTTCTTCCTACTCCTTTTTGAACATGTATGATTTAATTTACATGGGTTAAGAGACATTAACAATAGTGTTGGTGTGCACAGGTTTGACCTGTTTTCCTTTCCTTTTTTCATTGTATATGTCTTGTCCTTGCATTATTATGTTTTGTTGGCTTTTACATTTTCGAAATAATAATAAAATAATAAAATTCTCTATCAATAAGTCTGGGTTATTTTGGGTTCTGGGAACTTCAAGCTAAAAAAGCAGCCATTTTGACATGAAATAGTCAGGTCAACACGGGTATTACCAAGAAAATAATTATGGTTCTGTTCCAGTGAGCCAGCATGCAGCACAGCAGCACCCTGACTCTGTTTGACCTGAATGGAACTGAACCTTAATTAGTATCACTGTTGATTAGTATCAGCACCTGTGTTGACCCTACTATTTCAAAGGTATTGGAAAAAGGTCTGTAGTCAACACTGTTTTGAAGTGACCTCCATATATCTTTGGCAGCCCTCTACTGCATTTTCTGACATCACATAAACACTGGTACACATAATTCTGTGGTCAGCCAGAACAGACTGATTATTAGATATGTATCACTGGTCAGTCAAGCTCAGACAGGGATCATTGTTAGAACTCAATGAAACACAGAGCGACTGAACAAGTATGACCCTCTGTTCAAGAGTCAATGAAGCCCAGACTATTCACTTAATTACTATAGCTATAACACTGGCCTGAAGAGCAAGGAAAGACAATATTCAAACAATAAGGACGACTATATTAAATTCATTCTAAAACTCTCATTAAAAGACCAAAACCAACAATGAATTGATCTATGATCTGATTGAAGTATAGTCTAGTACCCAGCAAGGAAATTGCTGAGCCTTTAAAATAAATCTATATGAATGAATGGGTTTGAAACTGAGATCGACAGCGATGTTGGAAAGTGTTCAGAAATACAGACTAACATGTTGTTGGTTTTGATCTTTTCATTGGATTTGCTGAAAAATATAGATTGAGATATCTTTAAGGATAAGTCTGGCATCACTTTTATGATAACCAAACAAAGGATACAGACATCACTGAACAGCGGTTACTTATCTACCACTGTGGCAGGAATAGGTACCTACAGACATGTAAATGCTAAATAGACGGTCGGCGGCAATCTACCACTCAGCTACTTATTTTCAAGCTCATATTAAAGTGCCTGAGTGGCTGCAACAGTGAGACATTAAATGACTTCAGGGTGGGAAGTAAAGAAAAGAGCAGCAAGTGCCCCCCTCGCCTCAGCTTGATCTTCTCCACGGGCTGTTGCAGGAAAGTTGTCAGGCTTCATCTCAACACATCAGACGTCCGTCAATCCGCCCACACACACACGGTACACAAACACACACGCACGCCCACACCTACGCGTCTGCATCTGCACTCGAAAACAAGCACGAACGCATGTGCTCCTCCTGCAGAGGAGCAGCAACACAAAAAGTGCAGAGCTTAACACAAAACATGCAACAAACACACAAACACCTTCACAACAAGCAGTCAATCATTCAGCACAGCAGAGAGAAGTGTCAAGCAGAGGATGCATCATGTATTCTTTATGAGTCCTACTTGATTGTGTGTGTGTGTGTGTGTGTGTGTTTGTATGTGTGGGTGTGGGCCTGCAGCTGCTACCTAAAGCTGCGTCTATCCACACCTGGTATAATCTATGATTTATCTCTGTTCTGACAAAGTGCCGGTTCAGACAATGCAAAATACATTACTTGGTGTCTGGATCACACTTTTCTTGTTCTGTTCCAGTTATCGCTTAACTACTGTGCTTTTCTTTATTGTGAAAATAACAACAACTGAATCACACTAACATCCCTCTGGCTGAAGATTACCCTGCTTACTGTACTTTTAACCAATCCAAGGAAAGCAGTTATAAAACAGGTGCAGTATCTAATTTTAAAACATCGAAAAGATGATCTTGGAATACTCTTTTTGGTGTGGTACTATAACCTTGTAAAGCTGCTGAATCAATTTTGTGAAGCTTCAAGCTATGAGTGATTCCGGAGCAACAGCATCCTCTGAGGAACTACTAGCAGCTACAGCATGAGCTACGGATGTGGTGCAATGCAAGAAGTGTGTGCGAAGACGTGAGAAGTGGCCAGTCAGTTAGATGCTGCTAGCAGTTATATCATGCCCTTTCCCACTTTACAACCTAAAGAAAATCTGGTCTTACCTGACCCAACATGCTACGCAACTCCTGATACAGGCTGTGGTCTGTATCAGGCTCCCAGCCTGAACAGTTAAACCCTTCTACATGATCCACCTAATGCTGACTACAAAGTAGTCTCCAGGTTCTGCACCCACCTATTTGAGTGCTTTTATACAGACATGTTAATGCCAAGAGGGGCGTCTCTCTCTACCTTCAAAAACCTCCTGAAGACCTCCAGCTCTTCAGAGAGGACCTCCTCTCCAACACTACCAACAACTGGACATGATAAATCTATCCCCCTCTACAAATGGACCTTGATTGTGTGTGAATAGAATTTATTGCTGCATGTCTTTGTCACACTGTATTTTGATTGTTTCTCCCTTTTTGTTTTGCTTTGGATAAAAGCATCAGCTAAATGTAATGTAAATGTTTATGAAGAGTATTTCTTTATTGAAAGACAATGAATGGATGGCACTGAAGGCCTTTCTTCACGAGTGTTTTGTTAAGAGTTTGACTACATTATATGGTTCATTGATCTTATTGGTTGTTCCCCTGTCACAGATGGCTCATCCAATCACCTGGCTTGTTTTTTTTTTGTCTTTTTTAAAAAAGGGCCATTTTTCAAACTGTTTCCCAGATTGTTCTGTGTAACAAACCATCTGGTGTAGCCAGGTTAGCTGTCTGACGCCAACTAGGTGCCAAATGTCTGTCTGTTGGCAGTTGGAGGCAACTTCCTCTTCTCTTCAAACCACACTGGCAGGAAAACAACCCAAAAAAATATCTTCCAATGTGTTGTATACATATGCCCATGTGTCACGGAAATGGTTGAGACCTGCTGATTTTGACAGGACAAGCTGGTTTTGTGCCCTGGCTGTCGTACTTGTTAACGGCCCCTCAGGGCCTCTAGGCCCGAAGGCTGTTCGGGTCAAGCAAGAATCATATCCACCTGCGCTGGCAAGGCAACCCAGAAGGCAGGATCAAGATACAGTTGTCAGGCAGCAGCTGTCAGTAGCCTCGTAGCAATCAGAAGAACTTGGCAGAGGAGGATGAAGCTCATGAATATTGATGACACTGAAAATATATCTCTTACTTACTCAAACAAACAACTTAGAGGGAGTGTGCGTCAGTGACAGAGCCTTCATTCTAGCTGATTGGTGCTGTGATGCAGCCAAACTTACAGGTAAGGTTAATGAAATCGAAGACAGTGGAGCCGGACTCACAGACCAAGACATGGTCCTGAGTACACACCAAAAGTGTACACAAAAAAGCACTCACACATGCAGGCGATTACACAGATGACTGAACTGGGTTTACTTGTGATTTTGCTTTCTCCTGTGAAAGCCACAGAGGCAGAGGAGAAGCAGATGACATGCTGTCCTCTCTGCTGCGGGCCTAAATTATTATATCAAACTCTACCAGGCAGCCAACTCACAGATAAATCTGAGGGTAAATTACAATAGTGAGTTTTTTTTTTCTTTTCTTTGTGCTGAATGTGTCAATGCATTGTAACCTAATTTTCCCACTGTTCTCCTTTTATCGGCAGCATCTGCGAGGCTTGAAATGGATTTTTGAAAACAATGGAGCCTGCAGCTTTTGGGAGGTGGGAGAAACCTGCAGGGGTGCACAAAGCTTCTGAATGGAGCAAAACCTCAGAGGATTTGGACTTTTTCACTGATAATAAGAAGAAATATGAAAGAAGCATGTAAGTGGGGATAAGCTGACAAATCACACAAATGAATGAACAAATGCATTTGTACTCTGGGGATTTCATCCTGTATCACTTCCTTATTTGTATACATACACTTCATCAATCATGTCTTACCTGTACAGTAAAAGGTGAGGAAGAAGAGGAGCAGGCCAGTGACCAGGTTCCCCAGGAAAGTGACAACTCCACAGGTGATGCCTTCAGGTACCGGGTACACCGTCTCAATGAAGAGCTCGAAGAATATTGGCACGCTGCTGTTAATGAAAATGCCCACCAGGATGCAGGAAGTGTATAAGATGGCTGTGAAAGGACAAAGAAACAGCAGAACAGCAATAAGTCACAGCTTAATTGGAAACTGTGAAAAGAGTATCAAATCCCACTCCTTTAAAAGGGTGGCATACTGGTTATGTTTATGGAACAACAGCAGCAATGCTGCCCTCAGCAGCAGTAAGATTTAAGATGACCCCTTATCCAAAAACGACAATTTCAATTTCAAAGCCAGCTTGGTGACCTGGCATGTTCGAAATAGTAAGTAAGAAGTAAGAAGTAAGAATGCAGAAGTGCCAAAAACTGACCGTACCTCAAACGTCCACTTGAAGCTGGCTACAGAATATTTCAGTCTCTCTAAGTCCCCATGTTAAAATGTCCAACTTCACAGCAGGAATAAACATGTTTACAGCCTTTTAAGCCTTTTAAGTCTTAATTTGAACAGGTGAGTTGAGTTTGAGGGCTCTGAGGGCAATTTAATTTCATTCAATTGTTTCTGGTTTACCTGCACACTCAGTGTTAAAATGCAACTCCTTTAATAGATTCTACATTTAAATCAAATTTGTGACTCTCTTGCCAAAATGTGCAGATGTCCACTCAGTAAACAGCTTGTCTCATTTGCACCTCCGGCATGACAAGAATGTTACTGTCCATGTTGGCTGCTGCTCGTTTAATTTGGGTGCTTCTTGGTTAACTGAAAAATAATTCTCGATGGAAATGTATAATTTAAAGTCAATGTGCTGACTGGCTCTGTCTATTTCCCACAATGAGTAAGGTTTGTGTAATATTGTTTATTTCTACAACATACAGCATTTCATTGATGTATGTCTGTGTCTTGATGTCCGTAGGACAATCAGAAAGCGTTCAGCATCTTAGGTCATCATAGGGTTTGTCTCAGTTGCATCTTTTTGCTAGTCCCTAAAGCAAAATGTGTGAATGTGTATTAGAGCTGATGTGCGGAAAGATTAAGCCATCACCTCTGGAGCATCAAGGCACCCTCCATCTCCCTTATCACAGCAGATTGGTCCAAATGAGCTCCCCATTAGCCTGCACGTCCCTTTAATCACAGTGCCTCAGAGGGCCCTCGTGTGCCTGCCTGCCTGCCTGCCTGTGATGGGGAACCCAGGAGCCACTCACGCAGCCATCAAAGGCAGCCGTGCTCGTCTTTATTCGACCTAATGAAGCACCGATATCAGACACTTATGTCCGCTTCAACCACTGCACTTTTCCCCTCACTCTATTGAATTAGGCTATTTGGCGCAAAATCCCCATGGCTGTACAAGATCCCTTGAAGAAAGGAAACACGTGGTGTGCACAGCAGTGCAGAGTATAATCTGATTATAATCAGTTCAAAGGCCCCAAAAGAATAAAAAACAATCCTGAACAGATTGCATAAGAAAAATACAAAGTAAATGATTAATCTGATTACTTTCTGGGTGCATTCTTTCTGCGCATGGCCGCCATCTTGGAAAAAAAAATGTGTGGGGATATGCAGTATGTTTATCCACTTCCAAAAAAAATGTCACTTTCCAAGCTGAATTGGACCTCTGTGAAATGTTTTAGATATAAAATATTCTTATACTGAACACTACTGTACATATAGATGCTAGGACAGGAAATGAACAAAGCAGGATAGCTTTGAACAAATTAAAAACATTGGGGTCAGCCTATAACAAGCCTAAATCCCAAAACAATAAGAGTGTATTCATCAGTTATGCAGATGACACACAGCAGTTCAAAATAAATACATTGGAGCATGTAAACCCCAGACATGCACATGCAAAATGACAATCAAATTGATTTCAACTAACTAAAAATAAATCTGCAGATTAATCATTTAGTCTAAAAAATAGTGAACTCCATTCAGGTCAGTCAGAGTCAGAGTGCTGCTGTGGTGCATGTTGGCTCACTAGAAAGTCACTGAGCACAATAATTAATATAATTAGAAACACCTCCATTGATCATCAGTTTCATTCAAATTGGTTGCTGTGAAAAAGATCTACTACTTGTTTTATCTGACCTACACCTAAACCTGAGTTTTTGGGTGGCTTATACAGTGGGGATCGAAAGTTTGGGCACCCCAGGTAAAAATTTATATTAATGTGCATAAAGAAGCCAAGGAAAGATGGAAAAGTCTCCAAAAGGCATCAAATTACAGATGAGACATTCTTAAAATGTGTCAAAAAGGTTAAATTTTATTTCCATCATATACACTTTCAAAGTAACAGAAAACCAAAAAAAAATGGCGTCTGCAAAAGTTTGGGCACCCTGTGGAGTTAATACCTTGTACTGCCCCCTTTGGCAAGTATCACAGCTTGTAAACGCTTTTTGTAGCCAGCCAAGAGTCTTTCAATTCTTGTTTGAGGTATTTTTGCCCATTCTTCCTTACTAAAGTCTTCCAGTTCTTTGAGATTTCTGGGCTGTCGGTCACGCACTGCTCTTTTAAGGTCTATCCATAGATTTTCAATTATGTTGAGGTCAGGAGATTGTGAAGGCCATGGCAAAACCTTCAGTTTACACCTCTTGATGTAATCCACCGTGGATTTTGAGGTGTGTTTAGGATTATTATCCATTTGTAGAAGCCATCCTCTCTTTAACTTCAGCTTTTTCACAGATGGCATCAAGTTAGCGTCCAAATTTTGCTGAAATTTTATTGAATCCATTTTTCCCTCCATTCGTGAAATATTTCCTGTGCTACTGGCTGCAATACAACCCCAAAGCATGATTGATCCACCCCCATGCTTAACAGTTGGACAGAGGTTCTTTTCACTAAATTCTGTGCCCTTTCTTCTCCAAACGTACCTTTTCTCATTCCGGCCAAAAAGTTCTATTTTAACCTCATCAGTCCATAGAACTTGTTTCCAAAATGCATCAGGTTTGTCTATGTGTTCATTTGCAAACTTCAAACGCTGATTTTTGTGGTGAGGACGTAGAAGGGGTTTTCTTCTGATGACTCTTCCATGAAGTCCATATTTGTACAAGTATCTCTTTATAGTGGAATAGTGTAACACAACTCCAGTGTCTGCCAGATCTTTCTGGAGGGATCGTGCAGTCAGACGTGGGTTTTGACTTGCTTTTCTCACAAACCTGCAAGCTGCTCTGTCTGATATTTTTCGTGGTCTTCCAGATCTTGCTTTAACTTCCACTGTTCCTGATGACTGCCATTTCTTAATTACATTCCGACAGAGGATTTGGCATTTGAAAACGCTTTGCTATCTTCTCATAGCCTTCTCCTGCTTTGTGAGCGTCAACTATTTTCAGTTTCAGTATTCTAGACAACTGCTTAGAAGAACCCATGGTGCTGATTGGTGGGGCAAGGTCAGATGAGTCTGCGCATTTAAAACCTTCGAAAGAAGGAAAGCTAAGACTGTCAGGTCTTACCACAGAGGAATCATAATCTGTCAAGTGGCCAAGAAGTAAAGGTGTCGAAGTAAGGAAATTTAAATCATGCAGACCCTAGCCCTATCTGCCAAGTATAGTTTGGCTTCATTGTATTACTAATCCTTCAAAATGGTAAATCTGTTATATTTGTGTACCACATCTTATGTTTATAAGATTGGGGGTTTTCTTAGATTTGGGCCAGCGTGATATTTGGTGTCTGTGCCTTGCCGTTTTGAATAATGTGAAGTTAATTGAAGGATGTCAAGGACTTTAGATAAGACCAGAGTAAATCAGACAGAGACAAAGTCTAACAGAATCCACTGACAGCCTCTATGCAAATTATCTAAAGATTTTCCTTTTTTTAAAACAAAGACTGGCCATTTGTTCACAGCAACTGAAGATGACTCTAATCTGTGCGTTACTGACCATCCCACACTGAGATGATGAGGTGTTTTGGCAGCTTTTGTTGCAGTATCATGCCATCCCTCTTGTGTAATACACCAGGTGGATGAGCAAGGTTGGAGCCTGGCTGCTGCAGACTGCCAGTGTTTGGGATAAGAGGACATGAGATAGGAAGAGAGAGCTGCCAGGGCCTGGAAAATGATGATGGATGATGATGGCTAGAATTAGAGACTTTGAACAACATGCTGGTATGCTTATTGGTTTGGCTTAGAAAATGGCAGCGAAGTCCAGTTCAGTGTCCCTAATGGGTTTATCACTGACGTCTACAAATGGATCAGTACTGCAGAATAAGAACCAAAGTAAGTGTTAGATTAGATGTTTCTTTATTATTCTGGATCTTGAAACAGTAACTACATGCATGACTTGAAGCTGTCAGGGTGTTTGAGGGTGTCTTTACTAGGGGACCAGTTTACAGAATGTACAGAACCTCTTTTGATATATTTACATAAAAGCCTTGTCCAGTGTTTACATACATGTAGAGAGGAAGGTATTAAAGGCATGCTTGCTGTTTTTGCATTTAACTTTTCTCGCATTCTATTAAAAAAGTAACTAGACAGCTTACACTTCTATTATTAATATTAGGAAGAGGAAAGGAGCCTCAGTGGACTGCTCAAGCTGAGGTTATAAATTTGATTCATTTATATCAAAATAGGAAGCATTTGTCTTTTTGGATCCTAAATGAATAAGTCAACTTTCCCGTTAAAAATATTTACAAAATTGTTTCATATAAATCTTCCAATATAGGCGGTACTGGATTTAGCCATGTATGACACCTTTTATGTATAAAAGTTATATAAATTGTTTGTGTCAAGCGGGGTCACATGAGCTGGGTCCAGCTGATCATGAGGTTTGTTTGCTCATGAGGACCTGACTGGGGGACAAAAAGGATCTAAAAACACGCAAGAAGTGAAGCTGGCCCGTTATCTTATTTGGTGAGGATCGCTGATCGGCTGATGTTGAACCTGACTGCCTCTAATGATTTGTTACACGGAGAAGTTGTTCTTGGACATTTCAAAAACTCTGCCTGCAGCTCATGCCGTTGTTCCTCATGGGACACTGTTGTTACTTAACCACTGTGCTTTGATAGATACACACAGAAAACCCACCTGTGGTCTGGTCTTAAACAAATCAATATATATATTAAATCAGAGTGGACTCTACTTTACTGACTTACTGAATAACAACCCTGAACTGCCCACTGAATTCATTCTTGCCTCTGAGCTGCACTGCGTGTGCACAATGTCACCTTGATGGTGATGCTGCTGTGGACCCACCTGCAGTAGAGGGGAGGTGAGTGACTCTGCTCAGACAAGTTAATGTGAACCAGGTTGAGGCCAGCGAGGCTCCTGCCAGCATCAGCACCAGGATCAGCTTCAGCATCCCGCGAATAGAGTCTGCAAACCTGAGGAGTGGAGAGTAGTTCAATTTATAAAACCAAACAGAACAGTGAGGCAAAGCACTGCTTATATTGAAAATACTGACCCTGAAACACACCGGCACAAAGAAGAGATTACTGAAGTGAGTGAAGACAACTGCTTCAAAAGCAAGAGGCATCCTTCAATAAACACAATGAGCAGCTATGCAAATTCTAAATGTCTGCTTCCTCTGTGACTTGTGTCATAATCTATTACTGGAGACATGCATTGTTTCAGAGAAAGGCTAGATCATTTCCTTCTCCCACTTGTTTCTGAGTGCATCAGTTGTACTTGTCATTACACAAGCAGACACTATTCGAAGAGTTGATTCAATTTGTCTCAGCAGCTAAGCAGGCGGACTTAAGATGCGCATTGTATTTTATTGTGGAAGACAAGCCATCGGGCCATTCCCAATCTCTCTGGAGTACTGTGGTTTCTCTTTGTAGCCCTTTCTAAAACCCTCATAGTTCATTAACTCCTCCGCGCTCCTCTGGGTATGCGTATGTATGCTTGTGAAAGATTAGATGAAGCTACAGAAGCCCGTGGCAAAGACAGACACTAATTACTTTTGTTTTGTTGCTCACAGACAGGATGCTTGAGAGGGGCTGAACTCGACAATGAACTTAGTGCAAGAACGTGTGGAAATGGCTGATTAGTTCAGCTAGGTTGTGAAGTTCTGTCAGTATGCTGAGGGGAAATCATCCTTTGGACGGATAATGAGAACTTCTCCACTCAGAACATGACATTTTTAGATGATACCAGTGTCTCCTGGGATTTTGCGAGCTGTCATTCACAGCCTCGACACATTACCTCCGTGTTCACAGGACATCAGCTCCATTCTGAATTCCTACCTTTGGACAGATCGCTGTGAGAGAGTGGAGTGTGGGTAACGCAGTGAATTTTGTCAGCCTCTTCTGATAAACAGATCTATAGTCGTCATATTTCTGTTTACAAGAATGGTGGAATTGGAAAAGGCAGGCAAGTCCGACAGCCAAATGCTTGCCACTACGCCGTCTGGTTTCCCTGCCCAAAGCTACACCCCTCAAATCTGCATCGCCCATCTGCCACTGTCTGGCTTGCATCCACAACCCCTTCAAACACCCCTGGTACCAAAGGGATGAAATCCTTAGCCTGCACCCAGTCGAGCCCTCATCTCTTTGCGAGAGAGGATCACAGGCTACTCCTGTGTATCAATTCCAATCTGATCCTCTGGGCACAAACAACATAAGTAGCTTATTTCCTACTAACTCTGATGGTCCCTGAGTCCACTTGATAAAGAGCTTGGTCACTGATTGGCATGATAAGTCAGGCGCAGCACAGTTTGAATTAAACTAATGCATCTGTGCAGAGTTTGGACTTCAAAAAAACTCTGCCTTACAGCTGAACAACAGCAAATATCTTATCATCATAAATCTTATGTTTTTTAAGGATAAACACCTCAATATTCTTTGTTTTTCTCTCTGTCAACAAACTCTATGAAGACCTAATCCGACAGTTAATGTTGCTAACAAGAACTGACTGTGCAGTCAAGAGCCTGATATACAGCACTTTCTTCCTCTGTGACACAGAACTCCATTGTTGTCCAATAACAATTAAAAATGCATCAATGAGCCACTGTTGCACTGGGTGAAATGTTCCATAATGACTGTGAGTGTGACAACCGTAGTTTAGTTTAGTCGATTGCACATACACGTCCATGCTGCCACAAAGACTAATTAAAGCACCAAGCGCATATTCAATCAAAGACAGAAAATAGTCCCCTACAAATGCGTTACTTACGCCAGTTTCGGTTTGAAAATTCAATTGAAAAGTTCATTTGAAAGTTGACTACAGTGCTCACTTTTTTTTAAGATTTACATCCTTAGTAGGAACAAACAGGCTTGCCACAAACTGTAGGGAAGTTGGAAAGTATTAAAGGTCCAGTGTGTAAGATTTACAAGGACCTAATGAAAAAACATAACCATGTTTATTAGTGTATAATAAAAAATAAGACTTATGGTGTTTTTTCTTATTGTATTGAGTCTTTTATATCTACATATGCTGCAGGTCCAGGCATTATTTCTACAACCTAGAACAAACTAAACAGTGGCACTAGTTTCTTGTGAGTTTCCATGTTTCTTGTGAGTTTCACAGCCACTGTAGTTTCCCATTCATGCTAGGAATGAGAGGGAAAATACTTTTTTTTTTTTTTTTTACAACTTACAACCACATATCATATCAGAATATATTTGGTTTTTCAAGTACCACCATCATGACAGAAGTTACAGCTACAGACAGTTCACACATGAGGAAGATTTATTCCTGATATTTATTACTGACTGTTGTTGAATCCTGAACAGAACCAGTTTCAAGAACCTGAGCTACATGGATGGAAAAGAGGTACTCCTGATGCAAACCTCTTCTTTACAGTTCCTGTTTGGAGCCACGATTGCAGTGTTTTTAGTCATGGTTATGTGCGCTATGCCTTATGTGCTACATGAATGTGATTATGGACTATGGAACAGCATGATATCAAAACAAAGTTTCACAGGTTCTCATAGTGTTTACATATTTTTATTCAAATTCTTGTAGTATTGTTGGTATTAAAGGTTTCTAAATGAATTTATTTAATTAAAGATGTATATTTCAGAGATTCCTTAGCACACCACTCAAGCAGAGATTGTGTACTACTGGTGCTTGTACCACAGTTTGAGAACCAATGAAATACATATTAACACTGAACAAGACAACACTTTGCTATAAAGGTTTGCATGTCTCCGGTAATGTAATGCAGAGCTCTGTTACACTGCTCAGTGAGTAAAGAGGGTCGTGTCATCTCATGAGGTAATGTCAGTATTAAAAGCCTATCTTTTACACCGCACTAACAGGATTTATTGGCCATAAAGATAGCATCATTTAAGTCATGTAGAATCTGATTCCATTTTCTGCTCTCCCAGTGCCTGAGGGGAATGATGAAATATCACCATCAGTATGATATCAATTGTGCCCGTCTACTTTTTTAGTGAGGGACATGCAGTAAATACCCAAATAGATGTAGACGGTATAATGCGATGATCAGCATGCAATCACAGATTGTCCCCGTTTGCAGGCAAAACAAATTAGGCAGTGGCTGATGTTCGTTTGTGTTTGCTCTATCTCATCTCATTAACCTGGAGTTTTGTTTTGGCTCAGACCTTTGTGACATGAAGGAGAATAACCTGGTTCTGTTTTCTGCCTCCGCCGCATCTCAACCCCCCCCCCCCCCCCCTTTTCCCAGGGCTTGTAATGGGAAGATAACGAGGGACACTTGTTAGTTATTCTTTCCACCCTCTTCAATCTGGGGACAGGGGGAAAAAAAACAGAGAGTGCAGCGTGCTGCCGTCATCCAGTCAGCTTCAGTCTGAGCCACACAATTAGACAGCTGCCAGATTGTTTGTCAAATGTTTCCATGACAGGTGCCACACCTTGGAGCATCCGCCACTAATTGAACTTGCTGCATTAAGCTCCCTGTAATTTGACTATCCACGGGCAATGAAATGTTTGTAAGCAGCCAGTGTTTACCTTTTGGCAAAGGCCAAGTGTTAATCTCACAAGAAATGTAGCTTTGCAGGAGTATACGACACTGAAAAAATGTAAAAGTGCAATGCCTGCAGCACAGAAAGCATTTACAGGGGGACCATTTTCTGCCCCCTGCAGCATACTGTACTCAGCATTGGCACTCCATTGTGCTAGCTGGAGGGAAAGGGACATTAACATCTTAAGGGCTGCTAGTGGCTAAGACAAGGGACAAAGATTGCTCTCTGCTCAGTTCATTACCACAAGCTTTCCTGGGACTGTATCTAATGATGCCATATTGCAGCAAGTTGATGGAGAAAAAAAAAGGCAGCCGCAGCGTTAAGTTTTAAAGGAGTAGAAAGATACTGTTAAATTTCTTTAATTAAATGATGCCACCATTCAAAAACAAGTGTGTGAAATTGTTTTTACAAGATATAGATAGAGATTGATTAAAATTCTGAAATACTGTTGAGGAAATAATGATGTGTGTAAAGATAAAATACGATCCCACTCCAGGGAAATTCACTTGTAACAACAGCTCGTATAGACAAGGGTGATAAGAAATGACTCATAAATAAGAAATATAGAAGAAAGTCATGAAGTCGTGCTGGTGTTGAAGAGTGCTGGAATGAAGGAGCTGTGGTAGAGCTCCTTCTTACATGGTGGGAGCAGCAGTCTGTTGTTGAAGGAGCTGTTTAAGGCCTCCACAATGTCATGCAGCAGGTGAGAGGAGTTTTTCATGATGGATGTCAGCTTTGCTAACATCCTCCTCTCCTGCCCACTTCCTCTATAAAACCTAGGGGGCAGTCCAGGACAGAGCTGGACCTTGAGTCTCATGTGTCTCAAAAACTGTAAAATTCTTTCTCGAAGTGTATCAATTTTCACATTTGCTAAATGTAGAATTTCCCAGGCAAAACAGTTTTTGTTCACACCCAAACACAGAAATTTAATAATTTAAGAGAATAGTTACATGACGGCTTTCACTTTTTTTGCAATCACTCTTCACTTCATACTTCACTTTTTTTGCCAGTTTGCCGGCTTTATGCGTGTTCTCCCTGTGTCTGCGTTGTTTCTCTCCTGGTACTCTGGCTTCCTCCCACACCTCCAAAGTAAACAGGTTAATTGGTGACTCTAATTGGCCTGTAGATGTGAATGTGAGTGTGAATGGATGTTTGTCTCTATGTGTTGTTGCCCTGTGATGAACTGGCAACTTGTCCAAGGTGTGCCCTGCCACTCGCCCAGTGCTGGCTGGGATAGGCCCCATGATCCTGATAAGGATAAGTGGCTACAGAAATGGAGATGGGTGGATGGATGCATGGATGGATGGATACTAGTTTTCTCAGCTTTTTTGGATAGTGACAGTGGGGGAGCCTTGATAAATGGGATGCACACTCTACCAGGTGAGCTACCAGGGTGTCCCGATCACTCATTGTTAAAGCAAATATAGATTCTTATAGAGTGACTGTGTTGTCATTATTGTCATCATTATTACTTATTTTGTCAGATCAGATTTGCAATCAGTAAATAGAGATATGATTGATAGCTCAGTGCACCAGCGCTGGAATTACTCTTTGAGCAGGTGACATTTAGGAGCTGCAAACAAATCATTATTTGATACTTAATAAACATCATTTCAGCAAACTGCAGAAAATGACCCAGTTTACTTATAAAGCACTCTTTAAAACTTATAGTCCACAGCAATTCATACAGCACAGATAATAAAACACAAAACACTTAATAGCTACTTTGATTCCATCACATAAAAATCTGTTCAAAATGGGAACGTGCAACAAGGGACCAATTGCTGCAAGTACCCACTGAGCACAGCTCACTGGCATGACCAGACACTAAGAGAAGTTCATATCCATGCCCACCAACCACATTTAGCACATATAGACAGCACGACAGTCCCATATAGAGCAAATCACACATGGCCAATTGTTAAAGCGGAATTTCATTTAACTATCAACTGTTGTACTAAAGAGAGACTAATCAATCTCTCCACCGACTCAGAGTCTATGTAATCAACACCAATAATTCAACAGCTCTGTTTACATACACTTTCATCTCGTGCTGCAAACAGCTTCATTGATTAACAGTGGGAGTTATGGGCTCATTTCCCTGATTACAGCTTAAAGAAAACAGTGAGCCAGCCTGGATGTGCTGATTGGGCCTCGGCCTGCGATAAACATATATCCATCAGAGCAGGAAAGAATCCCTTGCTTTTGCAGACTCCACACTTTGTCTTTGTGGTGCTGCTCCCTATCCATCAATGGAGGTGAAGTGGCTGTTGCATTAGCATCCATTTCCCTCACTCTATCACAGAGTCGCTGAATTCAGATCATATATTAAAAGAGAGCAGATGAGATTAGGAAGCAAGAGAGAGAGGGAGAGACCCCCTCCCCTCAACTGAACCCTGAACCTTTCTGTCTAAGAGATTTAGTAGTTATTAATAGTGTCATAAAGTAATAGTACAGATTTCCTAGTGTCGGGGGGATACTCCGAGTATGTATGCATACCCGGTGACCAGAGCTCAGCACTGTGAGGACACTTCAAGACTACTATTTTCTAATTTTGTTTGTCAGGTAGCAGAGGCACAGCCAAACCTATCACAAGTTGATTATTTTTGTGGTATATGAATTAAGGGACAGTTCACAACTATTCGTCACCCATAGTTTACTGGAGAGCTGAACTGAAGCTCCACCCTCTTGGCAGTCCCGCCTCTGCCACCTTCCAGGTAATCTAAAAAAATGGACGTGGATCATCGGTGGACCTGAGGCAGGCTGAATGATGCCTGGGTGCTCAAACAAGCCATCTGTAATTGGACCTCGCTATATCAAAGCAATTACACTCTTAACTCTTAGTATAATTTGAACAGATGAGTACAGTTGTCATGAACGGGGAAATTAGCTATAGAGACCAAAACATTTTTTTTTTGTACCAGGCTGTAAACATGTTTATTGTGAAGATGGACATTTGAACATGGGCACTTATGGGGATTGGCTTGTTCTGCAGCAAGCCTCAAGTGGACGTTTGAGGAACTGCAGTTTTTGACACTTCTGCATAGATTCACTTCACAGCTACAGAGGTTTCTGTTTAGTATTCATGTGCCCTTTTCAATTTTGTTCTCTTAATTATTAATTAATCTTGCTAAATCCGACACATTGATCTATTAATCTTCATCTCCATTGAGATGCCAGCTTTTTTTGGCATGTTGTCCCTTTAACAGAAGTCACATCTACATACAGACTTGTGATTCTGGTCGCATGAATCTACAAGCTGTGAGCTGTTCAATTGCAGAGTGCGTTTGTCCATCTTGGGGTGTTTCATTTGAATCATTTTGGCAGCTGTGAAGATGTAAAACCATTTTTGAATTTTATGGCCAAGAATGAAGAAGTCCAAAGACATTTACAGATACATACATGTTCTTATATTCAAGATACCTCAGACTGACCTTTTGTGGGTCATGAGCACTACATCAAGAAACAGATGTGGTGCTCAAACGTGTTTTTTTCCTAAATAGGGTTATTATTGTGGTCATTGCATGCACAACAGAGTCTCTCAGAAACGGATTCAGCTTTTTAAAAAAAGCTTGTTAATGTAAATGAGGGGTTAGAGCAAATGCTTATTTTCTCATTTGATGCCTCAGCAGGTCCAGTGAGTTTTCACTGAGCTGAGTGGTAGTAACCCGATGATCACACCGAATTGCCATTTTGTTTCTACTTAAACGTTGAGAAAATCAGAGATGTGGGGGAATTCGGAGGTCTGGAACTAGGGAAAGGTAGAACTGCTTTAATGTTCACTTTTCAAGTTACTTCAAGCCATGCATGACTGGTGCACCCAAGTTATCCAACGTGATGGAGTTTAGTGGGAGATGTTAATCAGCAGGCTGACATCAGTCGTCTAGATATGCAGAGGTCCAGAGTGGACTGGACTTGCTGCGACAATCTGACCTTTTCAACTTAAAACCATGATCAGTGATCACACCATGTTACTTTAAAAACAGCTTGATATAGATTAACTTACCTGGCCATTGCTACACCAAACACACATCCACCAACAGTCGACCAGAAACCAATCCAACCTGCATCCACCTGTGTGTTAGAAAAAGGAGAAGAGAAGAGAAGAGAAGAGAAGAGAAGAGAAGAGAAGAGAAGAGAAGAGAAGAGAAGAGAAGAGAAGAGAAGAGAAGAGAAGAGAAGGTTATTCAGCATTCAAAATGCAGTCCATCACTGTGTGGACAGAGTTAGACGGGAAGCAGGCACTGTGTGTCTGAAGTCTACTGAACCCTGTCAATCACTCTGTCTAGTGGATGGTAGCTGCACTGCTATAAGAGCAGCTGTGTGTGTGTGTAGTGTGTGTGAATGCATGTAAAATTGTTGCCCTTTCTTATTTACAGGAATAGAGGCCGACGTATACACTCAGCCTTAAAGTCAGGAGAAAGGATGTCACAGCCCAGAACAGGAGCTGAATCAATATGAGGGAAAAGGTAGCACATGTGCAGACACACACACACACACACACACACACACACACAACCAATCAGTGTGTGGCACCATGCAAGAATGTCTCGGAGTGCCAATGAAGGTGTTTGGTTCCCATCAATCTACCTGAAGCAATAACTCACATTCAACCAAATCCAATGGTATGGAAGATGAGACAGCATGGGAGCAGACTCTAAAGCACGATCTGGTGCTTTTTGCTTAATCATACTGTGCAGTGATCTGTCAGGAGTGTATAATGAAGAAAAGTGGACTATCAAAGTTATTAAATGTAAAATATATTCTGGTGCAGTAAATGATTAATTATTGATAACAACACCCCCAAGGGTTCTGTGAGGGCTAGCCTTCTGTAAGCCGCTAAACGCTAATTGGAAAGGCACTCATCTTTTGTCTTTTGTTTGCATGGCCCTGGGGTGGCTTGGCATGGTCAACCCTCACAGATTTGAAGCTTCATCACATCTGCTATATTGCGATTGTGTCAATAAGCTGGATGTGGCTGGTGTTAGGGCAGGAAAAGCCAGGGCTCAAGGCCCCTCACACATTAACATGTTTGTTTTGCCCGATTCTCTCTCTCAATCACTTGTTCTAAGCCATTTTAAGGCAATAATCAAAGACCTTATCCTTAGCTTGGATCAGCCTTTTGGATTCTGTTAATTCTAAATGGCTATTCTCCATTAAGGGAACAATTACATATGACTGATGAGCACAGTAAGGCACCTGTTTCCTGAGTCATACTCATTACGGTGATGCTGAGCTCAGCACTCAATCCTTCTGTCTGTAGGTCTAGCACATTCCCCCAGCAGAGCTCGCACAGCAGGCAATTAAGCACCAGGAGTGCAGCGCTTTTACAAGATCATATACTATCCTGATTCCAAGTCAGATTCAAACAAACAGCAGTTTTACACCTTAGCCTTTGTCTGACTAGTTATACTTTCACTATCCTTTTGGCTTTTGTCCTGGTCTCACTCCCAATTCCTACTGAATTCAAATGCAGAGGTGAGCAGTATGCTGTCAAAATATTATAACTGCAGGAAGGAAGAATAATGCACAATCTCAGGCGCGAAATTGAAACAAGGATGGCAACGCAAACACCTAGATGTGCTTCTGTCAAAGAAAACCACCCTGTTCTGTTGTTTGTGTTGAGCTGAGCAACGGCTGCTGTGTCTGTAGGGCTGAAGTCAATGGGAGTCAATACATCCAATACATACAAAAAAAATGCATACAATAGCTCAATGGAAAACACAACAAACGGATGAACTCTTTCACTTTCAGGCAGAAACTCACTCAACCGACCGCCAAAGGGGAAATCCACCTGGCAGAGTACCATAGCCTTGAACTTGGAGGTGGTGTGGTGGTGTTTCTCATCCGAGCAACTTTATTGTCAGGTAGAAGCTGCCCGATGTGCGCTGGATGTCAACCGAACTAAATCATCAGCAATAAGCAGAAAAACCTGAAAGTCTGCTTTGGGGCACAGCAATGGACACCCAGCAATATTGGTTCAGCTCATTTCCCAGACATTGTCAAGTCAGAGGCAAGAGTAAATCTCAATATAGGATTAGGGGTAGCAGTTTATGGCACTTCCACACAGGCTTCAGGGCCACTAAATGGGCACTACAATATATGAATGTATATGAATTGATATAATTCAACAATTGGTTGTGTATGCACTTCTAAGTGAGGCCAACATGTAATCCTCAAGTTTCTACAGCTTCAGCATCGCAAAACCCAAGACCCTACACACTTTCCTAGCCTGGTGCCACATCTCCTCCTGCTGCACAGTTTGCCAGCCAGTTCATCCCCACATGCCTCTACCCCATCTGCCTTTGATTTACTGAATCAATTGTTGCAAGTAGTTAGACACCTCAGGTGCATTTCTGGGTCATATTTAGCAAAGTCCTGAAATCTCAGCATGACAACTGTAACCAGAGAGTTGTCTCGTTGCTGGAACTCTTCAGGGTGTGTTTCTTTTGGCATTGTCATGTCAATCGGGATGTTTCACTGCTCCAATCATTTTAGGAGCCTCTGCTGTGTAAGACGGGCACAGGTTTGTTTTTTTCAGTTCAGCCTCAGAGAAAATCAGCAGCAACATTTGTCCAATCCACTGACAGCTGCCCCACCACAGCCAGGGTCACCTTTCAATCAGACTGCACGGCTAGCTGAGAAAACAGATGACAGAAGCATCTATATTTTTGGCGAAAAACCCTGCAGAAACGGCTGAAAAGAGAAAAATGCTGACAAAGATCAGCAGAGGGGAGAGAAGAGAGAAGAGATGAAGCGAGATCTGGAAACAGACCGAGGATAAATGACTGCAAAGCTGTCCAGCGGATGGACTTCAGAAGACGGAAAACAGCATTTGACATCTGCAGTACAGGGGTCATTGTTGAAAATGAGTAGGAGAACATACCATGCTGAAACCTGCCGCTGTGAGAAAAGGAAGAGATGGACAGGAAAGAAAGAGACCTCCAAAAAGGAGGCAGAAACCTGCAACTAGGACAGACGGCAGGAATACACCAAGATGGCTGGAAGTTGGTGCGTAGGTGGGATGCATTACATTAGATCCCGACGTGGGGTGTGAGCACAAATGAAGGGAGTGTGAGAGGATGTAAGTGGTGTGTGCAACAAGCCATTTGCACCGAAATGAGCAAATTATTGGAAAGCACAAGGTAATTAATAAAAAGTATGAAAGTGCTCTTTTGCTATCAATGCATTATGCCATGGCCTGAGGCTCTTCCTGCATACTTGAAATTACCAGAGAAACAGTCAGACTGTAACATTTTTCAGGGTTGAGAGGAAGATAATAAAAGATGGAACAGTGGAAAGCATAAATGTTCAAATGTTTGTGAATCTAGGGATAGAAAAATCTCTACATACATCATATACCTTCTGTTTGTGCGCTCATATCCTTCCCTGAACATCTTTCTACACTGTTTCTACAGTAGATCTGCAGAATCAACAAAGCTTACAGCTTAAGCTTCGATTTGGGTCTGCAGGTTCACAGTGAGCTTAAACGAGAAGAAGATGCAGTATTTTCTTTTACATCTCGGCGCTCTCAAGAAAAAAAAGGAAACATTTCAGAAATCTTCCGCTATATTAGCACTCTCCACCTCACTGTGTTTAGAGGCACCACTATCTGCTTTCATTTATTTATTAAGCTCAAAGTTTTGCACCTGTGGGATATCCTGTAACACAGCTCACCTCGATGCAACACACTTTTTATCTCCTTAACTACCACGGATGAAAGGAACTTTGGAAGAAGAGCCTTTGGAGAACAAGTGAAATCTAAGAACAATTTGGTATGCGCTGTGCTGCCTCTTCAGTGAGGAAGAGGTGCAATGATGAGCGTCTCATCCTCCGCTCTCCTCCGTGTGATCTCCTCTCAAGCAGCACCTGTCTGGTGATAACCTTGAAACGATTCTCACTTTGTCTTTCGACATGCTGCTGTCGGGACCTGGAAGACGCATCCTACACAGAGCTTCTCCAACTCGCACACTCCCAGCTCACTCTGCCTTAGCCTCTGCCATGTCTGCAGAGGCTGCTGGGCCCAGTTTCATGCCCATTCTCACAGCTCCAGATCTGGCACGACACTGGTTGCACTCCTTCTTAGCATTACCTACTTGTTCCCCCGCAGCCAAGGCTTAAAAAACTCCTCTTGGTGGGCCAAAGGTCCTTTGCTAGCAGTAAAAATACCAACACTCCCCAAAAGGTTGTCATGATATCATAATGTTAAAATTTGATACACACTACCATTAAAAAACAATATTTGTTCTTTTGTATGTTTATCTCTTTGATACCATGACAAAAAGAATATAGTCCTCACCATTCAAAATAAAATAGTTTTACATTTATTTTAAATGTGGTATAGAAAAAGTGGTAAAGTATCTGTACTTTTGACATCTCTACTCCTCTGGAGCTTCCAGTCTGGGCAGTATGGACTGAGCTAACAATCTTAGTTACCTTACTTACTTTAGCAGCTAGTAAAGCTTTCTGTACATCAGGGAACAGAGAGCTAGAAAACATTTCCTCATAAAAATTGATCCAATTTCATCAAAAAAATAGTTGGTGTTGTGTGATCTTGTGCCATAAAGTGTTATGTACTTCATAGTGTGAGAACAAATGAGACACCATTCCCCCGATTACAAGTCAGTGTAGCATCTAAATGTTGCTTTAAAATGTGATGTGTACTTTGGGTGCATTCACATGAATGAGGCAATGGCTGGGCAATAACAGACCTCACTCTCTGATTCTCTCCAGGTTTCTGAAAGATCCAACCATGAGACATCAGCTATTCATCGCATTGTTCATCTGATTGGGATACACTTGTGAAAAGCTTTGCAAATTGCTGGCACAGTGGTGGTTTTTCAAAATGACAAAATCAAACTTGGCAAATGGACTGACGAGCTACTCATGCTGCTTCGTTTTTATGCAGAACTACAAGATGAGCCTCTATTCATCCTAGGTTGCGGCGCATAATATATACTGTCTCACCGAAAGGGTAACCAAGCTGAAAACCAGACTCATGGCAGAATAAGTTCTGACCTTACGTGCACATTTTCACAAAGTAGCAGCACTGACAGTATCATTTTGATGGAATTGTCTTTGGTCCACTACAGAAACAGTTTTTGATCAAATGTCTCCACATAGACACTGCTATATCCTGTTGTGTTGTTACTGACATTGATTTACTGCATCTAATATATTAACAAAATTAATGGTGAGATGAGTGTCTGTGTTTGCTGCCTACCTGGCTGACTTTGGCTGGTGTAAGAACCATGTCGAGGACCCCCGACCAGCCAGCGATCACTCCCGTGGGGACAGCGTAGGCCAGTGCTATCATCAGGAACCGCACGTTACTAGAGGGGACGAAAACAAATTACACATTCAAACTTACATCCCCCCACTCCCGCCTTCCCAAAATATGAATATGAATGAGCTCTTTAACCCCGATGTTGGTACACAGGACAAGATGCATAATGTGTCCTGATGTCCTAAACAATATGCTGAACATAAAGTTCTGTGAAAAGTCAGTGGGTTGTTCTTTTGTTACCCTCTGGTTTATTTATATACTACATCCACTTATCTATGCTCTTTAGAAAGTGTCTGTTGAGGTGATTTCTTAGAGCTGGCTCTATCACTGTTCCCAGGGTAAAAAGATCTTTACCTCTCAAATGACAAAATCAATTTTCATGGGGACTAGTACAAAGCTTACAGCATATCAATCATTACATGCGGCAGTTTGCTCAAATCAATAACTAAATGGGCAGATCTCTATATGAATTTGATGAGGCATCCAAATATATCCTGTTTTCCACCATTCAAAACATTCCAACATCCAGTATTTTCACATCTACTGCTGAAGTCAAACGCTCTAAGAGATGTGACCGCGAGAACATGTGAGGTTCAGAAATTGATTCTAATCCAGAGAACACCCCACCGAGTCATTAAGGGTTACATAGTCATAATCCGACAACAAAATGTTACTAATTGGATAAGTACACTGTACATCCTAACAGTGCTGGCCTGGAATGAAACAGTGCAAGCAGCATAAGCAGCATAGAATGTGCCCTTCCCCTTCTGTTCCCTTCTGTTTGCAGGACTGCCATCAGCAACAAACCTTACAAATCTTTTTACTAGCCCACATTATTTTTCACTTCATCCAACACTGAAGACATCAGAACTATGAAATAAAACATATGGAATTGTGTGGTTAAAAGTAGTGTAAACAAACCTCAAGATGATTTATATTTTAGATTCTTCAAAGCAGCCACCTTTTTCTGACAGCTTTGCAGACTCTTGGTATTCTCTCAGTCACCTTCACAAGGTATTCACAGAGAACCTTGTGTTAACCTTCAGTTAACAGGTGTGCCTCGCCAAAAGTTAATTAGTGGAATTAACTTTTGACTACTGTAGTTGTGACGACTACTGTAGTAATCCACCGTATGGCAAGACCCACTCAAGTAACCAAGGAGAACCAACAATCTGACAATTTAATACATGAAGGTCAGTCAGTCAGGAAAATTTCATGACTTTCATGAGGACTGCCAAGAGTAACCAAGTCCAAGAGTAACCTCTGCCACAGAGGATAAGTTCATTACAACAAACCATAAATCAACCTCTGAAATCAGAGCCTACATTAGAGCCTACATAAATTCTTCACAGAGTTCAAGGAGCAGATACATTTCAACATCAATTGTTGAGAGCAGAATGTGTGAATATGAATCTTCATGGTCGAACCGGTGCAAAGAAACTACTCAGCACCTCTAAGAACTCCTCAAGACTGTTGGAAAACCATTACAGGTGATGACCTCATGAAGCTGACAGAGAGAATACACAGAACGTGCGAAGTTCTCATGGTAGCAAAAAAAGTTGAGAACTTGGGAGCGACTACTATATTTTTAACAGACTGTTTTGTTTACACTATTTTTTTTAACCACGTAAATATGTTTCACAGTTTTAATGTCTTCATCTTTGAAAGTAATAAAATAAATATTTAATGAGAAGGTGTGTCCAAACTAAAACTGACTATACAGTCTGAAGCTATGGATCATTAAGTTTATTTAAAATACTGCTTCACACAGTCCAGTATAGCGTAATATAGTGTAACAGTACATACAGGGTGTGAGCGATAGGTTGATGAACTGAACTGTAAATTTTGCTGATCTGCTAAAAGAAGAAATGGATTAAATTCTCTCTGACTCCATCAATAACTAATCAACCGCTTTGATTTAAAAGAATCAAAGGGAATGGAAAAGACTCCTTCTGCTAACACTAGGAAGCTGAACTTGGTACTGCCTCTGTCAGTATCAGACATATTGGAAGTGTGAAAAATGGGTTATTTCTTAATCATTTCAGTGCAAAAGTTGTTCAGTTTAGATCTCAGATGAAAAGCCATATTCCAGTTTGACAGCACTGTTTGATGAAACAGGTTTCAGAAAAAGAAAAAAAAAACTTTTTTGGTCTTTTCTGTGTTCAGTATATTTATTTTTATTATAGATTTGTCTGTTGATTATTTTTAGACAGTTGACATTTAGTCTATAAAATGTTAGAAAACAGTAAATTAGTCAGTTTTGTAGACAGATGAAATTCCTTGTTTAATCATTTTAAAACCAAATGCTATTAAATTTACAATCCTGTTATAAAGTTAAAGGCAGCATAATCTCGCATTTTAGGAGCTTAAACCAGACAATGTTAGACATTCTTCTTTGATAAATGACTTTATTGACTATCAGAACTGTCACCAGGTGTTCTGTCCATTGGCCAGTAGATAATCGTGTTTATCTTCTCAGCACAGGCTGAACAAGTGAAATGTCAACTTACGGCTGCTCATCAAAATATCAACTGAAATCAAAATGTACAAATGAGAAATAAAAACAAGCACCACCATCTCCCAGCTGCGATAAATAGCTTTAGGCTACAGATATTGTACTGTGCGGTCTGATACAAGCTGTCTGCTAATATCTCATCAGCTCACGATGTACTGTGAACAACAGCAGGGGGAGGGAAAGGAAATAAACCTCCACACGCCTAGTTATGTATGCACATGCAGTATATACACATTGCCCACCTCTTTGGGATATATGGCACCTCTCCAATCATATGCAACCCAATTACAATCACTCGGAACACCCACGCTAATCACCTTCGCCCAATGAGGTGGCATGCTGATTTAAATCAGTGCCACCTCCTCAACCCTAACAATATGATTAGAATCACTGGGCGCCTGACAAATGAGGCAAGGTTGGCAGGGCAGGCAGCAGATTCATAGATTGTTTTGTTTTCCTGCTCTCTTCTTCTTTGTTTATGGACACTGTTTAACTGCTGCATTTATTCTTCCTCCGCCTTGTTCATTATACTGCAGCATCCTGAGCAAAATCACGCAGGGACATCTGGAGAGCACTTTAGGCCCTCCTGCATCCATACTAGGGCTTCGAGCATTCAAAATATATATTCTCACACACACACACGCACACACACACACACACACACACACACACACACACACACACACACACACACACACACACACACACACACACACACTGAGTTTGAAAACTATGGGGGCGGGTCCCAAGATGCATAACATGTACAGTGAAAGCACTGTTGCTATAAACATGCACACCCTTTCCCTTTGTTGACACTGGTGCAGACAGTGAATCACTTTTATTTACAGAATGCTTTGACTCCACAGAAAAACAAATACAGCTTGTCTCCCTGCTGCAAGCCTGTCTTGTCCTAAGCAGAATGAAGCAACTTGGCCTTGGGGAGAGTATAGAGGGACAGTCATAAAAGCACCGTGATGGAGCACCCTCTCCCAGCACCCCTTTCATTAACCTTGCCACAACAGCGGGAAATCAATATCCATGCACCTTTTTCCCTGTCCGGGAGCTTATTTAGATAACCAAATGTAAGCAAGCCAACGCTAGCTACTTAGTAACAGGGGATGTTTCTGCCCCTTTCCTTTCCTGCTGGTGATGAAATATTTCCAAAGAAGTCTCAAAGCTGGCGGCGTCATCAGCTAAGTGCTATTTGTCCTTGGCAGACCCGGCTGGGGTTCAATGCATCAAGATGACAACTCTCAAAGCTAAAGTGAGCATGACTGTGGAGGGAGGGATCATCAATACTCTCTGGGCTGTTTGGTGATCAGATTACAATGATAACTTTGTGCCACGTGCAGAGGTGTTCAGGCTGCTAATTAGACTGCCGCTGTGGAAGCAGATGTGAACAGCTGGAAGCACTCATCTAGCTGAACATCATTAACCAGTGCTCAGACCCTGACAGGCTGAATGGATGAAGAGATACATCAATGGATAGGTACTGGGCTGACTAACCCACAAGCCGACTACCACCTGTTGTCACTGTGGAAGCCGGTCACAAAATGATAACATTTTGTCAGTGAATACAAATACAAACCATATGGATGCACCGATCCATGATGCAGGCGGTTTCTTCACCAAACTCAGTGTTTAGTCGCACAGCTACCTCTAGCCTCATGTTACCTTACATAAAAATTCAAATTGGTGTCACGCAGTAAGTTATATAGATATTAATATTTATGAAGAAGAGCACTGGTGTTGGATTGCACATCTGCATTGGTATTATTCATTTGTGTTGCAGAGTATGCAGTGGTGATTTAGGTTACAATCATTGTTTTTTGTCCATTTGTGGCCATTCTACAGAATGCTAAAAACCCACAAAGCTTACATGTGATTGAGTTGTAAAGTTGTCTTTTTAAACATCTACAAGCTGCAGAGAAACAGAAACATTAATTTGGAGTCATATTTCTAATTCTAATATTATTTAAATCCTGGGAAAGATATCTGACTCCTTAGCTCCTAGATATTCCGCTTGTCTGAGTTGCTAATCTGAAGTTAGACACTGCACTGAATTTATTAGGACATTTCATTGGTAATATGCTTCATACTACTGCTAAGGACAGAACTGATATATGCAATGAAACTTAACCAAAAGATTAAAGTGCTGTAAAAACCAAAACAATATGAATAATCAAGGCTAAAGAGCTCCATGGAGCTGCAGAGTTGGAGATAATTCTCTGTGGGTGTGACCTGGGAAAGAGATATTTTATCAACTTTTAAACTGAAACTCTTAAAAGACATTAACATTATGTTAACATTATTTAGTTTAACCTCCTGTTTTATTACAAATACATCATTTCCTGCTCTATGTTCAGTTCCTGCATCAGAATTCTGTGACTTCATGTAGCTTGACTGAAATGCAACGTGACGCCCAAACAGGTCACTGGAAGGCTGCCTATCACAAGTGGAACAGACGCCCTCTCAGCTGGATGGCCTAGTTAAGTTTGCCAGTTTCTGCGTGTATGTACATCTGTCCAAAACTATGCATTAGGTTGATATCAGCTCTGTCCCTGTCATCTATCTGAGGGCGCTCTTACATGGAGTTAAGCCTCTCTATGCTGGTGAGAGGCCTCTGGAAAGCATGGCACTGCAGTGAAGCAATTTCTTACTGCGGGGGACCGAGGCTAGCCAACAAAGCTAGGCCCACTCCCCGGCTGGCGTCCCCCGGCTCTTCCCTCTCCCTTCTCCAGCCTTTAATCCCTTGCCACTGCCACAGGCTTCATTCCTCCACTAGTCGACAAAAAAGTGCAGCACTCGCTTCTAGGACAACGCTGTTTCCTCGTGGCCCGGAGGATATATATCGCCTTGATAGAGAGTGTAACGGGATTGGGTGATGGGTTGTTGCGGGGTTATAGTGAAGCGTGAATCAATCATAGTCTCTAGATTTGGTCTTACCTCTTCCTTTACGCCTTAGGGAAAGACAAAGGTGATGAAACATCAATGAATTTATTGCACTACTGGGATTCAGGACCTTGTCATACATACCATTCCTCTCTCTAACCCTATGTGTCAATGGTGCTTAGAGATCATATATTGACGACTGACCTGATGGTACAGATGTAAGAGGATGTGGGTTTTTTTCAACAGCGACCAGTATATTATAGCTTAGTAATTAATCCTAAGGGAAGGCTGGGGTGTCTTTGATAACAACCCAAGCAGATGGTGAGTGGCAGACCCCTTCATTAAGATTCCATATCCTTCTCCAGCTCAAGATTCTGTCACTTTAACTTTCTAAGACAAGAAACGCGCAGTGCATCAGCAAATAAGAAGCCAAACCTGACCTAATAGATTTGTAGGCACAGTGGAGTAGAGAGCATCGGAGGTGATGCAGAAATATGCTCTTGACTGCTCTCTTAGAGTCCGATGTCGTAAAACATAACGGCACCTGAAACTCATTTCAAATGCAGCACTTAAAGTTTCATTTGCTTTATACGTCGGCACACGAGTTGAATCAAGGACACATCGGGAAAGGCATACTGAATTATGCACTGCAGAAGAACAACAAAGGATGTCAGGTGGTATTGGTCTTTCAGATGACCTTGTGTATGTGTGTATGGTGTGTGTGTGTGTCAGCATGTGTGTGGATCTACCTAAGAAGTCTGCAGATGCTGCTCCTGTAACTGAGTCTCTGGCTTGCAGCGGCCACACTGGGAGGCAACGGTGGGCGTGACGGGAAATAGAGCAGGACTGCCGCAAATAGCGTAGCAATTGCAGCTAACTCTGTTGGAGCACAGATACAAATACATGTTATTTCCATGGACATGACAGTCAACAACAATTTGGTGTTTTAAAGAAAATGTCAGTGTGACACCTAAAGGTCCTCTGAAATCATCCCTAGAATGAACATGATTACCTATTAAACTTATAACACTAGTCTTTTGTCTACCTTTTTTTTCTATTGATGACCTCCAAAACTTTTGCCATACAGGGGGCAGCTGTTTTGTCCTTTGAAAATTAATAAAAATACCTCCTTGGGTTAAACAAAAGCCGCAGGCATCATCTATTACAGCATGCTTGTTTCTCTTTTCAGCATGCTTTTAATTTTCTGAATCAGTTAAGCATAACAGTCCCAGCAATGTATTTTTCAGAGTGGTGGGTACGAAGATTATAATTGGGTTTTTTTTTTTTTTTGTTGTTAGTGCAAAATTCTTGGATCCCCTCGCTTGATTGTATTTGTGTCCCTTGACAGTGCTGACATGATGTCGAAATGATGTGCTATCGATCTTCTGTGCCCTCGGTGGTTCTCGCTTTAGTACCTGCATACAAAACCAGCTGGATCCTCTCTCGGATGGCGCTGTTGGAAAATGCTGCCGCCATCATGGTTCCTGCCAACGTGTCGTTGGGGGCCGGAACTACCAGAGGTCCCACTACAAATGAAGCAGCACCTCCCAGGTAGGAGAAGAGCGAGGCCACAGCAGTTGCAGTGGCTCTCTGGTCGGGGGCGAACCATGTAGTGGAGAGGAAGGGTCCGGCGCTCATTATGGTTGGCCCAGCTAAACCGTTCAGAAACTGACCTCCATGTATCAACCTGTAACAGACAAAGCAGGAAAAATAGCATTGATTATTCTCTCTAAAACAGCAATAAACACAGTGTGGTAAATTGGTGTGATAATAGGCAGAAACATCTGCATAGCAAATATCAAGAATTATTATGCTGTTACAAGTGTGGGGTCCACAACATGGGGACTAATTTAAGTGTCATGTAAAATAATAATAATAATAATTAGGCTTGTGAATGCTAATGTTGAGACCGGGCACTCAAGGTGTTTTGAGTTTATCTGGCTAATTAAAGTCTGAGAGTTAGCCAGATGTGGCAAATGTAGTTTGCTCAGCTCAGCTGCTTTCAGTTACTGTAATGAAGTTTAGTCTCTCTCAGAGGCTGAGTCTGTATTGTGTGCATCTGCAGTGACCTTTAAAAGATACTCTCAGTAAATGATGGAAATGAAAATGATGAAAAATGATTTCAGGACTTTTTGGTCAGTTTCATCATTGTCTAGGACCTTTATCTGGCTTGAAAAAATCTATTATCATATGTTAGGTTTTTCATGGTGTGTGGAAACCCTGTAAACCCTTCTTTTATTGTGCTCCTATTTATATTACACTGTATTGGATCCACCACTGTGTATTTATTATGTATTCACTCCGTGGGGACACAGGCGTCCTCGGCTGACATTACTGTTTCACAGGCTGTGGTGGGCTAAGTTTTATAGCTAGATTTTATTCAAAGGACCTATGGCTTTCCAGCATATATTAAATATAAGGGGGTTTCAAAGCAATTTCCAGGAGACAAGTGCTCGCCATTCAAAAAAAAAAAAACACCTACAGTAATCTGGACTTTTTTTAGTGTTCTTCAAGGTTTAAGTGTCTCAATGTGGTATTTTGAAGGGTTTGCTAACTACTTTGTGGATTTTAGGGTTACATTTTGAACCACATCTGTGGAACAAATTGTATAAACCAATGACTGTATAAAGAATGGACGTTGTGTCTATGAGATCACACAAATGGACCCTGGTGGTGACCAGAGCTGTTTTGAAGCTCAAAATGGCTGCAATGCTGTGCGACCAGGCTGGAAACATGTTTATTTCTGTTATCAAGCTGGATATTTTAATGTGGGGACTTATGGAGACTAACCTATTCTGTAGACAGCCTCTAATAGCTGTTGGAGAAACTGCAGTTTTTGGCCCATGCATTGGCTTCACTTCACAGCCACGGAGACTGCCACTTGATATCAACCCAAAAATGGTAAAATGCCAACATCTTATGAAATGTAATTTAGGAAGGGATTGGCCATCATATACTTTTATCGATGTTCTATGTTTTAATATATTATGTTTAAATACGCATCTAACACAATGTATGACTAGAAAAGTGTGACACGAAGCTCAAATTAAAGTTCAGGTTCCCAGCTTTCAGATTATGTACACGATGTACAAAATGTCTTCTTTTCCCCCAAAAGAGGACAAAAATTAGTTTGTTAGGGAAGAGGTGGAATGGAAGAGCTTACGTTAAAAATAAACACAAAGACATAAGGTAATACTACATTTGTTCTGATGCAATGATGACAGGCGAAGGAATAAAAATAAGAGCTAATTATCCGTGGGGATGCAATCAACAACCTGCCCTTGAGAAAGTCCAAGTTGCTGCACACCTACAGACTGAGTTATTCGAGACAGATGTACTTTGAGAAGTCCCCTGATGCCACCAGACCCCTCACAACCTTCCTCCCCCTCCATAACTGTCTGACTGAGACAGCCAGCCGCCAGAGACTGTACACGGCTGATTGTCTATGAGCTCAGTAAAGACACCATTCATTTAGAGACGTCTGAGACGGCACAGCAGGGAGAAAGGTGCAGAGGAAGACGCAGAGAGACAGAAAGCAGAGAAAGGACAAGAAGCAATGTCTGGCTAATTCTGCGTTTATGGTATACAAAAATATTCAGTGTATTTGCATTCAGATTGTCTGTCTTGACAGCTGAAGTCCTGTTGATTCTTATTCAACATAAGTGAGTGCAGCTGGAAAGAGAAAAATGTTTGAATCAAGCTAACTTAAACACTTTTTAATATGAATTTGGATGGCAGAGATCACCTATTAGGTAAGTGAAATAAGGTAAGTGTTGCAGTTTCTAAAACAGTATTAAGGCATATTCTTTAGGACCTTACATTTGAATAACATCTGTGTGGTATGGAAGACTGTTTTGGGACTCACTGACACCCTGCTGAACGCAGAGCTGCCACGTTCCTGGCATCCGTCACTGTCAAGCCATCATTATGACCATGTTGAAAATTCTCCTGTGTGGGAGTGACAACTATATTTAATACCAGTAATTTAATAACAATACCAGTATTGGCATTGCACCCAGGTGTCAATGCTGATATCATAACTTTATAAAATCAGTTCCTTACTATGAGAACTAGCATTGAACACGTGTGCATTTAAAAGAAAAATAAATCAATGAATGAATCAAGAGCTGTATGGTTGAAGAATAAGTCAGCAAGACCTGTTAAATCTGACCAGCTTTGGTTTGCTCTGAACCAAAAAAATATGGACCTTTTTCACAGCAGCCATTTTGACATGAAATACACAGATGTTAATTATACTAATTAAGGTTCAGTTCCATTTATTGCCGCAGAGACTTTCCAGTGAGCCAACAGCAACACCCTGACTGGTTGACCTGAATGGAACTGAACCTTAATTAATTAAGGTTGTGTCTATTTCATGTCAAAATGGCTGCTGTGATAAAGGCCTAATGAGGTTCAACAACTGGCCCCACATTAAAAAAAAACAAAAAAAAACAAAGCGCAATTGATTGATTGATTGATTGAATTCTTGATTTAACAGGGATAGTAAAATGCCATCAGGCTAGTAAATCTAGCAAATCACTTGTCCAATTGGGTATATTATAAAGGAATTAGACACATTGTTAGCTAAGGAGGGAGCCATCTCTCTTCCTTTCCATCTCTGTTGAGAGTTGCGTATGATTGGACTCTCACAAGAAAATGGCAGCGGGTAAAGACAAAGTTTATGGGCTGAAGCACAAGTGAGTTTTTTTTTTTTTTTTTAATTCTCTTTGACCTGGATGGAATGGAACCTTAATGTCACTGGTGACCCCTGTGTTTACCTACTATTTCATTTCAAAATGGCTGCTGTGAAAAGGATCTATTGAGGTTCAATACGCAGGCCGACATTTAAAAAAAAAGCAGTATTTTCAGACTTAAAGTGGGCATATTAGTTTGTGTTGCCCTTCAGTGTGCATACACTTCTCTGCTCCTAACTCTTTTTTACTTTGCTGTCCACTGCCTCTGGAGTTTACAGATAAATGTGTCATGGTGGAATACGAAGCGCAGTGGTCAGTGACAGATTGATTGAAGAATAACTTGTTCACCCTATATCTACTTCCCACATCTCAGACCCGATAACATCCCAGCCTACATGCCAGCACCTCCTGAAATACTCTGTGGATCTTACCTTTTAATTTATCTCACTCTTTTTCTTACATACATATCTCAATTAATTCAGTGGTTTCCTATTACAGACTGGTGCACTTAAAATGACGGCTCTATGAGTATGTTTACACAGTAGTCTTCTGTTCTGATAATATGTGTGATATGACATTCACAGAATAAGCTGTATGCTGTACTACACTCCGGTCATCTGTGTTAGTGCAGGCATGGCTTTGACTCGCCCACATTTAGCCTCTCTGTCATTTCAGTACCAAGTGAGTTTCCTCAGCAACGGAGGGATGAACCCAGTGTCGGGACACCGTTGCATTTACCACTCTACTATTTTCTTTGCTGTCTTATTATGAGTGATGGAAGGCGCAAGCGACAAGCAATAAAATGTATCCTCCATATTACCGGAGTGTCACACTGTCATTTTCACTTCAGCGTGTAGATCATCATTTCATCATTTGTCATCATATTTTTGTCTTACTGACTCGCTGCTACATGATATAAGTCAAAGATGCCCGTGCTCATATGGCAGAAGCCTAGATAATGTGTTTACATGCCACAGGGTAAACCGGAGGACATATTCAGGTTTCTCAAATATATATTACTGAGTGAGGATAGGGATATTAGTGTGTATAAAATGTGCTGCAAATTCACAGTTTTGGTTCCCATTTACTGTAAATGCTTTTGAGTTGTCTTTAGCAACACATATCAAGGTAACTTAAGTACTACCAAAAAGGCTTCCTTAGGATTATTGTCCTTACATGACTCAAAAAAGGCAAATAATAATAATAAATAAAAATAAAATTAAAAAAGTAATTTTTTGGCCTTTTTTAAGCTTCATGACAGAGACAGCTTGAAGAGTGACAGGAATGTGGGGAGAGAGAGATGGGGACTGAGCCCCTGCACATGGGGTGGATGCTCCACCAACCGAGCCAAAGGCCACCCCATGCTCATGACTTGACATGAACTCAGTTGTGCTCAGCTGCACACTTTACATCAGAATCATTAGCTCTCTGCTGTCCCTGGAGTCACCTGATCCACTGCTCTAACTGCTTGGCCGTGTCGCAATTTCTGGAAACATCTGAAAAATAAAAAATTTGAAGACTTTTTTTTCCATGTAATTTCTCCATGATTAATGAGTTTACTGTCAACTGCAACTCTTCATCACCCTGGCTGCGCTCCATTTGGGTGGGACGGCGTGTCACCTTATGAAAAAGGACAGAGAAACTCATTGAATGCTGCATGAGGCAGCGAGTATGACTTCCTCTGTCAGCCGATAATCAAATAGCAGCAGTAGTGTAGTTAAGTTTAATTTAATCTTTTCACAACTTTTAAGGGTTGGCTGAGGTAGTACAGTACATTTACTGTTTGGCTTCAGGCACAACAAGCTTTGTGAAGTATGTGTTCTTAGATTGTTTATGATTCTCTTGATAAAACATGGTATTTTATTTACCTGCTGCACAGATCTATTGATTCAGCACAGCATAAGCAGCATGTGTTTTGTGTGCTGCATTGAAATGGAGTGGAAACCACAACCAACCGGTACAGATGGTCACTGTGCTGGTTAGATTTTGGAACGGACCCTGTGATTACAGTCTCATTCAGGCCTGGGAAGGGTCCAGAATCCAGACTGGTCCACCTGCTGTACTGTATCTTTCTCATTATATGCAAATATTACTCCAGCCGCAAAACGCAAATGCTGATTATTAAAGCAACAAAGACACATTCAATGATTTAAAACAATAACAGCGGGGTTCAACATTAATGGGGGTTTTATTTTGCCTGCCCAGACAGGTCAGAAATCTCATTCACCATTTTCACAGCAGCCATTTTCCCATGAAATAGTGGGGTCAACACAGGTGTTACCAACAATACTAATTAACAGAACAGAACCTTAATTAGTATCATTGGTACCACCTGTGTTGATCCAACCATTTCATGGGGTAATGACTGCTGTGAAAAAGTCCATTTTTAGTTGCCCCAATACATATTATTTTATGTATCAATGGTTTATTTATTAGCGGTCGTCATACCTGTTTCCAGGATAGTAAAATGATTGCGTCTGCTTCAGCCCATTACCCATTTTCAGAGTCCAATCATGTGTATCTCTCAACAGAGATGAGAAGGAAGCTCACTCATTGACTACCTCCATCATTAGCCTTGTGTGTCCAATGCCTTTATACTATAGCTTTTTACCCGATTGGACACAAATGAGTTGCTAGATTTACCAGCCTGACGTAGCACTTTACTAGCCCCGTCAAATTTAGCAATCCTTAATCATAAGCCCTGAATTGTGAACTGAGTGTGACCTCATAAGACCAGGCACCATTTGTTTTTTTTAACCAGCATAAATACAATGTCTACATTTTTGTACAAAGCTCTAAAGGATACTTTTCTCTATATTGTATAGCATAAACACATTTTACTACAAAAAGTCTGTGAAGGTTCTCAGTCAATCAGGTTATCTTTCCACGAGAAGGCTAAAATTTGAGGCAACTAGACTTGGTTGAAGATTTGTGAAAATGTTTCACCACTCATCCAAAGGCTAGTTCACAGTTCTGACACAGGTATTGAGCCTAGGTGGGATTTTTGACCAGGACATTGTTTCCACTTGTTGATTTGCTTTTCTACAAAACAAGCCATAAAACGGCATGCATCTGAATCATTAAACAAAACCAATAATTTGAGCAGCGTGATGGAAGCTTTTAGCTCTTGAGCTTTTGAAACTTTGTGTTGCAAAGTTTGTTCAGAACATTGAAAGTGCTGGAGCTCAGAGTGCAGCCTGACTGGCTATATTCTCTCAGGATTGATGTGACTAAGAAAATTGCCTTTAATGTGACAGGTGATGAGGACGGATGGTGAGTAACTTGAGGATGAGCGGTCACACGGGGCAGCTGCACTGTGGCTGGAGACGAGAAGAAAGGGAAGAGAGCAGCTTTTTTCCAACAAGATGATTAAGTTAATCAGTATTGATGAACCTTGTCAGACGGAATTTGATTGAGAATGAGACAAAGAAGAAGCCAGCACTGTGGTGAAATAATCTGAGCCGCCCGGGCTGAGAGACGCAATTCTGCCATCACAAAAAGGCCAGGCCAATTCTGTCTTGAAAATAACACCACAGCAATCGTCAGAGTAATAGGACAACCTGCTGCGGAACCCACAATGTGTTCTGATGGCCAATCAGACAGTGTCTGAGTGAGTCTGAGATCTAACTGATTGGCACTTACTAATCACACAGCTGGTCTGTGTTGCATGAGAGACACATACGAGGAGATGAGAGAGAA
Source organism: Nibea coibor (assembly GCA_023373845.1). Lineage (NCBI taxonomy): Eukaryota > Metazoa > Chordata > Actinopteri > Sciaenidae > Nibea > Nibea coibor. Next base: position 4,369,945 of record CM041724.1, read on the forward strand.
AAGAGTGAATTTGTGAAAACACAAGACAATGAGGAGGGTAAAATGATGATGCCCTTGATTTGAGAGCAGCCGCTAATCACAGCAAGGTCTTATCATTGACCACTGATGCAACAGTGCCTTTGTTTCTCATATGAACTTAACAAAACAAACACTTTGTTCTTTTTCAAATGGGACTAAAAGAGCTACACAGAAGATCCTGGTTATAAAAAAAGAAAGGAACTTCCACCGCTCAGTAGTACACAGCCTTTGATTTCTTAAAAACTCAAAACAAAGAGGTGGTTTACTTCCTCAAGAGGATGTCACGAAAAGAAAAAACATGAAACGCCATGTGGATTAAACACAGATCTGTCGAGGGAACCTGGATAACTGTCGCCACTTGCCTCCAGATCAGGGGAGCAGGAAACTAAAAGCTGTGTTTGATCACTCTTGCAATGCCCTTGAACTCAACACATTCAAAAGTCTGGAGCCGGTTAGACTTTCAACCGTGTTGTTAGGTCCCCTCCCTGTCTCTGAGGTCATCTAAATCATCATCTAAGCCCATTGTTCTGGTGTGAGCAAAAAAGAAAAGCAACAACACAGGTCTATAAACAAAGCCCTCAGTCTGATGTTGTTTCATCTCCATGACTGCAAAGCAAAGAGTGGCATCTAGTGGTGATCCTGGAACCTGCATGATTCTGTCAGCATGTACTTTACAGTGATAACCTGCTGTGTCACCCGTTCAAACATGCGTTCAAGAGCTGTGACCTATTACATTTCACATGCAAATCAGGCTGAACTGTGTCAGAGCTAACATTTGCTTTGCTATCTTGGCTTTCACTGTTCCATCTTGTTTTCCACTCTGAATGCAGAATCTGAAGAGCTGAAGGTCATGGGCTGTGAAAGGCTGTACCCATCATCCAACAGGGGGAAAAACAAAATCACTGCTCTGAACCTGAGCAACATACTTTGAACTTTGTGAGTACGGCAGATACTGACATAAGAAGCACTGATACATAACTGATGTATTCTGTTGTATGGTTGGATTAGAGGCATACTGGTGATACTGTACTGTGCTGGGATTTTGTACTGGACTAACTCTTTAGTAATACTGCTAAGGTGTATGTGTGTCAGTTTAACCAACAACAGTCCTGCCATTAGCTTATCCAAACAAGTAGAGGAAGAAGTGTCTTGTGCTCTGTTTCTATTTGATTCCATTTCCCCTTTACAGTACAAGCCTCTGATTTAGATTTTGGATAAATGCAACAATAAATTAACAAGATAATCTCCGCAAACAAACAAAGTGTAAATGTCATCACCAATCGACATGGCTGCATGACATCAGCGTCACCACCTCTAAGCTTAAAGTGCACCAGCGGGGTTTCTACTGACATATTTTATGTCATAGAATAAAAAAATAATTTCTTAAGCTTGTGTTAACCAAAGATCTTATTTCAGATCTCAAACCAAAAAACAATTTAAAAACAAACTTGACTTTGACTGATTCCTGCCGCACTTATAGTATGCACACAGGCTAGTGTGTGGTGCTGTGAATAAAAAAGCACATACAAATGTCAAGTGGAGCTGCATTAGCCATAACTGGAATGTTGTTGAACGAGGGTCAAGAGAAAGGTTGAACACAAAGTTACATTTTTAGGAGCTTTGTGAAAACAAGTGTATGGGCTTGAAACAATGCTGAATCAGCTACCAATGAAGGGAAACCCCACCATTGCTGCTCATGAGGATCAATCTCCTTGTCATGGATAACACCTCTCAACCAAGGGAATCAGTTGTATAATGTCATCTTTGGTTGAGGGGGGTGAGGTCTGAGAAAATAACCCTTGGTGGTGGTGTCATATGGGTTACGTCGGAGCTGGAGAGACTGCATACTTTTTAATGATAAAATCTGGAGGCATGGGCATTCATTAGGCAGGGCGGATCTAGAAGAAAAATACCATTGAGTTGGATAGAGGACATCTTAGGGTTAGGCTTTTTGTCTACTCTTGATTTACTGATAAAATTAAAACTTTCTAACTGATCTTTCTATAATTTTTAGAGGACTGCAAAATTAAAAAAAAAAAAAAAAAGTTCCATAACAATGTGGTTTAGTATGCAGGCCAGATACAACGATACTGAAGATTGAAGCCATAAGCACTCCACTAAACTCAATAACAGAGGATGAGCTTGATTAAAGGGTGTGATGCAGCTTTTGGAAAATGATCTACATTTTTCACTGGAATGGAATGAGTTTCTCTGGAAAGGAAAGCCCCGCTGTCTTGTGTTGCCACTGTAAAACACAGCCAATATCACATTATGCTGTTATGCAACACAGTGATCTACACATGGTTAACGATCTGAGATGAGACCCTTGAACATGTACCAAAATGTTGAGTCTACTTGTTGGTGTGAGCATGTCGAAGTGAACTCGTGAGAACACGTCACTCTTGATTCCAGGCTCTTAGAAAGGAAGGAGACCATAACTATATGTACAGAGTGATGCAACCACAAATGCAGGATGCAAAGCTTGATCTCTCTCTCTCTCTCTCTCTCTCTCTCTCTCTCTCTCTCTCTCTCTCTCTCTCTCTCTCTCTCTCTCTCTCTCTCTCTCTCTCTCTCTCTCTCTCTCTCTCTCTCTCTCTCTCTCTCTCTCAAACCCATGGAGCAAATGTGACTCTTTCTGTGGAAATACAATCCTTTCTATGTATTCATCATCTTCTATGTATATTCTGGAGGAAATGACCTCCTATGCGCTCTTGCACTCTTCTTAAAGAGAACACTGAGCTCATGAGTAAAACTAAGAATGAAAAACTGACAATAATGAGATTCTTTTCATGTTTTCCAGCGAGGGCCTGTCTTCTGTTCATCTTCTGTTGGCTTGTCACTTACATGCAGGATAAACTTTCATCACTTTGATGACCCCTTAAATTTGATCCCCTACATTGTCCAATGCTTTGGACAAATGAAAAGATTATTTTCAATATCGATCAATCTACCCACTTCATGAATTAATCGTTTTTCTGGAGATTCTTGGTAGACTTTCCCAGATGGTTGCAGATACATTTTCTGTGGTTTGACTAATCCATTCAGCTCTTTTTGTCCATAAACTGATGTACAGAGCCAGTCCCTAGTCCCAGTTTCCCTAATATATCAAATTATGGAAATTACGGAAGGCTTATGACTGCATTGAAGATCACGAGTCAATTTCTGCCTCCTTTCCAGCGCTTTTCAAAAGGAACACACTAGACCTGTTGAACTGTGTGCTACCAGACAGAGTAGTCTTACCATCGTCTGAGCTGCCGGTCTGGCAGTGGGATGCTCCTTAGAATCGCACCTAGCAGCATGAAGAACGCAGAGAGAAGGAGGGATGCCCGCAAACCTGGAAGACACACGAAGAGATGATGAAAGTCGAGAAAAGAGCAAAAAAAGTTTATTTTAGTCTATAACTAAACATAAATGTGGAGGAATTTCAGAAATATTGTTTTAAAATAACATCAATTTAAAAACATTATACTATCAACATGCAGGCAAATTGTGAGAGACGAGATTGCTCCAATGTAATTTTCACATTCATGTAATACTTTGTAAGTAGAGGTAAAATAACTGGTTCAAAAACACTGCAATCGTGGCTACAAACAGGAAGTATTATGAAGAGATGTACAGATTAAAAGTATCACTCCACCAAATTAGCCGATACTTGAACCAGTTCTTTTCAGGATTTAATAACAATTCAGCTATCAAGCTCCTGTTCTGTGGAACACGCTCCCATTTTGGGTTCATGAGGCAGACACCTCAACACTTTTAAGAGTAGGCTTAAGATGCTCCTTTCTGATAGAGCTGTTCTCTTCTTCTCTCTCTCTCCATCTGTACACATTCATGTCCCACTGGTGCATAGACTAAGGTGCTGTCTCTACTGCTTGTTTTGTGAGATGAACAGTCAGAAAATATTAAATTTACAATGATATAAAGAAAGAAAAGAAAAGAACATCAAATCCAACATCCAAGAAGCTGAAGTAACAGTTGTACATTTTCCTTTACGAAGGTGATGATGTTCAGGTTTTGTTCTTTTAAACATGCTGATTGAACTATACAGTCATAGTCAGAGTCAGAGTTTTTGCTGCTGTTAAACTGAATTGCGTTATACAGAGGTGTTTCTGTTATTTAGCCCTCACTGATAATAAAATAACAGAAATACCAGTCAGTATAACAGTCCAGTTCAACAACACCACAAACTGCATCCTCACACACATTGCATTAGTTCGAGCTAGGTTTACGTCATAAAGTGGAAAATGAGTGTATGTGGTCAATGATAACACAACAGGAACCCTGAAGTTCCTTGTTTAATATCGTCAAACAGACAAAATGTCTTTTTTTGGTTAACTTAGGAGTCCCTGTTCTCAGTTTCACCCACATGACAGCCATTTAAGGAAACTCTCTCTACTTCCCTCTTTCCTTATTCTTCTCTTTCTATGTGAGTTGACACAGCTGGCTGGTCAGCTTTGACAAGATCAATGTACAATATGCAGTACATATACTGTATACACACATACACTCACACACACACTAAGATAGGTTAATTTACTAATTGCAAACATGGCCTCATGGCGGATGTTAGGAGTCTGTTTTCTTTGGATATTATGGTGGGCATGCAGTCTGTCCTTTGTCTCCATTCTGCTGCACCCATCACTAGTAGCAACAAGCACAGACAGGGATTAGTTTCGTGGCAGCTATTCCTTTTGTTTTAAAACCAAGAAATACAACTTTCAATATAACTTCAGCTTAGGTAAAAGCTGAATCAGAGAAATCTTTGTTTCATTGTGGAAGATGGTACCTGCATGATGACGCTCTGATCGCTGTCTTTTTTGATAACACCATTATAGGGAATTAGTTGGACTACTACAATTTAGCTTCACGGGCCTGGATGCCTTGTAGGTTTAGCAAATTAGATTACTTTTAATGTTTTGGATAATACTCTTAAAAATGCCTGGGGCAGCAGAGGTCTGAGACAGTCGAGAAGCTTGCTGCACCTGTCTGGCTCAGCAGGATAAACCTACATTGGGAAACAATGACAAGCACCTGGGCCTCCATGTTTAGCCAGGGTTTGCGTGCAGGCACGTAACACCCTCAAACTCCTCCCATATAGAAGACTTCAGCTGGAACAGGCAGCTCTCACAATGTCTTAAGTAACCATGCAAATCGCCTGAAACAGGACAAGTTAGGGAATATGCAATTCTTACGGCACAGACAAAGACAAATGTAAGTAAAAGTATTCAACTATTCAATAAATGGGAACCTCACCCAAAGGAAACACATCTCAAAGCAAGAGTGACATCACCTAGCAGTTTTGAAGCTCAAAATATGTGGCGCTTCTTCCACTTCCCAGCTAATCTAAATATCAGCAAAGACATGGATCATTATCGGACCTAAGGCCTATGCCTAACTTAAGCCTTGATATAATTTGAACAGGTGAGTTGTATATAAAGTCATCCTCAGTACAGTTGTCATGAACGGGGAAATTTGTACCAGGCTGTAAAAATGTTTATTTCTTTAATTGTTGGACATTTCAATATAGGCATTTATGGAGGTTTAAATATGTTGTTGCCAGCCTCGAGTGACCGCTTGAGTTATTACAGTTTTTAGTACTTAAGCAGTGGCTTGTGGAAAATACATCAGGAACACCATGTCACCTACAAAGTGCCTCAGGATTTGGAGTTTGGACAGTCACAACAAAGTAATTTATCAAGCAAATATATCAAACTTTCTTAGAGAATTAAAAAAAAAAAAGGATGGACAAAACAAACTGTTACCTCGGGATCTTAGTTGTGATTGACATCCTTCATTATGTTGACTGATTAACACAAACAATTCATTCATAAAACAGTTATTAGGAGGATACATAGATAAAGCTAACCTTTTAGAGATATCACTGGACTTTCTGTGATGCACGTAGGCTTATATTTCACACAGCAATGCAACTGCATTTAGTGACACAAAAAGCCCTGGAGGCCAGCTGCGACAAGCAGGACTTACAAGCTTTACAACCTCACACTTAAATAGGTGGATCAACTGTCCCTGACACATTTAGCAACATCAGCATATTGTATGTATGTCATACGCTGAGCACATCATGTAGGCGTACTACTCCATGACTGCATCACATATGGCTTGTTCTCTATAAGACTCTGGCCTCTCTTGGATAGCAGCTAGCGTGTTGTTGATCATCAACAGTGTCTACCTTCAGGGAGAGGGAACTCGCAGAGAGACCAAGTGTGTGTGTGTGTGAGAGAGAGTGTGTATCATACATAGACAACAGTCTGTTGTTGCAAACTTTGGATGTCATGGCGCTCACACCATGGCTTAACTAAATTTGAGTGCTTAATGACCTGCCCTAATTCAATATGCAACTCGGAGGGAGAAGTAACTGAAAGAAGGGTATAAAGTTGAGCATTAACTTCACAGGTATGACAGGAATCAACAGCTGGGTTACTTCACCTTAGTCAGTTGTGTCAGTAAGAAGTTTGGTCACTGACAACTGCAGATATGATGTTGAAATTAGGCCCAGATGGAGACACACAGAATCACTAATTGCTTATGAATCAAGATCACAAGATGAGTTGTGTAACATCTTGGCAAGTCCTGCGGTCTTTAATTCACCAGCAGCCTGGTTACCGTTATGTTTCTCCTGGGTTGTAACTGTTTTTGTCATCTGACAGTCTGACAGGGCATGAATGTGTCAGTCAGGTGATGCTGAAGAACTGGTTAGGTGAAGGGTGCTCTCTGAGTCAGCAGCTCTTTAGAGCTCTTCTGACGGCAAAGGCGCACTTCATAAAATGTTGTTTCAAGGTTTCAAGAGCATTTGGAAAGAGAGAAGTCTTATTCTGCATCAGCACTTTTAAACTCTCACATGGTCCAACTCTGATGGTCAGCGGTGGCCAATGGAAGAGACTTTTGTGCAGACCAATGTTCATTTAAAAAGTGAAAGTGATATTAATCCATTAACACAAATACCAAATCTGCTTAAGACGAGTTGTACTTATTTTAAAAGGAAGTTATTAAGCAAAAATGCCAAACAACCAATAGAATAAAATTCATAATGATTGAAAATAATAGGAAAAAAGTAGAGTTGTTGTAAAAGTAGAGTAGAAGTACATAGTGTCATAAAAAAGAAAAGACATAAGTACCTCAAATGTCCACAGCTGATAACAACTATTAAAATGTATTTTGAATAACTGTCACGTGAGCAGAGATCGTCGTTTCCCAGTCCGGTGACAGAATATTAAGCATCACTAGTAATCTTACTATGTGGAGATAAGGCTATCAGGGGTAGGAAGTCCAGGAACAACAGTAAACTTTTGAGTGATTTATCCATCAAAGACATGAACGTATCATGTGTTTTAGCATTGAACTACACGAACACATCCACACAGGCGTTTAAGGGTGATAACTAGCACACAAGCAGCATGCCATAAAGATAGGACACAGTGTACAAAATTAGCAGCTCACCTCTTTTATCCATTAACCACATAAACAGCAGCCATGGGACGAAACCCACCGGGCCCCACAGCACCAGAACTGCGATGTCGGACTTGGTGAAGCCGAACGCTTGAACCGCAGAATTCTGGATGGGACCCCAGAAGTTCCACACCATCCCCTGCATGAGTCCCAGCAGAGAGAACAGGGTCAGAACCAGCCATCTTCTTCCGTACACTCTGCTGTTTACAGGCTGACTGTGTGCCTCTATATGAGACGGGACGAGAAGAGGCTCCCTTTCGGCGTCGGTGCTCGAGCCGGCACCCATAGTAGTTGTCTGTTTGTCAAGTCAGTTAAAATTCCAGTTTGGCGGCGGTACAGCAGCGGGAAATAGACGTCTCCCCGGGCTTCTGTCGACCACAATAACAAAAACAGCCGATAGCTTCGGTTACTGTCACACAACTTTACTGCGCATGCCCAGACGGAAATAGTCACGGTAGTGAAAACTGTAGTCGGTTGGCTGCCATTTTGGCTCCTATGGTGCGTTAGCATGAGTTAGGCTATTGCTGCGGCCACAGAGCCAAAATGGAGTAGATTCACAGTGGGCTGTTCCAGACGTATAAAGAAACTCTGCCCAGTCATGTGAGGTTTGTTTACTTCCGCCTGTACCCCAACTACACGTGTAGTGAAAGGTGAGTTTCTGTGTTTTTATCAGAGCCCCCTGTTCCAGCGAAGCTAGCTAATGTTAGATTTCCTGGGAAACTCTTATGAGTGTTAGTGTTAGCATGCCTATTCCTTAGCAAAGATGACGTTCACAATCATAGGTTAGCTTGTAGCATCGTGTAAAAGACATAAATGCGATCTTCAGGTGGTTTTTCTCTCGGGAAAAGTTTATTTTTGTCTTTTCTGAGTTTCTTATTTTTCATTCCCAAACCTAGTCAACGATAGCTGCTGTACTTGGATGGAACATTAGATTCGTTTCAACTTCAACAAGTACAAGTACTGAAACAACGAAATGCAGTTTAGTATCTAACCAGAAGTACAAAAAGCAGTGAATTTCAGAGTGTGCACATGTGTAGAGGGATATATAAATAATTGTGTACACACACAGATACACAAACAGTGCTGCTCAGAAGTGTGTGAACCCTACAGCGATTGTCAGACTTTTTGTTAAAAAAAAAACTATAACAACATTATTAAATCTTAAGTTATACCCCAATTCACAATACATCCCAAACAATGCACTCAAACAAAAGAAATGGTTATATTGTCATTCTTTATTTTAATAAAGGCAAACCCCTGTGCATCCCTGTGAAGCCCTTCAGTTAACAGGATATTGCAACTCCTAACCTCAACCAGACAGTTTTTGTAGTGACTCATCAGTCTCTTACATCTACTTTGGAGGATATTTGCCATCACAAATTTTCTTGTGTCTCTTGTTAATATTTTAGAAGGCCGTCCACTTGTAGGCAGAGTTGTAGTCTTTTTTCATTTGTAGATGATCTGCCTCACATTGGAACGATGAAGCTCAGAGGTTTTTTTTTTTTGAGATGACTTCATAGCTACCCCCAGACTAATGTGCTGTCACTACCCTCTGCCTGAGGTCCTCGGAGATCTCACTTCCTCTCTGCATGATTGACCTGTATGGGTTCACCTGGGTAAGACTAAAATGACCTGGTTTTATCTGTTTCAGTCAATTTTCGTTTCCCTAAACATCTCTGATGTCATTGACCAGTTTGTCCCACCAGATTCTACTTAACTGCTTGTTTTAACCAATGCAGTTCAGGGTTCATGAGCTTTTGCACCTACATAAGTTGGCCAAAATTTAGTAGCGCTATATATATAGCATGCAGGCAAATTTTAATATTACTTAATATTATTATGAATATAATACAATGTTAGAAACATCTTTCAATATAATGCAGTCCAGTTTAACAACACTGCAATGTACAACCTCAATATTAAACATAACATAACATAAACATAATAGATAATAAAAACACACTTTTGTAACTGACTTTTCCCTTTCATTTGTTTTAATTTTGCATTTAGTGGGCAGTCATTCATTTATTCAAATGTTCATCACCCTGAGACTAATACATAAAACTACTGATCTGTGATAATGGTGCATTTGCTGCTCTAGTGATTTTATTACGTCCACCTCTTCACTCTCAGATGGCTGATGACTGTATTGTCACACAGTGCGGTCACTGTTAAATACAGCGATGGAATTTGGTCTGTCATAAGTTAAATTGTAAACTTTCCTCTTTAAACATAAAAATAGGATACACTGAACCCCATCCAACACCTTTAGGATGAAATGGAATACATTACATTACAATTCATCTTACACTAATTCATTTGCATTACAATACATTCATCTTTGGCCAACCTCAACCTGCTGTAGTACAGCCTTAACAACTGACCTCCAGGGACATACAAACATATCTGTACATATCTGGCCCAAGTTCTTATGATATAGGTAGCATAAACAATTCTTAAAATAAGGAAGCTCCTATTTCCTCTTGTCCCCAAATGCTCCCCAGGTTCCAGGTGTTCATGACGCACGATTGTGGATTTTTTAAGGTTGTTTGTGAAATGATAGAGCACTAGGAAGGAACAAATGACTGCAGCCACACAAAAAATACACAGCTGCATAAAAATCTACACAATCTTTATCCCACAAAAGATAAGACACGTCTCAGCTAGTAGACACTGGTATAACCTCTGTGAATCAGTGACTGGCAGTGTAACACCACGACTTAAACATCAGTTGTCTGCTAAACTTATCTACAACCTCTGTGCTGCAACCCACCATCGGTGTGTATGTTCTACAGGCTATGGCTGCCCCCAACTCCGTTAAACCCTTCAGCCCAGAGGAGACCCAGACAATCCTGCATCATTTGCAGCAGCCTGCTGTCTTCATGAACATGACCTGTGGCTGGCCTGTTCTCCACTGGACTGCAGAGCACCTATCTGGCTGCCTTGGCAACAAACTCATCCGATTCAGACTTGGGAGAAAAGAGGAGAAAAACAGTAAGAGCGGAAGATGAATGCAGACAGATCTGGGTTGAAATGAATTACCTTGATTGAACATGCATGAAATCACGCTTCTTTGACCCCAAAAAGATCTGATTTAAGATACCCACCAAGTACTGCTAGTGGGCTTAATTTGTTGTCTGAAGTGATGATGATGATGATGATGATGACTAAAAGCATGATAGATATATAAATATATGAATAGAATACAAGATAAACATTTATCATGTTATAAAACAATTCTGATCCATTTTTCTTTGTCTGGCTGTGTGACAGCAACACACATCTGTAATATAATAAGAACATTAGGGAAATATTAAAATAAAACACTGATTTTGTTGTATTTAGGCTCATAGAGCATATACAAACATTATTGTTGAGATGAGATATTTCCATGAGTTTAGATGAGATATTGAGTTTAATGACAGTTAATTTAAAAGCATATTTTTAAATACTTGAGATGAGTATTTAAAGTGCAGTTTTGCATGTCCTGTAATTTTCAGTTTCAAGTAGGAATGAGCCTGTTTCCTGCATAAACTGTCTACTCTAATGTATTTTAACGTTGGTATGGTTCAACTTGCAGAGCCTATGCCTATGCCTAATATGTTCTGTGGTTGTACGTGGTGTAAAAAAGTTTGAGAAACAATGCTCTGGACAAAGCACCAATATACACTGCAAGCAATTTACATTTCTTTTCAATACTTCCAGTATAATTAATAATTTATCAATTTCAGTATATTTCACAAATGAGCTTTTCTGTGTTACATCACTGCCCAGAGTCTATCAAGGCAGTTCTATACTTTCACCCAATTTTCAGTAAGCACATAATAATTGGCTGCAGTCTTGTGTAGTTCTTCCTCTGACATGTGTTGATTTACAGATTGGTTAGTACAGTTATCAGGACCCAATGAAGTATCGGAGGCTGTTTAATGATCTGATTGTTAGATGTCACATAAGAAAAGACAAAGAAAGAAAACAAACAGCGGGTTTTTGTCTTTAAGCATCTGGTGTGTTTGGCCCTCCATGTGGCTCTAAAGTGGCTACAGTAATGACTCCGCCCGTGATGAATAACAGAGAGCGTGTCCTCTAGCTAATTAGATTTCTAAATCATCTGTTTCAGCTGCTGCAGCTGACAGGAGGACATTGCTCATGATGGATTATGAATGGCATCGCTCAACCATAGACACACTTTGTTTACTAAAACAAAAGCGAGTAAATTACTACAACTGTGATTTATTTTTCTCATAAAAGCGGGTTAAAACAAAATTTCATGCCTCTGTGATGATGTATAGTGCTGCATTTCTGGGATATGAATTGCATTTCTTTTAGCATAGATCAGTTGAATTGTTTTACTTCAACTTTATCACAATTTTCCAGTGATTACTCTCTTTCTTGCATTTTTTTCTTGCTCTCATAGCGCCACTGTTTGAAACCCAGTGTTCCTATGTGGAGGCCAAACTGGCACACTTTCTCAGCTGGACACAAGACCAGCCTGGAACAGATGTAGGGCCCTTCTCCGAGTACCCCAAATCAGAATACTGGGCCTATGCTGACTACAAATACATCGCCCTGCTGTTTCAAGATCAGCCTTCCATGTTTGAGGTAATCTACAGATATTTTAAGCTGGTCAGTTTCATGGTCAGAAAATTTAAATGAAATGTTTGAACAACCGATGAGATTAAAGCCTCAGTCTTGAGGCAATATGGTAGCAGCCAGAGTCCCATATCCTGAGCTTCAAAACGTGATTTGTGTTTGTGTTCCAATTCAGACAAAGAGCATCAGTTGGGTCGGCCACCGATGTTGGCTCATAGTCTGTGTTCCATTCAATTCCAAAGGTGTTGGTTGGGGTCAATTCGTTCACATCAAACTGGGAAAACTGGACCTGGCTTTGTGTCCACGGGGGAATTACCATGTCGAAACAGGAGACCACCTTCTTCAAACTGCTGCTACAAAGTCAGAAGAACAGCTTGTCTTGTCTAATATGGCACTGAGATTTGCCTCAGTTGGAATGAAGCAGCCATGAAAAACAGCACCAGAGCAAAAAAAAAAAAAAATGTAAAAATGTACACCAGTGACATAACACATTTCACTCACAGCGATCTAACAAGAGCAGAAGAACAGCAAACACGCCTTTATCACCAATCTCCTTGATTGTGACATAGTTTAATGTATGAAGTCTTCTTAATTAAACCAGTTAACATTAAACTAGTGAGAGCATCAAAACAAATGAAGGAGAAGTCAGGGTCAATTTCAAAGTTTGTTTTGCAGCACTGACAGTAGTAAACATATTTAGAAACTTCCTAAAGTTTAATTTAAAAAATATTACTCACACAGGATTACCTTCTTATCAAGTTGCGAGAGCTTAATAAATTAACCATTTTCTTCTAGTTTCATGTTTTGTTTTGTTTTTTCACAAAACGCTTATTTACATTTTTCCCTTTGTTTTGACATTTTCAATTGAAATGGCAAGCTTCTCCTGTAACTACTTTACATTAGCTGCTATTCTTGCCCGGAAGGCAAAGACATAAAAGCGTCATCCTTTCTCAAGAAACTGCCACCCATTTATTTCATTTTTATCTCAGTGATACAAAATTTATTGGGCATCCACCTGCAATTATTACCCGCTGACTTTCATGCCTTTGAGACAGGCAGACATGGGCTTTTTACAGGATAAATGGTGCTGCCTGAAGCCTAGATTGACCAGTCTGTCATTTACAGCTGCCTGCGTATACTGTATGGTAATGACTTCATTATTCAGGATGCCAGCATGATTGCTACACCTTTATGCTCTGACAAGACATGATTGACAGGTCAGTTTTCCTAGCAAGATGATAAATACCGTAGCATGCTTTCTCTACACAGACACATCTATTGGTCACTTATAATAGGTCCTGTCAAGGTAGTTGATGAGGTGGGGGTACGTCTGTGAGTTGTGACTCCATGTCATGTCAGTAAAAAGAACAGAGACCTGTAATTTCAGAAAACTTCAGAAGATTTCTATTTTTATGTGAAACTGATATACATTTGAATGTGTGTGCGCGTGTGTGTGTGTGTGTATGTGTGTTGCAGGATGTAAAGTGGTCAGAGTTTGGTTTTGAAGGACGTAATGGGAGAGAGAGCACCTTATGGGTCGGCACAGAAGGAGCCAACACGCCATGCCACCTGGACTCTTATGGCTGTAACATGGTACTGCAGGTACAAGGACGGTAAGAAATATTATAGCATGTGTTTGCTACTTTCTTTCTGACTTCTTGTGACACAGAGCAGGCACCATTCTGATCATTACTATGGTGACTGAGGTCAGAGGATGGCAAAGTCAGAGCACTGAGTGTAAACATATTCCCTTGCTTGTAGATTAATGACCATTTATGTATGTGGAATAATTGTGTCACTGTTCTAAGGTCACATAGACGAGTCAGAGAGGACAGTTTCTTCAGAGTTGAGGCAGCATCATGCCATGATACATATATTGATAAATCCTTCATTCTCCTTGATCAAACTTTAATAATCCTTCCAGCATAAGACAACTTGGCAACCACATAAGTAATCAATAATTTGATTTCTGAATCATCACATAAACAAGAGAGGCTACGTGTTATTCCTTCTTTATTAGGTCAAAGGAAATGCAGGTAGCTGATCATCAGGCTGTATGGTTTGCTGTGAGGAACATTCTTAAAAAACAGTTTGTAGAGCAATATTTGGCTTATGTGACTGTAACAACAAAATGTATTGAAGCCTAGATGAATGGTTTACAAAGCCCTTTGGCAAGTACTATTTCCAATTACCATCCTACATTTCACTATACTTAGTAATTGTTTGCTGGACACTTGTTTGATGAATAATTAGACTCACGTGTGGTTGAATTCTTGTTAATTAGAATTTTGCTTTGCTCCTAATACTTTCATCAGGGTGTACTCATTTTGCAACGTCTTGAATTAATTGTTAGGAAAATTACTTTTTTGTGTGTGCAAATTAACAAATTACAAAGTATTACAAAGGTTACAGGTTATCGTTGTTTCTACTACTTAAGGTTGCAAATAGCCTTTCTGTAATATCTGTTTTTATGCAACAAATCTTATATTCATTTAGCGGTAAAGACTACCTGCATAAATGCTGTCATATTTTTCTGTCATAAGACGTGCAGCTGAATATAGTGGTATTTGAAAACTTCCGACATGATCCAGTCACTAAGGGACAGTACTTTACAATACAATACATTCTGATGCTGTCATCTGCTGGTCTTTAAATAAAGCATAGATTTGAGTGTTGCCTGAAGTCACAACAAAGGATTTGAACGAATGGAGCAAATTAAAACTAAAGCATAACTTGGAACTAATGTGAGAAAATAGTCCTGTGTTGTGCACTGCAGAGAGAGACTGCAAGAGATTGGTCTGATCAAATTTCTCACAGTGTTTTACTGTGTGTGTGTGTGTGTGTATTTTCTTTTCGTTTACTTTCTCTAACAACCCGCTTTTTTTGTTTGTTTTTTTTAAACATTTTCAATTTAGGCAACAGAAAAAACATATAAAGAGAAATATAACCCATGCGAGGTGTAAAATAAAAAGTGATGTTGCCTGTCTTACCCGAGTTTGGGCATTTAATAGAGATGAGCTGTAACTGATCACAAGGTGCTGGTGGAAGATTTTTGCCTGTTAACCACCTAGATCATCCACCACATGGAATGTGCAGGCTACTGTAACAGCCTACACACCGTGTGATCTGTCCTCTGCCCTTTTGAGCGAGAGTTAATTTGTCGTAAAGCTCACCAGAGCGGGATGGAAATGGAGACAGAGTGTGAGGCGCCATGTGGGCCACCGGGAGTCAAGAAACAAAAGGGAAAAGGTCTTTTTCTATCTTATCTCACTTCTCTGTTCTCCAGAGAGCAACAGTTTTATCTCGCTCCTCGTAATTGGGTCTCAGGCTCTTTTTATTTGGTATTGATCTAAGATGGAATGAAATTCAGCTCAAGCAGATCTCTGACACTGCGGATCCATGAAAATACAACAATGCTGATTGATATCATGACATGTGTGATAATGGCGTGTGGGTCAGGCGGTGGCACATTTTCAACAATGGACCTGTCTCTTTTCATCATTTACCAGAATAAAAAATGATTTTGATTTCCTGTGATGAAAAATTACCTTCTCTTTGTTTGTTTTTATTATTTGTCACGGAGTGATCAGAGAATATTATAAACCACTGTCTTCAATTCATTTTAGTCATTCATGATACTGTTTTTATGATTTTTGCTCTGGGTCGCCGCGGCAAGGACTGAGCCTTTGTACATGGGGCGGCTGCTCTGCCAACTGAGCTAAATGACACCACAACTGACATTCATTTCTAAAAACAGTTCTTTCCTGCTCCTTTTGCACTGAAGCCACATCTAACTGTGATGTTTCCCATGTGTAGGAAGCGCTGGCATCTCTTTCCTCCAGAGAACACTGTTAACCTCTACCCGACCAGGATCCCCTATGAGGAGTCCAGTGTCTTCAGCCAGGTGGATGTTCTCCATCCAGACCTGAGGAGGTTCCCTGCCTTTCAGAAAGCCAGGGCCCACGTTGTCACTCTGCAGCCAGGGCAGGTCAGCATTCTTGATAAATTATATTAGAAGATAAAAATGTGATGCATCACAGAAGTCTGATTTGATCAGTTGTATCATTAGCCTTCTTGGGGGGTTGCAAGGCCTTTTTCAAGTCAAGTGAACCCTAATGCCACCATATGCACAGGACAAACAGAGAACTGAAACATTGATTTTTAAGAAAACTATATATACATATATAGTAGAGTCAACACAGACTATTGTAAGGATTTCCTTCTTTGCTCTATCTGATGTTAAAGTTAAAGACATTTGATGACATTAGAACATTAGTTCCAGCCCTTAAGAAGACTATTCTAAAATCCTAAAGAAATATTTGAAAAGAACTTCATGCACATAAAAAAATAACCTTCTACAGTCAAACTTCTAAGTAGCTGTATTGAACTGCGAGCCCTGTGCCACGTGTCATAACAAATGAGCTGTTAGAGCTCGTGAGCTAAACATGTTTGTATTTCTAATCGAACTCTGAACGGAGACACATCAAACACCTCATACACCACCCATCTTTAAAAAACAGTTGTGCTTTTTTAAGATATCGAAAAAAACACCACAATTGATTTATTAAAATTTGATGTTATGCAACACTGTTGCTCCACGTTAATGTGATGAAGTGCTTGTGGCACAGAAGCAATAACCATAAAATATAGCTTTATTGGTCCTTAAGCTCTGAACATGTAAAAGTAGACTCAACAGTGAGATTTATTTGGCGCGGTGTCCTCCATAAAAATGTGAAGCAAAGGCAACGGTCGTGACTTGTGTTCCAATTAAAGTCTGGCATTCTCAGTTATAATGGATCACCTTCAGCAGACTGGAGCTTTTATGTTGAAGGAAATGGAAGGTTAAGTTGCGTTAAAGTCAAGCTGCGTCATCACTCTTGAGGTCCTGTCAGGAGAAAAGGTAACAGGGTCAGGTCGAGGCAGAGCAGTCATGTGCCTGTCACCTGCTCTGCTGTAGAAGCAGGTGAGGCAAGTCAAGTTATGATTGAGGTGTTGAGCAATCAGAAGTTTCCCGCCACAGTGCCCTACTTTTCAGTCTTTAGCTACTGCCAAAGTCATTTTCAGTTCCTGAAAAAGTCTTCCTTGGAGTATTTGTCCTACTTTGCTTTGTTTCCAGCTGCATTGTTTTGTTCTTCAAGAGTCAGGATGGTGACAGAACAATTAGCCATCTGTCTCTTTTCACTATCTGCTTGTGCCTGAGCTCCTGCAGCGTACTAAATACGCAACTATCAACACCAAACCCAGCTGTCAAGTAACTCTGAATGCCTGTGAAGCAGTGTGCAGGTCTAAGTCATGGTTCATGCTCCAGCAGATGATTTTTTGCTTATCTTAGCTGGTGAAAAAGGAAGACCATTTTACAGTTGAAAGATGATAAAGCAAAGTGAAAGAGTGAAATGCCCTAATTCTTTTGTATCTCCGGATATTGTTGCGTTACAACGGTTCCATCTCTGTGGTTTTTGTGTGAATAATAAGTCATTTTGGGCGGTCATGTTCATTCTTGACCTTTTGGAACACCATGTGGCGCTTAGTGCTCTTCTCCCAGCTTTCATTTAGAAAATGCAATTGGCTCAGGTGTTCTCACATCACTTTAATTTGGTCCTTTAGTCACACACAGTAAGTGGATATATGGGAGGCAGAACATGATCACCCGAATCAATGACCTTGAACTCTTACGGTCAGTGTTTCAGCTGGCGTTTACGTGCAATGGTAAGCTACCACTGCTCCAATTTTTTTCGCCCTTCATTTGGAAGAACTTAAGCCGTTGACCCAAAATGGATAGTCTTGGTATCTACAGTGATTTCCTACAGGATGCCTCTGCAGATCAAATCAAAGGACAGGTCATTCATCTGGTCTTATCAGACCACAGGCCATGAATGAACCAGGACCGCTGAGGAAGCTGCAGATCAATAAAGCTCGCCCATTTTGATTGAGTCACTTTATGAATAAATGAACTACTGACTGTCTGTGGGGAAAAGGTGCATGCTGCCATCTATTGGATGGTCAGTATAGTTACATATTCCCTTGACATTTATCAGAAAGTCTTAAAGATGTAAAGGAAGGTAGTAGGTTATTTCAACTAAACCTTTTATGTTTCTGAGGACTTTTTTTTTATCTCTCTGCTCAGGTGCTTTATGTCCCCAGACACTGGTGGCACTATGTGGAGTCAGTGGATCCCATCACTGTCAGTGTCAACTCCTGGATCGAGTTGGTAAGCAGTACCGTCATGTCTCTCCCTCACCCTGAACTATTCATCTCAAGACCTGAAATAATTCTCAGACAGAATTTGAGAAACATTTACCCCTGAACAACGTTTAGTGCTCCCAGATGAAGCCCCCTTTTAGCTATGATTAATGAACAGACCTGGCAGTAAAAGATTTCCTGTCATTATGATGAGTGTGTGCGCACAACGAGGAGTGTGTGGCGCATGAAAAGCTTAACAACCGCCAGATAAATGTTTATTCCAAGAGTGGGTCCCTCTCCAGTTTTCCCTGCAAGGTCACCGGCAGCATACCTCCACACTGTCTTTATCGCTCAGCGTAATTATATTGATATGCAGAGCTCGTTCTTATTTTGCTGTTCGGTTTCTGCACAGGAAGTGGATGACATGGCAAGAGTAAGTGAAGCTGTGACCAAGGCTGTCGTCTTCGCCCTTAAAAGTACAGTGAGTGATGACAACAGTGACGACTGGCTCAATCCCACTGAGGTAGAGAATAAATACTGTGATATTAATGACTCCCTCACATCAATAGCTCCACGATTACTGCCTCTTGCTTGTGTTGGCGCAACACCAAAAAGAAAACTTTGAAAAACACCATGGCTGGTCTTACTACTCACATCGCATGGAAGGAATTCTATCCAGAGCAGTGTAAAGTATGTCAGAAGGCAAAATCAGAAAACAAATCACTGCTTCACTGTAAATGTCCTAAACTGGGCCTGAGAATTAATTCAGTATCACTGCTGACTTTTAACATTTTCCTTAACAACAAAAATAAAATAATAAAAACACATAATAACTATCATGTTTTTTTTCAAAATTCTGGTCCAAATAAATACATTTGTCCACATTTTAATTATTTTATTAATATTACATGAGAGGTGTGCTTTTTCTGTCATTATTGGCACGACAGTGATGCACTCAGTGCTGAGGTGCATCATAATTTTTCATTTAGATTTATTACTTTTCTATAGCCGTTTTTTTGCACATTTTATAATTATACGTAAAATGTGGCAGAGTAATATTATTAGTGAAAATGAGGTGTGCAGTGATGGTACACACATTCTCAATATCTAGTATCTAGTAGTCTGTATTATTATAAACTAACAAAATGTTTATTTTACATGTTATTTCTTCATGTATTTGTCACGTGATTTACTGCAATATCTTTATTAACATGCTGGTATTCATTTCAATCACTACACGTGATGTTTTTGTTTTTGCAGTACGTCATGATATAGTTTTGATTTCATGCCATATATATAACTGACTTTACAAAGTGAGCCACACATTAGATGTCAAATAGCAAAAGATTTTTGTACACAGCCAAGTTTTTCCATTTGCTGACTGGACACCCATGGTAACCTCACTAAACACTTCCATAGCGAGAGCCTCTGTCTCAGTAAGCACAGTAATTGCCTCATTTCATTTGTTTTGGTTGGGTACAAGAAGTCATCCATTGTGCAACATTATTGGTGTAAAGTATAGCTGACTTAAGTGCTTGAACTTATCCAGACCTCCACAAAGCTTGATGACACTCTGGTCTGCCTATGATAGATTACTAACCACTGTTCCTCCCACACCTTCTTCTTTCTCCATGTAGCAATTGGCAAAGGCTGCTACCACTCGGAGGGCGTATTTATCCCACCCACAGGAGGTCATTTACTGTGTAGTCCCAGTATGAGCTGCTGTGTAGAAAAACAGATGTTAGGAGTGACTAAAGCTCCTGGGATGCTCTCTGTAACTACAAAAAGAGGAGAGGGGCTCGAACTTGAACCCCTCTCACTTTTTCACTGTTCTAGATCCCAAAATATACTTTTCATATAATGTTTTCATATAATGTTGTTGTATACTGGAGTACTCAGACAGTAAAAAATCTGAATGCTTTATAGAGTTATAGAGAGAGAGAGTTATAGATATATAACTAAATATATATATATATATATATATACACACACACACACACACACACACATACACACACACACACTTTTAACTCTGAACTGTATGTATGTGTGTGTGTGTGTGTGTGTGCTGTTTGACTACGGTTGACTACGGTCTTTTTAAGACAGCTATGTGAATTGAAATGGGGATTCTGCAGGACTGGTTCAGTATAATTTATCTCAGTTCGGCAGCAAGTAAACAGAGACATTTATATGAGCTAAAAGTACAGAGGGCTCCCCAAAACTTTTTGTAACCAGCTGCTGCAAGACAGAATTCTTCCAGTGGTGTACCAATTATTAAACAAGCTCTAAGGCCCCTGTGTGTGGGATATGTATTCGAGTCAAGCTTCTTTTAAATTATTCCATTGGCAAGTTTGAGAAAAACTGGTGGAGTCTATGTCTTCTTTTTCACCTTATTCACCTCATCGATCCAGGGCTGGATCTGTGGTGGATTAAGTGGGATGTATTGGCACTTACTGTTGTCTGCAGCACTTTTCTTTGAACTCGCACTTTTTCACATCCTACAAAGAATAAAATTGGTTCAAATGCGTTTTTGTTAGACCATTAGTTGTATGTATCATTCACGACATTAAAGTTCCTGTGTGTAGGATTTAGTAGTAGCACCTAACTGTGAAGTTGCAGATTGCAACCAAATGAATACTCACGCCTCACCCTTTCCTTCCAAGCATGTAAAAAAAAAAAAAAAAGCAAAAGGCCCTGTCAAGAGCTAGTGTTTAGTTTGTCTGCTCAGGGCTACTGTAGATTCTATAGGTACAATTTTTATTTTCAGATGGTTTTACACTATTGAAAATAAACTAATGAATATTATATTTAATTCCTCCTGAATATTTCGCACTGGACCGTTTTAAATGATGCTTTCACTTTTGTTTACCGCTGGAGTGACCTTTTCCAGCGGAGGCATATTTATGCCTTTAAATGTGCATCTGTGAAAGAAAGACAACTGAAACAGTCCCGTACAGTCCACCAACAACTACAGCGACGTACCGAATATGTCATATAAAAGTATCCAACCACACACAGGTGACAAGGTGGCTGTTGAGCTGGCAGGTGGTGTTTGTGCAACGATCTGTAACGGTTTGTTTGTGTTCTGTCTCTGCAGGAAGGAGTATCATCCCATAATGAGAACATGCAGTATTTGAACTTGGCATTGAGAGCGTCAGCTCAAAGACAGAGGGGCCTCTGCCACAGCAAACTGACCTCGTACCCGAGAGACACCCATCCTGTCAAGCGTGATTCCAGAGGACAAATCAGGAAAAACAGCGATTCTGTGCCCTTCAGTGTTCCCTTTGGACCACATCTCACCCCTGTGCAGAGTCAGCAAGAACACTCACCAGCAACGAGAGGGGTGACCACAAATGATCTCGAGGTCAGCTCGGATACAGCACAGCTTGAGAACAAAACTGAATGTGACTCCAGTTTAACTCAATGTAGAACATGTGACTGTGCAGATGGGACACCAGGGAGCTCCTCAGAAGATTATGAGGAATCAATACGCACAACAATAAGTACTAATGACCTGTTAGACTGCCTGGTGCATCCTGATGTTATTGCCTGTGTCACTGCGCTTTTACTGGAAAGGCACACAGGACCTCACAGGAGCATGACATCATCCTAGCTTTAATATTTAACAGCAATATACAACATATTAGCATACAGAGGAGGAAAGGCCCCTGATTTGACTTTTAATAGGCCTGGTTCCATCCAGTGATTTATCATTTTTATCATATCAGACTGCCCTTGCCTTTCCACTCTGGAGTTTGCAATGATAGAGAGCTGTGCAAAAAAAAAAAAAAAAAGATCTTTGGCTGCAGAAATCAAATCCTTCAAACCCAGCGGTAATGCTCTGCTGTCAGTGAGAAGTGAGAGAAGAAAGACGAAGAGTTTCACCCTGCTTTCTACTCGCATCTGTCAAGGTCCTCCTGAGACGAACACCGGATATGCGAGAAGTCACAACCGAAACGAATCATAATGTGATGAGTGAAGCAATCAAATGGCTCTACCATTTCCTTGCTTTGTTGTCCTGCACATAATAATCAAGTTTGGGTCCTCCAGAGTAAGAAAAATGACCACTTAAATCAATTTGGTATGGTAATAAGCAACATAATTCAAGGTAATATTCCTGAGATGTGAACATTTGTTTCCCCTGTAATGTTTGCCTGTCTTTTGCTAATGAAAATTGTCATTGAACAACCACAGAAGGCTGATCATAATGGCTCGGTGATTGATGAGAGCTGTGATGATGAATGAAATGGCTTTGTGTGAATGCAGTCTGTCACCACAGGTGAAGAGAAAGGAAAGTTGTACATGCACAAGAATAATAAACACAATCTTTGCACTATTTCTTTGTTGAATTTGATGTCCTGCACTCACTCCACAGTTTTAGTGTAAAGATTCTCACAATTTCACCATCAACATATTGTGGTAGAACATTGTTTTAAAATGGTAGCCATGCACATTTTAATCTTTAAAATTTCAAATGGAACAAAAACAAGTTTTAGCATCACAAATGTCTATTTACAGAACTTCACAGGGAGCAGCGAACTTTACGCTTCCGTGAATAAAAAGCATATTTTATGACTTTAAAGGACCATACTGTTGGTTTTGCATGTTTTAGCACACAAACTGCAGAATACATATGCAATATATATTTTTATTTTCCACCTACTTGCCAATACTCTATGCCAAAACTCTGAATCCTTCAAAGTGAACCTTCCCTTTGTCTTTGATTATGGTGATGCAAGTAGCTACAAGTTCCTCGATGATGCGTCATTAGGAAATGACAGGCTTTGTTTTCAGACAATCAGGCCCAGAAGACAAGTGAACAAATGAACAATATGAATTTTGGATTCTGAATCGCTGACAGATCCTAAATGAATGATTTATAACATGCAAAGCCGCAAGTAGCTAAGATCCTTTAATATCATTACTGTTAGAAGCACACAATGTAAACTGAACCATTTCTCCAATGGGTTTGGTCAAAGGCAGTATAGGTTATGATTATTTAGCTTCATAGAAAAACAATTTTGACACTGAGTTAATATGCAGCACATATATACATAAAATATTTGACATTGATTTGTAATAACTATTGATCATAGTGTGTATTTACTTTTAAGTCACATCTCATTCAGAATAGGCTTTCCTTTAAGCGACTGGAGTGTTTTACCATATACATTAAAATGATGTGACAAATAAATACTGGACTTCTAACCACAAGAAATCATCACATCTTAGTGCTTCACTATCACAGAAAATGTACCCTCAAATATAAAACTGAAATAAAATACATTACCTTCTTATAACTAATTCACTGCTTCAACTTTTGTATTGAAATGTAATCAGCTACAGCCGAGAAGAGTGCACTGGGTAACTGCAGTTACAGTTTGGTCATCTTCTCCGTTTTGTTCGTCTCTAGGTCATTAGTCTTTTTCTTTCTGTCGTCTGGATCGTCTTCCTCCCTCAATGAATCCTCCAAGTGCATCTTGTCCAGCTGATCTTGGTCAACGTAGGTGTAGAAGTAAGCCATGATGGAGAAGATGATGCAGACGCCGATCAGCAGGCCAGCAAACAGGACAAACTCCTTCCACTGGGACAAGAAAATACTGGTCAGTTATTGAACTATACAAGGAGGACAGAGAATCAGTACACTGTTGAGATTGGCTGCAGTCTTGAGATGCAGACTAAAGAGCTGACGGTTACAACATCGAAGGTTACTGGAACATTGTTTGTGATGCTCACAGTGTTGGAGGCTGCACATAAAAACATGAGGTGGTCGATGATAGTTTAGTTATGCATACACTCCCACAATACCCCACGGCATCGTACCTGTTCCAGTCCTGCCCCTTCTGCCACAATCAACACTATCACATTTCCAAATGCAACAGTGAGTAGCCAGCCGGCCTGCAGCACCGACTTCATATTGGCTGGAGCCTGGAGGGCAGAGAGAAGTCTACACTTAGTAAAGAAAGGAAAATGAAACAATAAAAATGAGCCGCCATGGGTTCATACAAATATTTAAATGGAACCATTGCTTCTAATCCAAAAAAATGTTGAGCGTGGGACATCAGACAAACAACAGATTCAGGAATAAACCGAAAGGCAGGATTGTCGAAACATTCTGTGATGAATTTTTATTGTTGCCTTAATTACACCCACTCATGAAGCCTAGCCTAAAGTCACTACTGAAGATGTACTTTTCCAGAAATGTTTGGACGTGGAGCTGTGCGACTGCAGTCAGCTTGGCTGGAAAAAAAGAAACAGAAGAAAGAAAAATACCCATAGAAATTTCTCAAACTAGTCCAGCTGCATAATGCTCTTCTTCACTTTGTATGCTGAATACATTCCAAACACTCTTTGCTAATATATATATATATATATATATATATATATATATATATATATTAGCAGTGTCTTAGACACTCAGGAAGATGGACATGAGGGGGAATGCAGATGGGGAGTAGAGCCAGAATGTTTTAATGCACATCAGCTCATATTTTTATTAGTCCATATCTGTGTACAAGTGAAAAATACCAAATATTACATAATGCTTTAATTACTTTTTGGTTTCACTGTAAATACTTCTAAACTTGTCTAAACCACCTAGTTTAGGGTTAGTCAAGGAACGCCACTGCCAATCTTATCTGAAGATCATCAAAAACAATTTATTACTAGAAGAAACACTTTTCTTCCACTTTCTACATTCCTAAAAAGACTCCTCGATCATCCTATAGCAGGTCTACAGTAGTAATCCTAATGAATCTAAGCTGGCTAGCTGCTGTCCTCCTTAAAGAAGGAAACTTTCTTTCAAGCCTACAGGTAGTGAGTGTACTCAAAGCAAAGGTTTTCAGTGGGGCATTGATAATAAAGAGAACACAGATGTTGCCGTATTGATATTTAATGTGCGTCATGACGTACCTGTGAGTAGGAGAACTCCAGGCCTGTAATGGAGAACATAACCTCTCCAGCAGTTATGAGGACGTACTGCGGGATCTGCCAGGCAATGTGCACGTTGTTGGCTTTCACATCCTCCATCTTGTGAGGCACAATTTTACCAGATTCCTGACACAAAACACACTCACAGGGTTTAGTCACGTTATGTAACTGTAAAGATCTGCATATGACCTTGTATAAGAAGCATCCTGACCTCAATGAGTATGACAGTGTAGAGAGCTCCAAAGTCCAGCAGGCCCAGGTCCAGATTAGAGCACTTCTTTGACGGTGAAGTGCAGCTGACATCTGGGTAACTGAGGCAAGAGATGCATGAAGGATGAGATCAATTAGAGAAGTACAAAAAACACATAGTATGATTTGACTGAATGTGTAAGTCCTGTAAAAGGAGGAAAAACTCTTTCAAAGTCACATTGACATTTGGACTGATACATATTTCTAAAACGGAACATGGTCGTACATAAAACAGGATTGCATAACTTTTCATCAAAATCATTTTGATGCTACATTTCTGTGTCACTCCCACTGTTCAACCTGTACATCTGTCCTTGCACTATTTAACTTTGTGCTCTGATCGCTTTGTGCTGCAATCACCTGTGAGATGCACTGTCACAGACCACCAGCTATTTGACTGGATCATATTGTATCGAGGAAATGTTTCCTGGTTTTCCCTCTGATGTCCTCCAGCTGCTGAGCATCAGTTAGAATCTACAAAGTTTCCTGACTGACAGTAAGTCAACTGCTACAAACAAGCTGTGACCTCAGAGCACCAGGGGAGTGTTAGTATTTGTATCACACAGCGTTTTGGACTATCAGGAAGAGCAACGTAACCAGGCATAGCAACTTCTGTGGAAATAGCTACATGGCAACAAGACCGAACAAGACCGAACAGGATGGTGACAGAGGAAGAAGCTGCCAGACAAGCATAAATCTGGGACTGACTTTTAGTCAGTTGCAAGAACTTTGTGAAATAAAAGGCTAAAGACACGCTGAAATATTAACTGGCTGTTACGTGTTGTGCTAATGCACTTGCACTTGATGTTTAAACAGTACCTTCGAAGATGATACAGCAAACTTGTTAGCAAACAGTTGTCTATTTACACATCAATCAGGCGTTGAGCATCCGCCTGATGAAGTCCAATATTTACTCTGTTTCGGTCTCTCGAGCTGTGCCTGCTGTTTGTTGCTGAGCAGGTAGTGCACACTGAGCTTTGAGAGAGCGCTGAGAGTGAACCAGGAGAGTAAAACTGAAGGCCGAAAGAAACAAATCAATGCAATAAAAAAATGCTTTGAGGGTTCTGTAGAGCTGAAGCAGGGCTGGGTGATAATTCTTCTGCATTCCCTAACTTTGTTAAGATCACATCTTGAACTCTAAAGATAGTTGAACAGTAGCTTCAGAGTTTCTGTTGTTTGTACCAATTGAGACAGTCCGGTCCTACTCACTTGTTCCGATTCACAGTCTTGTTAGGAGACATGTCATGAGGGAGCACGTGGAAATGCACATCTCCAACAGTTAGGTTTATTGCCTCTGGCTGTGCGTTCAGAAACCTGTTAAATTAGAATTAGAAGGAGACATTAGCAGACTTAACTGACTATTCAAGGTGGTTGTTGACCTCACCACCCTTTACAACAATAGCAAGGGATGAATTAGCTCAAAATGTTTATTCTGTATAAAAGGTGAGTTGTGACCTCTTAGGTTAAACACATTTTACCTCAGGAGAGGCTTCCCATTATCACTTTTATGTATGAAATCTTCCACCTGGATGAAAAGAAGAAAACAAAAAGAACACATGACATATCTGAATATTTGTTTTTGTCTGTTTGTTTGTTTGTCAGCAGCCTCTGTGTTTGTGAAGTGAAGCCAATGTGGAAATGTCAAAAAGTGCAGTTCCTCAAACGACCACTTGAGGCTGGCTAGAGTGAAGTGAATCTCCATGTCCCCATGTCAGCCTGGTACAAAAAACAGTTTTGGTCTCTATAGCTATTTTTGTAGCAGATTTAACAGGCATGTCTCTCTCCTCAAGACTTTTTAAATTGTGTTCTTGTTTGTTTGTTAGGTAAAGTACAAATTCTTACTAAACTAAACTTTATTTTAGCTCTAGAAAACCATGTGAAACAGTAATATGATTAAGTTTTATTCCTCTGGAACAGAACTGAAGACATAAACCTCTCAGTCAGATTTGGTTTGAGTAGCCTATCTGCTTGTATACGTTTGTGGCCAAAAAGGAAGTGATGTGTCTCACATATGTGGGACTTACTCTCTTCTTATTGGTTGACAGTCCTGTACAGTCCTGAATTTGATTATATTACGTTTCTTTTTTAGTTTCACACTCCAGATAAATAATACTTGTGGATGTTCATTTCAAAAAGTCTTTGACTGTTCAGTCATGAATATTTAATTCATGACTCATTCTCTGGGGCACTCACAAGTGTGCAATTGATTCCATCACTTTGGGAGAATAAGATCAGACTGTAGGCCTTGTGTTGGAGAAATTCACAGTGACATTCTGAGGTCTTTCCATTGAAGGTGACTTCAATCTTCATTGTCTTGTTGGATGCCCCCAGAGGGAGAAGCTCATATTGAGGAGGGTCCTGACACAGAAAAAAACAGGGGTTAACATTCAGATTTTTTACAAAATCACACAGACATGAAGTGCTCCTGTAGGACAGCTGGTGACTCAGACCGTGGGTTTAGCTCAGTGAGCTCATTAAAATATTCAGACAAAACTGGCTTGAGACAAACACAACACATGCAACATGACCCCATTCTCCTCTGCTGCTGCTGAGTGTAGACACACTCATTGCAAAACATTTTTTTTTTATCTCAGTGAGGTATTTCCTGATTAAACTAAGTTAATATTATTGAGTGATAAACCCTGTATCGGTCAACACTCTCTCTCAGAGCAAACAAACCTTCACTGTGAGACCACTGGTAATTTTGGAGTCTACAATCCTAGCTTGTGTTTGAAATGCAAATGAAGATGAAAAACACAGTAATTTGGTGAATTTGAATTTAAGAAACTCTGAGCTACCTTGCATCCACACTGGATGCTAGAAAAAGTTGTTTTCCCCTCTTACCCCCCCCGTTTACCTGAAGGTACTGGATCGGCTCTGGAAATGGGTTGCTGTTCTGGAACTTCACATTGACATTACCTCTTGCCAGGTTAAAGACCTGCAGGAGAGAGTTCCCTGCAGGTGCGGGATCCACCACAGTTTTCTAACAGACAGAAATGGAAATTAAAGGTAAAGTTGTATTACAAAAACTCATATGCCTCATAACATATCAGAAACATTGTAACTTTTCTTCCATAAAACAACCAAGTTTAACTACATTTGATGCTACATTGATGTGTAATGATGGACAGTAAAACGGCTGTAAACTGTAGCTACTGTTAGCTAATGCTAGCTCAGTTTGTTAGTGAAACCGGGCTGCCCTGACTGTGAGCTCAGAGCACCAGGGGACTGTGAGTATTTGTACCACCAGCATGTCTTGCCAGAATTGGACCTAGGCAAGCAAGAAATGTCACTAGGCTCAGCAGCCTCTTTGGATATAATGAAAGAGGTAAAAACAAAGCTGAGAGTTGAGAGCTTCATGAAATAAAAGGCTGAAAAAGACAGACATCCTTCTTTGCTGCTTCATACTTACCACAACATTCACTTCCACCAGCGTGGCTGCTATGAAGGCCAGTGCTGCAAAGATCATCCCTGCGGCCATCTTCCTGAGAGGCCTGAAGGCAGAAAGAAGGAGTCGAGGACAGTCAACACTTTAACACACCTTTCTTTATTGTAAGCCCAGTGTGTGTTTACTGTTCTGAAAGTCGTGCTTTATCACTTTGTAATTTAGAAAGGTGATTTCCACATCAGTGTCCTCACTCATCAGTGTCCTCTGGCCTGATAAGGGACTGTCTCATCACTTGTTTTTATGTGATGCCATCTGTTGCAAATGTGTTTACAACCCCAGTTATTCCACTAAAAAGCATTAATAAAATCAGCTTCTCAGTGCTTGACGTACATTAAGAACCCACTCATCAGATTTACAATTGTAAATGTACTATATGTCTCCATATGTGTGCATGCATTTTGCTTTCATCCATGAACTCTTCATTCTCCTGAGACGTGTTCACGAGATACATGGGCTCATTGTCTCAGTTTAAGAGGCTTCTTAAATGTTTATGTCCGCAATAAAGATGGGAGTATCCAAAACAACAGGCTTCTACTCACGTGACTTTGATTCTGCAAAGGCCAACAAGCGGATATATGATGAGGTCAAAGATGGGCACAAAGAGAAGAATCATCAGCGCATTCAACATCTAGACAACAGGGAGGAAGAAACTAGCCTTTAAATGACTCTATAAAAGCTCACTAGGACTCATAAAGTCATAAAGGTTAGGATTTACACGAATAAAAAAGGCTGGTTCTGATTTAATATCACCAGTAAAGAGATGGTAAGCTGGCTGTGGTTAAGAGCTGTAAAAGTGCTTTCATGAGAATGACAGCACTTCCTGCCAAGTCGAACACTGGTCATCGGTAACGCTTTACTTGAGTGTGACTGATGTGACACACTGATTCCCAGATGGCTGAAAGCATATAGGCTATATAGGTATTAGGTTTATACTAGGTATAAAGTTGGTATACACTATACTGTGTATTGAAATCAAAATAGACCAGTGTTTATTAGGTCAGTACTGACACTGAACTTTAAGTGTGCTTGAGGGTGCATCAGCATTGTATTGCAAAAGACTATATACAACAAGGTCTACAGTTCTGATACTTATCTAGTAGCTATTTCCTTACTTCCTGAGAGCTAAATAATACTGCTTATATATTCTGTATGGGTCTAGATACCAGGAGGCTAATCTGCTGATCTCTGAAGTTAAAAATATATCTATTAACACCTCAAAAGCTCATTAATCTGCTGTTTGATAAACCCTGCCCCCTTAGTTACTGTTGCTATGCTTCTCAAGCTTTTCTCGAGCACATTTTTGATTTGTTGCATAAAATGGCTGCTGTGAAAAAGGTCTATTATATGTTTATGTTTTGCTGCACTGTTTGTTAAAACCGCCTCAAGCAGAGTTCAAAACTTAGGTGAGCAAACAAGCTGGAAAAAAAAAGTTGCTGGATTGTTGGAAAAAGCAGAATCTGGGACGATGTTCCACATGTGAGAAAATACTACACAGTGAATGTGCTAGTCATTAACATGAGCAAGCTAATTAGCCAGATATGTTAACATGCAGCTTAGATTAAACAAATGCACTCTTAAATCCATTCCTTACGTGTTTATTGCATTATGGTAATAAAATGTTTTAAAATGCTAACAACAGCTGTAACCTCAAGATGTTACAGCTTCATGCACACCACACACGTACCTGCATTTGGTCAGGCTCAATACTGAAGGTGTTCCCCTGTAATAAAACAAGATGATTTCAGGACACTTAAACTTTAACTTCATAAATCTGAGAGCTTGTGCAGGGTTTGCATTGGCAAATAAAATTGACTTCAACCTGATGAGTCGATGATTTATTAAGGCCATAAACAATGAAGAATGGTAAAGTCTGTTTTATGACAACAGTTTGTACAATCAGGTGATTACTGAAAACCACCCACTGATAACAAAGTGTAATAAAAAATAAAAGATGTTATCAGCTTTTCAAAATATCCTTATTTTATGTAGAGAAACTTACAAAAGCCATGTTCATCCTTGTGGCTTGAAGTGTCCAGCGGGAACCCTGCAATAAAGAACAACGACTGTTATAGTAACTGTCAACGCAGTTGGACCTGATCATAATGTTTTCTCAACATTATGATCTTTCAGACTATTTTGTTTTTCTTGGATCATAATGAAGAACTAGTTCATATTTGACCGGCTTTCCAAAGAAGACGTGAGTTTTTCTTTTGGGACAGTTTTTATTATCATTTTAGCAGGAATACAATTCAGGAATGTTGAATGTGGCTTTGAGGTATTCCATAATCAGATGGTTTGTGTTGAGTGTTGGCTTGAGGAAAAGATAACAGATTTAGAGTTATGGGACTGAGATAGCTATGACACAATACCTTGACCTTGTGCTGACTAAGAGGGCCAGGACAAGCAAAAATTGAATGTCACTTGGTTTGAACACAAACTATTCAACAAAACGTCTTTTTACTCACATTGCAGTGTTACTTAATCCAGCAGGTCAAGGGGGATTTAGCAACATTTCAACAACACTTTCTTTCAATTTCACTGGAAATAGCTCTGTGGATGGTTGCCCTGCTCTGTCCAACTGTCTAACATCTACCTAACAACATCTCTAATGCTCACTGATTAAAATGTTGTACCTTGTTTGAAAACTTGCCGTTTTACAGGGGGAGTTAGCTGTCTGACTTTCTGGGACCAGTGACTTTCTGGAGATTTGACTGGTTGCCTGACAACTGCTTGAGAATTCCATGGAAATGTCATTACTATGTGGTCATAAACCTGTATTAGGAAGAAAGAATCTTTACTTTTTGGTGGTGTTAGATGAAGAGGTAGACTTTTTGCAATTCACCCTGATGACGATGATTATGTCTGAACCATCGTACATGGCAATCCACCCAATAGCTGTTGAAATGTTTAATTTTGGACCAAAGGAGTGGCCCGGCGGAGAGATTTCAATCCCAAAAGCCTCTTTTCACTTTTTCAGTGCACTCAACTACATGGTGTATGAATTATGGAGCTACAGGAGCTCTACAACAGTCTTTTTTCCTTACATACCTGCTGATCAAACAGAGCCCAGAACATTGGCAGCGGGATGTACAGCACCAAAACCCTTAACACCATCTTAATCTCATGTATCAGACGTTTCTGTTAACACACAAGCACACAACACAGATGGATTATTGATGCACTGAAACGGTCAGTGCTCATTTGACTTTTTCACGTGACTTCCTCAGACAAATCCAAGAGAGTTAACAGTAAGTGTCCTTTTTTATTACCGAGTATTTCTCCTCAGCCCAGTCCAACCAGTGCTTCCTCTGAGGCTCATACCTGCTCCTCCGCCAGCGGTTTCTGATGGCATACTGCAAAGACAAAGCAAAAACAGCTGAGACTGAAACAGAACCGGAAGGACTGTGTAAAATTCATACTTTTGTTACAGCACAAAATTAATTCTTTCAGTAAATACAAGAGAATAAATATGTTTGAGCTTTAATAAATCACTTAATATACTCTGGGAGAACAGGGTGATGACTTACCCCAATGCAATTGCAGACTTCCAACAAGATGTTTCCCTGGGGAGGAGTCCTCTTGTACATGCCGCTGCCAGCAATGAACACAACTGCACAAGATGGATGAAGAGTTAGACAGTTTATATTAGCAAAGGCTCAGCTGTTGAGCAAACAATTGCTCTACTCGCCTGGTATCAGGATGCTCGTATCAGTTATATGTGTTCCCTAAACACCATGAGAAGAAACAGCAGAGTCTGACAGAGTTGTTTACCATTTGTTTGATGTTTTATCCTCCTACAGTGGCTTGTGAAATACTTAAGAGGAATAAAACCAAACATGTTGTAAACAGACCGAGCTTTGGTCTGACAGTTCCGACACTGAAGCCCGTAGTGCTTTGTCTCGCCCTTGATGCAGTCTGTCCATGGCCCCTCCACTAATAAAATCACAGCTCGTTTTCACTGTGAGTGGTCAGCCAAGCATGAATCCCAGTGGGGACGAGGATTCAGAGGCAGAGACAACAGCCTGTCAGGATTTATGTTGAAAGGCCTTGATCAAGAGGAAGATCAGCCTGACATACTGACACCAGCATGCTCTCAGCATGCAGATCACAGCCTGAAGTAAACTTAGAATTGAGGCATTATTTTTATCTACTTCCTGGAAGCATACAAATAAATGCATTCATTTTCATCTTATGATCAGCTCAGAACACATGATCTTTAGGATCTGATGTGTGTTTCAAATCCATACAGCTTCTTTGCATTGAGTTAGAGTAATTAGTTCATGACCATTAAGCAGCTTCAGCAGCTGTAACTGGAGTTTAATTGCTTTCCAGGACACTGATGGGAAAGTAGCAGAGCTCCACTGATATACTGACAAGGCAAACATTATTAGCTCATATGGGCCTATTACTGTTACATCATTATCCGTACACATTTTGGCAAATAAATAGACATTTAACTGCAAAAATGTTTTATAGGCCATATATGTTTTGACGCTTAAGGTTTTAATTCAAGTTTAAAATTGTTTGACCCAATAATGTCAATTCAAGATCAATTTAAAGGTGCAATGCGTAATAACTGATAGTCCACACATCACATTTTATGTCATAAATGTTACCTCAGTTAGCCGTGCAGCTAGCCTGGGACCAAACACAGGCTATTAGTCTGCCACAGGCCAGTTTTTGACAACAGGGTACAGTTTACAGTGGCATGTAGTGGTATTGGTGCTGATTGTCTCACCAAAAACACAAATGTTAACCTTGTGGTGGTGCTAGAGGAACCTGTGTATGTATGTATGTATGTATGTATGTATGTAAGTATGTATGTCCATACTTTCAGCTCTACATGGATCAGATCTGACTGGGTGACTCACCTAAAGCTACAATCATCAAAGCTGCGGGAACCCCGAAGGCCAGAGCGTAGCAGTCACCACCGAAACACTGTACATCACCTGCAGCAGAAAACTCAGCGTTAATTGCGTCAACACAGTGATGTTAGTCACACAGTGGACAGATATAGGTATTTATCATGCCAAGATTGTCAGTGCTCACTTCTCAGTATAGGGGTTATCACAGTCGACAAGAGGCTCCCTGCGTTGATGGACATGTAGAAAATGGAGAAGAATTTCTGCCTCTCGCGGACCTGGAAGTGATCAACAAAGTGATTATCAGAAATGCTAAATATAATGGATGACATGTATCTATGTATGTATGTATGCATTTTTAATGAATTTTTTAAAATATTTCTATTCTTTCTAAAAAGAAATTAGAGATGCATTTGTCTACGAGAGACACGTGACAACTGGTGTAGCTATTATGGCCTCTACAAACTTCTAAGAAACTCATGAAATGCCTGACACATTAGCTGCCAGCACTTTTTTTCATAAGCTAGTCACGAATTTTGTCTGCTGTTTGGTGCTGGGTAAGTAGTGTACAGTGGGTTTATCTGCTTGGGGGACCCATTATGGGGATTGTAATTTAGCATCACAATCGGTACATACACAGAGACAACATCAATTTGGACTTTGGGAAAACACTGACCAACAACTTACATTATCTTCATCAAACTGGTCTCCTCCAAATGCTGCCACACAGGGTTTGATTCCTCCGGTGCCAAAGGCTATGAGTATCAGACCTACCATGGATAGAGCACTGCAACAGACATGGCCAATATGTACAAGTGTGGGTTAAGTGTTGTACAGTTCAGCAATAGTCTATTCATTGATTGATGGACCAACAGAAAATGAATACAGTTCACTGTTGAATTCATCTTTTAATTCAACAGTGTCTGCTCAAAATGAGTGAGTCAGTTCCTGATAACTCACATGTGCACACTGCTGTTCCCCACAGTGGGAATCGCACCGACTGACTTGATCACATGTCCAATCACATACACAATGGATAGGTAGATGATGGTCCTGTTGAGAGCAGACTGTGATTATGTACATTCAGGGTTACCACTCTTATTATTATACACGATTTGTGTGTGTGTGTGTGTGTGTGTGTGTGTGTGTGTGTGTGTGTGTGTGTGTGTGTGTGTGTGTGTGATTCATCCCCACTAATAGATAGGTTTACACAATTCAGAGTAAGCTCTGAGGTTAAAGGGATTGCCATTTGCCTGAGCAGACAGGAGGCACACTGACAAGAAAACACTCTTTTTCTTTTTAACAGTTGTACAGTGTTTATTAAACACTGTACAGCAAAGAATCATCACTTTACCAATAATTGCAATCAAAAACCAATCAACCAATACTCCAATTCGCCCCCATTCTCCACAGCTCTCAACCACTAACCCATAATTCCCATCTTCATGATATACATATCCTACTAGTCACGACTATGACCATTTAGATTGTATCAATAACAGACGTTCTTATACATATTTGCATAGACCACAAATATTAACATAAATCACCAAACATAATATATACTATGTAAAGACCTGTTTACAAACAAAACTGAATAAACATAAATAAACATATTTACCAGATTAACCAAATGTCATTTTTCCTACTTTCACCTATCAACATCAGCACAAAACTCCAGTAGCATTCAGTTCAAGCATGTCTTATCATAGGCCATTATAGGGAAAGTGTAAAGTCTTACACTGTTATGAGGACACTGACTTCTGTCCTTAAAACACAGAGCAGGTGCTATTCTGATCATTACTATGGAAACCGAGGACAGTCTCACTGCCTAGACACAACAGATAAATACATAATGTAACGCCACGACAGAGTCAGATAACAATGTCAGGATACATTTTCTTGCTTGTAGAATAATGACCATTTATGGACATAGAATAGCTGCCACTGTCCTGAGGTCACATAGACGAGTCAGAGAGGACAGCTTCTCCAGAAATGAGGCGGCAGTGTGTACTGAGAGATCCTCCATTCTCCTTGAACAAGCTTCAATATTTTCAGCATGACACATCTTGGACTCCTGTGTACTTTCTCTGCACTGACTCAACTGACCATTTATAAATATAATGCTTCACACACCTCTTCTTCACCTCATCTTTTAGTGATTTTTGGCGAACTGAACCTTTAATGTAGATGGAGACGACGCACACAGGGACTCACTTAAATTTCCCAAGCCAGGAGTCAGCAATGAGAGCTCCCAGTATGGGTGTGAAGTAGCAGAGGCTGCTGAATGCATGGTAGACAGCAGTGGAGAGATCCTGATCCCATTTCAGGTAGGTGAGGAAGTAGAGCGTCAGCACCGCTGTGGACAAACACACAAGCATGAGCTGTGACCAAGGTCAGTCGATGGACACTCCCGGCTCCAAATACAATGTATAAATGCCTAAAACATGTCGACAAGACCTATTCCAAAGAATCCCAAAATATCAAACCTTCAGCCAAAAACAAAAAACAAGTGTTGGTTTTGAATATTCCCTTAATGGATCATTTAACTAATAAAGAAAATTATAAAATGATTCCTAATAAATATACTGATTTGGAATAGGGTGAATGAAGCCTCTGTCATTCCTACTCTTACACAAAACAAACATGTTAAATTTAAGACATCAAGTTTAATCAACAACATTATAGATACTGCAGATGTACCGTAGTTTAGTAAAGGATTCATAAGTAAGTAAGATAATCAATAAGTGAATCAATAATAAGAATTATTTGTAACTGATCTGATAAATGAATATAGATACTTCTCTCTCGCAACCACATTTCAGATCATCAAGTGAACGTCACTGCCTTGCCATAAATCAACAGCAAT
Source organism: Nibea coibor (assembly GCA_023373845.1). Taxonomy (NCBI): domain Eukaryota; kingdom Metazoa; phylum Chordata; class Actinopteri; family Sciaenidae; genus Nibea; species Nibea coibor. The sequence continues at coordinate 4,406,558 of CM041724.1, forward strand.
TCTAATGTTCATCTGACAATATTGACAATGTGTGTCAAGTTAAACATCTTAAACAGGAAATCAGACATTTAGATGGCATGCTTGTGTGTGTGTGAGAGAGAGAGAGAGAGAGATAGAGAGAGAGAGATAAAGAACTGACTGATGGGATGTGACAGACAAACATGTGAGTGTAAGTGAGGTCATGTGAGAGGAAGACAGAGATCCAGCGTTAACTGCCTATTGTATGCTCTCTGTTATATTGCCCTTATTGACACACACTGAGTTGCTTTAACAAGTTGAGAATCATTACTCACTCAACTTTGTGTCAAGGACTTTTTAAAGACCACAAAGCTACTCTGTGTATACAACATCCTGTTTTTTCAGGGCGATCTATACTGCCACATGTTGTCCAGACAGACAGTTTGCATACCTTTCATGCCATAGTAGGAGAAGCGTTCACAGAACTCATTCACCACTATGAAGCAGATGCTGGTTGGGTAATTGGTGCCACATAGTTTCTGAAAGAAGCAAAGTTCGGTTACTGACAGAGGCTGAATAAATTTTATACAGTATGAGACAGTATTTACACAAACTGACCATAAATCTAAATTAAGGACTGAATCAATAGTTTCAACATCTCTGACAAAGAGTTGATCAATAATTTTTACTGGAATGGGAAGCATGTATCTGATTCATACTTCTTCTCTTTTTACTCAATCATTAACAGTCAACCCTAACGCAACCTCAACAGAATGGTCAGTAATGAAAATAGCCATTAGTTGCATGCTTAGACAACAAAATATCATCCCCGAGGGTGAAACCACCACAAAGGTTCCCTCCTGGTTACCTAACCCTAACCCTAACCCTATAAAACATGATCAAATGCACTTACAGGGTACCCTTCCAGTTAAATAGTTACCTCGTGTCTTTTCAAGATACGAGGGGGTATGCTTTTTAACTCTTCTACCACAAACGCATCACAGCTTTCTGCAGGTTGGTGCTCTGTTCATTTTTCACTGCCACTATTTAGGATCATCTGGACCAGGTAGAACTTTATAAATCGGTTTATAGATATGAGACTTATCAATAACCTTAATCCCAACACTTCTAGCATAACGGTTCCTCAGCAGAGCATGCTTCAGTACTGGAGTACTTCTAATACATGAGCACAACTTGCTGCTTGAAGTCTGTGTTTCAGTAAAATGTGAATAGCTCGCATCTCGCGCATCTCAGTTTGTCATTAGTTCTTTTTATCCGTAGTTTTGCTTCTGCTTTACTTTAAGGATCGGTTCCCTCCAAATGTGACCGGCCTAGCGTAAATCTGCACTGCACTCTGACAGTTGCACGTCTAAAGCCAACTTTTGGTGAGGATGCGCCTGTTGCATCATCTCACTAATAATTGAATGGAACGGTTTCGAGAGAGTCGTCTAACTCTGGCACAGGAACTGCCCCTCTGCAGTCTGACTTCAAGCACAAAAACACATTTTCACTTCATTTGGTGACTTTTTGAATCGCCATCCGTTCCTATGTGTCCTACGCGTCTGTTCCACCAGGACTCGGTTCAACTTTTTTTTTTTTTTCCCCACGGTGTATTTAAAAACAACACAAACACACCCAGACAAAGTAGCGACTCCACAGAAAACAGGCTGCTTACCTTCGTCATGTTGCTTTATTTGCTGGTGAGATTTGTGGATCTTTACTGCCTCATCGGGAGCTCCTGTCTGACATCCAAGTCCGTCCCACTCTGCTCTGCACTCTCTGGGGGAACGAACGTAAAACTTCGGTCATTTATGCTCTTCACACCGACTTCAAGTTAATATTCCACCACAAAACTTGGACTTGTTACTTAAGGAACTGCGGAGGGCCTCCACAGACTTCGCTCTGTGTGACTCAAACAGACTGCAACATAACCTAGAGGGGTATTTATACATCTAAAAAAAAGTAGTGAACTCACTCTTGCGTGGAACAGGAGGTGAAGCGGGGACTGGCAGTAGCAGCAGCAGCAGCAGCAGCTCTCTGGTTGGACAATAGTGTCGTTGTTATGCTCACACTGTGGGATGCAGGGTCAAACTCTTGTGGATGTGTTGGCCAGACCGCAGCATCACTAATTTCCCTTTAATTCACCATGCGCAACAAGCATGCCTGCGACTACCTCCCTGTGCATGTGTGTGTGCGAGCGTGCATGCGCGCGCGCGTGTGTGTAGCGTTAAAGTCACACTATAAATAGTTCATTTTGTTTACGGGTTAAACTTGGTGTCATGCGCAGGGGGCAGTGTGATGAAGATTGAGGATACACTGGAGTCGACTTTGATTGTTTTAATGATCAAATAATAGTTTCATAGTAGTTTCATTCATGGTTTTCCAGCCTGGCTGGCACACCTCTCGGTTCTGGCTTTTGGATTCTTGTAAAAGCATTTCTAGTCTCAAGAATAAACGTGCTTATTAGGCAGAACTCACACAGCATTATACAGCACCAGTCAAAGGTTTGGACACACACTGATGTCAAGACTGTGAGAAGCTGTCATCACAGCAAGGTGGCTACTCTGAACATACTATGTACCACATACTCACAATTCCATGTGCCATTTCATAGTTAGGAAGGAACAACACTGAATGACAAAGTGTGTCCAGACTTGAACTGGTACTGCATATGCACGAAACATGTTATGTCTAGTTTTATTAGGTGAATTAAGCAGTTTATTCTATAAAATGTTATCATATTTTACAAACTGATCGTGTTTTGTGGATAAGATATCATCTGCAGTGGAATGAGTGAACATTGTTATTAGTCAATAAATGATGGCTACATGTTGTTTGATTTAAAATCTTTCCAATAATCCAGCTTTAGTTGGAAAAAACGATGTTTCTGAATGTTATTGTCGCACCTCAGCAGCTGCAAACAGTGCCAACAACAAAAAAAGTGAATGAAATAAAATGCTGTATATACACGATCAAAAAGACTCAACAACTCGTCAACAACTCAACTTTACATGCTCATAACTCAATTCTCAATATCTGTTACCTCCCCTGTAACCAAACTCTCTCTGACTCATCAGGACACTTCACTACGCCTAATACATTTCTAAAAAAAAACATTTCTCTTCCATAGAAACAGCGTTGACCTCTGACAAATTGATGTAATTGACAAAAATATATTATTCTGAGTCACATGACTCAGAATGCGCGTCATCCTCCTGTTTCTCCGCCGGAAGCGGACAGGAACGTTGCGGCGCGCGCATTTCTACACACAGCAGGTAAGTTTTTCTCATCTGTCTGAGTGTGTGAATACCTGTGTTGCCAAGTGTGCACCCTTGACCGCGCCATTGTACAGTGAAGGGAAGTTACCACAGAACTGATTGAACTTGTTGGTCAGCAGCTCAAAAAACTGCACACCACAAACACTTAAGTTAACCACAAACAGTTTGACAAAAGCACCAAGTCTGGTGAACTACAACAGAAACAACAAAAACCCAAATACTACAATGTAAAAATACATTACAAGTCATAATCCTGCATTCTAAGTCATGAACATAAAAAGTACCCAGTGTGCATTGTGGTACCCTTGAGTGTTTCTTCGTATTGAATGTGTACTTTGAGATATTATTGTTGTAGTGGTTCATAGTGGAGCTAATTTGAACCAATAATATTGCCTCATATTTTATTTTCAAAAGCTTTGTCAAATAAGGCATACAAGTGCTAAAACAGTCACATTTAAAGATGTACAGTCCTCAAACTCAACCTGTGTAATCTCTGTCATCACACACTTTAAACTCTTCTCCTCTGTGTCCTCGTGGCGCCTACATTCCTGCTAAAGATCTTTGTACAGAGACAGATTATGATGTACGACCAACTAAATCTGTGTGCGATCATGTTCATGTGATGGTAACTATGCACGGATGACGACTGTGAAATGTGATTGAAAGTCCCTGAAAAATGCTTGTAAGTTAAGTTTGTGTCCTGATTTTCAAGGGCAAGAATGAACTCTAACACAGAAATGGCACATTAGAAAAATGTATGACTCATAGGGGTCTCTGTCTGGGGAAGACATTTTTGTTCCTCTGAGATGCTTCATCATTTTAACTTTCTTTGCTATGATGTTGTACTTGGCTGAGAAAAACAGGATTTATGTGCATATCTTAATAAATCTGCCTTAAAAACACGGTAACGTGCAATGAGAAATGTGCAAGTCATATGCACCGCTTGTGATTGGAGAAATGACATTTGTTAAAGTGAATCTCTTTTTACCTTCTGTGAGCTCCACTGATGAACTAAAGTCAGATTAGTTTATCTGACTGAGTTTATAGCTCAGTTTCATCACAAGTTATACAATAGTTATTTCCTTCATGGCTCATGAATGAAGTTTGCACAGGAATCAAAGTAATCTGTACTAGATTACACAAATCCTGACATTTACTTCAGAAAAACTTAGTAGTACCATAACTGTCCACAAGAGTGCAATATTGCTCTACTAACTGAAAATAACAACAGAAATTTAAAGCTCTGAGGCAGCAACAAGGTGTAAAGGGAATTACACAATTATCTGTCCCTCTCTCTCTTTCCACATAGATAGATAGATCTTTTTATTGTAGCACTGTCTGAAGGGTTGGAGGTCACGGGCATTCAGTGTTGGTTTTCAACCTCGTCCTTTCTGTGCAGAGATTTCTCTCTTTCTCATATGAATTGTAGAAGCTGAAGTCGATACATTTCTTAGAATTGAGTATTTAGCCACACATATTTTTACAAGTGGTGAACCTTTCCTCATTCTTGGTTGTGGATGACTGAGGCTTTCAAGGATGCCCCATTTATACTCCATCATGACATTATCAACTGTTACCAATGAACAGGTTCTTTTTGAGCTTCCCACAGCTTTCAGTCTTGTTGCTGTTGTCCAGACATGATAGGAATGTGCTGCAAGCATCCAAGATGAGTTTATATTTACACAAAACAAAACAGTTTATCAGTTTGAACATTAAATATCTTGTCTTTGTCCGGTATTCACTTTAATACAAGTCAAAAAGGATTTGAAAGTGTTTGCCTTCTGTTTTATTTACATTTACACAGCATCCCACATTTTTGGATTTGTAAAGTGTAATGGGTGTCAGCAAATCTATATCTATAAACTATAATCTACATAGTACATTTATTGCCACCTCACTGTTTCTTTCTCTGCTCCTGCCCACACGTCCACATGTGCCATAACAACATATCTGAATCAACTTTTGTAGCCAACAGGAACAGACATAACACTTAACAGCTGGGGCTAATATTTACACAAGTTATCTAAGTCTATCTAACTCCAAATCACCAGCAACATGAAGCTACACACAAAAAGTTTCTAATACAAGAAATCTGACAGTAGTTCTACATTCATGGAGATTATAATGCTTTGCTTTTGAAAAAAACCTTTGAAACATTCCCTTTGTGCATTGCATTGTGAGACAACAGAATCAATCAACTATTCAGTCAAAACTTTTCTTAATCTTTCTTAGTGCTTACTGACTTTATTTTGTTGCCCTTCCCACATGAGAAAACTGTAAGCGTAGTCATCTGGATGGAATTAGGACATGACGCTTGGAGCTGTTAATAAGAACACATGATGTGTTATTTCTGTCTTTATTAGACAAAAGGAACCTGTTACTTGAACTAATGGAAGGAGACTTTAACCTTGTTACCGGTTTAGAAATCTGATATTATGTCTTTTCATTGAACAAAATCAAAATTACGAACACATAAAACATAAAAATACATTTTTCTGTACAAAAAACAATTACAAACAAAACATGGTGGTAAATAAAAACACTGTTTCTCCAAATGAATTACCTTCCTCCTGGAGGAACCTGGAGTTCTGGAGCTTTTAAATGCATTCAGTAAAAATAGGAGTATTAAATGACTTGACATAAAGCTAACTGACCCAAGTAGCCTGGTGCTGATGACCAACTCCAGGTCTGAGGCCAGCGTTTTTTTCTTTAAAAGAAAAGGCCAGTTTAATACTAAGCGCTACAGACAGAAGGGAAGTCTGAAAGTCCTGAGAGACAGACTTTCACATTGTCAGTTTTGGTCTTTTCATGGCCTTTGTTGAGAGTAATAAGACAAGTTTGTCCTGTCCTTTAGGAGTTACAAAACTAAGGGAAAAACACACAATCATTAGGAGGATGTGAACGCCACAGAAAAGATCCAGACAGCCTTCATGTAATCAGATTCAGGCTCAGGGTGCTTTCTGCTCCGAGGCAACAGGCCTTACAACTGAAAAAAAAAAACATACGGCATCTGTGGAACTGAAATCCCCAGAGGAATACTATCTTTGTAGCTCAGGGATAGTTAGATAGAAAGTAGTCTTATTCACATGAAGGAAAGATTTGAATGTTATACATCCAGCATAAGACTTGACTGTATTTAGATGCATTCCAGCTGGTCCTCATGGCGTAAACGTACCATAAACAAGGCGGTGACAGGCAGACAACTCAGTGTGAATACTAAAACAGCTCACAGAGAAACTCTTGCTGCTGCTCTTGACTCCTCCTGCTTGTCTCTTCTGTCCAGGAACTGCAGGTTGATTGGCTTAGCAGGACAAAGCAGGGTCCTGGTGATCGGCTTAACTGTGGTTCCAGCAGGGTCTGGTCTCACTTCGTAGTGTTTTATCAACTTTAAAAGAAAAGAGAACAATTCATGTAAGTAAAAATACCTGAAATTCTATTTTTGGCAGTGTCTATGTTTATGTGAAGCACAAGAGCACAGAGTTCACATTCCAGTTAATCATCAACTGCTCACCAGCTGGCCTCATAACTGTATTTTTTGGACAAGACAACTCAGTCCAAAGTCAGATAATCCCACTGTGGAGATAATAAAAGAACTGCCAGACCTCTGTGCTCTGCTTGCTCTTTGAATGTAGCTAAAGGATAACTGGCAGAAGGAGATGTTAACTTGTTTAACTTTAACTCATAGTAATGCGTTGGTTTGGTTTAAAAAAAAGACTACTCAGTCTCTGTAAATATGATTTTATTTAAGGTGCAAACATTTTAGGAAGGCAACTTCATTTTTTTATGTAGGATTTAGATATATGTTCATTAAAATTAAACTATCCATCCATTTTTTTCGCTTATCTTGGACCAGGTTGCCGTGGCATGGTATTCCAGACATCCCTCTTCCTGGCAATGTTTGATCACTGTCTATGTCGCTCGACAACCGCTGTCTCTCTCAAACAAACAAACAAATGGGACACAATCCAAAGGAAACTTGTTGGTGCCACTATTAGCATCAGGGTAGACTGCAAGCCAGACACAGAGAGAGAAGACAGGCACATGAAATAAACTGAGCTAGAACACAACTGGCAGAGTATCATACTTTAGTCCATGAACTCCACCAAGGTAGTGCTAAGTTTATAGAGATACTTAAGATTGACGGTGGAAAATTTTGACTGGCCTGAATTGGTTAAATGATATCAGAAAGTTGCATCTGGCTCAACTTCTCTGCTGGAGTTTGCTGGGGTCTTTTTTGTTGTTTTTTTCCCCACAAATACTATAATTATAATAATTAATAGGAAGCTGTTTCTTTCTTCTTTTTTTTTTGCCAGAGCACTGGATTTGGTCTATATTTCAAATTAAAAGCCTTCTAGCGTTTCAGTCAAGTGGTCAAGTGAAGCCCTTCATTTCTTAACAAGACTTTTACTGCAAAACATTTGCAAGAACAGAATTGTTTGTAGCAACAGCCCATACCCCATACTCCATACTCCCACAGAGCCCCCCTACAGGATATCCCAAACTCCCATGACACCAGCAACCAACACTGACGTTAAAGCCTGAAAAAATAAAAAAACGCTGAATGCGTTTTTGATTTCCATTGCCACTTTCAAAACCTGGATATTTACAGATGTTAATAGTGTACGCCTTCAGATGGATCAGTGTAACTGCTTGGAGTGCTCATGCAGAGATATTCTTAATCCATAGACTATTACTATTATTTCTGGCGTGAGCAGGACGCTGATCCAGTAGCTCTGTATGTGTCATGTTCTTTTAGTGTTTAAAGTGTGTTTTGTTTTTTTCAACTTTTTTTTTTTTTTTTTTTTTAACTACACTTGCTGTGTAGAACTTTATATATTCTATGGATACAATGTCTTTTTACCAGAGTGCAAGTTTGCACTCCAAACAATGGGACGAGCTGGCATTGTTCACCATACGTGAGCAGCTGAGGAGGAGGCAACAAGGCCACAGAGCTGGGGCGAAGATGAAGGCTAGGCTAGCGACTAAGCGGTGAAAATACAAGCTCTCAGTTTCTTCGATCATCATGGGGAATCTTAACATAAAAATGTTAACTGTCTCACCAACAAGATGGACGAGCTGGCTGCCAGGACAGGACAGCCAGGGAGGGCAGTTTACTGTGTCTCTCTGAAACTGTGCTCACTCAGAACACACTGGACACTAATGTGGATGTACCTGGATTCGCCACAGTGTGAGTGGACAGGGACTACAGGCGCAGTGGCAAATGCAAAGGTGGAGGACTCGCACTGTTTATTAACATCAGATGGTGCAACCCGGGGCATGTTATGGTGAAGGAGATTGTGTGCAACAGAGGACCTGAGTTGCTGGTGGTTGGTCTCAGACCGTATTACATGCCCAGCGAGTCCTCCTACGCCATTGTTGTTTGTGGCGATCGAGACCATGTGTGACGTCATCCACTCCAACATAGAGGGACTGCAAACTCTCAGATACTCAGATGACACTGCAATAGTTGGCTGTATTAATGATGGACAGGAGGGGGAGTACAAGAGCCTGGATGAGGACTTTGTGAGGTGGTGCAGGTCCAACCATCTGTAGCTGAAACCTCCAAGACCGAGGAGAAGGAAGAAACCACATCTCCAACCTGTGCCTATCAAGGTGGTCAATGTGGAGGTGTTCAGGACTTAGGACTTAGGACTTAAGTATCTGGGGCTGCAGCTGGATGATAGGTTGGACTGGACAGCAAACATGGACACTGTCCACAGGAAAGGACAGAGCTGTCTGTACTTCCTGAGAAGGCTGGGGTCCTTCAACATCTGTAAAAAACTGCTGCGGATGTTTTACTGCCTGACTGGACAAACTGGTGAACTGTCTCAGTGGTGGGCACAGAGCTGGACTCTGTGGTGACTGTGGCAGAGAGAAGGACCCCGGCCAAACTGCTGTCCATATTGGACAACACCCACCACCCTCTGCACAACACCTTCAACAGGCAGAGGCGTGTGTTCAGTGTCCGACTGCTGTCTCAGTCCTGCTCCACCAACAGACTTAAGAACTCTTTGGTCCCCCTCAGACTGTACAACAGCTCCCAGTCATGGCAGGAGGAACAATAGACACTGGACAAATCTCTTTGCACAACTTCCTGGACTTACTGTCATTGCCATGTCTGACTACCTCTGCTACATGCTGTGACTGTCACTTTCATTCATTCATTCATTCATTCATCTGTTTACAGACTCATTTAACTCCACACAGTCCTCCACATCTCTAGTTCTTTCTCATATTTGTATAAAACATTTCTACTTCTATGGTCACTTTATAGTTTTTATATACTTTATAGTTGTATAAAACATTTTATTTCTACAGTTACTTTCAATTTCTAATATAGTTTATAGTTGTGTAAAATACTTTTACTTATATGGTCACTTTATATATTTTTTTATATATTATATTTTTATTTTTCTGTCTGTCTGTCTGTCTGTCTGTCTGTCTGTCTGTCTGTCTGAGTGTGTTCACCATTGGACTCTAGTGCTTTACACCACTGCACACAGTGTGTGACCTCACAAATGCGCTTCTGGAAGAATGGACAAAAATTTCCATAAACGCACTCCTAAACCTTGTCATACTCAACATCATATTAAAGCCTATGGATTAAGAATGGGATGTCAAGTTAAGTTCATATGTGAGTCAAGGCAGGTCAGCCAATTCTTTTGGTAATATAGTGTATCTCTCATCTAGCCTGCAAATGCCCCGGCATCCCCACAAAATAAGGTGGAAGAAACATCTATCTATCTATGCTGCTATGATGTCCCTGCCTCAGATAAGCAGTGGAAAATACACAGAGGTGTTGAGGGATGCTTAACAATCATATACAGTACGGGTGTAATGTTCGGGTTTCCTCATATGTTTCCTGAGTTCCTGAGCATTCTGGGTAAATATTTTCATTTCTGGTGCAGATGCTTGTATTTCTTTTCAAAAATAATCACCAGAAATGAATGATAACAGGTGTGACAGAGAAAGCTGACCTATGGTCATGTTAGCAACAGCAATGAGCTCTTACCCTGGATAGGATGAGATACATCTCCAGCTCAGCCACGCGCCTGCCCAGACACGCCCGAATTCCAAAACCGAAAGGCACTGACCCGAACGGGTGCTGCTGCCTCTTCTCCTGTGCTCCTCGGAGCCAGCGCTGTGGCTGGAAGGCATGGGGGTTAGGGAAAGTATTCTCATCGTAGGACACAGTATAGTGGCACAGGTGGAATAGTGTCTGTAAGAGATGATATTTTTTATTAGGTAAGGAAAATGTGCAGGACCTTAATACATACATATCAGTCAATACATGTGAGCTGCAGCTGTGAGGCTTAAAAGCTTAAGCACTTTACAATTTCCTCTCATATAACCACTGAGACAAACACACACATTGATGGTGGCAAGCTGCCTACCAAAACACTGACCTATTTATTGGGAATAATTTTGGGATTCAGTATCTTTTCCAAGGACACTTGCACATATGGCAGAAGGAGTCAGCCACAATATCTCATGTAAGCATACAATACAATATACATCACAAAGAGTCCTGGAAACACGCAACTTTGCAAATTAAAATTCACACTGAAATGATAGACTATGTAACACTGTTCTCTGGATATAATCTTCCAGAGAACATAACACTTTACACCACAAAGTCACACACCACCAACTATTGTACTGATTTTGGTGAAACTGATATTTTATATCCGACTGCTCTGCGATTCACAGAATTTCCTGATGGATAGCAAATTGCTGCTGTTAAAGTTAAAGTTAGCTCAGTTTGCTAGATGGGCTGCCTGGACTGTGAGCCCAGAGCACTGGAGATTTTAAGTGTTTGTACCACAGGAGTTCTGTTTGTCTTGTGTTGTTGCACTTCCTTGATGTTTGGGTGTTAGCAAAGTTGTCGACTCGCTAGTTCTTGATAACAAGTAATGTAATCAGACCAAATACAGCTGTCCACACTCCACTCTGAAACCGATGCGCTAAATCGCAAAAATACAGTTAGCTATACGTAAAGTTGCTTTACATTTTAATATATATAACATTTGAATATACATATTTTAAAGAGATATTTCTATTTTTATAATATAATGTTTTTAAACTTTTGAATTACCAATGCTCAAACAAAAAACTGAAATAAGTTGCTGTTATTTCCAATCTTTTTTTAAAGTGAACAGACACATAAACCACTAGGACTGAAAAGAGCACAGTGAACACAGTGAATGAATGACCACTGATCATTTAATTCCTGTCCTGTGTCTGAGCTATGTCTCACCTTTTTTGGAAAGAGATAATCTCCCACCACAATTTCATTGTCAACAGTGATGCGGGCGTTTCCTGGTACCACTGGATACAGCCTGATAAGCACAAAACACAGTGAGGGGTCAGCAACAATTTTTGCAAGTCTAGGACGTCTAGTACTGTCCAATGCAATAGATACCAGAGAAGGGTTAAGAAGGGTTATTCTTAAAGAGGTTAGGATTGTTGGAAATGGACACGTCTTCCTTAATCTGTATAACTGTTTGTGTGTTGAGCTGTCAGGTGAAACTAGTTTCTATTGCGAGCCCTTTGCCACTAGTATGTTTTTATTACTAATTAACAGGAAGTGGGCATAGGTTACAGTGGCTCTGCTGGCTACAGAAGGGCTCATCATACAAACATAAAGGGTTGTGGAAAGACAAGTCAGCAGGGATGACTATCTTTTGCTTTGTCGACTTTTCCTTATCCAATACGTGTATACTTCCCACTCCTGTATCACAACATCACTACAACTTCCCTCATATTATATACCCACACCTTGTAACAGAGGGTGTGTGAAACTTGTCAGGTAGCGCCCCTCAATGCCTCCCTGTGATTTCCGGACTTCTTTGGTCTCACTGAGAACACAAGAGAACACCTCCACCCTGCCTCCTATTCAAAATTCCTTTCCACCCCCTCTCTCCTGATGACACCGCCCAACCACCTGTCCTCTTCACCCTAACCCTGCTCACCTTCTTCAGTTTATTGCAGCTTAGCTGCTTCCTTTCCTCACCGTCATCAAAACTTCTTTGACAGACAGTTGTTTTCCTAACCCTTGGAAAGCAGGTGGAGTGAAGCCTTTCTTAAAGAAAACTACATTAATACATCAGATCCAAAAACACTAGCATGTGCCTTCTTCACTTTGCCAGAACAACTTCCTCGACCACCATGAGTCAGGTTTCAAGTGGGCCACAGTGACTACCCTCAACATCACAGAGGAACTCCACACTGCTAGAGCAACCGCCCTCTCTTTTGTCATCATCTGGTGAACAAATTTATAATGTGGAAAGCACTGAGCTTTTCATGTGGCGGTTGGTGGATTTTTTCTTTACTGTTGTATAAAGCCAGGCACTGTTTTCAGATTTGCTAACCGTCTCATAGCTCCAACTTCATAAAGTATGTACAGATAGAAGTGGTATTGACCTCATTCTTCTACTATTACTCTAAGTAATATCTGTATTTACCTAATAAGAGAGATGTCCACGTTTTGGACACAAGACCCAGCAACTTTCACAATTTGGTGTCCTATTAATAAAATATATTAATAAAAATGAAAGTATTCGTCTAACCGTAAAGTCTCTCTGATGACGGCCTTCAGATACGGCATCTTAGCAATGTCATCACTAATGGGAACCTTATCTCCAGGGCAAACACTTATCACTTCCTGGTATAATTGTTCTTGGATCTCTGGATCCTTCGCCAGGAGGTACAGACACCAGGAGATCGTGTTGGAAGTCTGCAACAGAGGAAGACTGTTATCTTCTATTTTTTTTCAGTATCATCACTGATCTTTTACACAGGGCTAAACTTAGTTGAAATGAAAGTTTTGTAGATGTCAGGGTTACATAAAACTACCGCATAAATCTACCCTTTGAGCCAATGACACAACTCAATGTAGGAGAAACTGCTGTACGATAAACTCCCCCTGTACACACACTGCTATCACTCACTGTGTCGACTCCTGCCAGCAGGAGCTCTGTGATGCTTCCCAGGATCTCGGTGACTGTCATCTGTTCACTGAGCAGCAGGTGTGTGAGGTACGCTCCCTCCACATCCTTGTGCAGGTGCACCTTCTCCTGGAGCTCCTCAATTTTTTTCTGCACCAACTCTTCAGCTATGAGACACAAAAGAAATCCAATCTTTTTTAATGGGTGATGGAGAGCAAGCAATAACAGGAGACAAGCTTGACACTTTTGCTCATTAGACGGCAAAAAAACAAACAAAAAAACACATCCTGTGAGGAATATTTACTGACCTGAAATAAGGGCAACAGTGGTCCTACACCACTCGGGTCTAAGACCTTGAACTGATTTCATAATGCAAACTGAATAATGATTATAAAGCCTAGGCTGTAGCCTCTGCAGAGTTATGAACTCTACAGGGGCTACATCGGTCATGGGGAGTTGCCAAAAAGTCAGTGTGCTTTGTGCTACTCAGGCACCTTGTCTTAATCATAAAACAATTTTGCAAAAACAAATGAATGAAATGATGAATTAGAAAAATGTGTGCATGTAAAAAACTGAGACTTCCAGTTCAGTCACTGATTCGCTGACTGAACTGTTGCTCACCGACTTTGAAGAGGTAATCCCAGGTCACCACAAACTGTTTCCAGAATGGCAGGTAGGGCCAGACGGACTTGGGGAAGAGGACGATGATTGGGGAGAGCCTGAACATTTCCCCCACGGAGAAGATGAACTTTTGGGTTTCCTCGGGCACCTCCTCATTCAAGCAGCCCATACGGTTCTCAAACAACACTGAACAGATCCCTGCATTTAAGAATAAAAATTAAAAGACAGTGTTCAACTTCTGCAACTATCCTAGGACAGACCAGGCAATTTTTAAATGAAACATGCTGACTGTTGAACAGACCCTTCTGGTTTCAGGTTTACACAAGTCTTCACTCCACAAGATCATTATTGAGGCTGAATACTGATGTTGCACTATAAAGTTTTGTTGACTGTCAGACTGCAGTATAGATGAGAGCTTTGTGCAGTCCAGTTCTTTTTTACTTTATGTTTAAGGACCTGGCTTTGTCTTGAAACAGTTGGTGGCAGTTCCCCACACTGTTACATTGTATGCTATAGTTGTCACAAAGTCAACCTCAGCCTTGCTTTTGTTCATTCTTCCTTCCTTCAGTCACCGCCCTCTTCAGGTCATATGACCAGGACTGTTCAAGAGAGGGCAGAGAAAGGAAGCAGTTAAACTGACATCATCTAGTGGAAGGAAAGAGAATGGCAGTGCTGAAAAGAAAATGCAGTAGGAATGGGAAACAAAAGAGGTGGCTGTAGTGAGGGACAGTGAGGGGGAATGAAACAAAAACAAGACTGAGGCCTCACTGCACAAAGTGTATGTGTGTCATTTTTCATAATAACATAATATGCAGAAAGTAAACAAATATTTGTTGCTTAAAGCAACATTGTGTAACCTTTCCACCATAAAATAACAGATTTGAAATCACACTGATGCAACACTGACTTGTAATCAAGTCATTCACACTCTGCGCCCTGTATGTCTGCTCTTGCACAATGTAACTTTGTGCTCAGGGTGGGTTGGGTAAGTAACATGAGCTAATGTTAGCTCAGTTTGTTAGGGGAGCTGCCTGGACTGTGAACTCAGAGAAGAGTTTGGCTGTTGGCCAAGTTGTCTTCTCACTAGTTTTTGATCATAATACAATCATAACAAATACATGTGTACAGTTGCCTATACATACCACATGGAATTACACTCTGAAACTGAAAAAAAAATCACAAAAACTTCTACTCACTGTTACTACAATGTGTCAGTTATTGAGATTTAGAGGTGCCATAAGGAGGATTTTGGCTTCTAGCCTAATGAGCTGCCAGCTGTAGCTTCATATTTACTATACTGACATTACTGGTATCCATCTCCTCATATAAAAAAGGCAAATATTTTATTACCCACATGCTCCTGTAATATGAATCCTGCCAGGAAGGGGCTTTAAAGTGCATTTAGAAGTATACAAATGTTAAGTAAACTACTACCTGATGTTTAATTGCTTTCATATTGACTAAAGGTCATATAATGCACATAGGTGTGATCATATAATGTAACCTGCAGTATTATCTGACAGATCTAATCAGCTGCCAAGGCCAAAGTACTCAACAACTGTGTCAAAGTCAACACCCTGAGCACATCTCAGCACAGAGTGAAGCAGCTACATGAAGTAACACAGACAGCTGCTCATGTCTGTCTGAAGTAGTGTAAGAGTCAAGGACACTCACAGCAAGGCTGACAGTGCTTCCCTCAGACGTCTAGCATGGTTGTTTTAGAGATAATATGTAATAAAAGATAAAGAAAAGTTGTGTGGTAGCATAGTAGAGTGCAGTTTTAAATTTAAAACATAATTATTTTTTAAGTTCTTAACTCTAATTTATCTTAAATCATACATGTGTTATTGTTTGCTTCTGGTGTTTTACAAATACTACAATGCCTTTAATTTAATTAATTAGATTAATAAGATAGATAGATTAAATAGATTAATAAGATTTCTTTAACCAGCTACTACTAAATGACCTGTATTTCATGCCTGGTTACATCTATATTACTAATAAAGACTGTATTCACATGTCTAAAACAGATGATTAAATTATACCATTTGTTTGGTCTGTGCTGACCTTCAAAGGCAAATTTGTAGAGTTCTCCAGTCAGGTCATTGACAATAACTCCCTTGCCACTGGTTTCCCTCAGCCAGGCCACTCTCTCCATGAAGTCCGTCACCACTTCGTTGATGGTGTTAGCGTATGAGGAGACATGTTTGGGCTTCAGCATCCGAGGATTCAGGATGCTGCGAATGCGCAGCCACTTGGCCCCCATTCTACAAACAGAAAAGGGATTATTTGGATAAAATGGCCTTTCAAACCGAATGAGACAAAGCTTTTTCATGGTTGTTGTTGACAATAAGCATAGCATGGATTAATGCCAATCTTATTCTTATTATACAAAGACAGAACTAGTAAGAGATATCAAATATTCCACTCTACTCTCTTCTTTAAATGAACTGGATGAAACATTTGAAAGCACCTGAATTATTCAAGTTTTTTATAAGCCACTCATGAGTTTGTCTGTCAAGGTGTAAGCATCTCTGATATCACAACATTTATCCTCCATGACGAGGGCTGCCACAACAAGTCTGACAAGTAAAGCAGAATTCCAGTGAGGGTAAGATACAATTAGTCTGTCAAAGAAAATGTTTCTCATGCCACTGCATGAAAGGCTTCAAGCATGAAAAGTTTTTGCTTGACTTAAGACTCTGCACGTGTGTGCAAGTTAAACCTCTGTTTGTTCCCTGAGGCCATTACATTTCGATCTCTGTTTGTATTCGCTGCACTGTTAGAACACAAGTGTGGAGCACAGAATGGAAAAGTCCTACGAAGAAGAGAGAATGATGAGGAAATAAAGAAAATCTCAACCTCGGGGTGTTACTGCTTCAGGGGGAAAAAAATCAAGCATACAATGAAAAGAGAAAAACAGAAAGGCATTGAATTGGCTACAGCAGATAAGGAGCAAATGACAAAGCCCAACATGTTAAACTATCAAAGAATGAAGAATAAATCATGTTACAGATTAACTCAACAAGCAAGTTTTGGAAACAGTAGAAGCAGCCGAGGCAGGGTCAGGCAACTTTTCTCATGTTGCAACTCTCAAGTAATCCGAAACAGAGCCGAACAAGGATGGGCAAGAAGAGGAACAAAATTTGGAATCAAGGAATACAGATGAAGCAATCTAAACCATCTGAGGGGTCTTGCTTACTCTGTCAGAGGTCCTTGAGCCTGGTTCCTGAGCTCCCTATAGCTCCTCCAGTGGGGCATGTCTGTCCGGACCGGGTGTCTTCCCTCCTGCCTCAGCACTTGCTCTATCAGCTCAGCACTGGCCACGTTCACCACAACCAGAGGGCCATACTTTGACTTCCACAGAGGACCGTAGATCTTCCTGTGCTCGATCTTTGAGCAAATCGTGTGTTAATGTCTTATGACATTATGTTAGAGGAGTAAATCTGAATTTCATTAACACAATAGACCTTTATCACAGCAGACATTTTGACATGAAAGGTAGAGTCAACACAGGTGTTACCAATGGTACTGATTAAGGTTCTGTTCCATTTATTGCAGCAGAGACTTTCCAGTGTTTACCTTGATGTCAAAATAGCTGCAGTGAAAAAGATCTATTTGTTGTCTACTGGAATAAGAAAATGATATATCAATACATCAATTGAAAGGAACAGTTCACCCAAATCATACAAAATACAATTTCTCACTCTTTCCCAGTATATCTGTAATGATGGTCCTCTTAATACCAAAAACTTTGTACTGTTTGAATAAATTAGAAAAATGACAGAATGTATTCAAGATAGGATAATACTAATCTTACACTAAGGGGATTCTTGTAACTAACTAAAATTTTGCAGATACTGTCAAAAGGATGAACTGAGCTGACTAAAATGTGACGAATGTTCCTGCTTTGTGCAATAATGAAGGCTTCTCTGCAGGTTGTCTGGGCAAAAAGAGGAGCAGCAATGTATTCTTTTTGTTAACAAGTGGGGATGTCATAATGATATAAAAACAGTATTTACAGAACCACCTGAGAACATCTAATGTATTTCATCTCAAGCTTTGGTTTGAGCATCTTAGACAAACAAACAAACTGGTAAACAGGAAGCTCCTGTGTATTAAGCTCAAGAAAAACCAATGCACATGTGAAATGTGACTCGTGGAACTGATCCTTTGAATCTGCATTGACGTTAACTGCAGTGTGTGTGAGTGTGTGTATTTGTATGTATGTATGTATGTATGTATGTATATGCAGCAAAGTAAAGGAAGATAATCACAGAGTGAAAGGGTGGGTTTACTGCAGGTCAGCAGGAAATCAACAACACTAGGGCTGCTGCCCACGCACCACCCCTCACGGCTCGCACTTACCTGCAATTGCTGCGTCGTTTGGAAATAGCCCTTTACAAAGAGCCAGTTTAAGGTGGTCATAAAACTCGGTCCGCCTAAATCGTCCATGGTTTTCAGTTTGACGTTGTCACCCATCAAGGTGGCGGTGCCGGTGCGGCGGTTGTCCCCATATCCTGCCGTCACTCTCTGAATCCCTTCGTATTGCGCACGGTTCACTCGCAGTCCGATATTTACCAGAGCTTTCCTCAACATTTTAACCGCATATAACCGCCTCGTTCCTGCACTGTCTTGAGACCCAAACCAGCGAGTCAGTCCCGGTCCGTGCCTCTGTGACAATGCCTCTTTTGTTTGCTGTGTCAAGGCGCAGCGGACGAGCACGGAACTGAGTCAGCTGTGGACTTTGACTTGAGTTAAAAGAGAGTGTGATTTATTAAAGAGCAGCCAGACGGCTACATATACACACACATACATACATATTACATATGTATAGACACGCGATCAATAAAACGGCCTTGTCTTTGTTGATATTTTGCATTTGATTTGCGTTTACAAAAGTCTCTTTTCTGTGTAGACATTGTCTTGTAATGTTATCGTTTTGTGTTCTCTGTTGGTTCTGCGTGTTTTTAAATATTATAAACTTGTGGGGCACTTTTTTGTTAAATTTACAATTTGAATTTAAAAAGGGTAACTTAACCCTATTTCTGTACAAACTGTACACAAATGCCCACAAAAGATAAAATGAAATGACCTAAAACCCAAAAAGGAGACCTAAAACAATAAAAAGCCAATATTTTCTTGCAGTATAAAAGTTACTCAAGGTCACTGACTGGAAATCCTGGTGCATGGTTGTCATGGCCGAACCTTTATTTTTGGCTATCCAGATATTTTATACGGAAGCCTATATACTGTCATCTCATGATAACTTATTATCTCGTTAGCGACGTAACAAAGATTGGTTTCTCTTGATATTGAATTAATTATTTCATTATCTGGACACAACGGAAAGACTTTTTGTGGAGTAATTTTCAAGTCTGTTGATTGCGTGCTTCTTAATGTGATTGTCCTGATTTCAGCCTTCAAGTGCTGCCGCTGTCTGATCTAGGTATGTCCCCTGGAGGTGAAAATAGCAGATCACATTATTGATCAACGTGTCAGGATGTACTTCAAGGTCTAACACAGGCAGAGAACGCATTGTGCCTTTCTGTTAGAGCTGTCAGATTAGTCCTCGTCATTTAAGGAGAAGACTAGCCCGATTACAACTGCCATGTTCACCTCCATGGGACACACGTGGACTAGACAGTGCCAGTATATCAAGATGACGAAATTAATTAATTATCGCAACAAAACAATCTTTGTTATATCGAGATAAGATAATAAGTCTTTATAAAAAAGAAAAATCCATGGTTGTTCTTGGCTTCTGTAATTTTATTATGCTTTACTTATATTTTATTTATAGGGTGTTCTCTATAGGGGCGTAGAGTGTGCATAGAAGGTAAGTGGACAAGCAAACGTGAGTGAATGCATGTGAATGAATCTCAACAGTCAGCCTCGGAGCTCCTGTGTGTCAGGCCCAGAACAAAGCGGCAGACTCAGATGCGGATTAGGCAGGTTTGGGAAGATACTTTTATTGCTTCCAAGCTGCTGATACAGCCTACAAAAAGGTACAACAAAAATGGCTACACTTCCTGGCACTCTAACGCTAAACTCAAACTTCACTACTCTTCGCTGAAAATCAAAAACACTAATCTAGAAAGAAAAACGCTTCACCAAAATGGGAAGGAATAACCTGACAAAATTTACCAAAACAAGACACTCACTCAAAATGAGGAGGAAACAGTACTATCTGAATCTTGGACCTAATCTTCCTATACTGACTAAGAAACAAAAATCAATCCCGAAGGATGACAAAACTTTATCCAAAGGAAAGAGACTAACAAACAAAAAACAATCCCATAGGATGAATACAAGCTACAAAAAACTCTAATCTTAAACTAAGGCTATGAAACTTACAAAACAATGATACTTGGAACAGGCTTGGAACAGGACAGGCTTGGAACAGGCTTGGAACAGGACAGGCTTGGAACAGGCTTGGAACAGGCTTGGAACAGGCTTGGAACAGGCTTGGAACAGGCTTGGAACAGGCTTGGAACAGGCTTGGAACAGGCTTGGAACAGGCTTGGAACAGGCTTGGAACAGGCTTGGAACAGGCTTGGGTGCGACGACAGGACATACGAAGACACTTTGGCACAGGACAAGGGAGACGCAGACAATATATACACCAGGTAATGGGGAACAGGTGGAAACAATCAGGGCGGGGAAGACAATCAGACCGGTGACACATGAGGAAGGGCAAGTGACCTGAAACGAGAGGAGAGTTAACTTTCAAAATAAAGCAGGAAATGACAAGACACAACAAAAACCCAGCTTGACCTCACCACGGTGTGACACTGTGTGTTTTATTCCACTGCTGTAGAAGTCACTGACTAGTCACTCATCCTAAGACAGTTACTTGTGGTGGATACTGATTCCAACAGAAAGGAAACCAGGGTACTGGCAGCCCTCCAGAAACCAGTGGAATGCTTCCAGAACATTGTCTTCACCCACATTCTCTGTCTCACTACTGTAAGTGTAAACAAAAACTTGACTGTTTTACATTTAGATCACCCACTTCAGCTGGGTCTTACTGAATAAGATATGGCCATTGTCACCAGTTTCGTGTAGAGTACAAGTAAATAACTAACCAGTGAGTTTAGGCGATTACACCAATTCAATTAGAAGAATCTAAGTTAGTAACATGCAATAATGAGTACAGATGGAGAAAAAGAGAGATGAAGAGAACAGCTCGGTGCAGCATTTGCCCCCAAGCAGTCTAGTCCTATAGCAGCATAGCTGAGGGATGACCTGAACTTACCCTAACTATAAGCTCTATCAAAAAGGAAAGTCTTAAGTGTACTCTTAAAATTGTTGACGGTGTCTGCCTCATGAACCCCAAATGGGAGCTTGTTCCCAAGAAGAGATTGCACCTGTATATGTACTTGTCTGTGACAGGAGTTGGACTATATACACCTGTAGTTTTATTTCTATGTGTATTCATTCTCACACCAAGAGTATGGCATTCTGCAATGATTGAGCACCATGGTATAGCCAGCAGACTCGTAAATTAAAGCAAGTGGCACATAATTCTGAACACAAATGGCGTGCCACTAAACTAGAAGAATCTCGCTTAGCCTGGCAAGATAATCTTAAAATTTACAGGAAGGCTCTCTGTAATGCCAGATTACTCTATTACTCTTCATTAATAGAGGAAAACAAGAACAACCCCAGGTGTCTCTTCAGCACTGTAGCCAGGCTAACAGAGAACCACAGCTCTATTGACCCATCTATTCCTCTAGGTAACTAGTAATGACTTCATGATTTTCTTTAATGACAAAATTAGGACTATTAGAGACAAAATTCATCATGCCTTGCCTTCGACAGGCACTGATCTGCATTCTGACACAGCAAGTTTGGAATCAGCTGCAAAACCTGATACATATTTAGACTTGACCTTCATCAAATAACTTCAGTAATTTCTTCATCTAAGCCATCAGCCTGTCTCCGAGACCCCATTCCAACCAGGCTGCTCAAGGATATTTTACCTCTAGTTAGACCTTCTTTATTGGATATGATTAACCTGCCTTTATTATCAGGATAAGTACCACAGTCCTTTTGTGACAGAGCAGCTCGGTCACTGACTGCAGCCAGCACACACGCAGCGCACACACATATATAGCTTCCCAGTTAGCGTCTGCTCCACACTAAATAGGTGTTAAAAACACACATTCTTCTTCCCCTCACTGGACAATAGCGCGGCCAGGGGTGCACACTTGGCAGTGCTAATTCAAGGTTTTACATACACAAACAAATGAAAATGTACATGTATTGCAATGCGCCTGACACCTCTTTCCTGTCCGCTTCCAGCGGAGAAACAGAATGTAATCTCAAATGTCATTATATAGGAGGATGACGCGCACATTACTGATCATGTGATGTGGGGAAAAATATGTTTTTATTAATAACATCAATTTATCAGCGTAGCATGCAGTTTCAAGAGAAGAGAAACAATGATCAAAACTGATATAATTTTTGGGTAATATTGGGGTTGATCTCAGGTGATGAAAATAGACGTGAAAAGAAGAAAAAGACATTTATGTTGTTCTTAGGAATAAAGTAGTCCGTGAGGCAGGGGCTACCACTATAAAAGGGGGCTGCCTGGGCCCTAACCGTGCAGAGAGTTGGTTGGTTACAGAGGAGGTAACAGTGTGTGAGAGAGTTTCGTTAGCAAGTGAGTTATTGAAGAACTCGTTTTCTTTTCCTTTCCTTTGTTTTTTTTGTTTGTTTGTTTTTTTGCAAGTGTATATAGGGCGTTTTGGTTTCATTCACTTTAATTGTGGGTTGTAAATATTGGCACTGTTTGCACCTGGTGAGGTGGAGAATAAAAACAACATAATTTCCGACTAAGCCTGGATTTTTGTGGAACTAGAGATGAGGTTAGAGAGAGAGCCCCGCCACACCTTTAAAGTAGCTGTAATTAAACCTCTTCTTAAAAAGCCCACTCTAGATCCAGAGGTTTTAGTTTATAGACCAATATCAAACATTCCCTTTCTCTCAAAGTTACTTGAGAAAGCTGTAGCTAATCAGCTGTGTGAATTGCTTCATAAGAACAGTTTATCCAAGGATTTTCAGTCAGGATTTAGAGTCCATCATAGCACAGAGACCGCACTAGTCAAAGTCACAAACAATCTCCTAATGGCATCAGACAAAGGACTCATCTCTGTACTCGTCCTGTTATATCTTAGTGCTGCATTTGACACCATAGACCATCAAATTCTTTAACACAGACTGGAACATCAGATTGACATCAGAGGAACTGCCCTAAGATGGTTTAAGTTGTATTTCTTAGATCAATCTCAGTTTGTTCACATCAATGATGAATCCTCTGTGCATACCAAAGTCTGTCACAGAGTCCCACAAGGTTCTGTACTAGGACCACTTCTATTCGGTCTATATATGCTTCCTCTAGGGAACACTATTAGGAATCACTCCATTAATTTTCATTGTTATGCTGACGACACCCAATTATATTTATGGATCAAGCCTGATGAAACCAATCACTTAACTGAACTCCAAGCATGTCTTAGGGATATAAAACGTTGGATGACCTACACTTTTCTGATGTTGAACTCAGATAAAACTGAAGTTCTTGTAATTGGACCCAAAGACCTCAGAAACTCTCTTTCCGGAGACTTGGCTACCTTAGACGGAATCACCCTGGCCTCCAGCTCCACCGTAAAGAATTTTGGAGTTATTTTTGATCAGGATTTGTCCTTTAATGTCCACATAAAATAAATTTCGAGGACTGCATTCTTCCACTTACACAACATTACCAAAATCAGACAAATCGTGTCCCAAGCGGATGCAGAAAAACTATTCCATGCATTTGTTACTTCTAGGGTGGACTACTGTAACTCTTTGTTATCAGGCTGCCCCAATAAATCTCTTAGGACTTTGCAGCTAATTCAGAATGCTGCTGCATGTGTGACAGGAACCAAGATCAGTGATCACATCTCTCCCATTTTGGCTTCCTTGCACTGGCTACCTGTTAAATCTAGAATGGAATTTAAAATTCTTCCTACATACAAAGCTCTTCATGGCCAGGGACCGTCATATCTAAAAGTACTCATAGTACCTTACTACCCCTCTAGACCACTGCACTCTCAGAATGCTGGGTTGCTTGTGGTTCCTATAGTTTCCAAAAGTATATTGGGAGCCAGAGCTTTCAGCTATCAAGCTCCTCTTCTGTGGAACAAACTACCTTTCTGGGTTCGGGAGACAGACGGGGTCAACACCTTCAAGAGTAGACTTAAGACTTTCTCTCTTACTCTCAAATGGTAAAGTGAACTAATTTTTTTTAGTAATTTTGTTCATTCACTAATGCAGCGCTGTAGCCCTCTTGTGGCCGATGTAGACGTGACAAGTGAATGAAAGACAGATCTGTATGAACTAACCACTGTTTGTACTGCTCGTCACACAGCCTGAGCGACGTGTCAAGTGACGAATGATCTGAACGAACCGCTGTGTACTGCTCATCACACAGACCTGTGGCTGAGCTGCTTGCCACGTGACCTCAAAGTCAAGACATCCAATTCAAGACATCAAAGTCATGACTTCAAAACCAGGTGACCAAAGTCACACAGTGAAACATCAAAGTCAGAAATTCAAAGTCACAGAGTGAGACTTCAAAGCCATAAATTCAGTCACACAGTTAGTCTTCAAAGTCACAAGATCAAAGTCATTCCATCAAAATCACGAGTCGCAACTTCAAAGTCTGAATTCACAGTCTTAGTGAGACTACTCATTCCAGAAAAATCATGACTTCAAAGTCGCAACTTCAAATTTGACTTCACAGACACACAGTAAGACTTCAAAGTCACAACTATAAAGTCATGACTTCAAAGTCAGGAATTCACAATCACACAATAACTCTTCAAAGTGACGACATCAAAGTCACACCTTCAGTCACACAGTAAGACCTCTCAGTCACGCAGTCAGACATCAAAGTCAGAAGTTCACATCACAGTGCACAATGCGGGTGTGGGCAGGAAAGGTAATAAGCAGTCCTGCAAACTAAAAACGTGTATAAAATAAAATGTATAAATTATTCATTTCGGTCTATCATGTATAATTTGTGCTGGAAATTTTATTTGCCATTAATAAATGGTATTAATTTCAGACAATTTGTTTCCGCTCTTCCGTGTTTGAGATCTCCAATCATGGCAGAAACATGCTCCAGCGTGCTCCATCGCTATGTGGACTAGGTAGAGTATCGGTCCATAGAGAGCTCTGCTAAGCTCAGCTTGTTTTATTTCCCAAGTCAATGAAAGGGACTTGCTGGAATTGTGGACAGGAGCAGGACAAAATATGGCGGTGGCGGGCGTCAGCAGAACTGAAATCAATCCTTTTTGGGGGAGCGGGACTGCACAATGTGGAAGTGGGACTGACAATTCCGTTCCAACATCAAAGCCACAACGTCAAAGTCACGACTTTAAAGTCACAACATCAAAGTCACGACTTGAAATTCACAACATCACAGTGACATATTAAGACTTCAAAGTCACAAATTTAGTCAGGAATTCACAATCACACAGACTTCAAAGTCACAACTTCAAATTCGACTTCACAGACACACAGTAAGACTTCAAATTCACAACTATAAAGTTATGACTTCAAAGTCAGGTATTCACATCAAATTCTGAACTTCAAAGTCATAACATCAAAGTCATGACTTCAAAGTCACAACATCAAAGCCACAACTTCAAATCCTGAATTCACAATCACATGACATCAATGTCACAACATCAAAGCCACAACTTAAAAGCCACAACATCAAAGCCACAACTTCAAAGCCACAACTTCAAAGCCACAACTTAAAAGCCACAACATCAAAGTCACAACATCAAAGCAACAACTTCAAAGCCGCAGCATCAAAGTCACAACTTCAAAGATGTCATGTGATAAGACTTCAAAGTCACAACTATAAAGTGATGACTCCAAATTCAGGATTTCAAAATCACACAGTATCCCCTGCCAGAGGGAGCTTCAACTCTCACCACCGGGATAGCTTCGCTCACGTCCCGGGGGAGGTGGGGGACATTGAGTCCGATTGGACCTTGTTCCATACCTCCATTGTCGAGGCAGATGACTGGAGCTGTGGCCGCAAGGTGGTCGGTGCTTGTTGCGGCGGCAATCCCCGAACCCGCTGGTGGAGGGACCCTTGAAGCAGCTGACGGGTATCGACATGCCAAGCAGAACGCAGCTTTTGTGGTTGCAGAGGCAAAAACTTGGGCGTGGGAGGAGTTTGGTGAGGCCACGGAGAATGACTTTCGAACGGCTTCAAGGAGGTTCTGGACCACCATCCGGAGGCTCAGGCGGTGGAAGCAGTGCACTGTCAACACTGGGTTCAGTGGGGGCGGTGTGTTGCTGACCTCGACTGGGGCTGTCTTGGTTGACACGTCTCTGCAACATCGCGTGGACATCGGGGGCAGTGGCTCTGGACTGGCAGACCGGGGTGGTGATTCCCCTCTTCAAAAAGGGGGACCGGGGGGTGTGCTCCAAATATAGGGGGATCACACTTCCCGGGAAGGTCTTTTCGGGGAGGCTGAGAAGTCTGCAAGATTGTCGAACCTCGGATTCAGGAGGAGCAGTGTGGTTTTTGTCCTGGTCGTGGAACTGTGGACCAGGGGTCCGTTTCACAAAGCAGGTTTATGGAAAACTCAGTCTGTTAACCCTGGAATCACAGAAACTCAGAGTTTTCCATTTCACAAAGGAGGGTCAGTCAAACCAGAGAGAGAGGGGTAACTCTAACTGTCACGCCTGGACTTAGAAAAGGACTCAGATGCAGAGATCAGAACGGAGAGCAGCTTTATTTGCTCACACAAGAAATCCTCGTCTGAGTGAGGCTATAAAAGGCCTGAAAATTACTCTTACGAGGACAAAAAACAAAATACAAGAGCTATTGAACATGAACTATGGACTATGACAAGAAGGCTTGGGTGTACGCTGCAGGAGACGAAACACTTCGGCACAAGACAAAGGGAGACGCAGACAATATATACACTAGGTAACAGGGAACAGGTGGAAACAATCAGGGCGGGGAAGACAATCAGACCGGTGGCACATGAGGAAGGGCAAGTGACCTGAAACGAGAGGAGAGTT
Organism: Nibea coibor; assembly: GCA_023373845.1. Taxonomy (NCBI): domain Eukaryota; kingdom Metazoa; phylum Chordata; class Actinopteri; family Sciaenidae; genus Nibea; species Nibea coibor. The sequence continues at coordinate 4,433,463 of CM041724.1, forward strand.
AACTTTCAAAATAAAACAGGAAGTGACAAGACAAGACAAAAACCCCAACTTGACCTCACCGCGGTGTGACACTAACCTGTTTCACAAAGAGACGTAACTTAACCTCGCGGTCAGTTGCCGTAGTAACAGACTCCGTGAATCTAACCTGGTCGGGACCAGGTTTTCCTGAGGAAACCTTGAGTTTCTCTCTGTCTCCGCCCACTTTCAGAGCCACACACTCCTTTTGATTTCCTCATTCCTGCGCTGTCAGAACTCGCCAGCTGACAGATTTAAGTCATCCTCTAATTCCAGTAGGCAACGTTTGGTGTCAACTTTTTTCCATGAACATGGTGTGCCCCTTCAATCGCAATCCCATGGATGAATGTGCAGCAATCCTGCGCAGGGAATTAAATTTCTGTCGGGAGCGAGCCCTCCCCGACAATTTTCTTTTTGAGCGGTACCATTTTACTTTGCAGTCCATCATTTACATACACAACCTCATCCGTCCGCACATTTCAAACATCACCAGTCACAGTCATGCCCTCACATCGCAGCAGATGTTATGTGTGGCGCTGCGTTTTTTCGCCAATGGCAGTTTTTGTACAATGTCGGAGATGCTGAGCACTTGAGCAAGGCAACTATATGCAGGGCGATCAGAAAACGCTATTACCCACATTTGTCGTCTTCCCTGGACACAAACCTGTCAGGGCCATCAAGGAAGAGTTCCACAGGATCGCTTAGGATCCTTTAATATCAGGCTGTATTATGATATTGTGCTGCCACCTCAGACTTGGATTAGTAATTTTTATTTGTTTTAGGATTTCCCAGTGTGATTAGCTGCATAGATGGCATGCACATCCCCATCACGGCTCCCTCACATAATGAGGCTGATTATGTGAATAGGAAGTCCATTCACAGCATTAATGTGCAGGTACATGTCAAATCAAATCAAATCAAATCAAATTTTATTTGTATAGCCCAAAGTCACAAAACACATTTAGCCGTAGAGGGCTTTACAATCTGTACAGGGAGTGACACCCTCTGTCCTTGACCCTCGGTTCCAATGAGGAAAAACTTGCCCACAAAAAACCTTTAACAGGGAAAAAATGTGGAAGAAACCTCAGGAAGAGCCACAGAGGAGGGATCCCTCTTCCAGGATGGACAGACGTGCAATTGATGTCACATGTACAGAACAATCAACACAAACATATTGTACAAGTACAATGAATTACAATAAATGGTAGAATATAGGTAGAATACAGTAGCAGTGGAACCTGTGATAGAGATAATGTAGACTAAGAAGTTTCACAGTGTTAAGCACTTTCTCATAGTTTAACTAATATCTGTTATTCTCTGCACTGTCAAGATCATATGTGATGCTGCACACATCATCTCTAATGTGGAGGCCAAGTTGCCTGGGTCTGTTCATGACTCAAAGATATACCACGAGTGAAACCTGAGTGCCAGACTGCAGCGTGGTGAGAAACCTGAAGGTTTGCAGTATAATTCCCTTGTCTCCCTCCTTTACAACACCCCATGCATCCACTCTACATTACAGGAGAGTTTGACGGCCTTCTGCTGGGTGACAGAGGTTACCCATGCCAACCAAGGCTGCTGACCCCTTACCCTGACCCTGAGCCAGGCCCCCAACAAAACTTCAACCGCACTCACAGCAGGACGAGAGCCCCTGTGGAGATGACTATAGGCCTGCTGAAAGCCCGTTTCCAGTGCCTACGTCACCTCAGGGTGATCCCTGAGAGGGCCTGCGATATTATTGTGGCATGTGTTGTTCTTCATAATATCGTCACTATTAGAGGAGAGCAACACCCTGCCCTACAAATGGATGACTCTGATGAAGACCCTGTCCACCTGCCAGCTATGCAGGCCGGCCGAGCAGTCAGAGACACTATTTGCATGAATCACACTTGAGTTTAAAGCACCACCATGAGTAAAAACATGAGGCACATTTCAGTTAGTTTATTAGGCTTCATTGTTTAACACAATATAAATGAGAAGACATTTTTGAGTGTTAAAAGAGCATTATGTTAGGGATTAAAGAAGTTCAGAGTCAAGCAGCCACATAATTTACTTTACAATGTAAAACGTGATCAAAATGAGACGCCCCATGAAATGATGCAGATGTCTCACCTGTTTGAACAATGTTTTTATATTTCATCTTAAGTTGCTGCCAAGTGCGCTGACTACAGGGAAAAAACAGAAAATCACTCTTACGAGGAAAACGAAAAATCACTCTTATGAGGAAAAAATCCTGACTAATGTAGACTGACACAAAGTAATACAAAGTAAGTAGTAAGGAAATCTACAAAAACATGGCTTGAAACAAAACTGACTAGAACAAAGCACAAAACCTGGTTACACATGGAGCTGGACGCTGGTTCTCAAATCAAGGGACGTGACAAACTGGCACAGGACAAAGGGGAGCACAGACAATATATAGACACAAGGTAACAGGGCACCGGTGAAAACAATCAGGGCAAGGGAAGGCAATCACAGTGGCGGGAAACACACAAGGGCAGGAAGCAAAGTTGTCTGAAACGAGAGGGAAGAGTTATTTCAAAATAAAACAGGAAGTGCATAACAAGACAACACAAGTGATGACTTAACATGAAGTGCATGACATCAGACAAGACGAGACTGGGGAACACGACCCTGACTACACATACATGTGGACTTGACCCTAACTAACACAAGACAGGACTTAACATTTATGACGAGACATGACAGTACCCTCCCCCTTCTAGGGACGGCACCAGACAGCCCAGGCTCCTGAGGATGGCGGCGGTAAAAGTCAGGCAGGAGGAACCATGGGGCTGTCCTTTACGGGTTTAAGTCTCCCCACGTGGAAAGTGGGATGGACCCTGAGGGATCTGGGGAGACGAAGACGAACAGCAGCAGGGTTAATAACCTTTACAACAGGGAAAGGACCAAGAAACCTGGGCGCCAGCTTCCTGGCTTCCACATGGAGGGGCAGATCGCAGGTGGATAGCCAGACTTTCTGGACCGGCTTGTAGGTTGGTGCCGGGCAACGTCTCCGGTCAGCAGCCCTCTTCATCCGGGCTGAGGTCCGCAGGAGGGCCCTGCGAGCTGCTGCCCAGACCCGCCGGCAACGACGAACCAGAACGTGCGCCAAAGGCACCACTACCTCCTTTTCTGTATCAGGAAACAGCGGGGGCTGGTATCCATAGGCGCCTTGAAAAGGTGTCAGACCAGTGGCTGCGGTGGGAAGGGAGTTGTGTGCATACTCAACCCAGGTCAGGTGCTTACTCCAGGTGGATGGGTTCTGGGAGATGAGGCAGCAGAGGCAAGTCTCAAGCTCCTGGTTAAGACGTTCAGTCTGTCCATTGGACTCGGGGTGGTAACCTGACGTGAGACTAACAGTGGCCCCCATCAGTGCACAGAACTCTGACCAGAAACGTGATATGAACTGAGGGCCCCGGTCCGACACTATGTCCCTAGGGAGGCCATGGAGGCGAAACACATGATTAATCATTATCTCAGCCGTCTCCTTGGCTGACGGCAACTTAGGCAAGGCAACGAAGTGCACCATCTTGGAGAAACGATCCACCACTGTCAATACAGTGGTGTTACCTTCAGACAAAGGAAGTCCTGAAACAAAGTCCAGTGAAATGTCTGACCAGGGCCGACTGGGGACTGGGAGGGGATGGAGCAATCCCATCTGAGGTCTCGATGACGTTTTGTTCTGGGCACAGACCCAACAGGCCTCCACATACTCCCGGACATCCTTCTCCACAGTCTGCCACCAGAAACGTTGCCTGATGACAAACATAGTACGGCTCACCCCCGGGTGGCAGGTAAGCAGCGAGGTGTGAGCCCAGTGAATCACCTGAGGTCGCAAGGCTGCTGGGACAAACAGCCAATTGGCTGAGCAACCACTAGGTGGCGGGCTCTCACCATTGGCCTGCTTCACCTCAGCTTCTATCTGCCAAGTCACCGCCCCTATCACACGGTTCAGTGGCAGGATGGACTCGGGGACCTTGGCAACAGACTCGGGGTCGTAGAGGCGAGAGAGCGTGTCCGGTTTGGTGTTCTTGGACCCCAGCCTGTATGACAAGATAAAATCAAAGCGGTTTAAAAACAATGTCCATCTAGCTTGACGTGCATTAAACGTTTTGCTTTCCTGATATACTCCAAGTTTTTGTGATCTGTCCAGACGATGAATGGTTGCTGTGCTCCCTCCAGCCAATGTCGCCACTCCTCCAGGGCCACCTTCACTGCCAGTAGCTCGCGGTTCCCCACGTCGTAATTACGCTCGGCCGATGAGAGCTTTCTGGAAAGGTAGGCGCAGGGGTGCATCTTCTGGTCCTTCTCTGACCGCTGAGATAAAACAGCGCCCACCCCTTCACTGGAGGCATCCACCTCCACCACAAACTGACGACTTGGATCAGGCATTGTGAGGATGGGCACTGTTGTAAACATGGCAATGAGCCTCCTGAATGCCTGCTCAGCTTCTGGGGACCACTGGAAGGGTGTCTGCGGAGATGTTAATGCATGGAGTGGAGCTGCTATCGTGCTGAAGTTTCTGATAAACCGCCTATAGAAGTTAGCAAACCCCAGGAATTGCTGAACCTTCTTGCAGCTATCAGGAGTTGGCCAATGAGCCACAGCGCTAACTTTAGCCGGGTCCATCCGTATCTGTCCTGAGGCTATAATGAAGCCAAGGAATGATACTGTCTCGGCATGGAAGTCACATTTCTCTGCTTTAACATATAGCTGGTTCTCCAACAGGCGCTGGAGAACCAGTCTGACATGATGGACATGAGAACGCTGATCAGGGGAAAAGATCAAAATGTCATCAAGATACACAAATACAAACAAGTTCAAGAAGTCACGGAGGACATCATTCACAAAAGCCTGAAATACAGCAGGGGCATTGGCAAGTCCAAATGGCATGACTAAATATTCATAGTGTCCTGATGGCGTATTAAAACCAGTCTTCCATTCATCGCCCTCTCTGATCCAGGCCAGGTGGTAAGCATTTCTTAAGTCTAGCTTAGTAAATATCCTAGCTGACTGGAGCTGTTCAAAAGTGGAGGACATGAGGGGCAGAGGGTAGCGGTTCTTAACAGTAATGGCATTAAGGGGGCTATAGTCTATGCAGGGACGAAGGGAGCCATCTTTCTTTCCCACAAAAAAGAAACCGGCTCCTGTGGGAGATGAAGAGGGACAAATTAGGCCGGCCTTGAGTGAAGTGTCAATGTATTCCTTCATGGCCTGTTTCTCGGGACCAGAAATGGCATAAAGTCTGCCCTTGGGGATTGGGGCCCCTGGAATCAAGTCAATGGCACAGTCATATGGTCTGTGGGGAGGCAAAGACGCAGCCCTGCTTTTGCTGAATACCTCCCCCAAGTCATGGTAATCCACAGGCACGGTCGCTAGGTCAATAGGTTCTGTTACCAAGTCAGGTTCTTTCCCAGGAGATGAATCTGTCACTCTAGCATTGACCTGACCTATTGCCAGTTTCTGACCCACGGCTAAGCAGTTTCCCACTCAGCTCTCTCCCCAGGCCGTGATAGTGCCGGCTTCCCAATTAACATGGGGGTTGTGCCTAGACAGCCATGGGTATCCGAGAACCATTGGATGCCGAGAGGAATAAAAAAGGAGAAAAGACATATGTTCATAGTGATTGCCAATCCGAACATGGAGCAGTTCAGTCTTATGGGTTATCCTGAAGATAAAATGGCCATCAAGAGTGGTGGCTTCTAGGGGCTGGGATAACAATTCAGTTTTTACTTGCCACTTGCTGGCCAAATTCCAGTCTAACAGGCTTTCGTCGGCCCCTGAATCAATTAAAGCCCCCACAGAAACGGAATGGTTGGCGAGAATTACCTGGACTGTAGTCAGTGTGCGCAGGGAAGTCTCCGGCGTGGACGGCTGACGCACCAGAGTCCCTCCCTTCCCTGGTGAGCCCCCTCCTTTTGCTGGACATGCAGCCAGCAGATGTCCAGTCGCTCCACAGTAGAAGCATCTGCCCTCCAGTAACCGGCGACGACGCTCTTCCCTGGACAACCTTGTCCGTCCCAATTGCATTGGCTCCTCACTGGGGTCCAGGGGTGCTGCAGCCTGTTGAGGAAATTGTGCCAAGCCGGGATGTTGAGCAGCTTTCTGGTGAGAAAAAGGCGTCACAGTCTCTCTCTCCCATTCCCTCAGCCGGTTGCCCGTCCGGATGGCCAGGGCAATGAGGGAGTCTAAGTCTGCAGGTAAATCCAGCGGAATTAGCAAGCTCCGAACGGAAGCAGAAAGCCCAGTCAAAAAAATGTCCCGTAGGGCTGCTTCGTTCCACTCGCTGTCAGCAGCTATGGTGCGGAAGTGGATGGCGTAATCGGCCACCGAACATCTGCCTTGCTTTATCATGCTCAGCTCTCTTGCCACCTCTCTCCCTGGTACAGTGCAATCGAAGACCTTCCTTAATGAGTCTTTAAAAGAGTCTATGGAGGAGCAAACTGATGCTCCCCGAGCCCACTCTGCGGTTGCCCATGCCGCCGCTTGTCCTGTAAGGTGGGAAATCATAAAGGCCACCTTGGCAGAGTCTGTTGGGAAGGCTGAGGGCTGGAGTTCGTAGTGTAACTCACACTGAACTATAAAGGACCTACAATTATTCCCAATCTCCAGAGAACTTCTCTGGTGGGGCTAGCCGGAGCGAGGCTGGGGGTAATCCAGGTGAAGCAGGATTAACTGGAGGGTTCGGAGGTGCAACAGGTTCAGGCGGTGAACGAGGGAGGGTCTGCCTGATCTGCCGGGCTAATTCCTTTACCTCTGTAGTTAGGGCTGCCTGGTAGCTTCCCTGACTGTTGGCCAGCCCTCGCACCCCTCGGGTGAGAGCCGTCAGGTGTTCCTCCTGCTCCATTAGTCGTTTTTCTTGGGAGTGGATCGCCGCGGTCAATTGGTTGGAGTCAGCTGGGTCCATGTCTTGGCCAGTTCGTACTGACAAGGGGGGGCTGGAGGCTGAACCCAAATGCACGACTCAGTCACGGTCCTTTTAAAGGGAAAAGTCTTTATTGACAAAGTACCAAATGAAAATCACTCTCAAGGAGGGCAAAAACACTACTGAACTGACTACAGGGAAAAAACAGAAAATCACTCTTACGAGGAAAACGAAAAATCACTCTAATGAGTAAAAAAAACCTGACTAATGAAGACTGACACAAAGTAACAAAGGAAATCTACAAAAACATGGCTTGAAACAAAACTGACTAGAACAAAGCACAAAACCTGGTTACACATGGAGCTGGACGCTGGTTCTCAAATCAAGGGACGTGACGAACTGGCACAGGACAAAGGGGAGCACAGACAATATATAGACACAAGGTAACAGGTCACCGGTGAAAACAATCAGGGCAAGGGAAGGCAATCACAGTGGCGGGAAACACACAAGGGCAGGAAGCAAAGGTGTCTGAAACGAGAGGGAAGAGTTATTTCAAAATAAAACAGGAAGTGCATAACAAGACAATACAAGTGATGACTTAACATGAAGTGCATGACATCAGACAAGACGAGACTGGGGAACACGACCCTGACTACACATGCATGTGGACTTGACCCTAACTAACACAAGACAGGACTTAACATTTATGACGAGACATGACACCATGTGTGCGAGTGTGGATGTGCATTAGGTTATTTTGGATCGGTTACTTATTTATGTGTTCTGAATGTTTATTTTTCATTTCTTAAAGTGGGCATTTTTTGATTGGCTAAACTTATTCGCCCTTTTCGTTTGATTTATTCTGTTTCCTTTCTTTTCAGTTGCTGGAGACTGGTGGTGGCGCTGCTGGTGCCCGGGTGGTGGTGGCTCTGTTGTTTGCTGTGTGGGGGAAAGTGGGCTTCACTTCACTGAGTGTGTGTGTGTGTCACACGTTGGGTATTTGAGTTTATTTCTTTTTTTGGTGAATCCCCCCTCCCGTGCACTAAGCCCCTGTCCACACACTCAGCTCCAGCCCTTCCCCTTTATTTTATTTTTCCGGGTTGACGTTCTGTTTGTATGAATGATGGACCCTTTTAACTAGCTGTTTAATAATAAAAATTGTACATTTTCTACCATAAGGAACCACGTCTCATGCCTCATTGAGTAAACTTACCTGTTTGCCTTTCAAATTAATTCTCTGGGTGAAATTCCCAGGGTGGCGTTGTCGGTCCCTTTCCCTAATTTTGTTGTTAGTTAGCTTATTAGGTTTAATTCTCTTTTAATTTTTCACCCTATCCTCGCCACATTGGCTTCATCGGAGCGTTAACTTCAGCTCTCTCTGGAGCGGTTCGCAGCCGAGTGTGAAGCGGCTGGGATGAGAATCAGCACCTCTAAAACTGAGGCCATGGTTCTCAGCCGGAAAAGGGTGGAGTGCAGTCTCCAGGTTGGGGTTGAGATCCTGCCTCAAGTGGAGGAGTTCAAGTATCTCGGGGTCTTGTTCACGAGTGAGGGAAAGACGGAACGTGAGATTGACGGGCGGATCGGTGCAGCTTCTGCAGTGATGCGGGCTCTGCGCCGGTCCGTCGTGGTGAAGAGGGACCTGAGCCGAAAGGCAAAGCTCTCGATTTACCAGTCAATCTACGTTTCTACCCTCACCTACGGTCATGAGCTTTGGGTAGTGACCGAAAGAATGAGATCGCGAATACAAGTGGCCGAAATGAGTTTCCTTCGCGGAGTGGCTGGGCTCTCCCTTAGAGATGGGGTGAGAACCTCGGCCATCCGCGGGGAGCTCGGAGTAGACCCGCTGCTCCTCTGCATCGAGAGGAGCCAGTTGAGGTGTCTCGGGCATCTAGTGAGGATGCCTCCTGGACGCCCCCCTGGTGAGGTGTTCCGTGGAAGACCCAGGACACGCTGGAGGTACTATGTCTCTCGGCTGGCCTGGGAACACCTTGGGGTCCCCCTGGGAGAGCTGGACGAAGTGGCCGGGGAAAGGGAAGTCTGGGCCTCCCTGCTGAAGCTGCTGCCCTCGCAACCCGACCTCGGATAAAGCGGAAGAAGACGGACGGACAGTAACACTTCAGTCATGCCTTCACAGTCACATAGTAAGACTTCACAGTCACGGACATGACATGAAAGTCACAACATCACACTCACGACTTCAAAGTCATAAGTTCAAAGCCACAACTTCAAAGTCAAAACATCAAAGCCAAAACTTCAAAGCCACAACATCAAACCCACAACTCCAAAGCCACAACTTAAAAGCCACAACATCAAAGCCACTACTTCAAAGCCACAATATCAAAGTCACAACATCAAACCACAACTTCAAAGCCACAACATGAAAGCAACAACATCCAAGTCACAACATCAAAGCCACAACTACAAAGCAACAACGTCAAAGTCACAACATCAAAGCCACAACTTCAAAGCCACGACATCAAAGCGAAAACTTCAAAGCCACAACATCAAAGCCACTACTTCAAAGCCACGACATCAAAGCCACAACGTCAAAGTCACAACATCAAAGCCACAACTTGAAAGCCACAACTTCAAAGCCACAACATCAAAGCCACAACACCAAAGCCACAACATCAAAGGCACAACATCAAAGGCACAACTTGAAAGCCACAACATCAAAGCCACTCCTTAAAAGTCACAACATCAAAGCCAAAACTTCAAAGCCACAACTTCAAAGCCACAACGTCAAAGTCACAACATCAAAGCCACAACTTGAAAGCCACAACTTCAAAGCCACAACATCAAAGCCACAACACCAAAGCCACAACATCAAAGGCACAACATCAAAGGCACAACTTGAAAGCCACAACATCAAAGCCACTCCTTAAAAGTCACAACATCAAAGCCACAACATCAAAGCCAAAACTTCAAAGCCACAACTTCAAAGCCACAACATCAAAGTCACAACATCATAGCCACAACTTCAAAGCGAAGACTTCAAAGCCACAACATCAAAGCCACTACTTCAAAGCCACGGCATCAAAGCCACAACATCAAAGTCACAACATCAAAGCCACAACTTGAAAGCCACAACTTCAAAACCACAAAATCAAAGGCACAACTTGAAAGCCACAACATCAAAGCCACTCCTTAAAAGTCACAACATCAAAGCCACTACTTCAAAGCCACGACATCAAAGCGAAAACTTAAAAGCCACAACATCAAAGCCACTACTTCAAAGCCACGACATCAAAGCCACAACATCAAAGTCACAACATTAAAGCCACAACTTGAAAGCCACGACATCAAAGCCACAACATCAAAGTCACAACATCAAAGCCACAACTTGAAAGCCACAACTTCAAAACCACAAAATCAAAGCGAAAACTTAAAAGCCACAACATGAAAGCCACTACTTCAAAGCCACGACATCAAAGCCACAACTTGAAAGCCACAACTTGAAAGCCACAACATCAAAGCCACTACTTCAAAGCCACAACACCAAAGTCACAACATCAAAGCCACAACTTCAAAGCAACGACATCAAAGCCACAACATCAAAGCCACTACTTCAAAGCCACAACATCAAAGCCACAACATCAAAGTCACAACATCAAAGCCACAACTTGAAAGCCACAACTTCAAAGCCACTACTTCAAAGCCACAACATCAAAGGCACAACTTCAAAGCCACAACATGAAAGCAACAACATCCAAGTCACAACATCAAAGCCACAACTACAAAGCAACAACATCAAAGTCACAACATCAAAACCACAACTTGAAAGCCACAACTCCAAAGCCACAACATCAAAGCCACTACTTCAAAGCCACAACACCAAAGCCACAACATCAAAGGCACAACATCAAAGGCACAACTTCAAAGCCACAACATGAAAGCAACAACATCCAAGTCACAACATCAAAGCCACAACTACAAAGCCACAACATCAAAGCCACGACATCAAAGCCACAACATCAAAGCCACGACATCAAAGCCACAACATCAAAGCCACAACATCAAAGCCACGACATCAAAGCGAAAACTTCAAAGCCACAACATCAAAGCCACTACTTCAAAGCCACAACATCAAAGCCACTACTTCAAAGCCACGACATCAAAGCCACAACATCAAAGTCACAACATCAAAGCCACAACTTGAAAGCCACAACTCCAAAGCCACAACTCCAAAGCCACAACATCAAAGCCACAATACCAAAGCCACAACACCAAAGGCACAACATCAAAGGCACAACTTCAAAGCCACAACATGAAAGCAACAACATCCAAGTCACAACATCAAAGCCACAACTACAAAGCCACAACATCAAAGTCACAACATCAAAGCCACAACTTGAAAGCCACAACTTCAAAGCCACAACATCAAAGCCACTACTTCAAAGCCACGGCATCAAAGCGAAAACTTCAAAGCCACAACATCAAAGCCACAACATCAAAGCCACGACATCAAAGCCACAACATCAAAGCCACAACTTGAAAGCCACAACTCCAAAGCCACAACATCAAAGCCACTACTTCAAAGCCACAACACCAAAGCCACAACATCAAAGGCACAACTTCAAAGCCACAACTACAAAGCCACAACATCAAAGTCACAACATCAAAGCCACAACTTGAAAGCCACAACTTGAAAGCCACAACATCAAAGCCACGACATCAAAGCGAAAACTTCAAAGCCACAACATCAAAGCCACAACATCAAACCACAACTTCAAAGCCACAACATGAAAGCAACAACATCCAAGTCACAACATCAAAGCCACAACTACAAAGCCACAACATCAGTCACAACATCAAATCCACAACTTGAAAGCCACAACTACAAAGCAACAACATCAAAGTCACAACATCAAAGCCACAACTTGAAAGCCACAACATCAAAGGCACAACATCAAAGGCACAACATCAAAGCCACTACTTCAAAGCCACAACTCCAAAGCCACAACATCAAAGCCACTACTTCAAAGCCACAACACCAAAGCCACAACTACAAAGTCACAACATCAAAGCCACAACTTCAAAGCCACAACTTCAAAGCCACAACATCAAAGCCACAACATCAAAGCCACGACATCAAAGCGAAAACTTCAAAGCCACAACAACATCCAAGTCACAACTTGAAAGCCACAACTTCAAAGCCACAACATCAAAGCCACGACATCAAAGCAAAAACTTCAAAGCCACAACATCAAAGCCACTACTTCAAAGCCACAACATCAAAGTCACAACTTCAAAGCCACAACATGAAAGCAACAACATCCAAGTCACAACATCAAAGCCACAACTACAAAGCAACAACATCAAAGTCACAACATCAAAGCCACAACATCAAAGCCACAACTTGAAAGCCACTACTTCAAAGCCACAACACCAACGCCACAACATCAAAGGCACAACATCAAAGGCACAACTTCAAAGCCACAACATGAAAGCAACAACATCCAAGTCACAACATCAAAGCCACAACTACAAAGCCACAACATCAAAGTCACAACATCAAAGCCACAACTTGAAAGCCACAACTTCAAAGCCACAACATCAAAGCCACTACTTCAAAGCCACGACATCAAAGCGAAAACTTCAAAGCCACAACATCAAAGCCACTACTTCAAAGCCACGACATCAAAGCCACAACATCAAAGTCACAACATCAAAGCCACAACTTGAAAGCCACAACTCCAAAGCCACAACTCCAAAGCCACAACATCAAAGCCACAATACCAAAGCCACAACACCAAAGGCACAACATCAAAGGCACAACTTCAAAGCCACAACATGAAAGCAACAACATCCAAGTCACAACATCAAAGCCACAACTACAAAGCCACAACATCAAAGTCACAACATCAAAGCCACAACTTGAAAGCCACAACTTCAAAGCCACAACATCAAAGCCACTACTTCAAAGCCACGGCATCAAAGCGAAAACTTCAAAGCCACAACATCAAAGCCACAACATCAAAGCCACGACATCAAAGCCACAACATCAAAGCCACAACTTGAAAGCCACAACTCCAAAGCCACAACATCAAAGCCACTACTTCAAAGCCACAACACCAAAGCCACAACATCAAAGCCACAACATCAAACCACAACTTCAAAGCCACAACATGAAAGCAACAACATCCAAGTCACAACATCAAAGCCACAACTACAAAGCCACAACATCAAAGTCACAACATCAAATCCACAACTTGAAAGCCACAACTACAAAGCAACAACATCAAAGTCACAACATCAAAGCCACAACTTGAAAGCCACAAGTTGTGGCTTTGAAGCCACAACTCCAAAGCCACAACATCAAAGCCACAATACCAAAGCCACAACATCAAAGGCACAACATCAAAGCCACAACATCAAAGCCACTACTTCAAAGCCACGGCATCAAAGCGAAAACTTCAAAGCCACAACATCAAAGCCACGACATCAAAGCCACAACATCAAAGCCACAACTTGAAAGCCACAACTCCAAAGCCACAACATCAAAGCCACTACTTCAAAGCCACAACACCAAAGCTACAACATCAAAGCCACAACTTCAAAGCCACAACTACAAAGCCACAACATCAAAGTCACAACATCAAAGCCACAACTTGAAAGCCACAACTTCAAAGCCACAACATCAAAGGCACAACATCAAAGCCACAACATCAAAGCCACTACTTCAAAGCCACACAACATCAAAGCCACTACTTCAAAGCCACGACATCAAAGCGAAAACTTCAAAGCCACAACATCAAAGCCACTACTTCAAAGCCACGACATCAAAGCCACAACATCAAAGTCACAACATCAAAGCCACAACTTGAAAGCCACAACTCCAAAGGCACAACATCAAAGCCACTACTTCAAAGCCACACAACATCAAAGCCACTACTTCAAAGCCACGACATCAAAGCGAAAACTTCAAAGCCACAACATCAAAGCCACTACTTCAAAGCCACGACATCAAAGCCACAACATCAAAGTCACAACATCAAAGCCACAACTTGAAAGCCACAACTCCAAAGCCACAACTCCAAAGCCACAACATCAAAGCCACAATACCAAAGCCACAACATCAAAGGCACAACATCAAAGCCACAACATCAAAGCCACTACTTCAAAGCCACACAACATCAAAGCCACTACTTCAAAGCCACGACATCAAAGCGAAAACTTCAAAGCCACAACATCAAAGCCACTACTTCAAAGCCACGACATCAAAGCCACAACATCAAAGTCACAACATCAAAGCCACAACTTGAAAGCCACAACTTCAAAGCCACAACATCAAAGCCACGACATCAAAGCGAAAACTTCAAAGCCACAACATCAAACCCACTACTTCAAAGCCACAACATCAAAGTCACAACATCAAACCACAACTTCAAAGCCACAACATGAAAGCAACAACATCCAAGTCACAACATCAAAGCCACAACTACAAAGCCACAACATCAAAGCCACAACTTGAAAGCCACAACTCCAAAGCCACAACATCAAAGCCACTACTTCAAAGCCACAACACCAAAGCTACAACATCAAAGCCACAACTTCAAAGCCACAACTACAAAGCCACAACATCAAAGTCACAACATCAAAGCCACAACTTGAAAGCCACGACATCAAAGCCACAACATCAAAGCCACAACTTGAAAGCCACAACTCCAAAGCCACAACATCAAAGCCACTACTTCAAAGCCACAACACCAAAGCTACAACATCAAAGCCACAACTTCAAAGCCACAACTACAAAGCCACAACATCAAAGTCACAACATCAAAGCCACAACTTGAAAGCCACAACTTCAAAGCCACAACATCAAAGCCACGACATCAAAGCGAAAACTTCAAAGCCACAACATCAAACCCACTACTTCAAAGCCACAACATCAAAGTCACAACATCAAACCACAACTTCAAAGCCACAACATGAAAGCAACAACATCCAAGTCACAACATCAAAGCCACAACTACAAAGCCACAACATCAAAGCCACAACTTGAAAGCCACAACTCCAAAGCCACAACATCAAAGCCACTACTTCAAAGCCACAACACCAAAGCTACAACATCAAAGCCACAACTTCAAAGCCACAACTACAAAGCCACAACATCAAAGTCACAACATCAAAGCCACAACTTGAAAGCCACAACTTCAAAGCCACAACATGAAACCAACAATATCCAAGTCACAACATCAAAGCCACAACTACAAAGCCACAACATCAAAGTCACAACATCAAAGCCACAACTTCAAAGCCATAACTTCAAAGCCACTACTTCAAAGCCACGACATCAAAGCGAAAACTTCAAAGCCACAACATGAAAGCAACAACATCCAAGTCACAACATCAAAGCCACAACTACAAAGCCACAACATCAAAGTCACAACATCAAAGCCACAACTTGAAAGCCACAACTTCAAAGCCACAACATCAAAGCCACTACTTCAAAGCCACGGCATCAAAGCGAAAACTTCAAAGCCACAACATCAAAGCCACGACATCAAAGCGAAAACTTCAAAGCCACAACATCAAACCCACTACTTCAAAGCCACAACATCAAAGTCACAACATCAAACCACAACTTCAAAGCCACAACATGAAAGCAACAACATCCAAGTCACAACATCAAAGGCACAACTACAAAGCCACAACATCAAAGTCACAACATCAAAGCCACAACTTGAAAGCCACAACTTCAAAGCCATAACATCAAAGCCACTACTTCAAAGCCACAACACCAAAGCCACAACATCAAAGCCACAACTTCAAAGCCACAACTACAAAGCCACAACATCAAAGTCACAACATCAAAGCCACAACTTGAAAGCCACAACTTCAAAGCCACAACATCAAAGCCACGACATCAAAGCGAAAACTTCAAAGCCACAACATCAAACCCACTACTTCAAAGCCACAACATCAAAGTCACAACATCAAACCACAACTTCAAAGCCACAACATGAAAGCAACAACATCCAAGTCACAACATCAAAGCCACAACTACAAAGCCACAACATCAAAGTCACAACATCAAAGCCACAACTTGAAAGCCACAACTCCAAAGCCACAACATCAAAGCCACTACTTCAAAGCCACAACACCAAAGCCACAACATCAAAGGCACAACATCAAAGCCACTACTTCAAAGCCACAACACCAAAGCCACAACATCAAAGGCACAACATCAAAGGCACAACTTCAAAGCCACAACATGAAAGCAACAATATCCAAGTCACAACATCAAAGCCACAACTACAAAGCCACAACATCAAAGTCACAACATCAAAGTCACAACTTGAAAGCCACTACTTCAAAGCCACAACATCAAAGCCACGACATCAAAGCGAAAACTTCAAAGCCACAACATCAAAGTCACAACATCAAAGCCACAACATCAAAGGCACAACATCAAAGGCACAACTTCAAAGCCACAACATGAAAGCAACAATATCCAAGTCACAACATCAAAGCCACAACTACAAAGCCACAACATCAAAGTCACAACATCAAAGCCACAACTTCAAAGCCATAACTTCAAAGCCACTACTTCAAAGCCACGACATCAAAGCGAAAACTTCAAAGCCACAACATCAAAGCCACGACATCAAAGCCACAACATCAAAGCCACAACTTGAAAGCCACAACTCCAAAGCCACAACATCAAAGCCACTACTTCAAAGCCACAACACCAAAGCCACAACATCAAAGGCACAACATCAAAGGCACAACTTCAAAGCCACAACATGAAAGCCACAACTTCAAAGCCACAACACCAAAGCCACAACATCAAAGCCACAACATCAAAGTCACAACATCAAAGCCACAACTTGAAAGCCACAACATCAAAGTCACAACATCAAAGCCACAACTTGAAAGCCACAACATCAAAGCCACTACTTCAAAGTCACGACATCAAAGCCACAACTTGAAAGCCACAACATCAAAGCCACTACTTCAAAGCCACGACATCAAAGCCACAACATCAAAGTCACAACATCAAAGCCACAACTTGAAAGCCACAACTTCAAAACCACAACATCAAAGCCACAACACCAAAGCCACTACTTCAAAGCCACAACATGAAAGCAACAACATCCAAGTCACAACATCAAACCACAACTTCAAAGCCACAACATGAAAGCAACAACATCAAAGTCACAACATCAAAGCCACAACTTCAAAGCCTCAACTTCAAAGCCACAACATCAAAGCCACGACATCAAAGCGAAAACTTCAAAGCCACAACATCAAACCCACTACTTCAAAGCCACAACATCAAAGTCACAACATCAAACCACAACTTCAAAGCCACAACATGAAAGCAACAACATCCAAGTCACAACATCAAAGCCACAACTACAAAGCCACAACATCAAAGTCACAACATCAAAGCCACAACTTGAAAGCCACAACTCCAAAGCCACAACATCAAAGCCACTACTTCAAAGCCACAACACCAAAGCCACAACATCAAAGGCACAACATCAAAGGCACAACATCAAAGCCACTACTTCAAAGCCACAACACCAAAGCCACAACATCAAAGGCACAACATCAAAGGCACAACTTCAAAGCCACAACATGAAAGCAACAATATCCAAGTCACAACATCAAAGCCACAACTACAAAGCCACAACATCAAAGTCACAACATCAAAGCCACAACTTCAAAGCCACAACTTCAAAGCCACGACATCAAAGCGAAAACTTCAAAGCCACAACATCAAAGCCACAACTTGAAAGCCACAACTCCAAAGCCACAACATCAAAGCCACAACTTCAAAGCCACAACACCAAAGCCACAACACCAAAGGCACAACATCAAAGGCACAACTTCAAAGCCACAACATGAAAGCAACAACATCCAAGTCACAACATCAAAGCCACAACTACAAAGCCACAACATCAAAGTCACAACATCAAACACACAACATCAAAGCCACTACTTCAAAGTCACAACATCAAAGCCACAACTTGAAAGCCACAACTTCAAAGCCACAACATCAAAGCCACAACACCAAAGCCACAACATCAAAGGCACAACATCAAAGGCACAACTTCAAAGCCACAACATGAAAGCAACAACATCCAAGTCACAACATCAAAGCCACAACTACAAAGCCACAACATCAAAGTCACAACATCAAACACACAACATCAAAGCCACTACTTCAAAGTCACAACATCAAAGCCACAACTTGAAAGCCACAACTTCAAAGCCACAACATCAAAGCCACTACTTCAAAGCGAAAACTTCAAAGCCACAACATCAAAGCCACTACTTCAATGCCACAACATCAAAGTCACAACATCAAACCACAACTTCAAAGCCACAACATGAAAGCAACAACATCCAAGTCACAACATCAAAGGCACAACTTCAAAGCCACAACATGAAAGCAACAACATCCAAGTCACAACATCAAAGCCACGACTACAAAGCCACAACATCAAAGTCACAACATCAAAGCCACATCTTGAAAGCCACAACTTCAAAGCCACAACATCAAAGCCACTACTTCAAAGCCACGACATCAAAGCGAAAACTTCAAAGCCTCAACATCAAAGCCACTACTTCAAAGCGAAAACTTCAAAGCCACAACATCAAAGCCACTACTTCAAAGCCACGACATCAAAGCCACAACATCAAAGTCACAACATCAAAGCCACAACTTGAAAGCCACAACTCCAAAGCCACAACATCAAAGCCACTACTTCAAAGCCACAACACCAAAGCCACAACATCAAAGGCACAACATCAAAGGCACAACTTCAAAGCCACAACATGAAAGCCACAACTTCAAAGCCACAACACCAAAGCCACAACATCAAAGCCACAACATCAAAGTCACAACATCAAAGCCACAACTTGAAAGCCACAACATCAAAGCCACTACTTCAAAGTCACGACATCAAAGCCACAACTTGAAAGCCACAACATCAAAGCCACTACTTCAAAGCCACGACATCAAAGCCACAACATCAAAGTCACAACATCAAAGCCACAACTTGAAAGCCACAACTTCAAAACCACAACATCAAAGCCACTACTTCAAAGCCACAACACCAAAGCCACAACTTCAAAGCCACAACATGAAAGCAACAACATCCAAGTCACAACATCAAACCACAACTTCAAAGCCACAACATGAAAGCAACAACATCCAAGTCACAACATCAAAGCCACAACTACAAAGCAACAACATCAAAGTCACAACTTGAAAGCCACAACTCCAAAGCCACAACATCAAAGCCACTACTTCAAAGCCACAACACCAAAGCCACAACATCAAAGCCACTACTTCAAAGCCACAACACCAAAGCCACAACATCAAAGGCACAACTTCAAAGCCACAACATGAAAGCAACAACATCCAAGTCACAACATCAAAGCCACAACTACAAAGCCACAACATCAAAGTCACAACATCAAAGCCACAACTTCAAAGCCACAACTTCAAAGCCACAACATCAAAGCCACTACTTCAAAGCCACGACATCAAAGCCACGACATCAAAGCCACAACATCAAAGTCACAACATCAAAGCCACAACTTGAAAGCCACAACTTCAAAACCACAACATCAAAGCCACTACTTCAAAGCCACAACACCAAAGCCACAACTTCAAAGCCACAACATGAAAGCAACAACATCCAAGTCACAACATCAAACCACAACTTCAAAGCCACAACATGAAAGCAACAACATCCAAGTCACAACATCAAAGCCACAACTACAAAGCAACAACATCAAAGTCACAACATCAAAGCCACAACTTGAAAGCCACAACTCCAAAGCCACAACATCAAAGCCACTACTTCAAAGCCACAACACCAAAGCCACAACATCAAAGGCACAACTTCAAAGCCACAACATGAAAGCAACAACATCCAAGTCACAACATCAAAGCCACAACTACAAAGCCACAACATCAAAGTCACAACATCAAAGCCACAACTTCAAAGCCACAACTTCAAAGCCACAACATCAAAGCCACTACTTCAAAGCCACGGCATCAAAGCGAAAACTTCAAAGCCACAACATCAAAGCCACTACTTCAAAGCCACGACATCAAAGCCACAACATCAAAGTCACAACATCAAAGCCACAACTTGAAAGCCACAACTTCAAAACCACAACATCAAACCACAACTTCAAAGCCACAACATGAAAGCAACAACATCCAAGTCACAACATCAAAGCCACAACTACAAAGCAACAACATCAAAGTCACAACATCAAAGCCACAACTTGAAAGCCACAACATCAAAGCCACTACTTCAAAGCCACAACACCAAAGGCACAACTTCAAAGCCACAACATGAAAGCAACAACATCCAAGTCACAACATCAAAGCCACAACTACAAAGCCACAACATCAAAGTCACAACATCAAAGCCACAACTTCAAAGCCACAACTTCAAAGCCACAACATCAAAGCCACGACATCAAAGCGAAAACTTCAAAGCCACTACTTCAAAGCCACGACATCAAAGCCACAACATCAAAGTCACAACTTGAAAGCCACAACTTCAAAACCACAACATCAAAGCCACTACTTCAAAGCCACAACACCAAAGCCACAACATCAAAGGCACAACTTCAAAGCCACGACATCAAAGCCACAACATCAAAGTCACAACATCAAAGCCACAACTTGAAAGCCACAACTTCAAAACCACAACATCAAAGCCACTACTTCAAAGCCACAACACCAAAGCCACAACATCAAAGGCACAACATCAAAGCCACTCCTTAAAAGTCACAACATCAAAGTGACAACATCAAAGCCACAACATCAAAGCCACAACATAAAAGCCACAACATCACAGCCACAACTTCAAAGCTGCAACATCAAAGTCAAAACATCAAAGCCACAACTTAAAAGACACAACATCAAACATCATTCCCCACTTCAAAAAGGGGGACAGGAGGGTGTGCTCCAACTATAGGGGGATCACATTTCTCAGCCTCCCTGGAAGGTCTTTTCGGGGGTCCTGGAGAGGAGGATCCGCAAGATTGTCAAACCTCGGATTCAGGAGGAGCAGTGTGGTTTTTGTCCTGGTTGTGGAACTGTGGACCAGCTCTATACCCTTAGCACGGTCCTGGAGGGTGCATGGGAGTCCGCCCAACCAGTCTACATGTGCTTTGTGGACTTGGACAAGGCATTCAACCGTGTCCCCTGGGAAACCCTGTGGGGGGTGCTCCGGGAGTATGGGGTCCCGGACCCGTTAACACGGGCACAGTCAGGGTGTTGAGGGGCTACGGTTCGGTGGCCTCAGGATTGAGTCGCTGCTTTTTGCGGATGACCTGGTCTTGTTGGCTTCATCAGAGCGTTACCAGAGCGTTCAGTAACGCGAGCGTTACCTTCAGCTCTCTCTGGAGCGGTTCGCAGCCGAGTGTGAAGCGGCTGGGATGAGAATCAGCACCTCTAAAACTGAGGCCATGGTTCTCAGCCGGAAAAGGGTGGAGTGCAGTCTCCAGGTCGGGGTTGAGATCCTGCCTCAAGTGGAGGAGTTCAAGTATCTCGGGGTCTTGTTCACGAGTGAGGGAAGGACGCAACGTGAGATTGACCGGCAGATCGGTGCAGTTTCTGCAGTGATGCGGACTCTGTGCCGGTCCGTCGTGGTGAAGAGGGACCTGAGCCGAAAGGCAAAGCTCTCGATTTACCAGTCAATCTACGTTTCTACCATCACCTATGGTCATGAGCTTTGGGTAGTGACCAAAATAATGAGATCGCAGATACATGCGGCCGAAATGAGTTTCCTTTCCGGAGTGGCTGGGCTGTCCCTTAGAGATGGGGTGAGAACCTCGGCCATCCGCGGGGAGCTTGGAGTCGAACCGCTGCTCCTCCGCATCGAGAGGAGCCAGTTGAGGTGGCTCGGGCATCTAGTGAGGATGCCTCCTGGACGCCCCCCTGGTGAGATGTTCCGGGCACGTCCCTCCGGGAGGCAGCCCCGTGGAAGACCCAGGACACACTGGAGGGACTATGTCTCTCGGCTGGCCTGGGAACGCCTTGGGGTCCCCTTGGGAGAGCTGGACGAAGTGGCCGGGGAAAGGGAAGTCTGGGCCTCCCTGCTGAAGCTGCTGCACTCGCGACCCGACCTCGGATAAAGCGGAAGAAGACGGACGGATGGACTGTAACACTTCAGTCATGCCTTCACAGTTACATAGTAAGACTTCACAGTCACGCACATAACATCAAAGTCACATCATCACACTCACGACTTCAAAGTCATAAGTTCAAAGCCACAACTTCAAAGTCACAACATCAGAGCCACTGCTTAAACACCACAACATTGAAGTGACAACATCAAAGCCACAACTTCAAAGCCACAACATCAAAGCCACAACTTCAAAGCCACAACATCAAAGCCATAACATAAAAGCCACAACATCAAAGCCACTGCTTAAACACCACAACATCAAAGTGACAACATCAACGCCACAACTTAAAAGCCACAACATCAAAGCCACAACATCAAAGCCAAAACTTCAAAGCCACAATTTAAAGCCACAACTTAAAAGCCACAACATAAAAGCCAGAACATCAAAGCCACAACTTCAAAGCCACAACTTCAAAGCCACAACTTCAAATCCTGAATTCACAATCACGACATCAAAGTCACAACATCATAGTCACAACTTCAAAGCCACAACTTCAAATCCTGAATTCGCAATCACGACATCAAAGTCACAACTTCAAAGTCACAGCATCAAAGCCACAACCTCAAAGTCCCTTCACAGTTACATAGTAAGACTTCACAGTCACGCACATAACATCAAAGTCACATCATCACACTCACGACTTCAAAGTCATAAGTTCAAAGCCACAACTTCAAAGTCAAAACATCAAAGCCACAACATCAGAGCCACTGCTTAAACACCACAACATTGAAGTGACAACATCAAAGCCACAACTTCAAAGCCACAACATCAAAGCCACAACTTCAAAGCCACAACATCAAAGCCACAACATAAAAGCCACAACATCAAAGCCACTGCTTAAACACCACAACATCAAAGTGACAACATCAACGCCACAACTTAAAAGCCACAACATCAAAGCCACAACATCAAAGCCAAAACTTCAAAGCCACAATTTAAAGCCACAACTTAAAAGCCACAACATAAAAGCCAGAACATCAAAGCCACAACTTCAAAGCCACAACTTCAAAGCCACAACTTCAAATCCTGAATTCACAATCACGACATCAAAGTCACAACATCATAGTCACAACTTCAAAGCCACAACTTCAAATCCTGAATTCGCAATCACGACATCAAAGTCACAGCATCAAAGTCACAGCATCAAAGCCACAACCTCAAAGTCACAACATCAAAGTCACAAATTCACAGTTACACAGTTAGTCTTCAAAGTCACAAGATCAAATTTATTCCATAAAAATCACAACTTCAAAGTCATAATTTGAAAGTCACAATTACACAGTGATAGTAAGACTTCAAAGTCACAAATTTAAAGTCAGGAAGTCGCAATCACACAGACTTCAAAGTCACAACTATAAAGTCATGACTTCAAAGTCAGGATTTCAAAATCACACAGTAAAACTTCAAAGTCACGCCTTCACAGTCACACAGTAAGTTTTCACAGTCACGCAGTCAGACATCAAAATCAGAACTTCAAAATAGAGCCCTGCACACCCGATGTAAAGTGGTGCATTGTGGGACAAATGTTCAAAGTTCATTGCGGCCGTGGGTGGGAGGGGGAGTGCACAATGGGGGAGAGGTGATGCAAAAAAACATGTATAAAATAAAATGTATAAATGATTAATTTATGTCTACCATAATTTGTGCTGATAATAATGTGTGCTGGTTATTTTATTTGGCATAAATAAAAACATTTTAAGATGCCTACTTTTGCAGATGTGGTCTAATCTCGTGTACGTTTCAGACAATTTGCTTCTACTTTTCCATGTTTGAGATCTCTGATCATGGCAGAAATGTCTGGCACAGCGCATCCTCGCTACGTGCGCTTGGTGAAGGATTGGCCCGTGGAGAGCTCAGCTAAGCTCAGCTTGTTTAATTTCCCAAGCCAATGAAAAGCTTTCGCGAGAAATATCGTCCACATCTTGCAGGATGTGCAGATGGGAGCAGGACAAAATATGACAGGCAGGGGCGGGACTGAAAATCATAATTCTTTGTGGGAGCGGAACTGTACAATGCAGGACTGGGACTGACAATTTTGTTCCGCACAGACCTCTACTTCAAAGTGAGGAATTCTCAATCACAAAGTCAAAGTCACGACATTCACAGTCATGCACTCAGTTTTGCTTGCTGTGTCCTCTGCTGCCGTCATGTCCCCACCGAGCGCATGACAGCAGCGTTATGGCAGCCATAGTCCCACAAGATCATATGAGAATCCTGAATGTATGCAAGACCGCGAGATCCCATGATACACTGTGTGTATAAAGGAAGAACACACATGTGGAAGAACTGTTCATTGGGCCATCTGTCCTCATTTTTTTAAATTATAGTTTTATTATATACTAATTTGTTGTGCTGTATTGACACTGTAATTCCATAGTTAACTGTTAAAAGTCTAATTATGAATGACAAGACATGGAACAATGATTTGTGGTACAACACAAATACTCTTATCAATATTGTTTAAGGCTTCAATAATTGCATGAAATTGACTTTTGTTTAAGTAATTTATACAGACCTTCTTGGTTGTATATGGGGTATGATGCCCTATGTGGTATCCTGAGTGTGTCCTTTCCTCCTCCTCTCCTGGGTGTGGTTTCTCTTTCTCCTCCTCTTCTCTAGGCGTGGCTTCTGTTTGCAGGTGTTTTCCATCACATTACTTATACCACTGCAGTCCGGTGCTCACTCTCTTCTCTGATCCCTCCCCGGCTCTGCCCTGTTCTGGGCTCCCCTGTCCCCAGTCAGGGTCGGTATGGTATGGTTTGGTTTGGCCTGCTTTGCTTTGCTTTGCTTTGGTCTGGTTTGGTCTAGCTTGGTGCTTTAGGTTGTCCTTTGCTTTTGTTTTACACTATCAACACTTGCACACTTACACCACTGATACCACTGCTTTTACACACTCCATAACCTTAAATGCTTTATGATGGTTTAATTTGGTCTAATTTTCTTTAATTTGATTTAATAAAGAATCATTTAAATCAATGTACATGGTGTTCTTCCTTCTTTGCCATGACTCACAGAGCCAGGTCATGACAGGGGCAACCGAAGGACATAATCTCTGCATATTTCCATTCCTTTTGTGTGACACCTGCTGATCCACTTGGAAGGCTTTTGTTCGTTTTTTAACAAAAGCATCCCTTAAAGCCTTCTATTTTTCTTTACACGTGTTAGCTGAAACAAAGGAGAGACAAAGGTGAATAAAAAATGTTCACATATAACTTATATTTATATCACAGATACATGGCTTCTGGGGATTCACTCGTGAGTCTGGCATATAGCTACTGCCTGGGGCACAGTACGGTAATGAACGCAGTCCACATGGTGTGTGCTGCCATTGAGAAAACCATGATGGTGAGGTTCCTACCCAGGTCCAACACAGGAGACATGGGAGGAAGTGGCTGACGGCTTCTGGAAAGTGGAATTTCCCAATCTGCCTGGGAGCAATAGATGGGAAGCATGTGACCATCCAAGCCCCACCATTGACTGGGAGTCAGTATTTTAACTACAAGAAAACTTTCTCCATAGTGCTTTTGGCACTTGTGGACTCAAACTACAGGTCCAGGGTCATTTAAGTGGGGGACTTCAGAAGGACCAGTGGCTGTGTATATGCTGGGTCAGCTCTGTAGCTCTGTAGAGAGGAATGGAGACCAAAACAAAACACACAACAACATCCCACTCAGTACCTCTCTGGCTCTGCTCACTTGGGTGATGTGCCACATGTCATGGTGGGTGATACAGCCTTCCCACTGACTGAACCTCAATCACCAAAAGAGGATATTTAACTACAGACTTTCAGGATCAACCTGTGCCCACAATATGTGGACACCCTTGTTGTGGCTGCATGCATGCCATAATTTCCTGCTTGCCCCGAAAGAGAATGTGAGGTTGTTGGAGGCGGTAGAACAACAGGGGAGAAATGTGCCACCAGTACGGAACATGGGAGGAAACATTGCCTCACGAGAGTTCTGTAATGTCTGTAATTTCTTCATCTAAGTCGTCAACCTGTCTCCTAGACCCCATCCCAACCAGGCTGCTCAAGGATGTTTTACCTTTAGTTAGCCCTTCTTTACTGGATATGATTAACCTGTCTTTATTATCAGGATATGTACCACAGTCCTTTAAAGTAGCTGTAATTAAACCTCTTCTTAAAAAGCACACTCTAGATCCAGAGGTTTTGGCTAACTATAGACCGATATCAAACCTTCCCTTTCTTTCTAGGTTACTCGAGAAGGCTGTAGCTAATCAGCTGTGTGAATTTCTTCACAAGAACAGTTTATTTGAGGATTTTCAGTCAGGATTTAGAGTCCATCATAGCACAGAGACCGCACTAGTCAAAGTCACAAACGATCTCCTAATGGCATCAGACAAAGGACTCATCTCTGTACTCGTCCTGTTAGATCTTAGTGCTGCATTTGACACCATAGACCATCAAATTCTTTTACAGAGACTGGAACATCAGATTGGCATCAAAGGAACCGCCCTAAGCTGGTTTAGGTCGTATTTCTTGGATCGATCTCAGTTTGTTCACGTCAATGATGAATCCTCCGTACATACCAAAGTCTGTCATGGAGTCCCACAAGGTTCTGTACTAGGGCCACTTCTATTCAGTCTATATATGCTTCCTCTAGGGAACATTATTAGGAATCACTCCATTAATTTTCACTGTTATGCTGACGACACCCAATTATATTTATCAATCAAGCCTGATGAAACTAATCATTTAGCCAAACTGCAAGCGTGCCTTAGGGATATAAAAAGTTGGATGACCTACAATTTTCTGATGTTGAACTCAGATAAAACTGAAGTTCTTGTAATTGGACCCAAACACCACAGAAACTCTCTTTCCGGAGACTTGGCCACCTTAGACGGGACCACCCTGGCCTCCAGCTCCTCCGTAAAGAACCTTGGAGTTATTTTTGATCAGGATTTGTCCTTTAATGCCCACATAAAACAAATTTCAAAGACTGCATTCTTCCACTTACGTAACATTACCAAAATCAGACGCATCCTGTCCCAAGCGGATGCAGAAAAACTAGTCCATGCATTTGTTACTTCTAGGCTGGACTACTGTAACTCTCTATTATCAGGCTGCCCCAATAAGTCTCTTAGGACCTTGCAGCTAATTCAGAATGCTGCTGCACGTGTTCTGACAGGAACCAAGATCAGAGATCACATCTCACCCATTTTGGCTTCCTTACACTGGCTACCTGTTAAATCTAGAATAGAATTTAAAATTCTTCTCCTTACATACAAAGCTCTTCATGGCCAGGCACCATCATATTTAAAAGAGCTCATAGTTCCCTACTACCCCTCTAGACCACTGCGTTCTCAGAATGCAGGGTTCCTTGTGGTTCCCATAGTTTCCAAAAGTAGACTGGGAGCCAGAGCTTTCAGCTATCAAGCTCCTCTTCTGTGGAACAAACTACCTTTCTGGGTTCGGGAGGCAGACACGGTCACCACATTCAAGACTAGACTTAAGACTTTCCTTTTTGATAGCGCTTATAGTTAGGGCTGGCTCAGGCCTTCCCTTAGTTATGCTGCCATAGGACTAGACTACCGGGGGACCCCCCCGCCCCCCCCCCCCCTTACTAACTAAACTTCTTCCCCGGAGTTTCTGTGCTTTCTCGTCCAGCAGGTTCTCATGGATCGTGAGTGCTGCTGTGGTCTGCTGCTGATGTCCACGCCTTACTGTAAAGCCTCTCTCTCTCTCTCTCTCTCTCTCTCTCTCTCTCAATGTAAAGCAGTTCGATAACCCTTAGAGTCCGCATAAACGGGGCCTGAGGTTTTATTGTTCTGTCAATCGTTATCTCTCTTACACCTTTTCTTTGGATATTACTAACTACACCTCTTCCCCGGAGTTTCTGTGCTTTCTCGTCCAGCAGGTTCTCATGGATCGTGGCTGCCGCCGTGGTCTGCTGCTGACGTCCACCATATTTAGCATTACATGCCATATATAGTCATTATTGCTACTATCCCCACTACAGCTTTGTTGGTTAATGACTTATTGCTGCTGTGCATCTGTGTTCCACTGCTACTGCAATCACCTCACCATTTATTGTCATTCATTGTAATTGTACAATATGTTTGTGTTGATTGTTCTGTACATGTGACATCCATTGCACGTCTGTCCGTCCTGGAAGAGGGATCCCTCCTCTGTGGCTCTTCCTGAGGTTTCTTCCACATTTTTTTCCCTGTTAAATGGGTTTTTTGTGGGCAAGTTTTTCCTCACTCGAACCGAGGGTCTAAGGACAGAGGGTGTCACTCCCTGTACAGATTGTAAAGCCCTCTGAGGCAAAATGTGTTTTGTGACTTTGGGCTATACAAATAAAATTTGATTTGATTTTGATTTGATTTGATTTAATGTGAGGGAGATCTTCTCCACCTATTTCAACTCCCCACAAGGCAGTGTGTCTTGGCAGGACAGGATGGTGTGAAAGATAAATAACAGATAACAGAAGACATCTATTTACAAATACATACATTTTCCACACTTTTTTTTAATCATGCTCTGGTCCAGGTTGATGCTTTAGGTTGTCCTTTGCTTTTGTTTCACACTATCAACACTTGCACACTTACACGGCTCACTCATGCACACGCTACACCACTGATACCACTGCTTCTACACACTCATAACCTTAAATCCTTTATGATGGTTTAATTTGGTCTAATTTGCTTTAATTTGATTTAATAAAGAATCATTTAAATCAATGTACATGGTGTTCTTCCTTCTTCCTTCCTTCCCGCCATGACTCACAGAGCCAGGTCATGACAAATGGGGGCTCGTCCGGTCCTTTTGAGTGGATGACAGGTGGGTATTCCATTTAAGGTTTTTTTTTGGGCTGGATTTTGTCTGTTGCCTTGGGTAGTGGACCCTGTTTGGTTTTGTAGTTGGTCTTGGTTCAGCTGTGGGCTGGTTTGTGATTGGTGATCCACGCAGATGGTTTGGTTGTCTGGCTGCTTATGGATCTATGCTAGGAGTGAGAGCCATTTTAGGTTTGTTCTGTGCTGTGCAGGAAGTCAGTGTCACTGTTTGATGCACTCTTTGAGGGGAGTTGGGCTGTAGGGGCACTTCCCTCTAGGGGTTGTGTTCGTTTGTTTTTTTTTTGTCTGTAGTGTGGTGAGAACGTGGTAAGAGCAGTTGTCTTGGGAGCACATCCGCTGTTGCAGGTGGGTCGCCGGTTCATGGTTGCTTCACCGGGCTGTCGGGCTGAGCCAACTGTGTGGAGACAATGCAGTGCGTAAATACCCACCACAAGTATCACACGAAGACTAGGGTTGAGTGTTAGTCAGTTTTGGTTAGGTAGTCAGGGGGGGATATTCCCTGTTAAGAGGCTGATCATTGCCTCTGCGCAGGCTCACAGTGAACACTCCTTTCTGTATTTATTGTGGTGATTATGGCTTCTTTGAGTGAATTTGTTAAGTCACCGATAGTTGCATTTGTGAATAACTGTAAGAAGGATCAGTTATTGTAAATAGCCAACCATTATGGTATTGATGTCCCAGATAAGTGCCATAAAGTGGAGCTTAAAGGGTTAGTTTTGTCATATTTGTTTGACCAAGGGGTGTTGCAGAAGAGTGACCCTGAGTTGGAACTTGCATCTGAATCAGAGCCTGTACCAGCAGTTATGAATGTAGCTGGTTTAACATTTGAACAACGTAAAGAGCTGTTGGTGTTGCAATATGAGCAGGAGAAAATGCAGAAACAGATGGATAGGGAACAGGAACTTGAATTGGAACGGCTGCGGCAGGATATAGAGAGGATGAAGTTGGAGTTAGAGAAGTCCAGGTTGCAGTTAACCCAGGGGGGCAAGCTCACTCCGACTGGACTTGGTACGAATTCTAGTATGTCTGGACAAAGTGGTGGTGAGGTTACTGCTAACCTGTGGCTGCTTCCAAAATTTAATGTTGGTTTAACGTTGGTTCACCTTGTTTGAATGTGTTGCTGATGCAAAGAAGTGGCCTGATTCAGATAGGGTGCTTATTCTTCAGAGTGTGCTCACTGGGAGAGCCCAGGAGGTGTACTCAGCAATTTGTGTGAGGACCCTGATTATGACACAGTGAAAGCAGCTGTGTTGAGGCATATGAGTTGGTCCCAGAGGCCTATTGACAAAGGTTTCAAGGTTGGACCAAAGGTGATAAGCAGACACATGCGGAGTTTGTTTGCGAACTGACTATTCATTTTCAGCACTGGTGTTCAGCCAATAAAGTTAACTCTTTTGATGAGCTCTCCAACTTAATTGTTCTAGAGCAGTTTAAAAATTCTATCCCTGAGCGTGTTGCTACATATGTGACCGAACAGAAGCCATACCTAATGAGACCATACCCTGGACTGAACCTCAAACACCAAACGAGGATATTTAACTACAGACTTTCAAGGGCAAGGATGGTGGTTGAGAATGCTTTTGGCATTCTGTCCGAGAGGTCTGTAATGTGAGGGAGATCTTCTCCAACTATTTCAACTCCCCACAAGGCAGTGTGTCTTTGCAGGACAAGATGTTATAAAAGATAAATAAGACTATTTCAACAGTATTTAATATTAGGCAGTTACATTTTCAATAGATAGTTATAATAGTATTACATTACATTTGTATGCACCTTTAATACCATAGCTTTTTCTGTGCATCGCTTTTTTCCCCCATAAAGTTGAAAATAAAAACAAATAGTTAAAGGTACTTTAAAAAAAGTCATTAAAAATGTTCAGTAACTTTGCACTGATCAGGACAAGGCAAAAATATGTAATGTGCTATATTAATAAATAATTAAACATTTTATTTTTACATTTTATTGAGATTTTTATAATCTTAATAGTTTGTACTCACCATCCACTCCAAAAACTCCTGCCAGGCTTTGTCCATTCTTCCATTTGTTACGTCTGGCCTAGGGGAACCGAAAACAATAAGAAAGGTTGCTCCCCTCTTTCCCCACTCCCAAAAATGACCAAGGCCACAGAGCTGCAGTCCAACCAAAGGATCATTTATTCAGTCTTCAGGAAAAGTTGGTAGCATTGAGCTTCAGGGTGAGCATGCCCCAAAAAGAACAAACAAAACAATCTGACCCAAGACTAACTTACCTTACCAAAACAAAGAACACAAATTAGAGGTTTCTAAGCTGCCTCCCTATGAAATAAATGGGAGAAAAAGAGATAAACCAAAAGAGCTACTCATCCCTATGACTACCAGGACTGCTAAATTAAGGTCTCAGCAGAAAATACAAAGTACAAGTTCACACAACATGACACAATACGACATACCCTGGTGCTGTTGGGAGCAGGGTCAAGAGAAGGAGTGTGAATGTCTAAAGTGGCAGCCATTTATAGCAGCTCCACCAGTCCATTCACCAATCAGCAGCCAACACCTGGAGAAGTACCAATGGTGGTTGCACCACCTTCAGTCAGGGAGGAACAGCACCTGGAGAGAGAGAGAGACCCTCTCCGGTACCTGGAGAAAAATCAATGGTGGTAGCATCACCCTCGTACAGGGAGGAACAACAGCACAGAGAGACCAAACACATATCAAGACCAAAAAAAAATTATATTATGAAACAGGAACTGACAAGACATCCGCTGGACCTCACCGCGTGACAGAAGTACTGCACCTACGCCAAGTGCACTGGCATCCACCTCCAGCTTAAACTGACATTTCTCTGACCATAGGAATGGAACTTTGGGGCTTGCTAAGCTTGTCAGTGAAGCCACTACATCTGAGAAGTTCTTACAAAAACCACAATAATACCCAGCCATCCCCAGAATACGGCGGAGCTCAAGGCACGTTTGGGGAGCTGGGAAATCTACGATGGCCTACACCTTAGCAGTCACGGGACAGACACGACCTTGTCCCACAACCTTCCCTAAATAAACAGCCTTCCTAAACTCACATTTGGCCAGGTTGAGGGTTAAGAAAGCCTTTGAACAAATGTTCAAAAATCTTAGAGAGGGTTTTCACATGTTCAGCCCAGTTGGAGGAATAGGCCACAATATCATCCAGGTAAACCTCACAGTTATCCACCCTGCGAAGAACTGTATTTATGAGCCTTTGGAAAGTGGCTGGGGTGTTTCTCAGACTGAATGGCATGACTGTGTACTGTAAAAAATGGTCCGGTGTGACAAATGTACTTATTTCAGAGGTGTGTGGGGTCAGGAGAACCTGCCAATATCCTTTGTGACATATTTGGCTGGACCCACTTGATCAACACAGTCATCCATGCGAGGAATTGGAAAAGACTCTGGTTTAGTGAGGGCATTCACTTTGCGATAATAATTACAGAAACGTGGAGTCTGGTCAGATTTCAGAACTAGGAGCGAAGGAGAGCTCCATGGGCTAGTACTCGGCACAGCAAAACCATTTTCAACAAGATAATTTGCCTCTTGTTGCATTATAGCACATTTTGTCGGATGCACTCGTGCTGTTTTATCTGGGGGTGATCATCCACATCAATATCGTGACATTACACATGAGTTTGAGTGGGGATGTAACTGAAGAGGGTTAGATAATTTCATACTAGCCTGTCCATCGGACCTGGCAGAGTCAGATAGGTGTGCCAAATGGGCATCTGGATTTGAAAGGATTTCTGAATTTCTGAGGCGCACATTCAGCCCATCATCACTGGGATCATATGGGGGCTGTGCATCAGACACCATGGCAACAGGCGCAATTATCTTCTCTCTTCTCATGGTCAACATATTTCTTCAGAATGCTCAGCACAAACCAACAAGAGGTAGGAGAACTTGTACGAGGTCACCAGGTGTGATGGACTGTGCGACAGACTTTTTGTCAAAATTTGCTTTCATTTTCAACTGAGCAGTGGAGAGTGAATCACAGGCCTAAAGGAGCTAAAGTGGTCCAGGACGCTGTCACTCAAACCAGGTTTGTTTGAGAGAATTTTTTTTCTTGTAACAGGCATAGAGGGCTGTGCACTGGACTAATGACTCCTGTAACGTTTCCCTTACAGCGACTTCAAAATCACAAATTCACAATCACACAGTAAGACTTCAACATCACAACTTTAAAGTCTTCACAGACTTCAGAGTCACAGTAAGACTTCAAAGTCACAACTTTAGTCACACAAAAATGACCAACTCCATGTTTCCTGGAGTTGGTGGGCGTGGCATCAGCTAATTGACTATGGCACACCTGCACCCTATCAAGCACCTGACCTGACCACCTGCACGGAACCCGAACTCAGGCTCGATTTCCCCCTCGCTCTCTGTTCAGTATTTCCTGACTGCTCTTCAATAAACTTTGTCACTTCCTCATCAGCTTCATCTGCTTTTGGGTCCTGTTTCTGGCCTGAGAGTTAGTGCAGCAATAAGTGTTAGCGGCAATTCTTAAGGAGTAGATTTGTCATGTACAACGTGTCCCAAAAGTTCATGCACCACAGAAAAAGCCAACTCAGATTGTGACTATTCAACAGAATGCATTTATTCAAAAGCCGGTGTATCCCCCCCGCATCTTAATTATTGCCCTCAGCCTTTCGGGCATAGAATGCACTAAGTTCTTTAGAACAGAAGGCTCAATGTTGCCCCACCCGCACAGCCCTCGCACTGAGCTGCTTCATGGTGGTAGGTGGTGGACTGTGGGACACCCGACTGTTCAGGATACCCCAGCAGTTCTCAATCGGGTTGAGGTCCGGGGAGTTTGGTGGCCATTCCTCTTTGTGCAGAAACCCAGGAAGCTGCTCAGAACACCACTGCTGAGTTGTACGAGCAGTATGTGCGGGGGCACCATCTTGGACGAAGACCATTTCCGCATGCCTGTTGAACATCTTCCTAGCTGTGACGGGCCCGATTTCTTCTTTCTGGTGAGTATGGGAAGTAGCACTGGCTGGAGAATGTTCTTAACATAATACTCAGCATTGATGGTGGTGCCCTGGGCTGTGTGTAAATGCGGTCATTTTGGCTATTGGGAGTTGGAGATAAGTAGAGAGGGCACTCATCAGAGAAAATCCAGTTTTCCCAGTCTCTTGGGGTCATTTTAGCACACTTCTTTGCAAAAGCAAGCTGCTTCTCCTTTTGCAGTTTGGTAAGGTGAGGAATCCACTGTCTTTTGTATGCTCTCAGTCCCAATTTCTCAGTTAAAAAATGACAGATAGTACTCTTAAAGACTGTTTCCCCAAGATTCTTCAGTCTTCGACTGAGTCTGCAGCAGGATTGGTGTCTCTTTCCCTTGCCCTTGCGAATGAGGTCCTTGGCCCTCGAACTCAGAACTGAAGGGCGACCTGCACAGGACATATCTTCAAGGGAGTCACAACTCTGGTATCTCTGCCACCACTTCTTATACTTCTACCAAAGCTCCTGAGCTACCTCCCTACAAGTTTTCCCTGCTCTGCGCAAAGCAATGGCTTGAGCACGGACTTGATTTTTGTTTGGCCATTCTGAACACTACCAAAAAGGTTCTCTCAGTGACATGCTTCATGGTCAACCATGAAATTTACAGGCCTATCACAAACGGATTAACTAATTACACAACCTCACAACACCTGGCTGACCAGGTGCAACCCATTTTGGAGACAAACAGACAAAAATGTTGCCCATTGGGATGCATGAACTTTTGGGACACGGTGTAGTGCTACGAGAGAAGGTATTCAATGAAGAGCTGGGTCTTCAGGATTTTTTTTTATTAGATAGAAAGGCCCCTGCTCTAGTAGGAACTCGTAGTGCATTCCACCAACACCCAGGACACCTCTTTGGCCAATCAGCACCTACATTTCTGAGCACGAAACATAGTAGTCATTTGTTACAACTTGCCATGCACCATGAACCAGAGGAAGAACTGCTTTATGGTGTTACATTTGAGTCTAGTGTTGCTACCCATCCCATTTTCTGAGAATTATTCTTTTTTTTTTCTTTTTTTTTGTCAGCTGTCCAAGGGGAAATGGGTGGCAACACTGAATGCCAATTCGTTAACTATTGAACCTCAGTGAGGTTCCGTTTGTGTGTATTGGTATGGACCTCATCAGGTCATTTCACTGGAGTGCACACGGATATCACTTTGTGTTTCTTGTGGATATCCAGAGGCAGTGCCCCTGTGCACCATCTCTGTAACTGGTGGTAACACTAGCAGGTGGCAAGCTGCAACAAATGACCACTATGTTATGTGCTCGGAAATGTAGGTGCTGATTGTGCCTTCTACCTCGGTCCTGCTTACGGTAAGCGTATTCTGTCACTTCCGGTTACCGGTGTTAGTGCCACGGTGCTCTCTGCTCTGCTCACTTAAACAGTTTCCCGTACATTTTTCACATCAGTGACTATCTACGTAACTCCACACTACCTTTAAACTTGTTCTGTCTACACGAACAGGTTTCTTAAACTCTAGTAACCGCAGTCCGATAGTTTTTACCTGTCTCTCTGCTAGCCGCACTCTCTAGCCTAGCTTTAGCAATGGCTTCTCTCCTCTCTCCTCCTCTCTGCTCCCCTCTCTCCTCTCCTGCTCTCTCCTCTCCCCCTCTCTCCTGCCCTGTGTGCCACATGTTCAGCTACTCCTCGTCCTCCTTTAGCGATAATGGTACTTGTAATAAATGTAGTTTATTTGTAGATTTGGAGGCGAGGCTCAGTAAGCTAGAGGCACGGTACCGCACCACAGAACAGTCAGTAGCTGCTATAGTTAGCCAGTCCCCTGTAGCCGGTGCGGTACCACCGAAGGTAGCTTCAGCTAGCAGTCCCCCGGTAGTTCCCGAGCAGCCGGGAGGCTGGGTGACTGTCCGAAAGAGGCATAGCCCCAAGCTGAAGCCCACGGTACACCACCAACCGCTTCACGTCTCAAACAGATTTTCCCCGCTCAGCGACACACCCGCTGAGAAGCCAACTCTGGTCATTGGCAGCTCCATTTTACGGAACGTGAAGTTAGCGACACCGGGGGCCATAGTTAAATGCATCCCAGGGGCCAGAGCGGGTGACATCGAGTCAAATTTGAAACTGCTGGCTAAGGCTAAACGTAGATACAGTAAGATTGTTATCCACGTCGGCGGTAATGACTCCCGGTTACGCCAATCGGAGGTCACTAAAATTAATGTTTCATCGGTGTGTGAATACGCCAAGACGATGTCGGACTCCGTAGTTTTCTCTGGACCCCTACCCAATGTGACCAGTGATGACATGTATAGCCGCATGTCGTCATTTCACCGCTGGTTGTCGAGGTGGTGTCCAGCAAACGATGTGGGCTTCATAGACAATTGGACACCTTTCTGGGGAAAACCTGGTCTGATTAGGAGAGACGGCATCCATCCAACTTTGGATGGAGCAGCTCTCATATCTAGAAACATGGACCAATTTATTAAACGACTGAAACCGTGACAACCCAGAGTTGAGACCAGGAAGCAGAGCTGCAGTCTTACACGCTTCTCTGCGCCTCCATTAGAGCAGTTGCCCACCCAGTACTTTAGTATAGAGACTGTGTCTGTCCCCCGTCCACCTACATTGTTTAAAGATAAAAGAAACAGAGGAGGAGTTCATCATAAAAACTTAATAAAAATTAAATCAACATCTCCACCAGTACAAAACAAGAGCATTAAATGTGGACTCTTGAATATCAGGTCCTTGTCTTCTAAAGCTCTTTTAGTCAATGAATTAATATCTGATTATGATATTGATTTATTTTGTCTCACTGAAACCTGGCTGCAGGAGGGTGAATATGTTAGCTTAAATGAATCCACTCCTCCCAGTCATTGTAACACTCATATTCCTCGAAGTAATGGTCGAGGTGGCGGAGTTGGAGCCATATTTGACTCAAGTCTATTAATAAATCCTAAACCTAAACTAAATTCTAATTCATTTGAAAGTCTTGTTCTTAGCCTCACTCACCCAACATGGAAAACAGTACAGCCAATCCTATTTGTTATAATATATCGCGCTCCTGGCCCTTACTCTGAATTTTTATCTGAATTTGCAGAATTTGCATCAGGCTTGATCCTTAAAACAGATAAAGTAATCATTGTAGGTGACTTTAATATTCATGTGGACAACCACAATGATAGTCTTAGTACTGCATTTATCTCTTTATTAGATTCAATTGGCTTCTGTCAGATTGTAAATAAACCGACTCATCGTCTGAACCACACCCTTGATCTCGTTCTCTCATATGGCATTGAACTTGATCATCTTATAGTCTATCCACAGAATCCTCTTCTTTCTGACCATTTTTTAATAACCTTCGAGTTCATATTACTGGACTATAAGCCTTTTTGTAGAAACTCTTACAGCAGATGTTTATCTGATAGTGCTGTTGCAAAATTCAAGGAAGTGATTCCTTCAGTACTGAACTCAATGCCATGTCTCAATGTAGCAGAGAACTTGTCTGCTCCCATGAGCCCCTCACAAATAGATCATATTGTTGAGAGCACTACAGGCTCATTACAGACAGCACTTGACTCTATTGCACCTCTGAAAAAGAAGAATATTAAACAGAGGAGGTTAGCTCCATGGTATAACCAGCAGACTCGCAAATTAAAGCAAGTGGCACGTAATTCTGAACGCAAATGGCGTGCCACTAAACTGGAAGAATCTCGCTTAGTCTGGCAAGATAATCTTAAAACCTACAGGAAGGCTCTCCGTAATGCCAGAACAGCTTATTACTCTTCTTTAATAGAGGAAAACAAGAACAACCCCAGGTTTCTCTTCAGCACTGTAGCCAGACTAACAGAGAACCACAGCTCTATTGACCCATCTACTCCTCTGGGTCTAACTAGTAATGACTTCATGAGCTTCTTTAATGATAAAATTAGGACCATTAGAGACAAAATACATCATGCCTTGCCTTCGACAGGCACTGATCTGCATTCTGATACAGCAAGTTTGGAAACAGCTGCAAAACCTGATACATATTTAGACTGCTTCTCTCCCATTGACCTTCATCAAATAACTTCAATAATTTCTTCATCTAAGTCGTCAACCAAAATCAAGGTGGGTACTAACATAACCACAATACAAAAACAGTAGATATAAATAAGTTATGGTTTTGGTTTGCATTATAAGTAAGCCTATTCAAAAGGATCTTTTTGGACCAGGACAAGTGTCCATTCATTTGTTGTCATATCTTGTTGATCATTCAGTTTAATGTATCCACTGACTAATGACTTCTGGTTAGTTCTGTTGTTCTGTTCAGAAAAGTAGTAGAAAAATAGTAACAAATTGTACACAAAGTGAAAATAACCTGGTTGATGTATTTCCATTTTCTGTTTTTCTGCATTTCCAAACCTCTTTTTATACAAATTTTAAAGGGCAAGGGGTGTTGATTTTGTAACCTGTACACAGTAAATTTTTTGCTAAACAATCACGGTAATAAGTACTGCTGAACTAGAGAGGTGTATGATGGGATAAATTGTTTTAATTTGGAGATTTTAATGTATTTTACTAATTTGTTGAACTTGTTTTTCAGAAAAAAATTGTGCAAAGACAACACCCAAGCATCAAAAAGCCATTACCACTACCTGTTTTGTAAATTTGGATCTTTCACACGGTCAAGTAACTTCATGAAGCATCTAAAAGGTGTACATAGCAGGTCTTCTGAGGCGGCATACAAACATTTTAATTTCTATGTCAAATTAAGTCACTACGCACTAAACCCATCACAAATGAAAATGTGATCAACTCTGTTCTGATTAAATGTGTGCAGGTTGATGTAATTGCTCCATATCTTCTTTG
This sequence comes from Nibea coibor, assembly GCA_023373845.1. NCBI lineage: Eukaryota > Metazoa > Chordata > Actinopteri > Sciaenidae > Nibea > Nibea coibor. Next base: position 4,472,147 of record CM041724.1, read on the forward strand.
TGTGAAATATATGCTCCACTCTGCTCCGCTACAATCAGGACTGTCACACACATCTGCTACTCACCTGCACACACACCTGATTCCTATCAGTCACTATTTTATAGAGAAACTGACAATCTCAGGATACCACAGACAACTTGACCTGGCTTTTCAATCAACTGTCTCAAAAAAGTAACTCTAGGATGCTTCAGGAACTCATGGTATATCATTTTTCGAACTTCTAATGACATCACTGTGCTATATAATCTCTTTTTTTCCAATTCTGTGTGTGTGCTATAATGCACAATTTCATCTAATCCTGTGGGTGTGGGTCGCACTGGTGAAAACATAAATTTGTGCCCACGTTTTTCATGAAATCATAATTCTGTCTTTGTTGCTTTTTAGAAGGGAAAGCAAATCCGCTGCATAACCCAGTTGGCAATGCCAACATCCAAGCTGACATCACTGTGAAATTGTCATTCATAGCACAATCATATGCTATCAATGATGATGACAAATCGAGAGCTGTGCCATCATCTTTTGCTTGAAACTCCAGTTGTAATTACATGTTAACAGTTATTACTTTGTCACACTGTGTGTATTAGGGGGAAACTGGAAGAGTCGTTCTCGGGATCACGTAATGGAAAAGAAGCCCTGAGTCATGCTTCAAGGCATTGTGTGCCCATCAGAGTTGTCGGGGGAGTCTTCACTGGTTATGCCATGGCTGACAGATTATGGACGTTTAGATAAATAGGTTGATCATCTGAAATGAACAATGTTATAAAGTTACAGCAGTGTTTGTAAAGCAGAAATGTTTATCTTGGACTTGATCTGGTATTTTTCTCCCAGGACAGAGGAGGCAGAGCAAGAGTGGAAAACATTCTAAGTATGAAGCCAGGGCCATGTAGTCCATGGAGGAAATTATAGTGGACATGAAAAACCTGGAGGGGAAGCATGTGTTTGTGGACATGAGGAGAGCATCAGGTAGTCCTCCAAGCCTACAAGGGTCTGTTGATTCTAGCAGGTCAAACAATGAGGCTACACATTCTCTGGGATGCAGAGTCCAGGAGGCCTATATTCTGGTCAACTATGTCCTTACAACAGTTTCATGTTCTCTCGAGAGCATGCACGCACGCTGGTTTCTGGTTTGATTATTATGTTTAGTGTCTATTCTTTGTATATTCATGTTCACCACTAGTTGAAAACATTGTTTATAGCATTAAAAGGTGTTCAATACAATTTAATGATTACATTTGAATGATGTGTTTTGTGTTCATGTAAGCAGTTAAACCACGCCGGCCCAATTTGACAGGGAACACAAAACATTAGGATTTACTAGTCTTGTCTATTTCCCTTTGTTTTCCCTGCCCATCTAGTTCTGTGTTTATTTGTCTCATCTCCCCTTGTCTGAGCGACTAGTAACAAATCTAGCAACTTTTTCTGTTATTGGAGATGTCATGAGACTGACATGAAAGCATGTATCATTTTCTCAACGAGCACTGGGTGTTTCCTAGGACCCCTCCTCCATCCCAAAGCACTCACAGATCACGCGAGAATCCTGAGCGTACACGAGTCCCCGCAATAAACTGTGTATAAAAGAAACAACAACAACAAACAGCTAACTTTGCTTCTCCGACGTGGGAGAGATTATAAAAAAGATTTGTTGTGTCATAAATTATTGTTTGCTGTTCCACTTCAACAATTAGTCTCTTGTCGTTCATGTTGAGAATCTTTGATTGATTGACATCTGATGTGGTGCCACCGGTCATAACGTAATGTTGACGTGAAGCTGTGACAGGCGACATGAACTGCATATTGTGTTTTATTTTTTTATTTTGTATTACGCTGATTCTGTGTTGGATTTCCTGTCTGGTGCAATCTGATCTATTGAAATTGACGCGGTTTAGCAACAGCTTGCATCAAAAACAGAAGTGCTACCGAAAGATAGTGCTGCAGAGCAGAGAGACACTGCTGAGATGTTCCGCAGTGCACCCGGTGTGAGTGCTTTCATTGATTATAGTGACCACAATGCAGCCGTTACGCGGCGCTGACGTCCCCAGTGTGAGTTAGGCTTGAAGGAAGCACAGAAGCAGAGGCTCAGTTTGCAAAGTTTTTCCCAGTGAGAACAAGTGTGACGTGGAGAAACTCCTGTTGTGCTACATGTGTGAGGGGTAAAAACACTCTGCAGTGCACTTTGTCTAGAGTACATTTGTGTAAATGCTTCATTCAGTGGCTCTCCTCTGGCATCTTGAGTTACACGGGACTCACACTGGGGACAGGTACAGTACACTGTCTCTGTTCTCTTCTCTCAGTGTCCTTACTATGGTGGACACTGATCCCAGTTCTGCCTCCCTCATTGTCAGTCCAACAAGAACATGGTCTATGATTGTTGCTTGAATTTCATTGCATATTTCCACTATTTGTCTTTCTCTTCCTCTTTGTCCTCCTCTTCTTCTTTCTTGCCCTCCTCTTCCTCCTCATCTACACCTCGCATATGCACTCATCCTCTCACGTAGGTTCTTTTATCCATTCTCAGATTCTCATTCCCACCCTTTTTAGTGTTTTAGCAATTGAGAATACAATACCGCCACTCTCATGTGGAGACATGCATGCCAGAGGGGGCAGCACAATGCCAGTGTTTATGTCTTAAAAATAGACTAATCATAATGTCAAGAAATTCTATAAATGTTTTTGGGGTTCGTTGCCTGTAGGCAACATTGTACCATAATGGTGCATAAGTGAAAGATAAAATTAAATGTGTAATATATTCAATAGCTTCAACAGGTTACAATGCATGCCATTTTAAATTTAGAAGCATTACAAAGGGAACTCTTTTTGTGTCTGCATTGTACCATTATGAAACAACCCATTGAAATGAATGTCTCAAGCATAATTATTCAAAGTTTTAACTAAGTACTTATCAAAACAGAGATCATAACCACGACCAAAACAAGAATCTGGTATCAAATTCCAGTGTTTGATCATCACTGCTTCATGTTAGTGCAGGTTTCCTGTCAGTCCTGTGTCTTTCATACGTTGCCATCATTTGTGGTGTTGCTTCTTAATGCTTTATGGAACTTGTCATGACCTGGCTCTAAAGCCATGACAAATACAAAGGGAGGTGTGGGTTGAAGGCCAAAATTAAAGTAATTTATTGTAAAGAAAAAACACAAACAACTTAGGCCAAAATAAAGCGAAAGAAACAATGGGGTGTATGATTAGTGAGTGAGTGGCAAAGGTGTATGTTTCCATGAGTGAAAACATGTAGGTGCGAGTTGGTGTTGAATGAGATGTAAAGAAAGGAACTGTAGTAATTTTTTGCATGCTGCTAAGATCTTCCAAGTGCATAGTAGACAGAAACATTTAACCTAGAGGGTTTTCTATGATTTAATGTGATTTGCTTTAAGAAACATATATAACAGGTAGATAATGCTGAAATGCTATGCTAACATTATGCTAATACTGAAACATTTACTGATAACTGGAAACATTTTTAATCATTGCAATTGTTTAATCACTGGAAGCAGACCCCCTCTTTGAGGTGAAGTATGATTAAGGTACTGTAATTTCCGGACTATAGAGCGCACCTGATTATAAGCCTCACCCAGTACACCCAGAAAAAAACTTTTTGTACATACATAAGCCGCACCTGTCTATAAGCCGCATGTGCCCACATTGAAACAGCAATTAATTTAACAGGGCTAGTTAAAAAAACACCGGTAAAAGTCACTGAGACGCGGCAGTAACACAGCAGCAACACGGTAGCGCAGCACTAACAGGGCTGGTTAAAAAAACACCGGTAAAAGTCACTGAGACGCGGCAGTAACACAGCAGCAACATGGTAGCGCAGCACTAACAGGGCTGGTTAAAAAACACCGGTAAAAGTCACTGAGACGCGGCAGTAACACAGCAGCAACACGGTAGCGCAGCACTAACAGGGCTGGTTAAAAAAACACCGGTAAAAGTCACTGAGATGCGGCAGTAACACAGCAGCAACACGGTAGCGCAGCACTAACAGGGCTGGTTAAAAAAACACCGGTAAAAGTCACTGAGACGCGGCAGTAACACAGCAGCAACACGGTAGCGCAGCACTAACAGGGCTGGTTAAAAAAACACTGGTAAAAGTCACTGAGACGCGGCAGTAACACAGCAGCAACACGGTAGCACAGCACTAACAGGGCTGTGTCATATGCATTTCTTCTTGCATTTTCCATGATGAGGGTCTGTTCATGCTAATTTTATTCATGGACAAAGCGCAAAGTTACATTAAACTTCATCTTCCTTGACACATATATTCTACCTGTCTCACTCTTACCTTTTCTGCTCGAGCGCCTCTGGCGGCCGTTAGAAAAAATGCATAAATTAGCCGCATCATTGCATAAGCCGCAGGGTTGAAAGCGTGTGATAGTCCGGAAATTACGGTAATATAATTCTTGACAAGCTGAAATACACATATAATCACAATGAATGCTGTATGCTAGATAAAATGCACCATGCTAAACACACTGGTTTGATAATATAATGAGCACTTGATTTTTAATGTGATTTAATGTGAAACCCACTAAGTGTAAGAGCACAGGAGTAATGAAGTAATGAGCACTTGACTTTTAGTATGATTTAGTGTGAAAGGTATAAATGTGTGACGTCTAACAGTGAGAAAAATATTACATTTTTTAAAAATATATAGTAAGAAGGCTCTTTGACATGTGTAAAGCTCAGCATTAAAGGGAAAAAATATATATATATTGTAACTGCAAGGCCATAATCTAATGGTGTAAAAAAAAAAGTAATAAAAAATAGCAGGAAGTACAGAGCAAAACATAATGGTGTAATTTGGAGAAGTGTAAAACAAAAGAAAATATATTAGGCCTCAATAGACCATGGTCAGTAAGTGAATGGAAAATTCCCAAAATTCAGGCCTGTAAAGTCCCCAAAAGATCCACTTCCAGTCAATTAGTGCATTCAGCAGCCATGCGTTGAGATGTTGGAGATCACGTGACGCGCATGCATTGCCATCCCTGGCAGAAAGCAGGCGGTAATGTTGGAAGACTGCCAACAACAATAAGGGTCAACAACTTTTACTGTATTTTTAACTGTCTAATTTAGCTGTATTATCTGCACTTTGAAAGTCTGTATCTATCTCACTGAGAGCAGAAGGGAGCAGCAGTATGTGTCTGTTTCACTCGGACTGAGAACGGGCTGGAGCAGTCATCAGAGCAGTGTGTGTTTCTTTCTCTCTGCCACTGAAAATAGCGGGTCAGTGCGGGTTTTTAAACGTTGGCCGAGCCGCTTACAGTCGGCATAGGGCTCCTTTCCCACTGTCTCACTGTGACACATTCACTAAGTGTAAGCAAAGTGCTGCCATGTACGAGTCGCGACGCAGGTTGGTTCATTGTACTTTCCCACTGTGGTCTGCAGCCGATTGTTAGCTGGTTTAAATGCAATTTTTGCCCAATGGGAAAGGCGGCCTCAGAGTGAGGCAGAGTGAGGGAGAGTGGGTATCACAGCACTGTATATGTGTGTCTCCCTCTCTCTCTGTCTGTCTTTGACAGCTTCTTTGACAGTTTGCTTTAGGACTGTCTTTGTGTGCTGTCTTTGCATAATAGATGGGATAATAAAACATGGTCATTTTATTTTATGTAGAAAAAAACAAACTGTTTAATTTTGAATCAAACAGAAGATGTAACACTAGATAAAAATATACTAAATTTGTGTTTTTGTTTATTTTTAAAGAAATAGCTGAAAAGAAATTAAATCCTGTGTGGCAGCATAAATGTTTCTTTTCTGTTATCATTGTGTCTTTTTTATCATGTAAATGGAGTAAAAGCAGTATCGGCTTTAAGAATTGGTCCAAAAAAATCAGCAGCAAATATTGGGGATTGGTTAAAACTGATCGGTATTGGCATTAAGCTATTTTTTTTTTAAATTCAGTTTTCTCAGTGTGTATCTGTCATATTTACACTGTGCAATTCTATTTATTTATACTGTGCACAAATACATTGACGCACACAGACATTCAACAGAAAAGTCATCATTCTTAGCATGTTTCATGTACATTTCTTGCCTAACATGAATAAACACTTGTGTATAGTCAAAACATCAGCCATTTCTGAAAAAGCAAAATTTACATACATTCTTGTGGTAAGTCTGCTGTCACCGTGGGTCCTACAGCAACTGACAGACACAGACAGGTGGCCGTTTATCTCTTTTTTATTATTTTATTTTATTTTATTTCAACACTAGAGAAGCCACACTTTCATCCAGCTGTTCACGGGCCCATTGCACACTTTCTGCTGCCCAGTGTCTGCTGCCTTGTGGCTGCCAGCCTGGCACGCTGCTGTTTTAACCCTTAGATGCATAAGTGGGGTCAAAAATGACCCCAAGGGTTGTTTTTCTTCAAAATCTTTGAAATAAAAAGTATTTTTAGTTTCATATTCCAGGTACTCCTCATAAAACATGTTTGTGACATGAGGCCATTGCATTTTTTCTTTAAAATTTCATACATTTTTAAGAAATTTTTCTATCACTACCCCACTTTTCCATAAGCAGGGCCAAAAATGACCCCAAGCATTTCCTATGGAAACTCAAGGGTTAACCCTAGGAATCTTTGAGTCTTATCAACTGTGACTGTCAGTGCACATTTACTGTCACACTTAGGCATCTGATGGCAGCAGTTTCACTACCCAGGAGATCATTTTTACAGAGCAACATACATGTAAGTATTATCTTCATTTATTGACTTTTCTGTGATAGACTATTAGTATTATTGTCATCAAATTAGCCTACTTTGTTGTTAGCTAGTTAGCTTACTCCAACTACAAAGTAGTTAGTTAGTTACTACAAAGTAATTTTAGTACTATAATGTATTACTGCATTTGTTGTACAGAGACTCTTACTATATTTATAACTTCCTTGGAATAAAAGCTAACCCGCTAGGTTGCCTTTTTTATGATCATTGATCATTCAATGATGTGTGTGTGTGTGCATGTGCATGCATTTACTTGCATATAAATGCACAGACATTTACTTACATCGCTACATATTGATTTATAGTTTTGTGTGCCATTCAAACACTGTCCTTTTTGTTTTCTCATCGAGAGTATCGTGGCTGCTAGGAGGCTAACTAGGATTCCTGAGGACCTTGTACAACAAGAGAGAAAGAGAGAAGACATGCGTGTGTGTACATGTGTGTGGACGGTGTTATGGCCCCCGGAATTACTGTATGTTCATTCTCTGTTCGTCCTCCATAGTCAAACAGACAGATGGACACACAATGGAATTTGACATTTTTTTGATACCTGATTGATTGTTTTGTGATAAAATGTGATAAATGAACTTATCAAAAATGAAATCACTCTTTTGTTGATAAAAATATAATAAAATCATCATCTACGCTCACATTCAGATATGTAAAACATGAAATGACCGTGGAAATGTGTGGTGTCCCACGCCAACTTCATGGTTGGCGTATGCATGTTTCTACAGCTATTGTTCCTTTGGTGACACTTAGAGGTGATGCTGGGAAAGTGTTAATCATGTGAAAACAAGTAGCCATTGGAGTGATGTGCACATTAGAGACACACTTATGAACACTGAACACACCCACATGTTTGCAATTATATGGGTAGATATTAACCATTTAACAATGGCAGCGTTAGCATTGTTAGTGAACCTTGCAAATGGTGCTATCCAACGTGAGCGAGTATTTAGGAAACGCAAGGATTTACTTGCAAACAATGATAATTGGTTCATAAGCGATTCTGCTTACCAAGGCCAGTGTTACTGGAGTTGTGCGCCAAACTGCAGCCAGCCCTAGTGCAACACGGTAAGGAGCCAGGGGTTGTCTGTGTCCACACAAGTGGAGAGACATCTCCACTGATGCTGTCTCCACTGACGCTGTAAGCGTTTTCAGTTTTGAGGACACCAAACATTTAAATATGAAAGGCCTAAAATAGTCATCAGGCACTCCTGACACTATGGCCTGGTCACCAATGGAGGTTTTAATATGGCAAACGTCTTTACTTACACTTCCAGGGAACACAAACTGCAAACAAATTAACCGACTTGCGGCAATAGAAACACTACCGATCAGCTTTGGAAGCACACGAAACGAGAGGGGTCTGGCTGCAGACCTGCACTGTCAGGACCCTTCGTTGCAGACCTGCACTGTGAGGTCTCCTGCACTGTGAGGACTGGAAGTTGATTCAAAGCCTTTCAAAATAAAAGCGAGTATGCCGGAAGCACGTATTTTTCGTTCCCCATCTTTATTTCATCAGTCTTTATTTTATGTATATAATGTAAATATGTTTATGTGTATTAATGTATTAAATTAAAAAGATTTTTCAAAAATTTCTACTGTCTTGCAGAAAACCAAAGTGAACAAAGTTACCGCATTTGGTTCCTTGCCCTTCAGTGGTTAAAAAAAAATCCATTAAGTGTATTAAATTATACAACAAAAACACCTATAAGGTGAAAGGAACATGTATGTTTCACATTAGACCATCACTTTTAGAACATAAGTGCTGATACAGACTAAATAAATTGTATAACATTATATGCATGTTATAACATACAGTATAACATACACAGTACATCTTTATGTACTGTATATCAATATAACATCCATTATATAACTTTATAAACTGTATAACATAGACAGTATAACTTTCGACACCATTAAGACAGCTTATTCATGGAGCTCAGTTTGGCAGATGTCTGGCCACTGGCGCTTGTGAACACCTGGATTCTGAAATCTTTCAGAGACTGGCCATTCACTCCAAGGCCTTACTGTCCCGTCGGTACACAACCTAGGCATTTATGTTACTGACATCAATGACACATGTAAACAGATGCAAGAACCACCTCTTAGACTTCATGGGGGTGCTCTTATCAATGCCCCCCATGTTGGCATTATAACTCCTGATGACAACTGGACAGCTCACAGGCTCCTTCATCTTGGTCTCACTGCAGTACCTGGGGACATCGGCTATACCCCCCACGTCTGTTGCTAGCAGAGTGACTGTTCTGTTGTCCTTCCATCTGACGGCCAGTATCCCATCATCATTGGTAACATAGTCATAAGTACCAAGGGGTACAGCCTTCTTCTCCATCTCCTTGATGGACTTGTGTGGAGGATTTCTGATTCTATTGCCCCTTGCTGTCCCTGTGTACCTTTCTGATCTCTGAGGTACCACACTAGCTCCATGCTGGTAAAAATGTTATCAGCAATGATGGCTGTGGTGGTGGGGGAGGACATGATACTCGCCAGGACAGCAACATTCTGGCTGGTGGCACCGAGCACTTTTTGTTCAGGCATCAGTAGGACATCATGGGCCTCCAGGGTAGTTTTGCCCTGGTATAGCACCATGTCATGGATGAAGCCATCCTCAAGGGCCTTGCAAACAACTTAAAACCCCACTTGTGTGGCATGTTTTTGATATACTACCTAAAGTTGCCAGCTGTCTTCCCTTTATAGGCAACCATCACCTCATCTACAGACTGTTTGAGGGTCTGTGACTCATGCCGGAAAGCATTATTGAGAAAGCTGAACAGTGGCCAGACTTTGAAGAAATGGTTGCTGGTGCCAGGGATTTGAGTGTTGTCATTGAAGTGGATAACCCTTTTCAGCAGCCCGAACCTCTTTGATGACATCAGGTTGGCAATTTGAGGGACCCTGGTTTCCAAGGCCCAGTAATCTTCAACAGAGGGGAGCTCAACAACACCCATATAGATGAGGATGGCCAGAAAGGTCATTATTTCATTCTCATTGGTGGAGAAAGTGGTGTTGATGTCCTTCTGAGCAGCATATGTTATATGACTGATGATTTGGGCATCAAAGTACCTAATAAAGTACTGAAAAGGCATGTCAGTGTAGTCTGGGGCAGAGTGCTGGTATTCAGGAAGGGTATGTGTTGTTCAGGTCAACTTTTTGCCCGGTGGTTGGCCTGGGTGCCGACTTGCCAAATCTCCTTGCCCTCTGGCCTTGTACTGCTGGCTGCACATCATCATCAACGTCGTCATCCTCACTGTACTCACTGTCCTTCACTTCACTTCAAACACAGGTTGGATCTGTTTCCTCTTGGCAGAGAGGTCAGTGTCACTTGCACATGGAATGTCCTGGTTGTGGGTGGGTGGGACAAAATCAGGGTCTGCCACATCATCCTCATCATCACTGATGGCAGGGTGGGCGGGCATGACAACACTTCTCCTCCTCTTGACATAAAACATCCAGGCAGACATTGCCTAAAAATGTCACACAATATAACTGTCAAGTCACAAACTGACAAAAAGCATAATTTAGTATTTCTAGAAATCGGTTAAAATTGTCCCTGAATCACTGTATAGCAGGGATTCCCAAAGTGTGGTGCGCGCAGTGGGAGTGCCTGAGCTGCTGCTAGGGGGTGCGCGAGATGAAAAAATGTAATGGTGGTCTGATAATTACACAATTACAGTGTTTTTTCCCCACACAAAAAATACGTGTAAATAAACATTTCCTTTGTAAAATTTAAAATCAAAAACTGTAATTTTAATTAATAAATAATTGCAGGCTATTCAAAATGCACTTCATCTTAAAATGAAGCAATAATATCACTGCACACAGTGTGTAGAAGAACATAACGTCTTCTACGCATATATGGCTTATGGCCTCTATGAGATTTGTGCCAAGATGGAGGCCTACCCGCCGCATTAATATGGGTATTTGGCCAAATGGTATTGATATTATTGCTACAAATATACTGGAAATTCTCACACATCCCCCCTCCCTGTTTCTCCCTGCCTCTCTCTCTCTTTCTTTCTCTTGCGACGGGGTTGTGTTGGATACATGGTCATTTAAACTTGCTGCAATAGTTGTTCAACGTGGCTCAAAATATTCTATAATTTTCCCCAATTTATCTGCTTTCTGCCTCTGCCCGAGCTTTGTTCTTAAAAGTGGAAGCTTGTGCATAACTTTGTTGCATTATATTGAAACTGAGTTGTTTCAGATTAATTCAAATGCAAGAGCGCATTGTTGTGATCATGATTATTTTATGTGTGTTCTGGTCATTTGAGTATGATTAAACATGCCGCCTTTAAATATGGCTATAAATAAGCTTGTTGCATTTTTTTTTTTTTGAAGGTATGGGGAGAAGGGTCTAGCTCAGGCATGTCAAACTCAGTTTGGCTCTGGGGCTGGATCCAAACTTTCTGTTCTCAGATGGGCCGGATCAGTAAAAGAATGTCAACTCCAAATATTTAGCTTTGTTTTTCAGTACTAAGCATTATCATTCAGCCTACATTTGTAGCCTACCCTACATATTATAATCACGGATGACAAGGGATCTTTTCTAAGCACAACACATTTATTCACAAACAATGGAAAAAAAAATGATTTTCATGTTTGGCGGTGAATGTGTTAACAACTGGTTTATTTTAACAGTTGACTGAATGCAGTTTTACACTTGAACCAACTCACCACACTAAACAAACTCAAGTGGGAGCTATGAAAAAAATGTTTTCGCCTTAATTGTCATACTGCTTTGAAATAAATGAAAAAAAGAAATACAAAATAAGATAAATAAAATAAATAAATAAAATAAAAAGTTATAGCAGTACATGGGCAATAAGATTAGACTACATCAGATCAAACTACACGGCTGGGCCTACTGAAGCTGAGAATATACTGCACAATATTAATTGTCTTTACTATGAAACCAGATTAATCTTATTTTTAATGATCTGTATTCATGAGTGCAAACAAATTTCATGTCATCACACTTTTTTTCTCTCTCTCACTGCACTCTTGCAGTCTACTTGCTCCTGAAACTTGGCATCTTTTTGCCTTCACAAGTGCATCGATATTAGGTGTGAAATCCTGAGTAGCAGCACATTTAACAATGTCATTCAAGTGTTTATTTGTTAACCTTGAGTGCTGCTTTGTTTTATTATTGTTCATTACAGAGAACACCTGTTCACAAAGATAAGTAGTCCCAAACATGGATAGAACCTTTGCAGCCATGGCTGTTAATTTGGGGTAACCTGGCACGAGATATTGATAAAACGTATCCAATCCCACAGACCCAAATTTATCCTTCATAGCGGAATCGCACTGCAAGTCAATAAGCTCGAGTTGAATGTCAGCTGGCATATCAGAAGGCTTCACTGTAAATGGCGAGCGAAACAGCCAAATTTGTTCTCAAGTTCAACGAATATCTGAAACCTCTGCTCAAACTCTCGCAGTTATGTTGTCTTTATATTTATCCAAATCATTATCGGGACCGTCCGGTGCCTTCGGACGCACAGCTGTGAGACAAGAGAAATGCACAGTGTCACCGTTAGATAGCTGCGACTCCCACAGTGACAGTTTCATCTTGAACGCACTTATGCTCCCGTAATATTGAGTGACAACTCTGTTACGGCCCTGCAATGTAGTGTTAAGTGTATTCAAGTGTGTAATATCGACCATAAATGCAAGATCCTGCACCCATTCCATGCATTAAAGTTCCTTTACTGAGCGTCCCTTCTTCTCCATGAACTGTCCATGTCCAATTTCCCCTCGTAGCTCAAAGAAGCGCTTGAGTACTGCACCTCTGCTTAACCACCGCACGTCAGTGTGGTATGGAAGACCAGCATGAATGTCATTATCACTGCGAAATGTGTCAAACTGACGGTGATTTAGACCACACGCTCTGATGAAATCGACAGTTTTCACAACCACACTCATAACATGGTCCATTTGCAGTGTTTTGCAACATAACGCCTCCTGGTGCAAAATACAGAGCAATGCCCAAAACTCTTGTCCTCTATTTGCAGTCTGTAATTTGCCACAGAATTTTGTGGCAACGCCTGCCTTTCTCCCGACCATTGATGGCGCACCGTCGGTAGTCAGGCTCACGGCACGGGACCAGTCCGCTCCCACCTTGTCCAGTGCTCCAACGAGAGCGCTGAAAATGTCATCTGCTGTTGTGGTGTCATTCATGGGCACCGATTCAAGCAGCTCCTCAGTGATGGTCAAAGTTTCATCAACACCTCTAATGAATATGGCCAGTTGAGCAATATCTGTGACATCGGTGCTCTCATCTATTGCAATTGAAAATGCGATAAATGACTTGATTTTCTCTTTCAGTTGGCTGCTCAAGTAACTTGAGAGTTCTGTCACCCGATCTGCAACAGTGTTCCTCGTTAGAGTAATATTGGCAAAGGCAGGTCGCTTTTCAGGGCACACGACTTCTGCAGCCTTCAGCATGCATGTTTTTACAAACTCCCCATCAGAAAATGGCTTGGATGCCTGCACCAGCTCGTTGGCAATAATGTAGCTAACTCTTACAGCCCCATTAGCAATATCGCGGCTGTGCGTAAAAGTAGACTGCTGTTTCTTCAGACCAGCGACCAATTTGTTTATCTCGTCTTTCCTTATTTGTCCTTTCAAGTGGTCATACTTGTCTTTATGATGAGTCTCATAGTGGCGCCGAATATTAAACTCTTTGAACACTGCAACTTGCTGATTACATACCAAGCACACTGGTTTTGCATTCACTTCTGTGAATAAATACTTCTCAGTACATTTTTCCTGGAAAACTCTGCACTCCGTGTCCACTTTTATTTTTTTTTGACAGTGCCATTTTGGGAAGGGTGTGTTGACCGATAACTTGTTTAGTAGTGGTGAAGCAAGATTGCCGGTTTATTTTTATTTGGACACATCACGTTGTGAATGTTTATTTCCTGTGACATACTTGTGTCAGGGCCGCATACTGGACGTGAGTGCTTTTACACATTTACTGCCCTCTAGTGGCCGGTGGGAGCATTTGGTTTGTATGTATTTTTAAAAATCACAACTTTTGATAGAAATGAGCTAGACACCGGGGACGTCAGCGGCGAGTTACGATGCGTCGCGTCAGCCGTTGCTGATCACTCCCACTATAATCAATGAGACCACTCACACCGGGCGCGCCATGGAACGTCTCAGCAGCGTCCCAGAAGCATCTCTCCGCTCCGCAGCACTATCTTTCCGTAGCACTTCTATTTTTGACGCGAGCCGTTGCTAAACCGCGTCAATTTCAACAGAGCAGATTGCACCAGACAGGAAATCTGACTCAGAATCAGCGTAATAAACTTCCACCCCCTTTCAAAATAAAACACAAAATGCAGTTCATGTCGCCTGTCACAGCTTCACGTCCACATTACGTCATGACCGGTGGCACCAGGTCCAGCTGTCAATCGATCAAAGAGTCTCAAGAGTGGAACAGCAAACAATAATTTATGACACAACAGATCCTTTTTATAATCTCTCCCATGCTGGAGAAGCAAAGTTAGCTGTTTTTGTTGTTGTTGTTTCTTTTATACACAGTTTATCGCGGGGACTCGCGTATGTTCGGGATTCTCGCGTGATCTCATGATCTTGTGTGAATACGGCTAGTTGCTACGCTGCCGTAACGCTGCCGTTACGCGCCCGGTGTGAATTGAAGCCGGGCAGAGGACGGAGCTGAACCGTGGCGCTGCCGTGACGCTGCCGTTACGCGCCCGGTGTGAGTCCCATGTCATCACTTCTTTTTTTGACATACTCAGAAATTTATGCCGGGCCGGATTAAACCATCCAACAGGCCGGGTCCGGCCCGCGGGCTGTATGTTTGACATGCCTGGTCTAGCTGCAGCCAGAGCCGCTACAAATCATGCCTTCTATAAACCACATCTGTGTGCGCAGCCGCTACAAACGAGGCCCGAGGTGGCTGTAGAGGCCCATAGCACTTAGAAAGTAAATAGAAGGGAAACAAAGCAATAATGGGAGCAATTTTAACAACTTTAACAGTTGATTGACAACTTTAAATGCCTTTCAATGCAAGCAATGCGCTCGAAACAATACATTTATACAAAAATAGAAAGTAATGTAATTAAAAAGATTATATAGAACTGCAGATTTATATATAAGTATATTTATATTATTATTATACTAATGTATGTGCACAAGTTCATTTAATTTGCAACAATTATAATAATTAGTGGTAATTATTTCAATTAAAATAGGTTGTTTCCACTGTCTGTTTCTCTAAGAGCCACACTGTCACAGAGCTTGGCCTACTACATCAGATGCCATAAATATCACTCTAAGGTGATGATTTCTTATGGGTTAACAGAAAATATTGCTGGTCCTTTGACACAAATAAAACATATTTATTTAGAAATAAATTTAATATTTTGAATCTGAGACCATGGTTCTCAGCCGGAAAAGGGTGGAGTGCAGTCTCCAGGTTGGGGTCGAGATCCTGCCTCAAGTGGAGGAGTTCAAGTATCTCGGGGTCTTGTTCACGAGTGAGGGAAGCACGGAGCGAGAGATTGACTGCAGCTTCTGCAGTGATGCGGACTCTGCACCGGTCCCTCGTGGTGAAGAGGGAGCTGAGCCGAAAATCAAAGCTCTCGATTTACCAGTCGGTGTTCCGGGCACGTCCCTCCGGGAGGCGGCCCCGGGGAGGACCCAGGACACGCTGAGGGACTATGTCTCTTGGCTGGCCTGGGAACGCCTTGGGGTCCCCCTGGGAACGAAGTGGCCGGGGAGAGGGAAGTCTAGGCCTCCCTGCTGAAGCTGCTGCCCTCGCGACCCGCCCTTGGATAAGCGGAAGAAGATGAATGGATGGATGGTGATGATTTCTTATGGGTTAACAGAAAATATTGCTGGCCCTTTGACACAAATAAAGTGTATTTATTTAGAAATAAATTTAATATTTTGAATTAAGTATGCAATTCACAAGACTAAAATAAATATATACCATATAAAAATCTTTAAAATATGTGCTGTAAAACACAGTTTTGTTTTAGAAAAAAGTTCAGACAAATAAAACAAGCATTTGTTACCGGCGCCAAACCTAGGGGAAATCTGGGCTGGCAGCAATGGTTACACAGGCTAGGGAGCACTGCGTAGCCAATATACATAAAAGACGCTGTGGATCAATAACATGGGACTCACACCGGGCGCGTAACGGCAGCGTCATGGCAGCGCCACGGTTCAGCTCCGTCCTCTGCCCGGCGTCAACTCACACCGGGCACGTAACTGCAGCGTTACGGCAGTGTAGGGAACTAGCCATATTCACATAAGATCACGCGAGAATCCCAAACATACGCGAGTCCCCGCGATAAACTGTGTATAAAAGAAACAACAACAGCAAACAGCTAACTTTGCTTCCCCGGCGTGGGAGAGATTATAAAAAGGATCTGTTGTGTCAGAGACGCTTCTCGGACGCTGCTGAGACGTTCCACGGTGCGCCCGGTGTGAGTGGTCTCATTGATTATAATGGCAGTGATCAGCAACGGCTGACGCAACGCAGCAGTAACGCGCCACTGACGTCCCCGGTGTGAGTTAGGCTTAAGAGAGAGGACCGAAATTAGCGTCTTGCTCATGCCTGAACTCGTTTGTTTTTTTTCACAATTCTCAACAATTCACCATACACTTCATCAACTCTTAGTGGACATAACTCATGACCAAAATATTTAACACAATAAAATAAAACATTCCTACGGGTTATGATCTTTCACTCGCTCTCTCTCACTCACACACACGCACAAACACACGCGCGCAAACACACACGTGCTCTTTTACGAACAGCGTTTACAAAATGGCGATACCGCGCTGACATGCGTGTACGCCGAACATAACATATCTCTTAACACTAGCTCAATGCATTCCCAATGTCACCAAGGCTAGTAACTCAAACTCATAATGATAACATCACAGTGAAAACGGGAGTTCATAAAACTCAGCTCGCCGACTCACATCGGGACAATTACAATTAGCTACAAAACAAGCTTACTTCACATACTTCATGTCTCAAAAATCCACAACATTACAAAACACTTTCTAACGTGTTCACATTAGATACTGAACCATATTCAATACAGAAAGATCAGTTTTACTGTACCTGTGGATCAATAAGAGAGAGGACCGAAATTAGCGTCTTGCTCATGCCTGAACTCGTTTATTTTTAGCTGCGCATGAACCAAGCTGGGTAGCTAGGGTCTCCCTTGTGAATCCACAGCAGTGCTAGAGCACCACATAGTGGTGCAAAAGTGTATTGCCTTTATGTAAAACTGAATGAAAGAATCTAAATGTCAGTGTGTAAAATGTCAGAATGCATGTTAGAGTAGTTCAAAATTATAAAAAAAAAATGGGGGGGGGGGGGGCTGTTTACATAAGAAATTAAATACAGAGCGTTTTTCAACCTACTACACATTCAACTACAGCCTCTTCAAAAACTCCTCAGAGTCCAGAGCTCTTCTGAGGTTTTCGGTCTATCTTTCCATTTTCTGTACTGCCTCCTTGCTCATGTTTTTGGTCAGGAAATGAGACAGCACCTGTTTCTCACTGATGAGACAAAATGAAATAGCGATTAGTAAAAGGACATTGACACTGAGAGGCTGTCATAAACATTGTACAAACAATACATATAGGTATTAGCACTCTCCTTATGTTTGTAGCATACCTCGAGTCATACTGCACTTCACAGTTGTACAGTTCTGTGGCTCTGTCAATGGAACATTGATGGACAGCTGAAAGTGTGTGCACTGTTGCCAGTGTCATGAGGTGAACAAAAGGACATCTTTTAACCATAAGTTAAATACTGACAATAGTAATAATACAAAATATGTTAAATACAATATGAATAAAAAAGTTTGAAGTTTTAAAAGAATTTACCTCTGGCAGAAGCACATGCATAACAAATGCTGCTTGATCGTGACATTTGGTTGTCTGTGCTTCAACCAGGCTGCGATGACCGCCTGTAAACATATATGTTTTTTTGGAGGATGCTCAAAGTAAATGTACAAACACTAGGCTAACAGAAAATGTTGTACTTCAATAATTCATTTATCATGTTTTGACCAAAATTAATTACAGGATGCAACTCTAAATTTCAAACTCACTTCAAGATGTTGCAGCAGGCCTTTATCCTGAGTGATGCATGTTACAAGAAGGTCACTGGTGACTCTTCTTTGGTTTCCAGCTTGTTTAGCCCTTTCCTAAAATATGATTAAATAGCATTTAGATGTTAAACATGATTTAACACCACAATCATTGCCATGTGACTGCTTAGGAACACCCTGTATAACAGACAGTTACAGTCAACAAATAGTAGACAATCACAAATCAATTTGATAGTGATATAGCAGGCAATACCTCCAAATCCAGAGCAGTCTTCTCTGTCCAGGCTCCCACAGAAACCTGCTGCAGCAACCTCACAAAAAACACAGCAATGTAAAACATAGAAAGTATACACTGCTATGATTCTGTTAGGGAGTATAAACAAACTGATGGTATGTCACAATATGAACAGTATCAAAATCTGTAATCCACAGAACAGGAAACATGTCCAAGAAGTGGACCATGCAAATCTGTGAATATTTATTATTATTATTAAACGTTAATTCTACCAAAGTTACTAAAACAAAGTACCAGGAATAAAAACCTATTTAATGTAAAATCTTCATGCATACATGTCTGCACATAACTTTCCAAAGCAACCGGACTGCATTTCAAGAACTATTTTGAAACTGTAAACCACACTTCGACCAAACTTCACCAACACATATTACCAAAACTATTCAGTTTGATATGTTGAGTTAAATTAAAATTAAAAATATTCTGCTTCTATGTGCTGTGTTCCCCCACTGCTTCTGTCAGCATCCCTTGCTCACTCATTACTTTGATTTTTCATAGCACAAAATGGGTTTGCTTACATTTACAGTGTATTGAGTTCGAAGAAATGTGTTTTTACAAATAAAGTCTACTCTTTCTGCCTAGCAAAAGATGTCTTAAACGTCAACATATTCCCAAAATGTAAAAATATTATAAATGTGTTTTACCTGAAATGCCATTGTCGTCGTCTTTGCATGTACACTTGCAACACGCAGATGTGGTTTACAGGGATATGGTTTGTATGGGACGTGGTTTGTAGTGACTTCGGTGGCTGCAGTTGGGTACTAATGGTTGTGGGGGATTGGGGGTGCAGCAACCCAGCTGGAACATAAAAGGGGGTGTGCGGCTAAAAAAGTTTGGGAACCGCTGTTGTATACTATTATAAAAACCTTTTGGCAACATTAAAACACAATGTCCTTGGTTGTGTTTCTTTTTTTTATCAAGAAAATGCTATAAGCATACATTATTAGGTGCATCGGGCATATGTCCAAAAATGGACACACCTAATGAACTCCTGTTTTTAGGTGAACTAGGCGTATGATCAAATATGGTACCTGCATTTTTCATGCTGCAATTTCACTCATTCAGTGAAGAGAGACAGTTAGACGCACTCCAGGTCTCTGCTGATTGGTCAAATGCCACAATCATGTGATCTGTGATGTAGGGTGATCTCTTCTGAATGGCTGTGAGTGAGTGAGAACCACATGGTTCTTGACCTCACTGAGGTACAGGAAGGTGACCATTTGCAAAGGGTGTGGAAATTACCAAAAATAGTCAGTTGCCCTATTGATCTCTAAAAAGTGAACACATGATTATGGAAGGTACATACACAAAGGTGTTGCAATAAACAACCGAAAGGCCATTGTACAGTACTAGTAAGTAGTACTCCAGCAGTAAATTTATCATTGTGTTGCTGGGAACAAATAATAGTTCTCTCAAAGCTCGACAGACACAGCAAAGTCTTGCTAACAGAGCTTGGTCCATGGACTTGTACCACGTGCATACAGGGGTGGATTATTACAGTAATGGAGTTACACAGGTCCTCCAGTGCGGGTTCAGGATTTGTCATATCAGACCCAGACAGAAAAAACAGCATATGTAAAGCATCAGCTAGTTCATGCTAATTAGCTTGTTAAAATATCTGTGATTACAAAATTATGAATGCCTAACCAGCATATAAGAGTGATGCTGATCACAGTAAACCGCCATTGTGTATGATTCTGTTTGTAAAGAGGACACTGGTGACTTTCAAAACTCAAGGCAGGTGGTGTGTGTTGTTCCTAGAGTAGATACTTTAGATACTTTATTGATCCCTCAATGGGATATTCTTTTTTTTACATATACAAGCCCGTAAAACAGTGCCCTGGGAGCAGTTAGGCGTTCTGTACCTTGCTCAGAAGATGAATTGGCACTTGTCCAGCTACCACACCATATTTTTGTCCATGCTAAAGTTGAACCAGCCACCCTCCAGGTTCCCAAGCCAAGTCCCTATGGACCGAGCTACTGCCACACCTTACATGTATCCATCAGACAAAGAAATCAAACCTTCACAATACACTTTCCATTTAGGTGCTGTCCCCCTTTGGTGCATTGTTGAATAGTTAAACTTACTTTACCATTTACAATTTCGCTTCCACAATCAATGGCTCTCCACTACCTATAGACCTTTTCCACAGCAGCCACGTTGACATGAAATAGTAGGCCAGCACCAATGATACTGATTAAGGTTCAGTTCCAGTGAGCTAACATGCAGCACAACAGCACCTTAATAACGCCTGTGTTTACCTACTATTTCATGTCCAAGTGGCTGCTGTGATAAAGGTCTGTTAACCCAGACTGATCTTGCCTGATCTAATTCATACACCTGGCTGGTACTCATCTGCAATCAGTAATACAAAGAAAACAATACTCCTGAATACTAGTGGTTAAATTGGACATTACATACAATTGGATCCTACAGTTATCCTACATGTTATTAAATATCTATTCATTTTAGCAGGGACACATTACTGTGGCACACCGAATCAAAGAGGTCAAAGTCAGTTGGTACACTATGAGACCACATCATTCTCTGCTGCTGACAATTTAACTATCAGACTATTGTACTGGTTCTCAAACTGTGGTATGTATACCACTGGTGGTACGCAAACACCCTCTAGTGGCAGATGGAGGAAATATATTTTAAATAAAATGAATTCATTTGAAACGCTAATACTATGAAATTGAGAACTATTAGAAAAGCTCAGTTCTTGAGCTGGAAAAAAATGTTTTCTGGTTTTCCCTCTGATGTCCTCCGGCTGCAGTGCAGCAACTTAAAGAGTAGAGTAAATCTGGGACTGACTTTTAATTGAGAGCTGAGAGAAATAAAAGGCTGAAAGACAGACGCCGGGCTGGGCTTCTTGCTGGTGGACTAGTAAGTAATATTTGCTGTTAGGTCTTGAGGTTGTTGACCTTTCTTGATGTTTGGCTGTTAGCAAAGTTGTCATCTAGCTAATATTTGACCCTAAGTAACGTAATCAGAACAAATTCACTAGTACAGCTGTCCATATTTAGCAGTGGTATTACACTCTGAAACTGGGAGCATCAAATCACAAAAATACTAACTTCCACGCAATGTTGCTTTAATATGTGATTGTGTAACACAAACTGTCTGAGTATTATGGAAAAGTTTCTACAAACAAAATGTATTACTATAAATAAATTTAAAAAAAGCCAAATTGGGTATCAAGTACATGTTCACTTCACAGTTCAGTTGGTTATGGTGATGAAAGCAAAATTACATCAAAACAAAAGGAAGGAAGATGACGCCCAGGATATCCTGCTGCTATAACCTGACTACATCTCAGAGTCACCATGACAACAGAGGTGAGTGACCCTACACAAAATGAACAATTAACAATTAACTTAATTCATTCAAAAAGCACACAAACTGTTAAAATCTTTATTTTTCTACAAAGAAATTTCTCTCAAATAGTTTACAAAAGATGCTCTGAGGCCACCTTAAGGCTAAACATATTATTGACTTTTCAAATTCAAAGACATCTTCATCTCAGTCTCTCACTGTCAGCTGGGATGCCAAAGAAAGCAGCTTCCTGTACGCTGTGACAGTTCAGCCGTGATGTGGGGCTCGTGACAAAACAAGGAGGCGGCCTGCGTTCTGACTGGCCGAGGCAAAAAACAAAAAGGCACATGAAGTTCTGTAAGACTCACATTGTATCACAGCGTCTGGCTTGTTACGCAATACAGTTCATACTAACTTGCTTGGATATTAAAATATATATAAAATATATTAAGCAATTTACTGTTGGTCGAGTATATTTTGACATATAAATAATTAATGTGATTCAAGTATTGCAGGTTTAAAGCTATAAAGCATGACCCCGACTGAGTCAACTGAACGCTACTGCACTACACCAGAAATCAGACCCACCTCTAGAGTGATACATCACAAACAAGGCTTTATCTTAATCCAAAAGTTGCAATAATCAATATTTTATATTAAGATTGAAGAAAATAGTTAGGTACAATGAAAATGGGGTCTCACAGATATTTATCACCAACCTACAAACTCTACAGGCTCTCATCAACCCTGTTTCCAGTCATAGCAAACATACAAAGTTAGCAGCTAGCTGATGAACATAGTGGAGCATCTAGCACCTAAATACCCAGACCAAAGCAGACCAAGACCAAAGCAGAGCTTAAAGGAGAGTGAATGTTTGACTTGCATTCCTTGCTTGTGTTGAAAGATGCACAACTTAAAATGAATGTTGTTTATCTGTGACTATAAATGAGCTACTGTTACTACTGCTACTGAGCAAGAACATATTTCCAAGGAGATAATACATAAATATTGTGTTTTCAGGTCATGCAGCTTTAAAGGTTTCAAAGTATTTGGTTGTCCTGCAGCTGGGTTTCAGTAATCCAAAGTGAAAGCCTCTATAGCTGACTTCACAATAACGCTGTGAGACAAAAGCAGAAGACTCTCTCGTGTCACTGTGGCTCATCCTCACAAAAAGTTTCATTCCTGTCCTGGCAGATTAATGTCTCATAAGACAAACTAATGCAGCTGAACTGAAGTTAATAACAAACATCTGACCTAAGGCACAACTAAAGTTTCTAACTGCTAAGCTGAAATGCAGAAACTACAGCAGTGGACTCACTGGTGGGCAGAAATCCTACACCACATGAACACAGCTGCCGCTCTGCCTCTGATATGCTTGGTCACGCTTGGTCAGTTTAACCACACATGTGCATCCAGTGAGATGAAACATTACAAAATAGATTTGTCATAATTTACTGCTTCTCCACACCATGTCTCTCTGAACTAAGGCATCTTCTTAACCCGCAGCCATCACACATAAAAATTAAAGATCAAAGCAAAAAAAAAAAAAAAGTGACATGAAAATGAATTTTGTTGGCAGAGAAGCAACAAATTAAATTTGCTAGCAGAATTGTGGATATGTAGAGAAGACAGTCCCACATTAAAGGAAGCAAGACACTGACAGCTGTGTGCCCAGGTCCTTTATTCCTCACTGGAAATCCTCCTTATGTCCACAGGCAGACTGACGTCCTCAGGTTGTTCAGTCACTTTCGCTCCCTGATTCACTCAGCTGCAGGTCACTCTCTGCAACACAAGGAGTGTGCTTTAAAGGCAGGTTACATACATGCATCGAGTATTAAACTAATCAATGTTGTACTACTTTAGTATTTTAGAGATTATTTGTTTGAGTTCACTTTTTAGGGTACTCTGTGAAACACTACAGCATTACAACCAGCTGAAAAAGTAGTAGTTATATTCAGCGAGGGAGTATTTCTTTTCTCAGTTTTTTTCCTTCCTGAGTTTTCGAGCTGGATATTAAAGTTACTGTTTTGGTCTCTATAGCTAATTTCCCCGTTTATGACAACTGTACTGAGGGTGAATGTATATACAACTCACCTATTCAAATGATATTAAGGCTTAAAGTTATGCAGAATTAACAGCATGGCTGCTTTCATTGACAGGTTGGGGCTGTTTCAGATGGCTTGTTTGAGCAACCAGGCGTCATTCAGCCTGCGTCAGGACCACCAATGATCCACATCTTTGCAGATTTTTAGATTAGATTAATTTAGATCATCTTCGAACATACATTTCTAACTCATAATATGCTGAAATTTTAGTATTCTAATATTTGTTTGATCAGAAAATATTTGCAATTCTTTAGGGATTTGACTACAGACACTGATTTTATTTGTCATCCATGAATTCCTGTCATTAATCAGCTTAATGACTGGCTGGTGGTGGAGGTGTGTAGGAGTGTGTATGAAATAGGACTTACTACTTCTTTTACACCAACAATTCCAGAAGAACCAAGGCACTGCTTGAGCACTTGTGCAATTTTGTGTAATTGTGTGTAATTGTTCCCATTAAAAAAAGAGCAGTGTCTGGTTGAGTAAGAGTTCCTTCTGCTTTCATAGTTTTGCTGACACTGTCAGACTCTTCAGTGACAGAGCAGCTGCCTGGTATCCACAAAACATGGAGAGCTCAAAAACAAGATAAGCTATCTCACATACTCCAAAGGGGCTGAGTGGGCTACTCACTGAGCGTGTTCATGAGTCCTCCTCCACTCTCCTGGTGGCGGCTGTTGGTGTTGACGCTGGTGTTGATGATAGGCATGCTGTGGTTGGCTGGGGGCGGTGCAGAAGTCCGTTCGTCCTCAGAGTCACTGCTGCTGGAGCTGTCATCGCTGCTCGAGGACGAGGAGCTGTTGGAGTCTGAGTCACTGTCACCGCTGCTCAGCTGGTCCATGACCCGCGCCTCTGCCATCAACTCTGTACACAGAGGCATATGTAACAATTTCATCCAGGTGCAAATGTGTTAAAACACTACAGTTTAAGATATTCTGCCTGGCAAGGTGTTACCTCTCTCAATGTCGTCCATGGGGGATGCCGGGGATGTCTTCTCTTTGGGAGGAGAACTCTTGGAGCTGGCTGAAGACTTGCTGTGGCTGCTGCTGTTGCTGCTACTTTTCATCTGCTGGCTCAGACGGCTGGTCTGTTGCTCCAGACGAGAATGGATCTTACTGCTGCCCTCAGCCCTGTGAATGCACACGTACAGTACGAGCAAAGACATGCAGGATGTTTCTATTAAAATGTGGCACAAGTTCAAAACTAATCTCTGAAATATTAAGTAAAAATAAAATGTGAACCAGGCCGTGTTTATTTCAACTGAGAGGACGGGACAAGATTACAAACCAGGAAGCAGCAACTCTCATTTATCAGAGCATTCTTATTTTTAACTTCTGGCATGACTTTGTGGCCAAAAATCCACATTTAGATAAGGTGATGAAAACATGTAAACGGATGGCAAAGTTTGTTGGAAGAAAGCTGTTTTTCAAACCCACCTGGTCTTCTTCACAGCTATGTTGCTGTTGAGTTTTTCCAGTCTGTACTCTCCTGTGTCATGGTTCACAATGAGGATGCACTCTTTCATGTAAGGCCTTTTGGATCCCTTGAAGACTGTTACTGGAGCACTTGAACCCTAAAACAAACAAAAACAGGCAGAATCATAGCCAAGATTTTAGAAATACTGTGGGTACGAGTCCCCTGTTGTTAATCGCATAATCTGTATATGGTTAAATTATTGAATCGAAAAGTAGTACCACTACAATAAGTTGGAAAAGTAGTACCACTACAATATTTTAAATTTAAAAAATACTACAATCAGTCCATTACAGTATTCACACCACATGAATATATATAAATACACATGATTGGTTGAGTGAACATATTTGTGGTGCAGGGAAGCTCTGGAGCATTAAACTCACCTCTAAGTTGGGCAAGGTGATGGTGACTTGCTCTCCTTTGCCCACTTCAAGCTCGCCTTCACAGGCAGTGTCAATGGAGGCTGGTTTGAAGTCATCTGCAACCAAAATGAAGCAAGCACATTAAATATTTGAGCACATTACAGACATTTAAATAGACAGCTCAGCGATAACAGCGATAACAGTTATATTGAAATCTTATTCAAACTAAACGACGGTCTCTTGGTGCTGCAGCTGTCCACCGGTACCAGCAGATGGCGGTAGCGAACAGTTTGACGCGATGCTAACATTAGCTGACATTTTGACAGCTGGAGCATCAATGGTTAGTAACAGTTAAAGAGTTAAGTAAGTAACGAAGACGACAGAGAATACGGAGAGCTGGCACCGTGCTAGAACCGTGCCAAAGGCAGGCTACGCGAATTGACCGGCAAGGCGGCTAACGAGGCTAAATGTCAAACAGCTGCCTTCGGATTTTTAGCATTGGAGCTAACTAGCGTGCTACTATTAGCTACTGTAAAAGCAGACACGTTCAAGTGATTCTGAAATCGCACTTACATCGCACCGTGTGGTAGGCACTTTTAGGGTGTTTCTCAAACGTCTCTCCTAACTTCAAGACATGTTCCTGATTGTCAAAGTTGGAATAAGCTGTCCCATTCATCCTGTTAATGTCATGAGCTGTAAACTTTCTGCTCTTCTTTCTTATCCGATAACCATGTACGGCCGAGCTCCGACCACCTCATTGGTACCGTCAAGTCCCGCCTCCACCTTCGTTATGATTGGTCAAGTGGACTGTTCCCTTGTGTGATTGATTCAACGGCTGTCAATCAAGACAGGGCAGCTTCAGAGCAAATGTCACATGGTTTCTTGGCTATAATCAGGATTTTATGACCTGAACTGTTTATATAAAAGGTTATATTATTGATCTGATTTTCTATTTCTTTCTTTTTTTGTCTTTGATTTAAAATCTCTTTATTTATTTATAGATTTAAAAAAAACAAAAGCAATCAAACAAACAAACAGCCCAGATCAGGCAGGCAGCACACACAACCCTAAACAGCACAAGAGTAAAAAGTAGGAAGTGGACAATAATCAAAAACACAGACCCATATTAGTAACAAAAAGCCACATCAAATGTGAAAATAAACAAAATATAGTTCAAGCATAAGTTGAGGGTAACCAGTCATTAGCAGCTGATCATGTTCTCTGTCCACTTAATCTGCAGAAAACTGCCTGCACATTAGCAGTAAATTGTTCAGGTCTGCTGGTATATATTCTAAAATAGGCATCCAAGCCTTCAGAAATAGCTAATCTCTACCCATTACAAAAGCTTCCTTCCATGTTGGACAATATTTAAAATCTCTAAACACTTGATGAAGACGTTTTGATTCCGTTTTGGAGAATACACATTCAAACAACTAGAAGGAGGTTTTTTTTTGTTTTGTTTGTTTGTTTTTTTTAAATAATGTGTTGCAGGGAGATGTAAGTTCTTAGAGGGAAGGCCAAGGAGGAAAAGCACCAGTTTTTATTTTAAATATCTCACTGACTTCATTTGAAATAAATGTCCAAAATCTGGAAATCAGTTCACACTTCCAGAAATTATAGAAATAAGTCCCCCTATCCAAACTTAATACTTAATACACAAAGGGGAGATGGAGTAGATCTTTTTCACGTCAACCATTTTGACATGAAAATCTAAAAATCAAAAATCTCTTTAAAAATACTTTTATCTAGTCTGAAGATATTTTATCTTTTTCATTTCTATCATTTGTATTTTTGTGACCCATTTTATTTGATGCTTTACTCCTAATTGCACACACTTTTACTTTTAGATTGTTGTTTTTACTTAAGAAAGGTTTTCCTGTCAATCATTGAACACATTCCTCTACAAACTAATAGAATATATTCAAAAATTAATATCAACATCAATATTGACAAATGCAGCATACTCATACATCCCTGAGGAATCAATCACCTTATACACTAAGATAGCACCATCACCCAGCTGAGTTGTAAACCTCATTACTAAACTGGCTGGAATAGATCAAACACAGTGTGAAGGTTCTGAAAGTCTGGCAATGAGAAACTAATCAACTGCTGCAGTAACACTTACTGAGTGCAATTTTAAGCTCCACAGGCTGCAGGGGCTCTGAGCTCCGTGAGCCTTGTGGCAGTGAAAATAATCTCTTTTCCTTTCTTTAAACTGTTAATGATCCCTAAGCCTTAAATTCCTGCCCTATGTGCACTTTACCAAGGCCATATGCTCTGCTGCCTTCAAACATTAAAGGATCAACATGTAACACAGGTGGAACATCAAGCTTACACAAGTGTATTATCACCAGTATGTCACAACATGGTCTTCCTGTCCTCTTACTTGAGGAGATGTGTGCATGTGTGCAGGCTGGCGGTGAGTAGTCAGGCAGGGAAGAAAGGTGGTTTGGGATCATCTGAAACAGAGATAAAGAACAGAGAGGAAAGAGCACTAATGAACAGTGAGGCTTAGAGAATCAGAAGAAAGCTCATCCGTTGTGCAAGAAAAATCTGAGTTAAGATGTCTAAAAGAGGGCAATAAATCTTAAAAAAAAAAAAAAAAAAAAAACATTACTGGTTTGTTTCTCTCTGTAACTATAACTGCTTGTTTTTCCAATTTCTTTGTGATTAGAATCCTATTTTAAGGGTGCCAGTGCAGTGTTAAAAAAACTGACCAAGAATGACTGAAAAAGGACAGGAATCCTGTTTCACTATATACGTATCCCTTGTGAAAGAAAACCAGCAGGGGTCCGTTTCCATGGATGGAGGCAAACAGTGGCTGTCCTCTGGTGATATCAGTTACCGTGGTTGCCCTTGGACCGTGGGAGGTAAGGTTTAGTGTTTCCAAGCAACTATCCCCAAGTTCACAATACGGTGGTCGAGACACAACAGAGAGTTCTAGGTTGTAAGCTGGTAGCAGAGACAGAGATGACAGCCTGCAGTCTGCAGAAAGGACATTTGCTCAGTCTGTCCTCAGCCAGAGTGGACTAAACAGCTCGCTAGTCTACATATAATTACATTTTTTTTCGTTACATGTGAAAGCTTCTAACTATTTTCTACAGATATGGGCCTGTAATGTCACTGAATGAATGAATAAAGTGTGTTATAAGACAAAAAGACTGTCCAGCCTGCCGCACAACTTGAAACCAGATTCAGTATGCTGCGTATACATTTGTAATAAATACCATCCAAATGAATAATGTTTACAATCAGACCTTTAGAGCATTTTAGAGCTCTATTCCGCCCATTTCCTTTAAAATGGACTTGAGTTTATTACTTGTAGCACTCTTCTTCAAAGCATTTGTTTTTTATGTCTACTTTTCTTTTATTTGGATATAGTATAGATGTAAGTATTTCCTTTATGCAAATGTTGGAACAGCAAAAAAACAACACCTTTGTGGAATGTAATACAACAAACAAGTCAAGTCCTCCTTTTTGTAACTTAATGTCCTGTTGCCTTCGGGTCACATTGACCCGTTTTCAAAAGTTAATATGTAATAACTTTGGTTTTCTTCCATATAATTGCATGAAAATGACATGGATGGTCCCACATTATGGTCTTTGTAAGCCAAATTAATTAGGACTATTTTTGTTGAATTATGTGTGTTTTATTAAAATTTATAACATCTGTGGTTTTCCTGGGTCAATTTGACCCGGCCACATTTAGTGGTGCAATGAGTCACACTACTGCACCCACACACACACGCACGCACGCACGCACACACACACACACACACACACACACACACACACACACACACACACACATTGTGTGCTTTAGAAACAATCACACTAGATGGGTCAGTTTGACCCAGGAAAACAACAGGTGTGACTATTTGCTGCCATCAAAAAAATTGAGTAGTTCCAACACAATATTCTGACTAAACTTTGACATATTCCAGCCTGATATTCCATCAACCTTTGTGCCTCTTAACATAACTATGGTGAAAATAATTCAGAATTTCTGCGTTTTTTTACTCAAAAATTAGGTATAATTTTATGCAAATTAGCTCTGTAATACCATAAATTACAAAAATAAGTATAAAATATATGTTAATGTGTTGGAAAGAAGTGCACTAAAAAGGTGAAACAAAAAATTGGTGATCATTTTATACCTCATGCTTTATAAGCAGTCAAAAGAGACTGGGTCAATTTGACCCGGGAGGACAAAGGTAAATGCAAGGGTTAAATATGATTTCAGCTCAGTTTCACCTCTTTGCCTGCAGTAAGTCTCTGTTCAACTTTTTGTGCTTGTACTTTGTGATGATCTTATAATAATCTGCATTCCACCAAATTGTGTTATATTTGGTCCACAACATTAAGATGATGTACAGTAGTGTAATGTAGTCCAATGCAACAGCACACACTTTGGCCTGCAGACTAATGGTGTCAAAGCAGTTCCTCCTATAAAATGTTTCAACAGATTTGTGAAAGGACAGCATTACATACTGTTAAGTACTCTTGGTACTATGATCACCATTATTATTACTATTATGACAACAATTTCACAAATGTATGTTTTGTGTATGTACTAGTCCTTATACAAAGTCAATGCATCATGGTTCCACTTACAGTCTCTCTTTTATCTTTCTTATCATTTATTTTTCTCTTTTGTCTCCCCACATTTGGATTCATGACTGCTGACATTGTACAAAACTGCAAATTATCCGTTTATCTCTATTGATCTATCAGTAGGTACAGAGGTGTCAGAGGGTTTTTGCTCAGACTCAGACTGACTGATGGTGAGCTAACACCACCATGATCTGGGATCTCCGCCTTTTGAGTCCTGAGGGGGCCGTGGAGGGGGACATATGGGCTGAGTGGTGGCCACAGCCAGCTTTTTTCATCTGAGCCAATCAGACGCAGAGTGAGAGCGTTCGTCGGTGCTGTTAGTGCTGCATTCACTTGCTGCAGGATATTGAAAAATCACATGATGAACGTCCCATAAACGATAATAAGAAATCTAAATGATTCGGAGTACCTGCAACATGTATTCATGCAAAACGGTATCTCTGATTAACTGTCTCTTAGCTATGTACTCGCGTGGCATTGCCCACAGAGGCAGCCCAAAGTGGCCACGCGCCATTGATTTTCTAAATAAAACGGACAGCTGAAAGATAGATTGGCATCATTCGGGCCAAAAGCAACCCCAGTCATCAATTTACTGATTTTAAGTTTCTTTACAGGACACATTTGACAGTGAGTTTTTCTTGGGCAAAGCGTAGTTCTAGTTTTGATTGAAATCAAAACAAACGACTTACATATCAAACATAAGTAATTTAATATAAGCCACCAACACCTTTTTTATTTTATTTTATTTTTTTATATGTGTCACAGTTGAAATCACACCGCTAACACTATACTATCAGACTGTGAGGTGAAGAAAGAACACATATTCCGTGGATCCAAATGTAAAGCTGGGATTGTGTATTTTACACGCAGCACTTGAAGGCAGCACAGTTCCCAAGGAGAACCCTGCAAAGGGACGAGGTCGTGTATCCGGGAACCTCCGGTAAAATCCGTCAAGCCAGCTCGGGTGAAGCACAGAGAGTAAATGAATGAGTGATCAGTGAGAGGTTTTATGTCGCTGCTGTCACCGTGCATTCTGCACGTCTCCCGGTCTGTAACTCACACCAGGTGCTTCAATCTGAGGATCAGCGAGTGTTCAACCTGCTGTCTCTATCTGAATCTGGATCCAGACAGGAACGGGACCTGTTCTCACTGATGGGATGGAGCTGAAAGATCCGTGAGGGCAACTCAGAGTAAGTCTCCTGCAAAGAACCAGTGACTCAGATCATATTTTAGTTTGAAAGCCCAAAGACAGATATGATGGATGTAATTTGTTTTCTAGTCCATGTTGCGCATAAGTATTCCTGCATGGATATGTGTGATTTTACACTTAACGTGCTTAATATTTCCCCCAATTACTAATTCATACGTGTACATCATCTCTTTTTAAAAACCCTACAAAAGAAGCTGTGAGTTAGCTTTTTTTTTTTTTTTTTTTTTTTTTTTTTTTGCAAGATTACTGCTGCAAATATCATTGTTTGATATCATAGAGTGATTTACTATTATTCATTATTCTGTCATTTATTAATCATTTAATCTATTTAAAGACAACTTGGGTGAACGTGACAATATTTTGTGTTAGAAATAAAAATATTGTCTATTTGGAAAAAATCTGTGGTTTGATCCCGGGCTCCTCCATTCTGCAAGTCGAAGTGCAAGGTACTGAACCCCAATTTCTCCCGATGCTGAGCCATCAGTGTGTGAATGCATATGAATGGTTAATTCCCAAAAACTGATGAGCAGCCAATGCCATCAGTGTATGAAAGTGTGTGTGGATGGGTGAATGAGATATGTTGTGTAAAAGTGTGATGAGGAGGCTCGAAAGGCGTTCTATAAGTACAGTCCATGTACCAGTAACACTTCTTTTCAATCACAGCTACTATGCGTGCTCTCCACCAGTCTCTCACATTGCTGTCGTGTGACTTCATACCACCCCTGGTGCAAAGATTTGAGTAGCTCAGCTTTGTTTTGTGGGCTTATGACCATTCCTCTTCCACTTGAAGTTTTTGATCTGGCTGTGTAGTGTGGAGCAACCAACCCAACCCTCAGAGAAGTTTTCCTTCAGGAGAACTTTATATGTGGCTTGATTCATGAGTCCTTCACAAAGACAAATCTGCCTGATTCCAGCCTTGCTCAATCAATTCCAGATCGTCATCCCTCCTCTGCCAAAGTGGGTGTGAGACACAGGCATGTAGGTCTCTCTAAAAATTGGACTCATCAAAGAAGCCTCTCTAGTCCTTTATAGTACAATCCTCATTCTCTTTTGCAAACCGCAGTCTGGTTCTCCCTTTGTAGAACACTGCTTTTAGCAGTCTGTGTCAAACCTTCTTTGACATTTACTTCACCCCAGCTGGCATTTGCCATTTTAATTGTAGGTCACTTGATGTCACCCAGTGGTTGCTGATGTGTCTACTGGTTGACCCTATTCTTATGAACCAACAACAATGGAAGGAACCCAATGCTTTCTGTATGCATCTGCCATTAAAGCCAGAATTGTACCATCTTGTCCTCACCCAAACAATTTCTTTTCAACTCTTTTGACATGTTCTATAATTGATTCCAATTACTTTTGAGGTACAACTAGCACTGCTTTTGCCAGCTGGTCTTATTGAAAAAGCATACTGATGACCACGGTAGTGCTTGTTATATTTTTTCTTGTTAAATAAGATTTATTTCCAGTATTCACCATCAGTACCTTGTAAAATAGAATGAGGTGTACCTGAGTGTTTTTTAAATTTTTTACAGAGCTGTATATTGTCATTTTTATAGACCATGGTTCTTGAATTAATTTCTTTTTCTTGGCTAATCAAAGAGTTGACTAATACTAATCAGAACCAGTTGTTTTGTGCTCCGGCTGCTGCACCAGAACTGACAGTCTGACTCCCACACTAAATAACTTAACATCATTACCTAAATCAACTGAGGGGAAACAGCTGCTAGGTTGAACCCCCTTTGCTAATCGTCTCAATAGTCTGAATACTGTCCTCAGTATCATACAGTCGACCTGCTCAGGAGATTTCTGTCAGCCGATATATACCCAAGATGGGAAGATGTAAAAGTATAGATAGATAGATAGATAGATAGATAGATAGATAGATAGATAGATAGATAGATACTTAATTGATCCCAAAGGAAATTCAAGCATCCAGTAGCAGCATACAAAGATGCATGCATGCAGCAATAAAAAGATGGCTATATTTGTCTTTATTTTCTGTGATGCCATTTAGTACATTAGATAATGAAGCTATGTATTTATTCCTCATTTCCCTTATTCCTCATTTGTGGGGAGTCCCACAAGTCTCTTGGATACTCCCGGGAATCCTTTAGTGCAACATTTTGGGGATGACTTGGTTTACAGCGGACAGGTGCATGATGTGACCCATTGCTGGAAATGCCTTGAGGGCTGATGGGAGTGCTGGCTGCCTTCCAGACCACAATCAGATAATGTTAATGAATACAGTAAAACTGTGTTATTTGCACTAGCACTGTTTTCTTTGTCTTCTAAAACTGGAAAATCCTATATAATGAACCACAGGCTCACGACACATAAATATTTAATGAATTCTGACTTAGTTTTTTTTTTTCCAAGACGAGGGTCACATGACTGGAAAACCATCACAAAGGTATTCCCCACAGATCATAGTAGTGCGCCTTGAAATTTACTGCTTAGCTTGCATAATGTTTGGCGTGTATGGTTTTCTTGGCTTATTGATTTAGTTTTGTTTGTAAGCAGTAAATGTGCAGCTTTTCCATTTTCTCCTGCATTGTGGAG
This sequence comes from Nibea coibor, assembly GCA_023373845.1. NCBI lineage: Eukaryota > Metazoa > Chordata > Actinopteri > Sciaenidae > Nibea > Nibea coibor. The sequence goes on from CM041724.1 coordinate 4,505,949, forward strand.
GAATTTTCCCAAGACCCTTTCTTATGTCTCACTTATTTTAAATGATAACAGTTACATTTGATGAATTCAAATTTCATTATTTTAAGGGATGTTAGGGGCTGGTTACAGGTCCAGTGTTACTACTGAAGTCATGTCCCTTGTAAGGTTTCTGGGGTTTTGCATCAGCTGTTCAGAAATCCATGTATCGATTACTTCTGTTGTCTACTATTACTAATGCCTATTGAGAGCTCAGAGCACCAAGGGGTATGTTGGTGTTTGTATGACAGGTGGTTTGGACCACTGGGAAGACAAGGTTTTCAGGCCTGGAGCTTGGGCAAATGCTGACAGAGAGAGCAAAGCCAGTGTTGTGCCAGAACTGTAGCTGGATAGTTCCTACAGTCGCTAGTTTATGAGTATTATAATCATAATAAAAACATGTGCAGCTGTCCATATTTACCACAGTTGCTTTAACATCTTTTTTTAAATAGATTTTCTGACACCTTATTGCTGAACACAAGAGGCAGATAAATGTTAAACTCAGTGGGAGAACACACTGTAGAATCTCATAGATTTCCCTCCACTGAAGTTATGTTGCTTCCTGTCTGAGCTTAATCAGTGAGGTGATGTGATAAAAGGTCAAGTAGACCTGTTTGCTGCCAGCTAGACACACATACACAGGGCTAAACAGGAGTCAATAACACTAGATTTAATGAGACAGGTCGATTGGTCGGGCTAAGCCAGCAGAAATGTGTGGCAGGTATACTAAGGGCCCCCAGGGGCCCACCTAATGCTAATGTGTACACTCACGACAGGCATCGTAATGTACTGTTGTTGTATTGGAGGAAGATTAGCTTGGCTGGAGTATAATTACCTTCCATTAACTTATTGGCTGAGATCAGGTGTTTTTTTTAGTCCACTGACTTCCAATCAGTTACATCCAGTAACAGAAAGTAAAAGATTAAGTGGTGATTACTGTGGTCATTAAAGGATTAAAGTTATATGCTATGAGCTGGTTCCAGTAGAAAATGACACCACTTCACATGACTATAGTGTAGACTTCAATATGATCACTGTTGTTCTTGCATAAGATCCAGATAATCCAAGATAATCCAAATCCACAATCAACAACATTTTGTTGTTGTTTTGTCTGTATTCTGTGCTTTGAGCTGACAAACTATTTCTTTAAGTTAATATGTAAAGCATCAACTAGCATCATCATATCATGACAGTATGTTCAAGTTAGTGATTTTATGCAACACGTAATTAAATATAAAAAATGTGTATGATTTATAGTACGGTATTGCATTGCATACATTTTACCATTGTGATATATAGTCACATCAGAGAAATGTTCTTATTTATTGGGACCAAAAAAAATCTTTATGCAAGGTCTGCTCTTGCGTGTGAGCTTTCTCACTACATCTCACAGTCTCTCTTAGGCCAAACCCCAACAGGCACATCTCTGTCATGTTGTAGCCACAACGCTAGTTTGGTCCATGCTGCACTCGACTTCAGACCCCACCGGGCTGTTCCTGAAGTGCAGTGTTTTGGCTGCCAGACTTTTTTATTTGCTCAGATTTGGTCATTTTTGTGGTTTCTGTACTTCTAAGTATGTAGAACAGCCACGTATTCTCAGAGGACCCACTTCTGAAAAGGACTACAGTGGTTCCGGTGGGGTTTGAAACATTGAGGAAAGGTTATGATTAGCTTTGTCGGCCGCTGTGTACCTTGAGTTCCATTTTTCTTTTTTTTTCTATCCAAGATTAGGAAACTTTCACCCCAGACATTCCTTTTCTTATTTTTATGTTGATATCCCTGTGATAGACTGGCATTCTGTCCAGGGTGTACCCCGTCTTTTACCCAAAGTAAGGTGGAAAAGTTGGTATAGATTACTGATGGATGATTTCAACCATATCACCCAGCCTTGCCATGTACAGCACAACCAGTTCCAGCAGTTTTTTACTGACTTGAGTCTTCTGAGGATGAAAACCTTTTCTGTCTTACCTTGAATCACTTATACCTTCTCAGAATATGTTTTACACCTCACACTGCGGCTTTTTGACATGCACAGACATGAACGTTTTTAAAATAATTCAAGAAAAAAATAGAGTCTAGACACGCGTCTCTATGTGTTGACGTCAGTCAAAAAGCACTTAGCCCTCTCTCAGCCTTGACGAGAGGAATGCCACCTTGATTCAAGAGCGCGGTGATTACACATGCACAGAAAACTGGGGGTATTCCCAAAGATGGGGGCCACAACGACGCATGGAAAAGATATTAAGGTTGTTATTTTGGAATTCAAGTCAAAAGTCATGATGCAGGAGTGTGTTTCAGGCACATAACCTCATGAACACTGAACTTATTGTCCCATGAGATCCTCCTTTGTTCTTGCATCCTCCTATAGGATGATCCTGTAAGTCATCCCCTTGTGTCCCGTTAGAACATCAGTCACAGCTGCATGCGCAGCTACATGATGGCAGCATGACTGACGGTGTGTGTGTGTGTGTGGGTGTGGGTGTGTGTGTATCCCCTCACCCGTTCTCCCCCTTTTACTCTCAAACACAATCAACAAAGGGCATTGTGGGTGGATGACAGTCAGGAGTCCCTGTCCCAATTATGGACAACCACTAATTACCAGTGGAGTAATTAAGAATCAGGCAGCTGTGGCAACAATAAACTGCCTCCAGGAGACATCGGGAAATGTTGTGTGTGCACACACCCTCAGACCGTGGATTGTTACTCTTGGAAACACAGAGTGAGGGGCGGTCTGCCCCGCGTGAACAGTTTTGAGTGCTGCAGTGCAGTTTTGGTTGTACTGAGCTGCTTATTGTGTTTTTGTTGGAAGAAACTGAAGGCCAGAGAGAAGAAGAAAACAGTTTTAACAGACAGGCGGAGAGTAGGAAGGTCACCTGATAAAATGCTAATACAAGCGCTTAGAATCCGAGCTCTGTCAGTCTGACAAGGCTGGCTGAGAGATCTTGTCAAATAAACACATATAGAATAGAATACAACTATCTCTCTCTCTCTCTCTCTCTCTCTCTCTCACACACACACACACACACACACACACATACACACACACACACACACACACACACACACAGACATGCAGCTACTTTAAAAAAAAAGAATGACTGCGGTTGAAGGACATGGATAGATTAGCAGGCTCCTCCACAAACAAATCCAGATTCTAGCCCTGAGTTTTTCACCCTTGGCGTTTATAGGTCTCACACACGTGTGTCTGACATGCAGAATCAGAGATAGCTACAGTAGTCTGATATTTGGTTGAGGTAATCCATTTGTAAGACATTTCACCATGAGCCTGATAATAAACAATGTACTCTCAATCAAATTCTCAACATTCCATGATTAAATCATGAAATTGTTGTCAAGCCTGTTTGGTTACATATTGCTATTCACAAATGAGATCACATGACATTCAAATATTTTAATGTCTGTGTGTTCCCAGTGAGCTGTAACCTTCTCTAATGGGCCTTCATTCCATAATATTCTGTTCCTCAGTCTGCATAATCTATTCAGGTTTTATAGTCTAACAGTGTTAACATGTATTGCCTCTATACTGTGCTGTGTAGATGTGTGTTTACTGCTTACTACATCCTTTATGACTCAAGTATCACCTGGAAAACCGTGCTTTACAGTTCAACGCGTTAAGTTACCTCAGAGAGTGGCAGCAGTTTCCTGTCAGTGCACTCATTTTCTAAAAGCACCACCAACTTAGCTGATGGCCTGTGGCAGGGTAAAAGCTCGCTCAACGTGAGACATCCCCACCCATCATCTGGTGTAACCATGAGTAAAGTTGCAGACAGGGCTCCAGCTGTGCTCATTCTCCATCCACATCCAACCTTTCTTCTCTCCTTCACTTACAACCATTTATAACCTGACTCTCATTTTCTGCACCTCTCCTTTCTACGCCTCATGCTCTGATGGCCAAACTTCCCTTCACTGCTTCTTTCTTTTTTCACTACAGAAGAAGAAAGAAAAATTAGGTTCAGCCAGTGTTAAAGTCAACATATTCTTTTTTCTCCATCACAAGTGATACAATTTACAGAGTTTTGTATTCATTTTTAAAAAAAAAAAACAGAAAACTACTAACTTATTTAGTGTATGCATGTCCTCCTCAGGACAACAGTGAAATTAGCAGCAACAAAAACTGCAAACGGAGACGTCATGAGTGAACTGTTTACACCTTTGATGAACGAAAGCTTGTCATGTATTGTAACATTGGGCTATTTTACAGCAAGTCATTTAAATATTACAAAGTACTTGATTAGCATTTCAAGGTAGTCTCTCACATAAATTGAAGCTAAACAGAAACCTCATGACACCACAGAACCACACTGAGACATAAAATGACTTGAACTTTTTGTTTTTCCTCAAGAATCAAGACTCGAGCAGCACCATGTTGTCAAGACGGTAGGGTGGTCCCATCATTTGCCAGGACATAAATTCTAATGAGGTATGATTTTTTTTTTGTCTGTAGACTTCAATCCACCCCTTCATCATCATTTAACTTCAACATTTTAACATACTTTAACATTTTCTTAACGTTTCATTTCCATAAAATCTCTTCTGACAACAAGAATCATCAGATCCCTTCCAGTGGTTACTCTGAAGCAATTAACCATGACTGGTTCTTGCACAAAATCTAAAAAAAAAAAAAAAAAAAGCAAAAACAAAAATAGATTTCTGACTGAGTGGATTTTTGCCCAAGAGCATTTTTCTTGAAGAAATGAACACACTGCACAGCGAAGTAGTCTATTGTTCGCTCACATTTCCTGTATATATATAGTGAAGGCAGTGGCATTTTACCGGCAAAATATATTTCTCTCAGAGGAGATTGCTTGCTGCGTGTGTGGTGTTTGTGTTTGTGATGTGAAGCCAGATGTAGAATGTTAATGAGACTGAAAGCCTCCATGCTGCTCTACCTGACAGCTTGAAACGGCTTCTGTGTGTGTGTGTGTGTGTGTGTGTGTGTGTGTTGTATGCATGTCCACAAGCCTCCGATGGACTATTACGATTCAGGTCAGAAAACATTTTTACCAGTAAGGAAGGATTATCCTGAAAGCAGCTGAATCGGCATGCTGGTGTTCAGTAAAGAGGTTGGTTAGTTATGTCCCAAAGGAAGCTGTCGGGTTGGGGAAACTTTGCCTTCAGCAGTCTGCTTGGTAAAATATGGATTTAACTACGTGTCTGCACATCCTCCCTCCTCTTCTCTCTTTGTCTCCTGCTGTGTGTCTCCACCATGAAGGGCTGCAAGACAAATAGCAGTGCTGTATTACCAGAAGAGGTTCTACTGAAGGTGTATATTCTCCATTTTCTTCTTCTGTCCTTTTTAAAAAAAAATAAAATAAAAAAAAAGTTTTCTGTAATTAAATCACTGGTTTAAATATGGATGAAAGGAAGTGTCATATCATAGTATATGTGATACCATTTGGTCCTCTACACAGTCACTGCCAAACACACTTCCTATATATGCCGAACTGATAGCCTCTGACAGGCTTCCTGTCTGCCTGTGGATGAAACCAGCTGCTGGAGGTTGGTTAATAGTTAGTTAGTAGGTTAATTATTTATGAGTAGTTACAACACATTCATCACAGTAGATAAATTAAAACACTCCACAATCTATGTAGCTTACAACCGCATACCGTGGAAGGATAATGAAACATCCATCCATTTTCTTCCACTTATCCGGGGTTGGGTCGTGGTGGCAGCAGGTTTAGTAGGTTGTTCCACACGTCCTTCTCCACGGCAATGCATTCTACCTCCTTTCCATTGTTGCTCTACAGGTAATACTCAAAAACATCAATAACTTGAAGGTTCAATATATTTAGATGTCTGGACCCGAATATACAGAGGCAACATAACAGTTGCGGGGAACTGTTAACCAACAGTAACCAAGTGACAACCTGTACTGAGGGTTATTTTTCACCCATCAGTCACCCATTCAAATTATATTAAGACTTAAGTTATGTATGATTAACTAGCTGGCTGCTTTGACTGACAGGAAGGTGCTGTTACAGATGGTTTGTTTGAGCACTGAGGCTTCATTCAGCCCATCTCAGCTCCACCCACGCTCCATGTCATGATTTTTGGAATGGCCAGGAGGCGGGAGAGGCTCTTCAGAAATATATGGATGATGTCACAGATACACACAGATACATGTTTTATACTGTCTGTGATTCTGAACTGCTGACCACTGACCAATTTAATGAACGTCCAGACACCAAAACACATCACTATAATATTCTCAGATATGATTTACAACTCTGTAATGTAGATGGGAAAGTCCTGCTACCCCCCTTAACAAGATTAGAAGATAAAATTAGGTTTTTATTGCAGAAAACATTGAAGCAAATTCCTATGAATGCAGTCCTTATGTCTGTTTGCACATGCACACTGAGCTCTCCATATATAAAAACACACTCGCTCTTCAACATGACTGGCCACGTTGTTTCCCACAAGCAGTTTAACCCTTTTGCATTTTTGTTCACTTCACCTCAGTTTTCACTTCTTTATCCATGTTGAACATTAGAAGCTGCTTCCCTTTTGGCTTTTCATTTCGAGATAGCCCAAGGTCTCCTCTAATGGCCTTTCCATGTGCAACTATTCAAAGCACAGCGACCTTGTTGGCCTCCCCTCTTTCCTTGGACCAGTAGTTATATCACCGTCATTGTGCAATGCAGAAATGGATGCCTGTTGCCTTCATGCTGCCCAAGTACAGTGTCATTGAGATTCAAACAGTCTTTCCCACTGTCTAAGTATTCTGCATTATAATACGCTTCATCCAGCCACCTCTATTGAAGTGTAAATGCTGATGATCCTGAAGTACACCCAAGCTTCCTACTATTACTATGAAGATTGCTGGGGTTGAATTTTGGTTGGCAATGTGTTTTTATTTCCACCTCCCACGCAGCAGAAGTCCTTAGAGGCTGTTGCCTCTCAGGGGGGAAAATGGATCTGTGCATTTTGAAGAGGTTAATGTTGCTCTGGCTGAAGGTGATCCAGCCAGTGTTGCTTCTGGTACTTTCAGATTCAGCATATTAAGTCCAGAGTGCCCTATCTGCAGATGTGTTGAGGCATCAATGTGTCAACAACCCTGTGTTTACTGCATCTACTGAGGCGTTTAATTTAGTATGAATATTAAGAGACACGACCATTTCGCAGATGAATGAAGCCCAGTCATGTTTCTGCAGGGCAGTAGATTTACTTGGTAATTTCCTGTTTGGCTAATACTTATTCACATGCATGCTGGTACCTCTTGGCTCTCTGATGAGAGAGTAGAGCTGTTTCACATAAAGGAAGTGCACCTTTTTTCTTTTATTTCCCTGTGGTGATACTTCAGCTGTGGAGCCAGTTCAGAGCTTAACTGTGGTGGAAATGATAATGAAAGTGATATTAGCCACCAGCGGCATAATCCTGCAAATATATCAGTCGCGCTAACCAGATCTGTGGTATCGTCTGAAGGATAGCAATCAAGGCAGGCTGATGAAATAGGGATGTAGATGACAAGAGAACCAGCTTTGAGAGGGACACTGTGGAAACAGATAGATTGACAGGAAAATTGGATTTCAAGGCTTCCCATCAGGAGGGGCTGGGTTCATTCAGTGTACTGTGCAGCTGCTGGCATGCTGATTATGATAGCAGGCTCCCCACTGCACATGGAGCTTTAAATCAGCCAAAACAGGGCTCAGGAGGACATGTGTGTACACACATACTGTACACTCATGTACTCATTCGTAAACGCATCTGGAAATATAGGTCAGAGATTGCGCTTTATGTAAGATTTGACGTGTAAAATGCCTCTCTGGGTTCCACATTGACATCTCTTTCCTGTCAGATCTATTAGGTGCCGATGGAACATAATGATGAAATGATGAATCAGGTTAATGGGTCCTGACGGTTATGTGTGCCTTGCTTTCTATTTATTTCTACTTTCCACCAGGCAGGATACCTGTTCTAGTGTGCAGCTCGGTCCAATTAATAAAAACATACATACACTGCATATGGTATATTTGGCTTTTGCTGAGCACAGCAGATCATCACAGTGTGTTAGTACACACATAGCACCCCAGTACAACACACTGCCATGTTGTTGCACTGGAAATGTTTAACCTATAGACCAGGTCCAAGTGTGATCACAGTGGCTACGAATGGCTGTGAATAATACACAAAGGCCCTGTCTATCAAGTTTTTAATTTGTCTTTTCTGGGCTCCTGTAGAAATATGATGATGTTCATGATGGGAGACTCCATGGAGAGCACCTGCAGTGTGTGCAGTGAAGCCAATGCAGAAGTCCCCAAAATTGCAGTTTCTCAAACATCCACTTGAGGCTTGTTACAGAACAAGTTTCCATAAGTCCCCATGTTAAAATGTCCAACTTCACAGCAGAAATAAACATGTTTACAGCCTGGTACAAAAAACAGTTTTGGTCTCTATAGAGCATTTCTCCATTCATAACAACTGTACTGAGTCTAAATAATTTTTAGGCTTAAAGTTATGTATGATTAACAGCGTGACCCCTTTGATTGACAGGTAGGTACCATTACAGATGGCTTGTTTGAACACCCAGGCAAATATACATCTTTGGGGATTTTTTGATTACCTGGGAGGTGGAAGAACCAGGACCACCAAAATAGTGGCAGCCAGCGCCACATATTTTGAGGTTTTGAGCTATTTTCAAGTGGTTATACACTAATGAAAACTTACTTATGGTTGATAACAGTTATTGAAGTCCTTCATCAAACAAAGACTTCATCAAAGATTTGCAATTTTATTTTTTTGTTTCTTTAAAATCTCTAAATTGAATAATTTAATACGTTAATAGACAAAAATGTTGGCATATTCGCTGATAACACAAATTACCATTAATTATATGTCAGTACATCTAGCAAACTGTATTCCAAGGAACATGTGTCATGCACACTGAAATCCACACATGTCATGACTGAATGAAGCAGCAATTTTTGCTGAGGAATATGGGCCACCTCCCCTGTTGCATTCTGTCTCTTCAGCACTCTGAGTTAAAGTAAGTGATTGCTTAACTATCCTACTGCCAGAGTTGAGTGAGTTTTATACCTAAAACAGCCTTTCAGAGGACAAGAGTCTACAGCAATGCTCCTTAGCTCTGTGAGGCTGTATTCATTTACAGCTTTACACTGAGCCAAGTACACAAAATACAGCAATGACTCATGGGGATGTCATTAATGTTGCAAGGATATGAACATTTGGACGAGATGAAAAAATGTAATGATCATAACCTGATGGGGACATAAATGTCTTTCAAATTTCATGAACATCCATCCAACAGATGTCGAGACATTTCACAAAAAACCTCATAGTGGTGCCGGAGGAAAACTCAGGGAATCCCTGGGAACCATAAATGCTGCTCTAAAATTTTAGTCAAATATTGTTAAGATATTCAGTCTGACCAAAGTCATGGACAGAACAACACTGCCATCCTTAGAGCCATGCTGCTAGTGTTGGAATAGAAAATTGGAATAGAATAAATAATACATTTTCATTAGTCAAAAGTACCTTAATGGAATCGTTATGTTGTTCTTCATGTACAGCAATGTATTTTTACATTAGAAAGACGGGGCTTACATACCTGCACAGGTGAATAATACAGAATATGTTCTGTATATCTCAATTTGATTGTCCACCCAGGTTTACCTTTGGTGTGTCATCAGGCAAAGACCCAGTTAATGAATATAGTTCAGCCTGTGACTACTTTCCTGTAATTTGTGTCACTGCGTGCCTTTGTGCATTGTGCCGTCCATCAGCCTCCAAGCAGTCGCCCATCACTGTTTTGATTGTCAGGCATCAAAGAACCGCGCTGCGCCCCACAATGCTCCTGTGGTTGCCAAGCAATCAAGCACCAGATAAACACACTGGCAAAGGACATTTTTTTAACGACGTCCTGTATTAACTCACTCCTCCCCCTTCGATATGTAAACATTCCCATTTAGCCAAGGGGGTCAACAACAATGCATTGTTCCTCCCCAGGAGAGCTAACAGTAAGAGCCATTGTGCAGCAGTGAGGTCTACATTATGTGAACGCACTGCCTGTGCACACTATTAGCCTTCCTCGGCATGTCTGGAATAATATGGACAAATGACATTACTGAAGCCTGTCTTGTTTTTACCTCCTGCTGCGTTTGTTGGTTTGGGAAAACCCTCTGCTTCAGACGGATGCTGCATGCTTTTGGACTCCCAGGGTTACTTACTCAACACTAAAAGCTGGCTCCTCCTCTGAGTCATGGAAGCAGAGCTAAATTTAGCAGGCCTCAAAAAAGTAATGGTGTGGCAAGTTCTTATTGAGTTGGCACCCCACAAATGTCTCTCTCTCTCTCTCTCTCTCTCTCCGTAAAAGGCTTGTCCGTGACTCACCCACGGCAGAGCGAGGGCTCTATGAATTATTGAACCAGTGGTGGAGCCCTCATAAATTATCTAGCCGTGTGTCGCCGGGTGGAGCAGGGCAGCTCAGTGGATACATCTCATCTCGACCCGCGGTGTCAGTGCTGCCTAGACCTCTGAATGCGACACATGCACACACACATAGTTTATAAAGGCTGCGGTAAAGGCTTCTCCTTACCTCCTTCTATGAAGACATGTCTGAATGGGTTTTCAAAACACAATCTTTTTCCTGTATTAACAACAGATAAAATAGCTACATCTAACATGAAAGGTGTCAATCATCTACTACTACGAGGCCAGCACCACACAGCAGACGAAGTAAGAGACTAACTGGAGAAGAATGTGAAGAATCTACAAGGTAATAGCTAGACATATTTCTCCAGAGTTGGTGACCAAACCCAGAGCTAGAAGAATAATGCAATTTGGTTTATCGAGTAGACATAATCAACACCATAAATGATAATAATGGTGCTCCTTTGTCACAAAGTGTCCGGAAAAGCAGTGTCAATATGTATCAGTGTGTAGGTTATATAACTCTTTAGTCAGATGGGGCAGCAGTAGCATTTTCCCTCCTGTCTGCCAGATTGTCAAGATTTCAATTTCATGATCAGTTTATTTTAGTTTTGGCCAAAAAGTACAATGACTGATGAAAGTCAGATGAAAAATCCTGGTTCATGATTTTAATGCATTTATTTATTTCACAACACTGTAGATGTTTGTTGTTGTTTTGATTTAGTGAATACATTACAGAAGGAAATTGAGAGTTCTTTTGCAGGGTTTATGCTCTCGAGGGTATTTCATCTTATTTTGGTGAGCATTAAATTTACAGTGCGATGCCCATTTTTCTGCTTTGTTGCCGTCGGTTTACATGACACTGAAAGCTCAACTCGTAACTCGCTGCTAGTTTATTGATCGTAAATGACAGGAACACTCGGCGTGGATGAGCCAGAACCCTATAACAGTTTAAACCACAAGTGAAACTGGTTTATCACTGCATCTGTACTGTAGATTAACCTGATGATTATTTACTTGATATATCACTGAATCTTTTGGTAGTGTAGTCCAAAACCAAAAGATGCTGAAACCTGCTTGTGATAACCTGAACTGCAGCTGCAGTCATTTTGTTTCCATGCAGTCATTCAAGAATTTAAATGGTTATTAATGAGTGTGTTTCAACATGTCCACTTTGCCAGTGATTACATACTGTATATTCATCTGCTACACCATAAACACACAGACCCTCCTCCACCCTTTGATTAATGCCCTCCTGTGATCGCCGTATTGATTGTTCGATGTGTGATGGAGCTGCTAAATATTGGAGAAACGCTTTAACCGCCTTGAGCTTTTTAGCGTGTTCCTGTTGATGGAAAGTAGCCTTGAGATGCAGAACAGCAGGTGCTTAGTGAACACACCCCCTACGGCGAGTGGGCTGCATTGACCGCTGATAATGACCTCACCAGCACCTGATATCACTCTCTTTTCTCGCTCTGGCACTCAGATTAAAATAAGCAAAAGAGAGTGATGTTTTTGGATTTTGGAGTGTTTGGATGTGGGACAGAAAATAAAGAGTTTGGCTTCAGTGTAATTTTGTTTGTACTCATCAACACAAACACCCCAAGAGCTGTCTGGCTGATGGCTGCATGGAGCATTTCCATTATTCCCGCAGGAAGTCAGGGTTATGGGATGTCCCATAAGTCTCCTTCCATATGCCCAGCAAACACACACACACACTAGCTTCCTTTCTCTCATATCTGGGAGCTGTGCGTGCACAATGTTTTAAGAATTGTCTGTTAAATTTGTCCAGATCTGATTAGATTTTGAGCAGCCTGCTGTGTAAATAAATGCACATGCTAATGAGGAAAATATTAAAAGCACCCCGGTGTTATGTGAAGACTGTACTGTGATGCAGAAATGTCTACTGATCATTTTCATAATTCATGAAGGAATCATATTGATTGGCGTCAATCATTTCCTTCTTCTTCTAATGAAATTCTGCACTCACACAAGTCCTGATGCACAACGCTGCTTTCACAGTCAATAACACTCTTCTTTAATGTAGATAAAGGTCAACGTTGAAGCGTTTATTATTTCACCCTCTATTATACAATCATCTCAGTATTGATTACTCATAATATTCACAAGTCTTCTGAATAAAACAACAAAGTATGTCGACTGTCCAGGCCCTCCAAAATGACATATATCAGTGCTTTCTGATCTGATGCCTTGATGCATTGATGATAAATCAGAATAAGCCATGACAGGACAAGTCAGCTACAACTGGACTACAGATGACAATAAAATATTCTACCATGAAAAAATTTGCACTGAATTTCTCACTGTAACCACTGGAAATATATAGAATGGACAGCGAAGTGTAATGTCACCCATAGGTCCTGGCTAATCTAAAAATTACTGGTGGACCTGAGGTGGGGCGAATGACGCCTGAGTGCTGAAACAAGCCATCTGTAACAGCACAAGGTTAATTCTACATAACTTTAAGCCTTAATATCATTAGAATGGGTGAGTTCTATAAAAATTCACCCTCAGTACAGTTGTCATGAACAGGGAGATCTATAGAGACCAAAACTGTTTTTTGTACCAGGCTGTAAACATGTTTATTTCTGCTGTGAAGTTGTGAAGTTTTAACATGGGGACTGACTCTTTCTGTAGCCAGCCTCAAGTGGACATTTGAGGAACTGCAGTTTTTGGCATTTCATATTGGTTTAACTTCACAGCCACAGAGGTTGCTGTTTGGTAGTAACCATGTAGCACAGGTCCACAGTTTGAGTCCATCTTGTTTTGCTAAGTCTCTGTCCACCTCATTTTCTGTAATGTCTTGACTGTCCACATAGAATTGAAGGCATAAATCAGTAAAAATGTGTAAGATCTTAACTTGTAATCAGACAGCTCTGGTCTCTCTGTTTTTATTTGCCGCATTTATAAATGTGGAGTGGAGAACTCTGGGCTGAAGTGGATTACTTTTATCCTGAACACTGTGTGAACTTCAGCTGACAGAGCAGCTGTCACTTCATTCTGACTGAACAGAATGAATCCAGAGAGAATCAAGGATTAATCAAGTGTCCAAACGTGGCTAGGATGATGACACAGCAGCAGCACCTGCCTGCACTTTGTTCTCTGTGTGTGTGTGTGTGTGTGTGTCTGGAGCAGAAAGCACCTCGCAACTCCAGCACGACAGCCGCTTCCCGGTTTCCATGCCAACCACAAGGGCTGTTCATGTTGGAGCATGCTCAGTTTGGCTCCCTTCCCTGTAACAATAGCCAGTGAGAGAGCGCTCACACTCCCTCACACACGGACACACACTCTCTCCCACACTCTACTCCAGCTCACAGTGGGAGCGAGACGGAGAGAGAGGCTGCCCGCTGTGCTGCGGAGCTCCTAACGCACACACACCGACCAGCAAACACACACTCCATCACAACAAAGGTGAGTACACAAGCCTGTAAATATTGCTCTGGCTTTTATTTTCTTGCGGTGAGGAGTTTGTAGCATCTGTAGCTTTGCCTCTCTGAAGGGAAGAGCTGCAGAGTGAAGACAGGTGTTGGTGGTGGAAAAACTAGAGATAAAGAGGAAGCATGTGCTCTGCTTTGTGAGTGACAGGACTGCATGTGTTCTAAATTTTAATGTATTTATCATTTTACTTCAATTCCCTCCTGTTCCAGCTTGAGGGAAACCTTTTGTATACAAGGATTGTGTCGCTTTATGAATGTGACAGCAGGTTGAATATGTATTCTGCTCAATCGGAGGTGTAGTAGTTGACAAAGCGGGGATCGCTCAATAATTCATGTAGCCTTGTATGGAGGGAAGTCAGGGGATGACAGCAGGTGTAATGTGATGCTTTGCATGGACACAGATAGCTCTTTTAAGCTCTTCTGACAGTTCAGGTCAGTTTTACAACCCTCTGTTTGCCTATTCAGATCCTCACGCTGCATATCAGGCATTTTAAAGCCTGCTCTTTGTACGCTCACTTGACCTGCAGATATTAACTCTAAAGTTGAAAGCATCTCCTCTGGGAACAGATAAATACATCCAGCCTGGATAAGATGCTCTGTAAATGTTACATGATCTGCAGGTGAGGGGAATGTGAGGAGCTTCACCTCATGCCTGATTGACCCTCTAAAATCTTGTCTGTATGTGGATATGGCGTGTCTGCTTGTGTGTGTGCACGAGTGTGTATCAGGGGCAGTCACTGCGAAATATATCTTCAATCTTATCCTGAGGTCTCGCCCCATTTCTCTCTGAGGCTCACTTAGAGATTCACACACACACAGGGAGTCGGAACCCGCCTCCCACAAGATTAATTGTTGTGGCTGATAAATTCCTGGCTGGTCGATAGTGTGTTCCTCTGCAGCAGCCATCATGTTCGTTTGTGTGTGTGTGTGTGTGTGTGTTGTTGGCGGTTCACAGAGCAGCTGAATCAGGTATGTGGGCTCATATGTAAACTAAAGCTGCAAGCAGGGCTTCTTTGATTATAGTTTGAATCAATACAATGATATTAATGACACCAGCATTTTCACCATGACATGGGTAATACTTTAACTCCAGTATTTGGAAGTTTAACAAACATTTGGGTGATTTGTCGGCACATTTATGGATATTTAAGTGTTTATTAATGAACAGTGTTTTGCCAAGAAGACATAATTCCCATTAATACAACTGTGTTTTCGTCAAGTCAGTCTCCACTTATAGATGCCTCATGGAAGATTTACAAATATATTTGTTGTTGTCATTGTAGAATCAGCACATTCTAATAATAGAAAAGCAGCAAATCCTCTCATCTGAGAAGTAAATAATATGTGTACATATTATTCCATTGGTTTTTCTGGACACTAGGGAGAAGAACAACCTTACAAAAAACATGACATCTTATGGCATTATGAAGTTTGGTTTATGTGTTAGCAAACCGTATTTACACCTCTTGTACACACCGTTTGGCCCTGCTTTGGTCTCCACCAGCAAAAATGTCTGGTGGAGCTGGTCTGTTTGGTGCTGGGCAGGGAGTGCACGGTGGATTTCTCAGAGCTTATTAACTGAAAACAGCTGCAAGCAGAGCTGCCATAAAACCAAAATTATGAGCTATAAAAGGCTCAAAAAACTAAACAGAGTTCCAAAGAGTTTCTTCTAATCTCTGCTGTTTATCTGGTGTACTCCGCCTCTCGTCCAGTGTCAGCTGGACTCCAATCCCTCACTACCCTGATGAGGATAAGCAGAACACTGGAAAATGGATGGATGGATGGATGGATGGATGGATATCTGTGTGGGTTTATCACTCAGAGTGACCCATTTGACATTAGTTTGAATCATTACTAATATAAAAATTGATTAGAAGTGCTTTAAATGTTTAATCGTTTTTTGCTTTAATTTTCTGGCACTCCACTATTAAATGAATCAATGCAAATTGTTTCTGCACTTATATGAGCCATAAATAGTTTGCTCCTGCCTTCTCTGTCTGGATAACTGGTCTAGCATGTGGAAGACACCGTGCTAGCTGAAACTGCAACTGAGGGGGAAACGGACAAATGAGAGACAAGAGGAGGGGACACACTGAAGGATAAAAGAGAGAGAAAAGAGTGGAGGAAGAGAAAATAGAGAGTTGCAGAGTGATAGATGGCAGACAGGGAGACAGAGTGAGAGGCTCTCTTTCACCCTGCGGGAAATTGGAAAATAAATTGAGTTGACACAGACAGGTTTGCATAGTGATATTGATGCTGGGGAGTGGGAGGAGAGAGAGGTTTGGACTCGGGGCTTATAAGGTTCACGCAAGGCTAATCATTTCTATACCCACCAGTTAGGATGACCAAAAGACTTCCCGGGGTTAGTAATTAGGAATTTCCATCTGCCATTGATAAAAACATACAGTCCAGTGTAGGCTGGCTCTTTAACAGACGCTGCTAGCAGCCTTTTATGTCTAATTAAATCGCCCCTCAGTTCTTGGGAAATCTAACGCTTCCAGCAGCAATTGTTTTGAGATGGCCTGCAGAAATATTTCAGCTGTTACCGGAGCATCTTGTGGGAGTATCGTCTGTATGGTGTTGTGCAGAATATAAAGAGGCACCCAGTGTGGGATGTCAAGTTTGATTTTCAGAGGTTAGAGTGTTTTGATGGCTCAGAGCAGACAGACAGTAACGTAATGCTTCACTGATATGAGGAAAAACATCTCTTCTTCCCTTTTGCTGTCATTATTTGTGTCCTTCTCTTTCTTTCTTTGGTAGATAGATTTTGGATTTGAGTTTAGAGACAGACAGATGTGCATTAATGCTGATTAAACAAACAACAAACAAAAAATGGTTTTGAGTGTCAAAAACTTTAAAGAATGACATTTTGATTTTGGGGGATAATATTCCTTGTTGAATACCTAATAAAAGTGTCTACAGTTCTGCAAAACACATTTATATTTAATTATAATGCTTTTTATGTCCAATGCCAACATTTTTCTTCTGTTTTTTCATTTCTCTAAATTTTTGCATGGCAACTACAGTATGATTAATGGTTAGGAGTCGACTGTGTAGAAATTGGTATTTTTATGATGTAACGCCCCCACTTTTGTATGAGTGTAATACTACTGTGGTGAACATGGACAGCTGTGCACATGGTTTTGTTCTGATTATATCAATTATGATCAAAAACTAACTAACAGCTTTGCTAGCAGCCAAACATCAAGCAAGTGCAACAACACAAGACATAGCAGCCAGCTAACATTATTTACTAGGACTAAAAGTCAGCCCCTGATTTCTTTTTGTTTGACAACTTCTTGCTTGGTCACTCTCAGTTTCCTCCATCAGTGTCATTGTTGTTGTGTGATTTAATGCCACAAAGCATTACGCACTTCTCACACATGATTGTATCTGCAGCTCAAAGTTACATAGTGCAGAAACAGATGAACAGGGTGATGAGTGGAAATGACAGAGACAGCATTCACTCGGTTACACATCAGTGTGGCATCAAAATGATTTAAAAGCTGTTATATAATGGCAAAGTAAAGTTACGCAATGTTGCCTTGATAGCAGCTCTGTGACACAAACATACACTTCATTAATGCTCCGCTACATGCAATACAGGGCAGACTACTTCTTCAGTTGTCACTGAATCAATGAACACTGGCACTGGTAGTAATTTGTGAGGTGTCCAATGTCAGTGTTATTTTTGGGATACTGAGGCAGACAGTAAGAAAAATATTGTTCTTGTACATGTGCCAAAACCTTTTGCGGTTATGTATCAGTGCTAACATCATGCACATAATTAATGGCCATGGGCATAATATTAATACACACATACATTACAGCCTTCAAGTGTTGATGCTTGTTAGTCAGGTCCCTGTAAACAACAGTGACAGTCGATCAATGGCTCTCTCTCCTGATTCTCTATCTCTCTCCCCCCTTCCTCACCACCTTCCCTCCTCTCCTCCTCCTCCATGCTGCTAGTCATCACATCCCACCAGCTCTACCCTGTCATCACCCTCATCCCCCCCCCCCCCCCCCATGCAGTTCAAGCCAATTACAAGCGTGTCCTTGGTTTCTGGAGGAGAAAGAAGACGGGCTTTTCCTGCTTTCCTCTCCCCTCCTTTATTACACTCCCTCCTCATTCTCTCAGTTTCTTCAAAGAGAGTGAGTCGGGTCCTTACTGGCATCTTTGGGAGCCAGTCGGTCGATAACCGGCCATGATGTATCTCTGATGGATCCTTGTTAAAGCTGACAATGAGCTGACAACAAGGGCTTTTTGAAAACATTGACACCCCTGCAGCAAGGTCAAGGGGCAGCATTGATCCAGAGAAAGGCTACGAGAACACAAGGCTGAATTTAAAACTATTGATTTAATATTGTGGTAGTCTTGATTTTATAGAGTCATAGGTTCTTTTTCTAGCAATATGACCACCTAGCATATATTTCTCTGTCTGGTAGGAATCAGAATCAGAGCTCCCTTAAAGACCCTCCAAACCATCCATCTATTTTCTGTAACCACTTATCCTTATCAGGGTTGTGGGGTGCTGGAGCCCTCCCAGCCAGCAATAAGCGAGACGCAGGGTACACCCAGAACAAGCTGCCAGTTCATCACAGCACGAGACACAGAGACAAAACCATTCACGCTCACATTCACACCTACAGGCAATTTAGCGTCACCAATTAACCTGCATGTCTTTGAACTGTGGGATGAATCTGCAGTA
This sequence comes from Nibea coibor, assembly GCA_023373845.1. Classification (NCBI taxonomy): domain Eukaryota; kingdom Metazoa; phylum Chordata; class Actinopteri; family Sciaenidae; genus Nibea; species Nibea coibor. The sequence goes on from CM041724.1 coordinate 4,524,544, forward strand.
TCTGCAGAGAGCTCTCCAAACCTATTATCTAAATCAGTTTTGTCTTTTTGGGTTATTTTTAATGACATAAAACAAGTAATTCTGTCGGTGCTCCTGCACAAAAGGTGATGTCACATACTTCTATACATGAATGAACATTTAGCAACATTTAAACTGAAATATAATGACGTTAGTTTGTAGTGGCAGCGCTGTCGGTCAGATCAAACCGACCCACCCACCCCCACACAGTCCTACTGTAATAGATTAGAGGTTAAGAGTGTGGAACGCTTCATTAATCCACTGAGTTGGTACTTTTCTATCATATTCACATGATTTTGTAGATGTACATATACGTTGGCCTATTTTTTGTGGTGAGGACAGATTTGTTTGGTAGTACTTATTTCCCAAAAAGTCTAAAGTCAACTCTCGTATTTTAAAAAGAGGCTGACGGCAAAGAATCAATGGAACATTTTCCTCTTTTATTCACTCATCCTGGGCAGCGGCCCGTGATCCAGTGCGTAAATAAAACACAAATCTGTTTATTCTGTTCATGAGTGACAGGCTAGTTAAAGAGCGACAGACATACTTTGGTTGGGCACATGAATGATTATTCTTATTCTCTCTGTTCCATCATCAGTCTCTATTTGAATTTCCTCTGCCTCACCCTCTCCATATCTCCATATCTCCCCTCATTCCCGGTGATAGGAGTGACTCACGTAGCCATCTGCTGCCCAGCAAATCCTCTCCTGCCTTATTGCCCTCCTTTTGTTTATTAACGTGACTCCTGGGACGGCAGTGATACCTCTATCTATCCATCTCATTGTCTACTTATCCCTGTCTCCAATCACCACGATCCTCCTCTGTCAGGCGTTTATCATGGATTCCTTTTCCTCTCCCTTTCACCTCCTTGGGTCGGCTGAATTCGTCTCTGCATGCTTTGCCTCCCTTCATTTCATTTTTTTTTTGCCCTTTTTCATCTAATTCTTCCCCTTTTTCCCAAGAGACACATTGTAGGAATGAGGTCAGTGTGTATGCGTGTGTGTGAGAGCATATGGATATGCATGTGAGCATCCTGTTGATGTAGGTGTTGCTGTTGCTGATGTCACTATCATCCCCCGCAGAAATGACAACAGACACATAAAAGCACCCTGGGAGCAGGTGTGTTTGTGTGTGTTTGCGTGTGCAGGTTGCAGACTGAGCACAAACATTGGCCTTGCAAGGTAATTAGAGCGGATATAGTATACTGTATATGTTTCCAACTGTTTCAGCTGTGAATATTTCACACCTCAGAGTCCTATTGTTTTTGTAGGAGAAGAACATTTTGGCCTGAATTTGGGCAACAAGATCACCCTAAACACACCACAGGCTAAGTTTCTTTCTAGACTAACAAAGCGTCTTTAAATATTTTTGTTGTTGAATGGGTTGGTCAGCTACTTCAATTTTTGCTAAATATCTAGGCCATTGCACATAGGAAAAGGATCATAACATTAGATGGAGTACAGTTGCAGCACTTCTACACGTCTCAGAGGGGTTAGAACCATCAGAACGCAAGCTGTGTACATGAAAAACTGAAGGAGAGCAGTCAACTACACTGTACACCAAACTGACATAACATTATGACCTCTGACAGGTGAAGTGAATAAGACTGATTATCTTGTTATCGTGGCACCCTCAGTGGGTGGGATATATTAGGCAGCAAGTGAACATTTTGTCCTCAAAGTTTAAGTTAGGAGCAGAAAAATTCAGGATTTGAGCAACTTTTGGTCAGTGACTGGGTCAGAGGATCTCCAAAGCTGCAGCTCCAACCTTAAAACTTATGAGACTTAAAGGATCTGCTGCTAACATGGTGCCACATACCACAGCACATCTTCAGAGGTCTAGAGGAGTCCATGCCTCAACAGGTCAGTGCATTAAACAGGGGATCTACATAATGCAATGGCTGATCAGTGCATAAAAACAGTATATTCTGTGAGAGAACAAGAAGCTGAAGATTTTCAGCAGTTTTAATCACTTTGCTTTCAGCATCTGGTTCAGTTTTGGAAACTATGGTTCCATATTTTGTTGTAACTTTAAGGACATCACGTTTTCAGTTTGATATCTGCTTCTTCTCCATAGCAATGCTGACTCAGGCTCATGGCTATTGTAAAATTTTAAGTAAATTACTTCAAAAGCCAGATCATTGTTAAATTAAATAATTAAAAATTAAAGATAAGTAGTTATAGTTAGAGTGGAAAAATACCTTGCAGTTCCCTTTGCTTAAAAAAATCCCTGCATGAATGAAAATTTCAAGCTCAAGCATATCATGAAGGATGGATGGATGGATGGATGGATGGATGGTATGGACAGACAAACAAATAAAATGACAGTTTTCAGTGTATCTCAGTTTTACTGGCACAGTTTGTGGTCTTGTCTACTGAAGCATTGGGAAACAGAAAATCTGGAGGGTGTTCTTCTTGATCTGAAACAGTGCACCAGAGTGCTCAACCTCAGGCAAGTGGCCTCATCCTGAAAACACTGAATCGTTATTTCTCTGTGTCACTTAAATGCCAGCAGTGCGCTTTCCCCCCACTATTACACAAAGCTACATGTAGAGATGACTCATTATCTCACACTGCGTTTGCCTCTCTTCCACTGTTTCTCTTTTCTTTCGAGATGAGACTCTCATCGTTTCATTCATCATGTAGCACAGATAAGCAGTGATGATGGGAGCGCTTCTTTTCTACGCCTCAGAGGAAAAGGTACATCACACGGTTAATGAACATATTCATTAACCATCCTGTTTGAAGATCAGACCTTTAAACCGCCACATTGTAATCACCACTGTGTAGTGTGGATGTTACCAGTTAAAAGAGATGTACAGTTGTTTGATCTGGCATCTGTGGTGTGTTTGTGGGTGTGTATTAAATGCGTTTGCCTGGAGTCTGTATCTACCTGTCGCTCTAAAGGCGCACTCTGTATAGCTGTTGTCATTGATGCAGCCACCAAGCTGAGTGACATCCATAACCTTCCATCAGTCGATAGGAGAGGCAGGCTGTGGTGTGACAGGAAGCCACTCTTCTGATTGGGCGACAAACCCAAACACACACACACACACACACACACACACACTGTTATTGAGATTAAGCCTATTTTTATCAAGGCTTGTTTTCCTCTGTGATCACTCTGTAATTACATGCTTCATCAATTAAACATGAGCCACAGACGTGCAGACGTCAATTGCGTGTTGTATTGACCACAGACATTTTGTGTGTGTGTGTGTGTCTTTCTTTCTCTTAGCTTGACTCCTGACCTGCATCGTTTGAAGTGCTTTGGTCCCTGCATCAGCACAAAAGCTGAGTTGTGGTTCAGATACTGAAAAGTACGGATGAACTCATGATTCAGCTGGTTATTTTACATAATGAATCGTTCAGTTGATAGAATGTTCTAAAAATCGCCATCCGAATTTCCTAAAGCTGGAGGAGACATCTTCACTTTGCCTGTTTTGCCTGAATGACAAGCATCAAAGAAATTCAGTTTACTGTTGCACAAGATAAAGAAAAGCAGCATATCATGTAATTTTTGAGAGTCATTGAAGTAGTTTGCCCGATGATTGAATATCACTAAATCAATAATTCACCTAAAAAAAAACGTTTTCTTCAAGATCGTTGACTACATAAGATTAAGAAAAGAAAGAAGAGGAAATAAAACTGACACTTTGAATACTTACAAAGCAAAATGGTAATCATGACTCTTTTTCAATAAGCAGGATCATATAAAAGGGCACGTTTGGTAGGAAAGAGGAATTACAGATCAAACAACAAAAAGGAAATCCAATAAGATACATAAATCAAACAATAAATCCCAAGAACACTTCATTTAAAACAACAACCAGGTCAAGCATAATATCAGACCCTCATTGTGTCACTTCAAAGCTCCAGTCTTCCCAGAGCACTTTATCTTTATTACAAGGCCTCATATCACATGATAGCTGCGGTCGTCATTTGCATGAAGCAGCTCCTTTGTACCGTCTCTCCTTGGCGGAGAAGACTCCCTCTTTTGTTCTCTTTGAATGTGTGCAGATCTGCTGTGCTGCTCATGGAAAACCTCATGCAAAAGAAGCAAGGTATTTGCTCTCAGGTCATCTGCTTCTCTGTATTATTCATCCCAACACATGAAATATGAATGAGGTCGAGATGACCCGGAACCACGGAAGAAGAACACACTATAAAGTGTTTTTTGTCCTTTGTTTAAACCCCTTTGTGGTGCGTTTAACTTTTTGCTGTTACCAACAGTCTTGAAGTGTCTAGTATTTTGCTAGTATTTTTGAGCAAGTGTGGTTTGAGCCTATGCATGTAGCTGCCAAAGCTGATGTACCCTCAAAAATGTAACTACACATCAGGATTACAGCAGCTCTGCATAACTTAAAGCCTTAATATCGTTTGAACAGGTGAGTTGTATATAAATTCACCCTCAGTACAGTTGTCATGAACGGGGAAATTAGAGACCAAAACTGTTTTTTGTACCAGGCTGTAAACATGTTCTGCTATGAAGTTGGACATTTTAACATGGGGACTTATGGAGACTGAAACGTTCTGGAGCCAGCCTCAAGTGGCCAAATAAAAAAAAAACAAAAATGTTCAGGGACAAAATAGACCAATGGCAATCTCTGTGGCTGTGAAGTGAAGCCAATGCGAAAGTGCCAAAAAATGGAGTTCATTGAATGGCCACTTGCATTCAGGTCAAACAGAGTCCAGTGGTGCATCTCTGCTTTAATAAATGAAATGAAACTTTTATTTGTATAATTGCTAACACCTGTGTTAATCATAATATTTCATGTCAAAATGGCTGCTGTGGAAAGTCTATTGGCATATAACCACAGCCTCCACCTGTCTGACACAAACAACAATAAATAAACTTAGTTAATGTAGAATACAGTTGAATTGTGAAGTCTGTTTCATTCCTTTAAACACGTTGCTCCATAGCACTACCAGTGGTCAAAAACTCCACATGCGACCTTTAAGCAAGCTACAAAGGTGCTCACCATCTTCTCAGTGATGCACATCTAGCAAAGCCGTCTCCATTGCAAGTCTTCTGTGGTTTTGGTTTTAATGGTGCTGCTGCTCCTTCTCGGCATGCCAGCCTTCATCTGTTTAACAATAACTCAGTTTTTACTCTGCGGCTTAAAATAACCCCTCTCAGATCCCCGCAGAGTCGAGCCCTCAGCCGCTCTTGTAAACTGTACAGCTCTATTCAACTCCCCATAGACTTGTAATGTACACACCACATTCAGTCATTCTGTCTAATTAACCCTCCACGCTGCCACCTTTTGATGTTACCCTTGCTCAGTGTCTCGCAGCCCCACGCCCACTCCATGCCTCCCCACCCTCTGATCAGACTGGTGGTGTAGGTGTTGCTGACGGTGCCCCCGGGTGGTGCCTCATTAACCTACATTTCACTGCCTGATGGGGAAACAGCGAGGATAGTGTGTGTGTGTGTGTGTACATGTGGGAATGTGTCTGAGAGGAAAAAATGGTAATGTTGAATGTTGCCTTTGAAGAAACTCTTCAGTTTCTGTATGTATGCAAGAATGGCAGAAGCTGTTTATTTCCTTCTCATTTTACAGCATTTTCTCCTCATTTAAATCACTCCAGTTCCCCGTGGAGCTTAGAAACGGAAACTTGTCATTTCCAACCTCGTGCATTCAAGCTCCTGAAGTAGAGAAAACATGCAGGATGCAGCAACGTCTTTGGCTGCTCACAAGCACCAGAAACATCTAATTATACCGATTCAAGCTGCTCAAATATTGTAGCTGCTGACTGGTTGATTCAGACAGTCTGCAGAAATGTTTAAAATCAGTTCTACTAACAAGGAGCACACCTTCAACAAGATAAATTATTTAATAACAAAAGGAAAGACTGTAAGTGAAATGTGAACTCTGGTACTTCTTCGGTCTGTTGCTTCGTTGTGGGGAAGCTTCTGTGGGGAATCCGCCATAGTACTCGGGCATGACGATTCCCCTTGGGACCCTACGGAGAGTAGGAAGCAGAGGAAGATGAATATGAGAGCAACAGAGGAAGGGAGGGTTATGAAAGTATTTATAGGAATGTGGCACAGTTGAGGTGTGGTCCTGCTCCTGTAATTCTGCTACCATATGGATATCCTCACCAAGGTTTTCAAAATCAGAACCAGATATTTCATCTTTTTCATTCCACACTTTTTTGGTCTAAACATTACCCACAATGCATCATGACCACAAGCTTTGTTAGAAGCAGCTAATACAGCCTCAAACAGACACAGTCAGTTAATTGTAACCATCAATTTCCATTGATAGAAACTCAAAACCCCACAAGCACTCATGACGTTGGCGAGTTGATGATGCTGTGATGTGATGCTGCAATAGTGCATGTGCATCCTTGGATCCTACAGCTGCCCCACCCAGGTGCTCCACCACTCCATCCCTCTTCCTCTGCTTCCCTGATTTCTTCCTCGCCATTCATTTGCATCCACTGTCAGCCATTTAGTAAACTAATTCTTCTCATAGCAGTTAATGTACCCGCGCATCCACCGATCCACCACAGCTCTAACCTCTCCCCTCTGCTGCATCCATCCTCGTCCTGACAGGAGACAGCGAGCCACTTCACTTCATTAGGATACTAGTTTCCTATTACCTGCAGCCTCTCGTCACTGTGTGTGTATATGCGTGTGTCTCAGATGTGGAGTGATTCAGCTGCAGGAGTCACAAAATACAAAAAAACATTTTGACAGATGTTCATGTCATCAAGTTTCCAGAGCTTGAAATGTCTTTGGTGAAGTATTTGATTTAACTGCATAATTATATATAAAATTAAGAAATCCAACAAAACACTCTTTGCCTTATAAAGGACTTAAACAATTCAATGTTCACAATCAAGCTACACTGGTTAATTATAACCACTGTAGCTGAAATGCCTGCACATCTTAAGCCTGAAATCTGCTGTATTCTGCACCGACCTGTGCCGGAAATACCAGCTGGAAAGGAGAAATTCCCATCACCAATCCTGCTTGTATGCAGGAATCTATAATGATAATGGTCAGGTCTTCTTATGTAAGACACTGCGGATAAGCATCGCAATCAATAGACTAACGCTGAGCCCAGATCCAGCTGGCAGGACTGGAGCTTTATGTGGATAGACTTTCACAGGGATAAAGAGGCAAACTGCTGGATTAACGGATGATTTACACACAGCAGGTAAACCATCAGACCACCAGATGATTTATGCAAAGCTGCAGTACGCATATGACAAATAATATATAGATATATAGAGATATGCATGAGGCGTGTTTGGTTTTGCCCTAATTTGCATTGAGTGAGTGATGTGTTCTGGTACGCTGTGGTAAGCTGTTCTAGTTCTTTTAGCTCTGCATGTTTTAACAAAACATCTCAAACAGTCCTTGTTTGAGTCCTCTCACCCCTGCATGACACTGTGGGGGCCTTAAACAGACTGCTGCTCCCACCATGTAAGAAGGAGCTCCACCACAAGTCCTTCATTCCAACAGCTGTCACACTCTTTAACACCAGCATGACTTCCTTTTTTCTATACATTTCTTTTTTATGATTAATTTTCTATGGACCTTGTATATACGAGCTGCTGTGACAGGTGAACTTCTGCTTTGTGGGATCATTAAAGTTTATCTTATCTTATTGTCGCATCACCATTATACAGTCTTGAAGTGTCTAGTATTTTGCTAGTATTTTTGAGCAAGTGTGGTTTCAGAGCCTATGCATGTAGCTGCCAAAGCTGATGTACCCTCAAAAATGTAACTACACATCAGGATTACAGCAGCTATGGAGATGGCCATAGACAGTATAAAACATGGACATTGTTTTGAAGCTCAGAATGCATACGTTACAACATGATGCAATACAACACAAAATGGGATATCGTATCGCATTGTGTAGTGTTGTATCGTGCCAGGGCATCATATAGTGCTGTACTCTGTTATATCGTGTAGTGTCATAATGTATTGTGACGCGTTGTATCGTGCCGTGTCATATCGTGTTGTGTTGTGTTCTATCATATCGTATTGTGTTGTGTCGTGTTGTTATTGTATCATTTCGTTTGGTTTAGATCTCATAGCTTTACATTCTGTGGTTTGTACACGTTTTAAATGTTACGTCTTTTCTCTGTTCTCTGCTAAAACCCTTTGTATCTATAGTTTAGAAGAGTACTTCAGAAATTAAGTGTACCCACTCTCTCACTTACTTAGTCAACTCCTCCTGCAACATGATCCACTTCTTCACTGGCTATAAGCTGGCTCAGGATGTTCCAAGCCGTCATTGATTTGCCAAAATAAGTCTAAATACACTTCTTTATCATGCTGTTGCAGCTCTGGAGCTCTGCTCTTAAGCCATATTTTGCCAAAACTTCTCTGAGTTGCAAAGTACTGAACATACAAGACGGCAACTGAGTGGATTATGCTACAGAAGTGGTTGGTGAAGTTTCTGTGGTCCATTTTTGCCAAATGAATTCAGCCTCTGAAGGAGCAGACAAACTTTTTACAATCTCTCCAGCTTACTGTGTGATCCCTAAACACAGATGATGGATGGAGTGTCCAGGAGTGAAGCATTGAGGTGTGAGTCACATGATGAGCTTAAACACGTCACAGTATTAGCTAAAAGTGATGCAAATAGAGTGGTGTGAGATTTAAATACAGGTGGTGATAGTGTATATTTTGCATTTGAGTCGACTATGACTTCATGACTTCTGAACTGTTTCTTCACCTGCCCAGCCTCCTCGCCTCACCGGATTACCTTTACTTCTACCCTTTGTGCTCCCTCGATCATGCTGTAAGTGGCTTTTGTTATTGTGGCTTCAGGGGCTCGCAAAAGAGGAAGCGGCCGGCTGTATTTCACCGCTCGCTGGTGGCCAGCGTCTCCGGGCGCGGTGTTGTGTAAAGTGAAATATCACAGCGGTCGCCTGTGTTCAAGACACGTTTGAGTCCGGACTGCAAGCCAGCACACAGCGTGTGGACAGCAGTCTGCCATCTTCTGTCACATGCTGAGTGGCAAGCACAGTGTGTCTGTACACTCAGGCACGTGCACGCCCACACATTTGTAGAGCTGCCATGAAGCTTTCTTTTGACTTCCAATCTTTTGGTTTCTCTGAAGGACTTTTCTACCGGCTGTTTTTGAGCAAACTAACTGAAGCTTTAGATAGAGTTGAATCTGCCTCTCAACTGTCTCTTGTTATGTTGTTACCGGAGGTGTAGTAATATCTAGTGCCTAGTAGTGGTAGTGGCAGTATGAGCTGCAGCAGTGTTTTATACAGCTATCTTGTCGTTTTTTTCTGAATTTCTTATATGTGAAATGACTCGCCTATGGTGATCTCTCGCTACAGAAGAATACTGACCTCCAGGGTCCTTTTTCATTCATTCCTTCCACTTATCCAGTTTTGGGTTGTGGTGGCAGCAGGTTTAGCAGGGCATTCCTGACAATAATGGATCCAACTCCTCCATGGGGGATCCCAAGGTGTTTTCAGACCAGATGGGCTATATAATGCCTCTGGCAGATTGTGGGTCTGCCCCAGGATCTCCTACCAGTCGGATATGCCCAGAACACCTTCAAAGGATGGCACCAAACGAATGAGACATTTTTGAAGAGTTTAGATATTTTTTAACTGACTGAGGACATATTCGGCACCAAGCTAAAGCTAAAAACTGTTTTTACTGGATGGAGCTTCAAATGTACACTGACCACCGAGGTATCTTATGCAATAAGTATAGTTTTGTATATAGAATGGAAATGTTTTGCATTTGTTGCTTCACGCCTTGAGTGTCGCAGCCGTGTGGTCAGTTGTGACAGGGCTGCAGACCGACATTTCCTGATAGCCGCTATGATACAACGCTGTAATATTATTTCGACGCAAGCATCCCCGGCTTAAAATACATTAATGCGCTGATACATTCAGACGGTCATTACGTTGTCTACCATGATATGCATTAAAAGTGAAGTAGTTAGCCTGTTTTGAAAATGTAAGGAGGAGAAAGTAGAGAGATCTGAAAGTATTCATGCTTTGTACAGTTTACAACTTGCTTTCACTCAACAACTCTCTGACTCAGTGGCACACTTGATGTGAAAATGCAGTTCAGAAAAGTAGCATGACAAGAAACACATGCATGGATTATAATTCCTGTAAAAGTTGTCCCGCTCAGCAGACTCATGCCATTGCTGTCCAGAAGCTGCCGCGGTGTGCAGATTCAGATTCAGCCGCTCAGCCACTTTTTAAAAAAAACGTTTTGAGTTTGAAAACCACCTGGCCAGTGTGTGGATCAAAAGAACAGGTAGAAAGATGAGATGTATTTGGCTCAGCGTGCCGACATGGACGTTTGTCTGATGTTGTGTCCTCTCTTGGCCTCACGGTGAGCTTTCTGTCACATCCTGCTGTGCCTTCTAGCTGTGCTAACTTTAGTCTGCCTTTCAGTCAAACACAGCAGAGCTTCACATTCAGACTCCTGCTGTGTTACAGTGGCTGTCGGGGGTAGGTGAACTTCATGCCATGTCGGTTTTAAGGGTGTTTCAGTATTGTTATCCAGGACTGCAGACACCAAGTCTACGGTGTCCAAGTATACCCTGAGTTACAAGCTTTAGAAATAGTTTAGACTTCTGTGACAGCTCGCTGTTTGAAAGCACCTTAAACTAGAAGTGATTGTTTACATGTGACCCTAATAAAACTGGTAACAGTGTAGTTTAAATTATATGTGGCATATTTTCATTGATTCCCCCAGTCACTCAGTAAAAGTTTTTTTATATATATATTATATATTTTTATATTATATATTCACTGAGCTGTAAGCTCTCAATCTGATACTTTTTGGTTGGCTACAAAACAGCAATACAATCACAGGGAACTTGTTTTTACAGTTTGTACGACTGCACTTGAATGCATCCTTCCAGCAGAATTTTAATAGATCTGCACTTTAAAAATGTTTTATGATTAAGAAATAATTACAAAGATGTATTTTGGGGTTAGGTGCATGTTGTAAATTTGGGCAATATAATTTGATTCTTATTGTGCTGGGTTTGTCATGTGACAACATTTTCAGACAGTACATATATTATATAACTATTGAGGTGTGTGAGACTGATGGAAGGATGGTCTCTCTTTTTTCATCTGTCTGTCTCTTACTCTCCCTCTCTCTCTCTCTCTCTCTCTCTCTCTGTCTTTCTCCCTCACATACACACACACACATATACAAACCACAGCTGGACCAGACAGACCGAGATGCAGGCTGTTTGTCTGCAGGGAACACTGAAGGTGTCAAAATCCACCGAGCACATTATTATCACCTCTTCTACCACTACATAGGAACTGAAAGACATTCAGTCTGGAGCACACACACATACACACACGCATACACAGATCAGTAATAAGACAAACTGCACAGTGTGTAAAGAAACACTTCTGCATACTTTAAGAGGTTCTGAAGCGGCCCATCAGGAGCGGATGAATGAAACAGCCTGAGACATCAGAGAAGTGGCTCAGTGATTTAAACTTGCTGGATAGAAAGAGAGAGAAAGTGAAAATAAATAAATGGGTCACTTCAGTCAGTGGTGATAACCAGTTTCTCATTCCCTCTCAGAAAAGCCTATCAGTTTCAGTGGGATTGTCAGAGCGAGGTTATTCTGCAAGGAAGGCGGCTGAGGCAGGAGAAGTCTCACAGCATGCACAGTGGAGCTGAAGAGTCTTAAAATCAGTTTGAAATCAGCAGATCTGGTGGCAAAAAAACCCCAAAAAACGTGAATGAATGTAAACTGTGTCGTTTTTGCAGAGGTGGAGCATGGGAAAAATAGGGAGGGTCCACTGGAAGTCCTGTCGATCATCCAGCACTCCTGGGATGGAGGGGATAGGTGGGGGATGGGGGTTCATTTCTAAGTGTCAGCCACTTGTCAAAGCTTTGGAAGAGACAGCCACAGCTCTATGCATCCCAGCATCCCACAGGGGGTAAGGGGGTGGGGTGTAAACGTCACAGAACATGTGAGCTGAGCTTTGAATGGTTTGGTTTCTCATGGAGTGGCTGAAGATGCTGAAGTGGAGGTGGACGCAGAGTTTTAGCGGAGCAGCCTTGTTTTAAAAGACGAGGTGGGGGAATCATTCTTTTGCTTTTCTTCTGTGAGCTGGTTATTCATCGTTCCAGCCGAGCGGATTTTTCTGTTGTTTGTCTTTTGATCGGAGCTCTTTCTGTAAAGCACAGTTCAGTCTCCTTTGTTTCATTTAAGGCTCGCTGGCCTACATTATATTCACGTGTGCTGTGCAGTTATGCCTGGAATCTGTGTCGCTCACGTCACTTCTGTTATTCTTTTCTTTGTCGACATTTTGACATTGAGTTTTAGTGTGTTGATGTTTTTTTTTCTTATTTAGAGTGATTAAACTGCTATTATTTATCTGAATTTATTATTTTTTATTCTAGTTTATATGACAAGGGCGTACAGTATGTCTGTTTTTTTTCTTTGATTATTTAAAGTGTATGACAGCATCAACATCCTCTGGTGTTTCTGCAGCAGGTGTTTATTTCCTGCTCATGAAACATGATTTTATTTAAAATAAAGGAATCTCTGTTCTTGTTTGGAAATGTGACATTGAATAATCACCTGCAGACTGTCAGACCTCTGACTGATTCAGCACACACACACACACACACACACACACACAAATACTGTATGGAAGCTCTTGGCGTGATGCGTGTAATCCGCTACTCTCTCCTGACAGAGAAACACTAATTATGTAATTGACTCAACATCTAATTCAATCTGCGAAAGGAGGACACGGTTTGTTTTACAGTATCAGGATACATCTGCTATTCAAGCCTTGAGTCTCTGTTGCTCTGTGTGGAGTGAAAGGCAGCAGCATTTGGCAAAGCGAGCGTCTCCACCGTTGAAGTTTGTTGTGTTTTAGAAGAAGCAGCTCATCGATTGATATGCTTTTTTTTCTCCTTCTCTCTCTCTCTACATGTAGCTCAAGGCCTCGTCTGTCTGGCTCAGACAGAATCCTGTACCGGAGGGAGACTGAGAAGAGGAAGCTAGGTGCTTTGGGATCTGAGCCAATGACCTGTACGAAGAGAGAGGCCGCGTAGAAGCTTGATTAAAATGGGGTAAGTTTAGAAGATCAGACAGGGCTCTGCTCACAGCTGCAGGAACTGCTGGCTGCAACAGGAGGATTCGTTTCCAAACCTGATCTCTGCAACATGATGCCCGCTGTTAGATAACCTCTGCCCAGTCAGAAGGGAGGGAAGATGTGCTGATTGCAAAACAGACACTGACTAATAACACATGAGTCAGATGTACACATCCACAGACTGAATTACACAGTAACAGTAGAGCCTTGAGACACCGTGATGTGCTGCACTCTATAGAAATTCTACCATAAACAGAAACCAAAAGTTTCTTTGGAAGCCAGTTAATCTCAGATTGGATTCAATTCATTTATATGGTTGATTTATTTTTATTTATATGGTGCCCAGTTATACAGTATCAGAGGTCATCTCATGACACTTTTCACATAGAGCAGATCTAGACTATTCTGTTTATCACATTCTGTTTATCGGTTATCATATCATTTACAGAGACTCGCCAGTTCCCACTATGAGCAAGCACTTGGCAACAGTGGCAAGGAAAAACTTCCTTTTAACATGCAGAAACCTCAGGAGAACCCGGCTCATGGTGGGCAACCATCTGCCTTCAGGACATCTTTTATTCTGCCAAGTCTTTTATTCTGTCTAGTAAAGGTTCTGTTCAAGAAAGGAACGTTTTGGAAATGAACATCATTATTTTGCAAGGCAGTAAATTGCTGAGATGTCTTCACATCGATTTGTACTAGAAGGCAGTGAAATAGTCTCATTGGTAGCATTGCATACATAGCCACAAGTACGCGGACACCCCAAAATAACACCAATATGCGGTTGCTGAATGTATTAATCTGCCTCTATTCTTCTGGTTTCAGACTTTGAAACAGAGTTTATCCCCTGCCTGCACTAATTTGGTCCCATTCAGCCACAGGAGTGTTAGTGAGGTCCAACACTGATGTTGGCTGATCAGGTCTGGCTCTCAGTCAGAGTTCCAGTTCATCCCAGAGGTGTTCGGATGATTGCGGTCAGGACTGCAGTCAAGTTCTTCAACACCAAATAGAGGAAAAAACTTTTCTTTATGGATCTGGCTTTGTGCATTGCGATGTTGAATCAGGAAAAGGACAAATAGAAACTACTACCATAACGGTGGAAGCACACTGTTATTTAAAATACCATTGTGTGCTGTAACAAGATTTCACGTAATTGGAACTGAAGGGCCAGGACCTGATAGACAGCCCAGACCACAAAACAGTGTGTTTTGGCCACATCATTTAAAATTTAAGGACTCAGTAGTACACAAACTGACTTGTTGAGATTTAGGTACGTAAGTGTATTTAATAATGCAGACGGGCTGACAGTGAATCCGATCACATCAATGATTTATTTCCTCATTTCGATCCCGTCTTCTTCACGCACCCTGCCATCATATCTGGAGGAACCAGCTCCTGTGCATTGTGGGACATGGTGGCTGATTTACTGTCCCGCTGGTAGAGGATGAGTTATTCCTCAGTTAGCTCAGCTGACAGAGGGAGCAGAGAGAGTGCGGACCTCCAGAGAGCCTTTATACTGGCAGTAATTCAAGCAGAGAGAGGCAGAGACACAGAGAGAGAGGAACAGGCGTGCTGAGCGGCATGCTGCCTGCTATTCAGACACACGCTCATGCTAATTAAACCCAAATTCCACGTATCAGCTCTTTTTTTCTCCAATCCAAACCATGCACACACACATATTTGTGTCTGCCAAACAGGATAACGAGAAAGCCTGTAAAGGAATGCTGAGGCCAAGTGCTCTGTCAGTTTCACACACGGTAATTTCAGGGAACTTAAAAGGTGCAGCGTGTCAGATTTAGGGGGCTTTATTTACACAATATTGCAGAAATTGAATATAATTTTCACAACTATGGTTTCATTAGTGTATAGGCACCTGAAAATTGTTTTGTTTTTGTAAATCAGAATTAACCTTTTATATCTACAGAGAGATGCTCCTCCTCTGTGGAGTCTACCCAGAAGGGATAAACCAAACGCAGATAGGGGCTTTGTTTTGCGATGTTCTTGGCCGCTTTAGCCTCTTATACAGCAGGAGGTATTCAGTTGGTTGCAATCTGCAATCCCACCACTAGATGTCAAAACATCCTACACACTGGACCTTTAGGATGGTCTTGTTGAAAAGAATGATCAGAAATGAAAGTGAAATTTTTCCTCCATTCTAGTTATTGTCTTTATTATCTCTGGTCATATTAGTTCACTGTGGAGTGGCCAGCTCTCCGTTCAGATTTATAAAATTTGTGGAGCGTGGAGAGAATGGGATGGGACACAAGTTTTAATGAGATCAGAGAGATGAGGAGGGGGGTGACAGCATTTACAGTTTCGTAAGTCATCAGAAGCAGTCTGCTCTGGCATGAAGCCAGTGAAGATTATATGACATATAATATTATAATATAATATATTACATATAACAATATATTACATATAACATTTTCCAGTTTTAGTAAAGATTCTGAAGTATGTTGAACTGTTTAAACACTTTTAGTGCCAGCATGCAGTGAATAAAGATCTCTGCGTGAGCCAAAAGGAAAGATCTCATCTTTGACCTTATGTTGCACAGGTGGAAAAAAGGTAATCATGGTGACTCTCATGGCGTCTTTAATGCACTCATAAAATCTTTTAGGCTACTTATGCATTTCAATTGCAAATAAAATGTCAATCCATTTGAATGATACAGTTTTAATATAACTTAACTAACAAAATGAAAAATGAGAAAATGTACAATGAAAAAAATATCCAAGCTTGACTTTGTAGAATGCGAAGTCCTCTGTGTTGAAGGGATTCACATTTGAGCAACAGATTCACGTCCTTGGTTTTTGTTTTGAGCCGTCATTTAATAAGCAGCCAACAAATAGGATTTGAGGGGAGACGCCCGCGCTTGTTATGTTGGAGGTTACTGATTATCTCTGATTGTGACCTTGCTTACCTCCAAGCAGGTGAGGAATGGAAATTTATCTATTACTGCAAAGCTATAGAGAAGCACGGGCTGGTTGTGTTTAGGCATGAGGGAGCGTTTGAGTCTAAAGATGATTTGGATTTTATTATTCACCTAATGCATCAGGGATGAGCCCTCTCAGTCCCTGTTTCATAATCGCAGTCATAATCACAGCTCTGCATTGCTGACTGTAATGTAGACAGAATATGAGATATGGGTGATGGGCGGTTGGGTTGGGTGGTCGACATGCTATTTGTACTCATTACAAAATGAGAGAGAGAAAGAGCTGCAGTACAAGCAGCACCGTCTTGCCAGCGCTCTCTCTCTGGTTTCTGGCTAATCTACAACTGCTGTCTGATTAGTCAGAAGGAAAGAGCAGAGCCGGCCGCCAGCGGACAGCCGAGCAGTTATCTTCATTACTGTCCCCTCAGCTTACAGCTTTCTCTGAGCGTCACACTCATTTCCTCTCTCCGTCTCATCTTTGTCTCCTTTACCACCTCCCCTTTTTTTTTCTTCCTCCTTCACTGTCTGTCTCTCTTTATCCGTCTCTCAATCTCATGTTTTAATAGCCTGACAAGCAGGCCAATAATCCTTCTATTATTATTCTCGCTGCAGAGAAAGTAAAAAGAAAAAGCCTGAGGGGGTAGACAGGAAGCCATTTGTATAAAATGAATGTGATTATTCTGGTGAAGGAACCATGCTCTGAGAGAGAGTGTCTCTGCATCCAGAGCTGTGGTTATCCAATATTCCAGCGTGTGTGGATTGTGCGTTCATTCTCTGCACAGGCTTTAGATTGAAAACAAATCTAAAGCCTGTGCAGTCTGAACTGTGGATTGAATATTAGTATTAGATGTGGCCTGCATTTAAAGGCTAACCTGTCTGATAACAGAAGGGTAAGGTGGACTTGTAGAAATCAATATCACAGTATTACCAGGAATAATATTTGTCAGTGTTTTTGACATGAAACTGGGTCGATGCAGGTGTCTCCAATGACATTAATTAAGGTCTCATTTGACTTGAATGAAACTTAACTGGTAACACCTCTGTTTACCTAGTTCATGTCAAAATGGCTGAAAATGGATGGAGTTGCCAATATACTTATGTGGATCTGTGTCTGCATTCTGTACATAAAAATGAATGTTACAAGTAAATGTAGGACATTTCTATTAGATCTAATGATGCAGCCATTAAAGCATGGCATGCTGGGCGTCTTTTTCAATCTTTGTCTAATATACATTACAGGCTGTGGATTTTTGGAGTTGTGTAATCCATCAAGAACATCAAGACAAGTCATTTTTTCCACTTAAACTTAAGAATACCACAATAATGTAATATTGACTACAAATTTATGCAGAACTGATATTGACTGATGACTTTTACAGCAAGTTTTAACAGCTTGCTATTCATCTTCATACTACAGAGAAAGAATGGCTGGATTGGAAATTTTGAACACAATAAAAGATGATTAGCTGTGATGTAAAGTGATGTGTAGTAAACTAGTCTAGTAAACTAGAAAGTGAACCTTTCATAGTGACATTGGTGCAGACATAACGCTGATCCGAACACAAGAACATATTGGGACCACCATCACACTGTGAAAGGTTTTGATGCTGAATGTTTTATTTCTTTGTCCCTGCAGGCTGCAGATCTTTGAACCTGTTGACTGTGTGTCTGAGGGTCACTCACTCAGCCCACAGCCATGCCAGACGTAAAGCCTCCACCACCATGTGACTACCCCTCCACCTCCTCCGTTGCAGCCTCCGCCGGCTCTCCCGCTGGCTGCACCTCTCCCCTCGACCTCATCATAGACATGGAGCCCTGCATCGCTAACCTCCCCCTGTCTCCCGACCCCTTATCCTCCTTCCCCCGACACAGACCCAGTGTTCCTCACTACCCGGGCTTTCAGGGGCCTCCCTACCCGCTCATGTCCAGGTGTAACAGCAGCACCCTGCTCACTAACCTGGGGCTGAGGTACTGCTCCAGCAGGCAAGGTCCTCTGGGGTTGGGTCCAGGTGAGGGTGTGGTCCCGAGCTCCTGCATTCACACAGGAAGCAACGGCAGCAGGCCTTATAGGAGTATGGAGAACCTGAACTGGAACAATGTGGCAGATTCTGGCCTGTGCGCATTCAGTGCTGCCCCCTACAGGAGCATGGACAGTGAGTTTATTTTACGCTACACCTCCTCTAGCCAGTGGTGTGGTGGGCCTCCAGATGGATCTGTGATGGGGGCCCATGGAATAGTACCCAACCCAGAGAGTATGGCATTTTACCCCCGACATGGGCTGCCCAGGAAGGACCTACCACTATTCCCCCAGTTGCTGTTCCCAGGTGGCGTCGACGAATGGGAAGCAAGGAAGGGCCTGAGGGAGAAACTCCGCCTCCAGAGTGCGAGGTCATCAGTTGAGTCTCTGAAGCCCCTTCCATTGCGGCCTCAGGTGGCCCGAGGTGCTGCACCCATCGAACAGGAGGGTGTACATCACATGAATTCAACAGGTCCTGGGTCCAGGCCAACACGCATCACCAGCCCTCAAGAGATCAAGCAGGAGGTCTTGAGGCGCTTGCAGCTCCGGCGCCAAAACAGCAGTCCCAACCTGGCTCTCCACAGCTCGCCATCCAGCCCGAGAGTGGTTAAGACATCGTACACAACAGACAACATCGCAGGTAACGGGAGTGGATCAGATTCTGCATCCGAGCGCAGCAGACCTCCCATGGGACGCCTTTATATCCCTACGTTTGAGGAGTTTAAGAGGATGAGGCAGAAAGAGGGAGAACAGAACAAAGAGTCCACAGCCGGTTCTGTGGTGTCTGGAAAACCTGACTTGCCACAGGAAGCAGGAACATCAGACAGTGATTTACCTCCTTCTGATCAGACCGTTCCTCAGTTGAACTCTGGTGGAGGAAACAGGGAACAGCAAGAAGAATCTGCGGGAGAAATGAGCAGAGGTGAACGGACAGAAAACAGTGGTGAAGCCCTGCAGATTGCCACCTCCTCTGAAAGACCTGTGAGCAGTAACAGCATTGCTGCTCCCACCTCCCCTCTCATTACTGGCACTTTCTCTCCCATCCGCACCGGCCCAGCTCCACGTTCACCCCTGCAGCCCCTGGCCAACTCTGCCCAGGAGAAAGCCTCAGCTGCGTGCGGAGATGATGGGAGCAGCAGGCGAAGGAGGAGCCTGGAACCAGCTGGGTCAGTTCCCTTCCCGCCCAACAGGGAGAACTGGGATCGGCCCTCAAGTTGCTGCCCAGCACTCCTTCTGGAGGGGACGGACCTGTCCAGCTACGGAGCCAAGATCTATAAGATGAAGGATGGTCTCATCGGCTCAGCGCTGGACCTCATCAAGAAAAGGTTGGTCTGGGAGGGGAGCAGAAGGAGAGGGAGGAGTGGGCTGTGTGTCTTTATTATTCATAGAAGAATTCAGATCATTTAGTTAAGTCAAACTAAATATATGACAGTGTTAAAGGACTTAGTCACTTGTAAAAGTCTTGCACTCAAACCTTTATGCTAGCATATTTTGCAGATCATACAATTTAATGGAAAGGCTTGAGCAAAGTACCTCAGAATGTACTTAAACTCATCGTATGTTCTTTACAACATTTGATTATGTATCTATTTAACATTGACATTGCTGTATCAGCTATTTTTCATTCCATTCATGAACATGACATAAAGAAACAGTTTTGATAGAATCCGTTATCTGTTTTTTGTCTTATGAGAAAGTAATATATATAGTAAGCGGATATTTTACAATTGAAAAATATGTCAGTCTAAAGTAGCTGGAGTATAATATGGAGGACATTTACTTGTAGTTGAGTACCTGCTGCCATAACTTATGCATAAACTTCTCCCACCACTGGTCAAGATCAAAGTTAAGTCCTTTGTGTCTGACTCCACCTATCGATACAATCCAGCTTTAGGTCGATAAATGACAACAAATAATCTCAGATTTATTTTGCACGTTGCACTGTGTTTGCAATGAGACCTAAGTATTTTATCAATAAGCATATCATTTTAAATCCAGTTAATCTTTTTGATCGTGAAATCAGATCCTGTAGTTCACATCATCTGAGCCCTGTAGCAGCCTGCAGCAGCAGAGGTGTGTGTGTTAATCCGTGAAGTTGAACTGTGAGCAAACTTCCATGTGTGTGCTTTGTATGCCTGTGTGCGAGTCCATCTGTTTAAGGCTGCGCGTGTTGTTGTGTTATCGATTTATCTCAGTTATTGTGATAACAGCTGTCAGAGCTAAGAGGGCTGGCTCTGCAGACTAGACTGTGGGTGGGAGGCTGGCATGAAGCATGACAGACTGGAAGACTGGCACTGTCCCTACAGACTCACTGTTTCCACGTCTCTCCTCTCTCTCTGTCTTTCTGTCAGCTGTTGGCTAAATAAATGCAGACTTCACTCCACTGTGGTTCATTCTGATCAAGGACAAACAAGAGGAGGGTGTGTTTTACAGCACTATGGTGCCATTTGGGTCCAGGGCTCCATGCAATGTAAATATTAGACCCTGAACAGAGGAGCTACTTGATAAGGCCTGTTAAAGAACACAAACTCCACCCCCCTGCAGGCTGCAGGCTGTGATAGATGGGACATATAAGACAATATCTTCCCCTCCCTGTCAGGACTCTCCACTGACTGTCGCTTCTTTGTCTGCCCTGCTAGAAGGGATGATGGATGTCTGAAGCTTTACTGCATGAAGGCAGCAGAAAAATAACTGCTGTGTGGGTGTCTTTGTATATATAAAGCTCTGAAAGTGCAGCGCTGCAGTCTTGCAGCTAAAGGTTCCATGTAGCCTATCAAATGGTAAAAATGCCCAATGTGATGTCTTCAGATAGCTTGTTTTATCTAATCAACACTATGACAGCTGTGCTAGCAGCTCTGTACCAACCGTACTAAGGCACAGTGGTGTTTTGAGCTACATGCTAACATAATGGCTATGGCTCACAGGGTAGAGCGGGTCAACCACTAATCAGATGGACGCCGGTTTGATCCCCGGCTCCTCCAATCTGCGTGTCAAAGTGTCCTAAATTGCGTTCAGTATTGTTAAAGCGTTAGCTAAATGACTAAATGTAAATGACTAACATGCTTACAATGACAATGCTAACATGCAGATGCTAAGCAGGTATAATGTGTACAGTCCTGCCTTTGCCATCTCACAGCTAATCTAAAAATTCATGGCCATCTGTAACAGCAGCCACCCGTCAATCAAAGCAGCCATGCTGTTAATTCTGCATAACTTCAAGCCTTAATATCATTTGAACAGGTGACTTGTATATAAATTCACCCTCAGTACAGTTGTCATGAACGGGGAAATTAGCTATAGAGACAAAAACAGTTTTTTGTACTAGGCTTTAAACATGTTGTGAAGTTGAACATTTTAACATAGGGACTTATGGAGACTGACTCGTTGTGGAGCCAGCCTCAAGTGGCCGTTTGAGGAACTGCAGTTTTTGGTATTTTTGGATTGGCATCATCATCTTAATAATCTTAGTTTAGCATTTACTAAGGTATTTACTGAAGGTATTTGGTTTACACCAAACTAGTGGAACTTTCGACATGATGATAGTGCTAGATGAAAAGTCCAATGATCACCAAAGTTAATTCAATTCATCCTGTCAAGAATGTCTGAACCAAATATTTTCACTTTGCAATGATATACAACAGAGAAAAGCTGCAAATTCTCACATCTGAGAAGCTCAAACCAGCAAGTGTTATGCATTTTGCTTGATTAATCACTTATATGATTTATTATTTACCAAATCATTGATTAACTGTCTCCCAGTCGATTAGCCGACTAATCATTTCAGTACTACTAGTTCACCAGTCCATCGTCAGCTCCAGCGGTCAACATTGTTTATCCCAAGTGGATGAATCTTTTATGTTCAAAAAAGCACCCATAATGCAACACTTTGTGTGCTCCCCCTGTGATTTAAATTTGACTTGAGGCCCCGTGAATGTTTTAATACTTAGAGATTTATTAATTAAACATGACTGTATTCTGTGTGATCTCTGCACCCTGAGGGATTTGACTTCCACCGGGAAGCCAAACTTGCATACAAAGCATAATAAAGCTTTAGTTTCATTATTATAACAATTTTCATTTTATTACACCTGGGAGAGTTTCATAGAAATGGAGTGAAGCACTAAAGCAGCCCCCTGATTTAATTGTATACTGCAGTAAAGGTGCACCCAGTTATGTAAAGCGTGTAGAGTGAGGCATGTGTCCCCTGTATCTATTTGTCTCTATTCGATGCACAAAGTGATAAATATATTGAATTCATGAATATATTGAATTCATTCAGTGATATACACATCAGTGAAAGTGTCAGTCGGGCTAATTTGAGTGTCACAGCGTAGTGTGTTGAGCAGTGATCTATCACATACTGTGGTTTCCTGATGAATTAAGCTGCAGGTTATTACTTCCATGCATCATCCGCTGGGTGACAGCAAATACTGTGAAGGAAACGCCTTGTCCAAGTGAAACCGACCAGATGCTTTAGAGCCGTGTCCTCGAATCTGTAGTAACTCTTTCTGCCTTCTCACCACAGTGGCACTAGTTTAATTTGAACACTTTCATCTGCTGCATTGGCTTTGTTGATTTACATGTGTACATACAAAACAGAAAAGGTTACCAGGTTGTTGTTTATGATGATGAAAAATGTGTGTGTGCTCAAGTGTGTTTAAGAGCCACAGAGCATCAGAGGGATGTTGAGAAATAATTTTTAAGACGTGTCCAGAAAGGGCGAGACCCAGAAAAGATGGTTACATAAGAACCATTAGAATAATGAGACCTATTGTGAAGTCACCACAGGAATATCTGAAGATACATAACAGGCCAAAGTGGACTGCATATCATAGCAGAGGTGATGGGCAATTTATTGATTAGTGGATTGACAGTAAACACATAATTGTTTAGAATTGTTTAACCCATAGTGAATAAATATGCAAGAAGTCTCTGGTTCCTGCTTCTTAAATATGATTTGATGATTTTTCTGTTTTCTGTCAGTGTAAACTGATTATCTTTGAGTTTTGGACGGTTGGACAGACAAAACAAACAATTTGAAGACTCCACCACGGGTTCTGGTTTCTGTTGATGGACATCATTACTCTGAAATTGATACTGACAGTATAAACAATGGACGTCCTACATGTGATCTCATCCATAGTTTTTTGAACAGCCGTTTTGAAGTTCAAAATCTGTGACTTGCCGCATGTTGTCAGTCCTGCTTCTTCTACCTCCTGGCTAATTCGTAAATCCACAAAGACGTGGATCATCACTACTCACTACGTGATGGACCTGAGGCGGGGTACTTAAATTATCTGTCTGTAAATTCTGCATTAAGTCTTAATGTAATTTGAATATTTCAATTTCACCCTCAATAAGTTGTCATGAACGGGGATATTAGCTATAGAGACCAACTTCTGCTGTGAAGTTGGACATTTGAACATGGGGACTTATGGAGACTAACTCAATCTGGAGCCAGCCTCAAGTGGCCATTTGAGGAACTGCAGTTTTTGGCACTTCTTCATGCAAATAAGAATCATTATGTTTGTGACCTCAGAGTGAGACTTTAATATCTACAAATGCCACCACGTTTCCACAGAAGCCCAGAATGCACAAACCAACCACTGACTCCAGATAAGCAGTTTGTGCAGCTACTGGTGTTTCTCCTTCACACTTGGAATGTGAGTGCCCGTAGAGGAGGTTGCAATCTGCAATTACAACACTAGATGTCACTAAAGCCTACACACTGCTCCTTTAAAACAAACAATAGGGCTAAGATGTTGGGAGAGGACAAAGGAAATGATACAGTACACTAAGGCCACATGACAAGAAACTGGAGAGACGAAAGAGGCAATCACATACAAGCTCAGGAGCTAATATCACCAAATCTCATATGTATGTATAGCCAACAGTAGACCCACCTGCTCCTGAGACTAACCACCCCCCTCTCTTATTACATACACCACTCTGGAATTCAAAGAAGTCAATATTTCAGGAATTTACAGCCTTTCTTTCATTCTGAGAGCCAGACGTTGTTGAGACTCTATTATGTTTTCTGACCCCAGGGCCCATTAAACCTGCTGAGGCAATAAAGAAGCACAAACAGCTTTAATTTGAGTAAAAATATAATCATCTGTAAAAGTGCTGTTACACAGGTTGTTATTTTCTTGCAGTGATATTATATTTTACAGTCATGTCTGCTGGACTGTGAAGCCCACCAGTGAATGAAAAACAAAATCAATATACTGTATACAGTTACTATATACAACTGTACATTACCTACCCAGCACCAAATAGTAGACTGCTGAAGAAGATGGAGCATTGATCAGAAAGAACCAGATATTTTCTGGAGTTTGTGGAGATATCAACATCATTTCTATGATGAGAGATGTGGAGGACAGAGGAGACAAGTAAAAGGTTGATTGTATTGAATGCTATTTATGTTTGTCACCTTTTAACTACTTAGTGTTATGGTTCCTGTAGAGTAATTAAGCTTTACAAGTACTTTACAAGCTTTACAAGTAGTGAATGATTTGCCTTCCAGGCTACTTAGTTGCTCCTGCTCTGGCCTCTGATTGGTGGAGACTGTGCCTACAGCCTGAGAAGAATACCTGCAGGCAAAAAATTACTATGTAGGATACACCAAAAAAAATATGATATATTATTTGCTAGATTCATATATTCATATACATTTCTAAAAGCAAATGAAATATTTAAATTTTTATATTTCTTTCTTTCTTCTTCTTCTTCTTTCCAAACCAAAACTAAAAGGGGATTGGATGTTGGGCCTCTATCCACCTGAATCCAACAAATGATTAATCAAGTTTCTTCTTGCCTGTTGGATATTCAAAATATATTCATATTAAAAGCATTATTATGTGTTGTGGTGTTTCTCTGCCGCCCCCAAGTGGCCAAAAAAAGAATCAACTTTAGGTAAAGTAGACAGACTGGTCTGATACAAACTTAGAATCTTTGGCATTTTTGTTGGACTTTGTTGGACAGTCAGTGGAGAGATAGGACAGGAAATGAGGTGGGAGAAAGAGAGAGAGATGGGTAATGACTTGCAACAGTGGTCTCTGGCCAGATGCACATCAGGCACATTGTTGTTCCTGGTCAGCATCTTACTCTGAGTGGGTGTGTGTGTGTGTTTGCAGGCATACATTTGTGGTTTGTGTGCATCATGGATGTGTGCATATCAGTGTAGCAGTACAGTGTCTTTGTGTGCTGTCTCACATGCTGACTGTAAGAATGGATCCTCATTTATCAGACAAAGGAATGAAGGAAATTCTGGTGATGTGTTGGTGTGTGCTTGTGTGCAGACAGCGTCCCTGTGGTCCAAGGGTTCAGGTGTTAATGTCCACTGATGTTTCTAATTGCTCCAGAGGAGGGGTCGAGGGTGGGGGGTTAGGAAAAGAGGAGAGGCATTGATCTGGGTGTTAGAGGGATGATAGAAGAGGAGGAGGAGGAGGGTGGAATACAAGAAGACACAGCAGGAAGTGGAGTGGCATGTGAGCTAGAGAGGGAAGAATGATGTGGAATGAATGACAGAGATGCTGTAAGGAGAAGAGAGCCCTGCCAGAATTATAATTTCTAACCTCCTCCCCTTCCCATTCCCGCATTTTCTTTCTTCCTCCTTCGACTTTCCTCTCTTTCTCCACTTCCTTCCTCTCTTCCACATCCTCATCCTTCCCCCCCCCCCCCCTGCTTCTCTGCCTCCCATTCTTTCGCCCACCACCACCATGTCCCTCCCTTTCACCCCCCCCCTTCTCTCCATCCGTACCGCCGTCTCCTCTTCTCTCCACCAGCTGCAGTGCAGAGATCTCCGCTGAGGCCCCCGTCAGGCTGTCAGGTGACCGGGACGGAGGCTGTGACATCACCGCCCCCTCGACCGACTGTCAGCCCTCCGCCGTTGCCATGGCAACGTCGGCAACGGCCTGCGGAGCCGAGGCTGGCGACGAGACGCCTGCAGGAGGAGGAGGAGGAAGAGAGGAAGCAGAAGAATGCGTAAGGATTCTTTTTTCTTTCTTCTTTCCTCTTTTTGTGTCTTAAACGTGTAGTCTGTCTGGTATTCGCTCGCCGCTTTTCACTGCTGCTTCATAGTGTACAAAAACATATAGATCTGTTGGTATTCAAGGATGCAAGCAAGGGGACTGCGACACACACACACACACACACACACACACACACGCACATCACTCACACATCCTGATGCAGCGGTATTTGTTGAGACAAGAACGAGCGTGCAGCGTCTTCCAGCAACAACATCGGCGGCTGACGATGCAGTAAAAAGAGGATCGAGCCCCCCCTCCAAGCAGCTGGCTGCTGGTAACTCAGCGCTTCATTCCTTGCTCTCTGCATGGCACCACTCCGCTGGCTGGCTGCAGCTTGACACCAGCCTCAGCTGCAGCCAGCATTGTGCTCCCTCTCTCTGTGCATCTGCAGAACAGAGGCGCCCGGACTGATATGGAGACACAGCTTGCTTGCTTTCCTACAAGGCTGTAGGTGGTTAAGAGAACAGATGTCGAGGTGCATTTGCTTCTTGCTTTTGGCTTTGAATCCACAATGGAGCCTGCCTCTGCATTCCCAAATTAAGGGCTGCAATTTGATAATTCAGCGGATCATGAATTATTCTCCTTCATTTCACCTGACTGCTGCAAGCTGTATATCACGTCGTCTTTTGGTACAGAGCGATGAAAACCTCTCTGCACCGTTCAGTTATGTGTAGCTGTTAGTTGTCAGTGGACTGTCAACAATAAGGGGAGGTAATCCTTGATGTAAAACCAATATCTGCAAATGCATTGGATGTGGGTGATGCCTCAGGGGTGAGGAGATGCATGTCATAGTGCTGACCTTTGGACTTTCCACCTTAGGTCAACTCTCAGGGGTTTAAGGGAGCCTAAGGTGATTTTTAAAGCCACGTGAGGACTGTCCGTCCAGAATGCTGCAGCGTGTCGGGGAATTCCTCGCTTTACCTCTGAAAAAAACAGGAGATGCTTTGAATTGCCACTCAGGGGATGTTATCTTATCTTCAAGGCTGGGCAGCTTCAAGATGTGATCAGAGCTGATTTTTGGATGTGTGGCCTTGTTGTGTTTAGAGACTTGGCAGGATTAGTGCTGCATCTCAGTATGAAATTTGGATTCTTGTCAGTTCTACAAGCGGAGATCAGAGTGATAACCGAGACTTGTTGTGTAATGATGTAATGACGGCGAACATGGCGACACTCTGCATGAAAACTCACAGATACACAAGCTGATTTCTCTCTTATCTTCATTCTCACCTCATCTCCTCAGAGAGTTGTGCCCTTTTTTTTCCTTCATCTGTTGCCATAGCAACGTGACCGTTTGATTGACACACGTGTCCTTCCAAACCAGCAGCACACCGGTCTGGGCTGCAGGCGCTCCAGCTCGGACGCAGCCTATGAGCTGGCTGAGACGGTGAGGGCGCAACGCGAGTGCCGTCTCCGGCCCCACTACAGCGACCCCATGCCAGCAGACGCCTCGAAGCGCAAACAGCTGGAGATGAAGATCGCTGCTGCCGCCCGACTCCACAGCCACCGCAGGGACCGCGACAGAGACCGAGACAGAGACAGTGGTGAGTATATGACACAGGTGTGACAGGTCTGTAATCTGTCGTATTTTCATAAAACTAGAAATCATTCAGTAGATTCAGTAGGAAAATGATCAATTCAGGCCCCCGGTCATTTTTCATCTGCATCAAAACTCACACACAGTTCTGCTGATTGGCTGCTGGTTAAAAATAAGAATGACTTCTGCTCCAATAGTGAGTCATTGTGACTGAAACACCACATATTGGTGAAACTTTACAGAACTGCAGGATGTTTGGTCTGTCCTTGTGGTTTCAGTTGAACAAGGCACCTTAAGAATTTTGAGGTTTATGTCAAGCACCCAAAACAATGCGGAAACCGCTTAAAAGAAAAGAGTTTGACAAATGAAAAACAGACACGTTAAGGAGTGTTCAGAAAAAAACTGCTTTCCAGAAAATTGTTGAAAATTCCCAGTGGAAGACGAGCTGTTGATGGAAAGATGGGAATGAATGTCACCTATGTATGACATGAAAAAAAAAAGACCTCATGGCAAATGAGTTGTACATCGTGTAACGTGTAACATGTAAGGTGTTTAATGGTACCATTAGTTCTTTCTTTCCATCAAACTTCACTGAAATCTGCCTTAAAGACTACTCCAGTGATCTTTTACTATATTTCATATAATTACTCTTGTTAGCATCTTGTTAGATCCTATTCCCTATGTCAAGTTAGTAGCACTTCATGGCACCAGAGATGTAAACCGAACATGTAAATTGCTTTATAAAAGAGTTTTAACACATGATCCACGATTCAATAGGCAACCTATCATTCATTGAACTTCTTTAAAACCAAAATCTGTTTTAAAGGGTACTCCTGTGATCTAGAACTACACTCCCCATAATTCAACATGTAAGCATCTTTCCCTCTGTCAAGATTGTAACGCATGTGAAGCTAAAGCTGAGATAACTGATGATATCACTCATGTAAAAGTGAGAGTGCCTCTTTAAGTTGTTTTTAATTAAGATATGCTGCTTCAAAAAACAAACACAAAGGTCTAAAACATCATTTCCTTGGTAGAGGTAGGAATTGATTTGTCATCTCACTGTTTTCACGTTGGCCATTTCCAATTTGTCTTTATTATAATTCTGTAAATTGTATTTATTAAAACAACCCATTGACCGGGTATCGTTTATCTCAGTCAGTAGAGCAGCTGCCCCATGTGCGAAGGCTCAGTCCTTGCTGCAGAAGCCCAGGGTTCAAATCTGACCTGTGGCTCTTTCCCACATCGGGTTGTATCGGGTGTTAATGCTTCCTTCATTTGGAGATCTACATCCATCCCAATGTTCCTAAAAATAATTAGAATTAATATAATTACAGAACTCCATGTCCTCATTACATCTCCATTACCTCATCAGGGAGAGAGAATTGCTTGAAATTGTGAATGAAGCTCCATCTAAGCCCACTGTTTCACACTCCAACACACAAATTAATGCTATGGAAGCTGCATTTGCTTTGTTTTAACATCTCTTATACAACTCAGTCATGGCTGCCTGAATATCTTGGCCTTTGCACCCAGTCCTCACCTCCCTGGCAAACACGCACACACACACACACACACACACACACACACACACACACACACACACACACACACACACACACACACACAGTTCCCCTGCTAATTCCATGCTCTTCCCTGTCAACAGAAGCTCTTTGACACTGGAAGCTAGCCACGGGATGTCATTCGATATGGCATATGCTAATGTGACCTTGTTGCTCTCTCCAGTGGATAAAAGGAATACTGACTTATAACACAGTTTTTTTCCCTCAGTCCCCCCAAAAACAAGGTGGTTTGATATTAATGCATATTTAACACTTCATAATGAAGCCAATCTCTGAATTGTCTGTCTTAGCAGCTCAGCACACACGTATAGTCTCTGTGCACAATAGTATTGATGAGCATGTGGAGAAAGGTTAAGTCCTTGACCGAAGGGTTAGGCATCAAATTATTAGAGAAAGATGATATCTATAATAGTTTCTTCACTTTGACATGACCAGTAATGACTAGTCCAGATTAAATGAGCGTTCATTAAAGAGCCTGCTATTAAATCTGTTTGTGTGTGTGTGTGTGTGTGTGTATGCATGCTGTGTGAATAACAAAGACTTCAGAGTAAATCCATAAAGACTGTAAGCACTGATGATCTGATCATGTCCTCTTCCCTCTCCTCAGCTCCAGCAGCCATTCGTGGTCGCTCTGAGCCCCCTGGTGAGGAGCGCCAGGCGGGTCTCGGTGTGACTCGGACCGGGCAGCATCGCTGGAGCACCATCAGCAGCCTGAGTGCCGACAGCGGAGTGGTGGGCCTCAGTGATGAGCGGGAGGAGGAGGACAGTGAGCCTCGCCGGTACCGCAGAACCCGGGGAGCCGAGGTGGAAAGGGTAGACAGTGGCATTGGCCCGGGTCTGTCCCGCACCTGGAAGAGACCATCTAGCTCCCTCAGAGCCTGGGAGGCCCAAAGACCCTGTCCAGACTGTGGGCTGAGGGACGGGGCCTCTAAAGAGCGAGGAGAGCGTATGTGTGAACGTTGCTCCAAGTTGCGCACAGAGCGCAAAGAAGCCATCTTGGAGTTTCTGAACACAGAGTCGAGCTACGGCGAGGACCTGCGGATCATCAAGGAGGAGTTTTACTGCCCCATGCAGAGCGCTGGGCTGCTGACAGCTGAGCAGCTTACTGTGGTGTTTGGTAACGTTCAAGAGCTGATAGACGTCAACGACCGCTTCACTGAACACCTGCAGGACAGCATCGACCAGGCCTTTGACCAGGTGACCTATTCTCTCTTACACACACATAAAGGTTAAAAGAGTGGTGAGGTGTAGAATTTTATGACATTTAGTTGGTGATTGCAACCACCTTGCCTCACCCTCACGTTTTTGATATTTCTTTCCTGAGATGGCAAGAGAATGTTCTGCCTTACTCTGTCTCTTATTGGCTTACCCTAACCCCCAATTCTACTTCTGATACTTAAATCTAACAAACTTGACCAATGAAGGCAACAAGTACTAGCCTGTCAGAGTCGGGCAGGTCATTGCTTTAGCACCCTAGGGAAAAGAAGGGAAACTACGATGGCCACCAAACAGGCAAAAGACACGACAGGCTTTATCTAGAGCCAGTGATTAGTTTGTCCATTCAGAACAGACAGAAACATGGTGGACAACAAGAAGACCAACAGTGTACATGTTAGCAAAAAAATGAAAAGAGTTATTATTTCCAAGTGATTACACACTAATGAAACATGAAACATTATACAGTTATTCTGTAAGTAAAATATTCTGTTAATAGAGCCAACTAAATCTTACACGCTGGACCTTTTAAACAAGGTGGTCCATTTTCAAAGCTTAAGCTTTAAAAACCTGCTGGATCTACATAAGTCATCTTCAGGGTCACATTTATTAAGGCATTAAATGTCATTGTTTCCTCTGAGTGCAAGTGCCTACAGTAAACTGATTTACATTTTAATGGAACATTTTAGTTCAGAGTCCAAGTTCTTAATTGGTATTATTGGTAACACCTGTGTTGACCCTACTATTTCATGTCAAACTGGCTGCTGTGAAAAAGTAATTACAGTGTTATGAAAGGATGTACTTCACCTTCTGTAACAGAACAATGACAGTTTCAATCATAGAAGCTTGTTTTCCATTTTCTCTGTCAAAATGAATTTTTCAGGAGAGTGAAAGTTCATTCTTTGAACCTTTGGGAACAGTAGCTGGCAAAACAAGAACCGCTCCAGAACAGCTACCAAATGGACCTTGTGGTGTGATTGTTTGGTCAAGTGATGTTTCCAAGGTTGAAAGTAAACTTTCAGTCTCTATCTTTAGGTCAGAGTGGAGAAAAAGTCCTTAAAGTACTCAAGCTCCAGCTGATAATAATTGTTAAATACAACGAAAGCTCTAGGACGCCTTCTAAATGGACCTTGTGCTTCAATTGTTGTGTCAACCAGTTCTGGAATATGTATCTTCGCTGTATCTTCATTGCACCTGCAGTATGTTAGTCACTCTTTTGCTTTGTCATGCCTGCTGCTTCACTGTTCACCTGAAAGCCACTTGCGTTTACTGTCGCAATCACTTGCTGTTCATGAAGCATTGCATAAGAGGCACCTCAAGCATTAAGCAGCAGCCTCTGAGGCTGAAGTTTTGCTGTGCTTAGCTTGGTGTATCCTTGTGGGAAAATATATGAGCCAAATATAAACTCTGCATTCAGATAATTATTGCTGGTAGCTGTGCTAATATTACTGTACCAGCAGATCTTTAGAAACAATAACAATAATTTGTCAAATTGCCTTCCAGTGCACAACATAAATGAGCTAAACATTGACTGAACCGTTTCCTCTCATGTGGTTTGACCTCAGGGAGATGACGATCTACTCACAGTGTACATAGGAGAGATCTTTCTGGAGTTCGTCAACATGCTGCCCGCCTTCCAGACCTACTGCCTGCAGCAGTCTACCTCGGTCAACATGCTCAACACACTGGAAAAAGAAAAAGAACTGCTCAGGTACTTCTTCCAGTTAGCCTGCGTGATGGAAATGTTACTTGGGGGGCTTTCTCCAGTTCCTGCCATGGCTGTTCTGTATCATTCGTAATGGAAAAGACAGTGCGTTATCACTTATTCAGAAGACATTCTATTTTGAGAGCAGAGCTGCAATGATTCACATTTGTGTGACAGAACCACAGCTCATCCATGAGTAAAGCTGTCCTGTGATACCCATTAATCAACATTTCCCAGTTTCCGAGTTTTTCCCGGACACTTTTAACTTCCAAGTTTTCAACTTCATTTTCTTTTCTTTTCAGAATCTTCCTGGATGTTTCCCAGAATGACAACACAGCACTGCGTCGTATGAACTTGCGGTCCTTCCTCATGGCACCCCTCCAACGTGTGACTAAATATCCCCTTCTATTGAGCCGAATCATAAAGGTCACTCCCGAATGTCACCCCGACTATTCCCGTCTCCGTGAGGCCAAGAGTCGAGTGGAATCCCATCTGGAGCACATCAACATGAAGACCAAGCAGGAGGGCAATGGCGTCGCCTGGTCCCTCCGCTCCTTCCGCCGCGACAGCCGCAAAAACCGGGAGGTCATCAACATTGAGATGCGAGAGGTGTCGATGAAGACGGTGGGCTGGGCCAGAGAGAACACACGATTCGTTATGGAAGGACCCCTCCAGTTGTCACAGCCAGCAGATGGTCAGTGGGTGAAGAAAGGCAGCAAGGCCCTCAAGTTCCAAAATGTCCAGAGCCTGCTGATGGTGAGGACACAGCGGGTCGGCGAACCCCAAGGGCAGGGCACCGACCTGGGGGCGCGGGGGGATCAGGTGGAAGGCGGTGCAGATGGCATTCGAGATGGAGTGCTAGTTCTAATCAAGGACAAGAGCAGTGGAAAATTCACGGTGCTGAGAGAGCCCATCCGTCTGGGAAACTGTGTGGTGTCGACAGATCCGGACTGCGAGGACACATTCGAGGTGCTCGATATTCGGCGGGAGTCTTTCGTTTTCCGCGCATCAGACAAATCACGCACCCAGCAGTGGTTCCATCAGATCAAGAGATACGCTCGAGACTTGGGCACCTGGAGGAAAAGACGCAATGCTTTGCCCAACATCATGATCAACACAAACCAGGGCCGCTCCTGAGACTGACCAACGCCCACCAATGTGACACTGTAAATAACCTTCTACTGCAAAAATAGACTGACAACAAGAAGCATTTCTGAGTGACGCAACTGTTCTAAGATTCCAGTAAAAGAAAAAAAACTTTCTCAAAGTCTCAAAAGGGTAAGAGAAAGATAGAGCACTTTTTTCTTACAAAGCTATAAGTGCGGCATACTGTCATGAAATTATGAATGGAAATTTAAGTCGTTAAAAAATATCAGATTATTGGACAACCAAAAAAAACTTGGGCTGTGCTCGTCAGCCTTGATTGTAAAGACTGTCTGCTCTTTGAGACAGAGAGCTGAGCTTTCAGTAAATAAGGTGTGTCTGTTGCAGAGCATGACTGAATGCGACTGACTGCAAAAAGAAAAATTGTAATGTCATTTTTATACAAGACAGTGGGGAGTGGGGGGTGCATTTGTTTTTGGTACTAAGAGAGACGTGGTCAAGAGCTTTGTTCAGTGGTTCCTGTTTGTTGTCACTGCCCTCTCCTGTCTGTGTGCCGCCCTCTACTGTACGTTTGACGGTAGAGCAACTTTCACTGCCAGAGATGCAGCTGAGCAGAGCCTTTATTACAGGCTGAACAGACCTCCTGTATCACTGTGGTTAAACGAGAACTCACATAACAGCAATAATCTCTGCCAGTTCCAAAAGAAGTAGCTACTGTATATGCATTTAATTTCCCGCGATTTACTTTGGCGTTCAGGAGTTCATGCGTGATGTTCTGGTCAATCATTGGACTTGAGATAATCTTAGTGCCATGAAAGCAGTTTGTGAGAAGTCTAGTCGATCTCATTCGTCGTTAACATCGTATTAAATAGGTCAGGTCAAACACTACGATTTCCCCCACTCTTTGTTAAGTCTAGAGTTTTTCAACCTTGGGCTCATGACTTCATGTGGGATCGCAGAGGCTGGGCAGTGGGTCAGATTCATATTTGTCTGGTGTATTTATAGGGCTGCAACAAAGTTAACTGTGTTTAATCGATTAATCCGATTAATCATTTGGACAACAAAATGTCTGGAAATAGTGGACAAATCCCAGACCCCAGTGAGAGTCTTTTCATCTTTTTTGTTATAGTCCGAACTTATTTCATGACTTATTTAAGACCCTGGAAATAGAAATCAAAAATATGCTATTTAAAAATATCTAGAAAATATCTCTGCTGCTGTGGTCATGACATTTGCGGCATAAAGGTTGAAAAACCCTGGTTACTTGACGAAAACGCCTCAAAAAGTCGTCCCATCCATCTCGTCGTGGCACAGTTTGAACTGTGTGTTATTATGTGACCTAGCAATGAGCTGTTGTGCCTTGGTACTTGATTACTGTTATGCTAAAATGTATTGAAATATTTGCAATCTGTCACAGTAGCATTTATCTGAGATACTGACTAGACTGCCCTCTGTTGGCACTTGATTGAGATCCATTTATAGGCAATATGATTAAAACCTCTGACAGTCCCTGGCTGCTAATAATGTGTGATCACCTGATCCTCTCTCTGATTTAAGTGTGTTTTTATTTATAAAGGCTTTATTTTGTTTAATGCACTTTATTCTGTAATAGAAAGCTCCAGTAAAACTGCTGGTAAAACATGTTAGACAGTCTTGTTTATTCACAATTCTTCATACTTTAAGGAACCTAGTTGACCGAAGCAGATTTTCTGTCAATCCAGTCATCGAACCAAAACCACTATTTAAGACTGATGCTGTTTTATGTTTGCTATGAAGTAGCACCAGAAGAGGTAGCGAATCACTGTGTTTTGGATGGCAGGGCCGCTCAACTCCACACCAACACTCCTGTGTTGTTGGAGGACGCCGCTTCAGATGAAAAAAAAACAAAAAAACAAAGCCTGCTGAGTTGCATACACTTTCTTTTGTTTCCTCATTTGCATTTGAAAGACCTGATGTATTATTTCCCCAATGTAATATATTGTGAATTATATTAAAAGATTTTAAACACGACATCGCTTGCTGTATTTTCCCTGTGCCATATGCTCTTTTATAAAGTCAGATGAAGTTGGAGATGTAGAACGTAGAAATGTATTTACAGTTATTTTAAGCATCTCTAGGACGACTGATTCAAAGACAGGAATACTCACAGTACAAGTGGAATGCACTTATCAGTCCAGGAAACACACAGGATGGCGATAGAGTGACAGTGAATTATTTCTAGAAAATACAATCCGGCTCCACTAGGATATGAAGGCAAACAGAAGCATGGATTATAGAAACAAACCACGTTTCCTGAAGGAAAACGGCAAACGTATCACATGCAGTACATGACATTCTGAGCATTTTGTATGCGCTCCTGGATTTCCAGATAAAAGCTTTGTCGCCTGACAACCGAAATATTCAAACGGCTTAACAGACATACCCATTGGCACAGCTCTGCAAGGCAGGAAAAAAAACAAATCAAAGAGTCGAGCCATCATAGAGTAGCTTTATGTGTGTATTTTTGTAATTTCTTTGGCTCGACCTCTCCTGGAGCCTCATTGTAAAAAATTAAGGACATGCAGGTTAGGCGCTGATGATCACAACCCAAAGTGAAGCTTCTTTATGAATGTCAGAAATTAAATCTGGTAAGAATGTTGTCAAATGTATTCATTGGGTGTCATTTTTCAAGTTTTGGATACTCAATTGAATCATCAGTTATTCACTTATAAATGAGGCTCCTGGATGTATCCATTTTTAAGAAATAATCACCAGGCGTCAAACCGTGTGGTGGACAACACGAATACATTTCACGTTTTCTTTTTGCAAATGAACACAAATATCCACAAAATAAGCTCTGTACGTCTGAACACTGTCCACAGAACTAAACATCAATATAATGTAGTTTAATAAGAAGGTGACTTTGTGAATAAGATGAAACCGTTGCAATACCGACTCAGGTGAAACATGACTCAGCTGAAGCTGTGAACGCAGCTCCAACACACACACACAAAAAACTGCAACAGACTGAACCTTCGATCGTGAGAGTGGACGACGGCGCCAAACTCCATCGCCGTCTCTGCCACCCTTCTGACAGACTGCCATCCATCTAAAGCACTTCTCATGCATTCATTCACACAGACAAACACACACACTCGCGCACAGTCTGTCCTCAGCTGCTGGGGCCTCAGGTAGATCCCTGGGTCTTGCCTTCCATCTTAGGGTAAGGTGCAGCAGCCGTGGAGAGGTCCCAGCCCTCCTCCGTCTCCCACAGCCAATCACCACCGCCAACCTTTACTTGTCCAAGCCAGACTCGGGCTCCTTGGCAAGCCCGCGGATGGACAGGTCATAAACCACCTCTTCGATCTTCTTCACGTCATACTTGAGGCCGTCGTAGCGCTTACGCAGCGGGTCGTTCTTCAGGTTGAGCAGGCGGAAGCCTGAGTCCAGCTCGTTGATGAAGTTGGAGATGCGCAGCGGCCGGTTGTAGTCTCCTGCTGTGACGCTGTTTACTGCCAACCGTGACTGGAGGAAAACACAGCGGCATCAAAACACAAAATTCAGCTTCTATGTTGATGAGCATCACAGCTGAGGTAAAAGACAAGTAGCTCGAGTACAGCCATCAACAGCAGGCTCACCAGTTCACTAGCCATGATCAGCACTCCTGCCAGGTAGTCCTCTACGTCCAGGTGAAAACCTTTCTCTCGCACCACCTCAACTGTTGGGTAAAGAGGGCAGAGAAAAGAAAGAGTGAAGCCACATTCCTCAGTGAGAGTTACATGCTAATGCACAAACTGCTCCCTACTGCCGAGTATCTGGGCCACTTCCTCTCGAGTCACGAGAGCTTCACTCTCCAAGTAAACGACAAACGCTGATAAGAAAGCCAAGCGCTGCAGGACAAACCGCCAGTGTTCGTGGAACCTAAAGTGGAATCAGACAGATCAGAGAAAGAGGCGTGAAACTCTGTATTTTTCGCCAGGATAATCTGCTGAGTCAGTTCTTCTTCCCAGCGAGTTGTGGGTACAAACAGCAAGATAATTCAGAACATATTAAACAGCTGGTATACAATGAATCCTACCTGTAATACTGCTCCACAGGAAATTTTGTTTTGAGGTCAGCGATGTGTGTGCGGACTGTGCAGAACAACTCCCGTGCCTTTGCACATTTACCGGGAACTAAAGGGAGAAGACAAATGTGAGAGATTAAGTGTGTAATGTGGAGAGGCACACACATGGTTCAGTACCAGAAACTGTGTAAGCACTCACTTTCTTTGAACCCCGATGGTTGGTGCACACTCTGAAGTACTGTTAGTATTTCTCTAGCAGTCTGCTCCAACATCTGGACCACCTTACGGATATCCTGCGAGTCCATTAAGTCTGATTAGTGTCATAATACAACAGATTTTCTCTTAACAGAAATACATACGCGACTCCACGTACAGTAAACAAAATGTACATACAGTCCAGTTTACAAAAAAAAAGAAAAATCATATTAAATTCAAAATAGCACAAAGACAACATATCAAATGTTGAAACTAAGATTGTTTTTGGAAAAGTATAAATCCATTTCAAATGTGATGCCAGCAACATGTTTAAAAGTTGGACAGGGTCATGTTGGCCACTGTGTTCATCAGCTAGTCTTTTAACAACAGTCTGTGAACTGAGAAGACTTTGCTGTCATCTTGAAAGTTGAATGTTTTCCCAGGATCAACAGTTTGACGTCTCCTTTGTCATATTTACATTTTAGAAAGTGCTGAACATTTTCAACGGGTGACAAATCTGGACTGCATCCCAGACTCCATGCTGTTTGAGTCCATGCTGAATGTGGTTTGACATCATATTGTGTACTTGGCAGCATATGTTGCTCCAAAACCTGTACATGATCCCTATACAATCAGGGATCCAACTGTGTGCTAATAACACGCTGGATGGTCCATCTCCTCTTCAGACAAGAGGACGTGGCATCCATGACTTCCAAACAGCAACAATATTTCCTCTTCCTGTTTCCTCTTTACATGGTGAAGTCCCAGCTGTCATTTGTCATTTTTGTAGTAGTGATGTCCACGACAGAATCCTGTCTGTGTGTGATGCACTGCTGTCTGCAGGGCCTGAAGATCACACCATCCGGTACTGATTCTCAGTCTCTTTATTTCACAAAGACTCTTTTAATACCCGGTCATGTGACTGACCTGTTGCCAGGTAACATCATTCACTGTGAGATCTTCCACCAGGAGTTTTAACATTTGATGAGTTGTCTTTGTGCTGTATTCAATCAAATATGGAGTTTTAGTGTTTTCCACATCATCACATGTCTGACATATCACTGTCAATAATCTGATATTTTTTCCAGCACCAACCACGACCCACGGTCAGATTTCATGTGGCCCTCAGCTTTGTTTTTATAATATATTATTTATGGCCTGCTAGGATTCAGCTTTTGGCTGACATAATGAAGCATTTGAACAGACATATCTGCTGGTGTTATAGATCTGTAAATGAGACACAAAATATTACTGTCTGAATGATCTTGTGACAGAGAAGAGAGTGACACATTTTAAACTTAAATGTTAACAGACTTTTTATTACTCATAATAAGGCATATTTAAAATGAACATGAGGTTCAGATTTGTATAAACTTCATGCAAGTACGTATTCCTACAATTTATCCGCCTGATTGGTTTAGATTTGGTGACATTGTCTTTTTTTTAAACTGCTAATTGTGACAATGAAAACAAAATTGTTATTTGTATGTCACTTTTATTCTTGCTTATTTTCTGTTAGTACTGGCATCTTCACATTGTCAAAGCTGGCCCTCTTTAAAGAAGTATGGACAGCCCTGCTGTAAAACAGTGTGTCCAGTTCATGTGAGTATACATGAAGGATAATAAGTGATGCTGGAAGAGCTTCACTTCTTTCAGATACATCTCGTTTTCCTAATGAAGTTTGGTGTTAGCCAGCTCGTAACTTAACGCACGTAGAGACAACACAAAGTAACGTCATTTATATTTCGTTAGATAAATGACTTGGCGCGCTGTTGCTTCATAAATATGGCCTCTGTCATTACAGTGTTGGTGTGTTCAAATGTTCAGTGTGTTTACAGGAGCCGGGCTCGGTTAGCTGCTAGCTGAGGTAGCTGATAGCAGCAGCCGTGTGGCGGGCTTCATTCATACCTCTCTGACGTCCTGGTCGGCGCTCAGGAAGCCCTGAATGTAGCTGAACATCTCCGTGACTGACATGTCTGCTCGGAGTCAAGCTGCTCGGGTGAAGCCGATGATGACGACGATGATGAACCGTCTGCAGAAGATTCCCAAAAAACAACAACGTGCACGAGACCAGTCCCCTCCGCCTCCGTGCTTTGCGTGGCGCGTGAGAATGATGTCATCCTGCCCAACGTCACGTTCATGTCGCGCCATCATTTCTGATAAAACTGTTTACACAATACATTCAACGTAGACCTGCACTACAAATACTACTACTACTAGTAGTACTACTACTAGTAGTACTACTATTACTTTCTGCTGCTAGCACTCATGCTATTCAAAAGGCTCTGAAGAACATTATAAGGACTGTTTACAAAAACAGCTTTATGATAATAGTTTTATCATTAAATATATGTTCAATTCATTGTTTTAATTCATTTTTTTCAATTTACACTTCCACTACTACTACTTTAAAGGTCTGGTGTGTAAATTTGAGGCCTCTGTCTTTAGAATATGGCAGAAATTGAATTGGCCAGGTGTGTACACACACGCATTTGCCTCCAGTTCACTTTGTTCTCAATTGTACATACAGGTTTAGACAGAGGTTCAGTTTAAAAGACAAGGGACGTGACAGGCAGGCGCAAACATGACATAAAAAATAATGATACCCATATTTAAAAGGCAGAGCAAAAGACACAAAAAACAGAAACGTAAAAAGTCTGTAGTTAATATGCATAACTAACTTCATTACTGCATAATCACCTGAAAATAACAGTTGTATGTTTTATAGAGACGCCACGCGTCCATGCCCACATAGTCAGCCAGGCTTCTACAGTGGCCCAGAACAGACAAACTAAATACTGGCTCTTATTAGTGCATTTCTCACAGTTTTCTCAGCCACTGTAGTTTTTATTTCATGATAGGAAGGTGAGAGTGAAGGTGAGACGAGGGGGGTTGCAATCAGCAACTACACTAGGTCTCACTAAATCCTACACACTGGACCTTTAAGAAAGTGACACACATTTAGTGCAGCGATATCATAAGAACAGCATTTGCATTATGAATTTGGTCATTACGGCTACCTCTCCTTTAACATGCCCAGGTATATTCTGGACAGACAAGCTGCATTACTTAATCCACCCTGCTGATGGAGCCCAAGCAGTACTAATATGATGATGTTACCTTCAGGTGCTGCCTGAGAAAAGGAACACAAAACAAAACAATCACAGCGTTTTTTAGGCTACATTTCAAGGATTCTGGAGTTTAACACAACCTCTAATTGCATGTGGGGGAGACTGAGAGAAACACTTGCCAAAGTCAATATCGTTAAAGCTCTAAATCAGAAAACACAAGTATCACTGCTTTCTGCTGCTTATTTCTTTTTTGTTTTATAATACCATGTATTTACACTTAAAGAAACATTATTATTCGAAACAGTAGGCTATCATAATAAATAAATAAATAAATAAGTAAATGTTTAAGTTTAACTCACGTAAACGTCTCATATAATTATACTCATCTGAAGTCAAAATTCTAACATAATAAGCCAAATTGTGACTTTTCTGAATGAAATTGAGATTCACTCAAATCTAAATACAAAGGAAGGCAAAGTTTGGGGAAATCAATATTAAGAAATCTGAAATTTAATCTGAATTTTCAGTTTCATAAGTTACTACTAATTACTATTTTTTAAATTATCACAGTTCTTTGTTTTGACGTATAATGTTTAATTTGCAACAATTCTGACTTATTATCTCAAACATCCATAATAATCCATCCTATATATCCTAAATATACCCACCAATCCTGTGGTGGGTATATTTTAAATCTATATCAAATACATCCTGGCTCATGTGCGCTCCACTTGACAAATCTGATTTCCCACGGCTCCTGAAGGCGTCACCTCCGAGCGCAGCTGACGCAGACTAACAGTCGGTCAGTCTCCTGTTGCAGTAACTAGTTGAGCAGTCAGCTCAGTGCAGGTCAGGAGTTAGAGAGCTTGCTCATTCAGACTCTCTGCTCGGTCGTACACCTCTTCTGTCAGCCGCACCGTGTTTTTAAACACCACGTTTGACTCGTTTTCCTCTGGACTCCGAAACAATGCAGCTGACCGCGGATCAGCCGAGCCTGTGAGATGGAGAAAACCTCAGCAGAGGATGACTGCGTGGATTCAGGAGCCGAGACCGGAGGGTGAGTGAAGCCGGGATCACACAGAGATGTGTTATCTCTCAAAATGTTACACATTTATATTTAATTATACATGAAAAATGTTAAGGCAGTAGGAGTGGATTTAAAGAATATGAATTAAACAATAAGTGATGTGATTTTTGAAGACATGGAGGAAGTGTGATCCTCATTCTATAGTGGGGAGTTAAATCTTAATTAACTTAGTTCTTAATGAGAGTAGAGCCACACTGAAGAT
This sequence comes from Nibea coibor, assembly GCA_023373845.1. NCBI lineage: Eukaryota > Metazoa > Chordata > Actinopteri > Sciaenidae > Nibea > Nibea coibor. The sequence goes on from CM041724.1 coordinate 4,566,376, forward strand.
GCTGAGTTCAGTGTCCTGATCCCTCTGTTTTCAGCCATTAGACAAGATGGGCCTCAGTTTCCTCTGCGGTATGTCACTGCCGGCTGTGGTGTTGTAGTAATGAAGAAGCTGTGTGTACAGACCCTACATGACCCGTTGCTTTTGGTGTCTGTATCGTCTTTTATTTGCTTCACTGTGGAAATCTGATTAGCCAACAATCTGAGCCTTTTGAATGTCCCCAAATGTATTGTGACAGATACCCAGATTTAAGAGGTGATTGTTTGTTATTGCATCGTGACCAGTTTCTTTTTGTTCTCCTAAATGTCTCACTGTGTCCAAAGCTCTCAGTGAGATCTTTCCACTGCCAAGAGGACACCACTGAAACAATGACCCACAGGTTGTAATTAAAAGAAAAGTGTCTATCTGTAAAAGTCAGGTTTTGTTCAATGCCAAAATTCTTTGTGAGTGTAGAGTTTTATAGCCCTTTGAATGTGTCAGATGAACACAATGAGTCCCAGGACACATCAATAAATGATCAGGACACTCCAAAAATGTGTTAAAAGGGTTGATGTACATGCAGATACATTTTCCATGGAGGTTTTTAGAAGTCTGAACAGAAAAATCTGTATCAGTTGATTTGATAGTTTAGAATTTTAAAAGGTGAGAGCTGAGCTGATTGAAATGAATGTGGTTTATAAATCTTTACATACCCTTAATCTACATTTGTGGGGGGGGGGGGGGGGGGGGGGGATCTCACATTTATTAATTTTAAAAATGTTTCATAACTATTTTTCAACTTTATAAACTCTACTAAAATAGTGATGCTGGATCTGATAACACAGAAACATTAAAAACTGTGTTCTGCTGTTCAGCTGCTGTTCAGCTGCTGATTCAAGTTCAATTAAGATGTCTTCTGGCTCTCCTGTATAATCTGATAGAATGCCTTCACACCACTTTGGTGTCAAGCCCTGTACTCTCTCAAAAAGCCGCTGGATAAATGAATAGTCTGAAACTCTAAATGATCCAGATCTACATATGCATGTAACATATTTACAGTGGATCTTTTGGAAATTATAAGTTTATCTTTTAATTGTTTCATGTTGAGTGCTGAAGTAAATATTTTAACACAGTATTAATATAGATTGACGTTAAAGTTAAAAACACCAACATAAATAAAGACAAAATTCAGACATTATGACATTTTACGACAGTGGAATAGATTGAAAGTTTCAACTGCCAACCAAATATAAGGCCTCTATAGTTCTCTGCTCTTATATTGAAAGTCAGTAAGCTGGGAAAAGTAATCTGACATCAGTACATCAATGCCCTTGTTGTGAGAGTCACTCGGGACCATGCTATTTCATTAGCTTTGAACTGGAACCAAACACCGTAATGTGTGTGTGAGAGTGCATGAGTTTCATGGGAAACGCAGCAGAGACCCCCGTGGAAAGTGCTGATGTGAACGGAAAAGCAGGCACATCCAGTTGATAACCAGAGAGCCTCCACCGCCATCAGGTCACATCCTCCACCTCTACTGGCTCACTCCACTCCCTGTTCACCTCCCGTGGCCACTGTTTTTAGTCATCCTCACTTTAGGCTGCCATCATGTAATAGTATTTAACATTTAAAGCACACTGGATCAAATGAGTACCCGTAATCTGCATCACTCACAATGATAAGTACACAGAGAATTATCACAGCGTTCAACGTGTTCTAGTGTCTTTTAGCTCATCAGCATTTGTTTGGTTGCATACAAACAGCTGTTTTTAGCAAACAAAACTGTGATAAACCCATCGTACACTACCTTCTCAGCACCAAACAGCACGCAGACACAGTTCAAGTCTGGTGAACATAGTGGAGGATTTAGCAGCTAAAAACTCAAATATTCCCATTCACCATTTGGTCTGGAGACCAAACCAGAGCTAAAAAAAAACCAAAAACAATAAATATTAAAATCATCAGGAACTCCAAATGAAAGTTAATGTTGCTCTGTGTCTGCTGGATGTTGAAATAGGCAGCTGTGTGTAAAGTAAAGGCTGTATAAAACATGGATGTTACATCTGTGAAGTTACCCACATGGTTCTTAAGATCCAAGCTCAGTGTGGCGGCTCCAATCCACCGTGGCAGTTTTGCCTCCACTGGCTCCCCATGAATCCAGAAATGGACAGCACGTGGAACGCTCTTAACTCTGCATAACTTTAAGTCTTAATATAATTTGAACAGGTGAGTTGTATATAAATTCACCCTCAGTACAGTTGTCATGATTGGGGAAATTAGCTATAGAGACCAAAACTGTTTTTTGTACCAGGCTGTAAACATGTTTATTTCTGCTGTGAAGTTGGACATTTGAACATGGGGACTTATGGAGACTGACTCGTTCTGTAGCCAGCCTCAAGTGGACGTTTGAGGAACTGCAGATTTTAACACTTATAACTTGGCTTCATTTCACAGCCACAGGGGTTGCCACTTTGTTTCAATATTTTCAACCAAACATACTTAAGTGTTGTGTTTTCAGCTTGTTCTACTACTCAAAATTCAATTGAGAATAAACCGCTTTGTGGTCTTGGGAATGATGATGCCCCAGTGCAAGTAGCATCCCAGTGTTTATAGTCTTCCAGAGGATGGAGGGTTGGGATGAATGGTTAGGCATACAAGGATTGTGATGTCAACACAGAAGATTGCGGTTCACAATCCCTCTCTGACCATCAATCAGTATTTTCTTCTTTACACCATGTCACTGTTTGGAACAGATCTATATATGAGGATTTATTGCTTTATATTTAGTTTGTCTGCCCTGCATCCATTCTCTTTCCACACTGGTCTCCACCCTAATCAAATAAGAGACACCTGAATCTGTTTAGCTCTCCACGTGTCAGATGAGACCTTTAGACTCATTTGAGAGCCCATCAGGTCACTCTTAAGCCAGGCCTTTGTGTGCGTGACCGGGCTGCTGCCTGTCTTCGCTTCACTTTGTGTTTATTGTCTTTGGACGGAGATGAAGCAAGCGAGTGTGGTCAGACAAGGAAAGCCAGGCGAGATGCTAACCAGCACTGCTGTGGGAGTCCTGCCAAAAACACACACCCAAGGGAGCCATCAAAACAGTCCTGTAACTACACTACTACTTCCAACTCTACTCCAAAGAGTCATAAACCTCCAAAAGACAGTTTTTCTCGTCTTTTTTTCCACATTTTGTCATTTGTCTCTGTTCACGCAGGGACGAAGTCTATGAGCTTCACTCTTTGTCCTTCTGCTGGAACCTTCCGGTCGTTTATAATCTGCTCTGTATATTTGTCTTTTCCTTCGCTCCCTGCGCCAACATTTTCCCCCTCCGCAGTGCCCCATCATCTTTTCTTCTTACCATTCTCAGCTCACCTCTGCTTCTTCCCATACTCCCATCCATTCCTTTCTCCACACCGCTAATGCCTGCTATTTAGATTGATAACCTCCTGCTGCAGGATACATAGTCATGGCTCTGTTTCCTGCTGTCCTGCAGCTCCACAGTCCTTATTAGTTTAGAGACAGAGTCACAGGGAGGCCGTGTGTGTGGAGGGACAGCGGTCCTCTGCTTGTCAGCTGACTCCTGTGGGACTAATAGTCTCAGGTGGTGTAGTATGAGAGCTGAGGTTTCATGGGCAGTTTAGAGAATTATATCATGTTTAGGACGCAGGCCAGCTCCTCAATCAGTCTTGTTGTATCGAGGGCACACATGCTTCTTGTATGTTCCTCACACAGATATTCACCTAATTAGACAAAATGGCAGAATTCTTTTAGCGGAAATTTAATTCTACCGCAGCTCACAGATGGGAACTAGCAAATTATGTTAATATTGGATTTTATTTATAGTAACTACCAGTGATGGTGGCTTTTCAGCTACATTTACAGCAGCGTGTTGACTCTTCTATATTTCTTTTCACCAAGTGGAGATTGCCGCTGTCAGAAATTCCTGATATCTCTGAATCAGAATTACAACAGAGGGTGATGTGAATGTTTTTGTTTGACGCCTAATTACAAGCTAAATGATATGACTTGAACGCTGCATTAGTTCACGTGTTAACACTAGACTGATGATGGATGATTTTTTTCATCTAAGCCAGAAAAAGCAAATAAACAAATAACTGTCTTTCCCAAAATGTGAAAGCAGGAATACCAATGTAATAACCCATTGGAAGTAAAAGGTTTCTGGTTTTTATTCATGTTTATTAAAAGTACTAATTATTACAGAATAGCCCTTTTCAGTATGCCATTCTAATATATTTAAGAAGTGTTACATGAAAGGGTATGCTTTACTGACATTATTGGCACATCAGTGATGCAGTCAAGTGCCAATAATGACAGTAAAGAACACCCTTGAATCTAATATTGCAATTATACAACAATTACCAACTTAAATAAAACAAAATGTATTCATTCATATTTTGGAGCAATTTGCTCTCAAAATAATAAGAAAGGTCAGCACCGACCCAAGAACAGAGATAATTTTTTTGTTCCAGACAACTAATATTAAAGCTTGCTATGGATCATTGGGTTTCACTAAACTAAATAAATACCACACATATGAACACCACACCTGCCTTTCTAGTTCACCTTTGTATTGGTCAGTGGAAATATCTCGTTAAAATGTTTTTCCCTCTGAAATTCAGTGGGATGTGGTACAAATGTACAGAAAGTACAAGTACCTGAAAACTTTACTTGAACACAGTATAGCGGTAGTAGTAGCACACTGGTCCTGTGTTTTATCCCTTCAGATAGAAAGCACTATGAAATACATGTGTGTGCATTTTTGGTGACCTTTCTAGCTGGACATCTCCTCATGTTTAGCCAGATGTCAGCACTTTATGTGAAATAGGAGTGTGTCATCCTGTAAATCATCATGTTGATTGTACTTCGTACTGTAATATAAACTCCTGTCTCCTCTCTCTGTTTCTTGTCCTCTCTTTCTCTCGGTCTGTGTCCACATTGCCCCCCCTCTCTCGCTCTCTGTCTCTCTCTCTCTCTTTCTCTCTCTTTCTCTCTGTCTCTATCTCTCTTTCTCTCTGTCTCTCTTTTTTCTCTCACTGTTCTGTCGTCCTCTGCAGGTCTGATTACAGTCCCCTGTCCTCAACGAGCAGTAAGTAAACCAGTGGCGACACAAATTGACTCAAACATGCACACAGATCAGGACCAGGACTTTATCTCCCTAATACACACTGACAAAAGAAATCCGTACACGAGGGGAGGGGGCTGTATATGTGGTGCAATACAACAGATTTTATGGAGGATTCTTTGTATGGCAGTATTAAGTTACTCCTTCCACTATAGGGTGTATTTACTGTGATGGTACATGCCAGATAATTAACGTTTTGTACATAAAATATAGTGAATGGTTGGCAATCACAGGGAAAAAAGATGTGACAAAGTAAACAATGAAGACAGAATCATTTATGCAATGTAAATGTCACATGACCCAAACAGGACAAACAACATTTCTTCTTTGTTTTACTACAAAAAATGAATTATTTTAATGCGATTTGCGTCTGTACTTTTTCCCCCAAAGGCTTTTTCCACGCATCATACCACGCAACTTCATACATAGACAGCCACTTTAGATACACAAAGCCACCATGTTCCAGGAAAATCTGATGAAAACACATGGCTGCCACAAGCAATAAGATCTGTGTGCAGTCAGTGTGATACAGAGATACAATACTATACAATGTCATAATGCATTTCAGCAAATGGTCACTTTTTTTAACATGCTTAAAACATAACTTCTGTTTTGCTACAATTTGGATGTAGGCTTGGTTGTTTTTGTCTATAATAATACATAAATTTGAAATGTGGACGAAATGTTCTGCACCGGCTTTAACTTTTTGTGATATTTTTATGATGTGGATATTGGTATCACAACTTGACACTGATGATATATGATAGCGATAAAATATGCTATCTTTGTACTTTTTTAATTGTTGTTGTTCGGTTTCATTCAACCTGATCAAAGTGTGACTGGACAGCAACAGAACACAATGATCCTTTTAGAAATATGTTCAAGTGAATCCAGCACAAAGACAAGCTATTCAATGTTCAGACTGATAAACTTTATTGCTTCTTGTAAATAAACACTCATTCTGACATATAATGCCTGCAGAACGTTCCAAAAAAGATAGGACAGGGACAACAAAAGACTCTGGAAGTTGTTGGATGCTCAAATACACCTGCTTGGTAGGTTTAGTGGCAACACGTGATAGTATCATGTTTGGTTCTGAATGAGGGCTTGGTTGAAGGGCTCAGTACTTGATTAGAACGGACGTTGTGAGGAATGGCAAATTGTCCAACAACATCTCTCAACACAATTGTAATGAATTTATGTATTTCACTGTTACAATTTATAATTGAATTAAAAGATGCAGAGATATCTCTGTACGTCAGGGATGAAGCCCAAGACCAACGATGAATACATTTGAACGTTGACTCATTAATCATCACTGCATTAAAAACCAACATGGTTGTGACATGGATGTGATGTTACTACACATGCTGGGTCTATTAATGCAAGTTAAGAGAAAACCGCATAATAACCTCTACTTCTCTGGGCCTGAGCTCATCTGAGTTGTACTGGCGCAAAGTGTGTGTGGTGTGATGAGTCCACATTTCTGATGTTTAGGAAATCGTGGACTAAATGGTCTCGTGGTCTAAATTTATGCTTTACAAAGCATCCCAAATTTTTTTGGGTTAACTGGGGTTGTATTTATCACTTAGCCAAAATACACACGTACACAAGTTTACACAAGTTTTAGTTCACCTGCTTAATATTGTTTGGGTTTATGTATTGATGTGCCAATATTGCTTGAACTACACAAGGTTCCCACTCACAGTACTGCTGAGTCATCCATCTTTGTTGTTGAGTGCCTGTGTTTTGTGTGAGTGTATGGGTTGTGAAGATGAGGTCATGACCTCTTCCCATTCTGGTTGCCAGATCTCCGGGCCTTTCACAATGGAAGGATTATATCCAATATTAGCCCATTAATCTGTTATACAGGAAGCTGTGTTATCCCACCCGCACCACACCCGCAAATCAGGAAGTAAAGGATCACATGCACATGGCCACACACACACACACAGTTATCCAGCACAGTGTCTGGTTTGGGCTTTCCCCCCCATGTTTGTTTCTTTCCAGTATCAGATGAGCTTCTGCCCACTATTGTCTCTGTCACTACTGGAGGTCAGGATTGGAACAAAACATGCACAGGCACAAAGAAAACAAGAACTTTAAGTAGCACGTGGAACTACCAGCCTAGAATTAGAGTACTTGGGAACTTTGTGTGATTTGTTCATCACTCAGATTTACAAAAATTACATGCTTACTTGGTATAACAGGGAACCACAAATGTAGCTCAAACTCAGACAGTAACAATAGTAATAACTGTTCTATGTGACTTGACTTTAGCAATTAAAGGTATCAATTTAAAAAACTAAAGACAGAATGCAATTTTACCACAATTGATAATTTCTGTGATTGTGGTTTAAAGGACCTTTTGTGGCATCTAGTCTTGGAAATAGTTTTAGTTTTATTTGTCCAGGTTTTCAAAGATTTGTCTTGAGGATTTTGCTGTGGTGCTCAGTTTTGTATAATGACTTGTCCCAGGATAACCCACCCAACACACCATCAACAGCTTTATTATAGTCTTTTTCAGTAGAAAGTGTTTCCAATGAAAAACTGCTCACTGTGAGGTCTGTGGACTCCAAAGTAACAAACGTGTGTTTCTGGGGAAAACACCTCACTGTCAATGTTATAAAATGTAACTTTTAAACTGTGTCCACACCAGAAATCTCAGCTACAGACAAAAGCTTGGCAGGTTTGTAACACTTGGAAATGATGATGACAACTTGGACACAACCTCTCCGTAGATGTTCTGGTGTATAGTGAAGGGCTTTTTCGCCCGTGTTTAGTCTATTATTTTATGATAACGGGACCTCTCGTGATGCTCTGTCACTTTTAGGTAACCTGTTCCCACACCCGTTTTTACGCTCCTTCTCCAGACGTGTCTTTATGCTGAGTAGCTGGATGAACCCCCTGAACCGTCAATCTAAAATGCTTTCAAAGCTTTCATTAATTATCATCTGCTGCTGTGTCTGTAATGTTTTGCTCAAATAGAAAAATATGACTCTCCAAGTTACTGAGATGCTGATTAACTGTATGTCAATCCTTTATTGCCCCTCTGGGAATATGTCTTGCATAAGGACGTTTTAGGATTTTCTCAGAGTTAAGATCATTGGAAATCCCAGGTACTAGTTCTTTGTCTGATACTCACTCTGAGGCAGACGGAGTGAAAACAACAGCCTGAGTTCATTTATCAAACTGAGCCTCAGACTAATGATCAGAACAGAGAGGATGCAACAGATGGCTGCAAACTGCTGTGGTGACAGAGTTTGAAAAGATGTGCAAGGACAATATAGAGAACTCATCTGTCTCAAAGCTGTGTGTGGCTGCCTGTCTTTGTCCTCCATGTGTGTGTATTCATGCACATCTGTGTGCGCAGACGGGTTCATTTGCAAAAGTGTATGCAGCATCGGTCTCCCTCGCCTTCTGCCTCCTCAGAAGTATATTTAGGTTCTGGTAGAGATGGCACTCATATTTATACAGGTGGTACTAACCCCTGACCTTTGACTTCAGCGACCAGCCATAAGCCCCCTGTAGACGGACTGAGATCATGCTAAACCACCAACATCACTCTGACTGAGGTTATACTCTAATTTAGGTCCTGTAGGTGTAACAGAAGCTGGAGGAATTCAAATGGCTCAGTCTGTGTCCTGAAATTGAAACTTTATCAGTATGGTTGAATTGGACAGTGAGTCTATTACTGTTCACTACTGAGCACATCCACTGCTTGCACACGTGAGGGTTAAACATTTAGTTTTTACATAATAAGAGTTTGTTATTCATTTGAAGCCTTTGTAAGCCTAGCCACCCTGCTAAAAAAAAACAAAGTAAAACAATGTTCTTTCATTTAGATTGCTTGAATTAATTAAAAGAATTCCAGTGTGGTGAGCAAAGATGACATCATAAAATGCGACATAAAAATGTATCCACACAAAACACTATCTAAGCTTAAAGGATTTTTTTTTTATTGTAAATGTAATTAAAAGCACCCATGAAAGCCAAAACCAGTGTTGTAATAATTGGACTCTCAATACTCTCATCCCATTGCCCATTGACTACTACTGAAGATACAAATCTTTAAAAACATGTCACAAATAGTTGCATCTTCAAATAGGCTCAGTTTAGACTCAGGCTCAAATAGTTCATTTATTGGGGACTATTTTCTTCGCTAGATCACTACACATTTGGTAGTGTTTGTGGGATGGAGTCAAAATAAACTGCAGCGTACATGTTCCTGGTAATGAAGGAACATATTACTGATGTAACTCAGTATCATATGTATCCTGGAGTCACTGGGTGCTTTGGGTTTCACAGCAGACACCCTTGTCCAGGCAGTGTAAGTGAGGTTGACCAGGCTTTGGCCTGTGTCCAAGTGGTATTCTACTGACCCCATTGGTCAGCCCTTTTCCTTGGTCAGCCCAGGGTTTTGTAGGTTGGGTGAGGCATTGACTCACACCGCCTCTTGCCCATCCCCAATGGCACACACCTGGTCTTCCACCAGCTCTGTATGTGGTAGAGGTTTTAGCTGCCTCTCCAGTTCAACTGTGACCTTCCCAGCCAGGTTAGATGGGCTGGGGAGGACATAATGGACCTCATGAATCAAGAATTTGATCCTCTGGCAGTTTCATTTTTAGATGCACATTTTTAGAGGCACATTCAACTCTATTGCTAGTTCCCACTTAATCCATGCACCCTGTTGTCACATGGCCACTGTTGTGTGCCTCCTTATGCACCAGCTTCTGACACTGCTTCCTGCTTGAAGTCTCACATTGAGTTAATACTGAGTTTCTGAGTTTGCCCTTATACCTGCGCCACACTCCAGAGAAAGACCTTGTGCTTCAGCTGATCTTGTGCCTGCTTGACTGCCTCGGCTACACTTCTTCACCATCTTGATGGTGATCTCTGCACCAGCTACTTTAGTGTCCTTTGATGCAGTGCACTGCAGCTGTTCCATGTCCAGATCACGATGAATTCCTCTCTGACAAAGCTGAACACGAGCCTGAACTCGTTGCTGTTCCCATACAGCCCAGTGTAGCTCAGGCAACGATAGCGGCTCACCAGCACTCAAAGTCTTCTTCGATGGCCACGGGGACTTCATAGTTGAGCAGGGGCCAGAGGATTCTTGGGAGGATTCCATGCTGGTAGACCCAGGCCTTAAATCTTCTCGGGGACCCAGACTTGTGTAGAGGTCTCAGCCCTCGAGGCTGAACAGTTTTTGATCTATAGCACAGAGGTTATGCAAAAATAAATACTTAGTATGATTAGTATTCCTTTTTATGGGATTTAGAATGGAATATTACCAGCTTTGGTGTTTATATTAGAAAAAACAAAAGAAAGCCAAACTGGAAACACTGTTGCTGGGGACTGAACAAATAAACTACTTCTTAAAATAATCATTTAAATTACTGTTGCTACATTTTCCTTTACTGCAGTGCATTTGTTAAGTATATAAAAACACTTGAAATCAGTTCATGAATCAACATCTTCAAGAACTAAGTCACAGACAAAATTAATTGTTAAGATGTGGTGTGGGTTTTTTTTAGTTGTACGTAGTCTTGATGTGGATTTTTAACTGTCTGGAAAATGGAACAATTGACGCTCAATTTCAACATTTGTTCAGCCACCTCTGCATTAGGAAAATTTCGCTAAACCTCTATGGACTCTTTAATTTATATGCAGATTTTGCAAGTGCAGAGGCTTGTGCTCATAGTTAAGAAGTGGAAACTGGAGGGTTTTTTTTCATGCAACAGCAGTGATGGAAAACTAAGTGCAAAGTGTAATCTGTCCTTTATGCTGCCTGCAGCATCTTTGAGTGTTCAATGGAAGTCCCACCCCAAACACTTAATCACAAAAACTCACTTTCTATTGGTTAGAGAGCATGAGTGTCCATTCAGCCTGAGTGACCTGTGACCCTGCCCCCAATAGTTTTGTGCGTGTGTGTGTGTACATATATGTAGGACTGAGGGGGTCGGTTGTCAGAGTAATGAATGCGTTCAGGCCAGCAGGAGGGAGAGGTCAGACTGTAAAAACACAAACACAGAGCAGAGACACAAATACAATTATAAACAGACTTGAGCAGGACATGCATGATTTGTCACCCTTGGAATACCTAACAAATATACTGTAGATGTATTTATTACTCACAGATGTAGACTCGTGAAAATTTACACCACAGTCAGCATCCAAAAGAGAACGACTTGGATGACAGAAGAAAAGAAAACACGAGATGGATTCAGGACATCCAAGTTTTGCAGGTAATGGTAAGCAAAACAAAGACTGTGAAAACATTTCTTTCCTGAGGAAGAAATCCAGAATGAAAGGACAATTTCAAAACAGCGGATAAAAGGAGTGTGCATCGGCACATTGAACTCTGTCATAACACTGAGACAGGACTGATAGTAGGCTGGGAGTCCCCGGTTGACATCGGGAGTTAATTATCAGGGAGGAGAATGTCACCAGCAGATGCTAGCTCGCTGAGATAAACGCATACATCTGCATATCTCTGTAAATGTGTGTGAATGTCTCTCTGCTTTACTGCAGTCATGCAAGCACGGACGGGGTATCAAACCTGAGTATGTTTTGAGTACTGGTCAATTTGAGTTGGTTTAGTTTAAAACCTTAAAACCTTAAGGTTGGAAAAGGCGTCACTGAATACTTGGTCAGACTCTTAGTGCCAGAATCAAAATACAGTTTTTATTGATGTGTTTTATGAGTACATCACTAGTGATGATTATATGGATATACTTATGGGGGTTAGTCCATTCCTTGGCTCTAGTCCATCAGTCATGGTTCATTGTACAGTAGAACCACTCCTATGTAACACATCTCCATCTGTATCTCAGGTCAGGTTAATCACACTTGTCTCATTGTGTTTAGGCTGTCAGTAAAATGACGAGTCTTCACCACAAAGCGAAACGCTTGGCTCGTCCAGACTGCCTTGTGCGTCCAGTAACGCCTGAGGCTCTGCTTCTTGTTATTTCAGTTCAGACAGGCAGCAGATTAGGAGAACCAGGAACACGTGTATGCGAGTTAGTCCAAATCCAAAATTCTCTCCAAAATTTGAACATGACCTGCACTGTTGTATATCAACCAGTGGACTGAATACTTACCAGTGAAAGTGCAGGAGCCCGTAAAGTTTTACTTCCTTCCCTAAAATAATTCAGTGTCGGCTGTGGCTTGGAGCGCATATGAGGTGTAAAACTCTCATATCTGCTGGCAGGGAGGCAAACACTGACTGGAATACATACAGTTGCTTTAATTTGCTTCAGAACTTTTTATTTTTTACTTCTCCTGATTTTAGTTTAAAAGCCTGAAACACAGATTTTATTCAAGCTGAATTAGTTTGACTGTAGCAACCATGCACTATACTTAACAATTCAAATAATTTGTTGTACTCGTATCATGTGTCTTTGCTTAGAATTTATATAATGATTTAATTGGCGTGGGTTTTAAATCATAGCTTGGTGTCAGTTTACCACATCTGTTAATGTTTATCGGCACCCCCGGCAACACTAGCTGAATGTATGTACGTGACCAAACCCCACAGTGACTGCGCTCACAGTCTTCTATTCAGCTTGTCATATAGAGGCAGAGGCTCTTATATAACTTGAGTTCCATCCAGGTAATTTCCCCTTGTCTCATTACTGAATGAGAGACTTCCATGCCGTCGTGTGTTTACATTGTTTCATTCGCTGTTATAGAGAGCAGGGGTTGTGGTGAGCACAAAGTTTACAGTGGACTCGACTTTGCTGGATGTGTGTTACTGAAAAGGAGAAAACTGAGCGATCTTTGTTCAGCTTCTTTGAAGTTGCGTTCACTCTCAACAACCTTGACTGATGCTGGAAACTTCTAGGAGAAAACACAAACAGCCAATCACAGGTTTAGAAGGTCCCCACTTGGTGTCTTTGGAGCTGCCATAGTCCCGACTTGTAGTTACGTTTACATGCGCTTTGCATCACGGCTATGTGCATCAGATCCTCAACACTCATAAATCACAACGCGTATCGCAAATTTCAACATCAGTATTAGCTTTAGCTCTTAGCTCTAGCTCACACTTTATTTCTGTGCATCTTTGTCTGTAACAGAGATTGTGGTGTATATTACACCTTTTCTGCTCAACGTGACATCTGAGTGCTCACCGTCTCTTTGCCTTTCATCAGCACACACTTGTCTCAACACTCAGTACTATCCTTCTAATACAGACATGTGCGTCATCTTCGCCAGTGTCTGAGTATCCTTTTACACTCTGAATCACTTGCAGTGGTGTCAGCCAGGGCACTTTTTAAGCACAATCAGTTTGAATAGCACCTGATAAATCAAGGACCACACACACACACACACACACACACATACACATACATGGGTCTTTCTCCCTAGCCGTATGAGATCCAGGCTCATACAGATTAAGTGGAACCAAATGTGCGTCCTTTCAAAATAAGATTTGGACTACGAGGTCATGATCTGCTAAATCTGCTGCAGTCAGCCATTTGTTAATGGTTTAATTAAAACAGTTTTGCTTGTCAGCCTTGTTGTGGCCCCTTCGTGATAATGAGTCACTGATTGCACATTCATGCAGTAGTAAATAGTTGCACAGTGAAATATGTTTTATTGTTTTGCCTCTGAACTCCAGTACGTTGGGTTTAAAATGATACAGGGTTGAAGATACAGATTTTCAGGGGTCCACTTGATTCTCTGTAACCAAGAACTGTGGTCAGGCCAGGTTTGATTTATACGTCCAGTGAGGTGTGTGTTGGATTATTGCAATATTGTGGTAAAATGTGTTGTAGTGCAGCATCAAAACACCAAAAAAAGTCACTACCCAAATACCTTATGTAGATATTTGTGTAAAATAGACACACCTCTTCAGCTTTTTGTCCTTCTATAAAGCAAAGCTGCCAAGTCCCAGGTCTGTTTGGACAGTGAAGGTGACATGACATGCATGAACTTAGACTAGCTCTGTTGACTCACTAAGCCTTCCCCTTCTGATCCCACAACAGTCTGTTGTAGGCAATCTAATATATCTAATTCTCAAACTTAGCAGCTGTTTGGAGCCAGAAAATATTGGCTCCAAATTGTAACGTAATTGCTTTTATCTTCAATGAAACATTACGGTTGGCAGCGTACTCGCTTTACTGTCTCTGTCATATAAGAACTGTTGAAAGGATGAGGCTGGAGTTAATCTGTGTTTTTTCTTATTGACAGTAAAGACCACGAAAAGACCAAAACCAACAACACACTCGATCCCTCTCCTGCCTGTGACACAAAACCCCAAGCTCATTGGGTCCTACTGAAGATGTAAATGTTGGCTTGGCTTTAAAATATATAGTTCCATTTTCCAAAAACAGCTGCCCACTTAGTTTTTAGCAAACATTACTGAAACCTCAGTGAGTATTTCCAGCAGCCTGACAGTTAATGTGGAATTGACTTAAGACAAACTACTGAACAGTGGTGTGTTCATGGTAATGAAGAACATGTCATCCAGTGAAACATGCGGCTCACTGATGTGTTTTCAATCAGTTTTGTAAACAATGGAGCTCTATGGCACAGTTAGACACAGAGATAAATCAGAATTAGATCAACTAATTAGCAATTAATGCACTTACTAAGAGTGTTGCCACGGTGGCCACACATTACGGAAGATTGTCACATGAGTCTGCAACCACCACCCAAGCCAGCAAGTATCCGCTCATTGTTTGGCTGTCCGGCCTAGACTTTACTGCTTTGGTTGACAGTCGCTGCTCTCATAGCGTCATTTTGGCTGCAGCTGGCAGCTGTTTTCAGTGAAAAAGCTCTAAAAATCTACTGAACAAAACCTGCTCGGCACCAGACAACACACAGACACAGTTAGAGACCAGCTGGTGAACACAGTGGAGAATTTAAGCAGATAAGAATCTATATATTTCCTTTGGGAGATGGTAGAGACCAAAAACTGAGCTAAAAGAAGAGTTAATATTAGACATTTATCTGTCAGATGGCCTGAAACTCAACCACAGGTGACTGAAGATGTTGATGTTCTAACTGCTGAATGTGTAAACAACTGTTCATGAATCACCATACTAGTCTCAAAGGTGATGGTGTGTCAATGTTGTGTTCACGACTTGTGACTGCTGCCCCCAGAAAGCCACAAAAATCTGTTGTTGCAATTTTATAATCAAGACCTTGATAACTTCCTTGGCACCAGTCAAACTGACGCACAAGTGTTGGAACAGCATCAGCATTATTCTTTCTTTTCACCAGACGACAAAAAGGGGCCCCCATCTTGAGTTTCCTCCCTCAGTTGTTTTGACTTACACCGAGGGCCAAGCTAGCTGAAGCTGTGACTGCAGTACACACACACACACACACGCTCAGAGGCCTTAGTTGAGTTTTCGCTGCTAATCACTTTCATATGTGCAGGGGCCACGAGAAGGCGTGTTGTTTTATCTCACGTCATCATCTGTGTGTAAGGCTGCGAGCATGTGTTGCCGGTTAACACTTAAACACAGAGCGAAGAGGAAAGTCTGTGTGTATTAGAAAGGACAGGCCTGTCTGTAAATGTGCAAATTGATTTTGTGTATGTCGAGTCTGTTTGTGCACGTGTATGAGTGTGTGTGTGTGTGTGTGTGTGTGTGTGTGTGTGTGTGTGTGTGTGTGTGTGTGTGTGTGTGTGTGTGTGTATGTGTATGTAGTCAGTCGAGTCAGAACATCAGCTTGAGTTTGAAGACTCGAGTGGATTAAGAGCTTAGAGACACACTCCTCCAGAGCTTTACACACAAACTCCCTTCATTCCCTTCACAGGATTGGAGCGCCTTAATCTCTAATTTATTCTTCTGTGTGCCAGCTTCCTATTAACCCTTATTGCATCGGCTTTATTGAGTTGTATATTTTCATTTGGATGTGTGGCTGCCAAGTGACTTCTCTGCTGTACTTGTGACAGATGCATTTGTGGATGTACTGAATTTAGATCTGTAGACTTGACAGGAACTTAAGAGTAGTCAGTAGGATTTATGGATGCCTACATTTATTTACTGAGTAGTTGAACGTGCGTTAAGAAGAGGCTGAAAGGACAAATGAGACTAAAGACATGCTTATCATGACCAAACTGAAACTCCACAGAAAGTCTCATGCAACCTATTGTTGTTACTCATGTTAGCTTTAGTTGCAAAAGTAGGAATACAGGACCTGGTGGTCTATTTGTGCTGAATGTAACCGCTGTGAAACATTCTGGAAATAACTACTTATTTCACCAATTAACTGGTTTTATCGAGACCGGCACTCGCTCACTTTCATTCACTGTCTTTGTCTCTCAACCAATGCCCACGTTCTGTCTCTGTGCCTCTCTCTCACTCACAAACCAAATGAAACTTCTTTGTGTCTTTATTTTGTAGTGTAAACTGCGAGTCAGACTCAGATTTAGAAGCTGGTTCATGAAATAAACAAAGCCAGAACACAACAGGTAGAGTATCATATAGATCATCTCAGTTTCAGAGTAAAAGTTACATCTGGCACTCTCCCCACTTAGATGAATGGAAAAACCTGTCTGAATGTAGTATGGAGTACAGTGACTACAGCTTATCAAGTTATATCATTATTAATGACCTTTTTAAAAATATAATTTCACCTCAGCCTGAAATATTACCATGGATGCTTACACCTATTTTGATTGGCCAATGCAGTGTGTTGCTGGTTGATGTTGGTGTATAATCTCTCGTCAAACCCTCGGTGTGACAGCACGCCTTTTACTAGACTCATAGACATACTAGACTCATTGAAATAAATAAAGCTCTGTTCTGATGCAGCACTGTTATGGTTCATAGAATCTAACCAAGCCTTCTACAGCTTTTGTAATGAGCAGTGCTACAGACACAAGTCAGTTGGTACTCAAACCGTATTGTGTATTTGATTTGGTTGGATCTGTGTTTGTGCATCTTGGCTTGTTCTGTTGTTTTAAATATCCAATTTGATAGCAATCATCCATGTGTTTTAAACTGTGGTTTTGGTCTCGACGTCAGTTAGATGCCAAGGAGACGTACTGGATACTAATTCTAATGAGATTTGACACAAATAAACGGGTGTGTGTCTCTCAGTATGTGTGTGGCAGCCTGTCTGTGGCCTCAATCCTGACCCATGCTTGGATTCTTCTTAAAACCCTCGAGTCATTTTAGTAATTGACTCCCAAGAACTCTGGAGAGATGAGGAGCGCAGGAGACGGGCCTGGAAAGAAAAGTGATAAAACAGGTAAACACATGACAGGAGCTGAATGTAAATGAGATGTTTGGTATGAAAGGCTGAGTTAGGATGAAGGATTGTTCTAAAGCAACGGGAATGGATGACATCTCCTCGTTTGCTGCTCTGTTTGCTTTAGTGTTCATCGTCCATCAGCACTTTAAGCAGATCTCTCTGTTCCTGTTGGGCTCATTTCAAGCGCTGACTCGTGAAAGAACTGTGTAGCAGGAGTTGCTGCATAGAAATGAAGCTGTCTGTGTGACAGTACAATGTGCTGTGCAGTAAATACCCTTAAAGAGCTTTGTCATCCCTGTGTCTGGTGTCTCGATGCCGGCTACATGTCAGAGAGACACTGATTCTAATGGGATCAAGCAGTCGTAAATGAGCGTGGTACCCTGTGTGTGTGTGTGTGTGTGTGTATGTCAGGACATCTGTGCCCTGGCATTGAGCTTAAACCTGCAGTGGATCTTTCTTGATCCTGCTGTATTTATCTCTTAAGACAAACTGAGCCACATGAGGACAAATTTGGGCTTTGATGGCATTTTATCTTGAATCTGATTCCTTTCAAATCACCTTACCAGATCTGTTTAGTTTGTAACCATTTGAAATAACAGAAGTGGTGAAGGAAATGAGGGATTGACATTTAGGTGTAGGATATTGACAAAGTCATGAAAAGCGACAGGGAAATATTAGAATATCACATTTTAAGTAGTGCATCAGTCAGTCAGTTTATGGCCAGTAAAACACATCCTGATCCCGCCATGCTCATTTTAGCTAGTTCTGTACAGACAGTTTTCTTATTCAAATCACAGGTCTATTTTTTTCAACTTCAAGGTTCAACTTGCCAAATGTTTGTTTTCATTTACATACAGAAGATACAATAAATGAAGATAAATGTAAATGTCCTCTTCCAGTGGTCTCATCTGTAGCCTGAAATGATACTGTATGCTTATTTATTCTTGCAAATAGACAAGAGAAATAAAATCTGGGTCTTTGAATGTCTTTTGTTGCCATCGGTCCAACATGTTTGATGAGCACATCCTGAGGACATAAACATGTTTTCATTCTTCAAGCTCATTTAAACCACGTCCAGGTTTTATTTTACACCCAAGCAGAAACAATTTTAACAAAATAAGAAGTGGTCAAACATTAGAATGTGCACATTTTATACTATATATATATTATACAATACCTTTATACTAACTTTTTAAAACCCTGTCTTATCATCCTGGCCCATGAGCCGACCGTGTGGTTACACCTCTAAAGGCCACCTTTGAGCAATGCTTCCTTGTAACCCAATCTTAACATTTAGAAAATGTCACCTTTTTGGTCAAGTAGAAACTGTCCTTTTTCAAAGGCCAACAGGACTCGTGAGACTGAACCTGTCCCTGTTTGGCCTCTCTGTTTCACGGAGGGATTCTGGCAACAGCCAGGCAGTCTGCTGTGCCAGGGACAAGAAGCCTGTGTCCTTTCCCAAACTGCCTCAAAGCAGAGACGAAATGGGACAAGTCCCCCGAGAAGTCAGATAAAGACCATAGGAAAAGTGCTGCGAAAAGGAGGGAACGTGGAGATGGGGAGATACGGTGGGAGTGTGTAACATGCAACAATGAAAACACGGCTAAATATGATTGTGGTTTGGGAACATTTTGGTAGTTTTGCAGTACCTGTTCCAGGGTGCCAAACTTTTCCAGGTCAGGGGTTCAAGGGAAAGCTACACCTGAATGCTTTGCTCATGCTGTGGTCTGGAACATTCCTCTGGGCTTCAGTAATGACCTCCTAATGGCACTAATGAGCCTCCACAGAGGAGCTCTGCTCCGCATGGGTCTGCTGGAAAAGAGAGGGAGGGAGGGTGGGAGGGAGGAGAAAGGTAAACATAGAAATTGGGAGAAAGATGGAGTCAGATCTGGATGAGTGAAATGGAGAATGGAGAGATGGGAGAACTTAAACCAAGAGGTAAACAAAGGAAAGGAAAGGAAAGGAAAGGAAAGGAAAGGAAGCTCCAGAATTCAGAGGAATTTTGGAAGAGCTGGAGCTTTTGTCCTGTCTTAGACCTACAATTAATAGTTGATCAGTTTCAAGACTGTTTCAGAGTCTTTGACCAACCTTAAGCGTGCTGTAGGTACATTGCACAGATATTATGAGTTTGGTTAACAGGCAATAGAGTTGTTCAGGTTTGATTTTCCCAACAAGCTGATTATAATTTGATCTCTTCTTCCTTCCTTTCTCACCCCATCTCTCTTGTCACCCTTCTTGTCCTTTCCACCCTCTCTTATCTTGTCTTGATGCTGTTGTATGTGGAGGTGAGTTATCCATGGGCGAGCTCCAGGATCCCTTCCTAGTCAGCGTCCACCTCATTGCCGACCCCGGCCAAGGCAAGTTCCTGCAACACGCTGCTGATGCTGTGCTGGCGTGGGTTCACCCCGAGCTGCAGCTTTTCCGGGTCTCAGAGCGAGCCTCTGTTCAGCGGTCTCGGACCAAGCACCATCAAAATGGCAGCCTTGGTGCAGCTTCCCAGCCGGCCCTGGCAGTCATTGTGTTCCTCCAGGAGGCGTATGGTGGTGATGAGCAGCTACTGATGCTGCACCGCACTCTGCAGAGGCCTCCTTGGCGCTACCACCACACTGAAAAAGTCAGTAATGGCCGCCGGATGCTACCTCTGGCACCATGCAGTCAGGACTTTTTCACTCTCTCATCTGGCACGCCGCTCTGGGCCGTGCGACAGGTCCATTATGGGAAAGAAATTGTCCGTTTTACTGTTTATTGCCAACACGAAAATTACGTCGACATGGTGAGGCTTTACAAGCTGCTACTTCAGCGGAGGGTAGCGCAGAAGAAGGAGGACTTCTGCTTCTTTGTGGTGTACTCCAACCCGGATATGGAGATCCAGCTGTCATTCAAGAGGCTGCCGCGAGGTCAGAGTCCAGTGGTGCTGGAGTCAGCAGTGATGGAGGTGCGGGTACGAGATGTCGGGGCACTGGTGCCCCTGCTGCCACACCCCTGCAGCCCAATCAGTGACATCCGCTGGCAGACAGAGGACTACGATGGAAATAAGATCTTGCTTCAGGTAAGTGTTTTCTTGGGTGTCTGTGCAACAAACAAACTTTTTCACTCTAAGGGGTCAATTCAAAAATTCTTTAGTATACTGACAACGTGTATGCATTACCCAGGTTATACTAATGAACTCCACCTGTGAGGATATATCCTTAACACCTGCTGTTAAAGCAATATTGCATAGAAACTGTACTGATATAAACTGTATGTGATTTAGCACCCCCAGTTTCAGATATATCAGGTATGTAATACCACTGTTATAAATATACAGTACAGCTGTACTCATGTATTTGTTATGATTATATTATAATCACACCCATCTCGACAGCTTTGCTAAGAGCCAAACATCAACAAGGTCAACAACAGCAGACATATAGCAGCCAGCTAATATTACTGACTAGTCCAACAGCAGTCAGCCCAGCTCGGCGTCTGTCTTTCAGCCTTTTATTTCACCAAGCTCTCACCAACCACTAAAAGTCAGTCCCAAATTTACTCTTTTTAGCTTCTTCCGTCAACATCCTCTTCATTTCTCTCCTCTGTTATTATGTCCATAGTTACTGCTGAGCCCAATTACATTGCATACTTGCCCAGCTCTAGTTCAGGGCTTAAAACCTTCTCTCCCAAACACAAACACTCCCTTGGTGTTCTGAGCTCACAGACTGGTAACCTGGCTAACAAACTGAGCTTACTTTAGCTAACATTAGCTATAGTTCAAATCTGTTCACTGTTCATCAGGAAATAAATCACAGAGAGTTGATGTTTAGCATCAGAGGGGAAAACAGAAAACGTTTTCTCCATAAAATATAATCCAGTTTTACCAAAATCAGTGAAAAAGGTGGTTTCATGCTGTGAAGTCGCACTTCTCGTGAGTGATTGGAGCACAAAGTTACATACAGTAGTGCAGAAACGGATATATGCGTGCAGAGTGGAAATGACAGAGACAGCATTCACCTGATTACAAGTCAGTGTAGCATCACTGTGATTTAAAATCTGATATTGTATGGTTGAGTTACCCAATGTTGCTTTCATTACCGCTTAAATTTAATGGAAAGTTAACCCACAAGCCAAGGAGCAACTTTTTGGCACCATGTGACCTTCTATAAACAGCTTTACACTCCTGCTTTTAATTCCTGACACACAAGTAAAAGTAAAATGATTTCTGTCTATCATTAAAATAACCAGTTTTATTTCTGACTCTTCATTCCACTGTTTGGATCATTGTCACCACCAAGTTGAAGGACAAAATAACCTCTGTCTGCAATCAAAAGAAAAGAAAACAAAAGAGAAAAGTCGCTGTGTTGGGTGAATGAACAAAAGAAGCAGAGCGAGAGAGAAAAAAAGGTTCAGAGATGTAAAACAGACTCTGCAGCCAAAAATAACAAAGTCATACAGCAGACAAAGCAGCATTGAGTCATATGAGTCATTTGTAACCCCCTTTAATCCACCTATCCAACCATGAATGCATCCATCACCATCCATCCATCCTTAATCCACACTGTAAAAAGTTTGCATGTACACATCCTACTGCACCCTCCTAAGGGCGTACACACACACACACCCACGCACACACACACACACACACACACACAATGGTCCTTGTTTGGAGGCTATCAGTTTCAGAGGGGATATGTGTCCAGGCGGTGGCAGATAAGTACTTCTGAAAGTTCAAGCCGATTAAGCAGCCGCACCATTACTGGGATTGGAACAGCACTGAGGGAAACAATAAGCTAATCTATCATGACAAAAGGCCATATGCATGATGCTTAAACCGCCACCTGTCCCGAAGTCATGTGCTCCTCCATGCTGTAACACACTGTATTAAACTTTGGAATTTAGCCTAGTTTAGCACAAAGACTGGAAACAAAGGAACAAATAAATGTGAAAATATAGCCAGGTATGAGAGTGGCATTGATCTTCTCATCTAATTCAGCCACAAATGTCAAACTAATTCAGCTTGATATGGCCGATGGCTATAAATATGACAAATGCAAACCATCTGAAGACACTCACAGCTGTGGCGAATTCTGAACGTTTCATTGTCACAACTGGAAAATAAACAATGCAGTCACCAGATTAATCCGAAAGTGACTCCTAAATCTGAAGAACACATCTAAGCTGGTTTAAAGTGTGACTTGTAGCTTCAGTTTGCTGCGTTAGCACTAAACATAATCATTTTTTCAAGTTTTACGATTGTTTCACAGTGAAGTGCACCTTGGGAGCTGTAGTTGTCTGTTCTCCTGAAGTACATGGGGTTTTCTCTTTTCTCTTTATCGAAGAAACAGATGTTTTCTAACACACAGTCATTCAAATTGTATGTTGATTACCCAAATAATGGAGTCTGTTGTCCATCCAAGTCTTGGAGCTGTCAGTCACCTAACAATGGGACCCTTACTTTCCTACTTTCCAACTTTACTATGCTATTATCATTATGGTCTGTGGAATGGGAACAAAAAATGCGACTTTGTGCTGCATTTTTGCTGTTGTGGCCTGTTATGTAATCTAAGACTGCAACGAACAAACATTTTCATTATCCGTTAATCTGCCATTAATCTGTCAATTTATCTCAATGTCATTAAATAGTGATATCCAAAAATCCAAAGATAATTAGTTAACCATCTTCTCTGAAAGAACAGCAAAAAATCCAACGGTTATTTTTCTGCTGACTAATTAGATATAATCAACTCAATCAATCAATTTATTAACATAAATCTCATTTTTTTCTTGCTCCTGCAGCATCATGGAGTTGACAATTAGTGATGATTTGTGCTGTTTTTTTCCGCTTGCTTAGGTCAGCTCTCTGGTTGACCTTGCTTATTCCAAGATAACTAAAGATTACAAGGGTAAGGGTCTGACCATCGCCATGTCAACAACCTCATTACCCAGCGCCCCCTGCTGTGGTTCCTCACCAACATTGTAGCATGTTGTCCTCACAGGAAACTGGACAGATCCTGTCGTGTCGTATTAGCCAGCGGAGCGTGCATGCTTTCATCCAGACATGCACAGAAATAATTTCAGCATGTAACAACTTTGTGCAGTTGACCTGCAGCATCTGTGACACACACACACACACACACACACACACACACACACTTACACACACACACAGACACACTCATTGTGCTTTGGCCTCCATCAAGTTTCTTTTGAATCAGAGCCACATCATTGACATACCATCACCTTTTAAGGTGATTTGGTTAGCCAAACACTTGTTTACACATCCAGAAATAACAGAGTCCTGTAACATCATCATTTAAGCCTCATATTCAGCTCAGTTTTCTGTCTCTCAACTCCTGAGGGAGATATCTGGTTCTTTAGCTGCTCAGTGGTCCATATATTCACCAGTTAGTCTCTAACTGTGTTTGTCTGCTGTGTGCTGCTGAGCAGGTACAGTGCACAGTGGATTCTGAGAGATTTTCTACTGAAACAGGACATTGTGAAAACAATGAAAGGAAGTAATGCTGTCCTACTCACTATTTGTCCAAAGCATCAGATAATGAGAGATGATTGCCTCTCAATCAGCAGAGCGTCCACTCAACAAGACTCTCACATTAACAGGTGTTCCCCTAACAAGCCCTTTGTTTAACAAGCTCCACTCACTGTTTCTATAGATACACTCAACTGGTCAACTTATCACTTTTAAACAAGATAATAGCATTTAGCTACACATGCTGCTTTTTTTTTTTTTAAGCTAGTTATGCTAACCGTGTGGCTGTAGCAATGGCTGTAATTTGTCTGTCCACAACCAGACTAGACAGGTAGCATTGGTGAGCTAACGTTTCACATAGTGCGACCATTTGGACAAACATTTAAATTTGCCCAGTAGTTGTCAAATTTAGTGACATTCCCATCATGCTAAGATGGTAAATATTATACCTGCAATACATTAAATCATTTTGTTAGCATCACTATGAGCATGTTAGCATGAGAAAATGGCAGTTAGCTCAAAGTGCAGTCTCACAGAGCCACTTTCATGGCTAAAGACTTTTTGATAGATAGTTTTGTATGTGCAATTATTTGGATACATGTACACTACTCACAAAAAGTTAGACATATGGCTTTCGAATGAAATTTCAGAGTGCACCTAAAATGCACTATGACCTTTACAGGTGAACTTAATTTGATCTTCTCTGAACTTTTGAATGCGCTTGTTCAACTGTTCAGTGTTTCAGTAGACTTATTGCATAACATAACATGTTGTCAAGCAGACACTGACATTTTTTGTTGTGGTAAACACACCGCTGTTAGCTTTTGTTTCAATAAATTGCTTTAGATGAAGACATTACCACTGAATGCTTCTACTTCCATGTCCTAATTTCCTGATATAATATCACTGTAGCATGAACTTTTTACATTTTCTGTAAATTTCACCCGAAAGTGGAATATTCCTAACTTTTTGTATGTAGTTGTTTGGTTGTTTTTTTTACTTTATCATTATTATATACCTTTTTTCAAAACTTTTATGATTCCAGACCTATATTAAATAAAAATATTTCTCTTTTTAAAACCAATTAATAGTATAGGCTATAAAATGTCAGAAAAGGGTGAAAAATGTTCATCAGAACTTCTCATAGCCCAGGCTGAAGTATTTCCAGAACAATCGTCAAAACCAAAGAATTTCATTCTGAATAAATTCCAGAAACAATGAATTTGGGTTAATATATTTGAAGTTCTATTGCTAAGTTATGTATACGCTAAGTATTTCAATTCAACCCACCATGAGCAGTAAGAAAATTTATTATTGTTAAAAATCAGACAACCTCTCATGAGGACGTAATAAATCACAGTTCAACTCTTGTTCTCTGCATCTTTAACTTGAAGATTTGCTTCCATGATATTTATTGTTGTTGAGTCTGAACATATGGAAATCTGAAAACCCCCCTCCGTCCCTGTGCTCTTGGAAATAATTGTCTCGAGGCTGCTGTGTGGAAAGTTATTGCTTCTGCTTGTATTGTTTGATTGGAAAGCTGGATGACAGCGCAGACATGAGAACAGAAACATGGAGAAACTATCAACATCGAGGGCAGGAGGAACCAGAGCATTTTAATACTTAGAGAGAAGGAGAACATAGACGAAAAACTCAACCGACAGAGCAATGAAATGAATACTGCTCCAGCTGCCCTGCATGTTAAAAACAGAACGTTTCCACATTTGTGTCAGGACAGGGGAATCTCCCATACAGCTTTTTTCATTTTTCCAGATCTGGTATTTTGTGAATGATAATCAGACTGTATTATGGGATAGCAGAGGTCTCTGACCAGCAGGCTCTGTATTTTGAGATATTTTGGTCTGTAAATGGAAGTGTGATACACAGGGGGCTCCTCTGAGCGCTGATGAATTCTCCAGCTGCTGGTGTGATTCATAAAGTGGCCGGGCTGAGAACAGGGAGCGTGTGGGGGGGCTTTTTTTAAACCCCAGGGTTCCCGTGTTCCCCTTCCTCCTTCACCTTGCTCCCTGTACATTGCGTGAGGAGTGCCTGTTTGCATGAGAGCCCATGTGCAAGTCCTTTCTTTGTAAGCCCTTTGACATCATATTTAACTAACTATTCATGACATGCAACAAGATGGGAGAGCACTTCTTCTATGTCTGTCTTGGAGTGTTGAAGCATGCCAAAAGTGTTGATAGCAAACAGGTTTAAGACATTTCTTCATTCATTTATGGCTTTCTTTTGCACCATGACTGGTGGACACAATCAGCCAATAGGAAAGAAGTGTGTGTGTGTGTTCACCTCGTCACTCGCCTGCATTTGCACACGTGACCGTAGCCCTGATTGTGGGAGTAGAGGTGAGGCTTGTGCATGCCCCCAGCTCTTCGACGATCGAGATTCATAAAAACAGAACCATGAGCATGTGCAGCTCTATAATGTATAAAATATATACTCTGACAAAAAGAATGCTCCTTTGTGCGCACACACAGTTTTAGCCGTGAATCTGCAGAGTTTTATGCATCTGGCCCCGGCAGTGAAGGAGGCTGTCAGCAAGTAGGAGTCACCAGTGCAGCAAGTACAATAATTTTCAATTGAACTTAAGTTTACCTTTGTGCATGCATGTCGCAGCAGGACAAAACGCAGGTGTAATCAATAACATTAATAAGAAGAGCATTCCATTTACAGACAGTAGATTAGCCAGTTCAGCATCTGGCTTACTGTCATGGCTTACTAAGACACTTGATGGAACGGGGCCAGCGTTAATGTTATTGGTTCCATCTGTGCCTTTTCATGACAAGTCAAATGGCTACCGTGAAAAAGATATGGCTATTCCTTTTAATATATATATATTATATATATTTATTTGTTCTCTCCTCTACCCAATACACCCTTGAACGCAATAACACATGAACAAAACTGCAACTCGTATATCAGAGGATGACACATCCTTGGGTCCTCTCTCAGTATGTGTGGCCGTCTCCGAGGTCCAGCGCACTACTGTGTTAAAAAGAAACAGTATGATTAGATAATGAGCTCCAGCTGTGCTAATCACCTCACCTGCCACTGCTCCCCACACCTCTCTCTCTCTCTCTCTCTCTCTCTCTCTATCTCTCTCTCTCTCTCTCTCTCTCTCTCTCGTGCAGCTGGATGCTAACTCAGCCCCCCTCCACAATGAAGCTTTAAGATGTAGTTTTATTCTTGAATAAGCATACACATAGTTTTTGGCGATGTGAGTATAATATTCACTTGTTCTTGTCAGATGAAACTGTTTTAATAATGTAATGAAAATGGTGCATTTTAAGAATTTTCAGAAGAACAATTTAGATATGTACCATATATTCTACCCCACCAGGGTAGCCAGAAAATTAGGAGGCATGATCGATGACCATCTAACCTTTTCTGGCCTCGATTGCCAGGTTGTGCCACTATGGACTTCAGAATGTAAGAAAAATCAGGCCTCACCTGACTCAACATGTTACCCAACTCCTGATACAGGCTGTGGTTATCTCACAACTTGATTACTGTCAGTCTCTGGTTCTGCAGCCACCTACTTGAATGTCCTCATACAGACATATGTTACCTCCTCCTGGCTCTGCCACCCGTACGCTCAGGACAATCCAAACTTTTCTCGTCTGTTGTTCCCCGTTGGTGGAATGTCCTACCAGATTGTTTCTATTTTTTTTTTTAGTTAAATACTAAACTCTTATCTTATCTTATCTTACACACTGTCATATACATTCTAATTGCTTTTCTTTTCCTTCCTGCTCAGGTCCAAGGTGCACATTTCAAACACCAACAAGATCCCTGCCACATATCGAACGTTATCACTGAATCAGCCTCCGCTCCATCCACCTTCACGCGAAGCACCACCTCCAGCAAGAACCGTCGGCACCACCATCGGGCAGCACCCCGTCTCAGAGTCCACCAGAACCCCCACAGCTCCCACTACCTGGCCTGCGAGGAGCTGGACGAGCAGGAGCAGTGGGCTGGCAGGCACCATCCCGACAGCTGGAGGACCCAATGGAGGGGCCACCAGTCCGGATCCCTCTTCTCTCTACCTAACCTGGGGTCAGGCAGCTCGCACTCCACCTGCTCCTCCCCAGGCCCTCCTCCCAGCCCTCATCACAGGAGCCACTCTCTCAATAGGAGCTCCTCCTTTGTCCCACCTTTCCGACTCAATGTGGATGCTCTGATTGGGGCCGAGGAGACGGATGTGGACACGGGGGATAAAGTAAATCCAGGCAGCAGTGTGGACCTTACAGTGGTGTCCGCATACATCAAATCCAGCTTGCTACAGACTTCTCGACCATTATCAGCGCCACCAGAAGACATTGGACCCTCCCTCTCCCCTGGCATCCCAGAGGACGCTTACAAGGCAGCCACACTGGGCAGAACTCCAAACAGCTTCACCAACAATGCACCCTCTAACTTCATGGGGTTACATATCCAAAGAACCAGTATGAACACAAGTGACGCTCCATCGTTGAGCGATGTTTCCATGAACCAGTCCGACAGCTGCAGCATTATTAGTGCACCAACTGAAGAGGCAGACAAGGCAGAAGAGGAAGCCGAAGAAGACCAAGAATTCTACATTTGATTTATTGCTGTAAAATGAGTGGACTTAGTAATGAGCCGATGACAGACTTCAGAAGTGAGGCTGGCAACACAGCTCTGCTCTGCCCCCTGGTGTTTGACAGTAAAATGACAGCGACTGTATAAACTGGAGCTCGGCACAAACTGTATTTGACGTTCTTGTGTATTTGGTGTGAATATTGCTTTTTTGCATGTAGATTTAAGCTTTGCAAATGTTATATGGTTATATATAAGTAAATGAAATGACTCATTTAAAGGACCAATCACATAACTGTGTACAGAAACACTCTGTTCAATAAATGTTTGTCTCCATCATGTATGCTACACACTACCACTTTAAGGTAACTTTCAAACATTGACTCTCCATTTTATTGATTTAAAACTGTTATAGTATAAGAGTTATTGTTAGAATCTTAATAATTTGTATTTATATATTAAACATATCTAACGGTGTTACATTGAGATTCCAAAGTAGTTTGTCAGGTTACTTGAAATGATTAAAAGTTCTTCACAGCTAGTTGCTGCTGATTGGTGGTGGACAGGTAGCATATAGTGTGCGTGTATAGTGTGTGTATAGTATAGAGAAGGTTGCTGAGCACATTGAGACTGAATCAAAACAAAGTGAAGTTGTGTGCCGTAAAGCCAAAACATGAAAGAGCTGCATAGATGGTGATCATTTTCTGCAGGATAGTTTAGAATAGAAGAATATCACATTAACAACAGAGGACAGAAGAAGTTTCTGAAAATCAAGCCATGATATTGAATGCAGTCAGCTGGACTTTTTGCTTTGAATCACTTGAAACAGCTTGAAATAGACACTTTAAATGTTAACCTTTAAATACTGCTTTCATTCAGTTTTCATTTGAACATTTCTCAATCAAAACATACACACAGACATTCATTCAATTCAAATTCATGTTAATTTATTTATTTGTACATATGTCTCAAGGTTACTGCTTACTTTTTAAGAGTTTAATGAATGAGGGGAAACTGAGGATCACTAACTTCATGCCTGTTTACCGTGAATGTGATTCTGAAAAGTTAAAGTTGAAGTAGCTGGTGAACTATGAAAATTTCATAGTTTAGTGGATAGTAAGGTATGTTCATTCTTTGTTATTCATTAATAATACAATTATGCAGTTAAAATAATGTAAAAAAATCTGAAGTAAAAAGATGGTAAAAAGATGAGTTTTAAAACTGTCCTTAAATCAAGACTCACCAATAGTCAGAGGAACTTTTTTTTTTTTTTTCACTGAATTCATGTAGTGCAACACAATGCTGCCTCCTTGTGTTGAACTTTCAGACTATACATTTAATTTGAATACAGGATTTTCACATCCAGTGATTATATCATCAAAGAGTTGTATATTTATTTTAAATGAAACTAAATTCAGATAATCCGTTCTTCATTTTTTTTTTCAGTTCTTGTTGAGTCATCATCGTTGTACATCAGAGCTGTTTCACTGAGGTGTGTTACACCCTGTGTCAAGAGAAATCTTCAAGGACCTCTTGTTTCAGCCTCCCTCCACAGATTGAGCACTTAACCAGGTGTGAGTCTCCTTGTAAGGTCTCCAAACAGCCTGAAGAGGGAAATCCAATAATAGTGCACATTGGTTGTCATGGCAAATTCTCCTTGTAGCCCTGCAAAGGTGACATCATCATCAGCCAATCAACACAGAGAGTGGTATAATGTATTGCTTCCACGGTGCAGAGGTTACGTGGACAAGTCTGGAAAATAGATCAGTCTGCAAGATGAGATCCAGAGATCCCTGACAAAGTTTTGTACAACAGCCTAAATCAGTCAGAAAAGTAACTTCTTGTTGTGCGGAGCCAAAGATTTTGATGAGAAAAGCTCCAGACGAGAAAGAGAGACAAGCTCCAGCAGTCGTTTATATCACCTCAAGCCCACCTCATAAAACACAGACTTATTACAAAGATAGAAGATGAGTCATCTGTGGGATCCCATTTGCCATATTATCCTCACACAGATACATGTCTGTGGGTAATTGGAGGACTTTGGTACAATAAAGTCATTATGAGGTACTATTAACACTCAGGGGACACTTATGCAGCTACATCACCAGGAGTTAGCTCAGCTAATTTGAAGAGAATGTGAAATATGATTTCATTCAAAAAGAGTTTATCTGCTGAGACACAAGCAGAAAAAAAGTGATTCAAAGTTCAGACAAATGTTGCCAGCATCTTATTGAAAGTGTGTCACACACAGTCAGATGAATAAATAAAAACATCTTAAAATTTTAACAACAAAACACAAAAATATGAAAATGATTGAAACAGAGCAGACATAAATAATGATGATTAGAGCTACAATTATGACTTTCTGTCATTGAATTCATTCTTTGGTCATTTCTAAGCGCTTCACCATGAGGTGGTGTATTTATTGGATGGGATAGTGCACTACAAGTGCCACAATTACTGACTGAAAGCAATAGAACTGACAAGGAGCAGCCACTTTTGCCCAGGTCGGGTCAATCATGTATCTGGAAACACTTTTTTGAATTAAAATTTTGTCTGAATTTTTAATAGCTGAAATGACAAACACTGTTTGACTAATACTGCCATTCCTTGGATGTCTGTAATGAAGTTGATCTAGAGGGCTCTGTGTTTTGGTCTATGGGGACCCATAGAGCCAAACCTTAAATGCAGAAGACAGTGTTTCACTTCAGTGCCAAGTGGCAGCAGATGGTGCTGCAGTGCAGCAGAAACAGGCTGGAAATTCCCCCAATTACAACTTGATTCATTAACTTGACTCTTAAAAGCCTCATAAACCAAACCCTCTGCAGTGTATCTGATACACTATTAGGACCAACATGATCTAAGACTTTGTCCTGGCTGTTTTTCCTCTTTGTTACAGTGAGTAACAAAAGAGTTTTTCAGACATCAAGACTTTGTTTGTTTTTATGTGTGCTTGTGTGCTGCTGCTTTTAAAGTGCTGTCCACTTTCTTGTGTTCAAAATAACAGCCACCAACACTTTTCCCATGCTTCACCAGAGCCATGGTCCTGCAGGATGTGGGCTACGTGGGACACGTCCCCTCACGTCGCCCCTCTCACAGTGCCAGTACTAGTGGCTCTAATCCGCCGCGGCGTACCTGGCAGATCGCTCTGGCGACACCGGCTCACAGCGCTGCTGGCGTTGTTGCAGCCTGGCCCGGCCCTGCACACCAGCATCCCCTCTAATCCCTCCCCGCCTGAACTGCCCAAAGGCCCAGGAGCCTGAGGCGAAGTAGGGCACTGGAGGTGAAGCAGAATGAGTCAGTCACAGCTCAACTGTGCTCTGTGAATCTCTGCTCAGTACTTACAAAAGTACTGACTTTACAATAAAGTCAGAAATAAAGAGCACCAGCTATTTCTATAGGTCAGTAAAATGATTTGCTGTTCCAGTCTTTCCATTTCCACAACAAATGTCAGATCATTTTAATTGTGCAAAGGTTCCTGACAGTGTGGATGGTTTTATATTGCATCACTGTAGCTCCGAATACCGTGAGGCAACTTCAATCCATCCATTTTCTGTAACAGCTTATTCTCTGCAAGGCAACTTTGTGATGATAATTTAAAAAATAAAAAACTACCATATATTGACTTTTGCTTAAAAAAGTATCCACACACTGTTAAATAACTTCCATGATTATAAAAGCAGCATTTCAGTCAGATATAGCCATGTTGCCGGGCAACGCAAAGGGGACCAAACAAATTTGCAGTGTTGTTGTTAAGACCACCTAAACTGAGTCGTGAGTATGAGACCAAGACTCTGTGGGGGTAAGAGCAATGCCAAGAACAAGACCAAGACAAGGCAAGGCCGAATCAAGACCAGTGTGAATGATGATGTTGATGTTATTCTTCTTTTTCACCTTCTGTCTCTCTTTCTTCAGTTCTTTACCGGGTCCTTTTCTGTTGGTTTGATGAAGTTAAACCACAAACCACAGAAAGTTCCTGTGGTTTGTCGTCGTTCCCATCCCCTCCTCTTGCCTGTTCATTATCATTTCCCCTACAAGGTCAAAGGTCAGGGGGTGGAGTGGTGACTGGTGTGAGCGGTGTGAATGGAGAGCCTGGGGACAGTCTCCGTTAGTTAGGGATTAAGTTGCTGCTGAGTGGAGGAAGGCGGAGGCGTCACGGAGTCACACAGACACTCATCAATGAACATATTTCGTTAGGGGCTCCTGAAAACACAGACTGGCATGCACATGTTAGGTATTAGCATAATTGTTGAGGACATTTTCAGAGTCCATCCTGAAATTCATGAAATACCTATCTAGAGTTGTAGACTTTAGACTCGGACTGGACCCAGTACACAACTCAGATTTTACTTACATGAGAAAAATCAATCAAGCAAAGCTCAAAGAGTCCGCCGCTCGGTGAAGCTTATTTACACACAATGGTGCTTTGAGCTAGTGCTAATGCTAGCATAGCAACATGTAAACACACTGATGTTAAGCAGTTACACTGTTTACCATATTGTAGTTTTGCATGCTAGATTTGCTAATTAGCAAATAAATACAAAGGTGAGGCTTAAAGGAATGTCAGTAATTTTGCAGGTATTTACTCATCAACAAAACATTAATTAAACAAATTAAATCACTATCTACTACTTTGTGCTGTAAAGCATTACGTACTTCCACATGGGTGATTGTACAAAAGTTACAAAGGCACACACCACCAACTATTTGACTGAGTTTGGTGAAACTGGATCATATTTTATGGAGATGTTTATAAGTTGTCCCTCTGATGCTCCCCATCAACTTTCAGTGAGTTACATAGTTTCATGTTTGCTAATGTCAGCTCAGTCTCCAAGCACCGGGGGAGAGTTAGAAGCCTTTTAGTTGTTGTTGAGAGTAATTAATAGTAGGTGACTGCTATGTCTTGTGCTGCTTGATGTTTGGCTGCTGCCAAAGTTGTTGACTGAATTTTTGATCACAAGTAATATAATCATTTTGTTCACAACAAAAATGTAATGCTCATGTAACTGGAGACTCACTAAAGTCATCCTCTGGATTCCATGAAAGACTGTAACAAAGCTACTTTCGGTATTAGGTCTTTTCACTGGATGGACCCACCTATAGAAACACAACTTTGACAAGAGACTGTAAGACTTTATCTTGATTTTTCGTTTACTTCTAAAGACTGGAGACTTGCCTAGGGCCCTGACATTGCAGAATAGCTCAGTTATGTACCACAGCAGCGTTGACTGTAGCCTGGCACAAACTGATTGGCATGCTGGCTTGCTACTTCAGTTTGGCCTGGCCGTAACCAAGTGGCAGCTGACCAAACTGGCAGCTCTGTGCTGTTAATTTTAGCATATTGTTATGTGTGCCGAGTTCTTTAATGTGTAGGCATTGTCAAGAACAGACACTGCAGAGGGACACTGGAGGAGTAAAGTCGCCCCCCATCCCACAACATCAGAGCAGCGGCAGCTTGCTTTGCAGTTGGTCCAGGGATCAGAGAGCACAAATCATTATTTCTACTTCACAAATATGAACTTCTTACGTAGTGTTTCTTCAAAGGCTTCACAACCGCCAAGATGAAAGCTACTGTTTATGGTGGCATCTTTTCAAACAATTGTCTTTGGCCAGCTACCATGACATCTCATCTGTTCCATCTCAGTCTTTGAAATTCCAAATTCCCATTCCCGGAGTTGGGTTTCTAAGAATGTGGCGACTCCATTTAATGAAGCCAAGCCACGGCTCCACTAATTAGTCGAGTCCAGTAATGGCCGGAATTCCCTGTTTGACAAAGCAGCCAAATACCTGGTGGCTGCCAATCATATTCTCTCCTTCATGGGAAAAAATGTTCACAGTTTATTTTGCTGACTGCCATGTCCCCAATTAAGAGGGACATTTGAGGAGAGATCACTCCATAGCAGACTGATTTTAGGCTCAATACAGGGTTATCACTAGCAGCTCTTCATGTACATGTGACAATGACCATAATAAGTACATGGTAAAGGTCAGAAGGATACATAATAAAAAGGTGAATAAGTAACTTTGTTTAGGATGGAGGCGAACAGGAGAAACATTTAGCACAGCCTCACAGAGCCACTAGCACTACCATAGACTCCTGTTTGTAAAACAAGTCGCAACAGACATTGACTTTTGTCACAGACGTTTTCACAGCAGCCATTTTGACATGAAATAGTAGGTAACCAATGTGAGTGTGCTACTAAGAGTTACCAGTGATACTAATTAATGTTCAGTTCCAGTCAGGTCAAACAGACCCCTTCATCCACCAAGTAGATTCTGATTTTTAAATGTGACTGTTATGACATATGACATATGATATATGATATATTATTATTATTATTATTATTATTATTATTATTATTATTATTATTATGGTTGTTGTTGTTGTTATTATTGTTGTTATTATTATTATTATTTAACTTTGATTATATTGACAGATTTTGGAGTGTTACTATGAACAGTCCAAGGTACACCTGTGTCATAATGATGCAGTTCAAGCACTGATATGCCACACCTGTGATTGATGGATTGACAAAAGAATGTGAACAAAGTTTTAGACACATGACCCATGTGTAAACCTCAAAAAACAAAATTGCTGCGTTTATATTTTTGTTGTATGTGCAGTTGTTTTATTTTATGTACACTTGTATATATTATCTGATCTTATTATATATATATATATATATATATATTTTTTTTTTCCATTTTATAAGCTGCAGCTCTTGTCTGTACATTAATAAAATGCTTCCTGATGGATGAAATGCTGTAATTATCACATGCTGGAGCAGAAACATGTCCACGATGAGTGAGTCCACAGTGAAACTAATTAGAAATGCTTATTCAGCAGATACCAGAGCAGAAAAGTCTTTTCATCATTGCAACAAAAGGCCAAATGAAGATATAAAAGAACAGATGTCTTGTGGTGTGTGTGTGTGTGTGTGTGTGTGTGTGTGTGTGTGTGTGTGTGTGTGTGTGTATTTTTGTTTGTATGACTCTCTAGCCTGAACTATGAATCACAAGAAAAAAAATATGATAAATATGATCACAGTAGACCTTTTAACAGCTGTGTCTGTTCCATTTATTGCAGCAGAGACTTTCCAGTGAGCCAGCATGCAGCACAGCAGCACCCTGACTCTGTTTGACCTGAATGGAACTGAACCTTAATTACTATCATTGGTAACACCTGTGTTTACATACTATTTCAAGTCAAAATGGATGCTGTGAAAAGGTCTGTGGTAGTCATATCCCTGCAGTTGTGATATTGACCGGTCGTGAAATACAAGAGTACTCTTTGAGACTGAGATAAGAGAATCCGGTTGATTCTGAGATGAGACAGACACTGATTTCAAGTGCTACAACACTGATGACAACACTTGTTACCGTAGTAGTAGCCCAGCATATATGTTGTTAAACTTAATATTTTGTACAGATTAAACAAATGAGAAACACTGTGGTGCTGATAGGTGGATTGCTTTTGAACAGAATCAGGCGTCCCTCTATTTGTAGTCTTTATGCTAAGCTAAGCTAATTAGTGACATTATTATGAGCATGGATGCTCCCATATACAGCATCGTTAAAGGAGAAAAATACAACATTCTTGTACCATAAGGCCGACTTTACAGCACTAAGTCACACACAAACTGGATTATATTTTATGGAAAAAATGTTTTTAATCTGATGACCTCTGACTACTGCAACAATAATGTTAGCTTATTTTGTCCGCCCTGACTGTCCTGGGAAGACGAGGTTTTCATTCCTGGGGTGCGGGTGAATTCTGACTGGAAGCCGTGCTGGGGTCGTGCCTGAACTGGAGCTGGGGATGCAGGCAATGTAACCAAGCTCAAGACATAATGACAGAGACGAAAAAGACTGAAAGGGAGATTGCTGGATGATGCCAAGAAAAGAAAAGTAGCAAGAAGCATGATGGAGCAAGAAGCCTCCAGACAAAAGTGTATCTGGGACTGACTTTTAGTGTTTTAGTGTAGAGTTGGTGAGACCTTGGTGAAATAAAAGGCTGAAAGACAGATGCTGAGCTGGACTTCTTTCTGTTGGAACAATTCAAATATAACCATTCATTCAATCAACAAATGCATGTGTCCAAATTGCACTGTATCAACAATATCAATTTCTACTAAAAGTTTATCTCTAAAACTTTTCCCAGGAGTCTGTGGTTCTACCTGTCTGAATGGAATATCACTTGTGGCATCTCGATAAGGGTTTTACACTTAACATTCCCAGTTCCTACCATCAGGGAAGAGTGCAATGGAAGAGAACAGCTGTCCCCACCACTCTCAACAACAAAGTAACTATTAATAGATCCAAATATTTTTCAGAGAACGTGCATGCATGCGTGCAGTAAGCGCGCGTGTGTGGGGGGTGTTTTTTTTCTCCCCTCTGCCCGGTTTGGGATTTGCTGGTCAGTGACATGCCTCCCTCCGCCTGGCTCCTTATAGCTCCGGGGCTGCAGGAATCCCGGACGAGTGGTACGGACATCGCCGACGGAGACCGCAAACACGGCGCGGAGCGTTCCCCTTTAAACACGGTCTTATGACTACAGAGTGCTTCAGTGAGAGACGACCGGAGGACCGGACCAGAGGCACGTACAGACAGCCGGGGACAGCAGAGGACACATTCAGTGAAAAGAAGCAGCTGACGGCGACAGATAGACAGGACACAGCGCCCCTGCAGAGGCTGGATGGTTCCGGTGGCTGTCCGAGAGAACAGCTGGAGTCAAACGGATTCTACCTCACCTGTGCGCAGGTAGGACCCGCAGCTGCACCTGCAGCACTTCTACTGAGCTCATACATAAATGAAAAATCATCACATTACACCTCCAACATGATTATATATTTCATCTACGGAGATAAAAGTAAGTCTGTGCAGTATCAGATCCAATGCAAGTGAATTATCAGCTGCAATGCAATACACTCCTGAACTATCAAAGATGGAAGTCATAATTATGAAGATGGCCCCAGTGAGTTAATATTATTGGATTCATATTAATATTATGTGTATATTAATGTTGCAGCAGGTCAAGGTGGAGGTGCTATTACACTAAATACATTAAAGTAACAAAGTAGCTTCAGTAGTAGTAGTAGTAACAAGTAACTTCAAAATGTACTTGAAGGTCTAGTTTGCAACCAAATGAATACTCTCCTGTGCCTCACCATCTCCTTCCAGGCAAGTAGGAAAAACTGTAGAAAAATGGCGGTTCTACATGGTGGACTCCGTGGAAGAGGACCCGCCTTCACTGTAGACATAAAGGGCTCATTTTAAGACAACGCAGTTCTTATTTTCAGTTCAGTACACAATAATAAAAATGTACTAATGAATATTATATTATTATATATTATATTCCATTGCTGACAGTAGATACTCCTAAATTTCACACACCATTTATGGTCCAATGTGTAGGATTTAAGGCACTTTCACACCAGAGCTGTTTGGTGCAGTTTAAACAGACAAGAGCTTGTTTCCTCGGATAGTCCACTTTGTTTGGGCAAGTGTGAAAGCTCATCTGAACTCTGGTTACTGTAGTCTGGGCTACCGTAGAAACATGGCGCTGCAACATGGCGGACTCTGTGGGAGAGACCCCCCTCCCTCTCTAGAGGTAAGAAGCTCATTTAAAGTAACGAAAACACAATGATTCTGATTTCCAGGTGATTATACACATACATCATATTCTGCCCTCTAAATCTTACACACTGGACCGTTAACTATGTCCCCATGCTATATGTATATGCAAACATTTTTAATATTTGCTCACAGTCACAGTGAAACATACTTACAATGCTTGATGAGCTTAGCCTTCGCTGTATTTTATAATACCCTGTCTGCTTAAACTGCACTCGATTGTCAAAGATGGATAATAGTGTTCATAAATGAGTCCACAGTGAGTCGCTGCAGCTCTCCATCATACTGCCATCTATGTTTAGGCCTTCACCTCGCTTCATAGAAATAACAGGAATTATTAGTTGAATTCATCTGAGGTCACTCAGCTACAGAAGTAGACAGAACATAGAGCTATAGTGCGTGTCTCTTTATTTGCACATTGAGAGTGAAGAATGATGCGTATCATCCATATGTCGTGGGTGGGCACAGGTATAAATCAGACCAAACCTCAATAACCACAGGATTGTCACAATACTGATTCAAACTCCATTGGAAGTTGCCTGTAAGCTGACCTCGTTGACCTGAGTGGGTTGTTGATCTTCATTCTTTTGGCTTCACAGGACTTTTTTGTTTTTTTGGGGGGCCACCCTGTTGCACCCTGCGGACACTTCCCCTCCTGCAGCACTGAGGACATGCGTCGCCTGCCAGTGGCTTCACTCTTCATTTGCTTCTGGTTGGTGGAGAGGAGCCACTGTAACGGTAGCCTTCAGGACAGCATGGGAGAGCTGCACAACAGGTTCGCCGTCAGCCTCTACCAGACGCTCACTGAGACCGAGAACAGCTCCAACCTGATCGTGTCACCGGTGAGCGTGTCCTTGTCTCTGGGGCTGCTGCAGCTCGGTGCCAGGGGCAACACTCTGGCTCAGCTGGAGGGAACGCTCGGATACAACGTGAACGGTAAGGAGTCATCCCACGTTTTTTTGATGTGGCGATGAAGAAGGCAGAGCTTGCTGTGCTGTGAGAGATGTGAGGTTGGAGAGGTTTGTCGGTGGCCCTCCGTGCTGTTGGTGCCAGGTGGTGTGGAGCGGTGCTGCTGCTGCTGTTGCTACTGGCCCTGCAGAGCACAGTGGTGTCTGGAGCCATAATACCTGCCTACACACCAACTATAATCTCATTAACCACTCCTGCAGCTCGGCCTCAGGGTCGAGAGGTTAATGTGTTTAATTACAAACAAAATGAGAGCTGGAGCTACTGTTTCTTTTAACTCCGTGATCTCATGTGTCAGATATTTAATTAGCAGGATATCTGATCTGAAAATGAATTCCACCAACTACAAAGAAAAGATATTCTATGATCACAATGACAGCATAAAGAATGGACACCTTATGTGTGATGTCACCCTTCCTGAAGAGCGATTCCAAAGCTCAAAATAAATGGCTCTGGCCAACACCAAGTTGGTCAATCCGCCTCTTACGCCTCCCAGCTGATCTAAAAATCGGCAAAGACGTGGATCATTGGTGGACCTGAGGTGGGTAGAATGACGCCTGGGTGCTCAAACAAACACCCACTTGTGAGCCAAAGTGGCCATGCTGTTAATTCTGCATAACTTAAAGCCTTAATATTATCTGAACAGGTGAGTTGTATATAAATTCACCCTCAGTACAGTTGTCATGAACGGGGAAATTAGCTATAGAGACCAAAACTGTTTTTTGTACCAGGCTGTAAACATGTTTATTTCTGCTGTGAAGTTGTGAAGTTGGACATTTTAACATGGGGACTTATGGAGACTGACTTGTTCTATAGCCAGCCTCAAGTGGACGTTCAAGGAACTGCAGTTTTTGACACTTGTGCATAGGCTTCACTTTACAGCCTTAAATCTTAAAACAATCAGTTAGTCAACTCAAAGTTTCAGCTCTGAAATGATTCATTGATAGTAAAACTGACTGAGGGTCAGTGTAGTTGATAAAAAAGTCTCCATCTTTTGGTAGAAATCACAGTGTAGTGACTGCTTTTAAGAGCTACTCTGACAATCACTCTGACAATAACGGCTTTTCTTAGTTTAATTGTAAGTTACATGACATGTATGAAGAAACAGACAAGTGCAGAGGTAAGCAGTTTACACAAAGAGAGAAAGAAACACAACCAAACAGGAATTTCTGACTGCTTCTACCCACTAATGAAACGCTGCAGTCATGAGAGACTATGTGTTTGTGAGATGAGAAGATCCCTGAGGTCTGTAGCGCTCACCAGACTGCGAGAATGTATTAAGCAAAGCTCAAATTAAATCAAACGAGCGTTTGTTTGTGCTCAGTCCTGCAGGGACATGCTGCAAATTCAGTTAAATTGCAGGAGAAACAAGCTCGAGGCTGTTGAATTGGATCCATTTAGGTAATGATTCTTCTGCTGTGGAAATATTAAGAAGTAATTTTCCAGCAGTTTTTCGAAAATGGTATAAATTATAGGTCTTTGACAGTGCTGATGATCAGATGTGGAAGCAGAGCAGATGACTCATAGATATTGAGACTGAAAGTCAACAACAGGTTGCAGTATTTTAAGTTTCCATACATTTCTGTACAACTTAGAAGGTTCAAACTGAAACTTCCCAGAGGTTTTAAAACACCACCACATCTGACCTATCCTCCATGTCTTCCTCACCTGCAGATGCCCAGGTGCAAGACTTCCTGTTGCATTCACAGAGCGACATGAGCAACACCAGCCAGGGCGTGTGGCTGCAGCAGACCTGCACATTATTCATACAGAACGGCGTCCAGCTCCTGACCAAGTTCATGCAACATGCGGCAGCATGGGCCAACACCACCGTTGTCCGAGCTAACTTCAGCCAACCCAACCACACTCGTGGCCACCTGGAGCAAGCTGGAAATGTGCACGGTAAGCAAGGCAGATTACAAGCATGACAATTAACACGTGTTAAAATTAAGAATGAAACCCCCAAATTGCTCCAGAAGGCTGGTATGTTAATGAATTAGCTCGCCTCTGATGAGTAGTTAGCGCCTTGCATGGTAGCCAATGCCATGAGTGTGTGAATATGTGTATGAATGGGTGAATGGGATAT
This sequence comes from Nibea coibor, assembly GCA_023373845.1. Lineage (NCBI taxonomy): Eukaryota > Metazoa > Chordata > Actinopteri > Sciaenidae > Nibea > Nibea coibor. Next base: position 4,607,425 of record CM041724.1, read on the forward strand.
GCAGTACAAAACCTTGAGTTCCAGAAGACTAGATAGGAGCTATATAACTGATTTGATTTGATAATTTCTATTTCAAACATGTCAACAAAATAAATAAATAAATAAAAATAAGAAAGGAAAAGAAATATACAATGAGAAAAAACATAAGACTAAACATACAGTCAAGTTAGCATGGTGGAGCATTTGGCAGCTAATAATATATTGTTCTCAGGAGTGAATGCAGTCCGACCAGGGGCTAAAAGGAGACTTCAGTGGAATAATGAATAATATTTCTGCAGGATGTTAAATCAGCAATAATAGTTTCCTGTTGTCCAACAACTTTATAGAGTGATGGTGAGTCAGGGCCGTCTTTGAGCTTGTTGTAGAGTTCCCCTGACCTTTAGTAACGAAAAAATGAAGTAATAATAAATTCATTTTCCTATTTCTTCATCTTAGAGCATTTGGGCTGCTTTTGGGCTCGTGAGCCTGTCCATGAAGAAAAATCTCTTGCATTCCATTGTTAAGGATGTCTACAGATCTCAAAGTATTTTTATTAGAGGTGAAATTCACAGAAAAGATTAGCCTTCTTACCCTGTTAATAATCTTTTGATTCTGGCCAGTGAGGCCATACATCCATGCTGGAAACTAGACTTATGTTTTGAACATATACTCTCAACTAGTGTCAACAGTTGTCTTGAAAGATACTCTACAGTCCTCCATCCCCCCCAAACTCCATATTGAGTGTATTTACGACTGCTGCACCAGAACACATCAGACAATAGCCTGCAGACTTCCAGCAGATGAGATGCAGACCACATGCCCTTTACATTAAACTTTGCTCATCCCTCTTTGCCTCCCAGATGAAACGTGGCACATCCAGGCAGGAAGCAGCAGCGGGGAGCTGTCGGGCTCAGGCGAGGTCCAGGCAGAGGCCCTGTGGTGGGGCCACAGGCTGCAGATGGCCTTGGTCAACACGGTGGCCTTCAGGGGCGTCTGGCAGAAACAGTTCCTGTTCACCAACACCCAGAACCTGCCCTTCATCCTCTCTGATGGGACTGCCATCAAGGTGCCCATGATGTATCAGGCTACAGAAGTCAGCTTTGGTAAGAGTTTCCATCCATCCATTTTGATTATCAGTACAAAATTTCATGGTAATCCTTACAATAGTTTTATTTTTCACCGACTGACCACAAACACGCCATCATTGCATTGTTATTAGAGCCAGGCTGCTGGCATGGCTAATATTCTAGTGTGAAATTTGATATCTTTGGGTGTAGGCTATTAATCGGGTAAAACAAGCAATTCTTAAATGTCACTTTGATCATTAGTAACTCTCACACAACTAAGTGATTGATAAATCAATAAACTTGTTGCCCCTCTGTGCAGGTCAGTTCAGGACAGCATCAGATCAGCGTTACACTGTGTTGGAGCTGCCGTATCTGGGCCGCTCCCTCAGCCTGCAGGTGGTCCTACCCAGCGAGAGGAAGACGCCGCTGTCCTCCCTCGAGTCCCAGCTCACCGCTCGCCAGCTGGCCTCCTGGGAAACTGGCCTACGCAGAACCAAAATGGACATTTTCCTACCCAGGTTAGGATCCTGCACCTTGTTGCACATTTTTAGACTTTGAGCATTTTTTCCATTTTTGTTGGCATGAAATGAAGTATATGATGTACAAACTGTCTGCTTTTCACAGGTTCAAAATGCAGAACAAGTTCAATCTAAGGTCAGTGCTTCCCGCCATGGGCATCAGTGACGCCTTTAATCCGACAGCAGCTGACTTCACTGGAATATCAGGTCAGTACATCATTTTTGTAATCAGATTAATCCATTTTTTTATACATGAAGCTCCAGTTGAAGCACGTTGGATTGTATTTATTTTTGCTGTACCATACTGTACCATACCGTGCCATAATCTCCAGGTCCCACTGTAGATCTGCTGGCAGCTGACAGTTTGTTTCTTCCTGCAGTGGAGGAGAGTCTTTATATGTCTGATGCCTTCCATGAAGTGAGAATAGAGGTCACAGAAGATGGGACCAAGGCGGCTGCTGCTACAGGTATTAAACATCTTGCATCATAACAATTAAAGGAGTTACATAGATCACATTCTACTTCCCTGCAAACATTACCATTAACGGAATAAACCTTTTTGGGGTGAGGTTGCTAAAAAAATTTATTTTTTTAACTTTGCAGCTATGGTGCTGCTCAAACGATCCCGTGCTCCTGTTTTCAAGGCGGACCGGCCGTTCATATTTCTCTTACGACAGATTAACACAGGTAATTATTTTATACTGTAGACGTATCAAACTGGTTCTCCCTTCAGTCTGCAGATACATTTAAATGATTTACTAACAAAATGAAAAGAGTGTGAGGGAAGAGTGAACTCGGCTGGGGATCTGCTCCTCAGAGTAGGAAAGAGGAGGACACAAGAAAGAAATATTCATGGGAGGGGAAAGAGGAGGAAAGTGGCACAGTTGAGGTGTGGTCCACCTCACACTCTGCTGATAGCTTCAATTAAATGAACATACCAGTAGGTTTACATCATAATTATGTCTGCTGTAGCGTCTCTGGCTACAAATGAAAGAAAATCTATCAGCAAACTATTGGGACTTGTTTGATTTGTGTAATTCATCATGGTGAACGTTGAACATTTGAGCCAGTTATCGGTGTTGAGAGGTAATGCAGTGCAAACTGGACTCAAAGCCTGCAAGTCATGTGACATATTACATTTAAAGTCAAAATGAAAGCCAACAATAAATCAATCCTGTGTGTGTTTCCAAAAGTCTGAAATCTTATTGTTCTGTGCCACAGGGCTCCACTGCTGACCAGAAACTATTAAAATCTGTTTGCCAGGAAGGAGAGAAGTCATAAAATATTGAGAGGCAGACTGACACAGTGTTGGTTTTTGGTCTTTTCATGGGATTTTGTGACTAGAACAAAATGATACAATATCCCTAGTCCTATCCTTACATTTGTCACGTTATGTTAACATTTATGCAGACCTTACGTACATTGTGATCGATTGAATGTACAACTCAAACAAGCCTGCTAATAATTTTCTTACCAAACAAACCTTGTGAGACCGACAGCTGTCTGGAAGGTAGAAAATATAACTGCATCTCAACAACATTCAGAAATAGCCAGAAACAATATTAAACATATGTAATTTCCACTTAAAGTCTCTATGACTCAGACAGAATAATAACTAGTAACTTTGCTGACCTTATTGTGTTTCAGGATCCATCTTGTTCATGGGCCGAGTGATGAACCCAGCGGACCAAGCACCCTAAGACTCATCTACCTAAACACCTCCCACATACATACATGCCCCCTCCACACAAACACTCCTACCCTGACCCCCTATCTCACTACTGGTATTTATTTGTGGACCAACAGGAGGGTCCATGGACACTTCAGGAAGAGGGACAATATTTTTGTACATGTCTGTAAATAAAATTTTAATACATGTTTTTACACTCTGGGTGTTTTTGCTCCTTTCTTCCATTAAAGGTCCAAGTGTAATAATAATATATTTAATAATATATATTGTAGCATATGGCAGAAAGAGAAGGTAATATGTCATGTCAACTATGTTTTCATTTGTGTACGATCACATAAAAATGAGAATCTTTGTGTTTATTAACTCAGACTGAACCCACTATATCCACAGAGTGAGCAGGTCCTCTTACACGGAGTCCGCCATTTTGAACAGCCGTGTTTCTACAGTAGCCCAGAACGGACAGACCAAACACTGGTCCCAGAAATCATGTTTTTAGGGAGCTACATGGCCATTTCCTACATGTTTTGAAGGCAATGGTAATGCAAAGGGTATAAAGATGGTTGCAAAGTGTAACCTCACGGCTAGAAGGCACTAAATCTAAATGCACTGTTACTCACCAACAAACACGGACAAAAACACGTAGAGTCACATCTTTACAGAACACTTTATTTACATGGCCCTTCACAGTGTAAAATAGAAACTTTATTCATGGAAATACTTACAAAAAGGCCGTTTTCCACTGAACATTCTCTTTAAATAGTACTCTAGGGTTATTTACATCTTTACAGTGTATTCAAAATACTCTTTTGGTAGCGGCCTCTTCACAAACAAAGACAAGTATGGCAGATTTTGGTCCCTGTCCAAGGAGGGAGGGAACAGAAGAGGGCTGCCCTCTGAATCAGAAATCAACTCTTGACCTCTAGACCTAAATTTATATTATTTGTGTATATTTGAGAAAAACTGAACAGGCCTGACAGGAAAAAAAAAATGATTGAAGATTGTTGGAAAACAAACTTCTGTGACCAAAAAAAAAAGAAGGTAGTTTTAATTTTTAAATTACATTAAATAAACATTCTCAAATTTACACAAGTGCATTTCACGGTTAAGTGACAAGAAGTTGGTTTGAGATTCATGGCGGATGTGGAGGAGTTCAGGGGGCAGGTTAAGTTATTTGGCAGCGACCAGCACGTTGGGACAAGCTGGCATCCGAGGCCTCAGTTCATCAACGCTCCGGGAGGAACAACAGTTTGTGTTGCATATCAGCTGTTTCAGGCTAAAATAAGATAAAAATGGAGGGGGAGGGGGGCGGTAAGAGTAGCTCCATTGTTATTGCTGATTATGATGCATTAGTGTTAGTTCCTGAGCTTTTTGTCCCTGTATTTCAACATTTGTAACCAATGATGTTGCATCATTCAAAATGATGGTTTGACTTTGTCGGTCTCTGAAAACCTGCATTGCAAAAGACACTTCTGAAGTTTACCCTCAGTTTTTTTTCCCCCTCAGAGGGAACAAAAAAAAATTCACCTTTAAGTTACTACTCAATAATATTAATATTCAGGTAGGCAAACCATGAGTCGACAAATTCAAAGTTTTGAATTGAACCACAAGTTGACTAATTCATTACTTGAGCCAAGTCGTACAAATTTTAAGAGCACAGCAGTGGAGTGCTTCAGTTAGTGGAGTGTAGAAAGTAAATTTCAACAGTCGAACAGAACAATCATCCTCTCACACAACAACAACGCCCGCCAAAACAGTAGAAAAACCTAACGAGGAGGGTAAAGTGAACAAATGAAAAGGCATGAGGGAAGAAAAGTATTTCATGAGCATCTCGGCTGGATCCCGTTTGACCCTGAGTTGGCTGAAAACGCACACGCAACCGCACACACAACCTGAAGCCTTCCTACACAGTCTGTCCGTCACATCACCACAAATAAAAACATGACTGAACACAACATCCAGACGCAGCCTGCCATCTGTTTCCTCTCCAGAATAAGTCCCACACCACCCCACCACCACCCCCTCGCCGCTTCAGGACGGGCTCGCAGATCGGAAAACAACCGCGCTCAAATGTTCTACAGGAGCAAACACTTCACCTGCAGCAACAAAATACCTCCTCACTCCCCCCTTTTTGGATATCTGGATAAATGCAGTCTGTGTGTGTGTGTGTGTGTGTGTGCAAACCAACAAGACCATCGACAATGCTGAGATAATGAAGACAGTCCACCGAGGAGGTGATAGTCTGAGGGCTGGATGCGGTCTTGTCTCCGTCTCAGTGGAGGGGCCCTCCCACTACAGGAGGGGGTGGGGGGGGGTTAGGGTTCACGATCAGCGAGTTCAGTTTGGGAACGAGCCCGTCTCAGAGCGTGTCCACGTGGTTCATGTTGTTGGATCTGTTGTGGATCTCTTCGAGGAAGTTTTCCAGCTGCTCGATGAGAACGCGTTTCTTGAACCTTTGGATTGAAGCAACAGAAGACAAATGTTACGTTAGCGTCATGAAAAGCAACATTTTCAGGGTTCTCAGGCTAATGCAGGGTCTAAAACTGCCGACAGGGCAGAGGCACATGCTTTACCTGGCCGCCTCCTTGATAATGTTTTGGAGGAAGATGAGTCGGGTGTCCAGAGTTCCCTGGATCTGCTTCAGGAGAAGAAAGATCTTCTCATAGTCTGAAACACAAAGAACAGCAAAATTAGTGACGATCGGTGTTCCTTAAATCTTTACACACTCAGTAAAAGGTTAAAGATTAATAACACACAATGTCTCTGATCATCGTGGTGAGCCATTCTAAGTGTGCGTCTAATACAACGACCCTCGATTACTTCTTTGACTGCCTCAACCTTTGTTCATGAATGAACAATTTCATTTTTAAAATGAATTTTGGGGATGTGAAAGGACATTGAAACAGTGGGCTACATATCCTGCCTATCCAGTTTTTCCTCAACATGTCTGAAGCATGGACATACTTTACCGTCAACACTTTGGACACACAGCGGTTTTCTTTACATCAAAACTATGAATGAACACATGGAATTATGTGGCAAGCAAAAAGAAGTGTTAAACAATTTAGAATGTGCTTTATATTTTAGATTCTTCAAAGTAGCCAGTGTCAGTCAGGACAGTCTTAGTTATTTATTTAGTTGAACTTCTTAATGGTTTTTGAGACCATCAGTTGTTGGTCAGACGTTGTGTTGACCTACAGTGAATAGCTACTGTTATGACCCATACTCCACTGAGCAAAAGTAACGACAGTCTATCATTAGTTTCAGACATGACACACACAACTTTGAACGTATCATCAAGTGCGGTCACAAAGACGCAACACCTTCAAGACCATTCCAGGTGATGATGTCATAAAGCTGAATGACAGAGTGTAAAGCGTGTACAAGGCGGCCACTTTAAAATCTAAATCTACATGTTCTGGTTTGTTTGTTTAAGTCCACGTATTCCTTCATAGTTCATAGTTTTGATGTCTTTAGCATTTATCTACAATGCAGAAAAACACTGAATGAGAAGCTGTCTACTGCATGAACTAACCTTACAAATGGATGAAACAAGCAAGACATCACACGTCGACCGCATCAGCGATTTAAACCAAATTCAGTTCACAGCATGTGTTTTTGCAATTTTCCAGTTTTTGAGAAAAACAACTTTGAGGTCAAAACAATGCTTGATTGGCCTAAAAGAGGCAACACTTCTGTGGTTTCTTCTGGAAAAATGGAACAAAAACACACCGACAGAGGACGGCCCGGTTTCTGTCTTCTGCTTTTGTCAAAGGGAACAAAAACGCAGTAACAGCCCCCGATCGCAATTTGAGGTTCAATTGTTCCTGTAATTATGTGCAAGTAAAGCCGAGTGTTAAACCACAATACTTTTTTGGTACTGAATGAAATGTCTTCTTTGTCTTTTGTTAAATTAAAAAAAAGGATTTCATGGATCGAAATGCATACTTTGGTCTGTGTGGTACCAGATCAACACTAGTATGGAAGACAGCCCCGCCCCCTCACAGACTATGTTTGGTACATACGTCTGCCAGGTTTCCTGATCTCCTTGGTGATGAGCGCCCTCAGCTCGTTGTTGACCTTCGCCGTCTCCGTGTGGATGTGCTTCTTCAGAGCAGCGGGTGACAGGTAGCGAGGCGGCTGGTCCTCCACCAGCACCATCTCCACTCCTCCCTCGCAGCCCCGCTGCAGCTCGCCCGCCTGGGGTCGCCCGTTCTCCTCCTCGTCATCGTCGTCGTCCCTGTGCCGTAGGTCCTGGGGGTCGGCGGACGTGTGGTTCTCCTGGTGATCGGGAGGCCCTGAGGGATGATCCACCTCTGAGTCCAAGCTCCTGTCTGACCCGTAGTGGTTCTGGTTCAGGTGGTTGATGATCAGGTCTGGTTCTGGTGCTCCGTCACTCATGTCCATATCTGCAAGTTCAGAGTTTAGAAAGAAAATATAAAAAGAATAATTGCTGCATCTGTTGGCTGTTTGAGGGTTAAAAATAATCTGCAGCAACATGCAGGCATGTGAGTTGAATTATTGTAAACAACTGAATTCAGCTCACATGGACTGAGTTTAGTTTTACATATTTGTACTTTCTGTGCCAAGTCAGACCTCTGAAAATGTGAGTTATAGGAGCAGTGTGTAAGATTTAGTGACATCTAGTGGTGAAATTACAGACTGCAATCAAATGAAAGCCAGGGTCTGTACATGAAGTTCATTCTATGGTAACTTATGAAAACAGTTACAGTTATTACAAACAGTTACAGTTATTACATCCCCTTTCTGTCATTTTCTGTAAGTAGCGCCTTAAATCTGACACACTGGACCGTTAATTTTAACTGTGATGTTTTTGTTTAACAGTAACAGTGCAAGAAGTGGAGAAACGTGCCAACAAAGGCGTGGAAGAGGAAGCAGATAGGATGTAAACAATGCAGATTTTAGCATTTAAAAAAAAGGAAGTTTTGCAAACATTGTATGAGAAATCTATTCTGCTGAGAAACACTGAAGCTCCACAGGACACCTTCAAACTACACCATGGGACAGATTTAAAAAGAAATGCTCATCAACATTTTAAATATAGAAATCTCACCTGCTGTTGGTCTGGGGCTGGCGGGTGGTGTTACCGGAGGGGTGTAGGCCCTGCCGAGGCGCAGCAGAGGCGACATGCAGCGACGTCTTTTGGGCCCTCCGCCCGGCATGTTGCTGTTGTCTCCTGGTCTCTTCCCCTTGTTCTGAGGACCGGTTACAAACTCGTCCGCCTCGTCAATCATCATTCCCTGAAGGGAGTGAGGAAGATGGTCAGTCTGCACGTTTCACCAACCATGAATCAGTCTGCTCTTTGTCTGGTGTGAGTCGGCGGGGCTTACCTTCTTGTCTAGTTTGAAGGGGTTGCCGAATGTGTGCAAACGTTTAGGCTGCTCGGGGTCTGCGTCTCGAAGAGGCTGAGGAGCAGCTTTAAGGAAGTCTTGGTAGTTGCCCATCTGGGCTATTGGCACGCTGTGGAGCTGGTCTGGACAGGAGACAGAGAAATTCAGCAACATGGAGGGAGGAATTTTATTTTTGCTCTCAAAGAGAACTAAACGTCAGCTGAAAATCTTCCTTTTTGCTTAAGTCAGGAGTTACAGGAACAACAGAATACCCTGATGACCCACAGCAGACGTGGGAGACAGTGACTTACCTGAGTCCTGCCCTCTGAGATTACACACACTGGTGTTGAGCAGGTTCCTCCTCATTCGGCTGAGCTGGTCCAGCAGATGGCTGCGAGGGATGTCGTAGGGATTTCTGAAGGTCAGCGGCTTCAGGCCCTGGTGAGGGAAACAAGACAGACGGGATTGGGTTTAAACGTGGTGGTTTTCTGGTGAAATGCTGTTGTACTTTAAATGAACTGAGTGGATATATAGTAGATATACTGTGAGGGAGACAGACATTTTTCACACAGACTGAAAAGACCTCAAAGAAATGCCTGAGGAGGATTGCTGGATATAATGCCAAGAAGGCGAACGAGTAAAAGTGAGATATGAACAAGCGACGTGCAACTGTGCACATAAATGCAGCCCGGTAAAGACACGTCGATGTGTGTAACCATGACTTATTAACTCTCGCAGTGTATCCTCAGGGAAACTGATTTTTCAGTCCAGCCGTACCTTGTTGAGCAGTGCCAGGTGAAAGCCCTGGAACTCTTTGGGGTTGAGCTCCAGGGGCATACTCGGAGCATCTCCTGTGAGACTCTGCAGCTGCTGGATGAAGTCTCTGCGCTGGGCCAGAGATATACCTCCCCCTCGCCAGCGCACCTTGATGCCGGCCTCTGGCGGCATCTTCTTACCGATCGAGGCAATCAGGCGGTCGTACTCGATCTTTGACTGGAAAAAGGAGCACAGACACAATATAAATATATATAAATAACAAATGAATAACAATTTAAATTGTAAATGAATGCCATGAAAAGACTAAAACCAGCAATCTGTGGGTGTCTCCACTACTTACCCAACGTCAAATGGTGCATTTGAATTGGACTATTTTCAGTCTTGGATTTGGTGCACTGAGTAATTATAGCAGCAGAACAGTGTGTGTGAAGCTAAATGAAAGAAAGAAAACCTATCTGTGCTCACTGAGTGTGGCGCCTTGATTGTTCAACAGTGTGTGTGTGTCTACAGTCTGTGCGTAGACACACACACACCTTATATATTACTTATTATTTATATTACAACCTGATGTTATGTTTATACTCCTCATTGGATTTATGGACAAGGATCACAGTACAGTAAGTTGGGAGGTTGTGTGACCGTATGTGTGACCTCGGGGCTAACTGTCTAACCTGTTGGCTGAGCTTCTTCAGGTAGGAGACCACGCTGTAGCTCAGACCGTACTCCATGTTGTCCGCCAGCAGGTTCGGTGCTCCCATGATTCTTAGAGCCTTCCTCAGGGACTGCACAGAGAACACAGCAATGAGACCATAGCAGCATCTCTTATGGAGTTTGTATGTGAATCAAATGAAGAAGAAAAAAAGATCAGAAATGATGCACTGACCCCGATATAATAAGGAGGCATGGTCTTCAGGTAGTTCTCAAAGGACTGCCGCCATTTGATGGTAGGCTTGAACTTGTGCACTTTGATCAAGTCGTCTGCAATAACCAAGAAATAAACAGAAAAATGACATTCATCTGCAGCACGCGCTTTATAAAACAAACACAGCAAAGCTCCCTTTGACACAAGTGATACCCCGCATCAGAATCAATCTACTGACTTCACTGATAATGATCCTCTTACCACAACAGCACATATGACCATGTTTATTTACAGGTGCTGAGGAGTGTGGAGGAAATGCACGACTCAGAAACAGAGCAACTATAAATACACAGTACATAAATACACACACTCGTAGTAGAAATGAAGGGGAATGCCTAATGTGACACGAATCAGTCGGTCTTACCCAGAAGTGGCAGAAGCACAGGGTAGTTGTAGGGCATCACAAACAGGTTGACACAGTTCAGAGCTGTGCTGGCCTTTAAGTAGCCAAACGGTTGGCCCAGGTCACTGTACTTGGCACTGTTACATACAAACACCTGGAAAGACAGAGAGAACGCTCTTCAACCAAGAACAATATGAATCGCAGAAACTGCTTTTTGTTAACTGGCTCTCTGGGATATAATAATCATCATCATCATCATCATCACCACATCCACTGGGTCACCCACACAGCTAATGCTCAGAAGTAGGACCTCTCTCTCTTTGAAACTGCACTTTCAACACTCCCTCTGTGATTTTTAAGCTAATGTTTTCACCTCAACTAACCTCTGTCACACATTTAACATGGCTAAGTAGGACACAGCCTCCGATGGCTGTGCATTTCTTATTGTGTTCTCTTACAGACAGGCTCCACAGAGCAGTCCCCCAAGAGCATGCACAGCAGCAAACTAAACTGTGGGTGTGAGTGAAAAATGGAGGGACAGGCTTTACGCAAATATGGTGGAACATCTAATGCTACTCTCATGTGGGTATAATCACCGAAGCACCAGGATCACGACAAAAAGCAACCCAGTCTTTTGTTGTAACGCGTTTATCGTGTTTGTGACGTTGCTGTACCTGCCAGCAGGTGTGAGGGGACTTCCTCTCCAAGATGTACTGCGTGAGAGGCGACGGCTCCAGCTCGTATTTGTCGAAGGGCACCTTGTCGATTACCATGGGCTCCGCATCCAGGCAGGAGAAGCGGACATGGGGGTGTGCTGAGCGTGGGGGCTGCATGGGTCACAGAGGGAGAGGTGAATCCACAGAATGATAACAGCATGTCTGCAGACAGCTTACAAATGCTTTCTAATAAAATATTGTTTCTTACTAGGGTTGGAGAGTTCTGGTCCGGCCAGAAGGCCTCAGGGATGGGCCAGTGACCAATGGGGACGCCGGTTTTAGGGTTGGGTCGTACGTAGATCAGCTTGTGACAGCAGTGCCAAGGCTGTACGCCGGACTTCAGCACCTCAGCTGGAGCATCTGGACGGATGCATAGAGCACAGGGGAAGATGACTTTTTTTTTTCCCCCACGTACAACAACCATCACCAGCTAAAAGCTGAAGGCAGTTCAAATGTGAAGGTGGGGGGCTCAAACTGTGAAATCCACCAGCTGTTTATGAACAGCGTTAAAGAAAAGCTCAGCGAGTATTAAAACAAACAGTGAGTGGGAGAGAGAGAGAGAGAGAGAGAGAGAGAGAGAGAGAGAGAGAGAGAGAGAGAGAGCGAGCGAGCGCAAAGAGATACTCTACTAATCAAACAGATGCAGTGCAGTCTTTTGGAAACAGAAATTGCAAACAAATGTGTCTCTTACCCTCCAGAGGAGGAGGGTCGGGCCCAGTTTTCTCAAAGTTTATCACCACGCCGCTCTGGATTTTCTGCACCAGGGACTCCAGACACTGATTCAACATACGCTGAGAGAATACGCTGTAGGACCGCCCTGCAACACACACACAAACACATATACTATATATAGAACTGAAAATGTGTTGTCTGGTTGGAGTTCTGCCGCTGCGTGTAACTGAATATGAATGAAGTCGGCTTATTTAAAGTGAATCCTTTCAAAAACCTATTTAGGTTTTGCTTTCATCAGCTTGAAAGCTGCAGCCATTCCATTGTTGAGCCACTAGGGGGTGGCGAAAACAAGCTGAAAGAACAGCACTTCTCATGGTGTGAAAGTTGAAGTTGTTCTAGCAAACGTGTTCTCGCCATCATTATTTAGTCACCTGATAAATTTAGGTCCATCGGTTCCTCTTTCTTTCAGACCCACCGACCATGTGAGAAGAACATCTAGCTCTTTAACTTCTGAAGGCTCACCAGCTTGTCTCTATCTGTGTTATTCGGTGCTGAGCAGGTAACGTACAGTAGCTTTATCAGAAAACAGCTGCCTGCTGCTGCTGGAACGGGGTTAAGGCTGAATCATGCAGTAAATGAGCCATAAAAAAACAAAATACTGAGCTGAAAGAAAAGAGGCTGGAGACTGAGAGGAACTACAGGACATGTGAGATAATTCTCTGTGGGTTTGTCACAATGAGTCGGCGCAATTTCAGTATCCAATATCAATTCTTCAGAGTGCCAGGACTCTTTGCATCTCTGCTTTGACTTTATTAATAAGATAAGATGAGACAGACTGAAGAAAGTCATGAAGTCATTCTGGTGTTAAAGAGTGTGAGAGCTGTTGGAATGAAGGAGCTGTGGTAGAGCTCCTTCTTACATGGTGGGAGTAGCAGCCTGTTGCTGAAGGGGCTGTTTAAGGACTCCACAGTCTTGGGTGGAGGTGGTGTTAGATGTTCATGTGGATTTGCATTAAATGTGTAGACTGTGGCCATAAATGGCTGCCTGAGGTCTACGTGACATGTAAACGGTGGGAACCAAGTCAGATTAGACGAGACCTTTCTGATAGCTACCTGCTCGTGGTAAAAAAAAAAAATCTATTCAGAGAATAACTGACATTGTTCTGTGTTTATCTGCTGGACCTGACTCTCGGGAGAATCAAATCAACCCAAATTGAATCAAATTCTAACCTTCTGAGGAAGATCAGTGCCAATATCGAGCCCCGTCGCTTACATAAAAATATCCATATAACCAGCTGAGTGTGTTGCATGTTGTCCGACTTGCATGTTGGAAAAGAGAATAGATGCAGGAATTTTTACAAAAAACTGCTGGACATGAATTTATCACCTGTCTTGGAACATATTCCTGGGTCAAAGCACACAAGATTAATCGTCAAGTACCATTAGCTGACTTTGAAACACTGCAGTGTCCGCCTGTAGGTAAGGTAATGTGCTCTCTACTCAACACTGTACTCATCTTTACGGCGCCGTAACAGTCCTGACTTTGAGTTATGGCCATTCAAAAAGGTCCGCTTGCCTGTGATGCAGCTCTGAAGCTCTTTAGTTTATTTGTCGCAGCGTCTGTCACAGAGGTCGCATAAATCAGACGCACCGTTTCACAAAGCTACAACTGATTAGTCTAATTCAGCCTTCTGGCCGTTCGCTGCCTCCAACTTCACCTCTAATGCCCTTGTTATGCACCCATTCACTCCCTCATTTCAATAGGCCGTGGCTTTGTGTCAGATCTGCCATCAGCAGTAATGGACAGGCAGCATGTACTGTAGTCGGTCGGTGACAATGGAGCTGTGTCATGTTCTGCATTCAGCACGAGTGCTACACAGAGCTTTGGTGTGCTCTGCTCTGTGTTAATCTTAACCTGCCATCAGCATCATTCTGGTCTGTTCCTCCCGCCAGCTGCTTCCACAACCAGGCGGCAGTGAGGACTGGAGACAGGAGGGATAAAAGTCGACTTCTATAAGTGGATGTTCTTTAAAAACTGGTGCGTAGGCAGTCGGGGTTTGGCTTATTCTTCAGCCAGGTCGAAGTTATCAGCCTTAAAAAGACTTCACGCTGGCGGCTGGGGGACCAATCCTGGACTAGGTTGGAAAAATCTGGGTTTTCTAACCTTAATCAACAATTACTCCTGAAGTGCACTTGAGCAAAGCACTTAACCCCTCCAAAGCAGACTTGCTCAGCAGTTACAATAAGAGCAGCCCGTGTTTGTGCTGGGCTGTTCAAGATCCCACTGGCAAACTGGTAAACACAAGCAACTCTGAATGTTGAGTAAGACGGTGCAGACAGAGCTCGGGGCTGTCCCTCGATGGAGTGGAAAACAGCTGTCAAGGAGAACTTTCTCTCTATCACTTCAATTTTTCCCTTCAAAAAAACCCCCTAAAACCCTGCCACACCCATTGTTCTCCCTCCTTTCTCTGTATTGACAGAGATGATTCATCAGCTGAGCTATGGAATGCATTTAACAAATAGCTATTTTGATCCACTGTTATAAATACTTTGAGCTTGTCCCAGCATGTTCCACCAGGCTCTGCTGCAGAAATTAGGCTCCTGTCCCTCCCGTGAGGAATAAGTCTATGATAGGCTTTTTTCCCCCCAAAATAAGGTTATAATGATATCCATTTACAAACAGGGCTGGGGCTAAATAAAACACATTAAGGTACTTTATGTGATGCCACATTAGCTAGCTGTCTGTGATGCAACAACTGTTATCTATCGCAAGTTACACTGACATCAATAATCTATAAAGGTGGCAGACACTAAGGCCTTTAAATCTCATTTTTAGTGTTTGGACTGTTTGCAGTATTATTTTTAAATGAATGGGCTGGTCACAGCTGCCTGTGTCTAAGTGGGCTGTGCAAATTTGCTTATTAGTGTCTCCAGAATATAATAAAGCATTTTGTTATTGTATCATAAAGTTTAAAAAATGGTTCCTACAGTTCCCATAATGCAACTTAAAGGTCCAGTGTGTGATGTATGATTTATGAGGATCTATTGGCGGGAACTGAATACACATTCACTAGTATGTTTCCATTAGTGTATAATCACCTGGAAATATGGATCGTTGTGTTAAAATGAGCCCTTTATATATACAGTGAGAGCGGGTCCTCTTCCATGGAGCCCTCCATGTTGAACCGCCATTTTTCTACAGCAGCCCAGAACAGACAAACCAAGCACTGATCCAGAAAGGGCCTTTTGCTTTTGATGTCAATTTGGCAGGCAGAGTTTTTCCTACATGCTTTGAACGAGAGGGTGTCTTCATTTGGCTGCAATCTGCAACTTCGCCACTAGGTGCCACTAAATCCTACACACTGGACCTTAAATAGCATTCTTGCCTGCCTGTACATCCTTTTCTTTAGATTGCCTTTCCCTCATTTTTAAAGGTGGAGTGTATAGGATTTAGTGACATCGCCTCAGCCTCCTGTCCTATTTAGAACCAGTGTTCGGTTTCTCTGTTCTGGACTTGTAGAAACATGGCGGTTCAACGTGGCGGACTCCCTCTGTAGATATAAATGTCTCATTCTAGGGTAATAAAACATAACGATTCCTATTTACAGGTTAGTACACACAAATTACACTTATATTTCACTTCTGCTAATAGACCTTTAAGGTTTTCTGTCAAATAACTGAAGTCTGAAGCCAAACCTTAGAGCTTTGATATTTCTCACACATGACATTATACTCTCCATTTCACAGACTAAGCAGGACTCCTCCTGACAAGTAAACTGACTCTTTTTTTCCTGTAAAGTGGTGCAATTCTACAAAACACATAAAACATTAAACAAACACTGGCTTCTGTTCTGTCCACGTACCTCCAGTGACCTCACACATGGGGGTGATTGGAGAATCGTCGGGCGGGACACCACCGAGGGGTTCGGGCTCCACCGAAGCATTTCCCGGGATGCGCAGCACCAGAGCAAATAGACGCTGGTCCCAGCGGAAGGGCTCCTTGGTCAGCTCGCTACCTGGCAGCGGGGTGGTCAGAGGGAGGTGGAGCTGGACGGTGGAGAGGAACAGAGGAGTGAGTTATGAAATGAACCATGGATCATTGTTGACAGAAATGAGTTGATGAGCTGTCGCTATACCAATTAAACAGAGATTTGTTTGTCGTATCTGAAGACCATTTTTCAACTGAGCTCTAAGTTGGGTAATTAAACAACAATTAAAAAGACATTGCAGCAGACAGTCTCTGTTAACTGGTATTGAAAGATTTTATGTTACTGATGCAACGCCCCTTCACAGCAGCAGGCTTCTCTCGCAGACACAGATTCTGTTTCTCGTTTCAGGCCCGGACTGTTAAATAACTGTCAGAAGAGCTGCAATTAAAGTCAAACTTCACCACCAAATATCACTTGGTAATTTGTGCCCAGTTTGAACAAGTGCAGGGCTGGGATTACGACAAGAAGCCATAAATTAGAGCGTGGCTGCAGCATGAAGAGTTTAATTCTATACGTTTGACCTTCCATTCTCGAGCTACAAAACTGACGACCGTTTAATGGAGTTCTCTGCATCTCACAGGGAGCGGCAGCACAAATATTCTACATGGGTGACAACTTGTGGGAAATAATGACCATCCTTTCGACACTACTTGACATTTTAAAAGGCAGAGGGGTAAATCGATTCACAAACATTTGCTGCTCTTTCAAAACAAGTAACTAGAATGTGTTAACTCGGGCTTTGGGGAGGTGTGAGGAGGCATCTTATATACAGTACATCCAACAAACCCATTATTCATGAGTTAAAGCAAAAGATCTAAAGAAGAGAAAATATATTTCTCTGAGATTTTGTTGGCGAGCACTTTTCCTTCAGCAAGGTAACCCATCCACCTAAAAAAAAGACATTTATTAGGCGCTGAACCATGGGTGTTTGACACAGGGATAAAGATACCACTTTCCTCCAGCAGGGCCATGTCATGACCTGCCCTACTCTGCGCCTCTGACTGGCTAGTACTCAGGGTAAACCTTTTGTAACCAACCCATGACACACCTGTGTCATAGTTATGCTGTTTAATCATCAGTCTTGCAACATATGCCACACCTGCCAGGCGGTTAGATTCTCCTAGCAAAGTGAATCACTGACTTTCAATTTCAAGTTTGAGGAATAAACTTTGTACTCCGTTCATGAATAAAATGGGAGCAAAAACAAGAGTTTATATTTTTGTTGAATGTGTGTCACGATTCATTAAGAAAATAATCAGCTATGCAGATTAATCAACAATAAAAATATCTAGTCATAAGTCATGAAATGTGAAATATTTGAAATACTGATCTGTGACTTGACCTGTGTGACAGGCTTGTGAGTTAAAACACTCTTAAACTTTTGTTTGGCTGACCTCGTCTTGGACTCCGCCGCCGCTGGTCAACTTGTTGCCGTCGCTGATGGCGATGATGATGGCGGGCTCGAGGAAAAAGGGATTCCTTCCCTGCAAAGTCAGAAAGAAACACACAAAAAAAAGAGATGTTCACAATTAATTAAAAAAAAAAACTAAAGCACAACAGAAGACAGACGCAATGTGTCACAGTGCATTTATAGAAGCCAAGAGCAAAATTCATATTGGAATTTAGCAGCTGTATTTATAGCGCTTGAACTCGGAGGCATTAATGAGCACAGATAACATACCATTATATAGATAACTTACAGAGGATCTATTTAAAGTGAGTGGGTGTGTGAGAGGAGCTGAACTCCGGGGAATAAGAAGAAAACAGTCTCAGTCGCTGTATCTCTCCATCTTAGTGTGTGTGTGTGTGTGCCTGCAGTCTGCACTCCATCCTCCACGATGGCAGAGCACATTACCTGAGGACCCGTGTGAAACCTCTTTTTCAGCCACAATATTTCATGACACAAGCACTCTGACGCTGATAAAATGAAACCGGAGCAGCGCTGCATTTATCACTATGCATCAGCCCCTCTGGGACCTCCACAGAGGCCACAGAATAACTTGGGTTGAGTTAACGGCTTAAAAAAAAAAACTCTAGAAAACACGGCACAAAGTCCTGTCAACTACACCGGACCTCACTGTATGGAGTCATATGGAGGCTTCATAAAGGCCGTCCTGTTTCTGACAGAGGTGCGGTTATTAATGGACGTGGACCCGCTCGGTCTGGTTTCTGCTCAATGATGGATCTGTCCACTTTCGCAAAGTAAACAGAGCGGGATACCACCAAGATCCACTGCACTGGAAGTCTCCATGACAACCTGGAAATTTCTTTTTGTTGTTTGCTTTAGCCCTTTATGATATCAAACACTTCTTTAGCATGCTAATGAGGTTTTGATGAGGCCAGGCGAGTGATGATTTCATCTGTGTCACATCAGCTTTCACTGTTGCTATGCAATTAGGTGCTGGTCATGAGGACGCCAAGAGCGGATTTTAAAGTGACATTTTTGGACATAACAGCTCCGGTAATGTGTCAAACACAGTCTGCGTGTCAGTCTACTATCGTGTGTGAACACATACATTAGTAATGATTCACTGTAGCACCAGTCATGTGCAGTGACTCCGTCGACAGGTCGTCTGTGTAGTCACCTGCAGCCACGTCTCTCTGAAGTAGCAGGATCCCTGGGCTGCTGACACAACGCCAGACTGATGGAGATCCATTAGAGCCCTGTTTATCACCCCCGCTGACATGTTAACTTACGACCAAACATCAGCGCTCATATCATTTCCTCGACCTCATCCTTTCCTGTCCTCCCCTCTCCCTCCACTCTCTCACTGCACTCTTAATGAAACTGTGATCAGTGTCAGGATTACCCGCTGGCTCGCTCCCCTCTCTACCTTCGTACTCCCGCTCCATCTCCCAGGGGAGAGTCATCTCAGATGCCTGGCAACCTAGAGGGCTCTTTGTTACTGTAGAGAGAAGCACTCCAGGGCAATATTAACTCCCTCATAGCCCTTATTCCCCCTTTGTCTTCTCCCTCTCTTAGCTTTTCTACCCCCGCTGAGCATCTTTGCGCTCACAAGGATGAAAAATCAAAGTCCACTTTTCTTTATGAATTCAATTAAAAACAGAAAAGCAGACGGTGAGTTATTATAGGGGACGCTTCAAACACAAAACCGGCTGAGCGTGAGCTGCATCGCTCCGGTTTGGCTTTGATTTACAGTCGCTGAAGCAAACTGAGAACGAAAGTGTGTGAAGACATCAGAGAGCTGATGGAACCCGCTGAGCGGAGCGGGCTGGTTTCAGATCATTTTGTCCAAGTTCAGAGGACGTTAGGATTTGGAGGCGCAGATGTTAATCATGTATACAATAAACCTGACTATCAGTATATGTGGAAATGAGGCTCTTGCTCTCAAACAGTTAACCTCAATCTGCTCATTAAACTTGTTTTATGTGAAAGTGCAGAAAACAGCTGACGAGGTGTGACAACCCTGTGTGCTACCAAAACAAATAATCAATAAATCAATCAGTTAATACACTAAAAAGTATTCAAAGAAATCATTAAGTCATCTATCAAGCAGCATCTCAAGTCTGAGAATGTTTTTTTTTTTTAATATTATGAATATTTTTGTCGTTTGGACTAATGGTCCGACAATTGTCCCAGATGAAGAAAACAAATGAAGAAATAAAGACATTATATTGGACTATAGCAAACTGATTTCTATTTCTCATTATTTCTGATCATAAAGAATACATTATTGACCAGCTTTTAGTTGAAAGACAGTTAGTCAATAATAAGAATTATTAGCTGCAGCCCTTTAACAGCGTTGTTATGCCTCTTTTCATGGGACATAATGGGGATAATCGCTAATAAAACATCATTGATTATTTGGAGTCTGACCTCCTTTCGTGCTCTGAAAGACACACAGAGGACAGAGGCGGTCATTAAATTCTAAAACAGCGTCACCCTCATCATTAGAGGTCACCTGTGACCGGATCAGGACACACTAACCTTGACCTCAGCGTGTGCTGTTTTGTGTTCACAGGCGTGAGCGTGTCCATATCGCCAGTGCCAGCCTGACAGCACGGGGTGGCATTTGACATTCAAACTCCCCGAGAGAGTCCGACATGCATTATGTATGTGTGCATTACTCAGGATGCTCGGGATCTTCCATGTGTTACTCTGGAAATGCTAGTTAATCATTCACTAGTGCTCACACCCTCCCACGACTTACCTCCGTGAGGGGGGTGGAAAAGGATGTCCGGGTTCTATATCGACCACAGGCGTGCAGACTCTCTGGGTATGGACTTGACTTTAAAGCTCATATTAATAATGACTGTTCTGTTCCCAGGGCAGAAAACTGCTTCTCATTTCCAGACGCCGGACAGAAGACAGGGGAAATCTTACAGGGTGATGGCATACATCTCCCACGAGCGGTTCTGTTATTGTTTTGTTCTTTCTAACGAGGAGGAATCAGGATAGACATTTTGTGTCACACGGCACGGCGAGTAGAACGATGAAAGAAGCCATCTGTTGCAGATAAGGCTGACATGAGAGTAGATCTAAAACACAATCTCACATCGTCTATCCACCGTACCCCCGCACCTCCCTCAAACATGGCTTTGGTTTCAACAACCACCTCCCCTAAAGTGGAAATTTGACCACAGAGACCGGTGAGGTCATTAGGCGGTACTTTTTTTTGGAGCCGGGCCAGTAATGTCGAATTGGTCACAGACTTTGTGGGCTCGTAGAATCTCTGTTTGGCGTATTCGTTCCCAATTAATTTGATGTGAACGCAGGCTTCCAGCTGTGAATCAGGCTGACTTGGCTGTTCGGCTGGAGGAGACTTGTTTCAAATTCACAAATTAAAAACGGAGTTGTGCAACACAATGGGGAAAAAAAAAACAAAAAACATCCAGGAGCTTGGCAGCTGCACATTGTAAAAGCTTTTTCTTGAATAACATAAAATTCATGATCCTGTGACCAGAATGTTTAAATAAAGCTGTGTTTGCTGTTAACTTGAACAAAATAGCAGCATCCGTAACACATGAAACATCGAGGTATAATCACAAAACAACTGAGAATGT
This sequence comes from Nibea coibor, assembly GCA_023373845.1. Lineage (NCBI taxonomy): Eukaryota > Metazoa > Chordata > Actinopteri > Sciaenidae > Nibea > Nibea coibor. Next base: position 4,628,470 of record CM041724.1, read on the forward strand.
GCTCATCAAGCCACAGAGGTCCATTGAATTTAAACTCAAATCATCACAGATGGTTTAAAAGGTCCTTTAGGTCTCGCTCATAAAAGATGAAGCAGTCTGAAACAACAGCTCAGACATAAATCAGCCCTTAAACAAAGGCTGTAATGTTCCTCTTTTATAGAAACTGCTTTTGGAGAGGTGCGATTCACCTTTATAGTCATTTCAGAAGCTCTCCCTGTGAGGTGTTTCAAATATTTTGTCCAAGTGATTTACATCAGACTAAATATTCCAAACACATCACCTCCAACTCAGACCATTATGTTGAAAAACACCTCTTCAAAAACAGCTTCGATGACACCGAACATCAGAACTCCAGTGGAGGTAGGAGTTAAAGCAGCTTTACTTTCAGGGCTGGTGTAGCTAATAAAATACCAAATCTGTGCAGACTTCATTAACTATTTATCCGTCTAAGGCTGCAAGAGATGCTCAAACTTTTACAGACAACCTGCACATCCTGCCGTTTTTTAAATTATTAGCGTATCCCTGATTTGGAGCGTCGTGGCACAGATCAATAAAAAGGTTCCTGGGGTCTGTTTGACTTTGGTTGCTATCATGTTTGTGTCGTGACTGGTAAAGTGTGTGGGGGTCACAGTATGCAGGTGGTTGATGCTTGTAAGACTGGGGATAGGCGGGGTGGGGTGGGGGAAAGGGAGGTAGGGCGTGGGGGTGAGGGGGGTCTGTGGAGGAGGGGGGTGGCCATATATAGCACCTTGTCCTAACACCTGATTTCTTCTCTGCCTCTCTCTTCAGTGCTACATACCTGTCCATAGTTGTCTATCCCAGTCACTAATCTATTGAGATTGAGTAAATCAAAAGCGGTCCTCAAGGACTGGCCGATAGTCGTGAGTCCGGTGGCTTGGAGGTTCCTCAGCTCGGTCATGAACGTGGCATGGCTCTCTTTCCATCCCGCCTTTAACAAAAAAAACAAGAAAAAATAAAAAATAAAAAATGGGTTATTAACAGGCATAACACATTACAGCCCCACTGTTGTGACCACTTCCACAGGAGTCAACGGTTAACTTTGGTGTTTTATGATGAGTCTAAACTGATAAAACACACATGGAGGTTGCTTCCTCTTTGTCAGGACAATAAACTGACACACTTGTATCTGTTTCAAGAGGCTGCTACTGCCACCACCAGTCCCCTGATAACACAGTCTTCACGCACGCCGTGACTAAAGTGGCAATTTGGTCTAAATAAGTAAAGTAAAGCTATCTGTCAGCCCCCACCTCCCCTTCCTCCTTCCCTTCCCTCCTTGCCTCCTCCCTCCTAGATATCACCTCGCTGTATAAATAACACCCAGAGTTCCTTGCTGCTCACACTGAAACAAAATGTCGGCCATGTTTTAAAAGGGGTATGAAAGCACCTCCTGAAGATTTTTTTTTTCTCCTCTACACAATTGATGTAGTGATCACAACGTGGTGGAGCCGTGGAGGGACAAGTCAAATCTGCGACAATGTAAAGCTTTTTTGTGGACATAGAGCCGAAAACAAAACTCTACCTTTATCCCGAACGGAACGTCTTCAAAATTTACCAACATATACCGGTCCCCTCGGCTCGCCGGATCTCTCCCTCTGAGCTGTGGAGATAGTAGAAGAATTATTGACGGTTACCGAGAGAGATAGGGTTTGACAGGCGAGCTTTGCAACAGTACAACGATGAGCCGAGCCAGCAGCTCCCAATAGCAATGTGTCCCGTGGTTACAGTACCTTCATAAAAGTCTCAACAGCGCCTTTTGCTATGTCCAGATAGGTAGTGCCCAGATGGGTGCGCTGGTTCATTGAAGCGGACGTGTCTATCAGAAAAAGTAAAACGGGCATTGTGATGGTAATGACACGTTCTGCATGGACTTGGTGTCAGTACAAACCGGCCAAAACGCAAAAAAGTCTTTTGTTCTCCTGCCGCCTGTATCACCTCTCAGCTAGCTAGCTAGCTGGCTGGCTAACTGTCTGTCTCACACATTCTTTCAAAAAAGTGTCAGAATAGTGAGTGTAGAGGCCCTTTCCGGGCGAACTAAACTAAAAACCTCAAACCCTAGGGGCAGGTTATTGATTCACGAGGGATTTTGAGAATTTTTACAATATTTTGCAAATATTCCTAAGTTTCATAGTAACAAAGTTCCCCCTCATAGTGAGTCCCTGCTTCTCCCTACACTGAATGCGCTGTGTCTTCCCCACTGGTTTTAACCTAAGCTCCGCGTTTGACCCCGCCTCCCGAGCGGTCCTTCGGCGTCACGTGCACAAACGCTCGCCCCACGATTGGTCGTCTGAAGCACCCCCTCATTACCATATCCAAATTAGGCCAAAGCCGAGCCTGTCTGGTGCGCATGCTTGCTTGCTCGCCTGAGAGGCAGGAATGCGAGGAAAAATATTCAGTACATGCATTGTGTGATTGAGAATGTAACATATGTGACAATAACGGAGCGTTGCTGTAACAGTTTGAGCTCATGCTGTGGTGTAGGAACGGGGGCTGTGTCTGCCCATGAGAGCCGATTACATAATCAACATTTACTTCATCCTATACACGGGCGTGGGCTCACTGTGAAAGACAGCCCCTGAAAGACTGTGGAGACAAAACAAGAAGGCAAAGATGGACAATATATCAGAGAATAAGCAGTGACATATGAACCTGTGGAGGCACTCTGGGCGCACAGGAACTACTCGCTGACATTATGACACTTGGTATTTACGTGATGACCAAATAAAGACAGTCCTTTCTGAGAAAGGAGCTGAAGAAAGACTAGTTTAGCTGAATAGTCCCTGCAAGGGATTGACATGCGCACGCACGCACGCACGCACACACACACACACACACACACCCTGCAGCTCTAAGATGGCTATACTTTGTCTTTGTTTCCCAGTTCCTGCATTGAGCTTCATCCTTGGCTTGTAAATAGCACATTCAAAGTGTCTTATACTGAAAAGATTTCTTAAAGTTATAGACAGACTCGTGGTGTCAGTCTTAAACAAACATGTCGTCATATGAGATCGTATCTCAAACTGATCCCCAACATGCCACACACACACACACACACACATCATCCTGGCTGATTTTGAGGATCCACCTCTTTAATGCCACATGTCACTCGGCCAGATATGTACGATTGTGTAATACAATTTACATAATCTAGCTCCTTGGGAAAATCATGTGGAAAATATCATCACTTCCGCAAAAATAAGAGGAAATCATCCGGTTGCAAGCGATAGCAAAGAGGAGGAAGAGGTCTACAACCTCTTGTTTGACACAGAGTTCTCTAGAGCGACACAACAGATCGATTTCCGGCGTGTCACTGACACGCTTTTCAGCGTAAAATCACGCATAGGGCCGGTGGTGGGATCTGATCTAGGGGGCAAATACGTACATTAGATGAATGGACACACACTGCACTGCCTGTGTGAACTCACTGATTCTATGATATGCAGTGAGAACGCAAAGTAACTTTTCAGAATAAGATTTGACATATAAGACATATGATAATTTTACAGTATGTGATGCAATGACATGAAAACAACACTGCAACACTGAAATTACACGTTAACACTCTCTAAAACAAATAACCCAGTTATATAAACAGCAACATAAGCTTCTGAACTGAAGTATAATGAGTACTTTATACTTTGACACAACAAGTGTGTTCTGTTTACAATGCTTCTGAACATACTCAGTCAAGTTCCTCCACAGACCTTCTTCACAGCAGGGAGTTTGACATGAAATAATAGGTAAAGGTTAAGGTTACATTAAGGATCAGTTCCATTCAGGTCAACCAGAGTCAGAGTTCTGCTGTGCTGCGTGTTAGCTCACTGGAAAATCTCTGCTGCAATAAATGGAACGGAACCTTCATTAGTATCATTGGTAACACCCGTTGACCTACTATTTCATGTGAAAATGGCTGCTGTGAAGAAGGTCTGTCATAGTAAACTTTTGCCTCATCCTCAATATAATTGCTGTCTGTTATTTTGACAACTTTGTTTCCTTTTTTGTCTTTTTTGTTCACATGTTTTTACGTCACAAATGTTGTTTCATACTTATTATTATAAGTATGAAGCACTTATCATACTTATTATCTGTATTACTACGTTTTACATTTATTGCTACAAAAGCATTGACTTTAAACACTTCATCAAAGAACTCCCTTTTGCAATTTTTAATTGTTACTTTTACTTAGCTTACTTGTTTCAGACTTTTATTCTGAAGTCCAGACAAATTATGACCGGAAATAATTGTCCTTGTGTTTCGCGACTTTTTGTAAACAGTCTGCTACAAGAGCAACTTTGAGACTTGTTCTGTTTTCATATGATGTGCCACGTTGTTGTGTTTTACTTCACGTGAACACATCGCTCTTAAACACCCGAAACGATAACACCTATTAACCTGCTGTTTCATGATTACACTGATCGAAACATGTGACAGGGTTTTAATATGAAAGTCATGTCCGGAAGTGTGCTGTTCTGTTGGTTATTGCTCTGTCAGACAGCTTTACGGCTCCTGGACGTGAGCCGCCCTACTCTACCTCTGATTGGCTAGTACTCATTGCCCGCATTGGTCAAGTTGTTTCGGGTCAAACATCAGGATTAAGATTGGTTAGAGTTAGAGCGAGAATCAGGCTGGGCCAATCAGAGGGAGAGTAAGGCGGGATTTATAAATTCGGGGCAGAGCAGTTAAATGTGTGAAGTTACCAAGAATAACCTAGAAGAGACTTCCGTTTTTTTGTCTTCAAAATAAAATGACATAAAGCTATGTACACATAGAGGCTGCTCATGTCGAATTTATTAGGCTTTATTGAGTACAGTGAGTTGGGTACTTTTATATCTGCTACTCTATGACCTATACCTTTAAGTAGGCTAAATGTAACTCCACCATTAACCTACAATAATAAATCTTTTAAATATCTCATGTATCAATACGTTTTGTTTTGGTGGAATAAATTTAGTAATGACATGTCTCTATTCGGTAATAATGCAATTACAAACGTCAGTAACCACATGGCATGTCAAGTCATCATTTGAGGCCAGTAGTTAATAATGTAAGTCCTTAATAAAAAAGTAATGTTGACCAGTGCTGTTAGAAATGATAGAATGGCTTTATTGAAAGGCATCAAGTTGATTTATGGGAAATGTAGGATCCAGTCTTTTTTTTTTTTTTTTTTAGTTTTACCAATACTAGTGAGTAAACATCAGGATGTATCAGCCTTGACTCTTTGAAGTGACAGCCATTCTTTAATGAAATATTAATTACAGCTTACACACCCTTTATTAGCACAAAAACTAAATTTACTATGCAAATGGAAATGTTGTTTTTGATGGTACGTTTATTTTGAAAATATAGTTGTAAAAATTAGACAGGAAGTCTTATTTTGTCCGGAGGAAGTGCTTAGTGTCTGGCTGTAGGCGGCTATGTGTGTGTGTTGTCAGCTGACTTGGAAGCACCTCTGGCAGCCGTCACAACACCGTGTGCTACCTGCTGACAGCTAGCTAGCACCGCCCGTATCCGAGGCTCTGCTGTCGGACCGGGTTAGGTTATGTTTCCCGGAGCCAGAACCGTAGACGGAGGTTTGTGCACCACCACCAACACATGGCGGCCGAAATACAGCCCCAGCCGCAGGCTCGGAAGCCATGTCTGCTGAGCAAAATCGAGGCTTTCCAGGATGTTGTGAGCACGGCGGTCATCATCCCCAAGGAAGACGGCGTTATCAGCGTGTCCGAGGACAGGTAAGCGGCTAAAACGGAGATTAATCACACAGATGTATATTTTATAACCGTCACCTGCTGTGTTCAGCACAGAAATGTCCCCAGCTCCCGCCTGTCATTGACTGAGCCCACCTGGTTTAATCATTCCTCAGACGTCTGTGTAGAAACAGTCCAACGGTTTATGGTCAGAGAGAAACATCCATGTGTCAGCTGACACAGTCATGACCGCCTTACATGCGGGTAACGACGCTTTCTGATATGATGTTCTACCATCGACCGTGCAAATTCATGTCAACAAACATGTATTTTATCATACAACTGCTGGCTGTAATGATTTTAATAGTGGCCATAGATAGATAGATGTAAAATGTGCAGAGGAATTAAACATTTGCATGGAAAATAAATATATAACTGTGTTAAGGAGTTAACCCGTGCTAAACACCTATACAAAAACGCTATAGAGAATCGAAAGTGACTGTAGAAATATAAATGTTTTATGAATAAGCACTAATGAGTTCCTCACCCCAAGGTGCAGGAACCCAAACAGGGAAACGTGTGTGTGTGTTTTGACATGTGCGGGTAGCTGAGGCTGGGTGTGAGCCTGTGCACTTTGAAAAGTTGTGTGTCCTGTAATGTCAGTTACTGCGCCCATTAAGTAGGTTTTCTTTAATCACCTCATATTAATTGTGGTGTCAGTCAGCCTTGTCACAGTCCTGTGCTGGTCCATTTCAGTTAGACATCCAGCCATAACATGTTTAAGAAAAAAAAAACAGATGGCTGTTTGCCTTTTCAGCGACCTACAAGCTGGGCTTAAAGTAGTGTCCAAGCTTTTTAATGCCAGGTGCCACATGAGGAGGAAAACACGTAGTTCTGGCCCACAGCTTTTGAGTCTATCTATAAACTGAAGTTTGTTCTGTACACTTCGAATAGTAGTCAGATGTCATCCTGGACTATGGTCTGCTCCTGTTCAGTGTGCTTCACTTGCATATGTTCATAGAGAGAAACAAACTGAGCATCCTTTTGGCACAGAGTCTGATCTGAGTTGATCTGGACCTTTTCAAACCCCTGTAGAACTCTGACAGCGGAAGCTGCCGGTGACAACCAATCAGAGAGTGTCATCACATCACAGGATCGTCATAGGATAAAACCTTTGTAATATTAGTTTACATGAACTATTTAAACTGTTCTTGTGTCATTTATGTATTGCACAAATATGAAAAAATGACACGTTACCACTAAACCTAATTTGCAACTGTATACTGTACCTGCATTATGTCCTGTAAAGTTCTCATATTGAACCACGTATATGTTGATGAGCAATGAGAGCAGTGTGTTGGCTGTCCTGGCTTGATAGTTTTGATTAAAGTCCGTGTAAAGTAAGAATAAATATTTGTTCTGAGTTTGTCAGACCAAAGACGAAAGTGAAGAAAATATCGACAAGCGGGATGAATTCATGTCTGGGTATGCTCAGAGTGGCCTCAGTATGCCTTCACACCACCCTTTAGGACTATCTAAAAATTCCTGGAAAGAAATCTTGGAATTGCTTTTACACAGAAACTTGTTAAAGAGCCGTTTGTTACCCTCAGCCCAGAGGCACTGGAGAGCGCAACACATTTAGCGTTACACCCAAGCAGCAACCTCAGTGACTGTAAAATGAAGCCACTGCACAAGTGCCAAAAACTGCAGTTCCTCAAACGTCCACTTGAGGCTGACTACACAACAAGTCAGTCTCCATAAGTCCCCATGTTCAAATGTCCAACTTCACAGCAGAAATAAACATGTTTACAGCCTGGTACAAAAAACAGTTTTGGTCTCTATAGCTAATTTCCCTCTTCCCAGTACAACTGTACTGAGGGTGAATTTATAGACAACTCACCTGTTTAAGTGATATTAAGGCTTAAAGTTATGCAGAATTAAGAGTGAGGCAGCTTCGATTAACAGGTGGGTGCTGTTACAGATGGCATGTTTGAGCACTCAGGCATTATCCAGCATGCCTCAGGTACGACGATGATCAACGTCTTGTCTTTTTATATTAGCTAGGAGACAGAAGAAGCAGGACTGCCAACATGGCTGCGGCCAGAGCAAGAGCTTCAAAATGGCTTTACTCCCAACACTGTCAGTGGTTACATCTCAGATCCAAGAGGGCTCTCCCTAATGCAGAGGCTAAAATAACGTCTTGGTTTCACCCCACAGGACGATTCGGGTATGGCTGAAGAGAGACAGCGGTCAGTACTGGCCCAGTGTGTACCACACAATGTCATGTAAGTGTTCTAGCTTATTTTTTTCACATTTTTACACTTTTTTTTTTTTTTTTTTTTAACAAATGAATACGTTAAAATGGTTGTTCCACTCAGTGCGTTTGTAACTCTCGGTCAGCAAAGATGCAAACAGTACAACTTCTACTTCTGTTGTTCATTCCTGTTTTTGCTCACTCTTCCTCCGTGCTTGTGCTCACCCTGTTTGGGCGTCTCTCGTCACCATGATGCTCGTAATGAATTACGCAGACTCAACTTCTAAGAATGACACAGAGGCGTGGAGTTTAAACGTTCTGGAAAACAGATTGAGCGTCTGAGCCCCTATAGGATCATCGGCACTCCTCACTTCAGTACTGCAGTGCTGCACGTCTCTGACTGTTTGTCCTTGTTTCCCTTCACTTGTGCAACTGAAGGAAATCCCATGCTACCATCAGCAAGATCTGAAAGTTTCAATATCTGAGCCAGAGACTGCAGTATGTTAAACATTTTAGTTTAATCCTCTCTCGGTAATCACTACTTTGAGGATTTACAAAGGCAGTCATTTCAATTTGTTTTCACTTTTTAGCAGAACTGAGTCAAATTCTGACTGAAACGACTTCAAACTGTAGGCACTGTGGTCCGTTACGTTTATTATTCTTTTTGTCTCTTAAACCTCTGCCAACATACCCAGGAAATTGCGACAGCACATCGTGGTCCAACGGCGTTAGACAACAGAAACCCTCTCAGAATACAGACACTGTACACACTGTGATATCTGACCTTAAGCTGCTGATGCAAATGCAGTTGGCATTTTTATTGCTGTTCAAAAAACTCATTCAAATATTGTTCAGATAAACAAGATGAGCAAAGACAACACTGATAAAGTCCTGAATGAGTAAAGCTGTTTAAGATGTGTGTAGGGTGGACACAATAACAACACTACCTGTGTATGATCATTGTAAAGCTGTAGTTGTAGTTGATATGGTGGGAAGGTTGCAGTGGCATACAGATGATGCACCATGGTATTAAAAATTTGATTATCTTCACTATTTAATTCAACTGTATTAGTGTGATTATCGCAACTGACACTGGATTCCATCCATTTTCTGTAATCACTCATCCTCATTGGGGTCACGGGAGGCCTGTCCCGGTGAGCTACACCCTAGAATGAGTTATCAGGTAAACTGTTAAGTGCATATCTTTGGACTGTCGGAGGAAACCAGAGAACCCGGAGAGAACATGCGAACTTCACACAGAAGGCTGAACTTCCTGTGAGGCGACAGTGCTTACCACTGCACTATTGTACCGCCCTTAATTTCAATATATCTTCCGCTATCGTTTACTTCCACTAATAAACACCCTTTTTTTTTTTTGCCATGATGCCTCAAATGAAGACTTCAAATGCTTGTTCTGCTTATCTAAAGATTTAGGCGGAAGATTTCACAGTTGAGCAATAAACTCAAATAAAGTTTTGCTTTATCAGTGCACTGATAAAATGACATCAGTGCACTGAAACAGTAAGCTTCAATGGGAATTTAATCGATCTAAACTACTATTATACATCGACACACAAATAGAACATAATTAATATATCTAAATTACTTTATTAATTACTCCAAGCATATATCTGACATATGTCAGTAAATCAATATTTTATTTGGGCTCTGTGTTCTGTTTTCATTCCTTAAAGGGTCTTTTTAACTGATGATATAATAATAATAATAGTCTAATACTGTGTACAGTCAAACTGTGATATTTTCTTAGATGGTTATTTTATTGTGACTTTGTCTGTCTGATCAGTCAGTTCACCTCAGACTAATTGAAATGGCAGGAGGACTGAATGATGTCACAATGTTTACATTTTAAGTTTAAATATACTTTAATGTCAAGCATGAAATATAAGCTGATCTATCCTTATTTGAACATAAAACAAGATTTTCTGGTGAGTAGAAACTACTGTGACTTTTCTACAGCTCTCAGGGTCTTTCTCAGTGGATTGAGTGTGCTCAGATGTCATCACATGACCTAAGTATGGATCAAGTGATCAAACTCTAACCGCTGAGATATTAAATTGACCTTGAAATGAGATGTTTTGTTTGTGGCTGTTGACTGAGACGTGTGTTACAGCAGAACAGAAATGACAGCGACAATGAAAGCACCATAACATGCACACTAGCAGTCACTAACAGACATTTCACTGTTGTTACTCTTTGTGTCTGTAGCGCAGTGCTCCTGTATGTCCTTCAACCCAGAGACCAGGAGGCTGTCTGTGGGGATGGACACTGGAAGTATCTGTGTAAGTCTCTCTCTACCCTCCGACCTGCCTGTCTTTCTGTCCCTCAGCTCTTGCTGTGTCTGTTGTAATCACCTGACGGATACATGTCACCCCGGTCGGTTGTGTTTTTGTCAGTATATTGGCAGGGAGATCTTGTGATCTATGTCATCCTAAAGTGGAATGCAGCACTGATTGTATGTTGGCTGCTCTCCACTGCAGCAGGAATGTTTCTGGTGAGTTTGTTTATCCATTTGAAACAGGAGCTTTGTGTGAGTTGTCACAGGAAAACCTCTGAAGTTATTCTTTCCCCTCGTGTAGAGCCGTGTGCATTTACAGAATGAACAGAGGGATGGTCGCTGGTTTGAATTTGAATTTTCACCAAGCTGATTCCTAATAGCTTTGCATGTGCATGTCCAGTGCCTATGCTGTAGCTACGCACATTATGAGTAAAACATTTGACCTGATGATGGCACTCGACAAGAAGTCAGGAAGCCATTACAATCCATCCTGACAGGGACATGATAATTTTGAGATTATTTCCCATCGTGCACCTGGTGGAAATTAACTAGACAAACTGTAGAGCAGAAACAAAAGCTGTCCTTGTGTGTGCATTTCAAGGACTGCAGAGATTTCTGTCCACTTTTTTCCCTCCTCCACTTGATCACGATACAGATGGGAGGCCACCTCAAAGAGGCAGTCTTAGTTTCTCCTCCTTTTCGAGGAGAGAACCGAGACTTTGCAGTCTTGCGCCTGGAGTCCCCTCCATTTCTACTACTGTGAGACTGCTAACTGATGGTGCCAGAGCGAGCGCACAGAAACACTCTGACTGAGTTTTATGACCGCCTTACACCAGATCGAGATGATGGGATCACGTCACGACTCCTGCAAAACTTTCAGGATTTTATACTGAATTTTGAAATTTGTCTGCAACAGTGAACTCGTTTGAGGCCAGCATTAAGTCATTTTATTTTATGACAAAAAATCTGACAGGAGTTGTTGTGAATTCAAAGATGCTGTCATTTTTACTGTCCAGTTTTTGTTTTGTTGTAATGTAATCACATTTTAAGTAAGAATCACGTTATTGTAAAGATTTGAACACTTCATTTTGTTTATTTAATTTTAGAGACCTTACTCATTGACCTCATGAGCCTGGACATTTATCTCTAACTTCCTGTCGTTTAGGAGTTCATCCTGTCAGAAGACTACAATAAGATGACCGCTGCACGCACTTACCAGGGTGAGACAGGAAGTGTGTGTTCGTCTGTGGTCTGTGTGTGTGTCGGATAATATCGCATGTGACTGGAAGAGAAGCGGAAGGGACGGTGACACACTGAGATCGTCTCATAATGCTACAATAAGACAAAAATCTACACTTTTGTCTAATTTCAATAAATATTAACTTCTCTTCAGCCCCCAATAAATCTACCTGATAGCTACAGACACGTAGTAATGTAGCACTGACATAACTTCATGTGTGACATCAAGTGTATCTTTAAAACATGTGACTGATCTGATCCTTGATGCTCATGGAATGGATTTGAAAGTGTAGTTTTTAAAAGCTGCCCCCTTCTGCAACACTCACCATCTTATTTATTACTCTGTATATATTATTACACAGGCCATTCACTGCTCTGTGTACACTCTGTGTACTCAGTGGTCTGACTCTCAGCCTGAGGAATGTTTGTTCTCTGGCAGTATTCATAATTCATTTCCTTTGAGGATAACTCGCTCAGAAATAACTGGACCTGAGCAACACTGATCGATCTCCACATGCCGCTTCTACATTCGATGTTTTTTTAGTGTATGCACATACAAACCTTGGGAAAATTGATTCATAGATGAATGTAGAATAATTTTTCTAGCTGATTTTTTTATGATAGGTCACATGCGGCTGTGTGTGTAGATCTAAAACATATGTATCTTTTTATTTGTTTGTTAGAAGGTGGTGGTTGGATCTTTGGTGTAGCACCATCCTGCTTTTGAAACTATTAAATATGCTAATTAGTCACTGTTTTAACATTTTTGACAACACCATCCTAAGATTTCTTCTTAAGGGTAGTCTTGGACGTCATGTGTTATTTGTGTGTGTTTTCTGTGTGCCTGCAGCCCATCAGGGCAGAGTGACAGTGGTGCTCTTTGTGTTGGAGATGGAGTGGCTTCTGAGCACCGGCCAGGACAAAAACTTCACCTGGCACTGCTCAGAGAGTGGCCAGCAGCTGGGGACGTATCGCACGGCCGCCTGGGTTTCAGGACTACAGTATCCTTTAATTCTCCCCCCGCTCCACCCTCCCTCCCCACCCCTGCTGCACTGTTTGTTGATTTGTCGCCTACTTGGCTGTTAGAGTGCGCTCAATGAACCTGACAGCTAAAGCTCCCTGCTAAATGGAGTGAAGTGGCCGTAACCGAGCAGGATGTGACGAGCCATCTTTGCTGCTGTGGCCTGTGAAAAATCTCTTATTATGACAACACAGTCTATTTTAAGGACAGGGCAACACAAGACAGGGCAATTGAGATTAGCTTCCAGTTAGTTTGTACTTTGGGGAGAAGCTAACAATAGGCATCAGTCATGCTGTTGTCAAGGAAACGGTCTGAGTAGGTTTCTGTAATGGCCAGATGAAAGGCTGTGAGTGCTCAGCAGCAACACTGATCCATACCAATGAGGCCACGCAGCCTCTGGACTGCTGCTGTCCTTACATGCTAACCTGTGGATTGCTAACCACAGTCAAGGAAATGTGATGCAGCCTATCGTGCTCTCAGCTTCCATCTGTGTGTTTTTTAATGTTGAAAAGATTCTGGCAACTTGAAGAAGAAGCTTATTTTTACACATTACATATTTGCACAACAACAACAATTTCCTCTCCAGAAGAAAATGCCTGTTTTCTTAGTGAAGAAGAGTCATTTGGGAAAGGCCACACTGATATCTATACTTTATTTGCAGTTGTCTGTCCTGATTTCTTTTTGCTTCTTTGATGCAAAGATTCCTGCTCCCTTAGATTTTCTTGTGCTAAACAATAAGCGCGATCCACCATTGGCCTACATTTCACTTCTCACACTTCAACAACAAAATGAAAAACAGTTAGCCATTAGTACGTCACGCCTGTCTTCTTCTACTACTTTTCCTGCTAAGTTGGCAACGTAGTGGTGAGACACGGTCTGCGACACCCATTTGGCTATTGTATCTAACATGCCGGTGCAAGATAATGCATGATATGTATGCAACACGTGGTATATGTAGATAAAAAGGCTTATTTCAAGGTGATAACAACATTCATTTTATAAGGTGTTTATATATCACTGAAAACATAGTTATGTATATTATATTCCCTTTTGGCCAATAAATCACTCTAAAAGATACTCAATGAACCTGGAAATGTTCTTTTTTTTTACTCACTTCACATATATACAGTAGTTAATATTTGATTGTGTTGGACTGGGGAGGAGGAGACAGTGAAACACTGCTGCAGATCTTTAGATGCGTGTCCACCTAATCTGTGCTCACAGTAATGACACAGAATATCTAATCTCTGGTTCCCAGAGAGAGAACCAGAAGTGAAAACTCCACTTTCTGTAATTAGGTTTGTATTGATTTTTTTTTTTTTTTTAAGATGGAAGGATTTCGATTGGACAGGATAATTAGGTTTTCCTTGTGTTCTCGTGGTTTTTCTCTTCTACAATGCGGACAGTCTTGTAATGATCTTGGTGTGTAGTGACTTAACCAGGTCAGAGGAGGACTCTGACTAAACTGCCAGTGAAAGAGCGAAGAGTCAGTCATTGCCTCGCTGGAAGCCGTTTGCTGCCATGACAATGGTCGCTGTTGACTCAAATTGTATAGTTGTACAGGATTTTGCTTGTTTGCTCTGTGGTTTAACAGATAGAGCTCCAAATGAATACATCACGGTTTAACCTTAATTTAATCACCAGATTTGACGTGGAGACCAGACACGCCTTCGTAGGGGACCAGTCTGGTCAAGTGACCATCCTGAAGCTGGAGCAGGACAACTGCAGCCTGGTCACCACCTTCAAGGGACACACTGGTACACCACACATACACACTCACATATTAATCAATAATATAATGAACCAATTGATCCTTATTGAAAGTGATAGTTAGTTGCGGCCCTAACTCTGGTGAATTCTTGCAGCCTTTTTCTACAGTACATGAATATAAATCACCTAAATTGCCTTCTGCTATGTCTCTAAGCCCTGATCGTTTTTGCTTCTCTGCTTTTATGCACTCACAACTCCCACATCAATTAGTCTGTGAGAATGAACAAGTATATTTTCCTTGTGTGCCTCGTGGGCTGCTTGTTGTCTTTTGCTGGTATGAAACAGAGAGGATGTGAATGCAAATACTGAATGCAAATCATAGGAACTAGAGTTTTGTAATACCAGCGGTAATTATCAGTAAAATTGTCTTTTCAAAACTATGTTACACATGGCTTCACAATGAAGAACACAAATACAATTTAAATATAATCAACAACACCCAATAATTAAACAATTACAGCTTTTTTCAGGAGAGTAGAGAAAAATTCTATATTTTTTCTTTGATTTATTGAACCAGTTAAAAAGTTTATGAGCTCTAAGTCCCTCTTGTCTGAAAAAAAGATTAAGATAGACAGTTTTAGATTTAGAGGTCTTTAGATACAAACTTGATTTAAAGAATAAAGATGTCTGAAATGATTTTAAGGTGGATCCTGCAACAAAGATCTTTAATTTACCGAAAGGTTCTTTTGCCACATTCACGTTCTTGTCAAGCCCTGCACCACACCTCAGTGTATCCTGCTTTGGTCAGTTGTCTGTGAATCACCACAGGGGAGCCCCAGGGTTCAGTGCTGGGGCCCCTTCTCTTCCGTATTTAGACCACCTCTAACCAATGACCAACTAACTTCACTCACATTGCCTCAGTTATCTGGTCATGATGTTTTGCACTTCACAACATGGGAAAAACCAGGCCCTACCTGTTACATTAACATGTTAGCCAGTTACTGATACAGGCTGTAGTCATCTCATGACTAGATTACTGTAACACCCCCCTGACGGGCCTCCCAGCCTGCACAGTGTAACCCTTCCAGATGATCCAGAACTGCTCTTCAGTCAGCCCAAAAGGTCACATGTTACCTCGCTGCTCATGGAGCTCCACTGGCTACCTGTAGCAGCCCACATTAAATTCAGATCACTAATGCTGACTACAAAGCAGTCTCTGCTTCTGCAGCCACCTACTTGAATGTCCTTATACAGACATATGTTACCTCCTCCTGGCTCTGCCACCCGTACGCTCAGGACAATCCAAACTTTTCTCGTCTGTTGTTCCCTGTCGGTGGAACGTCCTACCAGTTCCTACCAGATCAGGGGCGTCCCTCTCTACCTTCAAAAACCTCCTGAAGACCTCCAGCTCTTCAGAGAGGACCTCCTCTCCAACACTACCAACAACTGGACAGGCTAATACAGTACTTCATATCCTTTGTCCATGTCCATGTCCTTCTCACACTGTATCTTGATTGCTTCCCTTTTTGTAAGTTAACTTTGGATAAAGCATCAGCTAAATGTAAATGTCAGAGGATGTTGACTGTTAATAATCATTTGCTCTCACTTAAATGATCAGAAAAGCAGTACAAAGAGATGACAGGGGTACAGATGATATTTCCGATGAGTCATAACAGTATCAGTCCAACAAATCAAATCAGCTACAGAAGAATTATTTAAACTAAATGAAACAAGTCTCATGAGAACCAGTGCATAACAGCCCCAGGGACACCAACCCACTTCCTAAATTTATCACTCTGGATAGCGTGATCAGCAGATCATAAATAATACTCATCCTCAGAGCCGTGGTGATATTTTGCACGCTGGCCTTGGCCTCATGGATGTCCTTGTGAACTCACCTTGTGACTTAGCATTGATGTCTTTCTCATATATTTGTCTTTGTCTGTGTGTGTGTGTTTGTGTGTGTGTGTGGTGCTGTGTCGCTCCAGGTAATGTGACGGCTCTGTGTTGGGACCCGGTCCAGAGAGTGCTTTTCTCCGGCAGCTCGGACCACTCCATCATCATGTGGGACATCGGAGGACGCAAAGGCACTGCCATCGAACTGCAAGGACACAAGTAAGAGCCTCAAATGTCCAGCACTGCTAATTTGCAACGTCATGCTTCTCTGTTTTGTGCTGATAGACTGATATTGTGTTTTTCTGTGTAGATTCATTTAGCGTTTCATTCATTGTTACATGTTGGTCTCCTGTCTGATTCCCCCGAATAACTTGGAGTAAAAGTTTCAAAGACAAGCTCATTAGGACAGGCCTCACAGCATTTAACACTTTGAACACGTCTGAACTGAATGTCGTCAGATGAACAGAACGGCTGCAGAGAGATGAAAGTAGTGTAACATATAATGTGACACACTGTTTAAAAAAAATCTAATCAGTCGAATGAATCATTAAAGAGAGAGAAATGGCCGGTTTAAAGCTGTTCTCATGTTGCAGCAGTCTCTTTGATGACAGAAACTTGAAATCTAATGTCTCTCTAACTTCTGATAATCTGATTAAAGCAAACTATTCACAGTATCAGTGTCTATCCAAAGACATAAAACAGTGAGTGAGCTCTGTTTTTTGTCTTCCTCATTACAGGCCTGCCATGTTTGAACAGAGCCCTGCCAGACAAACAAAACAAAACATCACTTTAACAAATATGCCCTGTGCAGACATACATATGTGACAGTAGTTCTTTGTTATGTAAATCTTAGAGGTATTTTCAGACATGACAGGAACCTTTTCATAGGAGGAGCAACAATATGTATAGCACCTGGTGAGAGAAGAGCGATGGCACTGCTGGAGAACGACACAAAGTTTAAAAGAATAATGATAGGAGTTAATTAACTTAATTAACTGATTGATTGTGAACATGAGGGACTCCTGCCCCAGTCTCACCAATTACTCCCTTCATAAGACAGACAGTGTATGAAGTGGCTAATCCTTGTCCAACAGTGTCCATTCAGCCAGCTGAGGTTAGGTAAGGACCTACTGACACATTTCTTAATAAGCACACATAGAGAATGTATTGAACCATAAATTCAGGCTGACTTTCCAAAGCAAAACAAAATTAAAGGTACATTTCAGAATTATACCAAGCCCCTGTGTGTGTAAAGAGATAGGAGATAGGATTTCTGCCCTTTCTTTATTAAAACATTGTGAAACTGAATATCTTTCAGTTTTGGGTCAGACAAGACAGCGATTTGAACATGTCCTCTTGCCCTTTAGGAATATAGGATTTTTTTCCACTATTTTCTGACACTTTATAGATCAAGAGATTTATCAAGAAAATAACTGGTAATCAACAATAAGAATTGTTGACATCTGCATGTGTGGTTCCCACCAAGTCCGGGTGCAGCTCAGTAAGAGTGCTGATGTTTCTTTGTTTTTTTAACAGAAAAATAAATCAGGTGCTAATATAATCAAACCGTTCACGTTCATATACGTGTTTGTGTGTGTGTGTGCTCCCCACAGTGACAAGGTTCAGGGCTTGTGCTACGCCTCACACACTCGCCAGCTCATCTCCTGCAGCTCAGATGGAGGCATCGTCATCTGGAACATGGATGTAACACGACAAGAGGTGAGAGAGAGAGATGAAGAAGAGGAGGCAGCAGAGGGAGTGTGACATCAATCCAACACACAAGCACACATTCATGCTCAATCTGTGAACATATTGTGAAGAAAAATATGCACGCGTACCATGTGTTCTCATTCCCATTTACACATGTGCACATACAGTGATAGAGATCAGTGTGTTGGATAAAGTGCTGATGTTTGCACTCCCTCCTACTCGAGAATAAATCATCTTTGCAGATCCATGAAAGGTCACCGGATTAGCCGAATGGCCTTTGATTTTCTCCAGCATCCTCTCTTCTCCAGCATCCTCTCTTCTACCTCTGTGCACACACTTAATAAAGCCTTGATTGCTTCTCTAAAAGAGTCACTTTTATTTTGCTTAGCATCTCATGTTGTCTCTGTTATTTGGCTCAAATTCTCAATTATGTTTGCATATCCTTTTAATAGATTCTTGATTTATTTCGTCCATCCATCTACTCATTTTCCATGACCGCTTTATCCTTGTCGGCTGGAGCCGAACTAGATGTTCAGCATTTGGGGAAGTTTTCTGATTTGCTTTCGTAGTGAGAATGAGATGATGAGTTTGATACTACTCTCATGTCTGTGATACAGATAAATACAGAGCTAGATCAAAAAAGAAAATAGTTCCAATGTTACTCTTTCTATAACCTTTTATAACTATAATCTGTCTGTAAATGAGACAGCTGAGTCAGGCGGCATACCGTTAATATTTATATTTTCATCTCTCTCTTTAAAAGAAAGCAAAAATGATGAAGTATTCCTTTAACTGCTCTTTTATTTATATAAAGGTAATGATAGATGATATGTTATATTTTCTAGCAAAAATGCTTTACACTGTGCCGGTTTAAAGAATGAAAAATCAGAATTGGAAAAGGGGGAATCTAATCTAATCTAATATGTCAAAATGTGTTTGCGCAGACTCCAGAATGGCTGGACAGTGACTCCTGTCAGAAGTGTGAGCAGCCTTTCTTCTGGAACTTCAAACAGATGTGGGACAGTAAGAAGATCGGCCTACGACAGGTAGAGTATGCCTCCATCCCTTATGTTCTTTTACTGACTTGACGTTTATATGAAATGTTCCATAACTATAAATCAAACATAAAAAAAATATCACAGCGTAAACATCAGGTACTAGATCCAGTGGAGTGTTCGTTTGGACAATGACAAGCTATAAATATATCTATGAAAATAAAAACTATGACAAAAGTTTTTGTGGACGAGACTTAAATATTAGTGGTAGGCTGTCTGACATTCAAAAAATTGATATTTTCTCCCAATAATTAAGATAAACGTTGGTATATGTACTGGTTATGAGAGCCAATCAGCACCGCCCAACCCACAAAAGTATCTATTCATCAACAACCCAAACCCAGACGAGCTGTAACTGAAACTTAATGAGTTATTATAGCACAGTTGTCAGAACAGAGTGCTGCAGCGTTCTCCAAGGGACTGATCCTGCTGCTGGGAGCAGCTGGAGGCTGTTCAGAGCACCCATAGGGCTACAGTCAGGGGAAGAGCTCAGCTAAATTAACAAGACACAAATGTGTTTTTCATTGTTGAATAGTAGCAAAACAAGCTGTCTTTCATTAAAGACATGATTCTTCTCTCTTACACACACATGCACACACAGTGCACATTTATGCTGAAGTGAAAAAGATAAAACATTTTGACTAAAAGTTGAGTAAAATGACGACCTCTCATCACCTACTGTAAATCTGGACTAAAACTATGAAGCCTAAAATTATTAAATGTGACTAAGACTGCTAAGCATTTTGTCTAAAGACTAAAAGATTAAATCTAAATAGCTGCTAAAATAAGCACTGATTCAGTGATCTGTAACTCCACCACACCCTGAATTCATTCAAGATTACAGGAAACAAACAACTCTTCACTGCTACTCTAAACTTCCTGTGGCTGTTTGATTGTCTTGTTCTCAAGAACAGCTTTATGCTGCTGTTACTCATTTCAGCTTGTGTGTGTGTGTGTGTCTGTATGAAAGGGATCTGCAGTTTATGGATGCAGTAATGTCTTTTGACAGCACAGCAATCTTCAGGGACATTCTGTAGCAAGAATGAAAGCAACACTACAGTGTGTTGCTGTTTCCTGAGATGAAGTCCATGTTTCTGTTTTATTTGCTCATAAAAAGCCAAATACAACTGAGGGTCTACAACTCCCATGTACAATAGATAAAATGGAGGAGGCTGAGATTATATTTTTATTGTTGTATGGGAACAAACAGAAACAATAATAAATACACAACAATATCTAGTTTACTAAAAACTAGTCTAGTGTCGGTGCAGTGCCAATGAATGTGACTTGACAAAATCCAAAATAAGTTAAAGATCAGTGACTTCACATGAACTTCACATGAACTTTTGCCTTTTGACTCAGAATGACTTGATATTCCTGGAAGCCCAAAGCCTGAAGGAAAAGTTGCACTCACTAACAACTGTAATATACATCTTTTTAGCTAGCTCGTTAGCTAGCATTTTGCTACACAGAAAATTGCTAGTTCCATAGCAACGTAATTTACTTAGTTAGTTAGTTACTTTACTTAATTCTTAGTAAACTAGTGTCAAGCTAACTTAAAGTTTAACTAACTTGACATACACTCACTGGCCACTTCATTAACTAAGTCAAGTTAGCTAAATAGCTAAACACTAACTGTATATACACCAATCCTTAGTTAGCTAGGGATATGCTATATGCATTGAGGCCTTTTTCTGTTGTATTGCTTGGCAATAGAATACATGATTGCAACTAAAACACACACACACACACACACACACACACACACACACACTACACTAAATGTCCAAGAGAGTCCAACAAAATCAAAAGGTCACAGGTCAGAGAAACACTCAATTGCCAAAGCAAAGTCTTTTTTCATTTTGGTTTTCAGTGCAACATGCTCAGGTGCTGCAATGGAATAACTAGTCAGGACTCGGCCCACCTGTGCCTCCTCCTGGCATGAAATGAAACTTGCTAATCAAAGCTGACATGTTGAAGTCCTCCTGTAATTCCTCAGCACCACTGTAGGAAGTGTGGCCAGGCGGTGTGCGGCAAATGTTCGTCCAAACGCTCCACCATCCCCCTCATGGGCTTCGAGTTCGAGGTGCGTGTGTGTGACAGCTGCCACGAGTCCATCACTGACGAGGAGTGAGTAACAATCAGCCTCTGTTGTCGCCATATACTGTCCCTTTGTGCTCTCTGCTTCCCCGGACTGCTCGCACTGTAAAGTAACCGGTGTTCCCTTTGTGTCCTCTAGTCGAGCACCCACAGCCACCTTCCACGACAGCAAGCACAGCATTGTTTACATGCACTATGAGCCCACCACTGGAAATCTGCTCACCTCTGGCACTGACAAGGTTATCAAGGTCTGGACGGGAACAAACAGTATCTGTTGTATTCATGAGTCTCAGATAAGACATGCAGGCACACACAGTAATTGAATGCGGTCAGTGTGTAGCATGGAGAGGTTTTTACTCTGCCAAGAAGGTTAGGTTTGCTTTTTGTCTCTTATTTCTCATGATTAAACTGTTTGGGGGCTGCATGTATCCTGTTATGTTTGAGTACCTGTCAGACCAGCTGGAATACTACATGCCCCTTGCTTTGTGTCAAATAGTTTGTGGTGTTGTTGAAACACAAATTCAGAGTCAGCAGAAGTGTCTCTTTAGTAGCTAGCTGATGTCTGTCTCTGACTATGAAACTCATTGTGTGTTGTGTTTATCTGCAGCTATGGGACATGACTCCTGTGGTGTCCTGAGGCCTGTGGGCGACCAGCGGTCAGCAGGAAGCTCCGTTCACCAAACTGTGATGGTTTCACAGCGGCAGCCGCACTTGGAAGAAGAAGGGAGAAGCTTGTCCAACAATATCGATTTCATCTGGATAATATTTAACAGTTATTCAACAACAAGCAGTGGCAGTTGCACGTTCACAGTGAGGACACTGCAGGTCAGTGAAGCCTGACAACAGGACAGGCCTTGGTTGGCACAAGGTTACAGACGGTTGTGGGTGTTTGTTTGTGGGGGATCTCGTGTTGACTAAATGTCCATGCATTCCTGCTGATTTCAGACTGGAAACTCACAAAACAGTAAGTGAAACATTTCTGCACGTCAAACCCAAGCATTACATTCTGTTCTTTACACATGAAGCGTATCAAGGATCTCGACTAACTCATAAACTAAAACACACTGACGTCTAGCAGGCTCTAAATTCTCCACAAGAGGAAGCCATTTGTTCAGTTCTACATCTGCCAACCTACACCACCTACAGGAAAAGAACGGAACTGCAGCAGCAGCAACAGTGTAGACTTCCAGATGTAGACATGCTGATGGGAGCAATAATTGACACATGTGCCACCTACAGGCAGCAGTTTTTCCCCTTGTGTGGTTTAAATTACAAACTTGACTGCTTGTTTGCTAAAATATGTGTAAACATCAGTGTGTTTAATCTTCACTTCTTACTAAGTCCTAACACCATCTAATACAGCACTTTTGTTTGTGATGCTGTGGAATGGTATTAAACTGACAGTCCACCACAGTGACATCGATAACTGATCGTACAGCTGATTCAGCTCGTCTTTAAAGAGCTTGAACAAAAACTGAACATGATCATTATCATATTTCATATACACCTGATGCGCTGGACTTCATAGGTTTTATCGAGTGGTGGTAACCTCCTTTCCTACAAATAAACAACATGTGTTGTTATTTCAACTTTTAAAGTTTACATTTTAGCACCAAATGTAGTTAGCTAAAAATATTGACTTTTTCCATTCTATTTCATTATTAGTTATTTTTTATTTTATACTTATTTTTATTACCAAACATTTTTTCAACAAACAAGTAACTAGCCAAGCAGCCATGAAAAGAAAAGACATGCAAACATGCACAACAGCAGCTGTTCTAAAAAGCTGCAGCTGTAATTCATTGCCTGCAGGTGGCACTAGTGTCAACACTGTAGAAGCTGTTGCAGGCCCTGCCTGGTGCTCACGAGCATGTCGACAGTCTGTCTGCAGCTCGAGTCCTGTTACTGGCGCAGGTAGATCCTGGTTCCAGGTACTTCACGTCGTCACTTACACACACTGTGTGTTCTTGTTGTCATGACCAAGAGGCAAAGAAGCCACCTTCTCCTTTCTGAATATAACTGATATCAGCAACATCTGATTGGACATGATGGTATTTCCACCATGTGACTCTGTGGAAACTGTTCATGAAGTCCCTGGATGTTACAAAGGAAACTTTTCTGTTCAGGCTGCTGTACCTCATATCAACCACTAGAGGATTTCAGTGAAACCATTTGAATCCACATCTAAAGTTATATCAGAGGATTGAGGAAGGCCACAGATGTAGAAAAGCAGTTTTGTAATTGTACTTTTGGTTGTACTGTGCTCGCAGTGGGCCAGACGAGTCCACCAAACTCGTGGTGGAACGGTATCTGAATACTTATGCGGGGTTTCGATGCACCCAGTCCACTGAGTGTTATGGGAAAAAGTGGATATCAAGCAAACCTCTTAACCTCGTGATTACAAACTCCTGCTGTGCAGCGGAACATTGTTCCAACCCACAGGACTTCATTACAGATTCTAAAGTTTCCAAAGACACAAAATACGTCAGGCTAAGGTTTGGATAAATGTAAATGTTAAATTACACTCTTCCGTATCTTCATATGTATTAAATCTGTGATAGTTGGAAGTGGAAAATAAAGGGTTCCACAGGTTTTTAAATATAAACCCTTGTCATGATCCTCAGTACACACAGTGTGTGCGGTGATCCACTGGAATGCAGAGCACACCCTCCGGTCAGGTTTTGTACTCTCTAAATGAATGATCAGACCGCTTGCTGACCCTTGTGTCTTCTCTTCTGTCGGCTGCCTGAGGTTATTTATTATTTCAAATGTTGTTTTAATGTTTCTGATGCGCAAACACACACACCATGGAGCTCATCAGTGGCAGCACGTACACATACATGTATCAGGACTGAAATTTAAACAATGAACAGTGGTTGCTTTGATTTTGTTCTCATCGTCACGTAAGTCACGATACTGTAAAACTGGCTTTTATGTCAATGCACTGGAATCAAGAAGAGAAAATCTGAATTTGTTTGTGATGATCATGTTTGTGCTTTAATGTAATCAGGTGGTAACCCAGGTTAATCCTTCTAATGTTCAAACCCCAAAGATGTTTCATGTTGAGATAAAAAATCAGTTTGTGTTCAGAACTTCTCGGCCTGACTGTTGATGAAAAACGTCCGTGTGCACTCTGACAGCTCCCCATGAAGGTACATTAAGAGCAGCTGTTTACTCATGAATGTGAGCCTGTGGGTACTAACACCTTAATGGATAATGCCAGTGTGTACAGACAGCTTCAAATGCACAGTGTACAGTTTTTAGGGTGTATTTTTCCCACATCTGTGATTAATGGGTAAAAATGTGCAAACTGGTTTAGTCCTTTTAAATGTAAGAAAGAGCCAGACTACACAGGACATAATTATATTAAATAAACAATACCTAAATGTGCGTTTGACAGATTCTATTCATCTGAGGCCAGTGGTCTGTTTTTTCTGTTGCAGGAAAGATAACAGACGTTGTTGTGTGTTTCAGTGTGTCCGTTCATGTAACCATGTATGTGTGAGTGGCTTATTAAAAGAGCAGGTTCACCTACCTGACTTATTGTGTTTGTTGTTTTGTTGATCACATTACAGTGATTCATGAAGATATTTCCAGAAGTAACTTTTTGTCCGCCGAGCAAATCTTTGAACTTTCAACCTCTTCAAGGATCTTCTTCAAAAAAGTTCTGTTATGAATGTGGAGGAGAAGTCAGTCACTCTTCTTCTTGAGTCCAGCTGGAGTTTTGAATTAGTTTCCAAGCTGGTGGCTGGGAAAGCAGACTTAAACTGATGAGACTGTTCAATTGATGAATCTACATTTCCATTTAAAGTGCATGTGATTTGGCTCTTTTACTTCAGTATCATATTAATCATTCTTGGTGCTTGATACAGTCCTGAATATGTGTGTGAAATACAATAATGAGTCAACTTTCTCAATGTGGATTCACAGATAAACACGTAGCAGCGACAGCGTGAGACACTGAGACAAAGAAGAAAAATGGATTTTGGCATTTTATTTGATAATTAAAACATGAACCTGACCATCGAAATGACCTGAATAACTGCACAAGATTCTTCTTTCTTGGAAACCTCAGGGCACTTTGAGAGTTTTTTCCAAATCAATTTCAAGTATCAGTGAAAAATCTTAAAAGAAAAAAAAAAGATTATGTAAACATTAGTAACTATTGAGGTGTGTTTTAATCAGAGGTGTTAAGGTTTGAACTTGAGAGCGAACTCCTCCAGCGCCGTCAGAAGCTTCTCCTCCTCCTGTGGTGTGGACCTGGACGAGGCCAGCGGCAGGTGAGTCGCCACCGCTTTACGATCTGGAAGAATTTTATGGAAACATGTGAGACAGCCGGAGAGACACTCAACCACAAAAATATGTTACGCCAACATTAAGGATTCATTACGAAAAGGACTATTTACTGAAAATCCTGCAGGCTGAAAGAGGCTAAAACGCTGCGTAGAATTACAGATTCTGTGATAATTCTGACACCTCTTGTCATCGCTCTGCTATACTATGAGTTACGCTTTGACCCCCTCCCTCTATCTATTGTCTGTTATCAGGATGAAAAGGCGTTCTACACAGACTGGGTACAACGTGTGTCTGACCCTGGAAGAAGAGTCCGCTCGGCTGCTTCGTGGCGGCTGCAGACACTGCGAGCCACACGGCGGTGTCCGCCCCCATGGCCTCCGTCCTCAGCTTGGACTGCATCTTGGCGTGGAATGAAGGCATGGACGTCTGGACAGCTACGGGGAGAAAAACAAAACTGCAAATCACGGAGGCAACGTTTCCTGTCACCTGTAGGTGTTACTTAGGGTATAATTCACACATTTTAGTGGCCAAGACAAGACACTGCTTTGTCTTACAGCTCAGTCTATAGCAAAGTACTCACTACTGATACGACTACACTGTCTGTGAAGGTCTGCTGCTTTGGTATTTAGAATGTGTTTATGTATTTCTATTTATTTAGAAGGTGTATATCAGCTGTGTTTAGACCTGCTAAACTGCTACTTTCAAAACTTTCAAAAGTATTTTGCACAGTTTTCTATATTCCTATATTCACTCTGCAGCCTTTAGTCTCAAACAGTGACCTCTAATGGCGTTAAACCACGGCTGCAGTCTGACCACAGCTTTAAGTCATCCTGGCAGCATAGCTTGGCTTGAAATATTCTTTTGTTTACCTGGTGTGTCGGCCCAGCCGGGATGCATGGAGGAGAAGTGGATCTCTTTGTGCTGAGAAGCCCATCGCTCTGTCAGAATCACCTGCTGCCTCTGTCAGAGCGTCGACACAGAAACACGTCAACACACACGGCACATTCATGCAACCATCGTTCTGTGTCGTCGTTGCACGTCGGTCTTTACTTTGTTCTGAGCGTAGGCCGAGGTGCCATCAAACGTCCCCTGCTCGAACTGGAGGTCGTCCACGTTCAGCTTCTGTGTGAGCATGCCGCCCGACGACACGGTGACCTGGAGGAGGAAGAGGAGGGGGCAAATATGTTGTGTTTTAGTGTCACACTGTGGATGTAAAAATGTATGTCTTCTTCAGCTCTTCAGCTGGAATATAACCCACCACTCTGGAGTCTTCAGCCTTCTTCAGTGCAGGTATCAGTGCTGTGGTGAGGATGTAAGTACCTGCAAAAGAAAGCAACACTCCTGTTATAGCTGCCAGTTCAAACTCTGATGACTGCTGACTATCAGGAGCTCTCGGGGACCAAATGTTAGACCACATTTTTTAAATCTTATTTGCTTTTAAGCAACATCAAACAAGAGGGAGTGAAGTACTGTATATGAGCACGGCTGTGATTCATCATAGTCACAAAGGCCTATTTTCAATTGTGATATTGATTTTATACAACGGTTCTACAAGCTTTATCTTTATTAGTTAACAGTAATACGTGACAGACTATGATTTGTTTTGTTTTTTTAAATCACTTTTTTTGGCTCAGACTAACCAGGATCGCACGGTTGCTAAGCAACATATGATCATTTCCTGAGCATAATCTTGTTAGCTACATTGTGTAGCTCTACATGTTACCACAGACCAGCCGCTTTAATTCATGTATGCAACCAGTGAAATGAGAGTCTGTTGTCAGTCACTTTGATGGAAATGTCTTTTTCTTGTCTGGACGCAGATGAAATCAAACATCAATGTAATCAATATCATCAGAGTCGGTGTGCTCTCTTCAGCACCAAACAGGAAACTGCTTATACATTTTATCTTTACGGATTATATTGATGCTGCATTGACAGAAGACTGTCGACACATGACCTCCTTTATCTCATGTTTTAGTCTGATGTGTTCCTTCAGATATTTAGTTTAATTCAAACTGCTAATATGTTTGTTTTTTAAAGATTTTGTCAACGCTACAGAAACACTAGACAACTGCAAAGTATGATAAGTTTGTCTGACGCTGACTGCTGTTGGTTATTGGTTGGATTAATGGCTGTGCATCGATTACTGATGGTGGCTGATCAGGTTTATGACCAGCTGCGGTTAATGCAGTGCAATAAATAGTTGCCCTTTGTGTGTGTTTTTAAACCTTCTGTCGAAATATGTTCATCTTTGTGGGGCAAAGTTTGTTACAATCTGAGATGGATGATGACTGTTAATGTAATGGTCATTAAAACAGCTGGAGATTAAAGTAAGTACAGGTCCCATGATATCAGAATTAATAGAATGCTTCTTGTCCAATCAGATTACTTGTTTTATATTTTTGATATGGTCATGTTTCTTTATGGCCACTGGTCTCTCACCAAATATCTTTCACTGTACCATTTCAGATCTTAATGAATTCTTGCTTTTCTTTGGCCTCAGCGCCTGGAGCATCCTGTTTGTCTATCAATGCACTCAGCAAACTCTGTTTTTAAAGGTGCTAGAAATAAAATTATTATTATTATGAAGATGAAAGATTTTTGTGGGAAAAGCAGAGCAAGTTATTTTCTGGTGAGATCAATAAAGTCTCTGGAAGTGTGTCTGCAGCAGAGAAAGCAAAGCTCTTGTTTAAACATTTAAAACAAGAGCTTTGGCTTCCTTTGTTACAAGATAAAAAACAGACCTGTCACAAAGTATCGCTCACTATTGTTTTGGAGTCATCGTGTGCTTTAGAATGAATATTTCCAAACATCTTACCGAGTGTATTTGTGGCAAAGTTCTTCTCCAAACCTTCGTCTGTGAGCTCTCTCTGGTTCACCATGCAGCCTGCGTTGTTTATCTGGTGAACAAGTGATGACATGATTAGAACAGACTGTGTGTGTGTGCGTGTGCGTGTGTACACTTTTCTACATCCTCACCTACCAGCACATGTACGGTGTTGTTCTGTGAGAAGCTCTGGGCGAACTCCCACACTTGTCTCGCGCTGGACATGTCAACAACGTGGACGTGAACGTCCTGAACAGGAAATATAAAAACATAAAAAAACAATCAAACATTTGTTCATAAAGAAGTAAAAAGTTTCTGTTGGAAAGGAAAAGAATAGAGGAATTTTCCCTCATCTGATAAATATAAACCTTGATTTAATTTACTAGAATTTGACCTGTTGTTATTTTCACAGAGCAAATCACATCAAGACAGAGGGTCAGAAAGAGCCATCGCGGCGTTCCCTCAGAATCCAAAAGACATTTACTCGATGATGAATTAAAACCAAGAAAAGCAACAAATCCTCAAATTTCATTATTTTAACCAGAAAGTTTAAATTTTTACTGACTATTTTCCTCTTTTTCTTACATTATTACATTTTTTAAAAAAATCAACACAATATTTTTGCTTCTGAAAGTCTTAAAATGTATTCTGATTAGTGTTTAGAGCTTTTTTTTCACTGTCATCAAGATGATTTCTGATTTTAAATGAAGCTTTGAGAAGAGAACACCTTTTTTCGAGAAACCCACAGGTGAATTAAACTAAAAATGGGGTTTCATCTTGTGAGAATGAAACACTTTTTACATGCGGCAGACTCTGAAGCTGTGTATGAATGAGGTACAATCCAAGTCACAAAGGGTCAAGGAGAAACTTTGAAGAATCAGGTGCAGGTGCACAAACTGTCACCAGTAAATAACAGATGACAGTCTTTTTTATGAGACGTAGATAGAGAAGGATGGAGAGGGAGAGGAGCACATGTGCACGGTCTGGTGGGTAGGCGTCTGAAAACAAATATGGGATCTAACCCTAACCTGAACTGAATTATGTAACTTTTCTCTCTGAGCTCTTGCAGTAGACGAATGCTGAAAAATAAATCTAACAACTCGTGCATCAGTATTGTGCATAAATGTCTTTAAATAAAGACGTATTATTCATTTAAGGAGTATTTCTCACCTCATTTTTACTCCGTTCCACGATTTCATCTCTGGCTGCTTCCGCTCGCCCTTTGTTCCGACACACCATGTGGACAGTTCCTCCTGAAAATGACACATCAGCGGACAAACTTAAAGATTTGACCTCTTCTTATAACTCTTATAACTCGGAAACAGGCTGGACTGCTGAGGTGGCAGTCAGTAAATCAAACTTCACTGCAGTTAGTGTTTACAGCTGAGCGACAAAAAACAGGAGAAGATATCCGTTAAACAAGGAAACTACTGACAGCTCAAAGAATGACACAGTATGGAGTAGGACTGCGGTTTGTACACTGAAAGCATGCCGGACAAATATGCTGCCGCCACACCTCGTAGCTCATTCTTCTTCTGTGGTCTTTGTACTGAGGTGGACTCCCTGTGTGAACTGTCACACCTCAAGCACTCACCTCTGTTAGCGATTTCCTGCGCTGTGGCCTTTCCTATCCCACTGTTGGCCCCTGTGATCATGAAGGACCTCCCACTCAGGTTCACATTCAGGTCTGCTGGAGCAAAATGCTTTGCTGCAGCTTCAAAGCCGCTCCTGTACGGGTCACGGAGCGGTACAGTACATCAGTACATACATCCATCATGTGTTGGAGTGTGTTGAGAGGACTCAAGCTGTGTCAAGTCATTCTTTATTTTAAAAAAAACTAATGTTTGTTTGTGATGCCTGACAGCAGTGTTCAGTCTTTCACAGGCATGCTGACTAAGCTGTCTGTAAAACAGATGACCATGTTTTCAACTAAAACAACTGAACATTTAGATTACTGATCAAGTCAGTATGTAAAGCACTGACTGCCTCCTGTTTCAGAGACAGAATCAGGTTTATTGCCAAGTAGGTTTTCACATAGAAAGAATTTGCCTTGGTGTTTTTGGTGCATGGCAAACATTAAGTAAAAATTGAATTTAAAAAATCAAGCAGTAAAAAATACAAACAATATAAATACAAGATGTACAGTTTGTTTTTCTGTTTTAAATCTTGGTGGTCGTGGTTATAATTTGAGGGGAAAGCTTCAAACCATGTAGTATGTAGAGTACGTGTTTCAACCTGTGAGGTGAAATGGTGGGAAAATGTACAAATATTATTAAATTGAAGATGAAATACATATATATATTTTCCTGATTTATAAGAGAGAGGACGGGCCATGATGATTTACTGACACAATGGTTTATACTCATACAGAGGATTTGGATAATGGTTTATTAGGTACTAGTTTGTGCACTGCACATGCATGTATGTATATGTTGTGTATATGTATATATATATATATACATATATATATATGGGAGATATAGTTTAAGTCAGTTTAAACTGACATGCTCAGAGGGACAGATTTGACAATATAAAGATTTTATTTTCATTGTCACAATTATCTTTTGTTTTAATGACAATGTAACCAAACCTAAACGTATCAGGCCTGAACAAACCTAAAAAAAAATCTAAAAATCTCAGTTAAAACAGCACAAATACGTAAATGAAGCTGTGTCAAAGTGTTACTACACATTTCATACACTGATGTTAGTTACAGCCTTACATAAAGTGAACAGCCTTGTGTAACAGTGTAAAGGCGCTTGTCAAGGTGAACACTGTAATGAGGGTTAGGTAACGTTACAACAGGTCTAATTACGTTAATGAACGGCTCGCGCTCTCACTTACTTTGTGTACTCCTGAAGTCCTTTAACGAACCAAACGGCGTTCCTGTAAATGGACATTTCTTACACAAACAGCCCTGTCAGTTACTCTACAGACGGTCACGTTGTGTGAGCACAGCTCAGTGTTTATGTTTCATAAGAATCACTGGTCTATGTTATGTGGTAAGAAGGCGGGGAATCACGCGTATCACTACCGGAAGTCATTTTAAAATAACTTTTTAGCGCCCCTAGTGGATGTACAGCGTTATTATTGTCAACACACGTAAACAGCGGGAAAGCAGACGCGCCTTCAGTGAAACGTCTGGATTTAAACTCGAATTAAAGAATATGAAGAGCCTAAATAACACTATCGCCAAAACCTACCTAAAGAGTACCACTGTATCACAAATACTTGAGTATCAGTTTTGGCGGCACACGAGCAGTTGTCAGGATGGCCGAGTGGTCTAAGGCGCCAGACTCAAGGTAATACCTTCCTGTGTAATGGGGTTTCTGGTCTCTCGATAGAGGCGTGGGTTCGAATCCCACTTCTGACAATAACTTTTCGCACCGTTGGAAGGTTTCATTTCTCACTGTTAGCGGTTGGAGTTGTCGGATTTGGACTTCAAGGCAAAAATGTTACCACGTAACATGTGAAAATATTTTAAATTTCAAACCACTGCATAATGTCTTCGTTTTTCGATTTTAATAGTTGATATTCTGTAGAGTAAGTCAGTAGCACAATTAAAGAAAGAATAACTTTCAGCAATATATCACCTAATTGCTCAATTACATTTTTTTATTTAAACTTATTGAATTTCTCCATGATATATTAAATGTTCATCAGAGTGACTTTACCGACCACGTGTGTGTATTTGACTCCGGTTCACTTTGCTCTCAGTTGTACATTTGTACGCACCGACGCCGACACTGTGTGTACTCTAATAAGGTAGTGCACAGTATCTATCCACTATCGAAGGCCATTCCACCGAAGAGAGCTCTGCTGGTGAAGGTGGAGAAGGAAAAGCTTACAGCACCTGGTATTCCCAGGCGGTCTCCCATCCAAGTACTAACCAGGCCCGACCCTGCTTAGCTTCCGAGATCGGACGAGATCGGGCGTGTTCAGGGTGGTATGGCCGTAAGCGAGAGCTGAATGTGTAAATGAATACTTTATAGTTGACATAACGCTCGGTGACCATGTTAATGTATTGCAGTCAGGCCACAAAGAGCCGGTGTGGCTGCAGGTTTTCCTTCCAACCAAGCAGCAGCAGCACACCAGACTTGACTCATTTAATCAACTGAGCTCAGTCTTCAGAGAGTTGATTGGTCAAACTGTGTGCTCTTGGTTGGTTGGAACAAAAACCTGCAGCCACACCGGCCCTTTGTGGAACAGTTGGCTGTGTGTGTTTGTGTGAGCTGGAGCCCTGATGTCTTTGCTCACTTTACACAGTGGCACACTCTAAAAACCCTCACTGTGTGATAGAGCTAACCTGCCTAGACTAAATCTGACTTGGAAATGACGCTGATATATTATTATAGACATATTATTGATAAACAACAAATAAAAACTATAAAACATCTACCAGAAATGCATATACAGTAAATCCCAGTAAAAAAGGAGAAAGTCAAGTCAGTCAGTTTAACCGAGTGTGCTGCAGCCCCCTCAGTATCCTAACATGCCACTGCCATGAGCAGTGCAGTTTTCTGTTATTACAAATCAAAGTGTAATAGCATACATGCATGTATTACATTCAAACGAGCTCTTTATAGCTGATATAATACGGCATGTCAATCAAACGTCTGCTCGGTGAGCATTTCACATCTCTTCAAATGTTCATGTTAGCTTTACTCTACATGTTTGTATTTGTCTGTACATTAAAACACCAAAATCCATCAGAGAATTCACCATTAACAGACAATATTGGTGTGGCCACCGCTTTCTAAACGTCTTTTATTATGTGTAGCTAAAATAAACAGTTAACGTGACACGTTTGATGATCCCCTCTGACGTACATTAACTCATAAAACGTATTAAAAGTTTCTTCGCTGACTGAAATCTTTCCAGCTGTAAAGGTTCGTTAGCAGCAGTCAAACAGCGTCCTGGCCACATGTTAAGCACAGTTGTCAGGATGGCCGAGCGGTCTAAGGCGCCAGACTCAAGGTGACAAACCTTCCTGTAAATGGGACTTCTGGTCTCCGAATGGAGGCGTGGGTTCGAATCCCACTTCTGACAATAACTTTTCGTCCCTATAATATCTGTGTAAAGTGATGCTTTTTAAAAAATAATTTTAATGTAAAGCCCATAACAATCGTTTATGAACGCTTTATTTCTTTATTGCCTCATTGAATCATAGCAGATGTCTAGGATTTTCATGACAGTGATAATGGGCAACAACAGTGTTTGATGTAAGAATTAAAGTCATTCTAAGTATCTAAAAAAAATGCATATTTCCTGAATTTATTATAAATCACATGTACATTTAATACAGATTAAGATAAAAATATTAAAGGTGCAGTGTGTAAGATTTGGGAACATTATTTTGAGAATAAGGACATTGAATATAATATAACAATTATATTTCCATACATATATAATCACCTGAAAATAATAAGTTTTTTATTTTTGTTACTTAAAAATGAGCCTTTTTTAAGCCTACAGTCCTCTTTCATGGGGGCTACCATGTTGGAACACTATATTTGTACAGGTGCCCAGAACAGACAAACTAAACACTGACTCTAGACAGGGCTTTTCAGGTCTTATTTCTCCTTTACACTAGGAAAGTAAGGTTGATGTGAGGAGATTGCAATAAAGTGATTACACCACTAGACCACTTACTAGCCTTATATCATGCGTCCATGATGAGTAGTGCAGTTTTCTGATATTACAAATCAAAGTGTAATAGCATAGATGCATGTATTACATTCAAATTTGATAATAGAGTCAATTTACAGTAAATTGTATGAAAGCTAATAAACATGTATTGTATTAGTATTGTGCTATAACCACTTTTGAATAAAGAGAGAGCAGAGCTCTGCTGGAGAAGGAAAAGCTTACAGCACCTGGTATTCCCAGGCGGTCTCCCATCCAAGTACTAACCAGGCCCGACCCTGCTTAGCTTCCGAGATCGGACGAGATCGGGCGTGTTCAGGGTGGTATGGCCGTAAGCGAGAGCTGAATGTGTAAATGAATACTTTATAGCTGATATAATTCAGAGGGCTGTGTATGACTTGGTCATGGGAGTTTCCGTTCAGAAAAGGATATTACAAAACAAAACATGAGTGGCTATTTGATTTCCATTTTAAAATTCAAATGAAATGAAATTCAAGAGAGTTCTCTTTATCAGGGTCAAGAAGGGATAAACAAAACTTTAAAACCCGGCTGATTTTCATTTCCTGTTTCTAAAAAATCGCCAGACGACAGAAACAAAAAAGCGCCGCACAATTTTTTCATATTGTGCGACCGGATGTTGGCGTTTTCAAAGTAAGAGCGCATAAGAGGCCGCATAATTCAGGTAAAAAGTAAAAATAACTACATATAATCAGGAATTTACCTGAAAAGCTTAGTTTTTCTGCAGTCCTGTCCTCGTCTTTTATCGTTTCGAAAAGCAATGTACTGATCCATGTCCATCAACTTTCATCATACACAGCACCGTGCTCATATTCACAATGGGCTATGGGCTATGGGCTAGTAAGTACTTTGAAAACGGCAACTTCCGGTCGTACAATATGGAAAAAACGGACACTTTTTATGTTTTGTTTTTAGAAAGTTTTTTTTTTTTTTTTTTTTTTAAGTTTCGTTTATCCCTTTTCACCCTGATAAAGAAAAATATTTTGAATTTCATTTTTTTTATTATTTTAAAATGAAAATCAAGTAACCACTATTTTATGTTTGTTTGTTTTTTAATACCCTTTTCTGAACGGAAAACCCGTTATACACGGACCATACAGCATGACAACCAAACGTCTGCTCGGTGAGCATGCTGATGCTGCTTTTATTCTATTTGTTTGTGTTTGTCTGTGAAGCACATTAAAACACCACAGCCACTAACAATACAAGTACGGCTGTTAGTCTACACCCACAGCGTAACTGCACGTCCACGTGGAAGCGCACCTGTACAGTTTTTGGATCTAATGAAGCACTATTTAATGGCGCAGCTGTGGCCAGGGTTCAGTTTTCCAGTCTGGATATTTGGTCTGGTCTGGCGGCAGAGAGAAGCCGAGCTGACCGGAGTGCTACCATGATGTCCGCAGTGGTGGCTTGGGTGTGGATCGGATTAACACTAGCCCGGCTCAACAGTGCAGAAAGTCAGCGGTACGCACAGAGACATTTGGGCGACCAGGACGAGTTTTATGACGGCCACGAGCAGCTGTTTGATACCTCTCCAGGAGACTGGACCCCGCAAGGTTTCCAAGTGCCGGTTTGGTATTTCCTCCAAGGTGATTAAAATACCAAAATAAGTACTAAATATCTTGTGGTTTCAGCTTCACACATGCCCGGAGGAAAATGCCGCGCATGCTCCGAAAGCTAAATCCGCTTCAGATCCGATTACTGGGTATACATGGCGTTAATTATCAGACAATCAACGAATTATCTAGGTGTTCTTATCCGATTTTGAGATGTTCGATGTGCTCCGAAATGGGCCCGAAATGGATCGTATTAAGCTGTTTACAAGCACTTTTAAAAGTCCGAACTAAGTCTGATACGGTCAGAAATTCGATTTTCTTGCTGCATGTAAACATACTGAGTGAGAATTTGAACACGCATAGCTGCATTTATTTTCCTTATAGTTTTACTTCATGTTTTTCATCCATTCCACCAAGACACATTCCTTGTAAGTGAAAACTTGCAAGGAATAAATCTGATTCTTGGTTATATAGACGCACGGGATTTATAAAGTATCTGTAGAGCTTTTCAAAACACGTTAGAAAAGCGCTTTACATTCGACAAATGAAAACATAACTACGAACAAAATGATCCTGTCAGATCTATTAAGTTAAATATGCTCATTCGCACACTCTGGTGTGCATTGTTAACACCTGTGGTGACCCGGCCCTGCTCTTATGGTCTATTGCTTGCTCTGGTTCTGTGTTTTGTTTGCTATCCACCAACTTTCTACACTTTTAAGGAGTATCACTTGCTTTTATTGGCAACAGTCTTATAGCCTTCAAATTCAGATATTTACAGACCTGTTATCTAGTCCCAGTTTAACTGACTCAACATGCTAGTGATCCAGTCCAGACAAGTCTCCAAATCTCATTGTCTGACCCATCTCACCTTATTTTTTAAAAACTTTTTCTAGGTTGATCTCAATGAAAAGTCGCCCCCCCCCCCCCCCCCCCCTTTTTTTCCCCAATATTGAGCATTGGTGGAAGTGTCCTCTTGCTGTCTTGAACTTTCCTTGCCAAGATGTTGCAGCCAGAGACACAGGTGGACACACAGATCCAGTTTCAGACTGATAAACTTCATTTTATCAACTTAACAAAACGAAATCTCGCGTTCACACACTCAGGTATGCCTACCATGTAACAGAGTAGCTCTCTGTCATCACTAAAACTTGCTGGTTTACTCAAAACTCCACAGTTCACAATCACCAAAACATGAAAGGCATTTGTATGCTTCCATCATCTCGCTATCCAACACCTGCATGTTCACCTGTGTGGTCTGAGGTGAACTTTAAATGTCACTTTGCCAGGTAGATCTAACTTAAGAACTGTGGCCTCTGCACAAATTGCACCAGAGGAAACCAAACCTGCTACGAAAATCTAGCAGCTATAGTACCACACAGCATAAATGTGACTGTAATCTGCCACATTTTCTGTACAGTAGCTCACATGCTTTCTTTTCTCTTACTTTGTCTTGTAGTTTCTGGAGCATCAGACTTCAACCAGCCACAGTATCGCTGCAGTAATGGAACACTTCACCTGCGCTTCTCACTCATTCGATACTCGGATCTGCATCTGGAAGGTGAGTTCGCTTTGCCCACCTAAAGCATTGTTCGAAATGGAAAGACTGCATTTAACCTTTCCCTTTTTTTTCCCCACAGATGGAGTGCAGTTGTTATCGCTGCCTGACCGGTGTCACAGTTCCATTCATATTTATAGGTGGTGGTTGCTGATGACGCTTGATACTAGCTGCTACACATTAATACGGGTAAGGTTGGTTGGTCCAAAGTGAGTACTTTGACTAATACAAATATTTGAATCAAAGACTTATTTTTGTGAGTGGGTATTATCTGAACCCTCATAACTTGGTTAGCTAGTATTCACTTTTTATTGATAGCAGGGAAACGGCTCTTTCAACTAATGATGCCTTTATGAGCCACACTGAACGAGTCAGTCTCCCTAAGTTAAAATGTCCACCTTCACTACATAAATAAATAACATAAACATAAATTAACAGCCTGGTACAAAACCTATAGCTAATTTGCCCATTCTAATGTGATCAGAGCCACCACCATGAACTTCAAAACAGTGTTTCAGATACAATGTCGATTCTTTGTACTATCTATGGTCAACTCACGAATGCTTTGCAGTTATGCTCAGTCCTAAATATAGAAACACAGGCCTTATGTTGTGATACAGTGGTTAGCTAGGCATTGGAGTGCCCTGTAAATACCCTGCTTTTCATCTCAAATGAAATGGACTGAAGCAACATGTGCACTAGTAGACAGGCTGAGTACATTTGAGTGCAGAATGTTTCCTTGAATATCCATGTTGTGCTCCAACTACACTGCTGACATAGGCACACTAGCAGTCAACAAGAGTTGCATTCTGACTTCATAAGTTGGCTAAAATCCATTTTCACATTTCCAGAGTGGAGATGGAATTGGATACAGCTCAATCACACTGCATTATTTTGACCATCTGCTGCAAAAGTACATGACTGGTACGGCTGTCTGTGAGAATCCAGTAATGTCCCCACAAGCTGCATCACCACTGGTGACTTGTAGAACAAAGCGTGTCGCTGTGAAGCTGCCTCGTGAAACAAAACTGAGGAAGGTGAAATCACTTGGTAAGGATGAGTAAACCCCTTTTTCCTCATGTCAACATTAAGGCCATAGTAAGTTTCTGTGTTCACTATTTCATTGTCTTTTTACATTTATTTAGAACAAAAATATGACTGCATTTCAATTCTTCAGTATTTTCATTAATACTGAGACTGATCTGTCTCCAGAATCTGCAGATTTTTTCACGAATGAAGGATACTCTGTGAGACAATGGAAGACCCCCAATGCTTTGTTTGTGGCGATATCAACATTGGCATATATGGTAAGTCAGGTGCAAAACATGTAAAGTTGTTAATTTAATGTGAATATTAACATGAAGAATCTTGACAGGATTCAGGCTTTGAACTGG
This sequence comes from Nibea coibor, assembly GCA_023373845.1. Classification (NCBI taxonomy): domain Eukaryota; kingdom Metazoa; phylum Chordata; class Actinopteri; family Sciaenidae; genus Nibea; species Nibea coibor. Next base: position 4,666,748 of record CM041724.1, read on the forward strand.
TTTATTCTGACCCTACTGGGAAACTGTGCACAGTCCTGGCACTTTGTCACCCCCAAAAAGTGAAGAATCATGTTAGGAGAGCTCTAGAGGAACCAGATCTGTTTAACATGTGGAGCTTTGATGACATCCCCACTGAAGCATTTGATCCTGAAGTATTGGCCCCTGATCCAGATACACTGGTCACTGACACAACAGACACTCCGCCAGGTGGAGGCGAGACAGGAGGCGAGACAGGAGGCGAGACAGGAGGCGAGACAGGAGGCGAGACAGGAGGCGAGACAGGAGGCGAGACAGGAGGCGAGACAGGAGGCGAGACAGGAGGCGAGACAGAAACTGAGGATGCAGGATTTTATGATATGTGGGGACTTGAAGAAATTCCTGAAGAGCCATATGCTGGAGTAGACATAGAGATTACTACTGCTGCTCCTACACTGGCCACCACAGCCGCCCCTACCACGACTACTACTTCCACAGCTGCCCCCATCACGACTGTTACCACGACAACCCCCACCACGACGACAGTTACCACGGCCACCCCCACCACAACTACTACTTCCACCCCTGCCCCCATCACAACTGTTACCACAACGACCATTTCCACAGCCGCCCCCACCACGACTACTACCTCCACGACGTCTGTCACGACCACAGCCTCCACGACGTCTGTCACGACCACAGCCTCCACGACCACAGCCTCCACGACCACAGCCTCCACGACCACAGCCTCCACGACCACAGCCTCCACGACCACGTCGACCGTTGAACCCTGGAGGCCGACACCCAACGGCCTCATGAATGTATAAACAAATGCTTCCTTAAACATAGGAGTGATCTGATGGTGTCCTGCTGAAGAATTGAAGTCAAGCAATAGCCTATTAGTCAATGTATAAAATGTCATTGAATGCTTATTTGAATAAATTTCTGTAACTACTTTAATTTGTTTTTCTGTGGTTTCAGTCTATGGAGGATTAAATTGACATTTGAATATATAAAGCCATACATTTAAAAATAACATGCACTAATAAGTTTGATTAAACAAGAATGTTTTAGGTCACCAACACTAAGTCATGTTACTGATGACAGTAACTCCTGCATTTCATCAGCTTCTAAATGACAAACTTGTTTAATGTTTGGTTTTCTTCTGGCCGTTCACATTCTATTAAAATCCTGTAGTATCCATATTATGACAAGAACCACTGGACTAAATAGAATCAATCCAAAGACAAAAAGAACTTTAAATGCATCTTAAAGTGCAGTTGCAATAACTAACAAATGGTTTAATGGAACCTGCTCTGCGTCAGAAAAAGATGTTAAGTTTGTCAGTTACCAGCCTTTCAAATCACCAGTTAACGGAAGCTCAAGATTAGGCCCACAAATGTTTCAGAGTTCAAATAGCAGACACATCTCAACACCAGCTTTGGAGGAGACTGAGTGTATCTGATCTTCATGGTCAAAGTTCTGCCAAGACACCAGAACTGAGGAAGAACAAGAAGAAATGGACCAGTGGTATTGTATATTGGCTTCACGTCCCATGTCTTTGTGAGACATAGAAAAGCTGAGTGGTGGTTTCTACATGTATGGTTCCCACTGCAAAGCACAGGCAGAGGAGGTGTGATGATATGATCCCATCTGGTTTGAGCTCAGCAGAACCATGATTTGTTTTTCAGCAGGACAATGACTCAAAGCACCTCTAGGAGCTCCTTCAAGCCCCCAAAAAACATTCCGGGTGACTCAAAGAGTCAAATATAAAACAAATTCTGCACATGATACATTTAAAGTTCTTGATATTTTCTGAATTGACTGAGTCCTGTCAGAAACTGGTAAAATAACATACCATAAAATAAACAACCGCTGATTCCTTGTTGACAATAAGGAATGGTTGTGTCTTTGTTGCTCTGAGGCTTCAGAGGTCTGGAGGATATTTGTTTACCACAAGTGTACAAACTATAACTGCAACAACATTTCTCCAGAGTAAGCACTAGATGGCAGTATAACATAAGCACTGAAGTGTTTGACACTAGGTGACTAGGGCATACTACAGTGTGGCAGGACACCTAACAGGAGAGCCAGTGGCACATTCTGGCATTATATTTTACCACTGTAGAATGGAATAAACCAAACTGCACTGCACCTTTTCTCATTGCAAAGGCAGAGAAGTACCCAAGCCGCAGTTCATCAGCATCATGTGAGTCATCTTCAACTTTGCCTGATCTATACTGACATTTGGGCCAAAAAGAAAGGAAAAAAGTAACAGCAGGAGAAACTGGAACATGATAAAACCTTCTAGAAGAGTGAAATCTCACGGTTTTCTGCTTTTACTTAATAACAAGTTAATAAAGATTGTGATTAAGGGAAATAAACTACTAACCATCCACCACTAACCTTCACACCCTATACTTTCTGCTTCACTCCTTAGGGGTTTGGCAGGCCAGTCTCGGTCAAGAAGTACAGTGAAAGAAAGAGAGAAATGCTGTGATTTCTGCTTCTTGAACTATGAACGCCTTAATAGCAGAGCAGTCTAAAGTATCTCCACTTAGCTCAGCACAAGCTGCTAGCAAGCCCACAAGCTGCTGAAATATGGTTATTAAATTACTATAGCTGTTCAAATACAACTATTATATAACCAAGATACAGGTAAAAGAATGAAACAAATTTACCACATACTGACACACATACTACCTGATGTCTTTGAGAGGAATAGTGAACATACAGCTAGAGAGGGGATCCCAGTTGCCAACTGGACTGCTGTGATAACAACTATAATTGGGAGATTGTGAAAATGTGTAGTCTTTAGACTTGTTTCACAGAGATCTCTTTCATCATGCAACTCTTGGACTCTTTCTGGATAAACCACAGTGTAATGAATGGTTTCATGTTCATCATCAAGCACAGAATATGTTTTTTTTTTTTTTTTGTTGCAAGGCTAATTTTCTGACCACGATTCTGTTCCCATGGGTTGTGCTCTTTGGAGGGGGGCTGCCCTCAAGCCCTCTCCAGCAGGCCAGCAGAGCTAGACAAACAAGACCCAGGGTCCAGTCAATTTGTCTGGACAAATGTGGGGATTTGGGGCCACGGCAAGCTATGCAGGGACGAGTGCTAATTGTTTGTGTGCCAAGCAACTCCCCTCAATCCCCTGGTCTCTCAAGTCACTCCATTCACCCCGGTCTTTGTCTGCTAAGTAACTTGAACCTGACACATCGGAGCAGGAAAAGTGGAACCCCCCCCCCCCCCCATCATTTATGATTACATTCTGTCTTTTGGGGGTTCAGCCCAACGTACAGGCATAAAATGTGATTTTCCTTTTTCTTAAAGTACACTTCTGTCATCATTTACTCATTGTTTCTCTTCCATGCTCTCAGCTCTGTGGACGAAGGGGTCATGGTAGGAGGATGGATGAGGAGCAGATGGGTTGGGGGGGGGTGTGGTCCTCTTATAGCACTCTTATACCACTCCTTGGCCAACAATAAGCTAAGAACACACTGTATTAGTGCATGTGGTTGAGACAATCTGAGAAAGTGCCTTGGAACCAGGCGTCACCTCAGGCCCCCTGTCCTCCACCGGTCCAGTCTGGCCCCCTTGTGCTCTCCTGGCATGCTGATCAGAGGATTAGGTCCCGGAGACAGCGTTGAGTCAAGAGCACGCTAGAGAAAGGGAAAGGCATGCGGGGAAGATGAGGTGCATGCTGGTTTCACACGCACCCACACCCACACAAGAAGGCAAGCAGAAGTATATCATGAGGACCACACACTTGCCTGCAGCAGTGGCAGCTTGTCAACAGAGGGTACCACAGTGCTGCAACTCAGTGTTTGCAAGGGGAAGAATTAAATAAAAGAATTATTTCTCACTAGATTCATTTGCATAAAATGAATAGCATGTAAAATCTCTCCATTTCATCTGTCATTTCCCCCTGTTGGTTCTTCAAGGGAAATTTTCAGCGGCCATTAACACAGTAGAAGACATCAAGTGCTTACAGTAGGTAGAATAAAACCCAGCAAAGGGAGACACTAAATGGCATGAAGCAGTTTTAGTTTTCTTGTGTGAGGAAGACCTATGTCAGAGAATCTGAATTCATTCAGAGCTCGAATATGGTACTGGTTATTATATTTTATTGTCATAAATATGTTTGCATGATAGATTACAAAATTCAGCTGCCCCAGGGTCATCATCAGTAGATCATGCAGTCAGTTTTGCCATTCATCTCTGTTACTGTCACATTTCTGTGAACACTACACATCTATTTGGCAGCATTATCGACAGTGCTAACTTAGTTGTGTTTTTGTCTCCTGATGAGTGAGAGCAGCATTTCAACCTCCACGACTGAGACTTCCCTTTTTTGCACGAGTAGGTCACCTTAAGCAGATTTTGGTGCATTGTTTATGATAAAATCTCACAAATTCACGGCTACTCACGAACTGCACCGATGACATTTATGAGGTTAAAACGAGTGATCTACAACAAATCTATGCACTTCAGACAGATATTTTATCCATTCGCAGTATTAATTCACTTAATTCATGTCCAGTATTTAAGATTTAGTGGCATCTACAGGGGTAGCTGCTGATTGCAACACCTTCACCTCACCCTCCCATTAGCAACATGTATAAACTGCAGTGGCTGTGACACTTGTGGGGAAAAAGGCCCTATCTGAAGCCTGTGTTGGTTCATCCATTCTGTCCTCCTCCCTCTGATAAAAATGTCTCATTCTAAGGTAACAAAAAATTATTATTATTATTATTATTATTTTCAGGTGATTATGCGGTAACAAAAAGATACCTATGAATATTATGTATATTTTATATAATTTCCGACCATAGATCCTTCTAAAGGTTACACACTGGACCTTAAAATAAAATGAAACTTACTGAAATAGTCCTAGAATTTCAACTGCAACTAAGATCTTTGGGTCAAGTATTGTAATAAATGTAGTTCATCTCATTTCTTTTAAAATGGCAGAAACCATTTTTGCCTGTAGTGGTTCATTCCAACCATTTGCTCCTGGCTTTTCTACTTGAAGTGAAAGCATTGTTGGCGCAATATACTCTATGGCTGGATTCCAAAATGTTTTCCTCGCTGTACATCCACCCACCATTCAGTCCTCATTATGACATTAACACTATTAGCTCAAGTGTCAGAAACTCAGTGCAGGTGATAAAACAATAACAAGCATTATGGTTGTTAGCCCTTGGTCCAGAACTCTGTAGCATGTGGACCGTCAGTCCAGGACTCTTTATGGATCGAGAATGTTGTAGTGATGTTTTTAACAAAGAGTGCCCTGTAGTTTTTATTTTTCTCCATTTTCAAGCTGCTGTTTTCATGTGCTAAACGGATAAATCACCTATACTAACCATTACTGTCATAATGCTTTGCATAGCTCCTGTCCTTAATTCTGCCATAATGTCGCTGCTGTTCAAACTGTCCTCACATTTCACAATGCTCTCACTTTTCTCACTTTTCAGTGTCCTCTCTTTTCAAAGGTTCTACTTTTCAAAATGTCCTCTTTTTTCAAAGTCTCCTGTCTTTTCAAATGTTTTCACTTTTCAAAGCGTCCTTACTTTTTAAACTTTTCCTAAATTACATTTCTTCTCAGGCTAAAACTCCATTTCAGTCCTTGAAATTAGTTTGCAGTTTTTGCAATCATGACTTATAGGCTATAACTCTGATTGTTCCTGATAACTCCAAGTCCAAGAGCACATATTCGCAAAATATCCTAACATGGGAAAATGTTCTAATGTCTTTTTAAATCGTCTCTCCAAATATGGCTGAAACCCAGATGAGTCCTTACAGGTACAAGAGTTCTCAAGTTACTTTCCAAAAATACAGGAACATACACACACTTTCAAGTTTCTACAAATTACAAATTAACAGGGTCATTAGATGTGCTCCCTCCCACAAATTGCATCCCATTCAGGCCTCTTGTGTTTTGTGTGTTTGGTTCCGCCCACTGATCAGGAGGCAGGTGGTCAGCATAGCTCAAACTGTTCCGCCTTTACGTGACGCAGAAGAAAGTGTGGCTTCTTCCTGGGTATACCCCAGCAGTGACCCTTCCTCTGATTATCCTTACCCACACACACACACACACACAGAAACACACACTCATTGGACACCTTGTTAAACTCAGCAAGGGGTTGCTGGCTCTTCTAGTGCTGGTCGTGGGGGGCCTTCTATGTGAGTAAAAAGGGAAGCAGCAGGACAATAACACATAAAACAGAGTGTGCTGCTGATATCTGCATACTCCTGGCACAGGAGGGACATCCAGAACTCATCTTTTGATTCTTTATTTTGAGCTTAAACAAGTTTTTTCACACTCACAAATTTCTCCATACTGCTAAGCTGCCCTAAAACACTGTTATTACACTGTTGCAAATTAAGTTGGAATCAAATATTTTTACCTCGTCTCATGAAATGATGGTGACAATGTGATTTATTCTTCATACATAGTATCTTCTCAAAACGTATCACGTCACATATCATATCACATAACACATGACACATGTTTATATATCTGTTACAGATATGGTTGAGTACTTTCTTGTGAAACTAACAGTAGAAAGCCAGCTTTCTGTCAAAGAACCCACAGATATCTTAGACCAGTACACCCTGAAAACAAATCCATTCGTCGGGGTACAAAGAACATATTTAAGAGTTATTTTCTCAATATGTAGGAAATTTCATTCATATTCAACAAATACTAGTGCAGTTGTCTTGAAATGAGACTATATCTTTAGAAATGATATTTTAAAATGCATATAGATCCAGACATCTGGCTCAAATTAGGAGGCTTTTTCACAGTCACATTTTTTTGACTTGACAGAATAATCATTTTTTATTACCTATATTAAGATAATTATTTTTAAATTACAAGTTTTCAGATTTAAAAAAAATGCAAACAAGGCAATTATCTAATGCTAACAAATTAGAAAACGTCTGTTCTGTTATGGAAGCATAGTTGCCCAAATTCTCAAAATTGACCACTGTATGAAAAACATCACGTTTTTGCCTGTCATGTCTCATCTTAAAAATCTTTTTCTCAGTATTTAGAAATGAGTTCACTTAATGAAAGACATTAATCTCAGGCAAATACAGTGTCTTCTTCTTTGAGGGCTCAGCAGCCGTATCGAGAGCCAGAGCAAAGGCTAGAAAAACAACAGCATAAAGACTGCTGGTGAACAAGGAGAAAATGAAAATGTGAGACCTATGGCAAGATAACAACAGTGCTTTAAACCTTCTTATAACAAATGCCAAATGCTTGGGTAATGGGATTGGTTTTCTGACAGCCTGAGGCACAAAGTTCTCTTCTTAATATGTGGAGAGGATAAGATGCTTGAAATAAGAAATTGACTTGAAATTGACTTGAACATGTCAGTATTGAACAAACATTTAAAATCATATAATAAAATAAAAAAGTAATAAAATCAAATTGAAAAAGTAACAGATTATAATATTCACATAAATGCGCCAATATAAAAAAAAACTGCCTGGTAGAAGAAATCTCTTGTCAGCACATATGACCTTGATTTAAAATATTTCATCTTACTTACAATTCAGTTTTTGCAGTTTGTTCTCCGGACCTAATTCCTTCTTTGTTAATAAACAAGTATAATACAGGTATTATCATTGACTATTATTCATTGACCATTATCACTGAATGTACTGTACTGTCTATGACCTTCATACTGAATCATAGAATAAGCGATCACCACATATCTGAGGCAACAAAGTAAAACCATCTCATTTTGACTTATATAAGAAAAAACAATTTGTTGATTAAACTCAATGAGGAGAAACATGATGCAGATGTTCTTACAGTTTTTGGCAGTTCAGTGTAACAAGTAGGATTTCAGACGATGATCTGAAAAAGACAAATGTGGACAGAGAAATCATTTTCAAATGTATGTCCATTAATGTGGACATGGCCAAAGACGTGAAAGGTGGTCGACTGCTTGTTTAGTAGTGTGTGTGTGTGTGTGTGTGTGTGTGTGCGTGTGTTTGCAGATCTATGTGCATGTGCTCCTGCTTTTGGTGTAGCAGGTTGGGCACGGACGTCACAATATGGGCTTTAATTCAGACCAACAGCCTCTCTGTCAAAAAGGAGGCGACAGAGCAATTAGCCCCGCGGAGGAGAGGGAAAGAAAGAGGGAAGAACGAAGGGAATTGTGAATTTGACACGTTAAATGGTGGCCGTCATTAGCATGTGGCTTTGTAGAGTTGGGGTTGTATTCAGCGGATCCTTGAATGCATATTGCTTCGCTGCCACGGCCGTACACCCACCTCTGTTCTTCTCAGTCTGTCCATCATCCCCACGGGCACCTTTCACTATAATCACCCTATTCGGCCTCCGTTTTCATTCAGTTCCTGCGGCCTTTCTGTCGCCTTCATCTTTTTATGCCGTCATGCTGACTGGAATAGAGTCCCTGGAATCCCAAAATCAAAACAAATTAAGCCGGATAATTAGACGTAGGAACAAATGAAATGTCAGACACTAGTCGGTAGACTCAACACCAATAACAGCGTGAGCTTATCTTCCCGTGTTAAAACCAGATATAAATTTGATACTGTTTTATAGAATGACACGGCCAAAAGCTGCAGATGTTACTCAGCGCTTCCTGCAGGGTATGTGAGGACACATTAAAAACTCATTTTGACTTGAATCAGTCTTTCTTTTTGCTGAAGACCTGACACAGCGTCTGTCGGAGCTGACTTTCACTCAGCTTGTTGTCTCTGCTATATGAGCCTGGAAAAGAGCAAAGTAACAGGCCCAGTGTGGTGCCTTTTCCCCCATTGTGCTCAGATCACCTCATGGCAGCTTTCCCCTGTCACATTAGTGCACATCAAGACACTGAGCAACACACAACACACACACACAGAAAGGAGGTTTGTCTACTGGGTTTCACTCTTTCTACTCAGCTTAGAGTTCTGTGTTTTCTTGCTGCATCATGATAATCTAGGAGGTAATCCTTAATTAGGAACTGTCATAAATTAAATCTACAGTGAGTGCTGAATAAACGAGGATTTGAAATCATAGTATTTGTAAATGCTGACTTAGCCATTTTGTGTACAGCTTGTGCATATGTATGACTGATGCATGGGACGCCCACCACCACGTATACATCATAAACCAGTGTGTTTTTCAGTCTAACAGGAAGGAGGCTGATCTGATGACATTCATTCTTTTGAAAACGGTGTGCAGTTGATTTGTCACTAGGTTACACACACACACACACACACACACACACACACACACTTGTAGATAGCATCTCTGACAGTCCTTTTTTCTCTGTGCTCTGTTTTTTACTGAAGGATAGATTATCCAGAGATTCCTCCTGTTCATAATGCACATTAAAAGACAAAATCCAGGGTCAGGGTTAGGTGTGTTCTGCAGTTTATCTGAAGTTAATATAAGGTTTTAGTCTGAAGTCTGAGTCACAGTGTTTTAGTAGAATCTTCCTTGTCTGTGTTCTCCATCCATTGCAGCTCAACTAGGAAACACTCTCCAAAAACACAAAGAGAAAATTTTAACACTTGCATTCAACGACAACTTCAGAAAGTTTTTGACAAATGATTGAGGACTATGGATATTGTCCACATTGGAAACACTTTATTTATGATTATTACAGACTGTGCAGTGGTTTACCATCCAAGAAGTCTTTAAAAGGTCCAGTGTGTGGGACTTACTGGCATCTAGTGGTGATGTTGCAGATTGTACCCAACTGAATACCCCTCGCCTCACCCTCCCTTTCTAAATAGGAGAAACCACGAAACCCCCTAAGGCCCAATGTAGAGCCAATGTTTAGTCCTTTCTGGACAGGAGCATGTCATGGCGGTTGGATGGATGGATATTTCTGTAAACATGAAAGAACTCATTCTAAGGTAACAAAAACTTAATGATTCTAATGTACTAATGAAAACAGATCATACTCAATGACAATAAATGTTGCAACTGGACCTTTAGATGATCACTGGATCATATTTCATTGCATCATTGGTACCTTAAACATTTATTATTCATAATTAAGGAAAATATTTCGATCTTAAAGGTTCTTCGGTCAGAGCTCCAGTGTGGCTCACTGGTGACTTTTAATAGCTTTTGGACAACAATGAAACTCAGTGGCTCGGAGGAGAAGATATAGCAGGCTGTATGCTTGTTAGTCGAATCAGTTTATTGTTAGTTTTTGGTCTTTCTATGAGATATGTTGCAAATAATTAGAAATAAAGAATACTGCCAAAATCAACCAGCATTTTTTACTCTCTTCTCCTGTTCTCCGGTAATCCCTCTTGTCCAGTGTGGCCTTCGTTCCCTCTTTCTACTCAGCCTCTCTCTCTCCCTCTCTCTCTCTCTCTGCCTGTTAGGACCATGTAGCCCGAGCTGTCAGAGCAGCAACAATCCCAGTCCATTAGTATGGTAATGAGGCTGCAGGCCGACAGGTGGCCTGCTAGACAGCTCAATTAAACTGCTCATTAAAGAGGAAAGTTAACGAAGCTGCAGCCCGGTGCCAGTACGGCTTTAACACACAATGTGATGTCACAGGCAACAAATTGCTGGTGAGTAGGGGAGTGTGTCATTCTGCATGTGTACAAGTGTGTGTGTGTGTGTGTGTGTGTGTGTGTGTGTGTGTGTGTGTGTGTGTGTGTGTGTGTGTTTCCCTGTCTGGGTCCTTTTCTCGTATGAAAGTGTGTGCGTATATGAGCAGTGTGTGTGTGTGGTCAGAGATTGAAATAACAGGTCAGAGAAAGTTAGATGGACGTTACTAATAAGGCAGAGATGCAGCTCAGTGATCAGTTGAGATGAGAGACGGGGAGGAGATGGGACGGCGGGAAAATAAGTCACTCAAACTTGGCCTTTTACCGTCCCATCAGGCTGCCAGCGGCCAAATTCTCTGCATCATTAACTGGACAAGAACACAGTGATGCTCTAATTATTATAAAAACAGCCCAAAACACAAAGACACGAGTTAATGCACATTATTTAAATATTCTCAACATCCCAGTGTGTTAGAGGGACATTCAGTTTTTTGAAAACAGTCCAACTTAAACACGGCTAAAGTAGCTAAACAAGTCATCACTCACATTCTTTCAATTCTACTGTAAAGCTATAGATAATATAACCAGACTACAACACAGTTTCTGGCTACCTACAGATTATTTTTTCTGGCATTTCTCCAGCTGCTATTAAACTGGTGCTGTTGTGGTTATGTTGGATGCACTGCAACTATTCAGCTACCTACAGTGCCCCTACAGCAGATTTCCTACACAATAAAATAAAAAGATTCTTTTTATTTTGTAATGAAAAGATGCTAATAAAATTTAAGGGTGCCATTCTCACAGATGAAAATGATTAAAATTGAATAAAACTTTACAAGTATCTGTCATGTTATGTTGTATTGCCTTATCGCTCAATCTCGTTGTGATGCACTAATGCTCTCGTTAGTAAAACGGACAAATAAAAAATGGGGGGGGGGGGGGGGGGGGGGGGGTCTATGAAACTGTCATCGCTGCTGGTTGAAGAGGTTAAGAAGTTAAAATGTTTAGATGAATTGTGACTCTCCATGTAAAGAATAGCTTCATATTTTTTCTACATGCCATATATATGTTGAAATAGTTATTACAGTTTGGTGGCCTGACATAATTCACAGTATAAATCAGAGAAACAGGCAGAGAGAGATTTGACATATATTGTCTAACCTGTACATTTTATTGATTATCGATCACAACATATGTTGTTCACTGTCTGTTTGATATTTTGCCCTGTACACTGGTCAAGAAGCATTTTAATATACCATATGAGCGTATGCCATTAGAGCGTTAGACATCACTTTATACAGTATATTAATTTGATCAGTCTGGTTGGGGTGGAGGTAGGGGGCAACGAGTGCAACATGTTTTAATAGTCGCTCATTGTTTATTAAGCATGAGAATAAAGATGTAACATGGCATGGTAATCAGTTTGTAACCCTGACCAATTTAGTCTGTAATCCGAGGGGCGTGCTCTCTCAAGTGTGAAAATGGGGCCATATGTGACTTGCTTCTCTCTCTCTCTCTCTCTCCCTCTCTCTCTCCTGTGTTTCGGTCTCTGCGTCTGTGACATGGAGGATCATGGGAGTTAATGGGGTAGGACTCTGGTCAACAAACAGGGTTATGTATGGTCACAAACAAGAACACAGTAAGAAACCAGACCCGCCAGATTCGCTCAAAGCTGTCTGAAAGATGTCTGCCCTTATGAATATGCTAATCCCAGTTTACCATGAACAAAAAAAAATGCTCATTAATTAATCGGCAACAATGGCCCCCTTTAATGACACACTAGCTGCCGTTGGATAAGGAGACTAGTGTATGTGTGCGTGAGAGTATGATAAAATAATATTGATCCAAACCCTTTGGCGACTCATGAACTATTTTACAGAGGTGGACAGTTTATGTGAGAAAAAAACACTGAATAATACATGTTGACTGTGTCAAAAAAAAAAAGTTACTCACCAAAAGGCTGAGAGATGTCACTACCAGTTTAACAAACAACACAATGACAGATTGGAAGACTGACAGACAGAGACAGACAGGCCTGCAGGCAGACACACAGTCAGAGGTGTGTTTTGTCTGAGTAAGCTGTTTCTCTGCATTGGGTATTAACCTACATAACACAGACCTTCACAGCTCAGAGATGATGTGAACCAAACTGGGTTTTGACCACAAGCCGTAAACTAGACCAGACAGTGAAGTGAGCTGAGGGTGTGCAGCCACACTTATAGTATTCTATGAAGACCACATTTATAGTGTGTTATGGGGGCATTCATAGTGAATCGTAATGCATTCGTAATGCTTTATGACCACACTTTATAAAGCGCTATTACAACAGTCATGAAACAATTTACACTTATACTGATGGCATGTATGATAACAGGCCTGAGGTGTGTGTACAGGTGAGTATAGGTAGTCATAATGTCGTAGTCAACCTTATAACTTTTACAAGTTAATAACTACTCAAGAGCATAAGACACTACGTTATAATTCATCATCTTTTATATTTTGACTGTTTATATAGAAGGCATTATGTGTGTTTATGAGTGCAGTCATTATGAATGCATTATAATTCACTATGAATTCCCACTAGCTGGTGAATGAGTAATTGGTGGAGACTAGACTAGAGCTAATAGAGAATAGATTAAAAAAAGACTTTCTTGTTGTATATGTGTTGGCCGCTGAACAACAATTGGTATCCAATTAAACAAATTTGGCTGCTCACTTTGAATAATCAGGTTCTTTTTATTACTGAAACTTTTGTAACGCCTTGATGTAAGATTTAGTGTTTCCTTTCTCATCGCAGCGTGTTTACATTCTCTTCACATCAAGGCTTCATGATGTTTTCCAGCTGAAGGGAAATCAGTTCTGAACAGATCAATGATATTTTGGGGACTTTCTGACCACAGCCTCTCTGTTCCTGTCGGCCCTGCCTCCTCGTTCTTGTCTTTACATCTGTCCTGCGTCCTGTCAACAGCAGTGGATCATTGAGGTCCGAGCAGTCAGCAGGCAGCAGCCCGCTGCTCTATTATGTCGCTAATTGGTGGCATGAGTGAGATGGCTACAATATCAAAAGGCAGGAAGCAAAGGTTGGAGGGACAGGGAGGGGGAGGAGGAGGGAGGTGGAAGAGATGGAGGGACTGACGGAAGGGAAACTGAGAAACAGAGGGAGAAAGGGAGAGATTTGTTCTCATTAGAGGAGGGCGTGTCCATTCTCCAAGTTTGAAGCAAATTAGGTTGACAGGGGATTGACAAGTTTTATGCGTGTGTGTGTGTTTGTGAGAGTGTGTGTGTGTGTGTGGGCATGTCAGTCCAAAGGGTTCTGGTCAGAAGTGTTGTGTACAATGGAATTACCAGGTGTGGGTATGAGGCTTCCTGATAAGCTGCTCTTATAATGGCAGCTCTCTTGGTGGGAAAGAAAAGTGGAACTGTGGGAACTCAAAAGTAAAGCAGGGACGGAAAGAGACTGATGATTGACTGAGAGGTGCAGTTCAGCTGCGTCCTGATCAGAACCAAGTTTGTAATTGATTGATTGGAACTGTCCTCTTCTGATGCTTTGTCACAGATATCTCATTCCGCTCCATTAAAGGGGCACTGATTACCCCCCCATTACCCTGATGATGTCATGGAGATGCTTGAGCTTGAGCCTCAGACGTTACAGAGTTCATCGTCAGCTCATCTCCTCGTCAGTTAGATTTTGGCTAAACCAACTTAGTCTGTGTCCGAAATTGCTCTTGGCTGGTGGGTAGCGGATGAAAGCCTCGTTTTCCCCTCCAAGCGGGTGTTCCTATAGACGTGTGACACACCATGTGCAAACTATGAATGCCTGTGTTACAAACCGGTGGTGGTGGGTGTAGCAGAGTGATGGAGCAGGAGTATTATAGGAATACCTCAGAACTAAAAGTCAGTCTATCTCAGCCTCAGCTGCATCAGTGTGGAAGTCAGAATAAATCACCACCCTGAAGCACAATATGAACCTTATAGCCTTCTATTCAACTCATTTACGTCAACAGGAATATTAAATATCTTATCCCTTCATCAATAAGTATGAGAAAGACATTATGTCCTGAAACACACAGAAACAAAGTCATTTTATGTTCCTGTGTCTGTCATGTGCAGTAGACCTACATGCACCTAGACATCTAGATTTAATAGATTTATTAATTATAGGCACTCTGCAACTCTGTAATGTTACTGTAGCAACGAGGCTGATCATATTGGTGGAAATTAAAAAATCCTAAATTCATTCATCAGGTGGCCAGAGACGTCTGTACTTCCTGGCATTTGTTCACAGGTTTGTTTAGTCAACTGAAAAGTTGATAATTATTTCAGTTGTTGCCGGTTTAAAAGCTATTCATCATAAACTTTATCTGTCGATGATGACCATGTGATACAGTTGAAATTTGAAAGCACCCGGACAGTTGATGTGAGATTCTTTGTCATCTGCTGTCCAAAGCAAAGAATGAATTTTGACTCTTAAAAGACAGTTGCTCCTGCGTGTGTGTGTTATAGATTATAGATTAACTTTAAGCAGAAACACTGATATTTTAACAACAATCCAAACAAGTGACCTGAGTATCAGTCTTGTCTCATGTTATGAGACGCACAACACTAACACCAACACCATCACGCCTGACATCCCCACTAGCCTCACTCTCCTTTGCCCCCCGAGGGTGTTTTCTGCAGGCTCATGTGTCCTAATCGCCTCCCCTCTCCCCGTCACTTCCACTGACCCCCCTGTTGTGGAGGGAGAGAGCAACATTACATCTTAATCTCACCCGCTTGATGGAGAATGCAGGTCCCTGAAAGGCAGTATTTTCTGGTTACATGAACCCATTAGGGGTGAATCAACCATATGCCAATTGACATGGCTGGGGCTGAATGGCCAACGTGGATTGTAACAGTGGTCCGCGGACAAAAAGCCCCCTGCGGGCTCCCACACCTCCACCAGAACTGAACAGACGTTCAGGCTGCCGCTGACACAAGGCCAGACCCCCCCAACACCCACACCCACCCATACATACACACACACAATATTGGTCCCGACTGGAACTGATGTTTATGTTTTTGATATGATGAATGTACTCCGGGTTAGAAACACTCAGATACACATTGTTGTGAGATTAGCTGTTTTCATTGATTTGAGAAAAAACCCTTCACACATCTGCTTCATGAGATATACTCTAAGCACTGACGTGTCCCAAATACACCTCAGACAGTCTGCTGGAGTTTATTTAACATTTAATAAATGGCACTGTCGAGCTGTATGGTAGAAGATAAGAAATGAGTCCAGCTTGTATTGATGTCAAATCAACTGCATGCAAAATAATTATTGCAAATGAATATAAATGAAAATGTATAAAGTTGCACTTATATGTGTAACTCACATGGTTTTGCTAAAACTTGTGATGCGAATCAAAAGACAAACATACAAATACATATAAAGATAGAAGAAAATAATAACAATAAACTTGATTTGTATTTGTAACACTTTTCTTAACAAGAAAAAAGAAAACAAAGAATAAAAAACACATGTAAAAAATCAAAAATCAAACGGGCATAAAACTATATTAAAAGTAGATCAAAGCATAAAGTAGCCAGTTTTACACCAGATCATTTAGTTTATTTCACATAGAGAGGATTTAATTACTGAATTTTTATGCCTGAACATCACACACAAAAATACAAAATATACAGTAGCGGGTGATAAACTTTAAAGCAGCTGATCATGTCTGATGTCGAATTAAACCAGTGGACTCTCTGCGACAAACTAACAAAACAGTCCTGGTCTTTTCTCCACCGGTGATCCCACATGAGAGTGTGAGATGTCGAGCTTTAGTGAAAATGCGCCCTGATTGGAGAGGCAAGCTGGCCCTGCCACTCCACTGACTGTACCACTGGAGAGGCCAGTGCGTTCACCATATGGGACAGGGATGGTCAATAGGATTACGTCGTGCACCTCTCCTTCTCCCTCTTCTCTCCACCACACATAATCAGCCAGGGGGATGAAGTCCTGGCCCACCAAGCGTCTGCTGAAGTGATCCCAGATTCCCTTTCCCCTACTTGGGAAGGGAGAGTGGGGCAGTGGGGGTCTCGTGGGCAGAGAGAAAGAGCAAGGGGACCACCAGATGGATTAACATATTCAACAGAGGCAGAGATCAAGCCTTTATAGAGTGAGGACAGAGGGAGGCTTTCTCTCACACATACAGAGGCCGAGAGAAAACAGAAATGAGTGTAAGCTGGATTTGTTTTCATTGTCATGGAAAAACAGCGATAGGCCAAGTGATAACTCCCCACATGTAGCCTCATTCACTTTCTCACAAAAAGGACAGGGACATGTGCACGAACGGAAAGTAACCAAATACATGAACTCATACTGAAGTATACGTGCTATTGAATAAGTATTTCATTTGATTTTACTTTATAGAGACGCATTTTTAGAGAAATCTCATAAACATGTTCATGTTATCGGTTTGGGTGGAGGTGTTTTGCATCATTTTGACACAAAATGCTGCAGCAGCAATAGCCAAGAATATTTTTTTTATGTAAAAAATTTAATTTGTCATTTCCTGGTATCTAAAACAAGTAGTTCATTAGACAATGAACAAAAAATTAACTGACATCACTTTGCCAGAAGAAACACTAATTATTTGCTGTTTTTAGCCACGTGTGAGGATTTCCTCCAAATGAAATTTGGAATCGTATTGTTTGCTCTTTAGAACAACATGTAGCTCTAACATCAGTTTGTTTGTGCCATCCAAAACAAAATGCATCTGTTTTATCACGTGACAGCTCTATGGTTGTGGTTCGGTTGGTTTGGGAAAGATGCTGAGTACTTCATGAAGTTCAGAGGGACCTTCGTCATCGTGGTTACAACTGAAAACATTTGGAGTGATTGTGACTGTGAAGAAACCAACGTTAGGCTTTCTTCACTGATCCATCGATCTCTTCGATATGTTACCTGACTTCCTCCTTTGTTCCTGCCCTAACTCCAGACATCTAGATTTCATTGATTTATTAATTATAGGCACTCTGCAACTCTGTAATGTTACTGTAACAACGAGGCTGATCATATTTGTTCATCAAGTGGAAATAAAAAAATCCTAAATACATTCATCAGGTGACCAGAGACGTCTGTACTTCCTGGCATATGTGTAAATAATTAACTGTTCACAAGTTTGTTTTGTCAGCTAAAAAGTTGATAATTATTTCAGTTCTTTCACTGGAAGAACTGAGAAAAACAAGTTGTTGTCGAGTCTTTTTTCTCTTCATACTATATTTTTTATTTTTATTACATACTTAATATTTTAGACATAAAACACATGTACAGCTAAGAAAATGCTGTACATATTTACACTACATATTAAACTACTATATATAAAGTTACATTTAGCTCCACCTAGGCCAACATCAACATTGAATTTAGCTTCACTGGTCCTGTATTATAATGTATAACCTTCTGGTAGAGTCCATTCTGCACAATTGCACAACTGCACACAAGTGTTTTTTCAGGATCAGAATACTTCTTCCACCCTGACAAATACCACACACACACGCACGTGCACACACACAGACACACACACAGAACCACTGTGCTGTGAGCGAACTCGTGGCCCTGTCCCAGCATGGGCACCAGATTAGAGACCCTGTTTTTTTTTTTTGTTTTTGCTGGTTTGCTGTTCTCATGACATGTGAATGGCCACTGAGATAGTGGACCTACATTATCATACACATTCATCTCCACATCAAAGATGAGCCCAACGGTCAGAGGAATACCACCCTGAAAGAACGCAGAGACCCCGCTACTAATGTTGGATTAGACATCCAAGAATGTAGCTTGTGTAGTGTTTATGAGTGACTGTTGATGTCTGATCAGGCTAAGTTCTCTTTTATTTTACGTGCGTCTAAATCAAGACATTGTGTAGCTGGCTCGCAGTGTTTTCTCTTACTGTGGAAGTGAAACATTTGAGTTTGTCCTTGTCAGACAAAGACGGATGTGATTATCACATTAGAAACCATTAAAAGACTTTTGCAGTGCACTGACATGGTACTGTGTGGATAAAAGTATGCAAGCAATTATCAAGCCCATGAGCAATAATCTGCTGCAATAAAAAGTCCCCATGGAGTCAAAATTTCGTTTTAGTCAAAAGTGTATTTATTATCACGTCTGTGCTGCATGTCTCCTATACTCCAGTATCTGATGAAACAAGACAGAAAAGTCATTTTTGAGGCATTCTTCATAGTATTTTTTAATTGGTCATTTCCTGGTAAATGATTAAAAATTGTTGATGACTCATCTTGCACAGCATATATTAATTTTACATGCAATTAATTACTTTGTAACACTGGCACCAGTGCTTCTTGTTTGATATGAGTGATATATCTATGAGTGATTCTGAGGCCTCCTACATTCATCTGTGGTCAGTCTTCACTGATTACTGTACAAAAACACAACTTTAGAATGTTATTCAGTGATTTTGGTGAAACTGGATCAGATTTTATACACGATATATTTGCTGCTTTTCTCTCTGATGTTCTCTGGCTGCTCAGCTTCAACTCCCTGTGATTTATACAGTTGCCTGTTGGACAGATAGCTTTAGCTTAACCACTTACTAAAGAAGCTAACTGCTAATTAACTGCTGACAACTAACTATGCTGTTAGCTGGGAGCAGAACTGGGCTCCTGGTGCATTTTTTTTGGTAACTGTCGTCAAATGCTAACTGTCATCAAATTGGTTACCTGTGTAACTAACTGAACTGACTCAGCCCAGCCTATTTGGCTGCTGTATTCCTCCCAGACGGACCAGTTGTGTTCCAGCTGTGTAACGTTTTACACTAGCTCATAGTGCTAGCTGCAGTACATACCAGTGGGATTGAAATGCACGCTCACTATTGGCTACTGTAAACGTCAGGGATCATCTGTGACAAGTCCCTCCATATCTAACCATTATTACATGAAACACGTGAAAATTGCTTCCTGGAGACTTTAATAAGGTCCGATAGTGATGTTGAGTGATCAGGTCTGGCTCACAGTTCGTGTTCCAGGTCTTCCCAGATGTGAGAGCTCTGTGCAGACCAGAAGCCACACATTTCTGACTTTCATATAAGAGATTAGTCTCCCATCAGTTGTGCTTTTATAATTTTAACTATAGACATAGCCATACACAGATGTTGTAGTAAGCAAAAATTACATGTGGAGCTTCTTCTTATTATTATTCTTCTTCTCGTCTAGAGATTGGGATACACTCCAAACTGGGAAAACTGGTTCGACTTTGTGTACAGGGGCATTGTCAGGTTAAAACAGGAAAGGGAAAAACTAAAACTAAATGGTTATCACTGTACGATGTAGCGTGACAATTTATTTTAACTATGAGGACTATGGGACTATGAGCCCAAAGCTAGAAAAGGACCAAAGATTAAAGTATTTACAGGGAGGGGTGAATCAGTGGGTTTTGCACTGAGAGCCTCCATCAAATCACAGTTTTGTGGAAAAGGTGAGGGGTTGAACAACTGAATGCACAGCTGTGATAAAGGAAATTACCATCAATGATAGGAATCTTTTGAGCAGCAACATGTAGAATGAATGAGTGTGTGATTAACTAATGCATTATAACTGGCAGGTCTGGCAGCTGTACACTAATCAAAATCACAGCGAGCTTGGAGGGAGCGATGAGAGAAAAAGAAGGGCTGAGGAAGAGAATGAGAGCGGCATATCGCTGTAGAGAGGGAGACAATGCAGCAGCAGCCAGAGAAAGAGGGTGAACCTGCTGCCTGGCTGCGGGTGTTGTGATTGATGAGGTCACTGAGAGGGCTTCCCCAAAATGCAGTGTCTTCAGAGGGTCAGTCAGAGGTTGGGTAGAGGTCAGAGTGCAACCAAAGGGGAGACGCAGAGTCTGAACCTACCACAACAAATGTCAGTAAAATCATTCCCTGATGGCAGCCACTGTATACTGATGTATAATTATGAATATTAGACCCTCAGACGGCCATGAGTCACTGCGTATGAAACAGCTTCCCAGTTTCTCCTCACAAAACCATACTGTACATCTACGCCTCTGTTTCTCTGCAACTGTGGCCGGAGTGAGTCTGAGTCTGAATGCTAGGCAGTCTCTCACATCATAACAATAAAAAAGACTAGTTTGATGATATTGTGAAGTAGCATGGGATCATGGGAGTTGTTGTCTTTATTGTTAAACAACCACCATTAGTGATGAAAATCTGTCTGACATGATGTGACGGACCTTCACTCTCTGATGTATATATATGACGTAAACCTGTGTTTACAACACTTTTCTCCAGGTTTGAACATTGCTGGAAACATTTGGGAATATGTAAGTACACAACTCAACAAAATATGTAACATACAGTAAATCTAGTTTTTAGACGTTATAATGCAGAAGTTAGTTATCTTCAATGTTAGCTGTGAGCCAAATCCAGTAACGATGAATGTGGAGGATTTTATTTACACAAATTTGAATGCTGGAGTGTTTCAGCAGCCTCGGTTTATTCACAAAGAACAAATGCACAGACTGTACATGCGACTGTGTTCTAATCTGATGTTCAAACTTACTGTTATTTAAAATAAAACCTTTTTTAATCAACCTATTTTTTTTTATTATTTCAGCATCTGTGTCTAATGCCAATCTCTCTTGTCTCTTTCTTTTGACTTTGACTCTGGATCACAAAATATTCATTTTGTATCCTGATGTGGTCAAATTATTATTCAGTATAGCATGCATGCAGGAATGTATTTTCAGCAGTGGGTGCTGCCCTGCATATATGTATATGTACGACAGGTTACACACACACACACTCACACACACACAAATGTGGAAAATTATATTACAGAAATGCAGTATAGTGGCTGTAAGGAAGTGTGTCTGCATCCTCGCAACAACCAACCATAAAGCCAAACATGGCTTAGTATGAAGCAGTGAAAACAACTTTACTGTTCTTGGGGCTGAAGACATCCCCGCAGTCATCTAAAATAAAGTCCAGTCAAAAAAGCTCTCTGTCCCTTAAAATACATTTCTGCTTCAGAGCTCAGAGGTCAGCTGCAACCTGAAAAAAACACACCTGCAGCCCTTCCTGCATTAATGCAGCACATGACTAGGTAGCAATCTTGCTGCAGAGTCATATTTAAACTTGTCAGAAAGAATGGTGAGAAAAACATTATGGGTAAAATAACACAGAAGAAGTACATAGACAATAAAAAAACAACCAAAAAGTGACATACAGGCTAATTCCACAACACATACAGGACACACACCGCACTTTCCTGTGTTGTGACTTAGTGTCTCTGGGTAGGAGGGCCAGCGGTGGAGTATGTGTGAAGGTAACCTTTTCAACCGTGTTGGAGCCACTCGGTAAACACACACTATAATTACTGCTTATTAGAGGCTATAGGGGCCCATTAGTGGCATTGGCCCTGCCCCTCACTGCCTGCCACCTCATTATAGAAGCCAGTCTGCCTCATTACCACCTGCCTGTTAAACTCACACACATGCATCAGTGCAGGGAAACACACACACACACACACACACACACACATACACACACACATACATGCATGCACACACACACAAACAAGTAAACATGCGCACACGCTCTTGAAAGCACACACAAGCACAGTGCAGGTGCTGCCAGATTGAAATCAGGTGTTGACTTGTTAACTGTTGAATAGTGGCGAATAGCTGTATGTCAGTGTGTGTGCATAAGCATGTTCGTCACATCATGTGACATGAGTCCAAAGTGATCAACATTCATTATTCAGGACTGTTTGCCTCGTGTTTTTAGGACTGGTCTAATCAGGATTTGGTCTAATTTGTGCTGCATTCACTTTCATCGTTGTGTTGTTTTTAAAAGACACTTAAACGTTTTTGGCGTCGACCTGGGCAGGCAGTTATAGTGTAGAGGTGCTGCAGCTGAACAAAGTAGTCAAACTAGTTAGAACATAGAAGTTAGTGTTGACTTTGAACTATACGTGATGCAACAAGCTGCTGAAATAAGGAGCCTCGGCTGCTGATTTGTACATACATGCATTATACTGTACATGCACACACACACATGTCTCTCTTAATTGCCCCAGCCGTGTGCCCCATTTTGACCCAGTCTCTATCAGGATAAAACAATAATGTCACATTCCACACCATGCCACCCTATGCTGTTCACTGTGCCGCCTGTGCTGCAGACAAAAGCCTCCTCTCTGTCAGCAGGCACTGAACTGGGTGCAGCTGCCACTGCCGTTTCTTCACTTTACTGGCAAGCCGAGCATCTCAACAGCACTGATTTACTGGGGAATACAGATGCTATTTTCTTCCACAACAGACTCCTCTCCCTTCCCGTTCTCCCTCTGCCCTCCCCGTGCCCCCTGTTAGGGTTGCAGTTTCTTAGCTCAGTCTGTTTGACTCTGCCATGGCAGCGGAGGCAGAGAGAAGCTGCCAGCAAGCTCTCCTTCTCTTTGATTCTTGTTTTTTTTCTCTCTCTCTCTCGCCCAGTCTTTCACTTCTCTGTCGAGCTACAGTAGTTGAGTGAAGGGCACCATGGCAGCACTGGCAGTTAAAGACTTGTATCTGTCTCAGTTGCACGCTCTGTGTGTTTTTCTTTGTTGCCCTCTTTTTTTTTCTCTTCCTCCAGGTGAATGTCATGCAGGCAAGGGTCCCAGGGAAGCAGATGGCTTCAAGAAAAGAGAAAGAAAGTTAAAGTGTAGAAAACAAGGTGGACCCTGTGAAGAATACCAAGCACTACAGAGGATGGAGCAACAAGTCCTCATACCTAAATTAGCAAAAATGACCCTGAAATGACCTTGAAAATTCTATTGTCAGTCCAGATATGTTTACATGACAAAAGACTGCTTAACAGATAAGTCCAGTTTTTTACAACTTGAGTCTTTTTTCATAACTTTGATAATTGTTTCTTTCAGATATCAAAGCTAGATATTCACCAGGGTATGCTGAAATCTGATGTTAATCCTGTTTATCCATTGGAAAAATTAAGCACACTTGAAATGTTGTGAATAATCCCTTGTACGATTGAAAATGTGTGTGTGATATGTTACATTTGAAAGTTTACAATAAAGAATTTAGACAATAATTTTACCACTTGCATTAATGACTTGCCCAGCTCCGGTTCTGGCATGACACAGACTGGGTTGTGCCAACGTTCCCCTCTGGGTTCCCCTTTCTTTGGGCATAAAAACCTTGTTCTGGTGGTCCAAACATCCTTTTCAAGGTGTTAACACACACATTCCCTCCAGTGCTTTGAATTCACAGTCTGCCCAGCATAGACTGAGCTAGCTTAGAACTTAGCTTAGTATAGCAAGAGGTAAAGCTTCTGTCTGTCAGAGAGAGTATACCATAAAGTGTACAGGTTGTTTTACCAGTTGAACCAGTGAACAAGCGAACCAGTGCAGTGTAAATGGAGGTATATGCAAATATGTCTATAAAGGTTTACAGTCGACTAGGTCATCTTTCTTTGCAACAATATGCAAATAAACAATGCAGGAAAATTAAGAGAACACACTCTTTGATGTGTCTGCCTTTGGCTCTGACAGACTTAATTAGGGAAGAACAGAATTAGCTCTCTTCGCCTGCAACAGGTTACTCCTATAAGAACCCCTCAAATTCTTGCCATGTCCGTGGCTGTTATAGACGTGGCTGATAAAGGAGCATGTGTGGCATTCAACATATAAGCATATGTGTGTGTGTGTGTCCACTCCAGGGTGCTCCAAACTTTGAGGACAGCCCCTCCAGAAAACACAGGCCTGGCCCTCCAAACTCAAAAGACGAGCTCCATTCACCGCCTGGCAACGGTGCTGAGAAATGGAGAAGAGATGGGCAGAACGGAATGGGTGGGCAGTAAATTATCAGCTTTTAGAGGAGAAGACACGATATTTATTTATAGCATTCAGCCGGGCACTCCGGGAGGGTTGAAATGGAATGGGGGTGCACGTCTTTTGCAAGGGGCATCCTAGGTGGTCAGCATTGACCTGCACTAACCCCTTGTATCCTGTCTCATTCTCCCACCCTTCACACTTGTCTTGTACCCAAAGCTCCCGAGACCTCCCTGGTAATTAGGGAACGAGTCACACCCACTCCCTGCCCCCAAAGGCACTAAATTTTCCTCCTTCTCCTGGCCTTGTGACACACACACTCACACATCCTCAGAATTGAGGCTTCAAGACACTATTCAGCCCGATTCCTACTTGCTCTATCCCCCACTCTACATTTTATCACCACCCCTTGTTTTGTTTTGCTGTCTCAATCCATCAATCTTCCCATTAGCCCTCCATATTACGGAAACCATGGGGAACGCCCCCTTTACACCAGCCCTTCAAATCCGTCTTCCTCTCTGCACCTCCCTCAACCTCTTCCACTTGCTGCTGACTCTTTCCCTCCATCCTTCAGTCCAGCCTCATTAGTCCTACCTGTTGCTTTCAAATGATCATACCCTCCCTTGCCCTACATCCACCTCCTCTAGGTTTTTACTTCATCTCCACCTCAAGTTTAACATCAGACTGATCTCGGACTAGGGAGGAAACGATGGAGATGGACAGAGTGACAAGGATTGGGGATGCTGTGGGTGGATGGTGGTGGGGGTAGCAGCACTTTGGGTGGTATGTTTCCTGCGAGGGTGGGACACAATGCCCCCAGTGTTCAGGCAGGCCCACAGGAGCTTGTTTTACAACAGGGGAGGGGCGGCCATCAATGGCCAGATGATGTGAACCACCCTGAGCCGATTCACAGTGACAAACAGCCCCCTCCAAGCAGACCCCCACCTCCTCCTCCTCGTCTTTTCTGCTTTCTCCCGTCGCCTCCCTCCTTCCCTGCACACATTCTGTTCTGTTGGACCAAAACCAGGGCAGCAGAGTACGTAACTGCAGTACAGCTCAATGGACTGGAAGTGAGGGTACACACCCACACGAATACACAGACACACATACTCAAAATTTCTCACAAACATAATGGGCATACATGCATACACTCACGCGCAGCGACACACGGGAGCAGACCCTTTCTGTCCTTCTTCTCCTAATGACGCCTCAAGCAGCTTGCTGGAACATGAATTGGTATTAGTTTAATTAAACCAGCGTGGCCCTTATTTGTGTTCCTCTCTTCATTCTCAAAAAGGCAAAACGGCTTGATGACAGCATAATTGCTGAAGAATTGAAGGAGAGCTGGTGTGTCGAGTTGCCAAGTAGGCCCAAAGCTCCCTCCCCTTCTCCAGCTACATTGGCCTTGTTACCCTGCTCTGAGACCTGTCCGTTATCTCTGGCCCAAAGTCCGTTAATGCCTGCTCAGTCCATGCCATTCATACAGCACTACCATATGCAAATGTATCTGTCATTATCAGATTTTTCATTAAGGTCTGGTTAAGTTGAAGAAAATAAAAATACTTGATTAAGTTCATGGAAAGATCACCTTCAAGGTTAAATTAAAACCCGCTAACTTGGGGATTCCTGATTAAGACCAATGTCTCTCCAATCGGTGCTGACAATTTGACAGAATATTACCCTTTCTACCAAGTGATGGAACATTAAAATGAAGTAATTTTTATGCCAACCATCCACCCCCTAACCTCTTCGCCATAGCAGATTCAGAATAAATCTGATGTGGTGCCAAAAGATTTTCCCATTCAACAGTGGTAGTGCCAAAAAAAATAAAAACGCAATGTCCAGCAGAGAGGAAGTGGAGCCAGAGCCAACTTTTGGACAAACATAACTAAATGCCACTCTGTAGTGACCAGTCACACCCGTCAAACTACTCCACTGTCTGAAATGTAAATATAATATGAATATGCCTGAAATAAGGTTGAAACTGAGGGCTATCAAGGTGGACTGTGCAAAATAATGACCAAAAATCTTCTCTTGTTTTGGCCTGAATACGGCCTACAAACAAAATTTTACACTACTCTGCCATTGTTTCTGAGAACATGATTTGCATATCTGCAAGATGTCACTACTCTGGAAATTTAAACAAAGGTCATTCCAAGCATTCAAACAACACTATCAACTTCATGACAATGACAGGTTTGAAACTGAGTCATCAGGGAATAAAATATTTGTAAAGTTTTCTTTTTACAATAAACATAAGTCATCATCCATAGCTTTAGCCATTATTCTTGTTTGATATGAAAACATTTTCCCTGTTGCAATGTGCAATGGTCCATCCATTCATCCGTCCACTGGTTTGCTTTTCTTGTTGACAGTTGCACTGGGCTAGAGACTATTTCCTAACCTTTAATCTCTGTGGCTGGGAAATTAAGCCAATGTAAAAGTACCAAAAACTGCAATTCCTCAAATGTCCACTTGAGGCTGGTTACAGAACAAATCTCCAGTCTCCATAAGACCCCATGTTAAAATGAATGAATGGATTTCCAGTTTAACATGGTAATCCAAAGTTTAACCATTTTAGCTTAAATGCACTCATTTGGAAATAAAACTGAGTGAAGAATTTTAATTTGAAAGGTTTTTGTAAACACCAGTTTTTCTAAATATCAGCTAGCACTAATTGAGACTCTGGATCATGTCACTATTTCTTATTCAGGTAGTTTCCTGACAGAAATAAATCAACCATAACATCTGTGTGTGTGTGTGTGTGCTTGTTTACCCTGACATACAAAATGAGCAACAGAGGGCAACAGTAAGTCGGCTTTCTAACAGAGATCTCCACACGAAGGCTCTGAATTTCCCCTGTAAACCACATTTTCACTCTGAAGACTGGATCTCCAGTTCAGGTATAAGAAACACCACCTGACCTCTTCATAACCACTCCAGACAAAAACACCTGTAACTACTTACCAGAGTCAACCTGAAAGGTGTGAAAACATTTAGTGGGGGGGTTGTGGGGTGCATGTCTGATATGTGTATGTGTGCTGAAGGGGATGACAGCTGGTTAGCAGTGGGGTGGTAATAAAGTAGTCCGCCCCATTGTTAGGGATGATGAGCTTGTGTGTGTGTGTGTGATGGGATCAGGAGGCTGGTAGTGAGAGTAAAGGAATGTAACCCAGCCTCTCAGTGCCTCCATATGACGCTAATTGCAGCAGAACGGGGATGGCCTGGGCTGCTTGTGTACACCATTGTTATTCCTCAGCCTATTGTCTCTGGCCTTCTGACAATCGCCATCTGAATGAGAGCCTGTTAAGCCTGCCAGATCCCCATCATTAGACCCCTTTACACCCATTGTGATGCAACACTGAGGATACTGTAGGGCTATCAGTGACTTTTAGCAGAACTGAGGCCACATCTACAATAACACAGATAAATTTTCTTTTTGTTCAGGACGTCAGTCGACACAAAGCCAGCATGTTCCACCTTTGGAAACTTTCTGAAAACGCTCTGAGGGTGGATAAATTAGAAAATGCCTCCTATAGACTCTAGACCCTTATTTAAGTGGAATTCTTGACCTTTTATCTCCTGCTGTTCTCCCACAAGACACTATAAGCCAGCCTTTCATGGACTGCAAGCGTAAACCTACATGTATGTAGCAATGTGATTAGATCCAACTTTTTGGTCATCGCATCAAACATTTTTTTTACTACCTCCATATAAAACTATTGGAACTGGTGTGTTTATGCTTATTTAAGCCCAACAATGACTTGGGATCAAATCACAGTTTACAGCCTACCGGAACAGATGATAATGTCTTTATTCTGAGTTCAAAGGTCACAAGAGGAACAACATCAGGGATCATAGTTTGAACATAGTTTGAGGTAACAGAACCTTTTCACGATATAGCTTTCAACGCCACTGCAGACCAGATGGTGGTGCTAAAGCAATCTTCCTCGATGTCAACCAAAACAGGAAGAAGAAGTAGAAGATATATAACATGAGTAAGACACACACCTAGTTGTCAGTGTATCACTGTATCAGAACAGTGCTGCAATAAATGTTCAGGTGTTGATTCATTCAATCATTTTGGAGGTGCTGTCGAACTGCATCTGTATACAGAGAGATGTTTTTGCTATTTAGCATACCCTCAATGACATAAATGGGGTGGACAAAATAACAGAAATACCTCTCAAATAAAAATTTGGCTTGTGATCAGATTTGACATGCTTAAATATCAAATTCATGTTCAAATCAAATCAGGGATCAAATCAGATGTAAATGAGATGCTTGGCAGGATTAGTCCATTCACATTGACGCACTCTACCTCTATCTATGATGAGCACAATCTTCAAACCTTAAGGAGGAGATTAGTTTTGGTTTATTATTGTTTGGTTATTATGTAGCTCCATTGTTGCTTCTGTTTAAAACCATGAAGACAAAGGTGAAATTCTTTATAAATGTCAAACATCATTCAGCAGTCTTAATAATTCTACCATCCCTTCCCCTGGTGACTGCATGATGCCAATGAACATGACACTTTTTTGTCCACACAAGTTTGGTCACGGATGGACTATGGGCACAAACCGCCAGCTGGCCTGCCTTTGCGTAGTGTGCAGCTCAGTCTAGTCTCCATCTCCCTAAAACAAGCATCTGGAGGCCCGGGTAGTGAATACAAGTGTGAATATATTCATCCCCATGCTGCTTTGTTAAATCTCTGGGCGTAAAGCCGTTGTACCCCCGTGCCCTCCTGGGTGACCCCCGAGGATCAGAGACCAGGTTGTCGAAACATTTGTAACATTTGGCCAAAGCAAATCTCAGGCTGCCTGTTGAATTGAAGCTCAGACCAAAGAGGAGAAAAAAAAATCCCCCTGGAACCCTCAAAACACTCCTTACACTGGACTGGGACCCCCCTCTCGTTCCTTATCCCTCACACACACACACTCACACACACATCGAGCATGGAGGCTCAACCCCTCACAACCTCCAGCAAATCCCCTTTATCTTTTCCCAGCCAGATGGGGCCGCTGGAATAATAGCCGAAGCCCAATGAGTTCCATTCAATTTGTCATGCCGTCTAAAGGAGCTTGTAAGCTTCCCATTTGCAGTTATGTTATAGTAACCATGGGAGGCTCTGCAGTGTTAGGACTTAATTACCTCCTAATAGCTGTTGTAGAGATAAAGCCCCCGGCCAGCATAACCTAACACTGTCCAGCCCCTGAGACACAGAGCCTCCCTCTGCAGCCAGGATCTGCCTGCGCTGCCTGCGTTTGTCTTTACCTCACATGGACGTGTGCAGATGTGCACAGAGGTACATGTAGGTTAGCAGATCACCAGGTTGGAGACTGTTGATTGACTCCCCTGAGGATCTCAGGTCATGTCGAGTACTTCAGAAGTTGTCAATCAATCCACTACCTTGGGCCAGGCTGAATCATCTCAACAACTGTTGGATGGATGAAGTGGTCCAGACATTCATGGTCCCCATAAGATAACCCCCCCCCCACTTTGGTTATCCTTAGACATTTTCCTTTAGCGCCACCTTCTGTTCAGTACAAAACTAATGAGAGTCCCATCAGCCTCAGCTGCACTTTTGTTCACTGCAAATATTGGTTTGCTAAGACGCTAAAAAGACGTGAACATGAGGCAGTGTAACATCACCCAGGCTATAACACTCTCTCCCCTAGCCTGCTCTATTACTATCCAGTCAAACTCATGTCACTGTGCAACAATGTTGAGAGCTCTACTATTAATATTTAGTTTAATGCTACTGATTCTTTCTGTGATTTTTCTATCAGCTGATTTTAGACCGCAGGACTTGCAGCTCTCCACTGTGAACTCTACGTCAACAACTCAGTGCAATTAAAACATATTTATGAATCTGACTTGGAACCCTCATAGCAGCAAACATCACAGACATGACAGCCAAGTTGTTTTCTAGGCCCAAACAATTAGTCAGTCACATGACCTTAAAAGAAGAGATCAAGAACAGATATTTTTCTGGGTTTTAGCTACATAAAAAAAAGCTCACCTAACAATAGGTGTGTCCGGGCTGGGACTGCCTGCCAATCCAAACTGTGACTGTGCTGACTACAATCTACTGTAGGTAACACATAGACTGCGTACTGTATAACTGTCTCATATGACCCCACTTTAAATAAGCAGAACTATCTCTATACCTGGTGAAGACTAGACTGTGGGCAAGGGCGCCCTGAAACGAGTAGGAAGAAGAACAACTGAAGTTCTTAAAGCTTTATGATCTTTATGTTCGATTTGTATATACATTCTTTCAATTTTGCACATGCTGACTCAACAGTTTGCAAAATAGCAGAAAAACATTTGACCTTCCATCATGTGGAACTGATGATTCGAATGAAAGACGCTTTTTTATAGAATAACACTCCACTTTCTGTACTGGCACTTAACTCTGTCTTTAAACGTACAGTAAATCTCTGCTTAAGGAGAGCGGCGTGTGAATCCAACTACACAACACTGCACACACAGTAACAGCAGTGGTGGTGGCAGGCGGCATCTCACGTTCCCCACCACAGATTTCAACAAAAGCGAGAATTTTGCTTCATTTCGTTCCAAGATTTCTCAGAGAAAAGGATGGAGGGGGAGAGCCAGGACATTATTCATGTCTTTCAGTTCATTTGGCCTCAGCCGTTCAGCTCCCCAGACAGAAAGAGAAACCTTCTCTCGTGTTTTTCCACCCTCCACTCTTTTCTTGCTTTTTTTTTTTGTTCCTTTTCTTTTTTTATTTTGGAGGCAGATTAGCAGGATTAAGTATGGCTCACATATGCTCCTCCTCACTATTGGTATTCACCACGGCACCGGGCCTACCGCCACCCAGCCTGATGGACAGAGAGAGGAAGAAAGATGGAGATGAAGGCAGTGAGGGGTGTAGCTGGTGAGAGTCAAGGTTGGAAGGATGCAGGAAACGGTCCAAACACTGCTGCATACTTTTCATTGAGTATTCTTTTGGTTTGAGCTCTTCAGCTCCAATCAGCTGAAACTTTATTGGTACAGCGTGCAGTGATACTTTACTGCCTCTAAGGTCGAGTCAGCAGCTTGTGGAAATCTCCCCTGTTCACAAAGCCAGCACCGTAAAGAATTAGTTTTAGTGTGTTGTGGAAGAACTTGACTGACCTCAACCTCATCCGACACCTCTGACTGTGAACCAGACCCGATCAGCCAGCATCAGTGTCGGACCTCGCTAATGCTCCTGAACCCTGCAGGTTCCTGAATGTAGAACAGTGAATGGCCACGGTGCGAAAAGAATGTTTGAGACAGGAAATGCATTTGTTTGCCACAAATCACATTAATATTTATTTGTTTTTAAATGTATTTATTGTCTGTGCATGAGTGCAGCGTCGTCTGGTGAATATTTCTGAGCCACCGTGGTGTGACCACACTGCAAACTGCTGGATGGAGGAGTGAAATGCACCTGGACATAAATGTGATTTCTCAGATTTAAAAAAAAAATGATAATAAAAATGAAAACTGCACAGAAGAGCAAAACTCCATTCATCTCACAGGACTGATAACATTTAACATCACTGACAGATGATTTGAATTTTGGAATTTAATTATCGGCCCTGATTTACTGAACATGCAGTAGGTAAAGGTGGTTTTGCATAATTTCAGATCATCACCACAGGTGAATTCCTCAACCTCGGTTTGGGATATTTTATGGCTGATGGTGTATTTATATCCATCCTTTATAACAAATCCATGAATATAAATACAGAGCGAAGTATTTCTATTTTCTGACAACAAACATAAAAATGATTCATGTGCTGTAAAATCTGTGCTTTAACGTCAGAGATGTATCATATTATATTTATCACACAAAGCCTCCTGATAGATTTCTATAATTGTAACTGTAGCTGACTTTAAAAATAATGATGCATCCTGTTAAAGGAGTGTGTGTGTGTGTGTGTGTGTGCGCGCGTGTGTGTGTGTGTGTGTGTGTGTGTAGATCAACAGCGAGACTGTGGGAATGTGTAATGAAGCAAGCGGTGGCACAGAAACAAACCTCCTGATTTAAAATGCCACTTTAGCCGCCTTCATTAGCATAATCTGATTTAACGGGAGGAAACACGCAACTAACGGACAGACAGAGGACGGAGAGCACTGAGGTAACGATGAGTGTGTGTGTGATAACGACCTTGATTTTGTGACATCGTTGGAGGGCTTGTGTGACACATGACTGACGGTTAAATGCTGGTTTCTGATTGGCTGGCAGGTGACCATTTTTTATTCGAGTAAAAAAAAAAACAACTTTATTGTTCTGAAAGTTTTAAGCACAACGTTTCCAAAACATCAAAATAACAGTTGTGCAAGCTCACGCTGATATGAACATGAATAGAGCCTGTATTAATGATATTATATAATATATATCCTGTCTGTGTGTGCTTCATGTTCAGCGTCAAACATAACTTCTAAATAATTTAAATAACGTTTTAAATGAGTGAGGATGATATTAAACTGCGGGTAACCATGACAACAGCGTCCTAATTGTGGAAACTGGCCACAAGAAAAAAAAAAGATACAATTTGAAACACACTAACATTTTATTAATGTTTTTTAAATGTTAATTAAGCATTTTAAAATCGGGCTAATTCATTATTCATTCATAAAAAATAACTGAATGTTTCTGTATTTTTGCTTTGTTTGTTTTTTTGTTTTAAAACCTGAGAGGATCACAGTCTTCTCATCACAGCCAGTAACTCTATATGACAGCACATTGTACACTCCTCACACACACAGCGTGTGCATTAAATGCATTTATACTTCTCATAAACACGGATCATCTCGTGCAGGTAATTAGCGCTGATATTCGGGGACAAAGCTGCTGTCAGCTTCGTTTACGTCCGGGAGCAAATCACCGGTTTGGGCCCTGATGTCAGCGCGCGCTGCAGCAGCAGGCCACACGGCGCTATCACTGCAGACTAATTGAAATGTTTCGGATCATAACCGTTAAAAACAATTTTGCACACTTCATTAATTAACGTTAAAGCCGCACTTGAAGAGCAGCTGCTGGTCGACAGCGGGTAAAAACGGAAAACATTATTATGAACAGCAAACCTGCAGGCAGGAAACATATTGAGCTGCTTATGGAGCTTCGATCCGTTATTACTGATCATGTGAGGGCTTCAGCTCGGAGCGTTTCAACGAAAAAAAAAACGATTTTTCTTCATTAAAATTATGGCGCGAATTTTCTGTTATTATGAATTATTAATTTATTATTAAAATTATAGAATATTAAAGTTAAAAAAAACTTTTTTTCTAATTTTACTTTAGTTGTTTCTTTTAAAAACAGATTTCTTGTCATAATTCCGGCGCGAAACGAATTTATTAATAATGGATCTAAATCATTAAAATGAGTTCTAATTGATTGCATGACTGTTTCCGGATCCTTAATGATAAACAATGACTGACATTGAAAAAGTTCCTCTCTGTTATCAGAATAAAATAAATCCACGCGCGGGACAACGTTTTCACAAGAAGGGGCCATATGTAGGAGGGAGTGTGTCTGATTTCACTTAATGCTGTGTGTTGGTAATTACATCAGGCTGGAGGACCCTCTGCCACCCCCCCTCCTCCTCCTCCTCTTCCTCCCCCCTCCTCCCCCTCCTCTTTTGCGTGGAGCTGATTGGTCGCAGGCAGGCAGCCCGGACAGATACCGCGTTGTCCTGGTGACCCGGCCTCTGTGCGCTCCAGCCAGCTATAAAACCGTGCGCTCTCACGCAGGCGTGCCAAAGTGGCTGTCACATGCGATTTGGAGTAACAAGTGGATTCTTAGCTTTTTGTCAGCATCGCGCCTGGAAACACTTTTGGTACGTGTCTGATTCTTTTTTTTTTTAATGTGTGAAATGTGACTCAGATTTTTTATGGTTGTTTGAGTCATTTATGACGATACAGAGGGAAATATAGGAAAGATATAAACACTGACGATTGATCTGATGGTTCAATATTAATGTGAAGATAAATTATGAAACAGGAAAGTTTCGTTTAAATGTTCAAATTCTGCAGAATTTACAAATGATTCCAAAACCAAATTTGTTTTTTACGCACGTCGATTTTTAATTATTAATTAAGAGATAAACTATTGTAACTTTTAATCACTTATGCCCTAATAAAGTGTATACTGTCTTGAGTTGTGGTGGCGTGTCGCGTGGATTAACTAACGAAGCTGTCTCTCTTCAGAGCCCCGTGCTGGACCTGGATCATGGACTCAGATACGAGCCGCGTGTCGAGCAGACCATCGTCTCCCGAGGTGGATGACATCTTTCTGGCCACCCTGAAGAAATCCGTGCACGGCTTCTCCGGAGCCGTGTCCTCCACACAGAGCGACTCTCCGTCAGACATCTCCAGCCTGCGCGGCCTCTCCGCCTCAGACGAGGAGTCCCTCGCGCTCCGGCTGGCCAAGAAGGACCGTAAACTGCTGTCAGAGGGCGAGCTGCAGTCCATCCGCCTCAAGATCAACAGCCGCGAGAGGAAAAGGATGCACGACCTCAACGTGGCCATGGACGGGCTCCGGGAGGTCATGCCCTACGCGCACGGACCATCTGTGCGTAAACTCTCCAAAATCGCCACTCTGCTGCTGGCTAGAAACTACATCCTGATGCTGAGCAACTCACTGGAGGAGATGAAGCGGCTGGTGAGCGAGATCTACGGCAGCAGCGGACACCACGGCGGCTTCCACCCATCGGCCTGCGGGACTATGACACACGCGGGACCCGTGCCGGGACACCCGGCCGCTTCTCACGCCCCACACCCGGCGGTGCACCACCCGCTCCTCCCGCCCGCAGTCTCCACCGCTTCTCTGTCCGCGCCCGGCATCGCCGCCGTCACTTCGGTCAGACCCCATCACGGACTCCTCAAAGCGCCCGCTGCCAGCGCAGGGCCGCTGGGCAGCAGTTTCCAGCACTGGGGCGTCGGCACCGGGATGCCTTGTCCGTGCAGCATGTGCCAAGTCCCGCCTCCGCATGTTTCCAGCATGAGCACCGTCACCATGCCGCGGCTGGCCAGCGACTCCAAGTGACTCCAAACCGAACGGAGACGAACTTTTTGCGGCTGTCACAGACTCTCCCTCCCTCTCCACCTTATCACTCTTTTTATTTATCTTTGCTGCGTCGACGGAGCCTGTAAAGACGCTGATGATTCTCCTCACAGACTTTGAGGGTTTTGCAACTAACTTAGTGTTTTATGGTAATTAACCTCAACTGTAACAGTTGTTTTCTTCACAGAGCTCCAAAAGCACAAAGTTCAGCTCATCACCGGAGGCGCCTTTGTGTCTCTACAGTTATTTAAAGATCAGTTTTAATTTCCGGTGTGTGGGCCTGCGGGAGGAAAGAGGGCCCAAATCAAACCACAAATATAGAGTGTAAATATGTAGATGGATTAGTCTGTTTAAATAGTGGGAGATATTATATATTAGAGTCTTGTTAATGTGTGGGGAGACCCCCCCACCCCGCACACGTTGCACCTGCTTTATTCTATCCGTCTTCTTCATTCAATGCTTCTTCATTATTTTCTCTCTCAGTAGGCTGTTCTTCTCTGTCCGACGTGAACAATGACCACTTCTTTATTTTTTTAAATACAAAAAAAAAAAATGAAAATGATATTTATTTACTTATTTTGGATTTCAGATGGATGTCTGATCATGTTCGGGTTTGAAATGTAAAATAAAGACGATTAATTGAAAAGAGAAAAAAAAAGTCTTTGGTGATGTTTTTTGTGGAGCTTTTTACAAACACAGAAACACTGAACAGCAACTTCATGACAAATATCACACAGTCACAGCTGCAGCAGGATTTACATTCATTTCGGCACCTTCAGCATCAAAGTGCTCATTCTGACATCATTATATTGTAAGATATTTATTAACTTATTACCTGAAAACTGACTTTAATTATCATCATTATTATCATTTATAGAAGAGACCTTCCACAGATGGAACACTGGCCTTCAGACATGACATTCATGATGATGAACCTAAGCTTCATTTCATGGCTTTGAAAATTAGACTACATGAGACATTTTATGATTTGAAATATATAAATGACATATACAATAAAACTAACCGGATTTAATAGAAATTTAATAGAAACAGGATTTAACTTTCTACAGAAATAAATAATAAATTGTGTATTTGAGAGTCTTGTGACTTCACAGTAGCTTAAATCTTGAAGTAAATATTAATAGATAAATGTCCATGTAATGAAAACAGGAAGCTCTTTATAAAAACAATGGAAACATTGGAAATGTCAGTTTTTCTCAGATTTAGTGGATAAAATAAACACGGTATAACGTTCAGTGTTTGAGCTCCCATGAAACAAACATGTGCAGTGCTCATCTCTCTCCTGCTCAGTGATATTCAGGATGACTGTTTGTGATCCTTCACATGCAAGCACCACAGTGTCATTTTATAGTCCTACATCCACATGTCCTGCAGAAATCCTCTGTTCTAACGAGCTGAGAGATTCACATATTACAGAGAGGGAATACATTCAGTTTTCTAACCTCTGCGACAAGAGGCCGACCATGAAAAGCTGCATTTGGAATGGTCAGTTTTGCAGAATATGCGTGTAAACAGGCGCTTTAGAAAGCTCTGCTGGCAGGAAGAAGCCAGTGATGAGCAAAGGCCGGTAACTTTAGGAAAAGGTAGCAGCTGCATAGCAGATTGTGCATGCTGTTGCAATGTTTTCCAAAGGCTTTTGAAGCTGGAACGATATGAACAAAATCCCTGAATATTCATGCACGCATTTGTTTATTCGTCTCATTACTGGAATTGAATTATTCAAAGTCCTTCAGCGCTTTGTAGGACGTTTCAGAGAGGAAGAGGTCACAATCTCACAGAAATGCTACAGTCTATTTACAGGTCAGCTAGAAGACAATCATTCTGTCAAAAGCCTCAATAGAAAACCTCTGCTGTTAAATTCACACAATATATTTGACATGTACACACGTTGTGTGTCTGCTGTTACATTTTTTAAAAATGCTTTCTTTACAGCTTTTCATTTCAGCAGCTTGCAGGAAGGGGAAACCAGTCCCACCAAACCAACCAAAGCCACAAAAGGTGCAATTTTCACTATTGTTCCATTTGTTCACAAGCTGGACGTGAATTAAATAAATGTCAGATTACTGTTGAGTTCAGTTCAGGCGGAATTTTTTTTTTTTTTTTAATGTTTTAATGTTGGACAGTCAGAAAGTTTAATATCATATTGTATTTGGTTGACCAGACTTTGACATGAATAGTGTCAGCAAGAACCTGAAATGGATAGCTCTAATTCTAGAGAGAGAGAGAGAGAGAGAGAGAACCTTCAAAATGCTCCACAAACCCACACGAGTGTGTTCAGTTGTTTCATTGAGATGACTGAACTTCAAACAACTCAGAGAAAACGTTGTCAAAGGCAAAAAAAAACATCAATTTTACGATCATAAAAGTGAAATGAAATTCACATGAAATGTCACTTTGCTTTATCCTCAATCTTTACACAACTAAACTGCCTGACCTGTAACAGATATAATGATATTCCTCAATGACATGAACGTATAACAAAACCTGAGTGGACTCTGCAGGTTTGCTCATGAAAACACAGATTATCATCATCGTCCAAGTCACTGTTAAACTCTCTAACGTGTTCATAAAGCATTTTCACTGAAGACACTGACCTAACATAAGTCCTGACAGTGGTCTTGATAATAATAATAATAATAAATTCACCAGTTCTCTATGGACAAATACTTCTTCTGGTGACCTGCAGAGTAATTTACTACCTGCAGCAACTGTGAAGAAAACGTGTTGTATATGTAAACTGTACTGTACATGCAAAGATTTTTGTCATGTTGTGA
This sequence comes from Nibea coibor, assembly GCA_023373845.1. NCBI lineage: Eukaryota > Metazoa > Chordata > Actinopteri > Sciaenidae > Nibea > Nibea coibor. Next base: position 4,704,941 of record CM041724.1, read on the forward strand.
GATATCATTTTCATTGGGTGTGACATATCTGATTAAGTTCTGCAGATGGGAATGTAAAAGTAGACGTGTTAAATATATATAAAATAAAACTAAGTGATTCACTTCATTACAAAATGACATCTGGAAGAGACTGAACGTAACAGATTGACGACAAAGAGCGAGGATTAACACAAAATAATTCACACAGCTGTTTCGTGAATGAACAAAACGTTTTGACGGCACATAAAGACATAAGCTGGAGGATAATTATTCCCGGAACATTCGCTTTATTTCAGGTGTGTTAGCCTGAGAGCTGTCCCCGCACCATTAACCAGTAAAACACAGCTAACATGGATTATGTTTCACACCCCATGAGTCCGTCTTTCAGTCTACATTTGATTACTTTTAATAACTTTAATACAGTGATCAGACATAACATTCAGAACACTGTCATGTGAAGTGAATAACACTGATTGTCTCGTTATCATGGCACATGTCAGTGGGTGGATATATGTTGGGCACCAAGTGACCATTTTTCCCTCAAGAATGGACAAATGTGACAATCTGAGCGACTTTGACAAGAGCCAGACTGTGATGGTCACATCGACCTTCAAGATAAGAGGAGATCTTCGCCATCACGTCCTCAGTGAATCAAAATCCCATTTTTATGTGCACAAGATACAAGTCTTGAGTGATTCTTGTTTTTGCGTGACTACAAAAACACATTTTTGCCTTCTGTTAATAAAGACAACATTTTACACGCATGTCTAATTGATGTGTTAATGACATTTTATAACCAAAAGTGTCACCATAATGTTCTACAAAACCATTTTCTGGCCATTATTTGACAGAATCACCCAGAAACAGTTGGAGATTATGACCATATTTCAAATTTGGTCACAGTGAGCCGACCAGCACAATAACAGCACACTGCCTCTGTTTGACCTGAATGCAATGGAACCTTAATTAGTGTCTTTGGCATCAATCTGTGTTTACACTACTAAAAGATCTTTTACACTAATCTTTGGTGCCCACCTTCAACCCGGTGAGTGAAGCTTAACTCTTTGTTGTGAATTTGCAAACTTGTGAGCTCAACGACGTCAGGTCAAATTTATTTCGATATATCACAAATTAAAACAGCAAACAACATACTTTGAAGTCAGCGCCCCAGCGCACCACCACAACGAACAGAGTACGGACAGAAGATCTGCAGGAGCCAGGAGAAGGATCTGAGTCTGCTCAGGAAGAACTGTCTGCTCTGTCTCTTCCTAAAAGAGGGCTTCAGTGCTGTGAGCCCAGTCCAGAGAGTGAACAGCAGCTACTCTTCTTGCAGACTCCATTTGTATTGTATAACAGTAAAATAATCAAAGCACATCCACACATTTATACGATATGACCGAATACATAACACAACCACAAGACAAGGCAACAGCCAACACCAGTCTAACACATATAATATCTCTAAATGAATCTCATTTTGTGCATAATTGGGAAAACACATCATTTTACCACACAGCCATTATATCACTAATACAAGTGGGATGGATATCTCTTTACAGCCAAATCACATCTTTAGGACAGCAAAATAAATTTTAAAAAGAGTCACGTAATGTTTTACATTAGCCCTTGTGTAAACAATTAATTCAATTCAATGACACAACAGTCTATAGACTGCACTCACTATAATATTATTTACAGAGACCCAGCAATTCCTACCAGGAGCAAGCGCTTGGTGACAATGGCAAGGAAAAAGTTCCTTTAAGAGCCTCATACAATCTCCTCATGCATTGCTTTCTGCATGACCCCACTGCTCAGTAAGGAACTATTAAACTGGTTCTGCATGCAGGCAACAGAGTCTCTGATGACTGCTGGGTAAAAAAAAATAATACTATGAAGTATCTCTGGCTGCTCTGTGACAAAGTCCTCTGTGAGTCCTCTGTGCTCGTCTGTAAAATACTGCAGACAGATTATTCACTGGAATCATAAATGTCAATTTAGCGATAACTCGCCAAAAAAACATTTTTTTATACAACTTGGGTTATACACAAAGACAACATGGTGCTAAAGTTAAAGGAGAAACTGACTAAGTAGCGTCATTTCAGCTCTGTCTGAACACTCTGGCCAATAGCAGCTGGGCTTCACATGCCTGTGACTGGATTTGAATAAACAGCTCCTTATCCACTGTTGGTGGCAGCCTGACTCATCCATTGATGCTGAGAGTCTGAGGTTGATTCTGTGACAGTTTAAATATTCATAACTTTGGACAGAAGGGGAGCATCAGTCTTACACTGGATTTAAACCTTCCTGAAAACACTGCACAGATGTACACTCTTTCAGCTCAGCACATCATGTTGTGTTAGCTGAAAGGATTAGATTGGTGGGATGCATCAAAGGTGGCGGAATAACAGAAAGAGAAACAGAGTCTATGATGGAGCAAAGGAGGAATGAGGGAGAGGAGATAAACAAACAGAGAAGCTGTCAGAGACAAAAGCAGGATTTAACACTTACAAGGGAATAGATGGAGCTCTAAGGTGAATATGAGACCTCAGAGGTCACTCTTTCCCATGGGACTGATGTTTACTCCAACACAGTCTCATCTGCTAACCCTTATCCACCATTAGACACTGTGGTGGACCCCAACACGCAAAGAAACCCTCACTGTAACAACAGACAAGCAACAAGTGTTGCTTAGCTTAATTATTTAGCAACAACGTGTCTACATTTTATGACCCCACTTTCCAACCATTAAATACAAAGCTACATGCTAAACTAAGATGTGGAACATGGTAAACACTCTCACTTAACATACTTTTGTATTATACCATTATTAGAAAATTGACTTTTGTATTTAGCTCAAAGTAACGTAGTATAATCTGACAAAATGTATTCTCTGGCTTCTCTTATTTCACAAAGCTCTAACCATCAACTGATAGTCAGTCCCAGATGTCCTCTTGTCTGATGGCATCTTGCTTTCTCTCTTAGCTTCCTCTGTCAATGTCCTGCTCAGTCTTTTTGCTTCTATAAATATATTCATAGGGGCTGCTTAGCCTGCTTTCAATGCTCGCTTGCACAGCTCCAGTTCTGGCATGACATTGGCTTTGCTCCCCGTCAGGATTCACCTTTCCCTGTGCCTAAAAACCTTGTCTTCATGGTGGTCCTGAACTCGAGTGGTTCAAACACTAACACTCCCGTGTCTGCTTCGACAGCCCAGCTAACGAACTGAGCTAACATTAGCTAACAGCAACTACAGTTGGCAGCAGTTTACCTCACCGTCCGTCATGGAAACCCAGCAGTCAGAGGACATCACAGGGAAAACCAGAATAATTCCATAAAATATGATCCAGTTTTACCAAAATCACTGAAATAGTTGGTGGTATGTACATAGTGCAAGAACAGACATGTGTGTGCAGAAAATGATTTAAAATCTGTTATTTCATGGTAGAAAAGTTACACAAAGTTGCTCTCTAACAGTTGCACCAGTTTCTAGGTGCTGGTGGGTCGATGGAATTCCGTCCAAGGATTGCTGGTTGAACTAAAAAATTAGAAACTGCTTATAACACTCACTACAGATAAAACATCTTGGGTATCTGTGTGTAGACAACCTGTGTTTTTTTCTGATTCATACCACAGTCATTTGGACCTCAAATTCACTTTTTTAGAAATACTGTATATTTATTTCCCAGGTTATCTTTTCCTATAGAGCAGACAGCTCTGATCCTGACTGATTATAGATCTGGGTCAGCTCCATGGGTTACGTTGGGATCGGTTCAGAATGATTTAGAGCTCATTGCTGGTAATGGGTTAGTTATTGGTTTGCAAGAACCCCTGCAGAATGACTGTAGCCTTGATGCGATTTGTAATGCAGTTTGCAAGAAAAGTTTCCAGCAGGGCAGTCCCGGCAGCTGAATTTCATTTGCTGGGCCCCCTGGCATGAATTCATTTTTAATTTTTTACTCATTTGTTTGTAAAAAAACAACAACAACAAAACATGCTGAAGTGCAGGTAGCTTGTATGAATTCATTCAGTTACTATTATAGTTATTTCTACAACTCTAGATACTTAACAACTTAACTTACTTAACAATACTCGTGTGTCTGTGTGTCGGTCAAGTAATCTATGAAGAGCAGCAGATGAACTCCTCGATCGGGTGGATCAATGTGTTTAGTAAAAGCCCAGAGGGACAAAGACAGAAGGGAGTGAGAGCGAGAGTAAAGGAAAGCGAGAGAAACAAAGCTAGAGAGCAGAAGATCCATTGAGTGTGTTTTCTGTGGCTGAAGAATCGTCCCCAGTGGCTTTGAAAAGAGGGATAATCCTGTCAAGTAAGCAGACCTTTGGATATTCATGACCGGCCGAGCGGCTCCGCGGACTGAAGGAGGACACAGTCAGGATGGGATTAAACATCAAAGTGAATCTGAGGAGTGCAGGACTGGGACATGAATCAACCAATGCAGAAACACAGAGGTCGCAGAGGGGTGTGCAGGGGGCCAGTGGGGACCAGTTGTCTGGTGGGTGGACAGCACTTTGAATGACTCCAGGATGAGGGCCTCCTAAAGGCCATTCAGGAGAATGATGCGGTGCGGTGTGTGCACCTGCCCCCCCAATCTGACAAACATACATGAACGAGAATCAAATTTAGTACAAACAAATTCTCCTTTCTGTCATCCTTCAGTCTGTTTGATGCTCTGTCCATACACTGTTTTTCATACTTTGGACCAGGTCCCTCAGTTCCAGTGAAGTGGAGTCTAAATTCTTAATACAGCAACCCATATTATCAACGTGGTTGAAGAACTTGACTATCCTTCACTTGAGTCCTAAACTCACTCACTACTAACTGTTGTGACTGAACTGAAGCAGATCTTTGCAGCCATGTTCAAACTCTGGTGGAAAGCCTGCAAGTAGAGGCTTATATACTGTAGCAGCAGATTAATGTCCATGGTGTTGGAATCACATATTGTCTAATGTTAGGGCATCCACATCCATTTGAGTACAGACATTTTATCAAGATATAGCTGCCTCTGAGATTACATATTTCATCTCAAGAACATGTAATTGAGTTCAAATGACAAATGACATTTTGATCATTTAACTGTAACATGTCCTTCCAGGAGCAATGGTTGGTGGTGGATAACTGGATAATCCTCAGACTATGCTGTGGATAGTTTTTATTAGAACTACATTTTTTCAAAAAAAAAAGTAACCCTGACATGTTTTGTATAGCCTAAAGAAAAATGGAAATTTTTAAATATTTAAATTTTTTTCCCAGCATCTTTACCTCAGATTGCACCATGCAAATACAATCAGGATCTGCTGCCATCCACTGACTCCACCTCTTAAATTAGCTTTGTGTTCCCTCTCAATGTAACGTACCTTGGAAAATCTTTTGTGTCTTTAATACACACCACACACATATACTGCACAAAGACACACATGCTGATGTGAGGCTCATATTTCTGTAACCATTAAAATGTGTGTGTGTGTGTGTGTGTGTGTACAGTGTGGATGACGTCCCATATGGTTTGTTGACCATCTCATGCTCATGTCTGTCCCCTGGCAGCGGCCCAGCTAGCTCTGACTGCTGGCAGCTGGGATGTTTGGACAAAGGGACTCAACATGACAGAATTCAGAGAAACTAAAGTGCTGTTGGGAAACAGACACATACACACAAGCAGCTGGATAGAAGGGATTAAATCTACGCTCAAAATTTACTGACATGTCTTACACTGAGTGAAATTGATGCATAGATCTATATTGCCACTTGAGTCGCAGAAAAATCAATTCAGACATAACTTGTTTTTATGCCTCTTAAACACAGCAATCAGATCTGAAGACCAAAGGTCAAAACAAGATATGATGGAAGTACTTTTATTTATGAGGTTTTATAAACATTATCCTTAAAAAAAACATATTTCTCATTACTGTCATTGTTGATCTGATGACATTGCCCTGGTGATTGGTGAGGTCTTGTAAAACCCTGACATATGGCCATTTTCTGATTTGTGACCACTATGATTAAAGTTTGGTTGGATTGCTTGATTAGTGTATCAAAATTATAATTTAGTTTCAAAAGAAATACTTGAAGGTAGTACTTGAAAGTATTCGTTGTCAGAGCAATGAATCATTAATTGATGATGATTAGAAAATTATGTATCTTCTGTTGACAAAGAAGATGTATTGTACAATGTACAATATTGTGTTGCCCTCCATCACTGACATAACATTGACATAAGCATTTCACACTGTTGATCATGCTGTGCTCCTACAGAGGATATAAGATATTATTTTTTAAATCATAAATCCTGGAAATGGTTTCAGAAATATTAATTTCATAGACAGTACTGTGTGACTTTGGGAAATATTCTCTATCTTTATTTTTACCACTGTCCAAAGGCGTTCCACAAGGTTTGATATTGGGTCCTTTTTTGTTCACAATTTATGTTAAAAATATCAACCTACTCCACTCTTGGACGTAATTCTTTTAACTGTGTTCTGTTGTTGAAAATGATGGCATGCCCTTAATGATGTTTAAGATTAAAATAAAGGCTTTATTCATTGTCAAAAATTTGGAAAAATGAATTTAAAAAAGATTTAAATAAAGGCTGAATAGATGAATTAATTATTACCAGAAACCCCTTGTGTTGTCCCTTGTGATAGCAAATGTACTCACCATTTTATCTGCTGAACATCAACAAGTTAATATTGTCATTGTGATGGCAGCATGCTGATATTAGCATTTAGCTCACTGTTGAGCCAGTAAATAACTTTCTTAAGCAGAGTCAGTCCACTCTGTTTAATTCAGCCTCCACAGCAGCCGTTTCCCCCATGAGATGTTTTAATAACTACAACCCAAATTTGTCAAGTCATTGAAGCCTGCTATCATCTTGCGCTGCAACATATGTCAGCTCTCTGAGTTGTTGCTTCCCCAGGGGTCCCCTGTTTCATAAATCAAATTAGCACCACACTCAGTAAGGCTGTCATCTGATTTACAGGCTGGGCAGAAGTAAACCAAAATGATGTTTTCTTTTTTAGGTCTGTATTCAACCATTAACACAAGGAAAAAAGAATGTCTGTCACCTGCTATCACACTCTTGGTAGTTCACAGTCCTCACAGTGGGAGGCCAGGCATGAGTTTGGACAACATCTGTGATAAACCTGCTGCAGTTTAATCAGAGTGGAGGCTGAATAGAAAGAGAGAGCGGTGGCTGCTTCAGTCTGATCTCTCAGGTCTTAGTGGGGATTTTAATGTGCTGAGAGGCAGTGAGGAGCAGGAGCACCGTGGGAGGTGAATGAGCTGCTGGAGGAGGAGGAGGAGGAGGTTGCAAGGCATAGCAGAGAGATTCTGGGCTGTCTCAAGGGGGGCGGGGGTTAACTGCGTGTGTGTTTGTGTGTGTGATATAGGGTGTAGGCTGACAGATGTGTCCATCAACGCCTGAAAGAATCATCTTACATCCATTGCACCCATCTGCCAGCCTGGTGTGGAAAGATTTTCTGAAATAAGAAGAATGTCTTAAAATAAGTGAGAGAAAAGGTTTATATATATATATATATATATAGGGTTGTATTCAACAGTTTCTAGAGATTTAATCAAACATGACTTAGTTTCGTGTGTTGGAACAAGCAGTCCACATGCATTATTAACTGATAGTTAAGTTTTTTCATTCAAACAAGGTAACATTTGAGAGTTAAAGAGGTTAAAGAGCTGTAGAAACAGTCCATATTTTAACAATTCAATACTTGGTGTTAGAAAAACTGTGGTGGTCAGCAGGTGGGTGGGTGGATATACATCCAACTTTGACAAACCCAAAATTGTAGCAGGCAGCAAAATTTACATTTATCCACTGATCCAATGACCATCCATTCATCAGCCCACACTATCTTTCATTTCACCCTGGCCGATCCTTCAGTGCTCCCCAGTCAGCTGGGAGATGTGCTTCCTGCAGCGTGTCCTGGCTCTTCCTCCACCCAGCTGACCGAGCGTGAAACGTGTCCAAAGGGAGGCATCCAGGAGCTATCCCAACCAGGAAATGTCCACACAAATGTGGGTGCTGTTACATTCTGCTCAAAAACAGACCTATCGAGCCATGTCTGTCCAGGCTAAAAATCATCAGCAAAGTGCAACAGGATCTTTAAACAACCCTGGAGGGTATTCAGAGCATTTCATCAGGACTGATAAATTAATGTATTATAGAATTAATTTTAAAATATGGTGACAGAGTGTGGATTCATTTATGAAGAAAAACAGACATTTATTTATCTATGAACCTCTGTGACCAGGCAGCCAAGTACAGTATCCTACCATAGCTGCTTATTAGTTCATATGGTAATAGTTTTTGTTTTCACTTGATCTTCAACTGTGTTATTGGGCCAAGATAGAAGAGCAGTCAAGTGATCAAAATGATCTGAAATATGATGTTTACAACAGACAGGTTATGTTATAATTTTACAGTTCACCTTCATTTTCTTGTCCAAATAGGTTTTTCCAACCTGGCAGCAAAAACTACAAAAAATAAGATCTATCCATTCTATTCTATCCAAGGTTTGTCAGTGGACGGCAAAGATGAACTGCACATAGCCAGCTGTTTTGTTATAGAGACTGTTTCACTTTCACAAGTCTAGTTTCTGGGACTTGGGTCCTCATCCATCATACTGCTATCAGCTTTCCCTTTAACAGTGACTTTGGTCACACTGCTCCGCCCTCCATACAGATGGGGATAACCTCTGAAAACCCACCCTTGGCCTTGTACTGCTAATAAAACCCAAAAGAGGAAGATCTCAACCCGCCCCCATAACATTTAGACTATAACCTGGGTGCTCTTGGCCTCAATCACTTGGTGAGAAGAAGAAGGAGCTCTGTGTTTGACTTTGGACAAGGATTCCTGTGGAAGTTTAGTATCTGTGAATCCATCATTGTCACGGTTAAATAGGATCGGGGGGTTGTAAGGATACTTTGTGGGGGACGGGTTAACTAACACTTTCCTATTAGTGGCCATCCTACAAATCCCTGGTGGCATTGTTTCAGAGAGGAACATCTGCTATAACAATAGGCAGTCCCTCAGTTAGGTTATGTTTGGGCTAATTCTAAATGACCGTAACAAAAGATTAGAGAACTTTGGGTGACTGTTGCCAACAAATTAGTATAAAACTTCAGACAATGTTCAAGAATAAATTTAAATGTTGCACAATTTCAGGTTGTTAATGTGCGAGGAACAACACATTTCGCAGGGATACGGCTAATCAGAGGCAACAAAACAAGCAAAGAAAATCAGTGACAGAATGTGTCAATGAGCACTTAGACACGTGAAATATGAATGTGGCAAATGTCCATCTGTATTTAAACAACCGTGACCAACTGAGCGTGTGCAGCTATTGAGAGTGAAGCTTTTTGGCTCTCTTTCACAAACGGCCCCAGGGTTTAAACCTTACACCCCTCCCACCTTCATTATCCCTGCCACACTATGATCCGCACCAAATGCCGACTATCCCAGGCCAGCGCTCACAAAGCATGCTGGGAAGGACAAAAGCAGACCTTCAGCCGATTGGTTCCACCTTATTAACAGCTTGTAATCTTCTCATGTCTTTGGCCAGGCCTCACAGAGCAGGAGTTAGGGCGAATAGATGAGTGTGTCCGTCGTCCCTGCTTTGATGCAGAGCAGCCTTTTCCCTCTGAAAAGTCCTGCTCTGTTATATTTCCATTGTTGCCGCTGCACCTGTTTGCCTGCAGGGACACATGGAAAAATCAGTCATTGGCAACTGTTAATTTCTCATTAGATTCTCTCTGTGCATTGAATGCAGAAGACAGTTTGGGGTGTAAAGGCATCAGCAGGTGCATCTCTGCGTTTAACATTCTGATTAGCTGTCAGAAATGTCAAATACATAACACTAATAGGCTTGGCTTGGGTCCTGACGGAAGTCCTGAACTGGAGTTTAAAAGAAAAGGGAGAGTGATTGGTACATACTTTCACCTTGTTCAACTTCTTATTATTGAAATCTTAGAATCATATATACCACAAGGTTTGTAATTACAGATGGTTTCTTAATGTTTTGTAGGAGGCTGGTGTTTTTTATTGTTTTTTTTTCAGGCATTTGCATTTACAGTTTCTGGTGTGTTATTTTATGTCAGTTTCGTGCTCAACATTAGAGTCTAAGAACTAAAATTAGTAGCTAAGAAAAAAAGCTATTGCATCTATGTAGTGAAGAGCCAGATAAGCACTGGTTAAGGGCTTTGGGGCAAAAATGAGCTGATCAAGTCCTGAGAACAGAACACACATGGAGCTGGAGTCCCAGAAAGTTGAAAATTAAGTTTTTCCGTGTTGGATTACCTGGACCTAAGGCAATAACCAGGAGCTGCATTCAAACTCTGATTTCATATTATTACACTGTGAAATTAAAATGATCAGATTATTACAAACCAGCTGTCACATGAGGATTTTGGAACCTCTGAGGTCCAGAGCCCTTGGAGCAGTTCTCCACCCTGAATTGGTCATTCAGCCTTGATGAAGTGTCCTGAGATAAAAATAGTGACTGCAGTAATACTGCAGTAATAGATTCTTTTCATACACCTATTTCCATTCATTTCAATATTGGCATGCCTCTGAGTACGTTATTACACTGGCACCAATGGATAAAAAGCCTTGTTGAAATCACATTTTTAAAAGTTAGCATGATGTACAAATCTTGTCCAACAAAGGAGAAATGGAACACAAAGAAAATAGCAATGTAATTGTGACAAATTGGAGAGCTTTCTACAGACATTAAAGTGACGATAAGTCCGCAGAGGCAACAAACACATGGACACCATCAAGTGACACACAATGGACTTCAATCAGACACCTGATGTAAATGAACTCTATTAAGTCAAGATTGTGTCTGGACTGGCAGCAGCCAGTCTGTGGTTTGACTTAATATCCAGTTCTTTATATCCAGTGAGGTGGACTCATAATTATGCCAATTTGTAGTCAATTGATGAGCCAATAGAGGCAGATGTGTGTATGCTTTAACAAGGAAACGTCTATTCACTGGTGGACAAAACTGAGGATTAAATGTGTCCATCCTGGAAATAATATTTGAATTTATCTTTGATTATGTGTTAATATTAAAAGAGCGTATTAAATATATCAATAATACAAAAGGGTAAATATTTTCATTTTTAATTTTCTAATTTTATTTTGGGTGTTGTATGTCTTTATTGGATAGTCAAAGTAAATGACAGACATTGGATGACAAGCAGCAAAGGACCATGGGTTGGAATGTATCCTGCTGCAGTAAGGACTGAGTTTTAAAACATGGTGTGCACCAGGGGAGCTACCACACAAACATTTTGAACTTTAATATTTTTACAAATGTCAGATGCAACGATCCAGCAGTTCAGTGATTTGTTGTTTTTTTCTTTATTCTGTATTCATTTACAGTGATTCTGTTGCACTGCACTTGCCTGAATTTTCATTTCCGGTCATCAGAAGACTGTAGAGAAGACTGTATTACCATAAACCATCTATAAAGTTGTAATTTTGGGTTTAAATCAGTCTGAATTGATTTGTCACATTAAAAAAAAACTTAAATAATACCATTCATACATTCATACTGGACATCTGTAAATAATATCTGGATCTGTAAATAATAATAATAAATAAAAAAAAATAAAAAAATAAAATAGTAAAATACTGAAATAAAAACAACAAGGACACACACACATGGAAGAATGTAAAAAACAACAACAAACAACTCAAAAGTGCATTTTATTTCAGGCCTTGTGACAAACCTCAGAGAAAGAAAAGAATACATAACCATTCTTGTCTTTTCAGTGCTATCACTGCGGGTGTATTTTTCATCCTGTATTCAGAGATAAAATGACCCAGGAGTTTGGCTGAGGTGTCTTCCTGTCGGCCGGCCGCAGGAAATGGCTCCACACAGACGAGGCATTTAGCTCCAGGTGCAGAGCCACCATTGGACGGCCTTGCCCAGATGGATAGTACTCCTTCCACCATAAAGACACTAGTCTTCCCCCTGCCCTGAAGCCACCGGTGCTCCTGCCCTGGTCCAGCCTCATCAAAAGGAGCCTGGAAGCTGGGAGGGCGGATATGCTGGGCTGCAGCCCCAAATCAAGCTCACTTTTCTTTCCCTTGTAAGTGGTGGATAGAAAAAGTGGGGGAGGTGCACTTTTCTGGTAGACACCAGCTTCTTTCTTTCTCCTCCTTTCTGACTTCTGTGTGTGCGGCTCCTTGCAGGTGTCCTTTTTTATTTTTCTTTTGACGCTGAAACCAGATCCCAAAATACAGTCAAAACCATCAGGCCTTGTTTTCTTTCAGTACTCAGTTTATTACCTCTCATTGTTAGTCAGGCACTAGAAATCAAATTGAGCTCACAGGCACGCACGCACACACACACACACACACACATACACACATTCATCCTGGCTGCCTGCACTCTGTTCTCCTGCAGGTGCGAGGGCCATCCGCCTGGCCCTTTTCATGAGGCCCTCCCTTTCCTGTCCGTCTGCAGCCGTCCATTCAGCTTCAATCACAGCACCAGCCGGACGCCACTGGACCACTGGCAGGGAAGGGAAGCGCCTCCACACACATCTTTCACTTGTTGAACGACAAGAGAAGAGCGGCTGGGGAAAAAAGAAAGGGTCTTCCTCCTCTGCATCTCCTTCTGCTTTCATCGTAAACAACTTGCTTTCTGTTTGTAACGGTGCTGTCCTTCCCCTGTCCCCCCCTGCCTTCCATTTCTCCAGCTCAGATGGGCTTTACAAGGAGGAGGAGGAGGAGGGGAGGGAGCGCAAAAAGAAGACGGCCAGGCACCCTGTGCTGTGAACGGAGTGATGCTGAGGTCTTTTTGTGGCTCATGAATGGCACATTTGAGGTTTCCAGCCTTGCTCGGTGCCCCAAGCCAGCTTCACCTGTGGTTGGAGTCAATTGGCCTGTTGTCTGCCTGTCTGGCACCATGCCAAGCTCTCTGCCAGCCAATTTGGTTAGCGTAGCCGCTCAGAACTGGGCAAGAATAACCTCCACCTCAAAACCATCAATTAACTTCCAGCACACAATGATGTATCCATTCACTTCACAAATACTGGTCTCTAACACCATTAATACCCACGCTAATGCTACCAGTACCTGCTCTCTGTCAAAGTTCCAATGCGTCTAATGGCCTCCAAGATGTTAAATCATAACTGGAACTTTTACAATCACAATGTTTTCAGTTCAACATCACACAAAGAAAAGGTAAAAGTTACTCATGTTGTCAGATTGTGGATGTTTAATATGATCTTATGCTGATCGGAATGACCTCTACATGTGTTTTCCAGATATTTGGTCAAAAATCAAAGCTGTGGCGATCACCAACGACATTATTCATCCTCTGGGAACCATGAATGTACAAAATGTCATTGCGATCCAAGAGATATCTCAAATTCTAATCGATGTGGGGAAAGGACAAACAACAACCAACAAAAGGACGTCACAGGTAAAGTCATGCAAATAACTTGTCAAAGCAAAGACAATGTCCTTGTTTACCCTCATTCACTAACTTGTCATGTAATAAGCCACCTGCTGTACTGACACCGACACATGAACTGAATTTTTCATCCAAAACAATGTACAGGGATCATCTTCTGAAAATGACACCTTTACTCAATTATATCCTGATTAAGTAAAGAAACACACACAAAACCATCAAACACAACTGTTTTAATGTAGCTCGAAAATCCAGTCCAACTCTAACAAGGTAGAAATTTAGTCCTTATAAATGGAATAATTTATTTTTTAAAAATGGGCAAAAAAGTCATGATTTCATTGAAGATTTCAAAACGTTTTGCAGATCTCCAAAATGCTACTTGAATTACAGGATTTCGGCCACTGTGTGTTGTGTCTTTGGACTGCTTCTATATACTATACTGTATTTACTTTCATATTTTGTGACTTCATGTAACATAATGGCTCAGTGAGGGTGATTCAGTCTCCAATATTCAGTCTTTGTAAAACTTTGTAAATCTAGTCTAGTGTTCTAGTGTTGATGCTCCTTACATGAAATAATCCAAAATTACAAAAACCTTCACTTCAAACAGAAATCTGAATTATTTTCTAATCTTTCCTAATTTGTGGCTTTAAATTGTCCGCTAATTTCCTCTGGGGTTCTGCTGCTCTTGCCACCTTCTACAAGTTGTTTCTTGTTTAGCTGCCAAATGTCAAAAAGTCGGACGTGCACATGTGTTTTCCAAAGAGCACATCATGTGTCTGGGAGGAGTTGAGGTTGAGCTGAGGTGGGGGTATGTGAGGGGAGCATTTAGCTCACTTTTCCACCGTGCGAGCTGTCATTCTCCTCTCACGCAGCTGTGGCCATGAGATAAAACTGAGCTGCCACTTTTGGAAGCTCTCACTCACTCACGCACTTGTGCAGCCAGAAACCTCTGAAGTACAAACGTTTGGTCACTGCTTATTGTGCCGGATGGCAGCTGTATTCTGTGAGCAGAGGGGGGATCCACAGGTGGAGGCAATGAAGATCTGATTTCTGCAGTTTGTGGGAGTTTTTTTTGGTGATTTTATTTTTGTCTCTTTTCGGTTTTTCTCTCAAAAAAGTCTTTTTTTTAGGAAGACTACACTGAACTATAACTCAGAAGACTAGCACGCCTCTGAAGAGACTATGAATGTGCTGTCAAACCCAGTGATCAGGGCCCAGGAGCAGTCTCTGGCTCTCTGTGGCCCCGGGTCTGTCCAGGATTTACCTCACTGCCCTCCAGGGTTCAACCTGAGCTCCCGCCTGAATCCGGCACCCATGATTGGCCTCCAGAGTGGCCAGAGATCAACCAAACCTCAGAGGGAGCTGAGCCCTGAGGAGCAGCAGGAGCTCAGGAGGAAGATCAATAGCAGGGAGAGGAAGCGGATGCAGGACTTGAACATCGCCATGGATGCCCTGAGGGAAGTCATGGTGCCTTACGCCTCCTCACCATCCTCTGCCTCTTCTTCACAGTCCCACCAGCCCGGAGCTCCTCCAGGCCGCCGGCTCTCCAAGATTTCCACCCTGGTCCTGGCCAGGAACTACATTCTCCTCCTGGGCTCGTCTCTGCAGGAGATGCGGCGGCTGCTGGGGGAGGTGAGCATGGGGATGGGGGTGAACACGGGGCCGGTCCCTCGGCTTCTGCTCACTGGAGGATGGCCCCTCATCTCTGGCCCCAGTCAGCTCCTCCTCACTCAGGAGTCCCTCCTCACTTCAGCAGCCTCCTCCTCCTCCTCTTCCTCCACTTCATCGTCCTCTGCTGCTAAATGTTCCCTGTTGTCTCCAGGCCCCATGGAGGCCTCGCTGGCTCCTGTGCAGTGGAGCTCTGCAGGGGCATCAGGAGGGCCCATGTGCCCATGTGGAGTCTGCAGACTGTCCAGATTTAGCCACACCACTCCGGCTCCAAGATTCCCAAAGTGACACGTTGAAGAGGATTTCACAAGAACAGACTTGATTTTTTTTTAAATATATGAATTGTTATTTAACATTTAAAAAAATGTTTATAATAATTTACTGCAATTACTCACAATTATCATTGATTTTTTTTAAACCCAGTGGATCTATTCTGTAGTTGGTAAGACCGTTTCTAATAATCCTTTTTTTGTTTCAGAGAAAAGTTGCATTTTACTTATATCAAACAGAGAAACAAGTGGCATGAAGTGAAAGCTGTAATGACCGTAAAACATCTGGAAAGGGACAAAATCAAGGACTAAATAAAAATGATGAAATATAAAAGATCTCTCAGCCATTTCTCAGTTTAATATTGTGAGCGTTGGCGTCCAACATGAAGTCATTATTAGCTGCCAGAGTAGTTTTAGTGATTTCACATGAGAGATTCTTGTTCTTGTGTTTTTTTTTGCCTGTGCTCCAGCTGTGTGCAACGCTATGTTATTAAATGATGACGTTACAATTACAATTAAGCAATATTCTCTAAGAGTCTGATGACATTTCATTGCTTGTTTATTTTCAAACTTTCACTATCATTTTTGCTTATTGAATGACATTTAATATTAGGCTCAGAGTGATACAGGTTTGAATGTGTGAATTTATATTTATTTTATGTGTTTGTGTGTGTGTGTGTGTGTGTGTGTGTGTGTGTGTGTGTTGGCTAGAAGTTGTGAAAAAGACAACTTTTCACAAAGTGAACACTGGTTCTTGTGTTTTTTTTTGTGAGCAGTTGTGGTCTAAAGAAAGTAGACTTGTCGCTGGAGCACAGTGTAGCAGTGGACCCAGTAGATACACACTCTGTCCTCCACACATCCACAGCTCATTCATTCCAGTATGGGCCCTCCCAGTCCTACACCCCCTGTCTGGGATGTTAACTGGTTTGATCTTCAGACCAGAGAGATAAACTTGGGGAAGTTGAAAGAGCAGCACTCATCCCTCCTTCAACATTGAGGTATAAGCAAAGCAACTAGTCCAGTGGAATAAAAGTGCAAAACATGTCTGGATTAATGAAACTTTGAAAAAGTGATAGATACACTGTATAACAGGAACGGACATAAGTGCTTTTCAGACTGTTTCTCTGTGTGCAACATGTGCGTCAGATGTTCATCCAATCAGCATGCAGACTGCTCCAGTATCCAGTATTTTCTATCAGTTTCTCCAGCAGAGATGCAGGCATAAGGTGACTCATTCAACATTTTAACTTGTAATTGTTGTGTCAAGCGTCACAACATGGAATCACATTTATAGATCGCTCCTTACTTTTCCCACTTTTTCACTTTTGAGCAAGAAATGCAATTCTTCATGGATCATGGTAACTTTTCCTCAGGTGAATGAAGCGCTACATTCATGTACCTTAGTGGAAGTGGAAAGGGTGGGTGGGTGTACAAGGTGACCCCGGAGTCGAGGGTTTGAATTCTGAATTCCATATTTCATTAGATTAAGGTAACAAAAGTCTGGTCTTTGTCTAACCTTAACCAAGCGCTGTGAATGTTTTTGGAATATTTTGTCAGAAAATAAAGAAAACATGCTGTCAGTGGGCATTATACTCAGATATGATAATTAACAGTTCCTCGTTATATTGATAACAACCCTGGCAGAAATATTATATTATTATTTTAAACATAATTTCTATGAGACATGGTCTCAGATGAAACCACTACACCACTTTTAATTGTCACTTTTTGGCAAATCACCGCAGAGCTTTCTGGCACGTTTAGCTCTCATTTGCATAAAGTTAAAATTCCAACTTTTGACCCCTCTCCTTCCTCCAGCCAGCACTACGCCTCCTGCTATCCCATAATACCTTGAGACGTGATTCACGCATGAGAAATGAATGGAGGCGAACTCATGCCGTGCTCATCGCGTCTTCAACGTCGACACCGACGAGACGCTGAGCCCAAAAGCTCCATCCACCCTCTGCGCCGCCCCGAAAAATAGTGAAACAGTCCTCATCTCTCTCCCTATTCATCGCCTCAACAAGCAAAAGATCAAAACCCACCCGTGTAATTACTGCTCCGCAGAAAGGAGGCCTTTTGATTATTAGCCCCCTCTCTCTCCTCCATCCTCAAATTCTTGATGTTTCTCTGTGTTAAGGAGCCGGGATGGGTGATTTGGTGCTACTCATTACACTCACTCCACAATATGTTCAAACGCCCAGAAAATGTGTCTCGCTGAATGGGGTTCACTCCTGCAAACTCGCCACCCCTCTGGAAGAAAGCAGGCAGCCTCATTCTGAGCGAGAATAAGAGGCGCCGGTAGGAGGGAGGATATTCTCAGCCACAACCTGGCCCTTAGCATGGCTTGCATGAATAATAATAATGAAAATAATCATAATCATAATGCTGATAAAATACTCAAAATAATTGCTACCCCGGAATAAGAGGATTATGGAGGGTAGATATGTGAATAGTGGCCAGTGAAAGGACGGGAATCTATTAGCATCAGGAGGGACAAAAGAGGAGCTGGATGCCATTAAGTGAGATTAAGCTAAATAAGGCTTGATTTTCTTACAGGGAAAAAGGAGGAAGGAGAAGAGGGTGAGAGTGAAGGAGGGGAGGAGGGGGAGGGAGGGAGAGCCTGATTCATAGATCAAAGTGAGATGACCAAACTTCACGTCTTTCATTTACATATAGCTGCTTTATCTCCGGAGGGATTAGCTACCTTGCTATTTTCTCCGGGTTGCTCTCTATTCCGCCACCTTTGCTCACCATCCATTTCCTCCTGCTCTCAGGATGGTTCAGCCCTTCTCCTTTTTGTAAGTTTGCCTCCTTAATTTCTCCCCCCTCTCATTCTCTGCTCATTCTCTCTGTTTCTCCAAGAGGCTCTCACTTTCTCCTGTTTGGTGGCCTCATTGTTGCGGCAACGCAGGGGTCTGGTCAGTCTTTGTGTTAGCACTTTAACTCATCTCCATTTCATCACTGTTGTTCAATGGGGCGAGGAGAGCTTGTAAGACAATGCACACACACACAGACACACACACACACACACACGCTGACAACAACTGCTTCCGTTAAAGACGGCACATCTTAAACCTGTGTCATTGTTTTCTGTGACTATCCCATCTATTTGAGTGAGATTAAAATATCACATGACCTGGACAACAGGTTAAAGCAACCTTGCGCACCCTTTCTACCATCATATAACAGATTTGAAATCATGCTACTCACTTTTAGTCATGCGAATGGTGTCTCTGTCATTCCCTGCTGCGATCACTTGTGAGAAGTACATAACACTTTACAGCACTAAGTCACACACCACCAACTATTTGACTGATTAAAGCGAAAATGTTTTCTGGTTTTCCCTCTGTGTTTCCTGATGGACAGTAAAGTAAACTACTGTGAACTGTAGCTGCTGTTAGCTAAAGTTAGCCCAGTTTGTGAGCTGGACTGTGTAGTTTTTGTATCCCAGCCATTTTGGAAGCTTGGTATTGCATGCATGCGACAAAACCACAATAAATGGTTCCAAAAGTATTCAAAATGATAAACATAAAGCATAAAGTGGTTGAAAAACAAATTCTTCTTAGCTTCCTCCTCTCACCTGTCATCTGTGTCTGTTTCTACATGATAACTTACATGGAATGATCATTTTAATTCAAACTTTCACAGGTTTTTATCCAAACGAACGACGACAGCGTTTGTTTTCAACACCCAATAAAAGCATGTGTATTTGTTCAAATTATATATGATGTGTTCAAGTGACATTGCTATGGTGTTATCATACATCCACAGGACGAGGGTGGGGTGGATTGATGGATAAACAAAACGTGGGACTTGGTTAGTATGTTTACCACAGTGATGTAGGGCCCTTAACTTGGATGAATGTTTTTTCAATTTTCAAAGTTACAATTGTGAAACATAAGAAAATCTTCAAATCATAACAGTATGTCATAATAAACACATATATATATATATATATATATATATATATATATATATATATATATATATATATATATATATATATATATATATATATATATATATATATACACTGAATCCTGACTTTTTATTTTCCATCAATAATTTGTGGGATGAATTTTGATGTTTAATTTGGAGGGCTTTATGTGTCTAAGTGTATGTATGTACTGTTATGTATTATAAAAAGAAAACATTAGACAACATTAAAATGTTACAAACTCTTTGTGTGACCATAGTTTGAGCATGATGAAACAATGGTGACAACTATACAGTAAAGAAAGCACCACTCTGCTTTGTGCTTTCACATTCTTTACATTCACCTCACCGTTTATAATTCCATTCTTGACACTTATTTGGTACTTTTTGGTTCCTTTTCTTGTCAGATAGAAATCAGCTGTACAGAACCAGCAGGTTGGGCTTTGTCCTAAGACTTGATGTCACAACTGATTTCTAGACTTACAAATATTTGCTAGCATCCATGTTGCTGAAGTGCAAAGGTTGCTGCACATCTGACTTTTGAAAAGCAGTTATATCTTCATGTATCCATGTGGTTTTAAGCAAGTTGTGTGTTCGGTCAGTCATTTATACTCTAACATGTGTCTCTAATGTGGAACATACACATTGTCTTCCACTGTCCCCTCTCCTACAGCCTCTCATCTCAGAGTGTTGTTTGCCTCTGGCCTTTGTCGCACTGTTTCATAGCACTTAACCAGTCAACGTGGGGAGTCCTTGGCTTAGGAAGTCCTGAGCCATAAATTTCATCTCCACAATGAGCAGAGCACAGGGGCTGGTCAGGACCCCCATTTACTTTCTAACCCAGCTTTTATTCATTCCCTCCCTAAATAACATCAGGCCCTCCTGTGCTGTCCCACCCTTAAATTCCCGATCCCCTCCGTCACCCCTTCTTTCTCAGACCGGGCCGATACAACAGGGTTACTGCTGAGCCCGCTGGCCCGCTCATTAAGCATCGTGTTCTCTCCCACCCATTCCAGCCCTCTGTCCTATTCACACCGCGGTCCTCATTACAACTTTACAGGCCACCATCAACCGTCACCTCATTACCCCTATCAACCAGCTAAAGGACGGCTGATGGTGTGTGGTCATGGGAGATGCATTGTCTTTACAAAACCTGAAATACTTTGCAGATTATTTGGTTTAGGTGTGATATAATATTAGAATCATTTGTTTTTACACATTAATATTGTATGTAGTAACAGTGAAAAATACTGTGGAGCAACTCTGGAGCAGAATGATGGAAGTCTGTCTGATTTACCTTTAAGATGAATTCATTCAGAATGGAATAAATTATGTTGATCAAATATGAACAAATATGTATGATATTTATGAATACATATGTAAGTATGACAGGAAGTGAGAATGATTGGTTTATAGAAAATACACCGTGCCATTGCTAAACAGACAAAAATATTCTCCCAAATAGAGATTGCAGATAGATAGAGATAGGGATTGCACAGGAGGGTCTAACCACCTCATATCCCTGCATTTAGTGTTTCAACTCGAAAATCAGAAATTGTTAGAGTGCTCTCCGTTACTTCAGTTTCCTCACACATTTGGAGGTTGAAGGTGCTATCGAGGAATAGCAAAACAAAATCAAGGTGTGTAGCTTTAAATAAAGACAATGATGGAACATATGTATTTTGGGGATCCTGGTCTACCCCATCTCTCTTAAGTCAAGTCAAGTCAAGTGGGTTTCATTGTCATTTTGATCTTATACACAGCACAACAGTGAAACGAGACAGTGTTTGGCCAAGGAGCATGGTGCTACATGAAGCAGGAAACATAGTGCAGACAGGACTACAATGAAGTGCACACACATGGCAACACAAAAGAGCGACATAAAGTGCAGTACATTCAGGCAAAACAGACCAGGACGTGTACGTACATGTGCTATTTATGGATATATACTGTATGACTTTAGTAGGTATATACAAGTGAGGTAGATAATGAGTAAGATTACACATGAAACAGTCCGCATGCTCTTTTTACTGTTGTCTTACCGTCTGATTGCCTGAACCAAGAAACTCTTCCCCATCTGGTGCTGTGATTAGTCATCATGAAAACCATTTCTGCTACACTTAACATGTTCAGGTGCTTGAAGCCTTCCCCAGCATATCATAGACAGAGGACAGGGTACAGATTACATCGGATTATCAATCCTTTAGTTACAGACAGTTTCTCAAAACCCTTGGAAGTGGTGGAGGGTCTGTCCATTTTCCATCCAAAGAGGGTTTAATAAGTAAATGTTCATCTGTTTATGATATTAGAAAGTGTATTCAGTTATAGAGGTGAGACATAATATACTGTATGTAACATGCAACTATTGCATTTAGGTCCAAATCTAATTTTATTTCTAATAAAGTGGAGCATGTGTTCAGTGTTGGACAGCAGAACTTTACTGCCTCCAATGAATAGATTACTTCTGTAACCTTGATAATCATTAGACAATAACCTGCATCACCACGATGAATCACTACATACAAGTCACAAGTCTCTACAGCTGTTTTGGTACCATACAGCAATGAACCTGTAAAGTGAGGAAACATTTAAAACTCTGGAGCAGCAAAGTTACATGTGCAGTTTGAATACATTGGTATGGTCCTTTTAAATGTGTGTGTGAGAGTGTGTGTGTCGCTGTCGCTGTGGCAATGAACCCCTGGCCCTCAGTTTGCCCTCTGAACCCTCAGTGGCCTTGGAAGCAGGAATTCCAGTTAACACATCACAGATCAGTTTTCTTTTCTTCATGTTTTGTGTCTCTGTCGCTCCTCGCCAAACGTCGGCCGGGCGTCGACGAGGCCTGACAGCCACCAGCCCTCTCCCTCCTCTGTTTTCCTGTCTTCTTTCTTCCCTTCCTTTCTCTCGCTCCTCTGTTTGGGCTCCTCTTTCTTGCCTCCTTTTCTGCTTAATTGAGTTGTTTGGCAGGCGGGCTTGTCAGACAGCGCCGTCTATGTGGGGAGTCTGAGGGGCAGGGGGGCAACCGCCATTGTGCTCCCAGAGACGGGTTAGTTTTTCACTGTTACTGCTGCATGAGTGAACATGGCCCAGATTAGGACGGGGGGAGCTGGAGTAAAAATGAAGGAAATATTGTAAGTATATGTATCTGCTTTAGTCCTATCTATCTGCAGATTTTATAGTGGCTCATAAAAACATTCATGCCAAAGCTATAACACACAATTGTATTTTAGTAAGTATAATTAAACTAAATACAAACAAATGTAACTTATATTGTCCAAAACATTCTGAGAACATGCTAATCGCTGTTTGAATTTTGATTTCTTTGACGTCTGCATCCATTATTTGATTTGGACCATTAAGAGGTGAGAGTGTCTTCAGTTTTAAGTGCTCAGCAAACCCATAAATATCTCCTCCCCATACGAGAGTGTAGAGCGGTGTGAAGAAGGCAAACACTGGCTGTGTGTGCAGTCATCAATCATCAGGACAGAGGAGAGGCAGAGATGCAGAGGAGGATCCTCCTTTCGCTTTTTTGCGTTGACGAGGATTTCAGATCACAAGAACTCTGCTGCGGCGAACATGTGGATCTAAGATCACATCAGAGGGAGAGATCACATTTGATTATATGTAAATTTAGTCAGTTTTTTAAATAAATAGACTGATCACTGCAGATACTTTTCACAGCTTGCTCAGATAATAAACTCATGATAAAACTTACTGCCCAGCTGTTAGGGTTAGCATTTAAAAGGATTTTCTTTCAGCCTGTTGTAACATATTTACATGACTGCCGTAACGTTCCATGCAGACATTTGCTTCACTTCGTTTCAGTCTGAAAATAATCGACTTCAGTAAGAGAACTGCTCATTAAGATACAGAACAGGTCTGAAATACCTCATCCTAGTTATTTTCAGTTTAATGAAGTATTGTTGGTTTTTGCTGCTTGGGGAGAAAACAGAACATCTCTTTCATTAAGTATACTTTGCTGTACTATAATCCGCTCACTGAGTATTTCTTTGATATTAAAGTAACATTGTGTAACATTTATAACAGATTTTAAATCATGTTGATGCTACAGTGACTTGTAATCAGGTGAATGGCATCTGTCATTCCTACGTCTGTTCTTACACTATGTAACTTTGTGCTCCGGGTCTGAACTCCTGCAAAACGTACATAATGCTTAATAAGTAACACATTACAGTTACACATTAAATCTTAGAATCTTAGAGGACACTGACTTCTTCTTGAGACACAGAGCAGCTGTGTCTTTAGGAATGCAGACACCATTATTTCGGGTATAAACTGGAAGTGTGAACTGATTTCCAGATTTTGGACATTTATTTCAAATGAAGTCAGTGAGATATTTAAAATAAAAACTGATGCTTTTCCTCCTAGGCCTTCCCTCTAAGAACTTAAAAAACCTCCTTGTTTGAATGTTTATTCTGCAAAACTGAATCAAAACCTTTAGAGATTTTAAATATTGTCCAGGTAGGTAATAAGCTGTTGTGAGGGGTAGAGACGAGCTATTTCTGAAGGTTTGGACGCCTATTTTAGAATATATACCAGCAGATCTAACAGAGAGTGGAATCATTATTAATTAATTATTTTTAATATTATTATTCTTACTTATTAGGATTATTACTTTCACCCTTTTTTTAATGTATTTTGTCATTGTATGTCTGGGCTCTTGTCATTGTGTTGTACTAAAAACAAAAAGCAGTGGCCACTCTGATCATCACTATGGTATCTGAGGGCAGAGAATAGCACTATCTCACTCCCTGGACAGAACAGTACATAACACAGAAGCTGACAGATAACAATGTTGGACCACTAAAAAGTTAAACATATGTCCTTGCTTGTAAAATAATAACCATTTATGGCCATAGAGTAGTTGTGTCACTGTGATTGTCTATCAATAAATCCTCCATTCTCCTTGGTCAAGCTTAAAAAATCCTTTCAGCAGGAGACATCTTGGACTCCTGTGCACTGACTGAACTGACCACTGATGAATATGATTCTCCACAACACTCACCACCAACTATTTCACTAATTCTCGCGAAACTGGATCATTATGTAGAAAATGTTTTCCCTCTGATGTCCTCCGGCTGCTCTGCATCAACTCAGCTAATATTAGCTTAGTTAGTTAGTCAAAATTACAATTGAGTTTCAGCAATTTCTACAGACATGGCTAATGGTGAAGAGGCTGAAGTGTACGGTAACAAAGGAGCAGTAGCAAACAGCAGCGATGTATAGCTGCGGTTAGCTAATGTTCGCTCGGTTTGTTAGCCATGCTGTCTGGACTGGCAATGTTGCATTCAAACTATAAATAAGATGTAAAACATTATGAATCCTGGTGCATTATTCTCCTTGTTAGCATCAAAACAAATATTTTTCTCCCAAAGGTAAAGACAACATTAGCATGCCGCAAGTTGGTGGCATATTTATAGAAATATTTCACTATTTAACAAAGCTCTTTTTCTGTGGACTTGATGTAAGTCAGCAGCGTTAACAAGGTGTCAGTTCTACCGAGACTGTTACAATACAGGCCAAAGTACCGAAACGAGTCTTTAATCGTGTTGTTCTTCTTTAATCCTCTTGTTGTGTGTTGTTTGTATTTTGCGACTGTCGGAGAAGCACGCTCCTCTCTTCCCTCAGGGTCGATGAACCTGTCCATCTGCTCACACACACACCAAAACAGACAGCCAAGGGCAAAGGGGAGACTCTTTGTTTGCGTGTGTGTGTGTTATAAATATGAGGTTTTTGAAGGGTTGGGTGTGTAGTCAGTTTACATGGTACAAGGTCTGGACCGGAGCCACTAGACTTCAGCTCCCTCCCTGAGGCTGCCCCACCTCCTCTTTACTCCTTTACTTTTAAATTGCACGTGCACACACACACACACACACACACACACACACACACGTACGCACACACGCACACACACACACACAAAACTGCTCTGACAGCTACACTCCCCTCCAAATACACACAAATACACACTTGTGCCATCAGACAGCCGTTCTCTTTCTGCTGACCAGCAGAAACCCTGAACACCTCAACCCAAGGACAGTGTGTGTCTGTGTGTGTGTGTGTGTGTGTGTGTGTGTGTGTGTGTGTGTACAGGAGTTGCTGGGGGCCACAGCTCACTCCTCCTCTCTTCCAGCCTGCTGGAATGCCAAAACCAGCCGGCAGGGTCAACGCAGGAGTCAAAACACTTCAGAGGAACGAGGAGAGGCCAAGCAGCGTCGTGCATTTTTATCACACAGGTACATGATTTTGACCCATTGAACAATAAAGCGAAATGACTTCACTTTGAAGGCTGGAAAAAGCTCCACCGTAAGTTAAAAGGTGGAGAACGTGTGTTGGCTGTGCTGCCTTAGAGGTCAGTGATGAGGGGAAACTCACCTGGATGCACTTGAACACTGATAAACAGAGCGTTTATCTTAGAAGTGGAGTTTAACAGGATTTTCTCTGTGTGTTTCAAACAGAACAGCTAGAACAAGCAGTTTTTTTGTCTTGTCAGTCTGCTTTATTTCTTTGTGGACACAAACAAAAGTCGACACCGTCTGGACATGAATCAGGATATTTTTAACTTTGATTTCACTTCAGGTTCACATTTCAGATTTCACTTTGATTTCACTTCTTAAATAGTCAGAATATCTGTCATGGTTTTGGGGTTTCTTGTCTAGTGTTTCCTGTTTTATTTTGAAATCATCCCTCTCCTTGTGTCTGTAACTTTACTTCCGGCCGTTGTTCTCGTTTCACCTGTAATTCATTGTCTTGCCTCACTTGTGTATTTAGTTTTCAGTGTTCCTTGGTTTTAGTGTCAGTTCATCTTTGTATGTCAAGTTCCAGGTAGATTCTTCCTGTTTTTGACTACAACTTTGTTTTCTTAGACCTTGTCTGTTTCATGGATTTTGGTCTTGTTCACTATCATTTGCTGTCATACTATTGTTCAGTATCAGCTCTGCTTCTCTCTCTCTCTCTTGGTAAAATAAATGATAAATTTATCTAAATGAAATCATCTCGATAAGCAGATTCAGGCAAAGAAAGTTCAAAATTGTGTTTGTGCCAGTTTGAAAGTGCTGATCTTTGAGGGCAACTATAGAGAGAGTCTTAAAATGGTGAAATCCGTCATGTTAGCAGTGTCATATCATTTCGTATAACCAAACTCTGCTGAATGAGAAGCGGTGCTAACAGGTTTTTGCCCTTTGGCGGAATTTTTCTCACAAAGAAAGTCAAAAACCAGGAGCAGGAAGTGCACAATGTGAAAGCCATCACTTCATCACCAGTTTTGTCATGAGAAGACCAAAATTCATTTTACAGTTATTGTAGTAGTATAACTATTATAATTACATTATTACACTATTACATTTTTGCTGGTAATGACAGGGTCTGTTTTTCAGATTAAAGTGAAGGAGACACACGTGTACAGTAGTCCACAGCAGGATTCAGAAAGTTTTCAACATGTACATTTAAAAATAGAACATGGTCACACAAAAAACAGAGAGGCAGTGCACCTTTCCGTGTGTCTACAGAAAAAGGTTTTAATCTGTTGGATTTGGTTTGTTCATTAAGCATCATATTTTATTCTGAGTGTGAGTTGAAAATAAAGAACTGGCAGGAACCAATGGGTACTGAAGGACTGCAGTGTGTGTCTGTTTGCGTATACAAATGTGTGTGTGTGTGTGTGTGTTGGGCAGCGTACCACCATCCTGAGTCCTCTGTTGGGAAGGGCATGGTCCATTCCTCCTGTGTGCAGGTGTCATGGCTGGACCTCTTCATTTGCATACATTTGCATGCTGTCAAACGGAGCTGCTGCTGACAGCTTCCAGAGCCGACTGTCTTCCTGGACCCCGGCCCAATCCTGTCGGCATGGTTACACGGCACGGTAAAGCATGGCGCGGCAGGCTTGCGGCCAGGCCGATCAGCCTCGATGAGAGTTTCCAGGGAGACGTCTTTCAGCGGACAGGCGTCAACTCACACCAACGACCTCCAAATGTCACTGAGTGAGGGCATGAACGTAGGAGTACATGTATGTTGATATAAACCACTGTAGAGACACTTTGGACCCTTTTCAGCCAAATAGTACCTAAATAGTACCAGGACCTGAACTAGTGACAAAAAGTGTGTCACTGTTTTCATTTCTACCACACCTGAAGACAATTACACCACCCTCACATAGGTTTCTGTTGGTTAGACAACAACGTTACTTTGGTTAAGGAAGTGCAAGATTGTGGTTTCAGTTAAATGTTAACAAATGTGTGCTTCATCTCACTGCAGGTGTTTTTCTAATCCTAACCTTCATACTGAGATCATAATCTTCATGTCTCCTCTCTGAATAATCTTAAGAGCGTGTTGTGAGCGCGAAAACTAGTCATGAGGATCATTTTCTATCTGATATAATATTACAGTGTTGAATATTTTGGTGGAAAAAAAGGAGATATGTCGTCAGTGAACATTTTACTAATACTTTTAAGCATCAACATTCTGTGACATGTTAATAACATTTCATCACGTTCTTATTGGGAAACAATGAAGCATAAAAATATTGGCTGTTGCAAATTATTAATATAATTAATTAATACATAAACATGATTTATAGAAATCAGAATTGATGCATATTTATTCAAATAGCAAGCAAGAGACTTGATTAGTAAATATAACCCGTATTTGGGATGTGGGAACCACAACCCAGAAATTTAATGTAGATTAGGACCAAAAAAAATCTGGTTTTCTGATAGTTCCTATAGAAAGTTCCTATAGTGGAAAGGGTTATGTCATCGTCCAAGAGATGAGCGATACAGTGATATATGTCAGTTCACATGTTCGCATGTGAACCTCCACAGGACCACTCGACCATGTGGATGAAGCCTCCATCAGAACTGATGACATATGATATGATGAAGTACCTCATTGCCACTGAAAATGCTGTGTCAAAACAACAAGCTATCATCTTCCTTCAAGGATTCATTGTCCTGTCCTACTTTCTGGCACTTCAGGAGATTTCTCTCCTGTGTCCACTCCCTCCCTCCAACCTTAAAGATGAAAAAAACAAACTGAAGGTGAGTCCACTATCCAATCTAAGATAAACTGCCCTTTACCCCCCTCCTCCGGCTTCCTTCTGTCTCCATCCATTCTGCTTTGGCAGTCGTGCCGGGACCTTTCAGAATGACTTGTTTGGCCCTAGATTTCTGGACATTAGGCGCCAAGAGACACAGAAGCCAAAGAGTCAAAGCGGGCTCTCTCTCCAGTTCCTCCCGCCCTCTCATCTCTGCCTCCTCGGCGGGTGTTTGTCATCCCCCGCTGAGCCAAACAGACGTGTGTTTACCAGTTTACTGTAGCTGGCCGGGGAGGCTTGTCGGCGTGCAGGCCAGCGCTTTGTCTCTCACACTGTGAAACACAACAGCAGTTAGACTTCTCCCTGACAGCATGCTAATCGTCTGATTTAACTCTCCCATGTTTAATCATGAGGAGAAATGAAGGGAGAGAGAGAGAGCGAAAGATTATGATAATTGGTTCAAAGTTCTTTTGTGTTGGATCCCATCTGTACACTTTTAGAGTGAGGTGTCACTTTCAGCACGTCTGTTTCTTTTCAGTGCACGAAAACAAGCATACAGAAGACTGCAGCTTAATATAGTCAATTCTGGAAAATAATGGAAATGTTTTTCACTCTTACATTTTTATCTAAACCTTAAATGATGCCCAATGTGCTAAGCTGCTCTCAAACATATTTGCATGGACACATTGTTTTTATAATCACAACAAGAAGTCATCTTGAGGAAGATGACTGAAACACCTTGGCATCATTGGACATGAGTGGGTGGACCAGTGCAGGAGGTCAGAGCTAAAGGGAGATGCAAGTTAAAGTAAATTTATTGGGGGTATCATAGGTAATGACAAGCATTTTGGTATGCTATAGTGCTGACATAGAAGATAATCTGGGGAGGAAGGAGAGGATGAGGGCGTAGGTCAGGCAGGTGGTATGGGTATATCTATGTCTGATATAGCAGCACATCATCAGCAGAGACGCAGAAAATGAAGGATGTAGGAATGGAGGATATGACATTGTTTCACTGTTTATTGACACTGTCTAACTTGTTAAATATATTTAACATGATACTGATTCCATGTTTGTCATACAGGAAGCCGAGGAGTCCAGGCAAAAACCAAACCAAATCCAGCAATCCAAAAAAAAAAAAACAATTGCTTAATCTAATATGGGTGTGATGTTGAATTAGTTTGATTGTGTGTCCACATGTACTCGATGTGTCATAAAAAATGTTTATATGTTGTTTATGTTTATGTATGTTTATAATTTCTTATAGTTACAACCTGTGTGATCTACCGATAATACAGGTTATGTTAACCTCTGGTTTATGGTTAAAACAGGGTCTTAAATGTAGAATAGGTCATGTTTGGACATAAATTATTTGTCACATCTTTTAATGGTTGACGTGATTGTTCACGAGGCAGCGGCATCATGGGAGTCAGAGGGAGTTTTGGAGCTTAGAACATGTGAGATTTACAGACACTACAGTGTGACGGGCCGCCACAACAATCCGCTCTCTCTGTGACACAGACAATGGTGGGACTGTTCAACCACAGACGGACAAGTGTCCCGGCCATCTGTCTGCATACCCCCACAGTACAAACATTGTGCGACACACATACACACACACAAACACTGTTGCCACCCCCCAAAACACACAGTCACCCCACTGTCATACATGTGCTAACTGACACAGTGCAGAAATGTCCATCCTATTGAGTGATGTTAATGTTAAAAACCTTGTTAGAGCTGTTTACTTTGACACCTTCTCAGTCTGTTTATTAGGCTAAATTACTCATAATTAGCATAATAAGCTAATGTTTTGTGCTTTAGCAAATGTTTGGTCAATTGACAAATTTCAGGCTCATTCGGCAAAACAGAATGCCAAATATTTGTTTGTTTAAGCCTCTCAGATGTGAAGATCTCTGTTTTATATGATGGATTATTTAAATATTTTGGGGGTTTGGACTGTTGTTCAGATAAAACAAGCAGAGCCTGAACACGTCACTTTGGATTTTGTCACCAAGAGAAAACCTGGCAGACCAAAAATGACCTGTTGCTGAATCATGACAGCTGTGACAAATAGAAATAGAAGACGAGAATCAACAATATATATTTTCTGAACGATTTAAAATGTAATATATAGATTAATGAGTAATACAAATAATAGTTAGTTGCAGCTCTGTGTCGTTCACAGAGAGATTAACATTAACAATGACCCGGTGGCCCATAGCAACGCAAAGTAATTCCTCAGTTAGCAGTGACATGGTAAAGATGAACTAAAAACTTTGTCAGGGGGCATCCCTGTGTTTCTACTGACACACACACACACACAGACAGATTTAAATCTAAGGAGACTATCTATGGAGTAGGGACAAAGGGTGTGTGTGTCTGTGTATGCCCACGTGTGTATACCAGCAGAATAAGATCAGGTCACCATACAGTCTCAGCGACAGTTGAGTATTGAAAGGCTGCTGTGTGTGCATGTGTGTGTGTGTGAAAGAGAGAGAACACAAAAAGGGAGAAAGAATAGAGAAAGAAAGTCTGTAGCCTTCAGACACATCCTCCTTTTCTGTTTAAGGCTTTGCATTGTGTGTGTGTATGTGTGTGTGCATGTGCGTGTGTGTGCTGTGTTTCCATCATTCTCTTACTGGGAGGAAAATATTCAGTGTCAGGCAGGTTTAAAATCACAAAAACACGATATTACACTTTTGTGTTAAGAGGTTAAGACTATAGGCTATCGTCTTATATGATATGGAGAGACCACATGGGTACAAGAACTGACATTGGTCAACTTGTGTTTCCTCCTGCAGTAAAGACAACACAACAGGAAGTTCAGGACAGACTCAGTAATTTCCTTCTTGGAAACAACCATTTCACTTTCAGTGAGTGAATACACTGCAGTCGTCTTTTATTCAGTGATAAGACCAGGCAAAGTGATGTCATAAGTTAACTGGAAGTAGTTCCAATTTCTACTGCTGCTTTGTATCACACTATAAGAAAGTACATGAATGAATAGATGATGATGATGGTGATGATACTTTATTGTCAGATCAAGTCTGAAATTGCATAAACACTTTATATGAAGACACATCCGTAGTGTGTTATGGGGGCATTCATAGTGAATTATAATGCATTC
The DNA here is from genome assembly GCA_023373845.1 of Nibea coibor. Taxonomy (NCBI): domain Eukaryota; kingdom Metazoa; phylum Chordata; class Actinopteri; family Sciaenidae; genus Nibea; species Nibea coibor. The sequence continues at coordinate 4,736,427 of CM041724.1, forward strand.
ATAATGCTTGGGACTACATAATGCTTTTTGATGCTCCATATCAACAGTCATGAAACATTTTAGATGTGATTTATAATGAATTATAACATGGGTGCTCTTGACTGGTGGTTGACTGATGGAGCTTATAACACATTATGACCACCTATACTCACCTATACGCACACCTCAACAATCACCTGTAGTGAGAACGCAGAGTGTACTATAACAGTCCATGTAAGTTATCATTGTGCTAAGTAAAGCGTTATGCATTTTTAGACAGACACAAAGCTAGCTAAGTTACTGTATTACAGTCGCTGTAATCAACCAAAAGGTCATAAATTTCATAATACTGAGGTAGTTTTAGCTTTGGGTCTTAGCTAACAACACTACACACACAGTAATGTGGACTGCAACCACACTGAGAGCTATTCTAATGTCGCTACCATGCTAACGCCACCGGAGGCAGTAAGTTAAATTTCAACAGTCACTGATCAAACATGGACGGTTGTAACGCAGGTTTCAGCCACCAGTGGCAGGACTGAGCATGATGCTGCTACAGAGATCTCAAGTCACTTCACGAGCGTGGGTTGTATTGATATCAGTGGAAATATAATTGAAATACATAACATAAGCAGTCACACATATGAGAATAGTGTGTAAATTTTACATCGGCTTCTATTGACATCCACTAAACCAGATTACTTCTTGCTCAGTAGGATACACAGAAACTGCCATTCATGCTGGTTTTGACTAGTGAACACCGGCTGGTTTTGTGTGTGCGTGCATGTGTGTGTTTTGTCCTTATTCAGAGTGTGATACAAAGACAAAGACAACATAGGCCGGGCGACGAAACACACACCTGCATCCAAACTCACAGAGGAGACACTCATGTGACAGTGTGAATGCTGTCGCTTCTTTCTTTCCGTCTTTCTTTAATTCTTTCTTTTCTCAGACTATGAGCGACATGCTGACGCACTATAATCTGCGTACCATCAGCATACTGTATACAGAGACGTCCCTGTTTTCAGTATGAGAGACAGTTGGCGGTAACAGTGTAAATCACAGTGAGTGCTGTCACAGTGAAGGAAGCAGAGGCACATTCACTGTCTAACAGATGGCTCATACATGCTGCTGAGCCTGGAAACCTTCTCTTCTCACACTCAGACTTTTTCAAGGAGTAGAAACTGTCTCAATGCTCGTCTGTTCTACTTCATTCTTCCAGACCGCCAGATGGCAGTACTTTAGCGCTGGATGTCTCCATCATCATGCACAGGTCGAGTCATTATACCGACAATCACCTGTGCCATTTTGTAGGGCGCACTCCCCCCCTATCTTTTATATTCCCACATTTAAAACTCCCTGCTTGTAACTTTGTAATATGAAGGTTGTTACTTCATTTTCCCCCCCAGCTGGCTTTTTTTTTCCTGTTTTTATCTGTATGTTTCTTTGAGACGGACAGCAGTGATCTTGTGTTTTGTTGAGAGCAGGTAGCTCATCAGGATTGCATATTACCTTGTTAGTTACGTTGTTGGCTTCCTTCTTTTGGAAGGATTCATCTGATGTAACTTTTAATTACCCGCATACAGAATTTTATTGTTAGGTATGATGATGCGTCATTTAAAATGAGGAAATGCACTTCAGCTTTATGTGAAAATAGTAAAAAAGTTATACTAAAGCAACAGTGTGTTTCTGTCATTCCCACCGTGTGCAGCCATATGCCCATTTCTGCACTATGTTACTTTGTGTTGTGAGTATGATCACCTGTGAAAAGTATGTAATGGTGGGGAGGGGAGGATTTCAGACCCAGGCTGTGGGCAAATGCTAATGGTGGAGTGGAGCCAGTGTCATGCCAGAACCGGAGCTAGGTAAGCAGGTAGTGTAACTGGTCTGAGAACCCTTTGTTGACATAATGGCAGAGTTGAAGAGGCCAAAGAGGGAAGAAGATAAAAAAAAACTGAGCAAGAAACCAGCAAGAAATCTTCTTCTTCTTGGACTAGTAAGTAATATTAACTTGCTGCTATGTCTTGCGTTGCTGCACTTGTTTGATGTTTGGCTGTTAGCAAAATCACAAAAATTCCAATTTGTACGTAATGCTTTAATGCTTTATGGTACACAATATTATCAATCCTAAAGGAGGGATTGGATTAGTCTTGGGCACAACAAAGGTGGTCTTGACTACAGAACTGCTGCATGTGAGCTCACCTAACTTAACATGAGGATTTCAGTGCTTACACAGTGCTGTACTTTCTAAAACAAAAACAGCTGATTCCAAAAAACTGTTTCATGCATGAAGTCAGCAATGTTATGTATTGGATATCTGCAAAGGGCTTCTGTGTCATTTTGCTGTGTTTCTGTATTTTCATCTTTCTAGTGCTCTCTCTCTCTCTCTCTCTCTCTCTGTCTCTCTCTTTGTCTGCATCTCTCTCTCCTTTAGAGATGGAAACATCAGACTAAAGTTCACAGAGTGCTGTGCAGAGTGCTGCTGTGCTCTGTGTGAGCTCTCACAAAGTGAAACTGGTCAAGGAGAAAGATACAGATCCATTCAGTCACTGAAATGAATCATATTGGGGAATTCTAACTCTACTGTGCACATTATCACTGCCTCTATGATGCCTGACCTCCCTCTCACTTACTCCTATCCTCTCCTCAGATTAGCTTGATTAAAAAAAGCAAAAATATGAAAAAAAGCAGTATGTGCTAACTCATTGTGATGTACTAATATAAAATGTTATCTTGAGCACAGGTCAAGCAAAATCTTGCCAAGAGATTCTTCTTGCATACACAGAACAGTGACCTGTGACTGTTATTTGTTCGTTTTGTTTCGTTTACATTGATACTTGAGATTTATACTTCTTCTGGAATATAATTCTTTTAGTTTCTTGATCTGTGTGACAACACAAGTGACTGACCATGCATGGCTCTAAGGATGTCACTGCTGATCTTTTGGTCACTTTGGTCAAGATTTTTATAGTATAAAGAATGGATGTCGTATCTATGACAGTGACATCACCCACTGGTTTCTGAAGAGCTGTGTGAATCAGTCAATGCAGCCACACTGATAATTATGCATAATTTTTAATCATCATCATATCATTTTTTAAATATCATTTGAACAGGTGAGTTGTATATAAATTCACCCTCAATACAGTTGTCATCAATGGGGAAATTAGCTATAGAGACCAAAACAGTTTTTTGTACCAGGCTGTAAACATGTTTATTTCTGCTGTGAAGTTGGACATTTTAACATGGGGACCTATGGAGACTGAACTGTAGCCAGCCTCTTGTGGTTGTTTGAGGAACTGCAGTTTTCAGCACTTCACTTCACAGTTTGTTGCTTGGTCTAGACTGAAATATTTCACTAGCTACATGATCAATTCTCATAAAATCTGGAGGAGACATTCATGCATCAAAGCATGGAGGCACAATGAGGTCAAAATTTCACTTTAGCCTTTGTTAGTCTTCCCTGTACATTGTGATACTGCTGAGCAAATTTTACCATGCTAGCATGCTTAAATCAAATCATGAACATGGTGATTGTGCTAAGCATCAGCATGTAAACATTATCATTGTGAGCATGTTAGCATGCTGATGGTAGCATCTTGCTCAAAGTGCTGAAAAACAAACAAACAAACAAAACAAATAAGAACATTCAAACAAATTGGACCAAAGAGGTTTTTATGATCATTGCCACATAAATGACAGATCAGCACTCAAAACTATAGAGACCCATGTCTGGATATTGTTTCCCAATTAGCTGGAAAGGCAGTCATTTCTACAGAGACTGTTGCCAACATCTGAAACAACAGCCAGTGTATTTAGCAATTAGCTGCAGTGTGGCCCGATGGGAGTGGGAGGGTCCTGGCAGAGAGAGAAAACATCAGGGACAGACCTGGAGACGGAGCAGGGTAGAGACGACTAATTTCCCTCAGGAGGACTCAGATGCACACACAAGCATGAACGCATGAATACAAAATGTATACGCACATACAGACATATGCACACAGACATGCATTCAGCCACAAACACACACACACACACACACACACCACCTCTTTTGGTCTTGGATAAAATCCCAGGGGAGTTTCAGGGTTGGAGCTAGTAGCTGCGAACCCAGTGTTGACCAGTGTGTTGTCGTGTATCTCTTGTTTAATGAGGAGGTGCCAGTCCCACCAGTTAATTTACCACAAGACAATCGCACACTGACATTTATAGGCAATTAGGACCTGCCTGGAAAAAGTGTGTGTGTGTCTTTTTGTCTGTGTGCATCTGTGCATGCGTGCGTGTGTGTGTGTGTGTGTGTGTGTGTGTGTGTGTGTGTGCATGTGCTAGTGTGTGTGGTAAGAGTAGTGATTAGGTCAACATTTTCATCAGTTGAAAACTGACACAACAGTCCTGTAGCTAATTTTGTTTGCGTACAGATAACGGGGAGACATTCTTTTAATTGCATCATGACTTGTGGACATTAAATTCTGTGTATTTTACAAGACTTGTAACCAGTACAAGTATCTATGGGGGCATTTTTACACTGACACACACACATACACACACAGATACACCCAAATGTGATTTTACCGTCATGGAGTTGGATTGTGTATTGATGTAAATGTATTGGGATATACACTCACTCACTTTATTAGGTACACCTTTCAAGTACTGGGTTGGACCCCCTTTTGCCTTCAGAACTGCCTTAACCCTTCATGGCATGGATTCAACAAGGTACCGGAAACATTCCTCCATGTTGACATGATAGCACTACACAGTTGCTGTAGATTTATCGGCTGCACATCCACGATGCGAATCTCCCGTTCCACCACATCCCAAAACTGCTCTATTGGATTGAGAACTGGTGACTGTGGAGGCCATTTGAGTACAGTGAACTCATCGTCATGTTCAAGAAACCAGTGTGAGATGATTGGAGCTTTATGACATGGTGCGTTATCCTGCTGGAAGTAGCCATCAGAAGATGGGTACACTGTGGTCATAAAGGGATGGACATGGTCAGCAACAATACATACTCAAGAGTGGCAGCCGGTGTGGTCTCCTGCTGCTGTAGCCCATCTGCCTCAAGGTTCGACATGTTGTGCGCTCAGAGATGCTCTTCTGCATACCTCGGTTGTAGCGAGTAGTTATTTGAGTTTCTGTTGCCTTTCCATCAGCTCGAACCAGTCTGGCCATTCTCCTCTGACCTCTGGCATCAACAAGGCATTTGCACCCACAGAACTGCCGCTCACTGGATATTTTCTCTTTTTCGGACCATTCTCTGTAAAGCCTAGAGATGGTTGTGCGTGAAAATCCCAGTGGATCAGCAGTTTCTGAAATACTCAGACCAGCCCGTCTGGCCCCAACAACCATGCCAAGTCTCTTGAATCACCTTTCTTCCCCATTCTGATGCCCGGTTTGAACTGCAGCAGATCGTCTTGACCATGTCTACACGACTAAATGCATTGAGCTGCTGTCATGTGATTGGATGAATTTGCGTTAACATGCAGCTGGACAGGTATACCTAATAAAGTGGCCGGAGTAACACAGGAGTAACCTAATCTCAACCTTAAACTAACCTAATATACTCAATCTGAACTGCTATTCATGTGCAGTTTCTAATTAGATGTCAGTGTGTGTGTGTGTGTGTGTGTGTGTGTGTATATATATATATATATATATATATATATATATATATATATATATATATATATATATATATATATATTTATATATATACAACTATATATACAACTTGACACCCTCTATTCTGAGACCTGCCATTTTAAGGGTAAATCAACAGAGGGTGAGATCTCTCTGGTGTCTTATGTCTTATGTCTAACTGAATAAACATAAGCCGCAGTATTAAGTGACAAATAAAAAGCACATAAAAGTCTCTAAACTTAATACAGTCATTTCCCATAATTTTGGCATATTTACTGTATTGTGTATTAAAAGCTTTTAGAGCTTTTACGGTAATATATGTTTGTTTGTTTTTTAATTGCAAAAATCATCTCCAAAATCTGTATATTACCAAACATAAACATATAACATTTTTTCATTCACATTCAAAGTGTGTCAGAAATGTTTAATGGACATATTTATCAAAACAAGCGCTTCATATTTGGGGTCCTCAGATGAACCCATAGAGTCTCTTACAGCAGCACTGAGCGGTGCAGCAGCGACTGCCTGGAGGCTCATGTGTGATGTAATGCTGCTTGCATCACACTGTATCTCCCCCAGCTGATGACAGTCAGGCCTGTTTCCCCTGCCAGCACATCCCAGCTGCTATGAGGCAATGTAGTCTGCCAGGCACAATACGGCGTGTCAGCCCTCAACAATGGAGGACTTGTGCTCCCTGGATGGCATCATTGTCACAGTTTTCTCTCTCTCTCTCTTTGGAGGGAGGGCTTTGTGAGTTGTTGTTGTTGTTTTTGTTATTGTTATTTTAGCTACATGTCTCTCTGGGTTAGCCAGTTATTAACCCATGCATTGTTGGATGGGAGACAATAGATGCAGTGCACAGCTCATGCACAGACTGGATGTGGGTCATGGGAAGAAGACGGGGTATAATATGTGTCATGGGATTGCAGAGGATCTGTACTTAGGGTCAGTAGGGTAGATACAGTACCCCAAACTGAACACTAAACCAGAGCTGGAGCCCTGAGTTCTGGACTAAGCTAAGAGGAAATAAGACAATTATCCTCTCATGAATGAAACGTTCAACATAACCAAACGGGGGGTTCAGCTGCCATATCAGTGTTTGGTGTGGTATGAACAGAAATGGTGGCTGAAATTAGAAAACTTTGGATATTTCTACTTTTTAGCATTCACTATTATCCTGGAATTTGTACAGCTGATCAGCACAAAGTTCCAGACTACCAGGAGCCATATAAATCAGAAAAAATTGTACTTGAATCTTGACTTGGGCTCCTTTAGATCTAACTTAAGTTTTGAAATTTTCAGCTTTGTTTTATCAAATAGTAAAATAAGCTAAAAAAAAAAAAATGATCATGTTATTATGTCATCATGTTGATTGCTAAAATCTGCAACATATTATCTCAACATGCAAGAAGAAATCCAGAACCTTATTTAGTATCATTGGTACTGTGTATCAAATTGCTCTATGCCCCAAAACACAGTAAGACGTGTTATCAAAGCTGATAGAAATGACCAAAGTCAAAGAGAATCAATCCTTATGTACAAATGAAGCCAATGCGAAAGTGCCAAAAAAAAAGAGACCCAGAATTGTCAATATGTTGGTGGCCATCACCATCACACTCTGAGCTCCACAACAGCTTTTCAGAAACCTGTGGGTGACGTCATGCTGTTTTTTTTTACTGTCAGTGGTTTGGTAACTTAAAAAACGGAAAAACACATTTCCTTTAATGGGTAAGAAGTGTTTTGATGAGTTGTGTCTCAGTGGAGCGAGTGATTGTTAATTAACCTAGTGTGTAATTATGTGTGTGTTGATACTCCACAGAAAGTCTCTCTAACAATCTGTGTAACGAGCCTCTCTCCCACATAAACAGGTGCCTTCTTAATGACACACTGGTGATTTCCTCAGGACAAAATGTTTGTGGAGGCTGTTCTCCTAAATGATTCATTAAAACCTGAGACAAATCGACCCTCAGGTGTGGACCAGGTTCAAAATGCACATTACCTTAACAGGACAAAACTGACAATTTTAATCATAGAGACACCGAGACAAACAACCATTCATATTTACACCTACAGCAGTGAAGAGTCGCCAATTAACCTCTAATCCTGGAAGCTGGGGTACCCAGAGAGAATCTATGCAGTCCTTACGGGAAAGTCGCAACCATGTAGTGGGTTCAAACCCAGAACCTTCTTGCCGTTAAACAACAGTGCTAACAGTGCTAACCCACACACCACGAGATATCACAATCTTTTTGTTTAGTTACAAAGTGAGTGGTGAGTACGAGGTGGAGGTTTGGAATACAGGGACTATCTGCTGAAAGTCAAAGTAACCAGGATGAGGCTGGGTGAGTTTGATTTGCTTCTACATTCACTTTTTCATAGGAATTAATTAGTCTCTTTTCTCACAGATAGATTTGCATGTGTTGAATTCAACATAAAATGAAATTTGCCCATTAACTGTGGGAGGTGAGGTCAGCAGGAGAGGTTTGTTTAAGGTTTGCACAACCCAGTTAAGTTGTGTTTGGGTCAAAGTAACTGTTGTGTTGAGGTCAGGGGACATTCATTGTAATGGGCCCAATAATAAATATGTGGTTAAGGTTATGGAATGGTCAACAAAGAAACATTGTTGACTGTTGGTTGGCGACAAACACTACACTTTGTGGTATGGTACTATGGTAACTAAGGTAAGTGTACTTTTGTTAGTACATCACTTTGTGGTGTCTCTGAAATACATTTAAAAAATAAAAAAAATCACTTGACGGTAGGGAAGTTTTTTCCTTTCCAGCCAGCTACCTGGTTATGTTCATGCACGCACACATCCATGATTAGTTACAGGATTAAATTTGAGATCATAAGTCACAGTGAACACTACAGTACTCTCCTTCCACAGAATTAGCTCTGGTTCTTGAACCGGTTCCATTCAGGGTTCAACAAATAATCTTCTCATTAGAAATAAACCTGTGTTCTGTGTGGAATGGCTGAAAGTTCGGCATGCGACAGGACAAAACGTGTTTTCATTTGCTGACTTCTTCCTTTGCTCTCATCCAAAGGCTGTCTTACTGTGTACTCCGTCTGTACAGATGTTAGTGTCTTAAACATATTGACAGGGACCTGAGACCTGCAGCAATACACTCTATCCAGCCCAGTTAGAGTGAATAGAATCTGATCCTGGATCGACTCAGTCGGGTTCAAGATCAGGTCTCATGTACCTGGGGCCAGGCAGGCCTGTGATGGCTCATGAAGCAGAGTATCTGCGGCTTCACACATGTTGTCACAAAGTAACTCCTGCTCTGCCTCCTCTCGCCTTCCTCCCCCCCCTTGCTCCCCTGATGTAAACTTAAAGTCATAATCCCTCCTCCCCTCCCTCACCCCTCCATCTCACCAGGTCCCCTGAGTTTTGCCCGTCCTCATTAGCAAGTATTTTTCCCATGTTTGTTAATTGTGTCCCGCTTTTTGCACCACCTGCCCCTCCTCCCCTCCCTTCCTCTTTTCCTCCTTCCCCTCTCTCCCTCTCTCTCTCTTGTGCCTCCCCTGCTCATCTGTGCTCTCTAACAGCCACTAATTGTCATCATAAGGATGCGTTCGCTGTCACAACTGGAGAACAGACTGCAGACCGACAGTGTGCAGCCTGGCTCCTCTGGCCCCTGGAGGCCTCTGCACTGGTGTCTGGGGGCCCGGAGGACCTTGGCAGGCAGGAAACCTCCCTCTGCAAGTGTAGCTAATGAAGACAGGAGGAGGATTTGACCTGGCTGAGAGAGACAGAGAGAGAAAGAGGTGGTGAACTCAACATAGGCAAACTGGGAATTAAGTGTAAATGAGAAGATGGACAGATAGGTACAGTGGCTGCCTCACATAACAACGGAATACTACGGACACTTTTTCCTGTCCTGTCTTAGTAGTTTCAGCCATGCAGCATCAGGAGAAGCTCAAATCAGAATTTACAATCTTTCTGACAATATTGAACTTCTGGATTCATGTGTCTGTTTGCTTCACTTCATCTCTTTGCATTCCCACTTGAAGTTTGGAAAAGCATTCCTCCACAATCGCATAGTGCACAGATAAGTACTGAGATGCACTGGAGGCTAGTGGTGAATCCAAACGAAGACACTTCATGTTGATTTTTTTCTTCACTTTGTCCTGTCTGCATCTTTTTGTTTCCTTGCTTGTTGCTTAATTTATTGTGAAGCTGAGTGAAACGCGTCATGTTTTTATGAGTGAACCAGGTTCTGTTTGCAGAACCTTAATTAGTATCACTGGTAACACCTGAGTTTACCTATTTCATGTCAAAATGGCTGCTGTAAAAGCAGAAATCTTTTTTTTTGCATAATAAATACTCCTGCAGAGGCCTCGTACCAAAGACAACTCGTGTACAGGAAACACTAAAGTGGACTAAAATAGGACAAACATCATGTTAAATGTAGACTTTTAATAAACACTGAAACACTGACATATCCTCCGTTGTCACATCCTTAATCCCCTTAAAGGTTCCTTTCCATTCACAGTCAAACAGATCATGCACCCAGCTGTTGTTTTGCAGGGTCTTCATTACAGAGGTCTTAATAAGTTCCTATAGTAATTTTACTCACTGGAGCTCAATAAAGATCATGATTATCAGTAACATCCCAGCAGTTATTTAAAGAAAACTATTGACAATGACCATTATTTAAATCAGAAAACCGGCAAACACACACACACACACACACACACACACACACACACACTGACATCTAATTAGAAACTGCACATGAATAGCAGTTCAGATTGAGTATATTAGGTTAGTTTAAGGTTGAGATTAGGTTACTCCTGTGTATTTTTCTTTAAACTTCAGTGAATGAGTGAGTACGCTGCAGATTGCTGTTTGTGTGTGTTTGTGTGAAGGTAAGCATGTGTCCTCCACACATGCACGTTAGTGTATGTGTGTCTGTTTGTGTGCAAGTGGGAATTTGTGCTTTGTGGCATGTGTGCCCACAGCATGGGGCCATGGCGGGCCCCGTGCCGGCCAGCTGGAGGCTCAATCTGTTGAGGGGGTCCGCTGCTCAGTGGTGGGAGGTCGGCCGGACCCATAACGACACCCCGACCATTTGCCCCGGCCTCCCCTCTGACCAGAATGTGCCGCTTGGCAGGCCCAGCCAGGGACTGACAGCTCCGCATAACCCAAACCACAAGACACCGTGGAGGAGGAGGAGGAGGAGGAGAAGGATGGTGAGAGAGATACAGGAGAGGAGGAGGTGAGAGGCGAGGATATGGAGATGGTGGCATCTTCAGGGGGGAGAGTGTGGGAGACTGCTCACAGCAAGGCAGCAAAAACAGCAGCAGAGCAAAGTCCAGGCACACTGCCAACGGCAGGGAGAGGCAGATTAAGACGGACAGGAAGGCAGAGAAAAAGTTTAAAGTACAGACAGGAGACGACAAAGGAGAGAAGAAGAAACAAGTGTTCAACTTTATTTGGAATCAAGGATGGAGGAGGGAGCAACAACATTGCAACATTGCATATAAGAGCACTAACTTTAGCTTCAATCCTCAGCTGCATCTGTGTTTGGTGAAAGTAAAATAATAGACAGTATGATTCATAAAGGCAGAGATTACCTCTACATTAAGCCAGCCTCATGATAAAACACATGTTCGTGTAAAAATTATAATTACGGGTATTTTAGTAGTGTAGACCTCTGTCCAGTGAAACACCTGACAACGTGAAAACTGAACTAAATCTCTCCTCCGTCACTCACCTTTCAGTTTTCGGATCTGCAGAAGTGCTGATTAATCACCGCAGCTGTATGATTCGCCGCATCAACGCTCAAAATGAGCGACTAGAGAAGAAGTCGTGTGACAGCTGCAGACAACAGGTTACTCTGCTGAGTGTCAACCACCCTCCTGCTGCTGTCAGTGGACTGCTGTCCTCTGGGGTCCTGTCCATGGCCCTTTATGATTTATTATTTATCATATTTTATAATTCTAACATTGTCTTTTTAAACATTTTAAAAAAGACAAACATCAGTTCAGCTCTGCTGTGAATATTTGCATTTGAATTGAACATCACAGAGAAATTTTGAAATGATGCTGAATTCTTAACTTAGTCACTGAGGCTTGTCTTCAGATACACGCTCTGGAGGGCATTTTGGAAAAGTTCCATTTTGGTGGGTGTTTTTGTCTGGACGGAGCTCTTTTAAAATGTAACTGGCTCAGTGTGGGCATAGACTAAAGACAGTTTCTGTCTGGTCGAGCCTCGGGTCCACAGTCGTACACAGTGAAATCTAAATGAAAGAAAATGCAGAAAAAATTGAATATCATATAGCATATAAACAGCTCAAAATAAGACTATGTAGTTACTCTGTTATCTACAAACACCGTGGGTCCACCAAATGGAACTACCATATTTCTACAGTAGCCCAGAACAGACAAATTAAGCACAAACTAAGTTTCTCCTTCACACTAGGAGGAACAAGGTGGTACACTGGTCCTTTAAAGTCACTATAATATCACACAGAAATATCAGTCAGCATAAACTAATGGTCATAACACACCAAGTACATATATAACATCTAACCCCTCTCTGTGATTACGTGTATCTGCTTCACATAGTCTCTTGTCATTGTGATGTTATAATTTGCTTTGATTTTGTGGTTTTATTGAAGTTGTGCCTCATAAAGTTGACACTTTTGGAACACAGTCCAGCAGATGGGATTCATTATGATTACCACTTACCTCTTACTTTGCAGTGCTGCATCAGTAAGCTACAGTCTGTAGACATATTTTACAGATAGCATCTTCTTCTATGAGTTTTTGTCTCAGTCAGACTGCATCAAATGACACACGTTAAAAACAGCTGGCCTATGTTGCCTTTTCCCTGAGCTGTATCCACATCATTTTCTTGTGTAGGTGCGTGTGTATTTGTGTGTTTTGGTTCCCTGTGTGTGTCTTTACCGGACTGGTGTGCTACTCTCTCTGACAGTTTGATGCAGGGCACCGGGGTTACATCTGAGGGAGTGTTTTTAGCGGTCACCAGTCTACAGAGGGGACGCTAGCTGGCACCATCTGGTCATGAGATCCAACGTTTATCTGGCACAGTCTTGGCCAATGTCCATACCTGCTTGTTCCCCACACACACACACACACACACACACTTACTGGGGGTCAAGCTACCCTAAACGACAGGCTGAGAGCAGATGTCCGTCAACCCTCCCAGTCCAGTTAATTAAGCAGCATAACAAACAGCAAGGAGACAACGCGCGCACACACACACACACATACACACACACACACACACACACACACACACACAAGCCATACTGTACATGCCCACAGACAGCCCAACGGCAGTTTGTCCTTACTGGAGAGCAAAAGAGAGACAGCATGGATAGCCACAATGGCACTGTGTGTGTGTGTGTGTGTGTGTGTGTGTGTGTGTGTGTGTGTGTGTGTGTGTGTGTATTTCTATATAACATAATGATATATTGTTGTATTTACAGTTATTATGGTTTCACAGTGGGCTTATAAAAGTTTTTAACTTGAATCTTCCTATCACTGCTCTTGAGCTAGTGGCCCTTTTTCCTCTTCTCAGATGAGTCATGTATGGGGCTACTTCGCTAACTGCACAGTACACAGGTAGAACTGTTTTTGATCAAACATGATGGTTCATGTTGTATATTTCAATTGCATTGTGAAGAGTTGGGGGTGTGATGGTGTGGCTCCTTGTTCCATGTTCCTCCTTCTTTACCACCACATAAAGACAGCATCAGGTACATGAAGATCACATAAGACCTTCCGCTGGAAGTAGAAATGAAATGCCATGCCGCCTCAGAGTGATTGGAGCTTCATTATTGTTCTATTTTGTTATGTTATCTTACATTTATGTTTAGTCATTTAGCTTTTACGCAAAGCACAGATAGTGTGTGACAAGGACATGTTAGTGCAGCAGAAAGTACTGTATTAGTTGTAGAGGGATAGCTTTAGCCTGTCCAGTTGTTGGTAGTGTTGGAGAGGAGGTCCTCTCTGAAGAGCTGGAGGTCTTCAGGAGGTTTTTGAAGGTAGAGAGGGACGCCCCTGATCTGGTAGGAACTGGTAGGACGTTCCACCAACGGGGAACAACAGACGAGAAAAGTTTGGATTGTCCTGAGCGTACGGGTGGCAGAGCCAGGAGGAGGTAACATATGTCTGTATGAGGACATTCAAGTAGGTGGGAGCAGAAGCAGAGACTGCTTTGTAGTCAGCATTAGTGATCTGAATTTAATGTGGGCTGCTACAGGTAGCCAGTGGAGCTCCATGAGCAGCGAGGTAACATGTGACCTTTTGGGCTGACTGAAGAGCAGGCACGCCGCCATGTTCTGGATCATCTTGAATACATTCTCATAAATGCTGATGTAAACTATGCTCTGTTTCACGAAAGCAAATTGTGAGCACAGCTTATATGCACTTTTAAAGTTGCTCACAGAGTCTACATACAGTACTGTATACTGCAGGGTCAAAAGAATTACATTTGTTTTAGTGAAATGTGTCAGAATTTGTAAAAAGAAATGAGCCTATATTAAAAACTCTAAAACTCTTGATTCAGAGTTTATTTTGTATACATTTTAGATATTCACAGTTCAGTTGAGTTCAGTTCTTTCACGGTTACAAAATCGTTTTCTGTTTGAAGGTGCACCGAGCTCAAACTGATGCAGTCTTAACAGTTGTGCAATAACTCCTTCATAAAGGTTGTGTTTGTTTTTCTTTTAAGAGTGAAATAAACCACTAGCTTTACGTTCTGTCTGAAAGTGTGCTCTTCTCATTAGGCACATTACCCAGATTTGATGTATGCGTGTCGTTGGGCTGGCAGCCTCTCTAGTTCATTGTGGCATCATACCAGGCCTGGTGAAGGGCCTCACTGTTTCTCCCTCCATTGTCATCCCAGCGGGCAGTTGGGTGAAGTAAAGGATTGTGTGATCCAATGAAGCGTGCTGTTATCAGAGACTTCAGCCTCGGTCATGAAGCTGACATCACCCCATTGCCTCAGTTTAGAGCTGCACGATGCACAGCAGGTCACTGAGGACGGGAGGTGGGGGAACCCTGAAATCACTCATCAACGCCTGTGTTGTTAATGATCAAAGTCTTCTGTTCATTAGGCCTGGCCTCCAACGAAGGCACCTAAACGCAGCAGAGAGAGCTTTTGTTTTGTTTTGATGTCAGATCCGTTACTCTGTGAGCAGAGCTGGATGCTGGATGCTTGAGGCTAAAAAACAAAATGAGGTGTGAGAGCTGACCTCCATTGACTGCTCCGAGGACTGACTGACTTAAGACTTGACTTGAAAGCAAAAACATTAGTCAGGTTTTGAGCCAGAAAAAGACAGCACACAGACAACCTTTACTTTTTTGATATATTTCGAATCTTAGAAGTGTAATTTTGGTCTGTGTCCTACAGCATGGTTGGAAAGGTGGAAGATAAATCATCATCACAGACAGACTACAGGTTTCTGGCAAACTACAGTGGGGGTTCAGATGAAGAAGACTTCACATCCACATTTGAGTCTAAAACTAAAGCTCCCTGTGGTTAGCTTAAATCTCAGCCTCAGTGTGTGCCTCCAGACATAAAAAGATATCACACCTGCACTGACTTATCTGTGCCGCTCTGCTGGAGAGAAACAAGACAGAGACAGACAAACCGACACGCCGAGGCCCTAAGTTTTACTGTTGAGATGACTGAGCCGGTTCCTGAAGTGGAGCTCTTGTGCCCTCTAATGGTACAAAGGCAGAACTTGTTTTTTGCTTTGTAGAAAAAGAGCCAAGAGTCCCATTCAAGATTCACTGTGGAGGAACTGGAGAATAGAAACAGTGTTCAGTCAATACACTGAACTGATTAATTCAATCCAGCTAATTTCCAAGTTATCCTACACACAGTCTTTTAGTCAGTGCTCAGTGGGTCAGCAGAACAAGAAGATAAAGTCAAACGTGTCTACAGGCAGATCCCGAAGGTTAGAATGGAGCAGAGGATAAGTGGTTACAGACAGTGGATGGTTTTCTAAAGCTGCAGCAGACTGCAGCAACAAAACATTTTAAGCTCATGTGAAAAACTTGTTGGCAAATAATAGTTGCTTAAATTAAACCCAACCAGCTGTCATACAGAGCAACATTTTTATTCATTTAGAGTTGTATTTGTGTCCACCTGGTGATTGTAAATCTAATGTTCACTCTCTTTAACAATGTTTTTTGGTCTCTTTGATCATTTATTTTAGTGCTATAGCCGTAAATTCAATAAAGATCCCAAACAAACAGTGGTGGTGAGTCAGGTTAAAGCAAGACAGTAAAGTTATGAGCTGGACAGGTTAACAAAGGGCTGAAACACAACTTAAACAACACCTCTGACCTCCTGACACACTGTTATTATACGAATATTGATGAAAGACACTTTAGCTTTAGGGTTAGGTTTATTTATCGCATATTTTATTGGTCCTGTTGTCTTTTTTATTATTATTTGGTAGCTAGGTTCACTTATAAGGATGCTCATGCCCTTGGAATATGGAAGTTTATTACTGCAGTCTGTTTTTTATTAGTTGTCACTGTGACCTATTTCAGCTGTGTCAAACAGTGTATTTTTCATCTCATTACAAACAAATATCAGAGTTCTCTCTTTGGCACTTCTGAGGAAATTGTAAGCTTGCGAGATGAGATGCTACCGAACAATCCTTGCCAGACAATGTGGACTGTGGTCAGTGACTTGCTAGGGAACTCCTGCATGATGCTGCTGGTGCTGCTGTTTTTCCATATTTCATTGTGTTGCATATGCCATTCTGCACAATCCATTCAGTCCATTCAAGTGAGCATCTTAGTGATCACAGCCAAACAGCTTCATGGATACTTTGTGTTGTTCATGCAGGGCCTTGGCAGTAAGGGGCTTGATAGTGTTGTTAAAGAGGTAGAATGCCTACGATCACCTTCACTCCATCAGCGCCGCTGAAGGCAGCATCGCCCTTCTTAAAGAGCATAAGTGGTCCCACCCCGGATGCAACACGAGGGCTGGCCCTCAGTTCCACAGCAGACATGTCGTGACCTGGAGGACAGCAGGCAGGAAGGTATGTGAGTGGGTACAGCTGACGATGGAATACTAGTTCAGTTCAATTTTATTTATATAGTGTCATATGATAACAAAAGTTATCTCATGACACTTTTAATGCAGAGCAGGTCTAGACCGTACTCTTTATAATATTATTTACAGATTATTTACAGTTCCACCATGAGCATGCACTTGGTGGCGGTGGCAAGGAAAAACCTGCTGGAAGTGAATTTGTCCACTATAATGTCTGAATGGAACTGTTTTAAAATCCTAAAATGGACCTCATTTAGACGTGTCCATTCATACAAACTCTTAAATCTATTTAGGTAAGTTATCATCCTGCAGTTCTTTCATGAATTGTCATTAGCCTTGTGTATTACTTGAGATCCTGCCTGTGTCTTTACCTTTGATAAAGTGAGCGGTTGGACGAGGCTCGCAGATGAATGCAGCATCAACAGGACCCTCGATGCCCAGCTCCTCTTTCACAGGTTTGGGGTAAACGTTCAAGTGGGTGTGCAGCTAATCATCCTGTGGGGAAGACATAAAAAATAATGTGTTTAATCCTTTGGGAAAATATGATGGATCAATATGAATCAATACATGTGTGCTTGACTGTGTAGTTTACTGTCCACATTATAAACAACTGAAAGGCAAAAAAGGATACTGGTTGCTGGTGTTCTTTTTTCACGGTGAAAATGGATCATTGTTGGAATCTGTTGTGAATTCAAGCTGCCACTGTCAACTCGGATAAAAATCATTAAAACAATGTTGTTTGTGACTGTTTCTCAGTCCACTGGGATCCGCACCCCCCACAGTGTAAGAGTGTAACATTTTTGGAAGAACACTTCTGGACTCTCTTGCCAAGAGTTAGAGGAGATCAATACCATCCTCATGTTTCTGCGCTTAGTATGGAGCCAAGAGGCAATTCAGCTTAGCTTAGCATAAAGCTTGGTGCAGAGTTATGCCCAGCAGCATGTCAGAAGCTCAGTGAATATTTTGACTTTATATCTAATCTGTTTACCTATAATCTGTACACGAACAGAACAAGATGTTTTAGGAATTAAACTATTTGTTGGCATACAGCTGCTGCCCACTGTTAATTAGCATGTTGTTCCAGCGTGTAACTCTCATAATCTACAAGACCTGCTCTGTAGTCTGTTGTCTTATCTTAGTCTGAAGGAGTACTTGTTGCCAGCGAAGTCAGATGTGGCGGCATTCAGGTGAACGGGACTGCAACGTTCTCTCTCCATGTTGTCACTCTCTTCACGTGGACAGCAAACCAGCAAAATGCATATGTTAAATATATACTTAGTATAATTAGTTTGTCTGTGCTCAGCATGGTTTTCATTTCTGTCAAAGGGTCATAGTGGAAGCAGTGAAAGACCAACTGAAACCTAACTTTGAACATATATAACTTTTTCTGTGAAGACAAAGGCAAGGGAGGACGGAGCGTGAGCAGGAACTCATGTCTTATGAGTTCACAGTGATTATCCAATTACATCAATTTAACTGCAGTATATCAATGGTTTAACAGGATATATCTATGCTTTCCAGTAACATCTGATTAATGAATCACTGATATTGATTTTCCACTCACTGAACTTGGAGCATCTCATGAAGTAGTCGCGTGCCTCTTTGGGATATTTGCCATGCACAGTCTTTGGGTCAAACATGGAGGACATGTGTTTGTGGAAGCAGTAGTAGTGCTCCATGAAGCGGACGTGCAGTTTGGCATGGTCTTGAACTCTTTCTCATCTACAGCCTTGGTTATGACGTTGTAGTGGTTGATATCTCCTACAGAAAAAAAAAATAAAATGTGATGATGTAACCTGAAGTTATTCTTCAGGTGGCTGAAGACACTAAGACATGGCAACATTGTTTATTCTTAAACAAGTAAGGTCATATCTTTCTGTTCAGTCCTTCAGCTGGAGGGGCACCCTAGATCTCACCTTTTTTCATGTTTTTTTACACATTGGGCCACCAATGATAGGACTATTACTCTTTTCACCTTTGAGAGATTCCTGTATCTATACCGTGATCCTGCACAGCTCATTTTATGTGGATATAACACTGTCACATTAAAGCTGAAAGTACCCATGGTTTTACATGCTTTGCATGCATAGAGAAAATTAAATGTGTGCAGAAAGTAAAGGGCATTAAGTAGTAGTACTTCAACCAAAAATATGGCTTCAATATGGAGTTAGTAGAGAGAGCAAGAAAATCCACCAAGTCCAGTTTTTGATGGTCAAATCTTGTAATGTTTGGAATAATGCCAAACATGGTACGCTTCGCTTTTCATCAGTTGACCAAATCATTTCTTAAGAATCTATGCTGACCCTTGAAGAAGATGACAGAGTCATCATCACACTAACCGCCTAACCTCATCTCCTGCAGTAATTTGTTTGCTACTGGCTAGCCACTGCAGGTCCTTCATGCTTTGAAAGAAATACCAGGGAAGAGCAACATGTTGCTCTTCCCTGGTTGAACCACAGAAAAAGAAAAGAATTAGATGCAGTTATGGTTGTTGTCTCTCAAGGTTAGGTGGAACAATACTTACAACACAACCAATGCCATGGCCAGGGTCAGGCAGAGGATGTGGGCAAGCGGCTTCATGGTGAGCCGTCCTCTGATGCAGGAGACACTGGAGAGACTTTGAAAGACAGCAGAGCTGAGCAAACAGTACCATGGCCGCTTCTGCACCAACAGTTTATAGTCCAGTTTATGTGAGTAACTTCAAATTGGGTATCTTGGGAGGAAGTGCTGACAATGTGGACCTCATCAAAGACGTTCCACTCCAATCATCCCACTGCTCAGACAGGTTGCCAAGTTTTAACATTTGATCTGATACCAACACATTACACATTTTTAATGAGAAGAAATCGTTAGTGTTACTGTTGGTGCTGCTGGTGCCAGAGATATTTCATGCTGAAATTATTTTTGTTCTTCCAAAAAGGCAGACTGCTTTTGAGGTGAAAACTCTCAAATATACTGACATGTGAGAATAATTTCAATACACTGTAGTTTGTAATTTTTCATACAAAGTACAATATTAGAATAAATGTTTATGCATATTATTTTGTCCTGCTGCAAACAGCAGACAGACAGTTAGGGTGAACCTAAGGAAACATTTAGCAGCTAAAGAGGCTGATGTTCAAAATGAGAAGTTGATGAGGACTAAAGGAGTGAGGAGTGATTTTGTATTACTGCTGTGTTTCTGCTGGATTAACAACACGTCCTGACACGCTGGCTATGACCATTTTAGAAGGCAAAAATAAGTCAGAGCTGTGTGTCTTTTGTCTTGTTGTGGAGCTCTTGTTTGGGTACTGCCCGGATACACTGTCACTATAGATTTATTCAAAGAGGAGACAACATACAGGCAGTCCTATTAAAGATCCTCAGGTACAGCAGGAATAACATTAAAATGAAAAGCTGAAAAGTAACTGAAACATTTTAAAAACAGTTTTTTTTAATTGGAGTTCTGTGTCTTTTTCCCTGCATAATTCAGAATCCTGCTCTTATTTGTCTCGATCTGAGAGTTTCCCACCACCTAATAGGTTTCTGGGTTATTTCACAGGGACAGTGCACATTAATGAAACATTTCTGTAAATGAGCCAGAGTTGGCCAAGGGGCTATTTTTCATCTGTAGTCTCTGAACAGATCCAAAGTCATGCTGAAGACAAAATATACAATTGAAATTATTAGTTATTGTAGCCATTTTTGATTAAAAAACATTTTATTTTTAGACATAAATTGATGAATTAGTTAATGTAAATGTTTTGATGTGTTGGTGATCATAATCCTTATCTCATGCTTTTAGGTTTCTGGCTCAGCATTTCCTCTTTTATGTTGAAACAGCTTTTCCTTGCATGTCTTGTGTCTAACATTATTTGCTGCCAATTTGAATTGCCTGTTGTACCCTGGTTCGTTTCACCTTGTTGTCGTATCTTCACTTGTCTATTCAGCCTGTGTGCTCCGTGATGTAGGTTAAAGTGTGAATGGTTGCCTCTAAGTGCCCTGCAATACGATGAATTGTACAGGGTGAATCCCATCTCTCGCCTCATGTCAGCTGAGCTAGGCTCCAGCCCCACCGTGACCCTGACAAGCGGAAGGATAAGCAGTTATAGATGATGGATGGATGAATATTATAGTGTATATGCTGATGATGTTTTCACCAAGGGGTTACCGATCATTACAGGCAGCTATGTTGTTGGTGGAGACAGAACTAAACAAATACTAAGTGAGCCCATGTTGAGCAATGATACTGTGCAGGGAACTGTACACAGGAATAATACTGACTGGGAGCGGGACCTGGACCAGCTCATAGTATTCCAACTCTGTCACGTCCTGCACATACAACACAGGAAAAGTTTGTGCCTTTTTTTTTTCAACTAATATCATCACTCTCTTCCTCTGTTTTGTTAATATTTACCACACACCGTTGATTAGGTTGGGTCTTTTGTTTTTCTTTTTATTTCTCTGAGAATTTGTGTTTTAGATGAAAACAGGTAAGTCTAATGAAAAACATCACTGATAGAGCAATTTGTGCAGTTGCACTGATTATTATTTTATTTCTTATTATTCATGTTGCCTCTGGTGATTGGCAGCATACTGGCATTACAGTTTAATTTGTTCTCCTCAGTAGTGGAAGCATTAACTGAGCTAATCAGAGTGAACACACAGTCCTCTCGCCGCAGGAACAGTCTAGATGAAAAGCATATACTTTTATACAGTTTTCCACATCAATTGTTATGTTCCAAAGTGAGGTTCAGACATTTCTCTGGCTCTATTTTTCAGGCTCTGGCACAGAAAGATAATGTTCCCACTCCTAATCATACCTAAAAAAGCTCTTATTGACTTGATTTGATTTTTTTGTAACAGCCATCACTGAGCACACTGGTCCTATCTGAAAAGATAGCAGCAAAAGGTACAAAAACAAGTAGTAAAGATCCAGATGAATCATTTAGCAACACAATATCAATATCACTTTTTTTGCCCTCTTCAGATGCAGAGTGAAGCCTTTAGTTATTGATTCCGGCGATTTCTTACTGCATGCATCAGTTTGCTTAATTTTTGCAGAACGTAAACTCACCAAGAACAGAAAGCAACCTTATGTGTCATTGAGCTGAGCCTCCAATACCAAATCCTCCCCTAAAACAAAGACGTTCTACTTGTCTGCCTCTACTAGTCTGCCATCACCGTACAGACAGGCAGTGTCACTTGTCCATGCCTGTCAAAAGAGGTGTGGGCTGAATCAACCCATCTGAACCCAGTGAACCATGTTTTTCACCATTAGAAAGCAGACAGGCTCAGTACACTCCACTGTAAAACACTGCTTCACTGCCTCAGACAGGTGAGTTAACTGAGATCAATTTGAATAATTAGTTCATTTAGACGCACAAAAGCGTTATGCTGCCATAACACACTATAAATGTGGTCACAATTTTAAAGAAAACACATGATATCACATGTGTTTTAAAATTCTGTCATGTCTAATCATGTTGTGCAGTGTGGTAGTAACTGACTGATCATCAAAGTCTAAAGTCCAGAGGAAAAAGTTGAATGTTCTGCTGTAAATTTATATTCTAGAACCTTGAGAAATATAGGAACATTTTAAATATGCAGATGTTTCGAGCATTTTTCAAAAGAAAATTCACTAAACAGAAACAAACCTAGAAGGCAAAACACACACACACACACACACACACACACACACAAGGTTATGTCAGTAATGTATGGAAGATCATTATCGACCGGGTCGTTGAGGCAGAGAAAATCAATCTGCACACGGGGGGGTCACCCGGGGACAGATTTGCAACAGCAGAACAAGTTTTGTGGGCGAGCTCAGACAGCATCCTGAGCACAATCAGATATCTCACCCCACAACACGACTGTGTTAAACAGAGCCCCCACAAAAAAATCTGGATTTTAAATGTGAACCTTTGTCACTGCTTCCATATCTGTCCTGAAAGTTCTCAAATCCTGACTTAATTGTTTGATTTTGTGATTTTTTTGTGATTGATACACTCATTATGCCTAGATATGGTTACTAAGCTATGACTGGACAATTGCTGTTCAGGGGAGGGGGTTAGTAAACTGTCCATTGTTTCCAGCTCTCCTAGCAGCCGCCTCATCATCACCTGCCTGCACACCGGCCTTTTATTCCACCATCAGCCTGCCGGTATGTAAACAGCCCCCTGCCAGCTCACATTATCCAGAGTGTCTGTCATGCTCCTCAGTCATAGCATTCCGGGCTTGGTTTGTCTTCCTGCATGTGACAGTTTCTGGTTTATGATAAGCTGCCTGCTTCCCCATTTAGATTCTTTTGCCACTAACTTCCACCTTTCCTGTTGCTGAAACTTTTCAGGAATCAAAACTGAGTAAACTGTCTGACCTGTTGTGACTCTGCATCCTGCAGTACTCACACCGTGCTGTAAGCACAATAGACCTTTTTTCACAGCAGCCATTTTCACATATTGAAATATTAGAGAAAACACAGGTGTTACCAATGATACTAATTAAGGTTCAGTTCCATTTATTGCAGCAGAGACTTTCCAGTGAGCCAACATGCAGAACAGCTGCACACTGACTCTGTTTGACCTGACTGGAACGGAACCTGTGTTTACATACTGTTTCATGACGAAATGGCTGTGGTCTATTGTCACAAATACATATGTGTACATCTTAAAAGGTGTAAAACATAAGAATTGCCTTTCACCTGTCTCACTGATACTTAAAAACACAGGGAGTCTGGTCGAATAGTCAATTGTGCTTAAGAACCTTCCTAACTGAGTGAAATGCTCCGGAAGTATTAACGTAGTCGCCATGATAAGAGCTGTTCCAGTTCTCAAACTGAAGAAGGACTTTGGCAGTTCACAGCCGTGAAGGTTGTCGCTTGCTTCTAAAACATCAACTTTGAGGACTAAATGTTCACGATGTGTGAATAATGTTTAAATTTAAATTTGCATTTTACTTATTTTATACTCTTTATATTTTATATATGATATCGGGCTGCTCCGGGACCAGGGGAAACCAATTTCATTACATCCCACGTTTAACATGTGCTGGAATGATAATAAAAACTCAACACAAAGTGCACAAAATACACTGTTGCCCATAAGTTGGAATAAAACAGTTTGACCTCTTCTCATGAAATGATTGTAATAATGTGATTCTTGATGGATAAAGTTTATCTTCTCATTATTCTCTATTACTGATGAATCAATATGTCTGAAAACGTTCAAATCAAAAGTTACATGGCAGAATAGTCGTAACAATCATTCAGGATCTCCTCTTGTGCTATGACATCTATGTTCAGTGAATAGTTTTGTCGCTCAGTGAAGCTGTGTGGTGTTTTTGTCGTATTTTTTGTCTGTGAGCGTCCTGAACTGAGCCGAGCTCGGATTATTGGCCTTCATTGCTGTTGACATTGACGAGGAAATATCAAGGGTTATCTTCGTCTGTGTGTGCGCAACGCAAACAGGCCCCCTAAAGAGGTGTGTGTTTAGATACATATGATGACATTTGAATGTCAAGTCAATAAGTCATGGGCACAAAGGCAGGAATCAGTGTCATTGTGGTTTGATCTTGTTCAGAACTGTTTCTACGCCTCCGTCTTTATTCCTCTCCTTTCATGTCAGTGCAGTGATTCAGTGGTTGTCTTTGTGACTAAATTACTCTGCAATTCTAACCCCAGAAAAGACATTTCAAACTCAAGAGACCATACTGGTTAAATGAGGTTCAAATTGTGCAATAGAACGACATGAAAGATGAGAGGGTAGGTAGTTTGGAGTGGAAATCAGAGCGAGTTGAACAGCAGAAAAAGTCTGAGCACATTTATGTAAGGTCCAGAAAAAGTGTGGAAGTGGAACAACAAATGCTGACAGTGTGTTCATTAGTTCTCTTCACTATCTTGTCTCTGTCATCAGGCTGACAGGTCTGGACTCTGTCGAACATACTCAAACATGATCCACTGACCTTTTCTTTATGTGCAGATTTCATTAGTCACTCACTGAGTTATGGAAGAAACTATCAGGCCTGAGTCATCTGTGCAAAACACTGACACACTTTGTTTTATTTGCTTCATGGGGCAGAATGCTCGCCGCTGAGAGTGACAGGTTTCTTTTGTTTTTCTTGGGTAAAAAAGATTTCAACAGAAAGAAACGCCTGCAGAATTTAACCCCAGTCTGTTTTCAATCTGCAAAGTCCATGGTGAGAAATTTACTGTAGTGTGTCATGGGAATAATCACAGAGGTAGTCAGCTAATCACACTAATCTGTTAATACATACATTTAGGAGAGATCCAGAGGGAGGGGGCAGCTATGGAGAAGGCTCTGTCACACCAGGTCCAGTGGTTGGTTCTCCTTAGAGGTGACAGGAGGTTTGCATCAGATAATCAGAGGCTGCAGAGTGGAGCGTGGCAGTGCAGCAGGTCTCTGAGATAGCAGAGGGCCTGGCTATGGAGGACTTTGTGAGTTTAGAGAAGGACTTTGAATTTGTGGGCTGGGGACTGGAGTTTCTGCAGGACAGGTGACAGACTGGGTGAGAAGATGGGGAGCAGTGTTCTGTATATAGTGGAGTTTTTAATAGTATGCAATAATACATTGAATATTATGTAATGATAGAATAAAAACTGTCTAGTCGGCACAGTGTTGCAGTGGTTAGCACTGTCGCCTCACGGCAAGAAGGTTCTTGGTTCAATCCCGTCTCTGTGTGGAGTTTGAACCTTCTCCCTGTTTGTGTGGACTTCCCCCCACAGTCCAAAGACATGCACCTAACAGGTTAACTGATGACTTGGTTGTATGTCTCTTTGTGTCAGCCCCGATGACCCCCCTGATGTCATCTGGGATCAGCTCCAGCCCCCTGCGAACCTGATAAGGACAATCTGATACATAAAATGGATGGGTGTGTATTGCCTTTAAATATTAAATTGGCGTGAATTTTAAAATGGATTCCCTCGTCATCCCTCGTCCCATCATTTCAGGAAAGGTCACAACAGACTGTCTGTGGAAGGTGATATAATCGGGTGGAGTAGAGAGTGAACACACCTCACAGTGAGGCAGATACGTGGCGATGTACAAGATGAGAAAGTGGAGCAGGTTGCTGAGGTCATGCAGCATAAGCCTGCTGTTTCCCATGGTTTAAAAAAACTGGATCTCTATTCAACAGTTAGAAATTCGTTTTGACAGAAGTCTGTCATTACCACAGATGTCCAGTAGAGGTCTCCCCTGTAAATATAGTGAAAGACTGTACTTAACCGCCACATAGAGAGATGTGATTAATAAAGAATTTTAAAATACGCTGTTTATTTTAGAGCTTGGCAGAGCAGTTTTGAAGTGAAGCAGCAGCACACAGGAGGTTAGAACATGAATAAAATGCCAACGTTGTGTTTTTTCTTCATCTTGTCTCTCTTTATGTAACTTTGAGCTCATGTAAAATATATATTAATAACAAAGCACATGTTGCAGTGACACATGAGAGTCTTTGTTGAAGAGATTTGTGGTGAGTCAGTCTGTGTGAGGATGTTAGAATGTGGAGAATTGGCAAACAGGGTGAAAAGGTCATCTGTCATTTCCCTGTGAGTTCAGCTGAGATCCTGGGACAGTCTGCGGTTTCATCATGTCTCCAAGTCAGCTGCGAAATCCGCTGCAATCGTTGGAGGAAGAACTCAAGGAAAATTTGTGGAATATTTCAACCTCCACAAGATGAAACTAGTCTGAAGACATGTAAATCACAACCTGAGCCACACTTTCCTTTTCATGGTCAGTGATTTCATGTCCTAACCTTCGAAATATTGAGGCTGTATTTTTTAAGTATGGATATGAAGCGCTTCACATTGACTGCATTTTTAGGACTTTGGACTGATGGAAAATTCACAACTAAATCAATATTTTGACTTTTTAAGTTAAAGTCAAAATCCTGATTCAGTAAATCATATATATATATATATATATATATATATATATATATATATATATATATATATATATATATCTCGTAAAATCTTACAGACAATTTTATGATAACAAAAGAACATGAAAGGTAACAAGATACAAACACATACTTTCTAAGTCAGAACATTTAAGATTCTATGTAAGAATTCTGACACGTCTTGGTTTTGGCAAAATCGGGGATCGCAAGACAAAAGCTGGTTATTGTTTTACTACTTTAACTTACCCCAGCATACAGTTTTACATCATCATCTTATTATCTTTACAAATCTCCAGGTGCTTTGATGTCTAATGCTAAAAACTGTAATTCCTCGAGCAGCCACTTGAGACAGGCTGCAGAAGTCTCCATAGGTCCCCATGTTCAAATGTCCAACTTCACAGCAGAAATAAACATGTTTGCAGCCTGGTACAAAAAACAGTTTTGGTCTCTATAGCTAATTTCCTCGTTCATGACAACTGTACTGAGGGTGAATTTATATACAACTCACCTGTTCAAATGATATTAAAGTTTAAAGTTATGCAGAATTAACAGTGTGACAGCTTGACTGACAGGTAAGTACTGTTACAGATGGCTTATTAGAGCACCCAAGCATCATTCGGCCCACCTCAGGTCCTCCAGTGATCCATCTCTTTACTGATATTTAGATTAGCCAGGGGGCAGAAGAAGCAGGACATCCAACATGGCGGTGACCAGGGTAGCATATTTTCAGCTTCAAAACAGAACTTCAAAAGCCTACAGGCGTTGTCACTCAGGCTCCATCCATTCTTTATGCTGGAAGAGACGAGGTAAGGCAGGGAGGGCATGAATTTCAGAACTCTCTTTGGACTCCACCTCTTTATAAAGGTGGCTCTTTGCAGTCATAGTTTTGACACTTTGAAACTCACTCACAATAAATAAATGAACAAAAACATTAAAGTTTTACCTGTTAAATCAAAATAAGACTTCACTTCTGAAGTTCTTACCTTTGAATCTGTGTATAGTGTTATGTTTGGCTATGGTTTGTTTGTGTTTTTTCATCTTCACCTTTTTTTCTTTATTTCTGGCAGAAATGGACTTCCATACTTAGACTCTTAGACTAAAACTAAGTCGGCTCCAGTCTAACATACGTGTGTGAATCCAGCCCCACAGAGGATGTCCTTGCAACACACTCCATTATTTTTTTTCCTCCTCTCGAGCATTTGAGAGTGAGCAAGGAAGCAGAAAGAGCAGAGCCTCCGAGAGGCGGAGTGAGAGGAGACGTCGGCGGTTTGACATGAACACAACATCTGTATGAGAGACAAACCAACACATCCACCTTTTAATGTGACGGTATGGAGGATTGTGGGAGTGGATGCACATGATTGTATCCGGTAAAGTGCGGCGGGTTTGTCGGTAAGGAGAGTGAAAGGAGGCAGAGCAGCGAGATGGAGAGCGTTTGTGTCAGGTAAGATCATGTTTGCTGGATTTCAAACTCAGTCTGGATTTTGGCGGAAAATCTTCCGTTATTTTGTGACTTTAGAGGAACAAAAGTGTTCGCTCAGCGCTTTGTGTGTGTGTGTGTGTGTGTGTGTGTTTACAATGGCGTCGACTGCTCCTGATGAACGAGGTCAGTTCAAACACACACGGGCACGTAGATTATGGTTTCATTACCGTCGGCTGGACGGAATATCATCACACAGCTGCAGCATACAGGTGGAGGAGTGACAGGCAGCCTGCAGGATCACTGAGAGCACAGTCAACAGCTGATTGGCTGCAGTGTTTCCACAGACATTTAGTCCAACATGTGGAGAGAAAGAAAGAAAGAAGGGTTAGACAGAAAACACAGCTGCTCTCTTTTAATGAGACCCAGTTTATCACATTAATAAATAACAACCTTAAACACAATATAACATCCCACACTACAAACACATTAATATGCAGTATATAAGTAGTCATTTAGTTTTTTTTTTACAGGGAGTCTTGTGCTTTAGGCTAACAATTAAAGCGATGCTGTGTAACTTTTCTTTTCTTTCATAAAATTTGAAATCATTTTGACGCTTCGCTGTCTTGTGTTCAGGTGAACTCAACTTTGTGCTTCAGGTGTGGCCAACCACGTGAAGTACGTAACGTCAATAAACTGCTGCAAACTGTAGCTAACGGTAGCTAATGTAAGCTAAATGCAGCTAACGTTAGCTCATTTTGTTAGCAAGGCTGTGAGCTCTGTGAAAGTTTCGTTTTTTTTTTAAAGACCAAACCTTGAACTGAAGCTTGCCATAGAGAAGCGCTTTTATGGAATGATCAGATGTGGTGTGTTTGGTAGGTGTATGTTTGAACTTCAGACAAAGCCGGGTGGCCATTTACCACACCTTCCAGTCTTCATGCTAAGCTAGGCTAAGTGCGGATTTTAAGTTTATGTTTAATAAACAGGCACAGGGCAGTTTATCTAACTCTAGAAATGTAAGCCGAGCTCCATGAAGAAATGATCAATGCCACTTTGGAAATACTGCAAGAGAAAAGAAAGAAGCATGTTCAGCAGAGAGGTCAAATTATATGTCACAATTCTAGATTGAATTGGGAAACAGAGAAGATCTGTTGTAAAGATGTGCAAAGTTATTTAATTCCATCCCACAAACAAATGAAGGTGGGATCAGAGTGGTGGATGGTTAACATTGAAATCCCAATAAAGAGTAATATTATATAATAAAATTATAGGGATACATGATGTCACTCTATAGTCATTACCCTGAGCAATTAACATTTACTTTATAAAGAACATAAAACTTAAAGTTTCCGCAAAATATCAAACGTCTTTCTTTTGAATATTCGACTTGGCTTGGACCAGTTGACCGGCAACTGGCTGAGACTCCAGGAAGTTAGGGGTCCTAGCCAAGAAATAGTCTGGCACATAATCGCTTGCACAGCAGTAAGCTGTTGTTTTTACACTTCGGTTTTACACTTCATTATCATGAGCTTTAAATGTGCCGGTAGGATGGTCTTTGCTACTTGCGTCTTTTGTTACTGGCTGATTCTTTATGCTAAGCTAAGCTAACCAGCGGCTGGCTCCAGCTTCATACTTACTTCATACATACTTCATACAGGCAAATGCTGTCATTTAGATGTACACAGACCAATGTAAAACTGGCAGTCTGTGTTAGAGTGAGTTAAGTGGTATTACTACTTTCTGATGAACAGTTTATCCTCCCAGTACTCCTGTGCAGTGTCTTAGCTGGTTGCTTAGCAACGTCATTCAGTAGGTTTACATGCACTCAAGTAATCAGGTTACAGACAGCTGAGATGATGTAATGTAAACGACAAACCGGTTTTCCTGGGATGACAACTGGGATTTAGGGAAACCTTAATTCTCCATCTACATGTCTCGGGCCATGTTACCATGTTTTTTTTGGCCTTTTACAGTGGGAATGTGCCTGATAAAATGTGGGTCAGACAGGGAGTGTGCTGTCTGAACAGCATGGGCGGCAGAATGAAAGTAGATCATTACATAGAGAGAATCAAACTAATATCTGAAGTCAGATTTCATTAGAAACTGAAAAAGACAGCTAAACGTTTTTTTTTCCATTGCTGAAATTTGAGCAAGCACAGTGAGATATTAATGCCTCCAAATTTGGATCTGGGTCTGGGTAAAACTGATTACTTCCCTGTTGCATGTAGACAGACCATATAAACATTTTCTGAGTCTTTTGTGCCTGTAAACTGCAGGAAGCCGCTGTGCTCTGCACTATATAAATTAAACTCGACCTGATTTGACTTCTGTATAGACTGCATGTCAGTGAAGCATTGTACAGACGCTGCTGCTGGCTTTAGCTGCTGCACCGGCGTCTTTATAGGCTGGTTTTAAAGGGCTTCGCAAATACTGTAAAGTAATGACAAGAATGTAGACAACTTCACTGCTTGCTGTCAGCCCTCCTCATTACTGTTTTCAGCATCCTGCTGAGACGACACATTACTTCATTTTCCCGGTCATTTTCAGTATTTGCCGCTTGTCAGCTGACTGTGTATAACGTGTTATCCACCATTTTGGGGGCTATAGCGGCTAGGCTAAATGACGCACATGTGAATATGAATAAGCTTCTAAAAAAATTTGTCTGTGTGTTAGCTCTCTGATCATACTCCGGCCGTCAAGAGGGTTACACTGCTCCAGTCCTTCAAGAATTAAATTACAATCTGACAGATTCAGCTCGCTGTGGCTAATGTTTGATTAGTCATTGACTTGTGTGCGGGGGGTGTGCTCTCTCATGCACTCTCATCAGCGCGTTAACTTTGTCACACAAGCCTTTGACATTCCTCGTCTGAATTCCTTTTTAGGTCCTCGTTTTCAAATGTCCAGCATGTTAGACTTGGGGAGATTTCTTGGCACATATTGTGACATGGCAGTATTTTCTGAACTGAATTTTATAAGTTTATTTTGACCCTTATAGCCTGATGTAACCACTGTTTTAGCAAGACACTTTGTATAAGATAAAATGTGAGACAACCAGGGATACCAAGTAGCCTGAGGCATAAATAATCTATAATTGAAATATTGTATGTGTGTACATCCAGTCATAATTATTTCAGCAAGAAAAGGAAATTCATTAGTTCACACACTAGTCACATTAAACTTTGATGTGCTGCAACAACAACAAAGGGTTAACTACATGACATACATGGGATCTGCATTATATAATCACCTGAAAATATGATAATAGAATGAATCTATGTATATCTACAGACGCTGTGGGTTTGTCAGAGAACGCTGTGTAGAACTGGCCAGTACATTAGCCCAGAATGGAACGCTGTACACTAAACTGTGCGTTCTGCTGCTGACGTAGTTTCTCCTTCACTGTTGTGAGGGGGCAGTGAGGCGAGGGATGTTCAGCAGGCCAAGGTAAATGCAACCCCGATACTCGTAGCACAGTTTGACATCAGTGGCAGAGCGTTGTTTCTCTTTTCACACGAAGGCACAGTGAGATGAATGTGGCTCAGTGTGAAGGTAACAACTTTTTGTTGTGTTGAGAGTGACAACAGTTTTTCTATTAGTAAGAAGGACAATAGATCTTTTTCACAGTGACCATTTTGACATGAAATAGTAGGTCAACACAGGTGTGTCTAATGATACTAATGAAGGTTCTGTTCCAGTGAGCCAGCATGCAGCACGGCAGCACCCTGCCTCTGTTTGACCTGAATGCAACTGAACCTTCATTAGTATCACTGCTAACACCTGTGTTTACATACTATTTCATGTCAAAATGGCTGCCGTGGAAAAGTTCTGTCGTTAGAAAAAACAATGATTTCATGTTATTTCTTCTCATTAAATTTGAATAGAAGCATATTTAAATCAAATAATAGACATCACATAAAATAAACAGCAAAAACAGTTAATGTGCAACAGATGTATTTGTTATTATTGATGAATTACTTAGACCACTGGTGATGATGGAATTAAATTAAACCATGTCATTTAGAAACATTTAGAACAGAAATGGTAAAAAATGTCCTTGACATTTTTAATTTACTTGTTATTTTCTGACCAAAACTCAAATAGCTGGAACTGCATAATGTATTTTTCTTGATTAAATTCTTACATTATTAATCAGTTTCCCAAAGTGTTTGAGGTAATTCATTAACTAATTACTTCAGGTCTAGACCAAACATGAAGGGGCTGTTGGAGGCTGATGCACTGATTCATTGTCATGGAACCAAACTGACATAATATGGCTTTACGGGGATAAATCACTTCAGACTAAAGCTTAAGGTGTTGCATTGCACCCTGTGACTGAACCTTGACCTCAGGTAACCCCTCCCACCTGTCGCTCACAGCCACATGAGTCCTCCCTCTCCTCTCCTCCTCTCCGGCCCTCCTGTGCATGTCTTGACATGCCGAGTAACACCAAGAGAGGGAGGAGACAAAAAAAAACAAACAAGAAAAACCAGAGAGCATGAGAGAGAGAGAACCAGAGCAGAGAGAGGGAGGTGTGAGGTATGAACAGAGGCTTGTAAAGAGCTGAGGGCGTGAGAAAGGAAAAGGGAATTTCATGCTAAAGCTTCAGTTTGGTATCAATGCTTGAAATCTGAAGAGAAGCAGGACAGGAACTGAGAGGAGGGAAGATTGCAGCTGTAATTGGAAGACGGAGGAGGACTCAGTCAGGGGAGGGGTGAGATACTGTGGCAGCATTATATCTGTGAAAAATATCCTGTCAAATCTCTCTTGAGTCATTCCTGTTTCTGATTTCTGACTCAAACAGCTCGGCCATCCAGGAGAGGACGTGATGACCGGCGGTGACCATGGATCCTCCTCTCTGCTCTGGCGCCTCAAACCAAGACAAACACGACAAACCCGAGTAAAGAAAATGAAGAGGTGAACCTCTGGCTGACTTTCTGCGAGCCTTGCACCTGAAAACCTGAAAGGGAAGGACAGCCGCTGATATTAATCACCTGATGCAACGCTTTCAGGAACTGACAGTGTGAGGAAGTAACCAGGTATTTCACAGAGGTGTCACCTGCTGCAGCTCAACCTGAAAGTAAAAAAGAAAAATCGCTGGAGGAGCATGGGCCGTGGAGTTCAGAGCAGCGAGTTGTCCCCTGGATGTCACACCCCCAGGAACAAATGAGCAGCAGCGGATTTGGCAGCAGCTCCAGCTTGCTCCAGGGCCGGCGTTTCTACTGTCGGGAATGGGCCCTGGACAAGCTGCGCCGCTGCCTGGACACCCGCTCCGTGCCGGGACAGCCGCCAGGGGTGCTGGTGACTGGGGGCCCTGGCGCCGGAAAATCCGCCCTGTGCACTGAGGTGGTGTGGCCCACCTCGAAGGCAGGCCTGGCAATCGGGCTGGCACCGCGTTGCCTGGCCTACCACTTCTGCCATCGGGAGGACCAGAGGAGTACAGTGGTGTGGAGGTTTGTCCTGGGCCTCGTGGAACAACTGATGGCCTCACCTCTCCTCTCTCCTGGGTACAAAGAGATCCTCAACAGCCCGTCTGTATCCCCCACTCTGGAGCCTCTCAGCTGTCAAAGAAACCCTGATGACACCTTCAAGAGGTTTGTATCACACGTTTTTCATTTTGATTTCGCTCCTCATCTGCACTTTGAATTTCAAGAGTTCCCACTGTGAGGGAGAGGAAAGTTAACGAAAGGTAACGAGCATGAAACTCATCCAGGCGCTCTGCGTGTGCGTGCATGTTCCAGAGCGTGACTCGCTCCAAGCCCCTCACAGCAGAATGCATGTGCGGTATCGTGTACTGTAAATGCTGATATCAGCGAGGAGAGTGGCAGCAGCCGAACAAAGTCACATCCAACATGTGTCAGCATGTTATCAGATTTAGTCAGAACTGAGACAACCAGGCAAAAACCTGTGCAACAAGATGCTTTTTGTGTTGTTTTGATCAGCTCCAACATCTGACCGTGGCGAGGCCAACACATTTGTAGTCGTTTGAGACGAGATAAACTTGGACTCCCACCAGCCAGACGAGCTTTGATTCGAGATCAGAGACGCATTAATGACCCAGTTTGTGTTCTGCAACATAAAAGCTTGCTTGATGATTTTAAATGAGGACATGAATTTGATTTGTAGCTTATTGCTACAGTCCCAATCAGGCCTGAGTGAATGAGACTAATCATCTCTTGACGATCTCTGTATGTCTCTGTCAAGCCTGTCTGAGCAGAAATCAATGAATAGGAATGCTGTATGACAACAACAATCAATCCAATTAATGCTCAGCACTATGGAGCATGCATGAGCCTTGATATGAATTTCATTCTGACTTGATTTATGGCGACACTGTAATGAAACAGCCATTTAAAAGCTGGAAAATGGAGCGTTTGAATGTCAAACACAGCGGCAGGTGCTCGTGTTGTGGGGAAAATAGAGCGGATTCTCAACAGGTATTTCGACCGTCAACAGACAAAACGAGCCTGCAGCGAGCAGAGGCCACGACGGTCAGAGGAAAAAGACGGCAGCTTCTATTCTTCCTCGTCTTATATTTATTCCTCCTCTCATAATGCGGCCCATTCACTGCACACACAATGAGCCTCCAGTGTGAATGAATGCTACAGTGTTATTTACGACACAACATCCTTTCAGAGAGGAGGGGGAGAAGAAGGGAAAAAAAAGAACAAAGAGGTGAAAAATGCCTCCAGTACCCCAGTGACCATCTCGGCACCAGTCGGCGAGGTCACACTCCTCTCCAGGACTTTTTCACTCTCTCCCGGCGTTGTTGACTCAGCGACGAGTCTGAGTCCTTTTACACTCCTCCCGTGTTTGCTTACCTCTGGTGTGAAGTACCGAGCTGGATTCCACATTCCCATCAGACTGGCTCGCAGCCAGCCACTGTTTGTGTTTGTAGCTCTTGTGAGAGAAAGTGCCTGAGGGCGAAACATTGTCATGTGAGAACAGCCGTTCGACAAGCCGATGAAACATGGGGCTTGAATTGGCAGCCAGAGGGCCACGCGGTACACGGGGACGTATGCTTCAAACCAGCTGGTGGCCGGCTGTAGTCCGCAAACTATTAACTCTTTGCCGAACTCTTATCTGGTGCTGCTCCCTCTGCCTGAAGGCTTCAGTGCTCAGATTTAAAGTTCATGAAATTGGCCTCTTTCTTTGAATTCAGCAGCTAGATGTGTTGTTTGATAGTCTTAGGTTGGTTTCACAATGCTAGTTTTACTTGCTTGGCCCAGGAGAATGATCCATCATTGCCTTCATTAGTGAAGTGCAAACTATTGACAGGTTCTTACCACTTTATCTCCTCTGAGAACACAGATTATTATTAATATAAATATTAAAAATGAGCAGAAGGTAATAATGAATAATGCTGAACAGGTAGAAACAAAATGGTATGATGGTAATGGTAAAACAGGCTGTGGTCACTC
The DNA here is from genome assembly GCA_023373845.1 of Nibea coibor. Lineage (NCBI taxonomy): Eukaryota > Metazoa > Chordata > Actinopteri > Sciaenidae > Nibea > Nibea coibor. The sequence continues at coordinate 4,771,834 of CM041724.1, forward strand.
CGTGACTACATTACTGTAACTCCCAGCCTGCACAGTGAAACGTCTTCAGATGATGCGCCTCGTCTTCAGTCCCCAAAAGGGCTCATGGAGCTCCACTGGCTACCTGTAGCCGCCCACATTAAATTCAGATCACTAATGCTGACTACAAAGCAGTCTCTGGTTCTGCAGCCACCTACTTGAATGTCCTCATACAGACATATGTTACCTCCTCCTGGCTCCAAATTTTTCTCATCGCCTCCTCTCCTAGCACTACCAACAACTGGACATGCTAAATCTATCTGTCACCTAATTCTATGTGAGTAGTACTTACTGCTGCACTAACATGTCCTTGGTACACTGTACCTTGATTGTTGCCCTTTTTGTAAGCCGCTTTGGATAAAAGCATCAGATAAAAACACGACTAAATGTAAATTAAATGTTAGCAAGTCACATCGACGACGCGCTGCTTTTTCAACACTTTTTGTTTCTGACAAATTATCACACTCCTACATATGCTACCATGGTTACTAAATGACCTTTCATCTATATATGCCTATTATTTATTCATGTATTTATAATGCTTGTTTTATATCATGTTGCTCCACTTTTCAAACTGTTGGAGGGAAATTGGATTATGAAGTTTTGATATCTTCATGGTTGACTGGTGTGCGGGATAGAAGTTTTACACTCGTCCATGACTACGTATAAAGAGCAAAGCTGTCATTTTCTAAATGTGTCTTTGTTCTTGACCTCCACTCAGTAGCAAGGCGACACATATTCTACAAGTCCAGTCAAATCTCAGGGTCACAGGTCAGTCAGGACTGTGCTGACCTCACGGAGAGGAAAACCATAAGCAGCAATAAAAGTTTCATTACACTTCCTCCTCGACAGAACTGAAAGTGTGCCCAGTGAGGGTGTGTCGCTGTAATCAGATGACTAAAGAGGACAGAGGTATGATAAGCTTGTTGTAACCCTGACGTAGCTGTGATGGTCAGAACAGCCGTTTAATCTGCTTTTATTACCGGTTGTGTTCAGTGAGATAAGTCAAGGCTGGTACTTTCCTTTAGCGGCAGCCTTGAAGAGGGTTTTTATGCACTAATAAATACAGCAAGTGTTTTATAATTTGCTATATTCACAGTGTATATGTCAGGATGTGGGTATCTTATGACCTCTGCTAAATAACTTCCTGGGGTACACCCTGAGCTACCAAGACATGGCTCAGCACTTCCTAATAAATGATACTAGTTAGAATATTATGCGAGTGTATTAATCAATGGGCAGTTTAAGGCAGGAACAGGTCATGTACCTGTTTCAGGACAGGACGCCCGCAGTAACAATCTCATGACAGCTCAAATGAGGCAGATCGGATGCATCATTTATCAGTCTGATCATTATAGATGACTAATTCCTACGATGCTGAAATTTAAGACCCCGCTCCCAATGGGTATGCTAATCCTCAGACTGATATTTTGTTGTTAACCTCGACGCGTTCAGCTATTGACCCTGCTGCTGTTATTTATGCTAATTCAACACTTCTGTTTCAGTTTCCAAGCCTCTGTATTATCCAGCCCAGTGGCTCTGTTTCACAGGTTGCATGACCTCATCTGAGTGTTTTATAAATACACTTCTGGAGCTGTTTTCTTCCTGTTCGCAGCATATTCTACTCTGTACTGATTTGATTTGATATTAATACGCACCGCTGACAAATATATAACATACCCACACACTGTTGATTTGTTTTGTGGCAAATTTATTTTTCAAAGATTAAAGCTTTTCAGGTTTTCTTGAAACCTGTCTTGACTGAAGGTGACTGGACCTTCTGGTCACTCTTAAACATAGACATTAACGCTAATAACAGCACACACACAAACACACACCCTGTGTTTGCTGCAGGATAATTGACTTGAGTTCAGCCTCTGGCTGGCTGGTGACCCATTCAAACCACACTGCTGCCACAGGTTAATCACTGTTTGTCACCTGCAAAGCAAGACGCTGTGTTGTTGTGTACAAATGGAATCAACCGTAACTAGACCTGGTATTCAGCACACTTGTTGTTGACTTTTAGGATAATATATGCTGTTTATGTATTGCATTTTTTAGGAAAAAAAAAAATATATATATATATATATATTGCACGTCTGGGCTAGAACAATAATTATTAAGTCCCTCGTTTCACAGTCCAAGCTGTCCATGTCCTTGTCTGACATAGTACTGGAAACCAACTTTAAAAAATAAAACAATAACAAACAGGACTAACCACCTCAGGTGAAGTGGTGCTTTGAGCTAAATGCTGACATCAACATGCTAACAGCTGCGCATCAATAGAGCTGAGGCGGACTGAATGATGCCTGGTTGCTCAAATAAGCTGCCTTTAATGGCTTTAACTTTAGCTTGTCATGAATGGGGAAATTAGCTATAGAGACCAAAACTGTTTTTGTACCAGGCTGTAAACATGTTTATTTCTGCTGTGAAGTTGGACATTTTAACATGGGGACTTATGGAGACTGACTCACTTCTGTATCCAGCCTCAAGTGGACATTTGAGGAACTGCATTTTTTGGCACTTCCTCATTGGCCACAGATGTTGCCTCTTGGAGAATACTAAACTGAGTGTGAAACCGGTATAATGTGTATTTTCACTATCCTAGTTGAGCATGTTAGCATGCTAATGTCTGCTAATTAGCACTAAACACAAGGAGTTAGTGGGGATCTTTTTTTGCATGTTTGTTCGTAAACTAACACAAACAAAGTTATAGACTGATAGTAATGTCTCATGGTGGCACTAGAGGAAAAGGGTCATAAAGATTCATCCTCTTGGGATCATGATGAATATCTGAACCAAGTGGTAGGCTGACTGTCAGACCAGCAACATTCTAAATTGTCTTAGCTTTATGGCTGACGATGCTAAAAGATGTGGTCAGCATTCACTCCATGCTCAGTAATCCAGCGGCTTTACAACCCACTCCTAACCCAGATTAAACACAGGTGTGACACTGCTGGGTTATGTTAGGACAGGGTGAACATGGGTTTCTATAATAACTAGGATTACTATACAGTTACCATTATTATAGGTGTCAGAGTTGTTTTTGTCTTCGGCTCAGGCATATTTTTACCGCAGAGTGGCCATCTGGCAGCATCAACTCGACAACCCTGGCTTCCCTCATACAACTTGCACTTTCATTATGAAGTTTTCATGCTTCAGCAGCTCTGAACGTCATGTTGACTGCAGGATTTCATTCTCCTCAGATAAACTTGCCTCAGGTCTTAAGTCTTGATTCGGGAATAAGAGCCTGGGGTCCAAGAATCCTTTGTTATCTGTGCTCCCATGCTGCGTTCAAGGCCTTTTCTGGGACATTAGTTGCTGTTGGTGTGATGAATTATGTACAAGCTGTTTTTGTATTGTTGTTTTGGTCATATATTGTATTCTACTTCATGATTTAAGCTTAAAGCTGCATCATGAAATGATTATTATCTCTGCTTTTATGGTCATGATTTTTATGGTCTAGGAGTCTATGTGAGAAGAAATATAAACTGAATCAAAGCTCATGTTACAGAAAGAATACAGTGGAAGGACTTAAAAAAGACAGGCATGTATTAGTATGCTTGGGTATGTTAGGTTTGTGTGTTTATAACCTATGTACACACATCAGCCCACGTCTGTCTGTGTGTGTGTGTGTGTGTCAGAGCGTGCCGAGGGTGGAGCAGGGAATTTCAAAAGTTCCAATCACCTGAGTCACGGTCAGATCACAGCAGGGTGTGGGTGCTGACTGTGCTCTTTAAAGACAGTTACACTGTGATTTAGGTTTTTGCCTAATCACAGTACAAGATCCAGTGTTTGCCAGTATTTGCCTAATCACAGCTTTAGTTGGTAGCTGATAGAAGCCCTTTGCTTTGGGCCTCTGTGCACTTTGGAGGAGTAGAGAGACATTCATTCATCTTTCTCAGAACATGAAGCATGTTCCTGAGCTTTACCTTCCATATAAGATAAATCTGCTTTGACTACAGCAGGTGCGAGTTTTTGGACAATTTTGCAACACTTTATTGTGCCTCGATGAGGCCCTTTCAAATAAACACAGCCGCTGTGGCTCGGGAGGTAGAGCAGGTCGTCCCATAATGAGATGACTTGTGGTCCGATCTCCGGCTCTTCCAGTCTGCATGTCGAAGTGTCCTCAAGCAAGATACTCAACCCCAAATTGCTCCTGAAGGCTGCGCCATTGGTGTGTGAACGCGTATGAACGGTTAGCTCCTAAAAACTGATGAGCAGTTAGCACCTTGTGTGAATGAGATATGTAGTGAAAAAGCACTTTGAGGGGTCGGAAGACTAGAAAGCTGCTATGTAAGTCCATTTACCTTATCTAAGGTTTTATAGCATTTGGCTGGACTGTAGCAGGGACCAGCACTTTAATCCCTGACTGACTGATGCAGTGATGAAGTTACATTATTGGCCATTGCTCCTTCAAATGTGCTAATGTTATTTTCATATGGTATTATATAGGTGCAGCATAGGTGCTAAGCCACTATGAGGTTCACCCCTCACTCAGAGTCACACACAGTGTGCACGCTGAAGACTTTTAGTCCCCACTTTCTACGTCAGCTCCACCTTCGTCTCACCTCGTGTGACACAGAGCTGAGAGCAGAATCAGCTCCAAAAAAAACAAAACAATTTCAGCTGCTTAAAGTAGCACAGCACAGAGAGCTCATCCAATCTGAATCTATACTTCACACAGCCTTCTTCTCTAAGGCTATCACGAGTAGGGTAAGAGCAAAGCAGGATATGATCCACAGCTGTGCACACACACAACACACACCCACTCATAAGAAATCAATAACCAGTCCACACCTTGCCGGTGCGTCACAGTGCATTATATGAGCACGGTTACAGTTGCCTGACGTTCACCGTGTGGTAATGAAACTGGAAAACAACACAAACCTACTGCTGCGAGAAGCGGAGATGATGTTTAATGACTCTTAACGGTCCAGCAGACTTGAAGAGGAAACAGCTCTCCATGCATCGAGAGGCATGAGTCCCCCCCCCCCCCCCCCCCAAATAACAATCAGTGTGACAAAACACTCCATACAAGAGACATCCCACAAATAGGAATGAGTGGAAAGTGTTCTTCTTGCAGCTGTACACACTCAGAACAAAGATAATAGGGATCACAGTACAGCCATATATTAGCTTTCAACCCAGTTTGAACTGGCGGTGGAAAAGGCCTGAGGGGCATGGCAAGATTATTTCTAAATTGAAAACAAAAGAAAAAAAAAATCAACAACACATTTTCCATCCTCAAAGTGGAAATTGCCTCACGTCAGGCATCAATTTAATTTTGTGTATGCAAAACAGTTTGACCTGCTGTGTTTATTTGTCATGCAATTACTCTGCAGTCAGTATAAAAGAAAACTGAGACTCAACAGAGAGAGAATTTTCAGTTTCCTCATCTGCCCACGCCTCAGTTCTTTTTTACATCTTAAATTTATTTGTTTGTCTTTCTCCTTCTCGTGTGCCCTCAGAGCAGTGCTGGGACCCCTGTTAGACCTTCCTCCTCCTGCCCAGACTCTGATGGTGGTGGTGGACTCCCTGGACGTGGGATATGGAGCAGGTGAAGGACGTGGCAAGAGCGGCTCCATTGCTGACCTCCTGGCTGCTAATCAACACCTGCTGCCCAGCTGGCTGCTGCTGGTCTGCTCCGTTCGCCGCCACAACAAGGCTGTGTGCAAGATGTTCTCAGGTATGGAGAAAGACTAACCAATGGCCACTGCACTGTAAAATATTATTATGCTGTAAATGGGCATCTGTGTGGAACCAGACTGTTACATGAACTTCCTCAGGCATGTTTGTGGTGTAATCACTGTCAAAGTGAGTTATTTATTTGCTTCAGCTAATTTAAAATGTCATTATGTGATTACATTTTCAAAGCACGTCATATTTAATGACATTTGATTAACATACAGTTAACAATCATTTTCTAAATTACTGCAAGGCACTCAGTGGATGTGGAAATAGTTTTTGATTTTTTTTTTTGATTTTTTATTTTTATTTTTATTTCTGGTGTTGATTTTAAATAGAGCCACTGGTTGTCTATCACAAAGTTGACAGTACCAAAGTACTGTTACGTGTACTGTTAACACCCCACTATGAGAGTCCAAGTACAACACAAGTTGTGGGTATGTGTACTATTATACCTACAATTATGTATTTTGTGTATGCTTTTGTATGATTTCTGTTTCATTCCATTCTTATTTTATACACTCAGTGTACACAATGCTATTTTTTTTTAATTACTTAGGCTGCATTCAGACATGATCAGGTGCCACAGTGAATTGCTGCTGGGGGTGTGTCTATTAAACCAAAGGAAACTTCATGGTGTCACCATTTTGCAGTGTAAATTGCAAATCAGATTCAGTTTTAGAAGCTGAGTTCATGAAATAAACAGTCAGAACACAAACAGGTAGTGTGTCGGAGCTTAGTCCATGAATCCACCTGGATAGTCTCAGTTTCTGAGACATGTCAGACTGACTGTGACATCAGGCTACATTTTTGGATCCAACTCAACTCCTCCCCTGCAGGTCACTGAGTTTTTTTGGCACCCCTGACACTCCTGTGGGCCACACCACTGAAGCCAAAATGCACTACCCTCACTCGAAAGAATAGAAATCATTTTCACCACTGTACCAGATTCTGTCTAAATGCAGCCTCACCTGGTCCTTGTAACACCTGAATTTCTCCTCTGGGGATCAATAACAGATTAGTTTCTCATCCCCCTAATCATGATGTCAGCATTTTGTTTGAATTTCCTTCATTTTGATCCTTTGTTGTGGTGCATCATGACAAAATCATTATTTAAATAATCTAAACACCTACATGTATCCTGTGACTAACTGGCAGTTAGTGGATGTAAATCAAAAGAGTAATAGCATTAGTCAGATAGGGATTAGCTTCCAAGATGTTATGTAACTATAGCAGAAAGGATTTTTGACTGTACCCATTGTTAAAAGCTCCTGTTAGGTTGAGTGCTATGGTTTTACACTCCAGGTTCATTTTACTAACAAATTATAAATGAAGGAGGAAGGTGTTGTTTTATAGCAGTGGGTGACCAAATTTTACAGTTCAGTATGGATCTCCTCCTTTCAGGTCTAAGATCACAGTTTTTGAAGTAAAGTCTGAACACTCTAATGCACTCTAAGAAGAAAAGATATACTGTATGTCTGCAAAAGCCTTTAATATTACATCTACATCTACATTAGTAGATTAGTAGTAATTTAAGAATTCTTTAGGCCATCCAAGTACCAGATGGTTATACAAAGTGGGAGTCACATAGAATCACAATTACATAACATAGAACTGATAAAGTCTATGCCAGACCAAAAGAAAAAACTATAATAGGGTAAAAAAATGTAATCTCTTTCTGTGTCATAGGTTTCCGTAAGCTCTGTCTGGATGATCTACGGAAGCCCCCACCAGTCCGTGATGTGCAGCAGTACATCCTCTGCCGGCTGGATGAAGAAGCGGCACTTCGGCGTCAGCTCACCCCTGACACGGCTGACATGCTGAATCTGCTGCACATCAAGAGTGGCGGCTGCTTGCTCTTCCTTGAGCGTGTGCTGGATGGTGTGGCAGGTGCACTGGTGGGTCTCCGGGAGATCCGGGACATCCCTGGAACCCTCAACGGCCTCTACCTGTGGTTGTGCCAAAGACTGTTCCCCAGGGGGCTGTTTGTCTATGTCAGGCCTCTCCTCAATGTCCTCTTGGCTGCCCCAAGGCCACTCACACCCCAGCAGCTGTTCACAGCAGTCTGGACACACGACAACATGCTCAGCCTCCAGGACTTCCAGAACAAGCTCCGAACACTCTCTCCTCTCCTTATCGATGGCCCTGGAGGCACCAAACTACTTTTTCATGCCAGCTTTGCTGAGTGGCTGATGGATGTTAAGTATTGCACACAGAAGTACCTCTGTAGCAGAACAGAAGGTCACAGCATGCTTGCCATGGCTCTGACTTTGCAAGGACCCCACCTGGACATTGAAGACACTTGCCAGCTAGCCACGCATTTAGTTTGCTCAGGTCACCATAAGAATAACCCCTCACTATTGGCACTGTGGATGCTGTGGATAGGTGTGCCTGCTTTCACTCCTAGTGACAGTAGTGCCCTCAGCAAATCCTTAAATCAGCCTCCTGTTCTGGTCAGTCAAGAAGTTCTTCAGCTGTTAACGAAGAGCGGGCTCATCTCTGCATCTTTTTTCTCAGATGTAGAATCAAGTGTTGGTGTGCATTGTATAGGTGAAGAGGAAGCTAATTTAAGACAGGCATTTGAAAAGGAGATGTCTGTAAAGAAGCTGCTGGAGAGTGGGGTGTCCGTAAACCAGCCATCTACAGATGGACAGACCTTACTTGCAAGTGTAGCCCTTGAGGGTTCTGCAAATGTAGCTGAACTTCTCCTGAAGCGCGGATCTGATCCACTGGAGAGTGATCATCAGGGTCAAACACCGCTGACTTTGGCTTCCCGGCAGGGTCACGTTAAAGTGTTGACTGTGCTCCTGGAATGGGCCAAGAACCAGGAGCCAGAAACTGCAGTGCAGATGATGGAGCATGTTGACAATGAAGGCTGGACCGCACTGCGCTCTGCAGCCTGGGGAGGACACAGTGAGGCTGTCCGGCTTCTGCTAGATGCAGGAGCAGATGTGGATGGATGCGATGGTGAGGGACGGACTGCTCTTAGAGCAGCTGCGTGGGGGGGTCATGATGAAATCGTCTTGACGCTGTTGGACTATGGGGCACAGGTCGATAAAGCTGACAGTAAGGGCCGCACGCCACTTATTGCTGCTGCCTATATGGGACATCAAGAAGCTGTGGAAATACTGCTGGACCACAATGCAAAAGTTGACTTAGCTGATGGAGATGGGCGCACTGCTCTGTCAGTCGCAGCTCTCTGTGTCCCTACAGCAGCTGGAGTTAAAGGTTATGGTGAGGTAGCAAGTCTGTTACTGGAGCGTGGAGCAGATCCAGGACACCGAGACCATGACGGAATGACACCATTGCTTCTTGCAGCATATGAGGGCCATGATGACGTAGTTGAGCTTTTGTTAGAAGCTGGTGCTGATGTAGATGAGACTGCTGGTCCTGACGGCAATGTCTCTGCTGCGGCTGCTGTCACTCCCCTGCTGGCAGCTGCAGCAATGGGCCACATGAGGACAGTGTCACGGCTGCTTTTCTGGGGAGCAGCTGTAGACGCCATCGATTGTGAAGGAAGGACAGCACTCTGCCTAGCAGCAGCAAGAGGCAGCATTGAGGTTGTCCGTGCCCTGCTGGACCGAGGCCTGGACGAGAACCACAAGGATGACCTTGGCTGGACTCCACTGCACGCTGCTGCCTGTGAAGGCCATCGAGCTGTGTGTGCTGCTTTGACGGAGCGAGGTAGCATGGCACGTGTCGGAGAGATGGACATTGAAGGACGCACGCCTCTTATTCTGGCAGCACAGGAAGGTCACTGGAGCTCTGTCAGGCTGCTGTTGGACAGACGATCTCCCATTGACCACAGGGCATATGATGGACATTCTGCCTTGAGTGCTGCCCTCCTTGAGGGCCATGCTGAGGTTGCAGAACTGCTCATGAGGCGAGGAGCAGATACAGATGTCCGGGATGCAGAGGGAAGACCTTTGCTCTACCTCCTGGTGTTGGAGGGTAGCCTCGAAATGGCTACTCTCCTCATAGAGAAAGGCGGGGTGCCTATGGAGTCCCGAGACTCAGAGGGCCGCACAGCGCTTCATGTGGCCTCCTGGCAGGGATCTGTAGAGATGGTAGACCTACTTTTAAAGCATGGGGCAAACCCCAATGCACAGGATACAGAGGGAAGACCACCAGTGCATTCGGTGGCTTGGACAGGACATACTGAAGTAGGACACCGCCTCCTAGGAGCCAATGGTGTTAATATAGATCTTGCTTGCCACCAGGGTGCAACAGCTCTGAGCATCGCGGCTCAGGTGGGACATGCTAATATTGTTGCAATGCTTCTGGAAAGAGGTGCAAATCCTGATCACATGGATAAATATGGCCGTACTCCTGTCAAAGTGGCTGGGAAACACGGTCACTTTAACATTGTCAGGCTCTTAGAGAGCTACGGAGCCAAGCCATATGTAGGCCTGTTGCCTAACTCTGGTACTTTCTCCCCTGTGAAACCCACCAAGATGCTCTCCTCAGGCGTCTTGGAGAGTAATGGAGGTGAAGGCACAGCCATGACCTCCTCCTCTTCAGTATCTTCTCCTGGCTCCACTGCGGAACGATTCCACTCAATGCAGAGCTCCCAAACCTCATCTACCTGCCACTCACTGGCGACGGTGCAGACGGTGCCAGCTGACAGCCTCAGCTTCATTCAGCAGATCCAACAGCACTCACTGCCTCGCAGTCGTAGCCGTCCCTCCACTCTCCCCCCACCAGGGAGCTCAGGCATGGGCAGCCTCCACGGAAGCAGCCAGAGGCATCCCAAAGGCAGCTCTCCCCCCACCGTTTGCACAGTCACTGCCATGGTGCACAACTGCGAACTGCCTCAGAAAGGCTTGTCGTCTGGACTCGAATATCACGACAAACTGAACAAACAAAACTCAAACTTGATCAAAGCTGACAGGACTACTTACGCTGGTGGGAAATGGCACTCTGTCATGGCTTCCCTTGGGATCATGCCAGGGCAAGACAGTCCTGCAGTAGGTGCTAAAAACAGAGACAGTCCTCCTCTGGGCTACCCTTACAGGTTACAGAGCCCACTTCAAGGAGAAGCTTGGGATTCTCTACCCCAGAAGAACATTTTGTCACCTGCTTGCTACAGTTTTAACCCAGACCCACCTTGTAGTGCCTTGCCAGAGGGTGTTATGACAACCACAGACCCGCAACTTAATCTGAAACAGGCCATCAAACTTCAGTTTGAGGGTCCCACCAGTGCAGCCTTATACAAAAGAGAGACACCCCTGTGACCAAACATTACAAACCTTTTCTTTTACTTCGTTGCAGTATGTCAGTTTGTGCTAAAACAATGTATCCGGTAAAACTAAATACTTGCTGGTTCCAATGTCTCCAGTGTTAATTAGTGTAAATTAGGGTTTAGCCATGTATTTAGAGAAAACAATTGACAAATGAATTGACCAGTGGCCTCCAGTGTTTTATTTTGTGGTGGAGCATTCACAGAAATTTAAATTTTAATGACATCATCTTTGTTTTAGTTGGAGGTTCTTCAGCTCATGGAGAAAGCTGTTTCTACGGTGTCCAATGGCTTTCTGGGTTCAGATGAGAGAGGAAGCAATTCCTTTCTCCAACCCTCTCCACAAATCGAGAGGAAACACAAACTAAATGACATGAGAGCTTACATTCCTGACTTTCCGTCTCATTCCTGCCTGTTGCGTGTGTTGAGCAGGGCTCTCACAGACGGGGCCATGCTTTAGAGTGTAGAGCATAACCGTATAAGTTCTACAGTAACACTCCCTATTATGGAACACGACTGTCTAGGCTGGGTTATGCTATATTTGTAAAATTTTTTGCTTGTAAAAAAAAATCCCTTTTTCTAAGCAGTAAACATTGTTTGAGAGCTTTAAGCTTGTGGCCTTGATCTTTATTGAAGCCTTTGATATTTACTATAAACTGGCCTTCATCCCCCATAGGTCCATCAGTGACGACCAAAAAACAGAGAAGCAAGCCTACCAAAGCTCGACCCGGTGTGTGGTTTATGATACAAATTATAAAAGACAGCCAAGTTTGCTGAACCAACTTGGCCCTCGTGCAGTGTGTCTGTGTGCAGGCAGGAAGCAAAGTGAAAATTGGACCATAAAAACTGAGGGTGGATGTGGGATGTTGTTGATCCAAACTTGTATGTGGCCTGAAAAAATGTCTAGTTCTATATCATTTTTTTTCATTGGATTAATATTTAATACATTCACTCATTAAAAAGGCAAACTGTGGAATAAGATATGTCTACCTCTGCTTATTTGTCAATGTGTCCAAGTGTTTAAATGTTTTATTTCACTCACTTTACAACTAAATGTCACGGATAGCTTCTGATGTGTTAGCATCATGCAGAGATGAAAGTCTGGCAGCGGGCTGATGGTGGCCACATGGGACTATAAAACCAAGCTCTGTTGGACAGTTTTGAAGGAGAAAGCAGGTCTCTGTAGACAGGTCCAAAAGTGATTTAGCCTGCTTTTTTCTGACAGTTTCACCTGTGAGGTGTTTGGACCTTGAGAACTGCATTTTATGTCATCACAGGCTTGCCTAGACGAAGGTTTAGTCCCTGAAAGGCTCCATTATTTAATACTTTTGTTAGACTTGAGTGCACAGACCCTTTCTTTGATTCATTTTCAGTGTTTTTCTCCTTCTTGTAACAACTGTATTGTGTTTTTGTGTGTGTGTGTGTGAGTGCAGTGATTTTCTCAAAATGATTCCCACAGTCATAATGTTTTCCACTGAATTACAATTCATCTACAATACAGTTAAATACAAATGAGTTATTAACTCAGTTGTGTTTGACATGGCCAGTTAAATCAGCAAATCCCTTCACCTTCAGCTCTCTGATTACTGATTTTGTGTTTGTATAGAAAGTCCAAGGTCTTCTTCCTGGACTTGAGCTGTGCTCTTTACCACTTGTAATTCAGTGTATTTACCAAGCGGCAGCCTCTGTGGCTGTGAAGTGAAGCCAATATGGAAGTGCCAAAAAGGTTCCAAAAGTGAGGTGTAAAATGTCCAACTTCACAGCAGAAATAAACATGTTTACAGCATCACATTCATGACAGCTGTACTGGTAAATGGTGAATTCAGCCCACCTCAGGTCCATCCACAATCCAAGTCTTTGCCCATTTATCCGGTAGTGGAGGTCAAGATGACGACGACCAGAAGCAGCACATTTTACACTTCAAAACAGTTCTTCAGAAGCCTGTGGGTGATGTCACAGATACAATATCCATTCTTCTACTGTCTGATATTTACAGAGATGGTTGCTTTCATGTCTTTTGCATGTCTAGGCATGTTTCTGGGTTCCTTATTCAAAGCTAAATGTGTATCTACTACATTAGAGGAGAGGATTTGAACATCTTGTCATAATAAGAGCAATAAGTTATTTTGTTAATATTCAATTAACATTTCCAGCAAGTTCTAGCCATTGTCTTGTGCTAGCTGTGAGCTGTTGTTGGATTAGGAGTTGCTGTTAGCTGTTACCCAGTACCCATCCAGTTACCCATTTCTTGGATGTGAAGATTGGCGGCTTCTGGCTACTAATGGGCTTTCAAAAAGCTGATTCTTTCTTTCATTGTTCCACTCAGCTTTATGAAATACTCAGTGCTTAGTGGTGAAAAATGTAACTTGGAGTGTCAGGGAAGCTAAGAAAAGATAGTGCTTTGAAACATACACATTAGCTAAGACACACACATAAGTGACACTTGGCATCCAGTAGAGTGTACTGAACTTTATTTTAATACCAGCGTCAGCACTGTCACCTAGGTGACTAACAAAGAGAGAGCTCTGTGTACATGCTGTATGTTTGTATTCAGAGGCAAGTCACATTGCTCTAAGTAATGCTGACAGCTGTGCTTTCATGAGGACAAGCTGGAAAGGTCGGCAGAAGCTTTCAACCACTCCGCCTCTCTTTAATCTCTCTGGAAGAAACATCAGTCTGTCTTTAACGGGAGGTAAGCCCAAAAGCAAACTTGTGAAAAGAATCACATGCCCTGTTCGCTAGACAGGTCCACATCAGGTGTACACAGGTGCAGGGACATAGAAACATAAAAATCTGCAACAGCTGGGGGAACTGATACTTTTTTGGTATTTGCTTGACACGAGGAGAATCAGAGACTGGTTTTATGTTGGTGTCTTGTGCGTAGGAGCCCAGTCATTTCCATAATTCTTCCTCCACAGCTCATCAATGAATACAGTGAGCATGAGGTTATGATGTTCTTAGAAAATGCATTAATCAGGGATTTAAACAGTGTCTCCTCATAGACAGACTGAAATTGAAAAAATATAAATTTGATTTGATAAGTGAAGAGATCATCTCTAACGTCTTCAATGAAATTCCATCAACTGCAAAATATGTTTAAGTCCATAATTTAGGCAGCTTATGATCAAATTGTTCTTTCTTGGTATGATTATTTGTCAGTTGGTTCTTGTGGCGAGTCATGATTGACATGAAAGTTTCCTGGATGATGTTACGCAATGAGAAAGAAAAGCGATCTTGTCTGGAGGCATCCAAACTATCTCCTGAAAAATAAAATGAAATATGAAACTGACTGTAGAAGTGAAAGGGGCAATAAAGGGCCAGTGGAGTAAGAACACTGGATGACAGGATGACCAGCTGGCTAGGAAATGCTGCCTGGAGAACAATGGAGAAACAGGATAGCTCAACAGGCAGGAAACAGCTGATCGGAAACAGGTGGACCGGCTGACCTGGAAACAGGAAGATTTGCTCAGTGGAGAAGGAGATGAAGTTTACAAGGAAATGAGCTGATGAATGATTGGAGACAACAAAACATGGGTTGGGTCGGCTGGCTTGGCTTTAAAGGCACCATCAGTATGGAATATTTCTTTAGTAACATCTAGTGGCAGTGGCAGGAAATACAACAATGTGCCCCCTCTGCACTTTGCTTTTGAAATCTGTGTATCGTGGTAATGCTTTGAATAGCCTGAACCTGAACAGGCTAAATGTTAGACTGATTCTGACTCAGGTGAGGTGAGCTTGCAGTAACGTTAAATATGTAATATGTGATATAAGAATTGGCACTTATCCAACTCATAACCAACCACCAGAGTAAACACTTACTGCCATGTAGCTGCCATTAGCTCAGATAGCATTGCAGCAGTCAGTGGTATTGGCGCTACCAGGTAGCTCCCATTTCTGAAAGCCTGAGTGGGGGTTACGGCGGGGTCAGTACTGAGGTGCCAGGAGATGAACCTGGCTTACTATGTATGACCTTTTGAGACAGCATGGGCTAGGGCTAGCTGGTTAGCATGCTAACTTTAGTAGATCACTGCAACACAGAACATAGGTGATAATGTCAAAACTCTTCTTTATTCGTGTGTTATTGATCATTTTAATTAATTTTTGAGTGTTTTAAATTAAAACTATGTTTTGCACCTTTAAGATTTTAATATAACACGCTGAATGCTCATACGTTCATTTCAGTCTACTGTTGGATGTTTCTACAGTAATTATGACATGGAGATTACATTGGTACATTTCATCAACAGACTTCACCTTGCTATCATATGTGGTGAGGAGCAAACTGAGTATGCAGGAGGCCTGAGATGTAGAACAATTCCAGTAAAGGCTCAGAGCCTGGGGGTGGTTCAGGGGAACTGAGAATGTGGAGCATTGATGAGCTGCCTGAATTTCAGCGGTTACTGGAATAACAGGGGAGTTATTTGAACCAGTTAATACTGCATGCAGCTTTTTTTTAAAAAAACAAGCAAGTCCTGAAATCCGCAGTAGACCATGTTAAGGTTCACACTGGAAGTTTGGTAGCCCTGACAACTCAGTCTCTAGCGGCCATGGTGCTCCCAGAGGGTTTTTTCACACAATTTTTGGAATCTAATGAAAACATTTTTGAGCTTACAACGCTGTGAAATATGTCTTTTTGTCGGTCGTGTCTAGTTAAAACTACTGCGCCTGCTGTGATCACCACAGTGTTACTGGCCATGAGATATATTCCTTCCCACATCCTAAAGGAACCAGCATGGATGATTTAAAAAAAAATCTGCACAGACTGTTTAATGTGTGCAGTGGTTTGGTTTGCATCTCTCAGATGTGGAGGAAATTGACTTAAAATGCAAATAAAGCTGTTATGCTATTTCTCACTTGGCAACAGATATGAGTAAGTGGGTGTTAGACCCACGAGATTCCTCCTTCAGTTCTCTCCGTGTGCAAGTTCATTTGGTGGTTAATTTTCATCAGCATAAACATTGTAATTGTGGTCGGTATATTGCAGAATTGATGTTGTTTTTCTACTGGTGCAAGAGATGGCTGGCCTGTTGTCTCAAATAAGTGTTAAATGATTGATTGTTAAGTTAAAAAATTATGTCAAATAATAAAAACAGAGAATGGAAGCTTAAATGACACAGTTTTAATTCATTCCCTAAATTCATTTTGTAGATGCAATAATATAACAGCAATACTCAGACGTCTCCATCCATAAATTAATTATAAATATTCATACGTCATACATTCAATACACCAAGAGGCAATTATACTATAATATGTTTTTATTATTCCATAGTTAATTGCTACAATAGAAACTGTGATATGCTGAAGCTATTTCTTTCTTTCGTTATTACTGAAATAAAACAAGCTGCATGATGAGAAGCTCACAACAAACAGACAAACTGGCTCAAAGCCAAGCCTATATATATATATATATATATATATATATATATATATATATATATATATATATATATATAGCAGCTTATCTTTTCAAATAACACTCACACCCACAACTATACACTCTAAGAAGTATGTCTTGATATGTCACGGCTTAATCTTTTTACTAAGCCGTGACATTTCAAATCAAATTCAAATGTCACAGCTAATCTAAGAGAGCACAGGGACATTTTAAATGTAACCCAAATGGTAGAAAAGCTTACTTTAGTAAACACCACAATGGAAAATACTTCATTACATGTAAGTCTTGTATTTAAAAACGTTACTGAAGTACAAGTAGCAAAATCAACAGTAAAAAAAAGTAGTGATGTATCAAAAGTAGAAGTACTGACTGAAGAGTGGTCTTTGTCTCAGAGTTAGATTACTGCTGCATAAATATCCATCCATTAGCCATCCATGATACTGTTTGTATCATGGGCTGGTTAGATTTAGTTTACTGCAAGATTTTGGACCACTGCAATATGTCATATTGTACAAAACATCTCAAGTTTCAAGGTTTGATACACTTTCAGTTCATTGAAGGACTACATGCTCCTCAAGAGGTTTAGAAACTGTCTGGCTTCTTTTCATTTTTAAAATATAAATGTCAGGAAAGAAATCATCAAGCCAACACAAGGCTGACATTTTTTACTACAGCAGTGATGAGAATTTCTCTCAGACTGAATGTAAAAGCTTAGATGAAAGGTAATGAGTAACCAGAGTTGTCAGATAGAGGAGTAAATGGTAAAAAATAAGTAAAAGTCTAAAATATGCAATCAAATGAAATGCTAAGAAAAATTAGCATTACTACAAATATACTGCAGATGTAAATAAGCTATCGTCCCCTCAATGAAACATCTGCTATCAACAGACAAATTTCATGGAAGACAATTTGAATGACAGTCTAGTTTTTTTTTTGCTTTGTTGCTGATGATTCATCCACTCTATGCTGGCATCAGTGTATCCACGTGTTGAATGAAGAATCCATCTAAGAGTGGCAGATACACATGACTGACACTGCTTGTGAAAGAAGGCAGTGGGAGGACTGAAAAAAGCCACCAAGCTCCGCTCATTGTCAGAAAAGATCAGTGACAGTGTGAAAAATCGTAGAATTTGCAGGAATTTACTGAAGCAAATTGTGGCAAGATTCCATTAAAACGTTCTCGGCTGAACGCATTAAGATAAAAATACTACATTGCAAATAATCTCTGCCGCTCCACAGTTCTCTTTTTAACTGTGAAACTGTATCATAATGGATACATGTGTATGCATATTTGTTTTGGATCTTGTTGGATTGAATTCATGCAAAGTGAACACAGTTTGGTGTTGATTTGCCAATGCATTTGTCTGTGCAGGTTAACAGCTGTGGCTGAAATCTGACTACAGGTATACTGGCATGTCCTGGAGAAAATGAAAGGCAGCCCATACACTTTGTAAAGAAAATAATTAAACCATAAGATATAAACTATATTCAGCAAGCAATCAGCAATTGCCTGATTTGATCATTTGCAAACATGTACAAAGCACTTTTTTGCTCAGTAGTACCAGGTTGTTTTTGTTTCCAAAGGCTAACTGCAGACGCAGGCATAACTTTTTACATTTATGATGAATGGATAGCCTTTGGCTTATAAATTCTGTTCTCACAGTTCAGCTAGACCAAACGCAATGCATTATTTGTCAGTCGAAATGCAGTTGGGTTCTACAAAATCAGCACAGGAGCTGCATCTGGTTGTTGTTGCAGTTCAGAAGTAATATTACCCAAATTAGTTTTATCAAGAGTAAACACACATTGTGTCTATGATTGGTGCGTTATGATTGTGTATCTTTAAACACCAGCTCACTCTTCCTAGTCCTGGGTCTCCTTGTACTGGTATATCTTAATGCAATGGTGCATGCTGTCAGAGACTGCTAGTTGGCCCTCAGGTAGCAAGGTCAGGCCACGTGGACTACTCAAGCCCTGACTTATTATGGGCCATCCAACTCCCTGTGCTGGGTATAACAGGACTCTGTGCTGGTCCCCCCAGTCGGCTACCAGTACATTACCATCTGCATCTATACAGATGCCCCACGGGCAGGACAGAACAGGTCCCATACCAGAACATACACCCAGAACTCTCACTGTGTTCCAGCCTGGCTCCAGCACTTTGATGCAAGGCACCCGACCTGTTTCATTGCCCCTTTCGGACACAGCTATCATGCCTGAGCTCAAGCAGGCTGCCACTAAGTAGGGCCGGTGGAATCCGGTCACCACTGTGCGCTCAAGACGGGAGCCTGTCTTAGGCTCAAGCTTTAAGGCAATGAGCGTGCCTTTTCGGATATCAGCAACCAAGAACTCATCCAGCCTGGTTACAGTCACACCCCTGGGAGCCTCAAGCTCATCTTTTGCAGAGCTCATCCCTGACCCTCCAAAGGTTTGGAGCAGACGACCATGTCTGTTGAACACAAGTAAGGCTCGCTCAGCTGCACAGCTTAGAGCAATCAAACCCTTTGCACTGACAGCAAGGTCAAAGTAGTTCCGACATCGTCTCGCAGAGCCATCAGAAGTTGGGGAGGTCACTTGCTGGAGGACGTTGCCCCGAGGGTCAGTTACCTGTTTCATAGATTAAATCTAGTTTTAACATTGGTAGCAACTTCATTTGCTATACTATGCACACTGCATGTTTTACATAATAATACAAATACATTTAACACATACCTGAACACGAGCATTTCCACAATCCACTATAAAGAGTTGTCCCTGTGGTGTGGCATGGATACCACTTGGCAGGGTAAGGTCAGCCCGACCTGAACCCTGCTTCCCAAACTGCCTGATCAGATGGACTCCTCTGGAGCTGAATGGTAGCAGGGATGGATCTCCCTCCTCCTCCATCTCCAAAAGGGCGGGTTCCCCTCTTTCTCCTCTGCCTCTCTTTGGATCTTGAGAGGAACCGTCTATGACAGACATGGATAAGGACCTAGCCACCAAGGGTTGTTTTGAGCCAGACACTGTGATTTTTTTCAGCGGCTGTTGCATATTGTGACTTCTATATGTAGGGTATGAAAGGGTCTGTCCCATGTCAGAGACCCTAGGCCCCCTATTGAGTGTTGGTGAGGTGGGGCTCGGCATAGAGTTGAAGTTGCCACACTTCACCCTCCACACACCGTGCTCATTTGTCCCACCGCTGATCAACGGGCGTGTCTTATGCGTCAGATCCACCGCAGACTTTGATAGACGGCAACTGTAGTTCAAAGAGCCTCTGTTCATGTTGTAGTCATGCGATGGGCTCACAATGAAGGTATAGCTGGAGTCAAGGCTGTCTGTTGGGGATGGTGCTCTGCCAGAGTCACCATGGGTTCCTAGAGAGTGTTCATCAGAAGACTGGCTGAGGCATGAGTGAGGTCGGCCCCTGGAGGTGAGGTCTAGACAGCTTTGGCTGGTCAGAGATTCTCTTGGAGTCATCCTGGAAGATGTTAGTACACTGTTGCCATACTTTGCAAGCCTACTGTTAGAATCCTGACTCACTTTTCGTTTATCTTCATCCTGACTGTCTAAACTCAGACAGTGACTCAGCTTAGCATGGTCCCATCTTCGTTCAGGTGAGGGAGATGGAGATGGTTTCCTACCAGAGACCCCAGTAAGTGACTTTCTCTGATTCCTGGGAGAATACTGTTTTCCATTACTATTCATCTTGTACCCTTGCTCCTTGCCTTCTGGATCCATTTTTTTAAGTACAGTAGGGACAGTCAGAAATACATCCTCTCCTTGTGGGTGAAAGGGTGCAGACTCCATCTCATCATCCTGGGATGATTCCCAGTCAGAGTGTTCACACTTTGGAAGCCAGCGATGTATCTTTGTTGAGGCACTCTTTTGCTCCTCTTCTGATTCCAGATCACTGCGGGTAGAGAGGCTGATCTTTCTGACAACCCTGCCTGTTGGTGAGGTCCACCCCTGTCCCGGGGTGTTTTTTTCTCCCCCAGCACATTGATGGTTTTCGCCTTCACTCTGCATCTCATGTGAATGGAGAGCACACATCTGCCCCTGTGGCCCACAGCCTCCAGCATGCAGACACAGGCTTTGCTCTTGCACACGAATATCTCCAAAGGCAACAGCATTGGGTAGGGAGCTGGGTTTAAAGTTCACTTTCTTTAGGGAAACTGCGATTTCCCAGGGTTGTAGGAATTCTGAAACCTCCTTAAGGAGCAGGTTCTGGTTTTGCCCACTTTCATCTAGACCCAACTGTTGACCCACCTCCTTAATCTGCTTCTGAAGTTGGGCAAGTTTACGGAACCTTTGATCCAGCAGGGACTGACTGACCCGGGCGGCTGCCATGTTCTCCCTCTGGACCTGCTCCAGATGCTGCTGAGTGTCTCGATGGTCCTGTTCCACTCTTTCTAGCAGGCGACGCTCTTCTCTGCGTGCTCCCAGGATGGCCCGCTCTATACCCCTCTTCACAGAGTCAGTCTCAGTCGCATGACGCTCTTGTAGGCGACGCAGCTCTGCCTCTGCCTGGGCAAGGTCACACTGTGCCTGTGCTGCCCAGCATGGAGGGGACTGAGACAGAAGAGCGGGGGAAGGAGCCTCTGAATCAGGACTGGGGCTGTGTGCTTGGATAGGGGAGGCAGGATTGCAAGCCAAAGAACCTCTCGCTAACATCATTAAGAATGGATGGATGGATCTTGGGACTTGTTTTTTAGCATTCAATCTGAGTTCCTGCAGACAAAATTAAAGGACATGGAAGATAAATGCACAGATGAACAAAACCACAAACAGAATAATAAACCATGGTATATCAGGTAATTCATATTTTAACAGGATAAATGAATCTGTTTTCCTTTTTTAACTGAATCCAAATCACC
This sequence comes from Nibea coibor, assembly GCA_023373845.1. Taxonomy (NCBI): domain Eukaryota; kingdom Metazoa; phylum Chordata; class Actinopteri; family Sciaenidae; genus Nibea; species Nibea coibor. The sequence continues at coordinate 4,793,030 of CM041724.1, forward strand.
CAAAGGCTTAGTTTCTGTAACCAAAGAAAGTGTCCTGCTGAAATTTGATTACCTAACAAGGAAAACTGTGCCACTTACTTTCACTAACCAGATAACTTTCAGTGTAGCTTACTGAGTCATGATCCTGAAAACCATTGTTGTCTATGGCCAACACTGGTCAAAATGTAATGTGTAGCCCCACCATATTTTTCAAGGGATGACCAAAGGAATTCCCCTAAGACTTTATTACCCCAAAAATAGGACATGCACAACAAATGTTCAGTTAGTTCTGAATTAATCATAATTTGTAATGAATATTTTGTAGTATTGAGTCATTTTGAGTCATTTTACACAACACTGTATAACTTTTCTACTATAAAATTAAAAAGTTTAATAATTTTGATGGTGATGGTGTCTGTCATTTCTACATCTGTTCTCACACTGTGTAATTTTGTGCTCCAGAAATGACCATGACCTTCCGTTCCTTAATGTTCAGCCGTTGGCAAAATTGTTGACTCGTTAGTTTGTTATCATAAGCAATACAATTATAACAAATACATGTAACAGCTGTCTGTATTGCACTGCTATATAAAGAGGTAGGCTGTAAGCTTGCTTTAGCAACATTAGCGTCAGCAGATGAATCCACCTGGTCTGCAATGAAATGCCATTCATGTATATAATTTGTTGTAAGTAATTGAATACTCTTTTTATGGTGAGGTATTCTTTAAAATAGCTTATTAGTAAAGGAAGCTGTTGTTATTACTGTCATTTTTGTATGAGTGTATCCCACTCATATATAACCACATAATATAGTTGCATATTTAAAGGGCAAATATGTGACAGGCACTCAGTCAAAGAATGAAGTTAACTGAAACTGACACTCTCTAATTTAGACTGGCAAAGGCAACTAAACAACCACTTAGTTTATTATTTTCACCAGATTGGTCTTTTATCAGAGTTATTCCTGTGCTGCCAAGTGAACAGCTGCTTTTTGGTGGTTGAGGTGATACAGTTATTCAGCAGGCCATAAGTGAGACAAGGCTGTGGGCAGAGAGAGCCAGCATAAAGGAGGAAGAAAGTTTGAAGTATTGCACTGAGAAATCTATTAGCATTTCAAATGGTGGCAAACAACCAGAAGCATCCTGAGTGAGGGCGAGAGTGGGAGGTAAAGAGACAGCCCAAGTGTCAACACACAACAATACTTCTCAACTCCCCAGTTCTGCAAACAGACCCCGCTTTGATATTTTATTCATGAGCAGAACAAAGTGATGTGGAGAAATGGCATTGAAAGATGTCTGTCTTCCATGTGATGTATTGTGATATTTCTGGAACCCCAGGGAGCCATCATATAATAAACAGAAAATAGCATTCTTACTAGAAATACATCAGGAAGTTTATGGCCCCAAACATTTCATTTACAGGAATGGGTACGGTTGCCAGTGTACGCATGAAGACTATATAATGCTTTTACTTTTTGCTACTTCAGTTTTTCCAAAATGGAAAAATGCTACTTCAAGAAATTGCCATATAATACAGCTGTGCAGGCTGAAAAAGTATGACTCCTAAATATTTATTTAAGTTAAGAAGAATAGGAATTCTAAAGTATTCAGTCACGACTTCTGGTACTTTTGAATTTGTATTCCTCAGTGGTCTCACAAGGACTACTACCCATCTACTGAGGGTTTGTGTACAAGTGGTTTCAGCATCTAGACAGCTTCAATAAAAAAGACTAAAAGTCAGTCAACATATTGCAATTAATATTTACTTTTATATCAGCTACGTTCAGTGAGTTTACCTCAACAAAAACAAAAATTATACACTCGAGTCTCGAGAGTAAATCAGATTTTACTGACATTCCCATTTTACACATCACTGCAGAGCTGCATGATTGCCAAAGCAACAAGAAATTTTTTAAGTACTATTACATGAGAGGGTGTGTTTTACTGTCTCATTATTGGCACGTCAGTGATGCGGTTATAGTATACAGCAGTTACCAACTTACCGATTGCTCTCAAAATAAACATTTTTTTGCTTGCCGTTTCCATGCCAATCTCCATTTCCATGGCGGTGCCTTTGGACTGACTTATAATTGTCACGGCAGTGGACTCTCAGAAGACTGAAGATTCAAGCACATTGTAAATGTCTAGTTGACCAATCATTGCCAAAAAAAGTTTATTTTGAGAGCAATTTGAACCAAAATCTTTTGATTATATATCTTATTGTTAAAATCTGATCTGAAGTGTTGTATAATCACAATATTACATGAGAGGGTGAGCTTTAACTTATTATTGGCATTAATAACATTAGACCTTTAATTGCCCATGTCTTTAGTTAATTTGATATTTTATGATTTTAGATTAACTGTTGCAGTGGACACATTTAACAGCTTCACTTTGAGCCATGTGAAGACCTTAATTGTCGTCCAAAAACACATCAAAGAGCCGCTGACAGGTTCCTTTATTACCATGAACACATTCACTGTAGTTAATTTTGCATCAGCCCCGCCTCCACCGTCCTGATGATGTAATTACTCACCAGAGCATCAGATGTGTATTAATGTGTTGTATTATTAATGTAATTATGTAATGTATTATTAATCCGCAGATGAAAATAGTCTCCAACAAATGCACTCTTTTTTTTGAAAATAGAATTCTAATGACCAAGATGTACATCCTCAGCAGGAACCAAAGAAGTCCATGATTCAGATGAGATGGACACGTGGGTGCTGATCATTACAGCATACATGCACATGTCAGTCATGTAATCAAGCACCATGCAAACTACTACTAAATATGTTGGAGTTTGGACACATATTTGAATAAGGGGCAACAGCAGATTTATGTCTATAATACCACTAACATTAAGGTAATATAGCTTGTTGAGCATTTGTATTAACAATTAAGAAGCCTTCTGTAAGTCTACTCTCTGTGGTATGAGTTACTTAACACATTACTAATTAAACATTCTCAAAGTATCTATTCTTCATATCAGATACTTTTGATACTTGAGAACATTTTTAAAATTATTATTACCTAAAGAATAACAAAGGCAGAGTTTTTTTTTTTGATTGTAGTGTAAATACTTGAATTTATGGAATGGATTTTGAGTTTTCTTCCACCAGCAGTGGCAGTGAAGTTATTTCTGTTGGAGACATGTGACAGATATATCTGAGGCTCAATGCCAGTCCCATCTCTTTGTGTCACAGCAGACCAGGTTTCCACTCACATTACCAAACTACATTATAGATGAGGAGGGTCCAGTTGCTCATCTTCTGAGTGCTGTGGGATAACTGGGTCACGTCAACAGCAAACCAGGATTGCTACTACATGTCTGACTCCACAAATAAGACTAAACTTTAGAAGTAAACAGAACAAAGTGAAATATTTGTAAGACATTTGTAAGAAACCTTGCTGAACCATTTTCATTTCGGCAACATCACACAAACTAGAAATGAACTCAAGAAACACTTGAAATGTATTTTCTGATAAAACCATTCTATCTGATCTTGTACAGTAATGTCACACACAGATCTACAGCTGAGTCTTACCTGTCATCAGGTACCTGTGCCGCTACAGCCCCATGCCCTGCTCTTCTTTAACACATCTCCACACCGCCTCACTTCTCCCATCAACCTCTGGCCCTCCCTTTTGTGCCGTTTCATCTCTTGTTGGCTGTTGCTAGGACACCACCAAGGTGACTCCAGTTTCCTCTGGATGCAAACTCGGCCTGTGCGCCCACAATAGACATTTTTCTTGATCTTCAATCGGGATACTTTATGCATCACTTCCTGCCGTGTCTTTGAGCGAATAGCATTTTAAAAATGAAAAAGAGTCAGAGTGGGAGGAAAATTCATTAATAACACAAACCGCACAGCTGATGTCTGAGGAAGCAACACGTCTTTATGCCGTGAAATAACACTCATAGATCGGACGTGTTTGTGGCACAGAATTGTTCCTGTTATGGCCATGTGCATTAAATATTGATTTCTAGGGTCGGTTAGCATGCTGTCTTAGTTTTTGGCACACACTCACTCCTGAGTCAGAGCCAGTTCTTTCTGCACACACTTTGTATGCTCTGAGGTGTGTGTATGTGGAATAAACCTGGTGACTGGGACTGAAACTAACAACAATTTGGAATTAGCTCATCTAGCAGTTTACATCCGTGTCTGTCAAGACGAGAAGGAATTGAATTTAAAGGTATTAGGTGTATTAAAAATGAAGTTATCTCATGATTCCAATGAGAAACATCCTTTTGTACAATTGAGTAGAGGAATGATAGAGATCGTCATCTCCTGAAGCTCAGCATCAGCAAAACCAGGGAGCCTGCGCTGCTGTGGATTCTGCAGCAAAGAGGATACACATTCTAAAAAGCTTCACGCACTGCTTCAAAATCTGTATGATTACCACCACCAAGGTGGGCACCATAGACTGTATAAAACATGGACGTAGTCTCTGTGACATCACCAACAGGTGTCTGGGTGGAGGTGAAATGGGCTGAATGGAGGCTGACTGCTCAAACGAGCACCTGTCATTTGAAGGTGAGTTGTATATAAATTCACCCTCAGCACAGTTGTCATGAACGGGGAAATTAGCTACAGAGACCAAAACTGTTTCTTGTACCAGGCTGTAAACATGTTTATTTCTGCTGTAAAGTTAACATGGGGACTTATGGAGACTGACTTGAATATGTCGGGCCTCAGCTGCCTCACCAGCCCAGACTACCTGTTTTGTCCAACAGTGCAAAACTCCATGATGCTCACAGCGATATTAAACGCAGTAAATCACATTGGAGGAGCTGGATCAGTGCGTGTGTGTCTCTGTCATTTCACATCTGACTTGAACTCCTTCAGCAGCGAAGGATGAACCCACTCCGGTCAACAGTTGCCTCGACACAGCTGCATTTATCACTCTGCTGTTTTCTTCCTCCTCCTCACCAGTAATGGAGGAAGAGAACATGAACCATTCATTCATCACCTCTTTACAGGTGTCAAAACACAATTAACATTCAGAAACCATTTGCTCTGTATCTGCTTCTCATAACTATGTGCCTCTCCTGGTTTGTGAAAATATATAAACGACTGTCCTGAAATAAACCTGAACCGAGGCTAGTGTGCAGGGAAACATGCACAGTGCATGCTGGGATGGACGCCAGCACCCCCATATGGATCAATAATTAATGAACTCTGCTTAGTATTTGTAGTGAGCATGTTAACATGTTTTTTTAACACAGCTTCTTTCACGGGGCTCGAGCTCAATAAATACTCATCCCTAGTTTTGCTGTTTGATTTTTGTTAAAGATCATTATGTAACTTCTCTATCATTAAAATAACAGATTTCTGCTCTTGAACTATAACTTTGTGCTCCAGGCTGCGAGAAGTACGGAACGCCTCACGGCACTATTTGACTGATTTTGTGGAGAAAATTTCCCTCTGATGTCCTCCGGCTGCTCTGCCTCAACTCTCTGTGATTTACAGCGTTTCCTGATGGATATTGAAGTAAACTGCTGACAACTGTAGCTGCTGCTAGCTAATGTCAGCTCAGTTTGTTAGCCGGGCTGCCCGGACTGTGAGGGGGTGGTAGTGTAGAAGTAGAAGATGAGGAGATTTTCAGGCAGCTGGAAACTGACAGGGGAGCGGCGCTAGTGTCATGCCAAAATCAGAGCTGGGCAAGCGGACAAGACTGAAGAGGGCCAAAGAAGCTAAGAAAAGGAAAGAAGTAAAAGAGTAAATCTGGGACTGACTTCTTAGTGGTTGGTGAGAGCTTGGTGAAATAAAAGGCTGAAGACAGACACGAGCTGGGCTGACTGCTGCTGGACTAGTCAGTAATATTAGCTGCTGCTGTGTCTGCTGTTGTTGCTTATGGATGTTTGGCTGTTAGCAAAGAAGTAGAAGTAATATAACAAATACACACGTATAGCCGTCCATATTTACCACAGTGGGATGGCACTCTGAAGTTGGGAGCGTTAAATCACTATTCTGACGTAATGCTGAATTTAATATTGGATGATTTCACCTTGTCAGGCCTGAAAAAAAAATCTGAAAATAAATACACTTCAATGCATACAGTCACATGACAACAAAGAAAAGACACCAGGACAAATGCGATATTGCTAGGCAAAGAATTTATAAATTAATAAAAACATTCCCTTTGTAGTGTTCTTCTGACAGCTTTTTCCCCACTTTGTATTTTTGTCCTTTTTTTCTGATGATTTCAAAATATAGAAAAATATTTCTGACAACATTCATCATTACATTATTTTTTCGCATGATTTTCATTCTATCCTGTTGGTTATTTCACATACCTCTGTATTTCTGACCTTTTGTTTTTCTTGTTTTGTTTTTTTTGTTGTTTTTTTTTACAGTATTTACACATTCAATCCACATCATCTTTCAGCTTCAACCCGGGGGACACCAGAGCATGATTTGCATAGATCACAGAGGAGAACCCATAAGTCAAAGCTTCAAAGAAAAAAAAAAAGTAAAAGAGAGGATACTGCAATGAGCATTACAAATCAACACGATTTTTTTTTTTTTTTTTTTTAACATGGCACAACACGTGCGATCAGAAATCAGGTGTGAAAACAAGTTCTGAGCGGAGTCCCTTCACATCAAAGTTAAAAATGCCAAAGCAGTTTCAGTTCAAACTGTCAAAAACACTCCCGGAAATCAAACTAACAGGACGTGCATTCAACTAAATGTGCTGCAAAGGTAAAGTTGGAGTCTGGCACACTCAGCTGCTGTTAGGAAACATTTTTTTTCCACCCACTCAGCGCTGTTGGAGTGATGGAACAGCCAATCACAGCCCACCCTGAAACAAAAAAGGGGTGCGCCGTAATTCAGACTCAAATCAAAGTCAGTGAACATTCGCTGTGCGTTTGTGCGTAACCTTGAATATACAAAACACAGTAATTCAAACATGCTCTGAACAGAAAACAAGTGTGAATTTGAAAGATGCGAAAGAATTGAAACTCAAGAGACAGATTTGTTTTAGTGTTCAAGTATTTCTGTCTGAAACACAAAGCAGAAATAATAATAAAAAAAAATACATAAAATCTGTGATATGATAACGTTTTCTGAAGCATAGCTTTGGGTCTAACCGTTCACCACCATCTGTCAGTTAAAAGAGTCAAAAAAAAAATCAAACTTAGAGCAAATGAATTGACTTTAAGCTGAGGTGAAACAAGAAAACAGCAACCACCGCGTCTCAAATGTCCCAACCCATATACATTTTGAGGCAGCAACTCGTCACAGCCAATCGATTCATTTAACTGTTTATTTTTAGTCTTGCTGACAGCCCCCAGTGCCATTATAGTACTAACCGCATTCCTGCATCGGCTCAGGCATCCAGCCGCAGTAGCTGCTGTCAAAAAAGACAACAAAATCCCTTTTCCCGAATTTAAAGAAATGAAATACAAGTAAACAAAAAAAAGGAGCAACACAAACACTAAGTGATTAGTGTAGATGTGCTAAAATCCCAAATGAGAAGAATTTTCAGCCTTCGAGGGCCAATGCCAACAATTTCAGTTCTGAAGCTTCCCTTTTTTTTTTTTTTAAGACACCTTGCTCCAGCTATTGATCTCCAGCATGGACCAAAAAACCTTTCCAAGGATAATTCGGGTTTGGCTATAAACTCAGAGAGCACAATGTTATCTGAATGTTTGGCGTCCTTCAACAGTTCCTCGGATTTTGTTCCATGCAACGTTTACTGTTGCAGATATTGGCACCTTTATTTCGTGGGCTTATTTGAAAGCACTTAACATTTCAAAAGTGCTGCATGAAGTTCAGATTGCATCTGTGATTATTTACTAAAGTTTCAGGTACTGTCAGAGAGAGAGATTGTCTTTGGTGTTCACGAACGTGTCACAGAAATAAAGAAGACTGACCCAAATATCTACAATCTTCAATGAAAAGAACTGAAAAGCTGTTCAAAATATGACCCATATTCAACAGAATTGTTTGTAATAAAAACTCTTTTCTTAAAAAAATACTACGGTGAGTGTAAAAGCAGAGGATCCTGCTGAGGTTTCCTGTGCAAGACGACCACGAATCTTGGTTGCACGCATGTACAGCAGACTAGGTGAACAGATGGACGGACGGATGGCAGTGGGTAAAATACAGAAGTGATTTCTCTACCAATTTAATTAACGTGAAACGTGTTCTTGTTGCCTGCGATGATCTCTGCAGGCACCAGGGTGACTCACTAAAACCTAATTTTAACTCAGCACTGTTGCACAAAATCAAAGAACACTTACTCTACACTACTTCTTCATTATTTCATTAGAAATCTGGCCTTAATTGGCATGCAGACACTCTTACCTAACTTTAAAAATCTTAAGTGGGGTGTTACGAAATGTGTCTAGAAATCCCATAGAAAAGTGAGTTACAGGTGTAATGAAGAAGTACATTTACAAACTATGGCTCTGACGAGTTCAGAAAGATGAACAGTTAAAGTTTAACACTTTGTAGGATGGCAGGAGTGTTTAGCAGTTTCTCCACTGCTAAAAGTTGAGTATGGCTAGTATGTGCGGAAAACCAAATGATTCACAAAAACGGGTCAAAGTGTACGGAAGTGTATTACCGCCAACACCAGACAAAAAAAAAATGTATCAGTGTCACATAATGTGTAATGACATTAAACTGTAGCACACATTATGTGACAATTTCTATTTTTGGAGAGGTTTCCATGGGTCCACTTCCACATTATAACAACAACAATCACGCAGTGATGCAAAACTTTTCAGGTTTTAACGTGATAAAGTAAAAATGTTCATGTTATCACGTGATGATGTTGGACTATAAATGATTACATGTGAACCGTTTAACATTATAACGTGATCATTTATATTGTTATAAAGCAGAAAGTTCCACGTTATCAAGTGATAAATTGGATCACGTTATAATGTGTAAGTTATATTACTTCACGTTACAATATGATAATTTATACTGTTATAAAGAAAAAAAAGTTTTGCGTTAAAAGTGATAAGTTGGAATATAAAAAAATTAATCATCCTATAGTGTGAAATGTTTAACGTTAAACGTATAAGATTTCTATGTATCCACTTCTGCCCCCCTCTGCCTGAGACCTTATCACGTAACGTGGAACATCTCACGTTAGAACAACAAATTATCACATAATAGTGTGAATCTTTTCACTTTACAGATGATAAATATTGATACATTTTTATTTTTCTGGTATCACAGTACGCTTCCCAAGCAGTGGTTTAGTAGTGGATTTCTACATTGCAGTCAAACAGGTGATTCTTCATTTTACAGGTTAATATTTTTTGATTTTTAACCTGTGGAATAAAGAATGACGTTCTACGTTCTGTTCTACAGCACGCAACAATCCGACGTTGACAAAACAAGTTGAAAGGGAATATTTTTTCTTGGCAAACGCTTTTAACACTGTGTAGCTGCGACTTCATTCTACTTCGATACACGTGAAAATAAATTAAACTCTCATCACAACACTGGCACTGACTCCTCCACATCCTCACATAAATTTCACACTTGGTACCTATCAATGAAATGAACAGATAGTAGCTATTACGCTAATAAAAAAAATGGGTGTTAGTGTGTTAAAAAACAAAATAGCAGCATGTTAAGCTCCAAGTTGAACAGCTGTATGTTCAGTTTGGCTTTTCTCACCCAAGAGAGGCGAATTTGAAGGTAACTAAAAGGAAAAAAACTGAAAGACTGAAATGTAGATCGCTTCATCTTTTTAGCTTGCGGCCCAAAGATCTGTTTAAAGTCAGTGAATGCCTCATGAGGACCGTTTTTAACTGTCAGTTCAAAGGAAAAAGGAAATCATGCCGATGCACCGCAGAAGTAAAATCCTTTTTTTTTCCCCGTTCCTCGCAGACTCTCGGATCTTTTGAAAAGACTAAATGACACAGAAGGTATGAACTGTAAAGCGGTGCTGTCTTTTCAATCCCACAGCCTCTCTCATGGCAACAGGTGAATGGCTTACTGATGGCCTGAAGAGTTGGTGTCACCTGGCGTCATTCGTTCGGATAAACTCACAGACAGGCACACAGACACACACACACACACACACACGACTAAAGACACACCTGCTCGCTCCTGTCGCTGATATGTCTAGAAAAACGGTGCAAACGTGTTTCAAACGTAATGATTTTTGAAAAACAAACGCGTTAATTCATTCTTCCAGTACATCTGTGGCTGTCGCGCTGACTCACAGGAGAGAGAGTGGCACTCTTGACTCACCTGTGTTCCAGTTTTCATCTCTTTCGTGATGATAGTCTGTGCAGCGGTGCAGCCTCTTGAAAATAAAAATAGACACTTGAGATGTTGCCGGGAACACTCGCTGTGTTTTCTGTGAGCTTTCATGCTCGGCTAGTCTTCGAGCTCTGGGTGCGTAAGGCTCACTGGATCGACTAGTCCGACAGCTTACGTGATTTTTGGTGATCATTTTTGTTAAAGACAAAACGTCCTTCTCCCCTGTGCTGCACTTTTTCAACTCAAAGGATAAAGAGTATCGACTAGCACCGATATGTGCACCTATAACTTTTTATCTGTGGCTTTACCATGACATGGTATGTGTATGTACAAGCTCCCTAATCTCAAACATTTACTGAGATTTTCTGTGTATAGAATGTAAATATAATACATGATATGCACAATATCACAGAAGTTTACAGATGAGGGAAGTTCTTCCAGTCCTATAGGTGTCCTATAACGATTTTGGTACAAAAACGCCACAGTCGCGTCATCAGACGACCCGGAAAAGTCTCAGTGCTCCAGTCCGTTCTCTCGTGAGGAGAGAATCTTTTTTTTTGTACAGCCTAAACAAAACGCAGGCTGTCTACTCCTCTGCCTCCTGGCTATGAGGGAAAGGCAGAGTGACGGCGTGCTCTTGAGCCAGCGCCGCCAGCTCCTTGAGGAACTCGCAGAAGATGACGGAGCAATAGACGGCGTTCTTCACCCGCAGCGCCTCCGCCTGCTTCTCCAGGCTGGAGGCCCCTGTGACTAAGCCGCCCCTGAACAGGGCGCTGTGCAGTGATTGGCCGCCGTCCCGTACGTGTGCGAGGGCCAGCTGTGCGGCGTGTCGAGCCCGGGTCGGGCTGTTGGTGTGACGGAGGATCAGGTCGCCGAGCGATGGTTTACGACTTTTCACTGGAACACACCAAAAAAAACAGATCAATGAAGGTCCAGGTGTTTCCAGGACAAGTAAGAGTTGTCCTAGCCCACACACACACCCACCCACACACACCCTCACCTAGTGAATCGGAGCGCCGCAGGGGAGGAACTGCTGCAGGCGACTCAGTCCAGTCCACTTTGCCTCGGGCCACCAGGTACTGTTGGGCTTTCTTCAGCATGGCCGGGAAGTCCTCATGGGAGGCTGCAAACGCCTCGATGCGGTTCTTCACGGAACCTAAAACCTGAGGAGTCGGGGAGATAAAGTTTGTAGAGTTTTGATCTTCATGAAGCAGACGGCTTGTTTCTGACGCGGAGGGAAAGACCTACAGACTGAAGCTGCACTCAGGCCCCAGAGCCTGCAGTGATCATTACACTCTGCAGTATGAATTATCCTGAGGTGTCGTGTGTATTAGGCTCAACTCAGGGCAGATATCACCTCTACCCTGAGGCTCTGAGGAGTGAGGAGCTGGAGGGAAAAGGTCATGGGAGTCCTTTATATATTTACTTATGGATTCAGTGTGTGTGTGAACAAGTCACTCTGAGGTTGCAGTCAGACAACAAGAGGTGCTGCGCTTAATCTCTCTTCTTCCCGTCTATTTTGCAGCGTAAACTGCGAGTCAGACTCAGATTTCAAAGCCGGTATGTGAAATAAAAGTCAGAACACAACAGGTAGAGTATCAGAGCTTAGTTTGCTGCTGAGGGTTTGACCGCTCTCAGCGTCTGATCGGTGGCTACAGCGTGACGTCGGGCTGTGTTTTTCCAAAAGTTGGAATCCGGCTCAACTTCCCCTCCACAGGATGCTGCGTTTGGTGGACAAACGTGCGACTATGTCTGGAAAAACCTGCGTTTTCACCGCGATGCCGGGTGCGGTCTGAATGCGGCCTAATAAAAGGGTTTTGTGTGCGGACCACACATGCTGCCTGGCAAAGCTCTGAAGCCCGATAAGTCCAGCTCACCTCATCTGGAGAGACATGTGATAAATACTTGGCCAGTTTGTCAGCCACTCGCCTCTTGTCACACTCTCAGCCTAACAAGTTCAAACTTGTTAACTACCCGGTGTGGTTCTGCAGATCACACACATGCGTGCACACACACACACTCTCATTGCCGTGTTTAGAAACACGAGGAGCAGAGTGATGTTCTGACTGCTTGTTGTGTCTCATCAGGTGAGCTGTGCTTTAAAGGAATGTAGATGATTTTATTTTGGTTACATTTATGTGATTTTTGTGATTTGAACAAACCCTCAGACCCATTTTCTCTGTAGTTCCACTCATTTTTCTCTATGTGTGACTTACATACAGTGATGCCACCTGAGACAGCCGGTTACACTCGCTCACACATCTGTCTTTTTAGTAGCTTTAGTACTTTTTTGAGTGTGTGCAAACATGGACTTGAAATTTTGGAGATTAGTGATTTGCCTTTTTTCTGTTATACATCCGGTGACACTTTGAACAGAAGCCACGGCTCTCCTGTTTACACTTGAGAACAGCTGTTAGTGCTAGCGATCCCTGCTGATGTGAGGAGGAGGAAACAGGGATGCGGAGCTGGATCTGGGTGCCAGGTGTAGGAAAGACGGTACAAAGTATGCGTTCCATCTCTCCCTTATAAGACGGAGATGCTAACGGCGCTAACGAGGCTACAGAGGGAGTATGAGAGAGTGTAGACTCACAGAGACGTGGCTGAATGTGAGCGGTGACCCCAGACTGCGAGAAGGACTCAACCTTTCATACGTGGGGCACCCACTTCATCAGTTGAGCCAGCAGGGCGCCCCTATATATTTATTTAATTATTTAATAATGTTTTTTGTTATAATTTCTTTGATCTGAACAAACAGGCCTGATTTTCTACAAAGCTGGACTGTCGATTTTCGTCCTTGCACATAAATAACTTTATTTCACTGACTCCATCTGGTTCATGTTGCTCCTCTTCTCCTTCTTCCGAGGTGGTGTGTCTTAGAACATGCACAGAAATAAAATACGGAAAAGACACTCTATTCAAATGCATTGTGGGCCTGATGCTTTTGGAAGAGACGCTTGCACAGAAGTGAGGTGGGCTGGAAGTGAACGACACTGCCTAAAAACAGCAGACTAAAAACTGTCACCGCTTCAAGTGGAAATTCAGTACAGTTTGTACCGAGCACCTGGTTGAGAGATTCAATGGGGAGCATGGAGAGCACTCCTCGGCCAGCACGTCACAGCTTTTGTATGGTGAGTCTGTACCTGGATCAGTGACTTGACGCTGGGTTGGAAGACCATGTTGGTGTTGAGCAGGAAGGAGCGTAGGAGTGGCTGAGGATAGCATGCCAGCTGGGCCACGATTCCTGTGAGCAGGATGTTGACGTATAGCGAGTTCTGGAGCATGTTCTCCAGCTTGGCAAACAGAACCACCATGAATGGACCTGTGCGAGGAAAGATTGATACAAGAGAGACACAACTTTAGCTCAGCTGAACAAGCGACGGATGAAATCGGAGGCGTGTTTGACAGTCTCTTTAAATATCTGACATGTTGGTAAAGAAGCTGTCAAACGCTGATGAACAGGAACAGCCTGTAGACTTGAAACAGGGATAATAACTGTCCCCGCTGAATTCAGCACTTTGACTTGAAGAATTCTTTAGCATTAAGATGGATACTGGTGCTAGATATGTGATTCAAGTGCTGTCGAGGCATGAAGCCGGTGCTCAGACTGCTGTGTGGAATGCTGCCGTGCATTAGCAGCGAGCGACGCAGTGCGATAAATATCTGTCCGTGGCGGCGCGCTGCTTCTTTATGGAGGCTGATGTGTGCGCTAAAAGTGAAGCCACCACGAGGCGAGTAACACGAGCGGACTTCCAGCTGGCACCGACTTACTGAAGCCGCCTGCTGTTGTATTACCAGGGACGTCCGGAAATCCAGCACAATTAAAAATGAATCAGGAGGATGAGGCTGACCGCGGAGCAGCCAGTCAACAGGCCAAAAAGTGTGTGCAGGAGAGAGCGTGAGAGGGAAATACACAAGGCATGAAAACAGTCTCTTGAAATATTAAACATGCATCTACGATATCAGAGCTGAGCGTCTCATTAATAACTGTTTTAAAAACATTTTGCTGTTCAGACTATTTCTCCACACTGTGTAGGCGCAGCCGATCTTTTGATTGACAGCTCCCTGCTGCGCACTGCCGTGGACGGGGAGCAACAAAACTATTTTAACTGCCTAAAACATCAGCCTCAGCTGAAGTGTTTGCTTTATTTACAATATTTTAATGATTTATTTTGTCTGTTCTAAGATGAGTCACAGGAGAAGCACAGGTGTTAGCAATGATAGGTATATATTCTACAGGTGGCTGCTGGAGCTTGATGATCAGCAGGGTAACATGACGTCCACAGGACTCAGGTGTCATGTTATGTTCGGTACAGCCTGATTTTCTTGTGTTGTAAAGTGCGAAGCGGCACAGATAACATGAACAGTTTGCAAAGCTTCAGCCAACAACGTAAAGACTTCTAACAGTCTCCCTGCACAGTATCAGTGGGAGTCTCACCTGTGTACGGCTGAGAGGCAGGCTGGTTTAGTGGTCGAGCAGGACTACAGAGGCCCACCGCAGACCCGTCTCCCTTTGCGTCCCCTGTCAGCTTCGCCTCCAGGGCCAAGGACAGCTGCTGTTCCTCCTCCTGCCGCTCAGCAGATAGGGACTCCCTGGCAGTTTCGTCCTGCTGGCAGGCTGCTCTGCTGCGCTCTTTCACCCGGTCCTCCAGCTCCCTCAGCTCCTGGGTGAAGGCCTCGATGCTGATGCCCTGGCCGTTGGAGTCTCCGGGGAGCTGCGGTTCACCCGGCACCTGCTCCAGTAGCTCCTGGATCAGGCTCTCTACAGATTGCTGTGCCTGGTTGGCTTCTGGAAGATCTGAGGATGCACTGTGCAGGTTTGAGGTGTCGCTGGTCTGCAGTTTGGTGTCGGGTGCCGGCTGGGTGATGGAGCTCTGGTTAGGGCACAGAGATTCGGCGTCACTCATTTCGCTGTTGCTGAAAATGGACTGTGGGAGAGGCGTGCAGCTTTGAGAAGGGCAGGTGACGAGGGATCCGTTTTGATTTGCATTTTCGTCTAAATACTGCTGCTCCCCCAAGTCTCTCTTCACTTTCTTTACCTCCAGTCCTCTGTCCCGATTGTCTGAGCACCCGTCCACCTGCCCCATCGTTCCGTTATACATGGCCTGGTAGCTAACAGTGATGGCGGACGTTGGAATGTGGGGAGCTGGGGACGAGGCAGCGAGAGAAGTCGATAAAGTGGAGGCTGTCGACGATGAGGAGGAGGGGACGAGATGCGGCACGGGCTTTGGCAGGAGCTCCTCTCTCTGCAGGCTGCGTTTCTTGGAGCGGGGCGTGAGACTGATGCAGTTGTTTTTGCCGATCGTGACGTCCCACTCTCCGCTGTCCCGTTCCGAGCTGCTCCACTCGGACCGCGCCGCCGCCACGATGGCCGACCTCCGCTGGCCTGGGGGAGTGTTACTGCTTCCTCCCTGGTGGAAGGAGAAGTGCTCGGGGAACATCGCCATGGAAGCGTTGGAGGTAGGGGGTGGTGGGGGCGGAGGGACGGCGTTCGGGGAGGGGTTTTCTCCGTCGTACGGCGCCGACCAGTCACGGCAGGCCCATGAGCAAACCTCTATGCCCCGCCGGGCGTCTCTGAGGTACTCCAGGTAACCTGAATCCCAGTCCAGACACTCTGTGTGAGCCTGCTGCTGGTGCATGGGGCTGTCGGGGGACATGGGGTGGGAGCTAGAAGAACCCGACTGCAGTGGCTCCAAGCCGGTGGGGGTAGAGGGGCCCCCTCCTCCTGATCCACCTCCACTGCTCTGTTGGCGCATGAAGAAGGCTAAGCGGGATGGAGTGCTTGGTCTGGGCGGAGCTGGAGGCTCTGTGCTGGGACTGTTCAGAACTGCAGGGGGACAAACACAGACAGTTAACTCTAACACCACTGATGAGCTTACATCACATCAGATTTACTGGCTTCACGTACGCGTGAACGACACGTACACCTGTCATGACAATTCATTATTTACATCACACACAACCTCTTAGACCTCAACAGTAAAGCCATCACACACAGTGTAAGACACATGACCACAGCCACTGCCCCCTCGACTCGTCCTACATACGAGTCCCCTCTGGCTGCAGATAGGAGCACGCTATGGCTAACGAGTGCTATGAGTCTCTTCTTCTACAGCAGCTCTGAACAAAACACCCAGCTGCACGGACGGGATACGTGCTGTGTTGAATGTCTATTTTTGTGGTTATGTTGTGATGTATCTGTGCATTGATGTGAGGCTTCATACAGACTGTGGTAACAAATTTGTAAGGACAATAAAGTATCTATGATAACCTATTGTATATTGTATAGAATGCATAGCATCAAGTGGTCGCTATGTAAAACAAAGTGATGTCACGAAAAGATGGAGTACAGCAGGAAGCAACTGTACAGCTCCTGGTTTTTAATTTAGATCATTTTATCAAACGTCCTGTAACTTCAGTGTGTCTCCACACACACACACGCACACACACACACACAACTTCACAGTAATTTAAGTGCATAAATCTACACAGTTTACATTTACAGTGAGAAGTGTGACACCCACAGGCACGTTTACTGTTTTCAGTCTAGAGTATGTCTAATTATCCACATAATGCATGGAACAACGAGAGGCAGAGACTATTCTTTAGAAAAATAATAGTTAGAATGTTGTGAATGTTTACAGCCGCAGCTGTGAGTGTGAACTTCTCACCTTTGCCCCAGAATGCGCCGTCCTCGTCGCGCTCAGCAGGGGGCGCTGCGTTCTGCCGGCAGCACTCTGGGATCAGTGACAGGAACTTGTCGGCTGACTTCCCGTACATGTCAGTCTCCCGGATAGCGCGACGCTGACTCAGCATTACGTGGGTACAGGGCAGCAGATACCTGGAAGCAAACCACACGTGCACACACACACAATCATTTAGATTTACATAGCTGTGTTTTCAGCCTGTGTGTGGTTTGTGTTCTGGTCAGCTGACCGAAGCTGCAGTCATAAACTTTAGTTAACGTGTAATTCTCGGTCATCCCAATGATAAAATTCCAGGTACAAAGTTGCAAAGTTGGCAGCTGGACGTGTTGTTTTATTCCTGAGGATTAAAAAATGAAGGAAGCCAAACTGCCCTGACAGGTTCACAAAATGCCTGAATGAGAAACGAGGCACAAATTTAAAGGGGAGCGCAGATAAACAGCTACGGCTGGATGCGCGCTGGCAAATGAAATGAGCTCGTTAAAAACCTAACACTCGAGAAGTCCTGCTGAGGTGTGCAGACCTGAGAACGAGCTGCAGCATGACATCTTCACAGTTCAGGGAGAGAAGAGTCCTGAAGAGGCTTAACGAAACCATGCAGAGCTGCAACACACAGAGACGAGGAAACAAAGTTAGATCTGGAGAGAGAATACAAACAGGAATATGACACGGTCAAAAATATGGCGGTCTCTGAACCTCTTATTTTTGTCATTTTGCCACAGATCCCCATCACGACTTCACTTCATGTGACACATTTCCAGGTGTTTTTCCAGGATAGGTGAGAAACATACTGCTGTGATAAAAGGTCAGCAAACAAAAGGCGGAGTCTTTACTTTCTGTTTCTATCAATGACCCACTAACCTTCTCTGGTCATGCTGCCTCGGTTACCTGGTCATGCCACGCCGCACTTTACAGCATAAGAAAAATCAAGCTTTACCTGACTCAACATGCTACCAAACTGATCATCCCAGTCATCCCACGACTCCATTACTGTAACTCCCAGCCTGCGCAGTGAAACCTGCTCTTCAATCAGCCCAAAAGGTCACATGGCTGCTCATGGAGCTCCACTGGCTACCTGTAGCAGCCCACATTAAATTCAGATCACTAATGTTGACTACAAAGCAGTCTGGTTCTGCTCCCACCTACTTGAATGTCCTCATACAGACATATGTTACCTCCTCCTGGCTCTGCCACCCATACGCTCAGGACAATCCAAACTTTTCTCATCTGTTGTTCCCCGTTGGTGGAACGTCCTGCCAGTTCCTACCAGATCAGGGGCGTCCCTCTCTACCTTCAAAAACCTCCTGAAGACCTCCAGCTCTTCAGAGAGGACCTCCTCTCCAACACTACCAACAACTGGACAGGCTAAATCTATCCCTCTACAACTAATACAGTACTTACTGCTTCTTTTTCCTCACATAGTCTCAGACTGAGTCTTTATTTGGGGGAAACTTCACTGGGGATTGTTCTACCAGCTACAAACAATGTGCAACACGATACTCCTGTATTCTGTTGGAGTCACTTTCAAATCAACTTTTGCTCTCAGCCCACTTGCTACCCACACAGTCGAGTTCCTATAAGGGCCTGGGGGGGGCTCCATCACACAGGCAAACACACACATATATATTTTTATTACCCTTGAATTGCTGCTGATGCGCGTGAGCAGTGTGTCAAGGATGGTGTCGTTGTCGTGACGGTGCAGCAGGATGAAGCGCAGGAAGGTTTTGAGGAGGGAGGTCTCCGACACGCTGCGCAGGAAGAGGTCCAGGTAGGCGGTGCTGGCGATCATCTCGTCCACTGACGACTGCAAACGCACACAAACACACGCAGAAAATCTGCATCAAGACTGCAAAAAGAGGGCAGTGTGACAACTGTCCTGTGAGTGAGATCAAAAACCGGCAGTGAGACGATTACTGCTGGTCAGATTCTGCTTTGACTCACACGGTGAGTCATCGCTTGAAGACAGTCCAGGAAACAAATCAGCGCACGCTATTGTTCTCCAGCTAATTCAATTCAAACACACAATAAAGAAGACGGAATCTGTTTTCATGTGGTCCACAAGTTGTGGTCTTACAGGGTTAGTTTACAATCTCCCCACACACCCTGAACACTATCCTGCCATACAAATTGTTTGTGGTGTTCAAAGTCTTGGGAACTACACTATTCACAAAAAGTTGGGGATATCCGGCTTCCGGTGGTATACCCACCGCTTTTGTTTCAATAAATTGTTTGAAATGACAAAATTACCATTGCATGCTTCTAGTTAAATGCCCTACTTCCATGATATAATATCACTGTAGGAGGAATTTTTTCCTTGTTCCATAAATTTTACCCAAAAGTTGAATATTCCTAACTTTTTGTGAACAGTGTATTTTCCAACACAGAAATGGTCTCTCTGCCATTTATGTTGTCTGCCGGGAAGCCGGTGGAAGGCGCCCTCTGGGTTGGTGAGAGTCGCTGCCCCAAGTGAAGGAGTTCATGCATCATAAGTGGTAAGAAATGGTTGGAAAAGTGGTTCCAACTGGTAACAGTGAGGTCTGTGCTAATCCAGAGTAACCGTGTTCCTGATGTCTAATTCGCTCTCCTGCCTACCTTATGCAGTGCTGGGCCCATGACAGGTACGAGGAAGCCGTTGTGGAGGTAGTCCAGGAGCTGGGAGCGGACCAGGGGGTGAGCGACCTGCACCACAGCGTTGCAGAACTCCAGCGAGTTCATGAAGAGCACGAGCGCAGACACGACCATCCAGTCCTCCCGCCGCAAAGCGTGCCAGTCGTCTCCTCGGACCTCGATCTTCCTGGGCAGAGAGGAGTAGAGAGCGCTGAGGCCCGTCGCCAATACCTGAGAAAAGACACGAGAAGTTTCAGGTAAGTGTGCATTCAGACAGGACCAGGCACTGCAATGAAAACACAGGGTGGTGGTGGTGTGGGACTCGGGTGTCTGCCAAAAAAATGTGGGCGGTAAAGTTGAGCTGAATCCAACTTTTGCCTGACGTCACGCTGTGGCCACCAATCGGATGCTTGGATCGGGCAAACCCTCCACAGTCAGCCTGAAATATCACTGAAACTGAGACTATCCAGGATTCATGGACGAAACTCTGAT
This sequence comes from Nibea coibor, assembly GCA_023373845.1. Lineage (NCBI taxonomy): Eukaryota > Metazoa > Chordata > Actinopteri > Sciaenidae > Nibea > Nibea coibor. The sequence continues at coordinate 4,813,046 of CM041724.1, forward strand.
ACGCTACCTGTTGTGTTCTGGCTTTGTTTAGTCCATGTACCCAGCTTCTGAATCGGAGTCTGACTCGCATTTAACCTTGTGTCGATTCGCCGCAGTGCCTGATACTGTCTGAATGCAGCCTAAGTCAGCGGACTGTCGGCGGCTGCAGGGGGTCAGGTGGTGAGGTGCTGGGTGGCTTTCAAGTAAAAATGTGAATTACTCGATTTTGTAACTATGGAAACAAAAACTGAATACCACATGATTTGTAGACTGACAGAAAATGAATCACTTCTATGGGCTTTAGGTTAATCACGATGGGTGATTTTATATATTACTGAATAATTAAAGTAAGTTGCAGCTTGCAATAAAGCAGATGGTTTGGAAATAAAGCCAGTATCCTTACTTTCCCTGCTTTAGTCAACACTCATCTCGCATATTTGAGCCAAGATACAAGAGAAGTTATTCAGTGACTCTACAGATGCTTTATGTACAACAGCCCACTCACTTATTGCAGTCTTGAGAGGGGAGTTGTCAAAGCAAAATAACTTGACAGTCTGTACAGACAAGATGGAAACGTCGAGGTAAGAGCCCTCGTGTTCCTTACTGTTTGGACAACAGCTGATGACTTTTATCAAACTGTGCTCAAAGTCTCTGAAGGTTCTCCTTCGCCCACTTCTTTGAGAAGAGTTAAATCTGGGGCAACCAAGTCCAGTTGGAGAAGGAGTGTGTTTACAGCACCACACATCCACAGAGCACCGTTACAGATGTCGAAGAATCTATTGCTCAATCCAAGACAGAGCTGATGTGTGTGTGAGATCATTACACAGGCAGAAAATAGTTAGACCCAAACAGAGAGGAGGATTTGGTCACCTCCACTGGTCCTTCTAGGCTGTAAGTAGGTCAGACTGAAGCTGCTGGAAGCAGGGTGAGCAGAAAATAGCTGAGCCAGCTCTTTAAAAACACTGGAGGGAAAGACACCAGGACTGTCCGCAGCGTTAAACTCAGACACACTCATCACGCAACTCTGTTTACTCTCTTACTGCAGCTTTGATGCCAAAGTGTCACAGAATTGCTGCAACTTGTGAGCTTGAGGTTTTGCCTGTAAAGACTGGCCGTGCTGTTCAAATGTGTGCTGTCACCTCACACTGCAGCACTGTCAGGATGGATTCAGGTTATTTACACTCTTTAATTAGCAGACAGATTATAAAGTGCCTTCATCGGCAACATGCGGATCTTTAATGACACCCAGTGGCAGCTGGACAAAACTACAACAACACGACAGCCGCTGAGAGCAGGCAAGTGTTCCATCATGTGGTTTAGCTTCAGTTCAGTGTGTTTTGATGGTCCACCACTGTAGTTTAGACGTGTGAAGCAGTCAGAGGCGTTTAATGTGTCCGTTCATCTGAATCATGTCACGAGGCGTCTACAGGAAGCCTTCTGCGTTGAGACAGAGCTGAGAGGATGTAGACGAGGATGGATGCACTGTCAGAGTGCACAGTCACGTCCTTCCCTTTCCATTATCACACAGCATGAAAGCAAGGCAGGGCTGCCCTCGCGTCAAACTTGACCATAAATAATTAAAAGAACAGAGTACACTTTGATTCTATATACTGCGGAGGAATGAGTTATAGACTGAAAGAAGCTTAATGGGGTTTCTGTGGGGGACACTGAGGATGTCAATAAACCATCAAACACAATTGATCAGAGCTCTGCCCTTCTTCAGGCTGGATTCAGACGGGATCCGGCACCACGGGGAGAACAGAGGTTATTTTTATTCTTTTGGGTGGGGGTCGTCTGCTTCAGCTCTGGCGGTCACGTTCCAGCCACCAATCAGACACTGGGATCAGTCAAACCTCCACACACAGCCTGAGAGGTCTCTGAAGCAGACTATCCAGGTGGATTTACAGACTAAACTCTGATACTCTACCTGTGTGTTCTGACTTGTCACACATCGTTTCCTTCAAAGTGTTGTCATACATGGAATAATAGACTACAATGACCAATCACACTGCATCTAACATCTTCCAATCACAATCAATCAGACAGAAGACTAGTGCTATACGAGTCCAGACCATTACCAGCTGGAATTATCCTTTGACTTTACTTCATAACTGTATAACATAAATGTACTTAGAGATCTATATGAGCAGTGAAGTTACATCAGCTCTCTGTGCCAACAGTCAGACTCTTTGGCACGTAAATAAAATGTAAGAAACCTCAGGACAGGAAGAAAAACCTGCATTAATGTTTGAGTAAACACAAAAATGTCCAAATTCAGCATCATCTGTAACCACATCCTGCGCTAAAACCCGCAGCTAACGTCTCAAATGCTGCACCGTCACTCACCGGGCAGAAGTAGGAGTTCTCGGCGATGTAACGCGCCACCGCCTCGTTGCTGGCCGAGGCCGCCATGACCAGCAGCAGCGCATCTCGGGCCTGCTGTCCGATGGCTCCGTCCCGGTGGATGAACGGCACGAGGAGGGAGAAGATCAGGAGGTTTGTGGAGCCCTGCTGAGCCGGCGCCGCCCGGAACAACATCTCTAGAACCACAGGCTGCCGGGCCATGGACACGCACACCTGGTGGAGATTTGCATAAGTTCCGTTCAACTGTATGAAGAATTTACAAACTATAACTAACAGTAATAAAAAGTATAAAACTAATGAAACTTTTCTTTCCTCCTGTCATGTTCATTTTTGCTTTATCAGATAATTGATGCCGTCTTGCGTGTGTTAGCAGCCACTTTAACAGACACAAGTGACAGTTATCCAGCTGTTACATGCAGAACTGTTATTATGATGACCTGCAGTGTCATATAACGCACCTTGTGCCACAAACACTGGTTCATTCCTGAGTGGAACAAAAAGCTGCCGGCCAAGACACAAGAACTTAACATGGCCACTGTATAATTAAATTAGAGATACAAGGACAACTAGCAAAGCTCCCAGGTTCAAACTGATCAGAGCGGAGAACCATGACCTTAGCTGCACACACGATTACCGTACCAAGTAATAGCTTTCTGGATGTCACATCTGATCGTTGCGAGTTGGATGCAGTCTATTCCAGACTGGGTGGTTTGAAGTTACATTTAGCCATTAGAGCAGCAATAAGTACTAACCACATAGAATCAAGGTCCAATTGTAGAAGGGGATCGATTTAGCATGTCCAGTTGTTAGAGAGGAGGTCCTCTCTGAAGAATGTTACAGTAATCGAGTCATGAGTTGACCATGGCGTACCGCAGTGTATTTGTAGTTGAGCAGCATGTTGAGTCGGATAAGGCCTGATTATTCTTATGTTGTGAAGTCTGAAGCAGCACAACTGGGCAACCAACGTGAGAGGAGAAGTTTAGTTGGTCAATAATCAAGTCAAGTTTCTCTTTATCCTGGTAGTGGAACAGCAACACTGTGGACAGTCATTTGTAATGCAAACTAGTCGTTGAATATGTGCTCCTTTCTGACCGTGAAGTCTGAAATATGTGTGTGACATTGGTAGAAATAGTCGGAATGTTACGGTTTCTAATCTCTGGAGGTCTCAATAATCTCAAGATCTGTTCTCTGTAGATTGTAGGTAAGTCTACACATTAGAGAAGTATCAGACTGCAGGTGGATGTACCTGATTGAGCAGCAGTACCAGGCTGTTTTCCAGGGCTGAAGGACAACCAAGTTCTGGGTCAGCGCAAGCTCCCAGCAGCCTCAGCAGGGGGTGGAGGACGGCTGTGTGCTGCAGCAGAGGCTGCTGGGACTGACCGATGAGCATCTCGAACAGCTTGAGCAGCGCGCCCTGGCTGTCCGGGTCCAGTCCTCGGCGGAGGTGCCATTGAACCAGCGACTCCAGAATGTTCTCTGTGACCACCATCTCCAGTATGGGGCCCATGGGTGGCACGCCAGCGCCGCCCTCTAAGCTCTCGGCGGGTCGCTCCTCCGCCAACAGGCATAACATCTGGTCGGTGTGATTCCTCACCGCAGTCAGGTCGTCGCTGGAGGATGAAGGCTCGTGCCGCTCCAACACCCAAGAGACCTGAATGAAAGGGACAAAGCGTTAGTGTAACGTCTCCTGGCATTTCTGTCCTTCTGTGAGGAGACAAAAAAATAAGTGTGACCTCTAACAGGCATTTTATTCTATTTCAGGGTTTGAATTCGGGAACAACAAAGAGTGAAGCATCGGAGGATGTTAGGGAGCGAGAAGGAAGATAGGCCACTGAAAGTTCAGCTAAATAACTTGTCTCACTGTCGAGAATAGAATAGAATAGACATTTTATTGATCCCTGGAGGGGAAATTCTTTTTTTGTTCAAGTATTTACATCCACAGGCCCAAATATAACCACCCACACACAAAGGGCTGGGCAGGATTAGCACAGTTTACAGGAGGTCAACTGGCACCTCTCCAGCTACCAGTCCACCCTCCAAATCACTCAAGTTTTGTAAGCATCTCGATGAACTCTCTCGAGAACCATCAAAACTTCCATCAGTGAAACAAACAAACAAAAAAAGTTCGGCTAATGTTCCAAATACGCTAATTGATGAGGAATCAAAATTGCAGTCATGTGACACTGCTGTCAGTGATGATGCGAAATGATTTCATTGGTCACTACAGAGTGAACGGTCATGGCACACTGCTCTTTACAATTTACAATATGAACATTTACTTCACATTTATTTATCTAAAATGTGTCGACAGATATTATAAATACAGTAAATGGTCATTCCTGACACTGCGCCGTGGTCACAGTTGCATATTGTGTAATATGTGGTGTAAAAAATAAAAACATGTTGACAAATGAGACGTTTCACAACATTTATCGGCAGCTCTGCGTGTCAGCAACCATGATCCTGCAGACGAGCCAGCGGTCTGTGCTGATAAGAGATGTGCTGCTTTGTTGTTGACCAATTTGGTGAATGTTGCACAATGTTTTTTTGTTTGTGTGCACACACACACACACACTTACATGTAACTGGGCCATCAAAACATAACTCTACCTTTTAGGGTTGTCAAAAGCGCCTGACATGTATCCAATATTACGATTAATTGGTGGACCACTTTGCTCTCCCCCTCTTGTGTGTCCGTCTCAGTCACAGAGAGAGAGAGACGTTATCTGGATTACTGTGTCGACGTTTACTGAGCACAGATCAGGTAAAGGAACAGTGACCACGGCCGGTCAGTGCCGACGTCGGTCGGTTCTGATTGGCTGTGTCATGAACAAAAAGCCGCATCTGCACAGAGCTCACCTGCCGCTGCACAAACAGAATCCAAAACGCGACTTTGGTTTTTGGCCGACTTGATAAAAAAATACTGCTGTTCCAGTATTACACAGAGAAACAGAGGCGACGTGGCAACCAGGTGTGTGTGCAGTATAAGAGAAAGCCGTGTGTGTGTGTGTGTGTCCGGTGAGCAGCTGAAAGTAGTACTAAAATAAGGTGGACAATTAAAATAGTGACTTAACCAACTGTGTCATTAAAATAAAATATAAAACCAACTCTCACCATCTGGTGCTCAATGTGTGATTGTTTTGTCCGGAACAGGAGGATTTTGTGCCGCTGTATCTAAAGAAGTATCACAAACTGTTATTTTATAATAATACTGGATCAAATTTTCATTCAAATAATGTAGTGTAGGAGTGCTGTGGATGTGTTGTAGTTCGGCTGCGGTGCATCCACCTCCCACAACAGAGCACTCTGTCAGGCAGACGTGTCGCCTCAGAGGAAATTTAAGAGTCGAGGCAGAGCTGTGTAACCTTTAAAACTTTGAGTCAGTGGCTGGACGTCAGCGAGTCGCACCACTTAAGCAGGCTGACTCTTCGTCATCGGGTACAGCCAACTGAACGTGTGAACATTCACACGCAGCATCAGGACAATCATAAGATAAGCAAACGAATGCGCTCCGTTTAACCTGAACGTGTGTGCTGCTCAACACAAAACAAAGGAAACACACACTGAAGCACTGTAAAACAATTTAGCTGTAATGATGAAGCACTTTTCTGCTGACAGAGGAAAATGAACACTGACTGCTTCTGGCTCCTCGTCTGTTTTTCTGTTTTCTATCAATGCTAACTGAATGTTTGGATTGGGCTGTTGGTTGGAATTTGTGACCATCACATGTTCCACTGTTTCCTGACATTTAACAGACTGAAGGCAGCATTCAGACAGGATCCAGCGCTGCAACAAAGACGCAGGTTTTGTCCATTCATTTGAGTGCAGGTAGTGCGCTTTGGGGAGCTGGACTGAGCTCAACCTCACGCCGTGTCCACCAATCAAGGCATCTCTGAAACTGAGACTGTCTAACTCTGATAATCTACCAGTGTGTGTTCTGACTTTGTTTATTTCATGAACCAGCTTCTAAATCCGAGTCTGACTTACAATTTACGCTGTGTTCGTGTTCGACACAGACGGTGAATGAGAGTGAGTGAGCGCCAGCTTCGATAAATCTGGTTAATCAATGAAATAGAGGATTTCCCGATATTGTTTCACAGCGGTTAGGTTCAGCACAAACAGACACACCCCCAGCAGCACACCGCAGCACTTTGCCACAGCACCCGATCCTGTCTGAACGCACCCTAAAACAATTATTCAAAATAGTAAAGCTGCACCCCCCTCGGGGGGAGGTTCAGAGTCTGACACGGTGTCGCGTAGGACATGAAGAAAGAAGCACATTTTTCCTGTGAATCTGAGCTGGATTTAGGGACGTTTCTTTGCCCTAACATCACAGATAATGATGTCCTCCCGTCTGTGTTCACATCTGAAGGAGCTCTGACTCAGGAGGAGGAGGAGGAGGAGGAGGAGGAGGAGGAGGAGGAGTGAGAAGTGGATAACTCTCCCCGGGGAGTGCTGCCGCACAGTTTGAAACCCTCTGGCTTCAACGAGACAATCAGTTTTGACTTTCTTCTTCTGGTCATTATTTCTAACACTGATTCCGCTCAGTTCGCTGCAGTGTGAGGATGCAGCAATGTGGTGGCAACAGCTGCGCAACACAGCAGCTGAGTAAGGCAAGCAGTGATATATTTAGGCAAGAAAAATGCCCATTTTAACAAAATAATAAATAATAATCCAAATTTTGAAGGGAGGCACAAGCGTTTACATCATGTTCTGCGGCGTCAATCCTCTCAAATGAGCAGTTTGGATAATATGTCAGCTGGGGACTTGTTAAAAACTCTTCTGTGTGGTTGTCCCGTACACGTCACATATGTAATTATCACAGCAGAATGATTTAAGGTGCTGTGTCTGCAGCTCACCTGTCTCCAGTGGTTCTCAAACACCATGAGGCAGGTCTCCGGGTCGGCGGTGCAGGGGCTGGAGGGGACGGCAGTCCGGCCGGCCCGACTCGCGGGCCCTCGCGGGTTCAACCTGCTCAGCCAGCTCATACTGGACCCGCTGAGAGGTGGGTCAAAGGTCGCCGCAAGAACTCAGCAGATGAGCGAAGGAGTTCCAGTAAAAGAAAGGTCAGAGGCGACAGAGTGCGAAGAGAAATGAGGGAGGGAAGAAGAAGAGGAGAGGAGAGGAAAGGAGAGGAGGAGGAGAGGGGGGGAGGAGGGGGAGAAAAGGGGAGGGAAAGTATATCTGAACAAAGAGAAGGAGGGGAGGTCAGCTGCGAACTCGCTGTCACTGCCAGTCAGTGTACGTCGAGGAGAAGCCCGCTGCTGCGTTAGAATCTGTGTCACCCTGTCCTCCCTGTAGACCCTGTCATCCAGTCTGAAGCCAACACCACTCCATAGCCGGTCAGGGCGGCCACTCTGTACTGTGGACACAAATACAAAGCAACAACTTAAACATCAACCCGGAGACACCATAAACACATTATACAAAAAATCTGAAGAGCTGGAGGTCTTCAGGAGGTTTTTGAAGGTAGAGAGGGACGCTGCTTTGTAGTCAGCATTAGTGATCTGAATTTAATGTGGGCTGCTACAGGTAGCCAGTGGAGCTCCATGAGCAGTAAGGCTGTAGCAATACACTAATCTCAATATACCATACGATACATGATATTACGCCAACGATGCGATTCAATATAATTACATCATTTTAAAGGGACAGTGTGATTTTGGTTGTGAGTGACATGTTGTGAGTGTTGAAGGCATCAGTTACACAATATATTGCTATGACTGGGCAGAGAGTCTACAGCTTGCAAATCCTGGACAAAATGAATCTGATTTTGTCATATCACACCTCAAAGAGCACTAGTGAAGAGTTTTTGAATGAAAATATTATTTTTCAATCCCTTGGCCTGACATATATATGCATTTTTTTCAACCAAATATGTGAAGAACAATAAAATATTGCCCTTTCAATACAAAAGGTCCCATGCGTTTTTGGCTCATTTTCCTCAGGCATGCTACTTATCAAAGCAAAGAGCCTCCAGAAAGTCGAGGGGACCCTGTCATTCAATAAAAACAGTATTTATGAAGTTATTCTGTCACTCTGCAGTCACTTTGGGCCCTCGGTCACTCCGCTCTGTGTGCTCTCTGACCCCTGCACTCTGTTCTACGCACACAGCTCTCTCTCCACCTAGTAACGCTGTCCATTCGTTGACGGTGCTTTCAGTCTAACGAACATCAATTTTTCAATTGGTCATTTACAAGGTGACGTAGAACAACAAGGAAGTGTTGAACAGACACAAACCAAAGAACACCGTCTTCAACGGAATCTCAGGAAAACAGTGCAAAAAAGAAAAAAAAAAAAAAAAACAGCACGTCTCTGTCATAAACTGCTTCAGAGATATACCCGCCCAATCCTAAACCTCAAGTGGTGGCAGCACTTCTGCTTCTAAGCATGAAGGTGCTGGATTTATGTTCGCCGGCATTCTCTTGAATCTCCTCACTCTGACTGATCTGAATGGGACTTACTGTATTGATACTCGCGGCTGAAAAATCAATACTTTCTGGGGAAACAAAATATCGCTATATATCGCAGGTTCACTAAAAATTGCTCAGCCTTAATGAGCAGCGGCGTAACATGTGACCTTTGGGTTGAGTGAAGAGCAGGCACGCCGCTGTGTTCAGGATCATCTCACTGTGCAGGCTAAAATAAAATATTTAATCATAGTGTTTTGAATTTCACATGACAATGCACATGGAATAGTAAACACAGGTGTTACCAGTGATACTGATTAAGGTTCCATTTATGAGTGAGCCAACATGCAGCACCCTGACTCTGTTTGACCTGAATGGACCTGAACCTTCATTAGTATCATTAAGGTTCAGTTCCTCACAGTTGTCACTGCCATTTTATGTCAAAATGGCCACTGTGACTGTTTTGAAACATAAATTGAGAGAACATTATCAGAGATAAAATAGCCAGATGATTAAATACCTGAAACCAAGATGGCAGTATTCATATTCAGTATTTCCATAAAGCAGTCCTACCCGTCCGTGTGCAGCATAGCATGACACAATCAGACATCTTGAAGGGATAGCCATCCATCCATTTTCTCTAACCGCTTCCATGGAATGTGTAACGCTCTGGAAAGACTTAGAAAGAGGACCCTGAGTTCATCCATCCCTTCATCTATTGCAGCTGACTGACCTCATCAGGGTCATGGAGGGGCTGCAGCCTATCCCAGCTCATCCCAGTCACCAGACCATCCCAGTGCACGTGGAGACAAACAAGCATTTAAGCTCACATAGAGAGTTTAGAGTTACCAGTTAACTTGCTATGGCTCCACGCAGAAAGACTCCACCTGACGCTCTTGCCGTGCACAAGCGTGCAATTACCCGAGTGATAGCTACTTCGGTGTCAGCTCAAGAATCTGTCTGCGTGCGTCATCCTGCCCTCCAACCCTGAAACAGCCGTTCACTCCTGTTTGTGCTGAACAGCGGTTGCATCTTTTCTCTAAGTTATCCTCTACAGTGTGCTGTTACCACGGAAACCATTCAGTCCTTCTGTGAAAAAGCTACAGTCAGTCCACCTTCTCCTTAACTGTAACTGGCAGCCCTGTTGCATTATGGACGCAAGTCTTACTTCAACCATCAGCCAGGTTTATGTAAAGAAAAAATATAAAGATGCATACTTTTCTTCAATGAAACTTTGCTAAACTGTTTCAATCACATTTTCTTGCTCTCCAACCAACTCAACCCCATTTCCTTTTTCTTTTAAAGAGATTTTTTTGCTTTATTTAATCATGACACTTGAAGAAATGGACATGCAGCAAAGCACCATGGCTGGAATCAAAGCTGGGTAACTGCTGTAAGGACTTCAGCCTTGATACACGGGGCATCCCCAACCTGCTCTTCAACAAAACCTGTTAGCACAGTGTACAGGCTTTACTGAACAGCATACATTAGACGAAACACGCAGGGCACTTAGTGCACAAAGTCAAATCTCTTCTTGTATGAGCTGAGCGGTTGTAGTTAACAAATGCGAGTAAAACCATAAATTGAGCTGCCTGGATCGTCTCACAGATCTTTTAGTGTCTTTTAGTGCTTTGCACTTGAGATGGTCAGAGCTATGGTGTATGGAAAGCGATCTCTGGAAGTGTTAGAGATAAGAAATGTGGTTGGAGGAGGCATCCAAAGTGAACTTGACATGTCAGTCTTTATCTTTGAGACCTTCGCTGTCGAGAAGTCTGAGCTGACCACACACACATCCTCCTGCTCCACCTTTGTACACCGTCAGTTACGTCCTTATGCCCTCATTTTACTGCCCTCATAAGTCATGTGGGAGAAAGAAGCCTCTGTGTGTGTTTGCATGCATTTAAATAATGTCATCTTTCAGCGCTAACTGGATTTCTTAGACTTTATGTAAACACATGTTCATACAGCCGTTTTTCCACAAGATGACACACTGCACCCACATTGGGATACAGTGGATTTAGTGAGTTACATGACAATGACTGAACAGAATAGATCTTGTTGTAATTGCTGCCATCTTATATGAAGGAGCATGTCAAACCTTACAGGTCTGTTTGATACTCACCTGACCTCACTGTAGTTCAAACTTAATGTCACAACAGGCAGTTTGAAAGCTGCGTCTGCTCTAATCTCCAAAGTGTTTGAATAAAAGATCATTCAGAACAACGTCTGATTGGTCCAGAGAGGCTCAGCATGTTAATAATGATGATTAAACCCTGCTGGTCAAGGAGTGGAGATGAATTTAAAAGCAGATCACAAAGGGTTGCTATCATTTGAGGCTTCGTTCAGTCATAAGACTTGGACTTGGGTCAGACACGAGTAACAGATTGGATGACATCTGACTGCTAAATCAATAAGGCTCCGTGCTTTTCTTTATTCAATCTTTCATACAGCAGCTCTGTGAGTATCCGTGGAAACAATGTAACACGCCTTTCCTAATGATTCACCAGCCACCAGCAGGTGAGTCAAAGTTAATGATACTCATGATTCTCAGAGAAAATACACTCCTTTCTTTAAATCCGCCAAATGACTCCATGAAAGCAGAAAGAAAGAGTCCAAACAGAGTCTCGTGTCTATGATTCAGTTACCTTAAACACACTGAAGCCGTCTGCCTCAGCCTCACGACAGAATCCTCTGACGGTGACCTGCAGGACTCGGCCGCTGTGAGGTACGCCACATGCGGAAGTTAAATATGTGTTTTATTCTCAGGTCACACATAAACAGAGCGTCATAAAAAGCTCCCATAAAGAGTTCAAAGTTCAACTCCACATTCCACTGACGGGAGGCTGCCTGCGCAAAGGCAAGAGTTTGTCAAAGGTTAGTGATCAACCACGGCGTGACACAGCTCCTCCTGACTGTTATGATCTCACACCGGCTCACAGACTCAAAGTGGAGAATGGCTTACGTCCAACGCTTCTCTGGCAAACTGGCAGCAACACGTGCTTTGTGCAGGAGCGGTCCAGGTGTGCAGCGGTCTTCTTCTGACACCGATCACTGCTGTGTTTGCAGAGCAAACATCTCTGCCATCAAACGTGTGGAGTCAAATGTGACACAAAGTCACCCTGTGTGCGTCTTCAAGTCAGCGGCAAAGCTGGTCTCAAACACACATATAACATGGCTACCTGTGTGCTAACCATAAATGCAATCGTTGCTATCTGATCTCTGGCACCAACAACAACATCCGCTCTGAAACCACAACCCCTCCTTGCGACAGCCAGCTTCTCAACACACCTTCAAAGAGTGTGTAAGACTTGTTTTTCTTGTCGCTGCATATGTCAAACTTTCAGCTTTAATAACTCTGAATAACACACGTCTACACGACAAACATGATGCCATGCTTTACTCCGGTGGCTCACTTTCAAGTCAGTGTCAGGTCTGGTCAGTTTGTCATTAATACAAAGCAGCTGTAAAAGAGCTTTGCCTACATAAAACGCAGCGTAGGGCTGTGGCTATTATCACTTTTAATATCATTTAATATGCAGTTTGTTTTAACGATGTATCGTTCAGTGTCAGATGATAGATCTAAATCGCTTGCAGATTCTTTTTTTTTTTGTTAACTGACCAATGGTTTTGCCTCTAGTGCAGTAGAAATTGACAAATCCCTGGTGTTGAGCAGGTTTATTCATCAGAGGACCCCGAGTTCAGTTTGTCAAAACAGCAAAGTGATGATTTACTGCAGCTCAGGAGTCAAAGTGCAGTACTTCTGTACAGACAGTGCTGAGACATTTTCTAATTATTGAACTGTATATACTTTTTATCTCTATTTCAAGCTTTATTTCTTATTTCTATAAATAAATGATTTTTAATGTTAGATTTTCTATTTGTATCTTTGCATGTGTGTCATTCAAACTCATCTTCACAGCTCTGTGTGTTTACTGTGTCTCATGTTGCTATTTGGTACCTGATATAAGAACACACTGACCAGCCAACTCAGAAATTCTACTTTTGAGAAGCTTATAATGTTTCAGTTTGTTGACTCTGTCAGAGAGATATCAGTTCTACGTTATGTGTATTACTGAGGTCTTAACGGGTGCTGCATTATATTGAAAGGTGTTTCTCAAATGTTGGCCCTCTCATGTATGTAAACGGGGTGGACAAAATATTAGAAACACCTCTCGATATGACGCTGCTGCAAACTACAACCACAATAATAAACACAGTGGATAAATGAATAGCTCTCTGATGGTGTCAGCAAAAAAGTGAAACATTCTAAGCTTCATGAAAGTTGAATTTATGGCGTTGTGTTGGATGACACTGGATAACAAGTGTGCCCGATGACGTGTTATCAAAGGAAAAGTCTGACCCTTACTTCAGTCCTTACTCAGAGTACTGACACTCAACACACTCTTATCATAACATAAGCTGTTAAAGTGGTGTGCGTGTGTGTGTGAAACTTCAGCCATTTGCTTTTGATCAACACAAGTGCTCTCCTCAGCCCTTCTTCGGGTGTTTGGAGAGAACACATCACAGCCACAGCTGACAGAGGATAAAGTAAACACAGCTACCTGGAAAATCAGTGTCTGTGCCTCAGTTTCAGAGGGGAACAATGCCACTCATTACACCCACAGTTCCCTCATCAATCCCCGCAGTGTTGTGGGTCATGATGTGTCCCGGTCAGTCTGACAGACTGTTAGCACACCTGGTTAGCTCCTGGGCACGATCATCACACACAGCACGACCTTGCCTTTAAACTGCTTGATTAATTAACACTATGTTAACAGCGTGTGAGCTCTGCGACCTAATCTTAAAGTCACCGTCTTGGCACAGAGCTCATGTTAGCGAAACGAAGCCGCTTACGTTTGGTCCGCCGGAAAAAAAAAACAATCAATGCAAGTCAATGGCGAGATGATATGGCAATGATAATTAGCTAGCTTAGAAATATCAAGCATGTTTGTGGTTAATTCGTCAAGCTGTAGAGCTGGTGGACGTGAATATTCGCCGCTTACCTCGGTTATTTGTAGGAGTCTCAACAGTTGTTGCGAGGCGTTAATTTCCACCGATACCTGCTAGCTGGTTGCTAGTGAGTTAGCACTGGTGGGTTGCTAACGACTAGCCGCTAATGAATTCCACAATGTCAGAGCAGTGAACGGGTGAGCAGCGCGCGAGAAACCTGGAGACAACGGGCGAGCTGGACTGCAGCGAGCCGGGGGAGCTAACACATGAACCGCCGCCTCCTTCGGGCTGCTGTGCATCCTGTTAGCGACAGATAAACATCCCATTAGATGATTTCACAAACACTCTCCTCTCTCCCGCAGCCATCTTACTTTAACTCCTCCCACACGACTCCTCTGACTCACACCCACAGCGACGCCGCTCCGCTCCGCTCTCTGTATGGAGGCTTTAAAGTGCCAGAATGAAGGAGCCAAACACCGTGACCCGGTTCATTAAACCACACGAAAGATTAAAAACCAGCTCATGACCTCTGACCTTGGGACCTGGTCTGTAAACATGTTTATTTCTGGTGTGATGTTTAATATGAGGAGATTTTGTAGTGATGGGAAGTTCGGTTCTTTTTAGTGAGCCGGATCATTTGACTCAGCTCACTGTTTTGACTTATGATTTGTATGTGTACACATCACTAAATTATTTAATACCATCTTTGTACTGAAATATTATAAAGTAAAGATGACACTTCCTAATATCAATAAAATGCTGTACCCAGTTGTTTTCATTGCCTTTACAGACCCTTGTAACTCTCTGAAACCACTCAATCAATGCACTGACTGCTCTGCTACACAAAGCAGATTGAAGCACTTATAAAAACTTAAGCATATAAATAAATGATTGTCACTGCATATACATAGTACTCTGTAATACTTTCCCAAACAAACAAACAAAAATGGTTTACTGTCATTCACTTGAAAGAGCCGGCTCTTTGAACCGACTCGTTCGTAACTGACACATCACTAATAGGCAGCCTGTTAGTGCCTAGAGTTTTTGGCACTTCCCTCTTGGCGTCACTTCACAGCCACGGAGGCTGCCACTTGGTCAAGCTCCAAAGACACTGCATCCTACATTTCTACTAATGCAGTGGTTTTCCAGCTGTGGGGCAGGCCCATACTGGTGGGGATAGAGCCAGTGCATAAAGGGGTGAATGACAGGGAGGGAAATATGTGGGACAAAGTTGAATGAATGTGATTCAAGCACTGAAAACAAACCAACAAGAGTTTGTTATCCAGAAAAGTTTTGAGGGCCACTGTCCTAACCCTCCCTCCTCTTTAAAATAAAATGCATGCTCTGTCAGGCTGTGGCGCTTCAGTTTCTCTGGTCAAGGCAGTCAGTCAGACCAATCCAGCTGTTCAGTGGCAGTAGCGGAAGGACCAATACAGCAATATAAAACCAGTAAAAAGTTCTGCGTTCAAAAATGTACCTAAAAGTACAGAGCAATCGCCAGAAAAATATACAACAGTTTTAATGCTGATGATCGTCGAGGATAGAATCAGTTCCAAATCAAGGTGGAGTGAATTCTAACAGCTTGCTTGCACATGTATGGATCTGATGAGAACATAAACACAACTCTCTCCCCACCGCTGAGCCTGCCTCGACATTTCACTGATGTCACTGGTGTTATCTTGGTAGACCGTTCATGAGATGATATATGTTCAGGCAGAGACCATCTATCTGAGCGTGTACCTCCTCGACCGCTGCCTGCATCAGATCAAGGTGACTACCTGCAGCTCCCCTGCATGGTTTGCCTCGTCCTTGCTGCAAAGAAAGAAGTGTGTCTGCTCCCTGAGGTGTTTGGACTCTGCTGCTCGATGGACCACACTAAGCAAGTGTAGAGGCATCACTGCTGGGTAGTAGGCACACATATACTGTATACCTTGATGACATAATATATGTATTAATGAAACATCGGCCCAAATGAAAAATAAAGAACAAAAAAGTTTTTAAACATGTCATTTGAATTCAAAATTCCCATTCACAGATATATATTTAATTACAACAAATTAACAATTAAATACCAAATTAACACAAAACTTTGGATTTTTTTATTGGACTAAAAATATTCTACTCTATATATTTTTTAATATGTTTACAATTTAACATTTATTTCAGTGACACGTTCTGTGTAGTCTGTTCTCCACACTTGTTTGTCGTCTCTAGCAGGAAGACCTCTCTGGCTTTCTAAGAGAAGGAGGAATTCCCAGAGGACATGCAGCATCTGTTGTGTTTTCCTCCCATAGAGACCTGCATCACCAGGCAGTGCACAGGTACAGCTGGTTTGTTGTTAGGTGAACCACATTGTACAACCTGATGTAAGTCAGCAGGGCTGTTTGAATCATAGTCCAGGAAAGTGCAACGCTCACACAGGAGGAAACAAGAGCGAGAGCAAAGGAGCAATTCTCTGTTAGAAAAATGTGTTAGGCTACACTTTGGAGAATGGATAAAACAGGTGTTGTTCCCGTCAGAGGTAACCAATGGCAGAGGTTGTTCAAGTGGCATCAGGGGCAGAAAGTTAACGAGGAAGGAGAAGATGGAGTCAAGGAAGAAGAGAAACATGACACCAGTCTGGTTCAGAGGCTTAAAATTAAGTGAGTAATTCATGTTTGGGCTGTACATTTTTACAAAAAGAAGATCAATGTTAATATTCTTAATCACTGAGTTAAACTGATGTCTAGGAGTCGTTTAATGCAATCAGATTTAATTTGATTATATTTATTCATTTATTTAGACTTCATCACTTCTGAATTGGTGATTCAAGCATTTTGGCTGAGAGAATATATGTCTTAAATCCAGCTTATGTATATTTTCATCCACAAGAAGAGTATTTTATTCAACTGTACATTTTTGTTTTTGCAAAAGAGCACCTGCCAAATCATAGTTTAAAAAGTCAGGTCTTAAAGTCCTTTAGGCAATATGAAATATTCTGATAACAGGATCCTATTGATGTGTTATTATGTATGAAAGCATTCAGAATCACTAAGTGAGATGTTAACATCATCATTTGTTTTTTAAGTGTTGGAGACATCATGCTGTAACATTTAGTCTGTTGTTCATGTAGTTGCTATGTGATAATTATCCTAATGTCACATCATCATGAGTGATCAGATTATGAGTCTTCATTTCCGTCTCTCTTCTCTTCATCAGCTGGAAAGAGAGGCTGGTTGATCCAGCAGAACAGTTTTATTATATCTGGCTACAGGTCATGATCTTGCCCATTGTCTACAACTCAGTGATCATCATTCTGAGGTACAGACATGCAATATAATGAATATGACTTAGTAATTATATACATAACCTAAATCATTTAACATTCCCTGAAGCCTGGTCTCATGAGTCATGTTTTCTCAGGACGTGCTTCACTACAATAGCACTGAGCTATCTGCCTGTGTGGCTCACCCTGGACTATCTGGCAGACTTCATGTATATAGTTGACATGATCATCACTGTTCATACAGGTAAATATTGATTTTTTGCACATTTTGAATCCTTGAAATATAATAAAATATAATTTTAATATTCACATGCAGAGTCATATAAAATGGAATCCTAATATAAAGGAACAATATGCAGAAACATCTGCATATTGTATATATAACTCAAAATGTATGTATAACTCAAAACCACTTGGTTTTTATTATACAAGTGAAATGCTGGTATAAAGAAGCTTTTACAAAGCTGTGTTCAGTTTCAGTCTAGCTGTAATGAACTGAAGTGGCATTTGGTCAGCCATCATCAAGTATTAATGTTGTGTAAGTGGCATGTTCATGTCTACATCCAAGTTGTAATTGAGACTGGGAGACTCAGATTTTTCTCAGTCTTCCTATACATCTGATTTGGTGGTAAATAACCCAGAAGTACCTGAAAAGGTAAAAAGACTGCCTCAGTCCATTGTTGTCTGAACTGTACTCTGGGCCTTTTGAAACCCTGTTCTTCCCTGTCCAGGTTACTTGGATCAGGGCATCCTGGTAAAGGACTTAACTCAACTGAAGAAACGCTACCTGCGCTCTAAACGTTTCTTGAGGGACCTGGCTTCCCTGCTGCCCACCGACTTCCTCTACTTTGCCTTTGGCATTCAAACGCCATTAGTGAGGATCAACCGCCTTCTGCGCTTGCCACGACTCAACGAGGCCCTGGATCGCATGGAGACAAGAACTTCCTACCCCAACACCTTCCGCATCTCCAAGCTCATGATTTACATCTTTGTGTTGATCCACTGGAATGCCTGCCTCTACTTTGCACTGTCCAGCTACATCGGCTTTGGAAGTGATCGTTGGGTCTACCCCAACATCACCAAACCAGAGTTTGCCTCAATGCGTCGTCAGTACTTTTACTGCTTCTGGTTCTCTGCCCAGATTTTCACCACAGTAGGAGACACCCCCCTACCAAAAAGGGAAGAGGAGTACTTGTTTATGATTGCAGACCTGCTCATTGCTGTGTTGGTGTTTGCATCAATTGTTGGCAATGTTGGCAATGTCATCACAAGCCTTAGGGACCGTGACAATGTCTTCTTTCCTAACCACGAGCTGGTAAGCAGCAAGGCATTTTCATGAGGGATGGTGACATGCTCAATTGTATTCTCTGATTAAACAACAGTTTCATTTGTTCTATGAAAAATAAGATCCTTCTCTTTCTCTTTCAGGTGAAGGCATACCTGCGCAGCCATCACATTAGCAAGGAGCTTCGACAGCGTATCGACAATTGGTACCAGCATCTTCACATCAACAAGAAGATCATGCGAGAGAATGAAATTCTGCAGCAGCTTCCCCTACACCTGAGGACGGAGATTGCTGTCAGCGTTCACCTTCCCACACTCTCCAAAGTTACCATCTTCCAGAGCTGTGAGAAAAGTCTGCTGGAGGAACTGGTTCTTAAACTAACACCTCAGGTAAAGGGGAGTTTGAGGGCAGTAAAAGAATACAGGTGGCTCAAGAACTTAAGGGAGGTGCTGGGGTGCAGCAGGGGATACATTGGTGGTGGTAGCTATGTAGCTATATTACACTTAATTAATACATTATATCCATGTGTTTGAAGGGTTATTGGAGGGTTGATGCAGTGGTACATTGAACTGAATGAGGGGGCTGCGATTTTGTCAGTCTAACATAGTATTACTCATCCAGTATTCAAAATTATCTGTGTTAATTCTAATTAATATTTGTTAGATGTTGTTAATATTCAGAATAGCTTTATTGGACATGTATGTGTACACATGCCAGGAATTTGACTCCAGGTTTAAGTTCTTTCAATATTGCACAAAGTTTTAAAAACAGTTTTTAGGAGGGTAGACTGAAAGAGACATATCTAAACATCTAAAACAAGGACAACAAAGCTGAACAATGATGTAAACTAACATGAACTCTTGATGCACATTAACTGTAATGTGCATACATTGTATGTATATATGAATGTATATACATACATACATACATACATACATACATACATACATACATACATACATACATTATAGAGGTTACAATGATGAGGTTGGACTGCACAAAGATAGTTCATTAGCTGATTTATGTGGTTTGAGCCTGGGGTTTAATTTGTTGCTCAACCTAAATTAAGAAGATTACAAGTAATTGGACTGCGCAGAGCTACACCTAAAAGCCCCAACATTATGATTTAATTATTTCAAAATGTTGCCTCATGTTTGGACCTAGATTCTTTAATAGTGTAACAGCCAACTTGGCAAATAATTACTGATGGGATTAGATAGGATTTAGCTAGACCCACCAAAAGCCCAGTGAGAGCAATAAATTGGATAAACTGGATCCCGGCAAGATGCGTCATCCTCTAGTCTGCCCAATGTTCATGTTTGAGTATGGTTCAATTTGATTCATAAAAAATAGTCAAACAAATATATAGTCGTGTAGATTTATTGCTTTACCTAATTCATTATCTTATACATCAGAACTGTGTGAGGATGAAGAGGTTACTCATGCCTTTTGCCCTGCAGGTGTTCAGTCCAGGAGAGTACGTCTGCAGGAAAGGAGATGTGGGTCATGAGATGTACATCATCAAAGAGGGAAAACTTGCAGTTGTAGCAGATGATGGTGTAACAGAGTTTGCTGTACTGAGTGAAGGGAATTTCTTTGGGGAAATTAGCATCCTCAACATCAAAGGTAAGTCGAGTGTCATATACTTTGCATGTCAGTTTCAAGCCATACCATGAGGAATCCCACAAGGTTTAATTCTTGGGCCTTTACAATTCAAACTCTATGAGCTTGATATGCTTCAGTTCATGTTAGTAAGTGTATTCAGGTTAGCAATAACAACTAAATAAAACTTGCTAATCTTCAACAAAAAGCAGCAAAACATTAGGCCAGTGTATAGAGTCTAATATAAATAGTAGAGCAGGTTGTCTAGTAATCTGTTGCAGGTTTGATAGAAAGCCCCAGTCAGTCAGAGTTCTGAGCAAGATGCTGTACCCAAAATTGCTCCCGATGTGCTTAGCATCATCGTGAGTGCTTTGGACAGTGAGCACTGTATCGCTCCTGACGAGCAGTTGGCATCTTGCAAGTGTATCAGTGTATGAGCGTGTGTGAATGGCTGAATGTGACAAGTGTTGTAAAAGTGTGTTCGGTAGACCAGAAAGGCACTGGATGGATACAAGTTAGATAAGATAGATACAAACATGAGAACCTAGAAAGATACAACCTTTTATAATAATTTACTCTTAGAGAAGCAATACAGCAGAAATGAGCAATGCTGCATAACCATGTTATACCATGCAGAGCAACACTAAGCAGACACAAATGTAAAGTATTAATACTTAATAATATATTATTGTGATTCTACTGACCTGTCATTTAAGACAGCAACAACAGCATTTCCCTAATGCCCTTTTACTCTCTGAAGTGAGCTTGATAATAGAACATAGGCTGACATTATATTCTTTGTTTTTGACATGTTTCCTTTCAGGTAATAAGTCAGGGAACCGTCGCACTGCCAACATCCGAAGCATCGGCCACTCTGACCTGTTCAGCTTGTCCAAAGAGGACCTGACAGACGTGCTGTCTGAGTTCCCTGCAGCCAAACGTCACCTGGAGGAGAAAGGCAGACAGATCCTCACTAAGATGGGCATGTTGGAGGAGAGTGGGGAGAGAGAGACCGGGGAGGCAGAGAAAGTCGAAACCAAGATAAAAAGGCTGGAGAGCAACTTGGAAGTGCTGCAAACAAAACTAGCTCGACTTATGGTGGAGTTAGAATCCAGCAACCGCAAGATGCAGGCCAGGGTGGAGCAGCTGGAGTGGGAGGTGGCAGCGCTGGGGCCTCAGGTGCCAGAGGATGGGATAGAAGGAGAACAGGCACAGGATAGAGGTGAAGGAGTGGGAGGGGAGGTTGGATTGGAGCGAGAAGAAGCAGAGGGAGAGGAAGAGGAGGGTTCAGATGTGAAGGTAAAAAAACAGGGACAGGGAGAAGACAGTAATGAGCTGACCAAAGAGGGAGATGGAGAGAGCACCAAAAGTACCAAAGAGGATGTGGAAAAGATGGAGAAGGGAGATAAATGGAAAGATCCGGATGATGAAGAAAAGAAAAAAGAAGACAGCGGAGAGAAAAACAGAGAGAAAGGAGATGAGAGACCTGGGAAAGGAGATGGAGCTGAGATTGAACCTGAGGATGAGAAAAAGGAGGAAGGTGGAGGAGAAGGAGGAGAAAAAGCTGAAGAAGGCGGGAAGAAGGGGGAAGTGGGGAAGAAAGATGAAGGGCGGAAAAAATGAATGGAAATGTAAATTAAATCAAAAGGAAAACAAGTGTGTGTCTTTGTCTCTATGTGTTTTTATATGAATAAAAACACTTCTCATTGACACACCTTTTCTGTAATATGACTTTGAACCCCTAGATGGCAGCATTGTATCCCCACCAAAGATAAATATGTATTACCAAAACAAAATGTTCAAATGACATGGCCGATGCTCTTTGCATTTTCATTAATTTACACCTTTTCTTCATAATTTAATCAAATACTTAATGGACATCTGTTTTCTGTGTTTTATGAAGATGTCAGTGAATATGAATATGTTATTCAGAGCAGGTGGTAACAGTTTGCTTGAAACATTCAGTAATCAATATTTTGTATTAATAGTTTTAAAAACCTTTTTCACAGCAGCCATGCTGACGTGAAATAGTAGCGTCAACGCAGGCATGGGGGCTCTGTTCATTGAATATGGCAGAATATAATATGCATAATTATGTTTTCATTAGTATATAATCACCAGAAAATAAGAATCATTATGTTTTTTTTTCTTCTTACCTTAGAATGAGCCTTTTATATCTTCTTATATATCTTCTGAGTCTGCAATGCTGAACCACCATGTTTCTACAGCAGCACTGAATGGACAATCTAAAAACTGTCTCTTTGTGAATGGACCTTTCTCATTTAACACGTTTCATGGTCAAATTAGTTTCTGCTTTGAGCTAGCACGGTGTGGCGAGGGGGCTTGCAATTAGTAAGCCAGTGAATGCTGCACACTTTTAAGTTCCCGTCATCAGACCAGTGAGCTGACATGCAGCACAGCAGCACCCTGAGTCTGTTTGACCTGAATGGAACAGAACCTTAATTTGTGTCATTGTGTACCTACTATTTCATGTCAAAAAGGCTGCTGTGAAAAAGGTCTGTTAATTTGACTGTATAGTCCAGTGGTCTTCAATATTTCCCCTGACGTTTCATCCATCCAGGGTGGAAAGCCTGAATAGTATTTAGAACACCACCACACTTCTCACCTGAGTCAAAACTGCTCGGGAGTAAGAAGCTCTTTCTAGGACAGAGACAAATGCCACAGACACACTACAGACCTATAAATATCATACTGTTTCCAGGAAACAGTGTGCAAAGAAAATGAAATGGAATCACTCGTTTTTAGATATTTTTTGATGGGTTATGTTTACCTTTTATCTGATTTCTATCAAAGGTCAACAGCAGTTTTCAAATGTTCTTTCCTTAATGAAGAGTAATTTAGAAAATCACTGATGTGTCACACCGGTGTGTCAAGTTTGAGTTTTTGTCCTGTCTCCATGTTTGTATTGTGACTTCCTGTTTTATTTTGGGAATTAACTCTCCTCTCGTTTCAGGTCACTTACCCTTCCTCATGTGTCACCAGTCTGATTGTCGGCCCTGATTCCTGATTGTGTCCACCTGTTCCCCATTACCCCCATGTGTTCATATAGTCTGCGTTTCCCTTTGTCCTGTTCCAGTGTGTCATGTCTTGTCACGTCGTGTGTTGGTCTTGCTTCAAGTTATTACTAAGCCTCAGTCGCCGTCTCAGTTTTCGCCTCGCTAAGAGAGTTTTTTGTTGACCTTTTGTCATTTAATTTTTCATAGCTTTAGTTTAGACTTTTTCCCCTTTTCTGTTTTTTTCCCTCTTCGGAGGCGTTTTTTGTTCTCTTTGATTTGTAGTTCATCTTATGCTATCTTTCTGTTCATAAT
This sequence comes from Nibea coibor, assembly GCA_023373845.1. Lineage (NCBI taxonomy): Eukaryota > Metazoa > Chordata > Actinopteri > Sciaenidae > Nibea > Nibea coibor. Next base: position 4,836,230 of record CM041724.1, read on the forward strand.
TTTCCTAGCCATCCCTCCTGTGCGAGGCGTTTTCTGTTACGTACTCTGATTCTTTAAGTTCTAAATAAAGAATCATTGTCAGCTCTGCATCCGAGTCCGATCTGTGTCCTGGTCCTTGTCATGATGTGGTTAACCTACATTTTCCTGTATGTTTCATAATCCCTCAAACATAATATATATAATACCATTGAGATAAATAGCACTGAACGTTTGTGACTTTATAGATACTGCCTATGTCCAAGTGATAAATCAAAAAGTGCTTAGCTTATTTGCTGGGGACTCCCCACAGTGATACTGGTGAAGCCATCAGAGCGTGATACTAAACAGACTAATTCTGTCGAATGTCCTCTGTGGTAGTTAAGCATTTTTGAATCCTTTATTTAGCTTTATTTCATACTTCTGTCACAATATTGGATAAAAATAAATGTTCAAGTGTTACCCCTGTTCTGTGCAGGTTCTCAGTCTTTCAAGTAAATGCTGCAAACAGACCCTTTTCCCAGCAAACACAGGTGTTACTAAGGATACTAATTGAGGTTGTTCCATTCAAGTCAAACTCTGTAGCTGGGAAATTAAGCTGATGCAGAAGTGCCAAAAACTGTAATTCCTCAAACGTCCACCTGAGGCTGGCTACAGAACAAGTCAGTCTCCATAAGTCCCCATGTTAAAATGTCCAACTTCACAGCAGAAATAAACATGTTTACAGCCTGGTACAAAAAACAGTTTTGGACTCTAAAGCTAATGTTTCATGACAACTGTACTGAGGGTGAATTTATATAGAACTCACCTGCTCAAATGATATTAACACTTAAAGTTAGAAGCCTTAACATTAGAATCAATCAGAATTAACAGAGAAGATTAAGTGGGAGCAGGAACATGGTTGTGGCCAGCGCCACAGATTTTGAGCTTCAAAACAATGCTTGGGAGGCCTACGGTCACGCATTCGCTGTCCGTTCTTTACACTGTCATTGGTCAGACAGAGTCAGCGTGCTGCTGAGGGGCATGTTGGCTCATTAGTATCATTGGTAGCACCTGTGTTTACCTACTGTTTCATGTCAAAATGGCTGCTGTGAACACAGCCTCCAGGGAGCTGCAAAGGACTCCCACACTGATACTGGTGATCTCACCAGGGTGTGATACTAAGCAGACTAATTTTGTTGAATGTTCTCTGTGACGGTTTAGCATATTTGGATACGTGTTTATTTACAATTTGATTAAATAACCTGAATTGCCCTCCAGAGTCATTTTTAGGTCTGTCCTGAACATAAAAATACACTGTAAATATACAGTAGGTGTCACCTACAGTCACTGTAATAATCTGATATAATATTATCTACTACTACAACACATAGGCTGTCTACATGATGGAGCGAATGGCTGCAAGTCTGCAGTTGACTATGGCGGATTTGTATTTCATGATACCTCAGTGTTTTTTGGGATGATGTGATAGAATACTGTTGGAAAGAGATGGCAATTTGAATTCCTCTTCTTAGCCACCATCTAGAGATATTGTCTCCTCTGCCTGTTGCTTTGTTGTTGCTATTAATACTTTTATTATTTCATTTATTTAGTTACCTTAATTTTTACTCATTTATTTTTATTTGTATTTATCCATTTTACTTCATAATCACTTATTTATTCATTCAATCTATTTCTAGTACCTTTTTATGTATTGTTGTTGTTTATTAATATTATAACTTATACTGGCTGTCATTTATGACATGAAGTACTATGTCAGGACATGTTATGTAACCTTTTACTACTTTTAACATGTATTTCTAGTTTTACTGTAAATTATAAGCAGTTTTTCATCTCCAGGTCAGACTCTTAACATCACACCTGTAAAAGCGCAGGTCGGCCCTTTAATGACGCACGGTTTACGCACTTCCCGGAAGTGCAGTGGGGGACACAGGCCCCATCGATTGAACACAACTGCACACATAAGCATTTCTTAATAATAAAGCTGTGTTTGTATATGTCACTTTCATGGAGCACTGCCGCTAACACATATGGAGTGTCAAGAGGAAAAGCCGATCATCTACACTATGGAGAACAAGCCGATCGTGACGTGTGAGTGTTTGTGACGTTCAGTCTGCTTTTTTCTGGTTTGACAGTTAGCATGCTAGCTACAGCCATTAGCTCGTTTCGGCTAACAGGTAGCCTTATTATGTTAACGCGCCCGTGGACGCTGTGTGTGTGAGTGTGTGTGCGCGCGTACTGGTGGCTTTGTTTCTGCGTGTCCGGGCTGTAATGTGTTCGTACGTGTGCTCTCCGCCGCTGTCGGTGCAAAATGTCCGCGCGGAAGACGGTGTCTGTCGGCTAAGCTTAGCAGCTAGGCCTAGCTAACGATATCACGTCACGGCTAGCTGCTGCTGCAGTTTCGGGGGTGGGGGGGTGGTGGTTATCACCTTGTTCCCTCTGCCCGGACAGCCGCACTCATGAGTCGGTTAGCGGCTCATACTGTAGTCGCCACACGATGTTTGGGCGCCGGGGGTCGGTTTGCCATTCATAAATCGCTTGGTGTGTGTCTTCTGGGAGCTGCTGGTGGAGGGGTTATTTTAGGAGCAGACTGTGCTTCACCTTACACCGCAGGCTGCTCCATTTTTAGGACAGAGTGGTCCAAAGGTGCCTCAGTACACGAGCAGACAGGGGAAAGCTTAGATCCAGGGAACAGGTGTGTTCTCTGGGCTCTCTACCTCAGGTGCATGCCTCTGAAGTCACAGCTGTCAAATGTGTGATTTCCACTGATGGTTACTTTAATCAATCAGCATTATCGTCAGGTAAACCCTGCACATTGCCCATCAGAGATCAACAGTTTTTAGGTGCACGTCCTCGTGTGTAACCGTGATGACAAAGTCTGCCTTCTCTGACCCAAGCAAACATGGCAACCGACAAGTTGACGTCTATTTCTGCTGCCAGCCGACTCAATTCAGCTTTGCTGTATTATGGAACTGATAGCACAAGAGTGTTTATTTAAATATTATGGATATGGATGTTCAGTTTAAAAAAAAAAAGATATTTGTTTTATTTTGACAGCTACAGCTGAGGAGTGATAGGACAGAGAGGGAGGATGGCAGCAGCTACAGGCCACAGGTCAGGGTCGAACCCTGGGCCGCTGCAGCAAGGACGCAGTCTTTGTGCATGGAGCTCCTTACTGAGCTATAAGACACCCTGATGCTTTTATTGAAATAATGAAATGAAGATGCTTTTAATGAAAGTGCAAATTCTTGTAAACTGACCATCACATGGCAGTCACAGTGTGCCGCTCCCTCCAGTTTTAAATCACAAACACAAGGCTCATCGGTGTGGTCAAGTCATGCTGTGAGAGCTGGATTAATCAAAAAGTACAAAGTGTGAAATGTCATGTGACAGAAAGCATTTTCATCAGAGGGTGAACGCGAAAGAAACATCTCACAAACAATCCACAGGTAACATTAAAACATTACGATCAAAGTATGGAGGGTGGACTGTGAGCTGCAGAGGTGCCAGCTCACCTCCTGGTTGCTCCTTGAGCTAGGTACCAAACCCCCAACTGCTCATCGTCCACCGCCTCTCGCATGTCCGTTAGGTCTTTGTGTGTGTGGGGGCCTATTTCAAGTAAACTTTCTTCTTCTTCCAAACAGTTGCAACCAAACACATAACTCCTCGTTGGCCGTGTTAACTTAAGGGGAGTAAGAAAGGAAACTAGAAGCGTGGAGTTGTCACTTAATCCATCGTAAAGTAACATCATCTTCCAGTTAACCTGCCAGGTGCTATGCTGCTTGTGCGACTAAGAAATGACCCCATCCGCTACAACGCCATAACATTAGTCCCACTACTGAAACACTAAACACGTCGCTCTAAACACATGTTGCTATGTGCTCTTAAATAAACTTAACTGACTCTGACGGCAGCTACACGCTGTCGGGCTGAAGTGGAAAAAGGTGCGTTCAGGTCAGAATCCAGACTCCAGCAGACATTTAACACAGATGGTGACATTTGTTGCGAGGCTGTCTGAGGGATTCGGAAGAGTTCAGCCTTGGCTGACCTCCTCCTACTACACTCTTTCTTTGTTTGTGACGAAAGCGCCGTGAGATTGTCACCTGCTGACCACTCCTGTCGCTCACACACACACGCACACACACTCCGGTTTCATCCTGAAGACGTGCTGCAGCTCTGATTTACAGGGCTTCTAAATAAAAAGCTGGCGTCAGAGTGATGAGCACTCCTTCTGGTTGCGCTGTGTGTTCCCAGCGTGATGAGCAGCGCTGTGGTTTCACTATTATTTGACCTTGCGTGTGAGGGAGTCGTGCGGTCGCGGGGATCGGACTGCTGTTAGCTTCCCAGGGTCGTGTTTGAGTTCAGTCTCGTTCGGAGGATACTGGAGGTTTAAGACTATTAATGTTACCATTTCACACACACGCGCATGCTACACACTAAATGTGTGTATTGCCGCACTATAACAAGGATATTTGGCATCGCTCAGCTTCATGCCAAATTAAAACACCGCAAGAGTGAGGGCTTCATATGCTGTTACTGTGATGATTACTCTTATCTTTTGCTCCGTGGCATATGATGCACACGCAGTGCTGCTTTGGATCCGTCCAGGTGTTAAACAGTGGGCAGCGAGGCTGATTGATTTACAGCACAGTCAGACTGTCAGCACAGGGGCTAGCGTTGGCCGATCTCCAGCACGCTGAGCCCACGATGAGGTTGATGTGGCGACGTCGGCCCTGCAGTGTGTTTGAAGGTGTTTGAATCAGCGCTGCGTGAACAGTATAGGACTAGTCCTGTCTTACGTACCATTACGGGGGTAGTTATATATAAAAAAGGCTTTTCACGCAGTTCATTGATGTGGCCCAGTTCCAGTAGCTCAGCTATACAAAGTCAGTGTTTATCAAGATGCACACGGCTACCACGGATGGCAGTCTGAGTGTTTCTGAAATTGGGGCACCGGCTGTGAAATTGAAGTCACTTTATCGCCGAGCCGGTGGGCGAGGTGTGGGCCCAGGCCCACAGGAGCGATGAAGGTTTGGATGATGGACTGATCTGACCTTCATCATCGACGTGCACACCTGCATGAGACGCGTATGGAAGAGGAGACTGAATCCACCAGCTGAGCTCCGGCAAAGAAAGCTGAACGTCAGCAACTTCATCTCACAGCCGTGTGTTCATTTTAAAATGCAGCAGCCACTTACCTAAAATATCTATACGTTTTTCAATACCACGTGTTTAAAACAGTATGATATTTGATACTGCGGAATGTACGGTACTATCCAGATTTGATTACTGTAACACCCCCCTGACGGGCCTCCCAGCCTGCACAGTGTAACCCTTCCAGATGATCCAGAACTGCTCTTCAATCAGCCCAAAAGGTCACATGTTACCTCGCTGCTCATGGAGCTCCACTGGCTACCTGTAGCAGCCCACATTAAATTCAGATCACTAATGCTGACTACAAAGCAGTCTCTGGTTCTGCTCCCACCTACTTGAATGTCCTCATACAGACATATGTTACCTCCTCCTGGCTCTGCCACCCGTACGCTCAGGACAATCCAAACTTTTCTCGTCTGTTGTTCCCTGTCGGTGGAACGTCCTGCCAGTTCCTACCAGATCAGGGGCGTCCCTCTCTACCTTCAAAAACCTCCTGAAGACCTCCAGCTCTTCAGAGAGGACCTCCTCTCCAACAGTACAGTGACACTGTCACTCTGTACCTTGATAGTTTCCCTTTTCATTCCCATTATTATGGTACATACACATTCAGTGACTCTGTGCAGGTGGTGATTTAAAAAAAATAAATGAAATCAAACTATTTGCATACCAAGTACATTTTTCTTGTTTCTGTGGTATTGAAATAATTCATTTTTTTATATATAGCACTAAATCATAACAAAAGTTATCTTTAACTTGCCATATAGAGCAGGTCCAGACCGTACTCTTGTTTTTAACAGACAGAAGCCTCGAGCGGAACCTAGCCCACTGGTGGATGAAGTGCTGAGTATCATATTTCAGCAGTGAAGTTTAAAATTCTGGCGCTGTGACGGTCTTGTAGGAGTGGTTGATAGGCTTTATGTGGCTGTGATGGAGGATATGGAAATGTGCTGTGATAGCAGCAGCTGCTTCACAGTGTTGTAATACTTTGTGCGGTTGCTGGGCTTTTGTAATTGCATTGTCAAAGATTATAGACATATTTTTTATACTAACGTCAACCAAATGATAATAGAGTATATTTGATTGAATGTGACCGATGAGCTTTTGTGGTTGAAATGAATGTGTGCTCTTAGGTGCACAGTGCGTGTAGAGATGACCAAACAGGGTCTAAGGATGGAGGCCGCTGCCTGCTGTGCAGATTGTAGAGACTTCTGGGACGGACTTCTGATGTAAATATCCCGAGCTTTCCTCGCAACACTGAGACATGCATCGCATGGCGTTGGTTTGATGTCTTAAAGAAAGGAAAAAAAGAAAAAGCGGTGCGAGATGATACATCGCAGATGTCGAGACGTGCTGCTGCTCTCTGTTCTCGAAGGTTTTAAATAGATGTGCAGACAAACATGTTTGTCGGTCGAGCTGAACGAGAAGCTCATGTGCCCGGATGTATGAGTCGAATGCAGCAGGGAGACAGTTTCCAAAGCTTGTTGGGAGATGGGATGAACAAAATAAGAAATAACTAATCTAGCCATGTTGTCGGGGGATTTTTCATTTGAAACTGTTCGCAAAAGTTTGAGAGGAAAAGTATCTCCATGCTGCGAACCCTTAAGTAGACCTCTATCGAAGGTAACAACAAGTTCACTGGAGGAAGGAAGCACATGGTGTATCTGTTAAACAGGAGAGAGCTGATAAAGAGGCAGAGAGCAGCACAGGACGTTGACCCCTGCTAGCTCTGCTAAATAGATCCACTTCCTGACCCCTGTAATGCCACACAGGCTCTAGGCTCACTGTTATTCTGTTTGTGAGAGTGAAAATGAAATTTAATATATTTATTTATTTATTTATTTATTGAGCTATTGGAATTCTTCGTCTCTAAGTGTTTAAACGTTCTCTGCGCTGCCCCTTCTTCCATCACAGGTGCCGGAGACCAGAGCTTGTTTACGTCTCTCTATACCTCACTGGCCCAACAACTTCCCAGGGAGCCAATGGAATGGAGGAGGTGAGTACTGGCCTGTAACGGGATGGAGTTAACACACTGCTCTTACATTTTTGTCCACTCCCGCTGCCCACTTCACATCATCGCACCGTTGATTTGATGGAGCAGGAGATGTCCTCTCAGCTTGAATTTATGAACTGAGACAGGAAGTTAAAGTGTCATGTGAGCTTTTTTATATGGTGTTGATAGAGAGATTGGTATTCCATTTAAGGTCAGTACTTCATGTCAGATGAGTTTGATATGTGACTTTTTGAGCAAGTGGGAACCTCCATAGCTGTGGCATATGTGGAAGTGCTGAAAACTGCAGTTCCTCAAACATCAATTCAGACTGGCTACAGAACGAGTCAGTCTCCATAAGTCCCCATGTTCAAACTTCACAGCAGAAATAAACATGTTTACAGCCTGGTACAAAAAACAGTTTTGGTCTCTCTAGCTAATTTCCCCGTTCATGACAACTGTACTGAGGGTGAATTTATATACAACTCACCTGTTCAAATGATATTAAGACTTAAAGTTATGCAGAATTAACTGCATGGCTGCTTTGACTGACAGGTGGGTGCTGTTACAGATGGCTTGTTTGAGCACTCAGGCTTCATTCGGATCCACGTCTTTGCCCATTTTTAGATTAGCCAGAAGGAGGAAGAGGCAGGATGGTCAAAGTGGAGGCAGCCAGAGCCAACACACTCTGAGCCCATTCTTTATCCTGTCACTGGTTTTGATGTTTTTAGGAGATTATTGACTGTGATCAGTGTAACTGTGCTTTTAAATGATAAAAAAGTGGCAATTTATGTCCAGATAAGTGCCACCTGTGTTGTGGTGAGATTAACAGTGAATGGACACAGCTGATCTAATGTTAAAGTTTCAGGATCCATAAACTGAATATTCCACCTCAAAGAATGGTGTGGTCCAGTGACAGAATAATACAATAAATATGAACACTGACTTGTGTTAAATATTTACTTGTTGTTTGACTGTGTCTATGGGGTTGAATGTGGAGTTTATGTCCAGCTGTAGTAAGAAATACACGCATGGCTAGTCCATATTTGTCATAGGTTGTCAATAGTAACCAGCATGACATCATTCTTTTGTTGTGTGTGTGCAGGACGTACGGCCGCGCACCAAAAATGATCCACCTTGAAGCTAACTTCGTCCAGTTTAAAGAGGAGCTCCTCCCAAAGGAAGGCAACAAGGCTCTCCTCACCTTCCCCTTCCTCCACATCTACTGGACTGACTGCTGCGTGAGTAGCCTCAAACACACACACACACACACACACTTTGCACAACATCAGTGACTGATCACTCTGTAATTTAATTAACAGATCTCGGGAACATTAATTATTGCCTTCTACATAATAAAGGACTGTCCTCTTCAGTTCTTACTTTGTGTTTCAGCACAGTTGACACAGTGCAGTAAGGTTGTGAATTAAAACTGTGATCCAGTACTAGTATTTAAAAAAAAAAAAAGTCAATTGCCACAGTCCTTTGTTTCTGCATTATTTTCATAAAGTCACCAAAAAAACACAACTTGCATTTTGGATTTTTCCACGTGGAGGAGGCTGAATGACATCGGCATCACTCGGGTGTGTTCACTGCTTTGATAAACACCGTGTCGTGTATGCGTGCGAATTCAGCCTGATATCACATGACCTCTCTCTCTTTGTGATTGTCAGTCAGACAGGCATGCAAGAGGAGGACGGTGAGGTGGAGGTTGTCCAGTAGTTAAGTGGTTATGGATATCTCATTCTAATGGTAGATCTGTTTTTATAGTCATTTTAGTACTTAAATATAATACAGATACATAACAGATCATATACAAGCCTACACTGCAGGTGAAGCCATGATGATTATTTTCTGTGTTCGTCACACAGTTGCAGGAAGAGTGATTGAATTTGTGGTCAGACAGCTTCCTGATAGAGAAGGCTCCTGAGGACTGCGCTGCTTCAGATTAAATGCTTTATTATTAGTTGGTCTCATGAAGTTCTGGTTCCGGCACCATAGATATTAAGTGCTTTCATTGTGTGATCAGTTATGTTGAATATGTCCAGGACATAAAAGCAGAGTCTGAACAGAGCTTGTTTATCGTGTGTGTGTGTTCTGCAGGATGGGCGACGTCTGCTCGTCTACCTTCTAAGAATAGACGGATACTTATGGGCACACTATCTGGGCACAAATAGGTCACAGACAGTTCTGTATGCAAGTTATGCAAACTCATAATGCGAGCTGTATAAGATGGAGATCACAGTGACATAATGCTGGCACACGTCAGTGTCGCATTTTCAGATATATTTTAGTTTCAGAGCTCACTTTGGTGCAACATTTTGAACGTATTTGCATTGTTGTTCACGTGGCTGCACTTGATGCACGTACAGGAGCCGCAGCCTGCAGACTGTACTTACCCAGAGTGCACAGGGAAAGCAGATGGGAGGAAAAACAAGAAGGGAAGCAGGAACCTGCCGCTGCTGACCGAGCAGCTGCTTAGTTTGAGGAAGCGCTGTCATCAGCTCGTGACTCATGACATTTCTTCAGGACTGTGCCTCTCTAATTTGGTAGCAGTGAGCCTGCATGTGTATGCAGTATGGACACAGTCCAGACAGTTACAGTTCATTGTAACAGACCTGCAGCTTGATTTTTGTTGAGTGAATCAGATTCATTGGTTTTAATTGTCACGTTCATTAACTGTCTCGATCATTAACTGTATCGTCCAGCAAGCTCCCAAATTTCTTTAGACAGCAGCTCAGTCTGCTGTTGAAACTGTCTAACCTCCTCAAAGTGTCGCTGACGACAGCTTTGTCGGAATGTTTTTATATTAAATGTGCCACCCACAGGTGGTGCAGGGTGTAGTCCTTTCTTGCTGGCACTTCACTTCACACTTCACAAATCATTCAGTTCAATTCAGGCTTATTTATTTCTTTACAAATCATAACAGAAGTTATGTCATGACACTTTCAGGTCTAGACTCTTTATATTTACAGACCCAACGATTCCCACCATGAGCGAGCACTCGTTGACAGTGGCATAGAGACACAGATGCAAAGCAGCAATAAAATCATAAAAGCTTTGAATGTATTACTTCATCTGTCTATAAAGAGTGTAATGATAGCTAGAACTAAAAAAGACAAACATGTCATGCACACAGTTGTGTCATCAACAGACTTCCAAAAGTGTTATTAAGCGAGATCGAGACGTTCTGATGAAAAATATAATTTTATGTTCAGTGATGTTTCTTCGATTAAGAAGTAAGTCCATCAATAAAACATTTGACAAATTCTGAATAGTTTTCAAGTGATTGTGTTTGTGTATTTGTGATCAGACCTTATGAAATCTCAGGATTTGCATATTGAAAGTTGCAAACTGCAGATCTCTGTTTTGGACACCATGAGCAAGCACTCGGACAGTTGCAAGGTAGAAACCTTGAACAGAAATAATAACATAATAGTCATAATAATAAAAACTCTGGGGAAGAAGTTTAGTTAGTAACATGCATTAATGGGACATGAATGTTTACAGATGGAAAGAGAAAGAGGAAGGGAAGAGCTCAGTGCATCATGGGAAAGCTCACGGCAGTCTAGTAGCAGCATAACTAAGTATGACCTGAGCCAGCCCTAACTATAAGATCTATCAAAAAGTAAAGTCTTAAGTCTACTCTGAAGGTGTTGACCGTGTCTGCCTCCAGAACAACGACTGTGAGTTTGTTACACAGAGGAGGAGCTTGACAGCTGAAAGCTCTGGCTCCCAATCTGTTTCTAAATCATAATGTTACAGTCGCAGCATTAGAGTGTACTCCTTAATGAGGAGGTAAACGGGGTGATGCAAAAAGTACAGACTGTCCTGCTGTGAGGTGTAACGCAGCTTGATGTCAGTCTGCACAGAAAGTTAGGGCTGCAGCTTGGGCGTCTTTTTCTACAAAGAGCAGCAGATCTTCTGCACACAGCGCGACGGAATCGCAGGTGTAGAGGACAGGTGGGCTGCCTGGTGGAGCCGTGACCCAGACAGGCTGTAAAACCACAACTACTCACATCGGTATACGTGCATACAAATATTCTAAATGACAGGAAATGGTTCTATTGCTAAAATAAATGTTCACACACACGCAACTTCTGCACCAACCTGTTTAACCTGTAAACACAAACAGCAGTAACCAAGGAAGTAAGCAGTAAAGACACAATCAGCCCACTGAGGGAGGCAGTGGTGCCTGTATCAGCGTGTGGGTGTGTATGGGTGTGTATGGGTGTGTACAGGCTTCAATAAACTTCCAAATTCAGCCCAAACCTTTGGCGTCAGAGAAAACAGCCGAGTGAAGTTATTTCTGCGAGCGCGTGATTGCACATGCAGCGTCATTCAGCTGATGAAGCACAGTGATAATCTACCTAACTGTGGCTCCAAGTTCACTTTTCAAACATTGCTCAACAGCAGGCCTTCAGTTCCTCTGCCTGCCAGCCGACACCGTTGCATAATAACCGACTCGTCACATTATATCCCACTTCACTCAGTTCCAGCCCATTGAAAGCAAACAGTCCCCTGCAGGAGCAGTCGTTCACTCTGTAAACAGTCAGCCGCCTGTCGCAAAGTTCAGCTATCATAAAAAAGAAAACTTGCAGATCAGCATTCTTTCCCAGCTCCAGCAGTTTCTACATGGTATTCCTGCACACTTGCATGTTTGAATGTGATTTTTGGGGAGTTCCCATGAAGCAGCCAGAGTTGCCAGAGCAAGGGTTGTTTTCTCCAGCCTCCCGCTCTTAAGAGTGATCATTCAGCCCGATTAACAAATATATTTTCATGCTGTGGCAGGATACAGAGGTGTACAAGGGCTCAGTGAAGGAGGACATGATGCGATGGCAGAATAGCTTGCGGGCTCACGGCTCGGCGGACTGGGTCATCATCGTCGTGGAGACCAACGACAACAAGAAGAAGAACAAGCCCAACATCCTGCCTCGGTCATCCATCGTTGACAAGATCCGCAGCGACTTCTGCAACAAGCAGAACGACAGGTGAGGACAGTCATGGGTAATACAGACTTCATTCACTAGTCGCCTGTTCATGGCGTTGCTGCAGTAACAGTAGCAGCTGATTGTTCAGAAACCGCGTTGATTCGACCGGCCCTGCGTGAGTACTTGAAGGTTGTTCCTCTTTGTGGCAGATGCGTGGTGCTGTCGGACCCTCTGAAGGACTCGTCCCGGTCTCAGGAATCCTGGAATTCCTTGCTGCTCAAGCTGCGGACTCTCCTCCTCATGTCCTTCACCAAGAACCTGGGCCGCTTCGAGGACGACATGCGCACGCTCCGAGAGAAACGCACGCAGCCTGGCTGGAGCTTCTGCGAATACTTCATGGTCCAGGTAGATGGAAAGAGAAGTAGATGTAGTGCCGTGACTGAAACTGAAACTGAAACTGTCTCCATCTTGTTTGCAGTTCAGTGTCTCACATTAGTGTGTGTGTGTGTGATTGCACAGGAGGAGCTGGCCTTTGTTTTCGAGATGCTGCAGCAGTTTGAAGATGCCCTCGTCCAGTATGATGAACTAGATGCTCTTTTTACCCAATATGTTCTTAACTTTGGAGCTGGGGGTGAGTAAACACCACCTAGAACTGTAGTTCTTTTCAGTACAGCAGTCCTGCTTTCAGTTTTAGTCTGACCGGTCTGTTCCTGTTCACAGACACGGCTAACTGGCTCGGCTCCTTCTGCGCCCCGGTGCGTAGCTGGAGCGGCCTACTGCTCCGGCGGCCCATCGACATGGAGAAGAGGGACGGGATCCAGCGCGGGGAGGCCAGCCTGTTAGATCTGAGGAGCTACCTGTTCTCCCGCCAGTGCACCTTACTCATCTTTCTCCAGAGGCCCTGGGAGGTGACGCAGAGAGCCCTGGAGCTGCTGCACAACTGTGTACAGGAGCTACGCCTCCTGGAGGTAATGGGTGATGGATGCATTGAACCTAAACAGACTGAACTGAACCTGTCACTCATCACACTGTGTGTCTTCGCTCTCGCCATTCAGGTGTCGGTGCTGGAGGGGGCACTCGACTGCTGGGTGTTTCTCAGCTGTTTGGAGGTTCTGCACAGGATTGAGGGTTGTTGTGATCAGGCCCAGTTAGCCGCAAACTGCTCCCACACCGTCGGGCTGTGGGCCTACGCCACTGACAAGGTGACAAAAATGCTCAAATATGTAGCTTTGATCTCTGGTGTAACTTCTGTTGATGGTACCGTCAGTGGACCAGCACCTCCTTTACATACATATTTTTGACAATTTGATACAAGTCTGGATTCTTTTTTGTTCTTTGAAGCTTGAACTGTGTCCGAGCAACACCATCTTCAGTGTGAACGTCACTGCTGTGAATCAGGAAACAGTTTTTTATTTAGCTGATTAACCGGTTTTATCGACGCTCGCTCACTCTCATTCATGGTTTGTGTCTCTCAACCAAAGTGCTCTCTCTCTCTCTCTTTCTCTGTCCGTCCATGTTTGGTCAGTTTGTTCAAATTAGAGTACAAGAATATTTCTAGAATGATTCAGGTTTATTTTATTTTTTGTCCTGTTGCCTGTCGGAGTACATTTCTGATGATAAAGGAGTTACATTATTAGCTTCAAAACTATGTTTCTCTAGATCATTAAAGTGTTTTTGTGTCTGCCTTCTCCAGCTGAAGTCCCTCGGGGAACTCTGTGGCCTGGTGTCAGAGAAGGGACCCACATCTGAGGACCTGAACAGGACTGTGGATCTGCTGGCCGGACTGGGTGACGAGAGGCCTGAGACCGGTGAGTTTTTCAGACCAACCCCCCCATCAAATGACATCAGTGCGCACGGATTGCGATTTAGGGCACCGAGCTGACAGCCGAGCACGTTTGACCTGTTGACTGTAGTTTTTGCAGCGTGTCCTGTCCTTTCTCAGCTCTCGTGGACTCTCATCAGCAGCGGTTCAGCTGATTCAGGACCGATCTGTGATTGCTTTGTACTTTTTCTTCCCCAATCAAACAAACAGCGCAGCTTTGTGCTCCACTTCCAAAGTCAAATTATCGTCCTGCAGTTGGTGTTTGATTTGCTTCTCTGCAGGCTGACTGCAGGGTGTGTTCAAGTGTGTTTAACAACAGGCAAGTTCTTTACAGTCAGCTTGGTGTGTCGGGGTGTTTAGGGTAGGAATTTCCTTTCCACTGGAAGAAGCTTGTTCAGCCAATCGTGCTGACTCTTAAATTAAATTAAATAACTGTGTGCGCCTTGTTTTAATTTCCCTCTGTCTTCCTCCGCAGTCAACAGTCTGCAGAGCCCGTACAAAAAGCTGAAGGAAGCCTTATCGTCCGTGGAGGCTTTCGAAAGGCACTATCTTGTAAGTGGGCTCCTTGCCAAGGCTCAGTGTTGTGTTTCAGTTGGCAAAACGGGAAGTTGACACACATTCTGTGAATTCCCGTCTCCAGTTCTTTAAACCAGTTTTTCCTGATGTAATATCCTTGAAACCTCAGTGGATACGGTTAAGTTGATTATCTTTCCTCTCTCCTCTTCCTCCTCCCTGCACCTCGTTGGCCACGTCTTGCATCAGGAACTCTCTCACGCTGCTATGGAGATGTACAGGGCCATCAGCCGGCTGAGGTCTGCCAGACTGGTGGGAAAAAGCCTGGCCGAGTTCTACATGTAAGGAAAAACCTGCCTGTTCCACGGCAGGAAAGCTGTGTCAAAGGCAGCGCACATCCGCACGCTGGTGTTTTCATATATTCTGGCTGATTAGGCCTCTTCTCCGGGAGCTGTCAATCAGACGCTGCTTGTAAACACCCACACACTCGGGAGGAGAGCTCTAATCAGGCCGAACAAACGAGGACGCTAATGTGGCTTGATGGGTGCAGCGGGGTTTTTACATGAATGTGAAGTGCAGCTGAAAGTAACATTTCCTCCAGATCTGACTCATCACGCAGCGACATGTTTAGACACACTGTAGATCGAAGTGGCTGCAATCCAAACACGTGTGACATCCGACAGCTTAAGCGTGATGTCACAAATCATAACATCACCTGATGGCAAACATCAAGCCGGTAGCAGATGGATAGTTCATCATTCTGCTGCTGCTGAGCACTTTATTTGAGTTCTGTGTAGCATTAAGACAAGTTGTAGACACACACATCCAGTCAGTAATATAAAAAACAAGATGATGCATCTGTGTTTGTTTTATTTTTCTTGTTCCCAGGAGGAAGGGCGACCCCGAGCGGGCCGAAACCTTTCTACAGGAAGCTCTGAAGTCGTACGTGTCTGAGGGATGGAGCCTCCCCGTCACTCACACCAGGAAACAGATCGCCGAGTGTCAGAAACTGCTGAGCAGAACTGAAGAGTATCCTTCAAATCACAAACACCAGCTGCAGCCGAGTGCGTCAACATCAGAGTAGTGCCTGGGTTAAACGGTAGAAGAAGAAAAAATGACCTAAATGTAGGGGATGGTCAACATAAGTAGCTCTCTGTGGTGCTGAAAGAGTCACATAAATCCATCAGAGGATGGTATTAAGGACATAAAAGGTTGTTTTATTATCTTTGAGTTGGTGCAGCCGTTTCTTTCTGTCTTTCCACTCAGATTGTGTCCGACTGGCCTGTTGACACTAAATCTCGTCCGTCTTGTTACTTGGGAACGTTAACAACAGTGTCGATCTGATAAAGCAGACGATGTTTGGTTTCCTTTACAACCTCCCGCAGCTACCTGCAGACCAGTGCCTTGTTGGCCGGTGACGTGAACCTGACCACGGAGGAGAGGAAGCACTTTTGTCAAGAAATCCTGACCTTTGCTGGCAAGTCTGGAGATCAGTGTAAGTGATCGTGTCCATAACTCACAATGACACAATACTTAAACTATCAGTTTATGGAGCTGCGTTGTTGATGGATTCAGGTTCAGATCTCGACAGGTTATTGCAGAGTTTTTGCACATTGTGCTGTAAATATACATAGTCACCTCCCTCTGCTGTTTGAAACCCGGCTATTGCAATTATATTTTGCTACTGGCTGATGTGTAGCAGGATGTGTAGCAGGCGACATGCTGTGTATGGTGTCGTCATCAACCACCCCAGACTGCCTGTCCCCTTCTCTAAAGCAGACAGACTGGAGATGTAGCCTCTCTGAGTTTCTGTCTTAGCTAAAGTTACAACACATTTACCAGAGAGGAACTTTCACAAAGGGCCATGAATGTGCTTCACTGACTAAAGCTCCAGTGGACAATCATAGCTTTGTTAGCTCAGTTAGCTCTGACTTCCTGCAGCTGGTCAGTGTGTCACTTTGATCAGTGTTACCTCTCGCCCAGAAGTTTCCCTTTAAATGCAGCTGATGGATTCCAATAAATTCAAATCTGTACTGACAAGCAGCAACATTTTCAAACAGTGTTCAGTGCTTTCCTGGGTCTTTAAATTTTTCTACTTCAGCCGATGATCTCTGAGATTTATCACTACAATAATAAACCTTTTTCAGCCATTTTGACATGAAATAGTAGGTAAACACAGGTGTTACAGGTCAGACAGAGTCAGGCTGCTGCTGTGCTGCATGTCGGCTCACTGGGAAGTCTCTGCTGCAATAAATGGAACTGAACCTTCAGGGCTATTGGTCAAAACTGATCACTTCCATAACCCATTAACACACTTCCTTTTGCTCGTCCTCAGCTCACAAAGTGACTCTCAGCATGGGCGTTTTCACTCAGCTCACGCGGCTACAGTTCCGTCCGGCCACAGCCTCGGTGCACTCCGGAGCCGTCCTGCAGGTGGAGCTCACTCTGCGATGTTTGATGCCCGTGTCGGTGCGCATTCAGCAGCTAGCCGCGAGCATCCACTTCGACCTGGAGCGCGGAGGGACTAACGGAAGGCCTAAAGGAGCTCAGAGACAAACAAACCCAGGGACAGTAGAGTTTCACCAGGCCAACCCGTCGGCGGGGCCCCCCTCCTTGTCTGCCGGCCCCTCTTTGGAGCTCGATGAGATTCAGGACAGGAGTCCGTCGGACAATTCCCTCAACTCTACAGGAGTGGTGTGTAAAAACACTCACCTGGTCATGCGTCGCCATGACAGCAACTCCCCGCCGGACACGCCCAACTGTGTCAGCCCTCCTGCTGTTGCCATGAAGGAAGGAGCGCAGATGCTGAAGGTGCAGGATGTAACGTTAGAGCCCGGCAACAACAGCATCGTCTTCACGGCACCGGTAAGACACACTCTGTCCCTCTCTGTCTCTCTCAGCCTTTGCTGATCTGTCTCATGAAACATTTCCTCCTCTTCATGTGTGTCTCGTCTCTGTCTCTGTAGAGTGGACAGCCAGGAACTTACACACTGCGTCAGCTGTTCGCCACGGTGGGTCAGGTGCAGTTTGTGCTGCCTCACATCTACCCATCGGTGCAGTATGAAGTCTATTCTCAGGAGCCCCAACTCACCGTGGAGCCTCTCTCAGGTCTGAATCTTTGGCATGACGGGTGACAGGAAGGTTTCAAATCTGAGGATGTGTGCGTGTGTGTGTTGCTCACTGTTTTTGTTGTGTGTGTGTGTTTGTGTTTGTGTTTGCAGAGCCGCTGCTGGCCGGTCTGCCTCAGATGGTGAAGTTCACTCTGTTAACGGGTCACTACGCTGTGAAGAAAGGAGACGCTCTGCAGCTCAGCAACACTGACACCATGCCCATCCTGCCCTCCACCAGCTGCTCCGCCCGCATCAGCAACCCCGCCGCAGGTCAGGACACATTTGAATCTGCCAGTTGCGTTTAAAGGGAACCGTTTGTATTGTATATGGCTGTGCGTTTACTCACCAGCAGTGTACGTCCACTAAGAGAGCTCTGGTGTTAACACGTTAGACTCACCAAAGTCACACAACCAAACTAATGATCGAGGCAGCGGTAGAGTAACTCCTGTTTTGTTACCTTAAAAAAAAAAAATCAGTCTGACTGTTTTGAACCTTTTTGGTTGGACAAAAATGATCTTGTATGTGAAAAACATCCATGATGATACAGACAGTTATAATAACAATGTGAGCCTGTGAGTGGCAAAACAAATTCAAGAATTATTAAATTCTTGTCAAAACATTAAATAATAGGGTCCAGACTGAAAATAGTTCTTTTCACCTCCAAAGTCCGCCGGACGTGCAGTATTGTGTGCGCGCCACGGTCACCGCAGTGATACGCGACCATTCTAGTCAATGTATCAAACCCCAGCGTCCCAGAAGCACGCCTCCACTCGGCTCCACGTGAGCAGCCTGCGTCAATTTACACAGAACAGAAAGAGCATAGAGAAGCTGGTGGATTTTCAAAATAAAATACCCCGTACAAACTATCGGTCATAAAAACAGACAAAAACAAAACTAATTAACTACTTATACTACTAACTCAACTTATTTAGAAGCATATAAACCAGGAAAATCAGTAACCTAATTCTGGAGGATAAGCGCTCGCGGTGGGGTTTGAAGTTGCGTGCAGGACTGACCAAAACATCACAGTCCGATGGATTTTCAGGGTCAGGATTAAATATTTAAAGGACCAGTGTGTAGAATTTATTGTCATCTACTGGTGTAATTTCAGATTGCAGCCCATTCGTTTCACCTTCGCCTTTTGTAGCATGAAGGAGAAACTACAGTGGTCATGAAACGCATCAGTCCAGAGTCGGTCTTTAGTCAGTTTGTCGTGGGCTGCTGTAGAAACATGGTGATTCAACATGTCAGCTTGGAGTCTGTAGATATGAGAGACTCATTCTGAGGTCATAGAAACATAAACATTCATATTTTTAGGTTAATATAAACTGATGGAAACATGTCATGGATTTTATATCCCATTTGTAGCGACCCCTAAATCTGAGTTTAACGTTTTCTGACAGTCCACCTATCTGCTATCATTCTGTCCCTGTGTGAAGTCTGTGCACAGACGCCTGTAAACACCATGTTTGAAATCAGGTCCCACATCTACATGTCAGAGAGATCCGTATGAATCTGCCTCTGTTAACGGCTTTTGTCTTAATCAGTCCAGTCGAGCCGTGTTTTGTGAAGTTGTCTCATGGCTCCCTTTCCCGTCCCCTTCCTGTGCTCAGAGTTGGTGGGCGAAAGCACTCTGTCCATCCAGTCCTCCGAGAAGGTAACCAGCATCAGCCTGCCCCCCACCCCTCCGTACCACACCCTGGAGTTCCAGCTGGAGGTTCTGTGTGTCATCCCGTCCGGGACGGAGCGACCCGCCAATGAGAGGCTGACCAACGGGGAGGTCCGCCACCGACCACGCAGCTACAGTCACCCCGACACGCCCATGACCGCCATCGACCAGAGGGTGAGACCCGCAGACACATGCAGACTTTCAGGGACGGGCCTCATAAATCTGACACACGCGACCTTTAAATTCTGATATTTTCAGTTTCAAATGTCAGGATTGGTTGCTCATCTTGGTTTTATCGTAAACTGAATAATGTTTGAGTTGTTGGACAAAACGAGACATTTGATCCGCTCTGGGCTGCAGGATATTGTATAATTTGACAAGTTTAATAAAACAAACAATTCTAGAAAGAAATCTGTAACTAAAATATTCATTAGCTGCAGCTTACCATCATCAACCCGGTAGATATTCACTCCTACTTGTCTGGTCACATGATACGTGAAGAGATCTGACGTCTTGCCGTCTGTCCTCAGATGTCCATCGACTGCCCGTGGTCGATCTACTCCACGCTGCTTGCCCTGACCTTCTACATCCCCTTCAAGACCAAACACTCGCTGCTTTCTGCTGGTAACAGGTGAGCCTCCATCCTCGTAGAAATGTCTGTGTCCTGTGTTGTTTTTTATTTTTTATTTTTTTGTCTTGACTGTCTCGTGACCGGCTTTCTCGACCCCACAGGAAGTACATCCAGGTGTGTGTGCAGAACGTGTCGGACGTGAACTTCACGCTGGCTGGAGTGAAGCTGGCAGAGAAGCAGCACGCGTCGCTGGAGCTGCAGTCCCTCAACACTAAAACACAACAGGTGAGCCGGAAACGCAAGACGGCAAGCACGATTTGAACAATGGTTTATCATTGTAAAAATCTAAATATTTTAGAATTAATCTGTATATTTATGGACAAATGGGGATAAATATCAAAATACAGGTTCTTACATACTAGTACATTCCCATAGTGAGCTGAGGCTCACTGAGCATGAGGAAAAGGAAGTTTAGGTTGTTTGGGTCATATAGTTTTTGCCTTGTTTGTCACTTAAACATCATGTTTGTGTGTGTGTGTGTGTGTGTGTGTAGCTCTTGTGCAGCAAGCACAGCGTGTTCTGCTTGTGGGAGGTGAGGTGGAAGGACGACCTGCCCTCCTGTCTCCAGTGCGTTTTCTCCGCCGACTTCTCTCCGGTCAACCAAGACGTCTCCGCCTTCAAACCCTTCCACTACCAGTTCCAGCTGGAGAGAGTCACTGTGAGTCCACTTCAGCTCTTGAGTTTGAGAAGTGAAGCTGTTAGTTGTTGTTGTCACATACTCAGACGTGTCTGAAACATCTGGACGGGCACATTAGCCATGTCATTAGCGAGGAAACAGCTGTCAGTAATGTTCCGCTTTAAATAAGCTGTCGTGCAGCAGATGGCCACCAATGCTGCGATAATAAGTTAATGTATGAAAACGTGCCTTCACTGTGCTGTTCTGTGGCACCCCTGCCACAACGAGAAACACACCCTCCCTATAAATAACCCCTGTTTGACGTTTGTCAGACGTTGTACAGCGTGCAAGCTGAGATCTTGCCTCCCGCCGGCGAGCAGCACTGTCGCTCTGGTTTCCTCTGCGGGCTGGAGGTGTCCATAACACGACTGACTGAACCCGCAGAGGGCGAGGTGGCAGAAGACAGCAAGACTGACAGCGACGGCCTCAAAACCACCAAACTCATGTATGAAGGTAAGTCTGCAGAGCGGCTCATCGTCTGTTTTTTAAGTAAGACTCGATGAAATAACTACTTAAAATTCAGTGTATGTGGCACAAACAGGTCAAATACACTTTAAATACATTTTCAAATACATCTCATGGTACGCAATCTCCCTCTAGTGGTGGGCAGAGGAATCGCTTGTCAATCTATATTCTGTTAAAACTACACTACCACATTTTTAATGAAAATACACAGAAATCTCAAATGTTATTAAAAATGAGCTTTGTGTTGTAACATTTTCTGTCAGTATCAGCTGCCTACATAGCATCCATCCCACGTACAAAGGCTCATCCTTGCTGCAGCAGCCCAGGGTTCCAATCCCACCTGTGGCTCTTTGCTGCATGTCATTCCCCATCTCTCTCTCTCTCCACAGTCCTGTCACTCTTCAGCTGTGTCTATCAAATAAAGCTCAAAAAGGAAAAAAAAAAAAAGACCCATCAGTGGTTCTAATATCTGATTTTCTTTTTATCACCCATCCCTCATAATTCACTACGTGATGTAGGAGTTTTATTTGAAAGAGGTACGTACATGTTATAATGCCCAGGAGGTAAACAAATGAAAAAATGAATGAAATGATTATATTATTGGTATAAGTTTAAAAATAACTATTTCAGAAATATTCCAGAACAACATACAAGAAAATAAATGAAATTAGAGCTGAATAAGTTTTTTGATTAGACTAAAAAATCCAGTTAATTAGCAACTATTGTAATAATTAATTAAATGTTTATTTGTAGCTTTATGTGATGAGCTCTTTCTTCTCATTTCAGTCCTTCATTATGTCTGACATTTACTACACTAAACAATCAATCAGTTTAATGAGAGAATTAATTGAAAGACTAATCACTGAAGAAAAGTCTATGTCAGCGGTTTGTCCAGCTTTCCTCAACAAATACTACTACTATCAAGAGGAGTAAACAGATCACTTTTTCATATGCAAATTTTTTTTGAGTTATCAGCTCTTTGTGACTGTAATTGCGTGTGTGTGTGTCCACAGTGGCTGACAGCAGCAGTAACTGGGCAGTGTGTGGGAAGAGTTCAGGGATGGTGTCAATGCCGATGGCGGCCAGCGCCACCCACAAGGTGCAGATCGAGGTGATGCCTCTGTTCGCGGGACACCTGCCCTTCCCCAAGATCAAAGTGCTCAAGTACCTGCCTCACACTGCAGCGGTGGCCATCCAGCCAGACCCTGGTAAGACCCTGTCCCCACAACTTTACTTTGTTTTCTGCAAAACAGCAGCTGCATCGCTGTTCTGCAGCAGGGAAAGCAGGGAAACGTTCCAATGTCATTCAAGCAGCAGGTATGATATTGTGCCTGTGTCAGCTGATGATCCAGCAGCAGCAGGTAGGCTGGCAGAAGCTGTGAGAGCGCTGCTTATTGAGGATTATGTTTTGATCTGAAAGAGTAAACAGCATTCAAATATCAGCTAAACGACAAATTCACCTGACTGTTTAGGTAAGTTCAGGACCAACTTTGAGTTCATTTATTATTTATTATCTTTGGACAATGTCCACGTTTATTTTTTCAAGTACAAAATGATTTCACATCTCACTTTGTTTGTTAGCAGTTAGCCATTAGCTGGAAGTGACCTGTTTTCAGCAGTTAGCTTTTAGCCATTAGCAATAAGTCTTTAGCAACTAGGTGAAGTGAATGTTATTTTTTTTACCCTTAAAAAAATTAACTACAGCTTTTAAACATTCAGTTATGTTGTCTTTTAATCATCTTTTTAAACCCATGGAAATGGTGTTTTTAGTAACTTTTTTTTTTTTTTAATCATTTATTCACTTTGGGGTACCTCAGGGCTCAGTGCTAGGTCCAGTTCTATTCCCCATTTACATGCTCCCTCTAGGTCACATTATTCATGAACTTAATATCAGTATCCAATTTTCCAATCACTTCCAGGTTGCAGGCAACCTTTTAAGCTTTTAAAATGTGACCAGAACATTAACACTAAATTCAATCAGCAAACATGCAACAAACCCACCAGATATCAGCTGAAATAAACTCAACAATTCAATCTCAGTTTGCCTCACATGGTGTAAGTTAACACAAGCAACACATGTTTTACAGCAGCAGTGGTAATCCTCACCACAAACAGTCTCTCAGTTCATCAGTGAGCTTCTGCATCTTACTCACTGCATCTTTTACTGCACAGTGTTGCTGATGCTTGCATTATTATATATTATATCCCCTTTTTATAAGTATGTTTATTAATTATATAATATCTGTCCATGAAAACTTCATCTTGTCTTGACATGACAGTTTCTCTGTTTCCATCCTCAGACAGCTGCGTGGAGAACGACAGCCTGTCCCTGCTGGATAAGACGTTGGACGACCAGGCGGACACGGCGAGCATCCGCAGCCGGGGCAGCGTGCACTCTGTGGGCAGTGGCGACCAGCAGCAGAAGGGCGTGGCCATGCCACGCCTGGAGCCCTTCAGCCCCGGACAGGTGTTCAACCACAGCCACACGCGGCAGGTCCTGGTGCTGCCCGCCACCGACGACCACATCATGGAGGTCAACGCTACATGACCCTGGTGGCGAGACCACCAGCCCCCTTCTTATAGAACTGAACCCAAGCCCTGGACGGACTCTACTGAGCTTTTGCTCTGGGGTAAATCGGGTCCATGAGTCCATGTCGAGGATCGCTACAGGTCGCCGGGATGGACTCACCCCCTAAAGCATGAAACGATCACAACACTGGAGACATTAGGGACTAGACACGGTGACGAGCCAATGACATCTGCTGATAAAAATTGAAATAAAGATTTTTCTTTGCCATACTTTGTACATAGCTCATTGGATGGATTTATAGTTCTAAATATATAAATATATATGGACTGATCAATCAGATCGGCGCCTGTTGTGCTCCTTGGAACTGAAGAATTACAGTCCTGATTGTCCCATGATGCACCAAAGCCCTAGATGTGTGTAAGCCTCGATCAGCTACTCAAGTACTGTAACTTTGACTGAGTGTGTTCGCTGTACGTGCTGTCCCTGCACCTCTCAAACAGTCTTCTCTTTTACATTTGAGACATTGGTCCTGATGATTACGCTTGCGTTAAAGAAATAAGCTGCTGTTTTCTTCACAAATATTACAGTCACAACCAGGAGGTTAACAAACTGCATAATCCTGACAGACTCTTCTGTGCCGCGGATACAAACAATATTCCCTCTGTTGTATGCTGCTTAAATTTAGGCTCACAATACATGATGTTGACCTGATAATGGTACAACCCAACCAAAGTGTGAGGGGCTAGACATGTTGTCATGTGGGACCCCTCGTGAATTTCTGGTGACGTGTTTTTCTCTCTCTTCTCTCACCAAGTTCTACAATATGCTGATGACACTGACCTGTACGACTTAAAATGCGGTGAAGCCAGAGAGGCAGGCAAGCTGTGATTGTTAGGAGTCCAACATGTGGACCTGGCAGAGTAACAGCGAGGGTCTTTTGCTGTCTGAAGAAGTCAGCTCCCTTTTCTGCAGCTGTCATTTGTAGTTGCCATATTTGTTACAATTCGAGGTTTCTTCACACCAGAGGGAATATATTTGGTATCGGCAGGATAGAAGAGGTCTATGAAATTTTTCACTTTCTTCGTGTCCAGCATCTGGACAGTTGTGACACCATCATGTGAAAAACAGAAAATTCTGCCACTTTTGAACTGACACTTCTAGTACAACGTAAGAACACTAGATCCAACACTGATTTGATTGATTGTTTTTCTGATAAATTCTCATAAATTCACAGTCAATATCCTGTTGTCAGGTTTTATTTGGATAAATTGGAAGATCTAAAAAGAGTGGAGTTTTGGAATAATTCTATTTCAGTCTTTGAATGTTCTAAATCTGAGTTTCACTGTAGGTTTCCACAGTTTTTGCTGCCGTGGGACAGAAACATGTTTGATTCTGAGTACATCTGGTGACTCGTGAAACTAAAACAGCGGCTTGTGAGTCCGACTCGGGCGCAAACATTGGCACAAAATCTTCAAATCTAAAAGCATTAAAGACGTGAGAGGCTCAGAGTAGCGGTGTGTATCTGTAGTTCTGTGTATGTGTGAGGGTCTACATGTCTGTGTGTGTGTGAGAGAGAGATCAGGTGAGACTTTTAAACAAGGATCAGCCAGTGCACATTATTGTCTATCAGTTGTCTTACCTATCAGTGGATTGTTCATATACAGTGTGTGTATATTTATTCTGTCTGAGTGTGTGGGTGTGTGCGTGTGTGTGTTTGATTGGGGGTGTGTGTGCGTCGCCAAAATTCGTGTCCGAGCTATGCACACATACCGACAGGTGTTGAATAGATGAATGAAATACTTCTTCATTCGTTTATTTGAAAGGATGAATGTTCTGCCCTCCCTCCTCCGGCGCACACACACACAGTGTAACTACAGCCTCCTGCTCCTCTTTGACCACTGTACATACTGATCTGTAAATACTGAGTCAAATCATCTTTGATTGCCAACTATATTAAAAAATCATTGGAACTGACTTCATGTGTGCTGTTTGGATGCCTCCTCACACAGCTGATCGTTCAACAAGAGCTTTCCAACGCCGATGATCAGGTCAGACCTCCTCTGAGGTCAGGACTCCAGTCACATCTGTAAAAAGAGTTTGATTTTAAAAGCTAATCAGAAGATGATGAGTCATGTCTGGAGCTTCAGTATCACGTTCAGCAAAACTTTCCATCCACAGAGAATGAGCTGAGATATTAAAATGTGTTTCTCCCAGCAGAGGAGGGTCAGGACCCTCTGAGGGTTCCAGGATAAATGATGTGACATCCTCTGAACGGGATCTTTGGCTGAATTAGACCACACAGGGAAGTCGAGCATCAGTCACCGGCTGCTCTCTTCTTTGTTCTGAGTTTCCAGCTACACTGTAGTTTGGTTGCGGATGGCAGACGTGAAAGAATTATTTGATTTGATAGGTACTGCAGAGGGAGAGAAAGTCTTCTTTTCTTTTTTTATTCTTCACAAAGTGGGTTCACTTTCTAATTTCTGTGTTTGGACGGGTCAGAGAGGTGAAACAAAGACTAACTAAGTTCAAAATAATTCATGTAGATGTCAAAAACATTTATATTTTCTATTTTTAATGGTAAAATGAACAATGAAACTGAACACAGTCACTGAACCAGGGCAGAAGATCTACAACACAAAGTGATACTTGAATGTGATTAATTCTGTATGTATATTAAAGAAAATGTATGATTTAGGTTACAGCTTTTAATTTTCAGTGTTTGATCCAGAAGTCAAACTGTAATGGATCACTGCAGAACTTTTTGTCTTTGGGGTCATTGATTAATGTGTTTGTTGATTTCTGAGGAGCTGATCTGAGACCCGTCTCTCTGTCTTCCCGCCCCTCTCGCCTTATCTGTCTGTCTGCCTGCTCCTCATCAACATAATGAAGCACCTGCACCGCGGGAGGTCTCACAGGTTAAAACAAACGCCTCTGCTCTGTGGGAGCGGCCTCACAGGTGAGCGGAGTTCAGCCAAACACGAGGAGCATGAGGAGCATGAGCAGGCCACACGGGACTCTCCTGACGGTGTTGGCGGTGTGTTTCCTCGGTGTGTGTGCCCTCCCGCATGTGGAGGAGATGAACACCCAGGAGCGCCTGTTCCTCAGCTCTCTGGGGCTCTCCGGGCCGCCGCGTCCCGCAGGGAGCCACCAGCCCCGGCGCCGCGTCCCCTCCGCGCTCTGGAGGATGTTCCGGAGGTCAGAGAACATGCAGGCCCAGGAGAGCGACCCCTGCACGGTGTCTGAGTACGGAGTCCGCGGGAACATCATCCGATACGTGCAGGACCAAGGTGGGCAGTGTTTTCATATTCATGCAAATAAACTCAAATATATATATTTTATTAATTATTTTTTTTCAGATTCTGAGTGCTTAATATCTGCATACTTCATCTTTAAATCATGAATAATTCATTTAGATAAACTCAGAGACATCTAAACATCTGGAGCACTTCCAGGACCAAACTTATGACTTAGTTTTGGTTAAAGTAGAATTAAAGGCCAGCAGCTGAAAGACTTGACATTTTAAAGATTAATTTAGTCAAAACATCATAAATTCTGTGCTGTAATCACAATAACAATATGACTTAATAACAATAAGATGCTGTGATAGTGACTGCGATGCTCGTTTCTGGATCAAATCTGATCATTTTGCTGCAAGACCCGCGGAATTGGAGCCGCAACAAACAAGTCGGAGCGTTGTCGTTTTCTACATTATGAAAGTTCAGAAAGTCTAGCCCATCACAAGATCCAAGAGCATCAAGAGGCTCAGCTTCAAGAGCTGCAGTTGAACTCAAAGATAAACCAGTTCATTCAAATCGTAGCCCGGAGATACAGACTGCATCTTCTTGGTTGTTTGAAATAACTACAGAGTTAACTTACAGAATATCAGAGCTGAGAAAAAGGCCTTTGTGCACAGCACTAACAATTCTGTACGTTTGGACAATAATCTTGCAAATTCAATTAATTTAGTTTTTAATAATTAATCATAAAAAGTGTGAAATGTTCCATAGGAGGTGCAAACAAAAAATATTCCTTGAGTGTTGTGGTTCTGTGCTGCAGAGCTCAGCTCATCCGTGTTCATAAAAAAAGCAGGTTCAGCCAGAAAACATCTAATAATGTCGAAGATCTGCACACAGGTGTGAGATAGAGAGAGTCTACACTGTTATTTACTAGTCCAAGTGTTATTGAGCGACCTGGCGCAGCAATCAAAGCACATTTTTATCAAGAAAAGCTTCTGATGGCACTGTGAAAGGCTCGTTATTCTGCTGCGTTCGCACTAAATCCTCGCACAGACGCACTTCAGTACAATAAAAAGTGCAGAGTAATCATGCAGCTGATCTCCTCTTACATAAAAATCCTCATCAACCCTTGAGAAACTGTCACGTCCTTGTTAAAATGCTGATGTTTTTGCAGGCCGGCTGGTGTCTGGCTGGAGCAGCAGCTGTCAGGCTTGTCTGGAGAAGCAGCTTTTCTTCAACATGTCGGTCCTGCAGCCTGTGGAGCTGCTGTCTCTGGCTCAGCTGGAAATCAAGTTCCACTGGAAGCCCTTCAGACCTGCAGAGCTCCTGCAGGGGCCCCGGGCCCTCAGCGTCTCGCTGTATAAAGTGATTCGAGCCACGCTGAGGGGAGCCAATCCTCAGGCCAACCGCAGACTTCTGCTGTCCCAGTCGGTCCAGCTGCAGCCTGAACCTACCTCCATCACCATGGACCTCACCTTGCTGGCAGAGGGCTGGCGCAAACCGGGACGCAACTACGGTTTGGTTCTAGAGCTGCTGCCTCTCAGCACGGATCCAGAAGAGCTTCTGTCTTTTCACCCAGGGAACTCGCTCCCTTTGGAACCAGCCTTCAACGTGCCGCTGGTCCAGGCCTCTCTGGTGGCCGTCTCCCTCAACCCCCACCAGTGTCGCTCCAGACAGAGAAGAAGCGCCGTCCACCTCCCCGTGACACCCAGCAACGTGTGCAAGGCCCGCCGCCTCTACATCGACTTCAAAGACGTGGGCTGGCAGGACTGGATCATCGCTCCGCAGGGCTACATGGCCAACTACTGCCACGGTGAGTGCCCGTTCCCGCTCAGCGAGAGTCTGAACGGCACCAACCACGCCATCCTGCAGACCCTGGTACACTCTCTGGACCCTCACGGGACACCACAACCCTGCTGCGTCCCCATCCGCCTCTCCCCGATCTCCATGCTCTACTACGACAACAACGACAACGTGGTGCTTCGGCACTACCAGGACATGGTGGTGGATGAGTGCGGCTGTCGATGAGGTTCTGACCGGCCTGTGACTATCAAATATCCATCACGTCTTTTTAAGCTTCTCAATCTGAAGTCTCAGTGTCTTAATGATGATTTGAAAACAGATTTTCAATGAACAGTCAATGATTTTAAAGAATTTGTATGTTTGTTCTCACAGAAATGTCGATTCATCTTTTTACACAAAGGCTGATAATAAAAAATACAATAAAGTCACACTGGAGGACTGAATATGAAAGATAATTTTGTTCAGTCACTAATTTTGGGTGGAGATTTTGTTAGGAATCAACACTCTAAATCAGAGGTCACCTGAACTGGAGGACCAGTAGCCAGATTGTCCATCATCAGTTCCATTTATGAATAAAATTGCGTTGAATATATCGTCAGGTACAAAGTTCATCATTAATTCCATGTTATCATTTGCAATCCCTTATAATCACAATGATTATATGACCTAATTACAAAACGATGCTATGCCAGACTGTGACCTGTCGTTTCGCTGCAAGAACACATGATTTGGTTTCTTGGTGGATTTTATTAAAGGTCAGAAAATGGCACCAACACAAGACCCAAGATCCTTTGGGCGTAAACCTGAAGACTGAATCCATCTTCAAGTGGTCGAGTTCCAGTTGATCAACTTTTAGAATTCGGTTCATTAAAATGTGCGTAATCGTAGCCTGAAGATAAAGTTTCTTGGTCATTTAAAATAATTCATAGTTAGCTGAAAAATAAGCTCCCGATTCCGATATTCTAAGTTTGGGGGCTAACTTTCACTGCTTATTGTGGATTTCTGCATGAACTTAAAAATCATCAGCTCACACACTGGATCTTCACGTTGAGTCTCAGTTAATCAAACCCTCAGAGTCGGTGTCGTCCTTTCCATGTCATCGCTGTTTAAACGTCTCACTGACACAGACCAGCGACTCTGTTATCCGCATTATCTACTTTTATCTCCATGTAGAAATGAACTCTCCTATCTTACCTTCCTGCCTGATAACACCCCCGACCACCTCCCTCACTGAGGCGGACAGACCACTGGGGTTGCCATGACGATGGCTGGTTGCCTCAGCAACCCGGGAGAAGTTGACAGGTTTGTAGTAATTAGTGAGAGAGATGGAGAAGGAAGAGAGGAGAGACCCAGTAATCAGCCTTAGGCTTCCGGAACGTTCCCCCAACATTGCCAGTGGGTTATGGTAATGTTACTGAAAACATTTTTTTTTTTTGTGAAAACATTGTTGGTCATTCCTGTTATTAAACTGAACATGAAAAAACGTGTTAACCCATTAATCTCTTTACACACCCTCAGTGCTGTGTCATATTATACGGCTCATGTCCACACCAAAGACAGGAAACTGCTTCAACAAACAGAAATATTGTGGATATATCACATGAGCATCACTTTATACAAAGTTTTTGTAGCTTTATGATGGTGATTTTTGATCTTGAGTAGCAGTTAAAATTCTGCTGTGTTTGCATAATGCCTGTCATATGTCATGTTTGGAAAAATGAATCCACTCATAGCTACATGTATCTTTGTGTTTAGGAGCTTGAATGAAGTGTTATCATACCTAATACAAATTATTCAATGTTCATTAGTCAGCTTTATTAGTCTACACTGCCACATGTACAGGACATACAGAGAACTGCATCGACTGAAATTATGTTTCTCTCACACCCCCTGTGCAAAACGAGCAATAAACATGAAAATACAGAAGACGTAAAGAATATAAAGGAATATAAAACTGATGTGCACAGTTTAAATATAGAAGGCATTAGTAACTGACTTTTGATAAAGTGGCTGTTTGTTAGTTTGTCATGATCTCATGCTCTCACTATGTGCTGCAGGGTCCTACAGCAGTGCCTCCATCCCACACAGTGCTGCAGCTGGTCAGGATGCTCTCGGTGGTGCCTCGGTAGAAGGAGCGCAGGATGGAGACAGGAGCCTTGGCTCTTCTCAGTCTGCAGAGGAAGTAGAGGCGCTACTGAGCGTTTTAGAAATTAACAGTACGGAGGGAAAGTATCCACACAACCCAACTATCACAGTCCAAAACACAGATTCCACATGCACGACTCCATTCAGGTGAAGAGTCTTTACTAGTGGAATATTCAAATTCCTTTCAGGCAAACGAAGTTCAACCAGCTAGGCAGAGGCAGACTCCATAATAGAATCTGGCAACAAACCAGTTGGCTAAGGACTCGTCTATATATACTAGGGAGTTCATTTGGTAAATAACAAACAGGTGATGAGTGATGAGGGTGAACAGTGAGAATGAAAAGTGGCCAGAGGGAGTGGCTGGATCTGGATCATAGTGAACATGAATCATCTAATAGTCTACATAAGACATCTGTTTATTTAAACAGTGTGATGCAGACTGCAGCAGAGAGAGGGCATATTTTTGTGTTTTTCTTTTCTTTATCTCTTCTTCTTTTCATTGTTCTGCCAATTTTCTTAACCATGTTGTTTTCTCATCCTGCTCTGAAGTGAAGCACAGTGAACGGAGGATGAATGAGACAAAGAGGCAGGCAGAGGGAAAGGGAGAAGCCTCTGGCTGTTCAACAGCACTTTTCTGTCAAAGACAAAGTTGTTTCCACTTAACCCTCTGGGGTCCACAATACACACTCTGCTGTATCGAACAGCCACACTCACAGGAGTGTTTTTCTTCCTGTCTTTGAAACTAAATCACTGTCTCTCTCTCCTGCTCCCAAATGAATCTTTAAGATGGCTGGGGATGCCGCGAGCTGCTTCAACGCTCCCACAAAACAAGACACAGAGTGGAACCTTTTGTCACCGGGCCTGGGACAAAGTGGACAGGTCTAGCTGCCCACAGTTGGTTGCTTCACCACTTTGGTCCTGAAATATCTCAACGACTGTTGGATGGATTGCCATGAAGTTTGTTCTACTCAGCAAGGATTGTAACTTCCTCCATTCCCTGGTGATAAATGATGTTCCCATGAGCCTCAGCTGCACTTTGTGTTCAGTGCTAATTAGCAAATGTAAGAAGGTGAACATGGCTACCCCTGGGTTACCCCTAACTCTAACCCAAACCCTAATAACCCTATCTCCAATGCCTACTTTGGACATAGCGTTTTCCCCGAGATGATCTAACCTAACCCTAACCATCCCGACCCCTTGCCTACTATTTGAACACTCATCTCTGACCCCCACTGCTGTGCTTTGGACATACCATCTTCATCCTCAACCAATTCAGGACATGTTCAGTACAACAACACATCCTATTTTCTCTTTCTTTTGCTTTCCTTCTCTTCCTTTCTTCCTCTTACTACTCCCACTCGCTCTTCACAGTGTGGGGAATGTGGTGATGGTGCACTTGTGGGGTTATCAGATTGATTGCAATGGACCCTGCATTGCCTTTGGCCCAAACTGTGTGAGTTGTTGGATAGCACAGGGAGCATCAATGTGATAACCTAACCCTAGCCTACCTACAAATACACATGGACACACGAACACACTAGTGTCGTGACCAGATGTCTATTTACCATTTTATTATTTAGTAAGTGAGAACTGAATAATCACCAGTTGGATGGAGCCTGTTTAACTCAGCCTTCCTCTTCACACAACAGTGTGCTTCCAACTTTGTGGCAATAGCTCAGAAAGTTCTTGATCTTGACTGATGTGCACTGACGTGACCTCAACCCGTTCCAAAGTCTTTGGGATGAACTGGAACACCGACTGTGTGCCAGACCTGATCAGCCAGCATCAGTGTTGGACCTCATTGATGCTCTTGTGGCTGAATGGGAGCAAATCCCTGGAGCAGCTTCAGCATGTTGTGTGAAGCCTGAAACCAGAAGAGTGGAGGCAGATTAATGCTCATCACTGGTAATAATATATGACCGTCATGTTCAGCTGTGTGCATGCATTGCTCATGACTTCTTACTCATCTTGCTGTTGTGGATTACAAATTACTGAGTGGAACCATTTTGTATGATGAGCAGAGAGACTGACACATTTTGAATGCAACTGTCACTTCTTTAATTTTTGTCAGGGATCTACATGCATCTGAGGAAAGATTCTTTCATCAACCAGCAGGGGGCAATGTGGCTTCACCTTAAAGTCCAGAGCTGATTGGCTGTCTTTCTATCCAACTGGTTTGACGTGTGTATGAGTGTGTGTGTGTGCACGTCTACGTGAATAGTCTCAGCATGAGGTGGCTGCTTAGCAGTGGGTAGGTGCTGAACTGACCACTGCAGAGCCCATCAGTGGTGAATCTCAGGGATGATGTGTGTGTGTGTGTGTGTCTATAGGGCTCAGTGGCTTAGAAGTAAATATGTCAGTAAAAAACAGTTAAACTTTACATTTGTCCTGATGACTGACGGTAAGAACCCAAGAAGCAACATGCCATCATTTCCACATTGATTGCAGGCCATGTTTCATAATGTATATTTGCTATTGTTCTACAAATGTAAAGCTGTAAAGCTCCACCACTGAATCTTCTTCTGGTGGACTTCCTCTCTCTGTGATGCTCTGCTGTTGGGCAGGTTTGAGGCAACATCTCCTTTCTCTCCTCATCCTCCACGTCCACCACTTCCTGGAGGGACGGAGCTCAAGGTCTGCTTTCTCAGCAGCCCTCACCAGTTCCTCACCAGATCCAACCGAGGCAGCGGGGGGCATCTCTTCATGAGACGCGCAGCTGGATGTCAAGTGGCTGCCGGCTGTCTCGATCATTTCATCCACATTTTGCTCAGCTGTCCATCCTGTCAGCTGAGGGCACTGCTGGTGTTTCCTTCATGACAGCTGAGCTCACTTCGTGATGTTCAAACGAGCCAGTCAAAGTTGAGGGAACTCTTTTTTGGTCTCTGATGTGATGCTCTGCATTATTACAGGGTCAGAGCTCAGGCCTGCTTGGGTTGCAACCCTGATGTTTTCACTGGAACATTTAGATGTAGCAGGAGACATCTCTTCAGGACACAGAGCGCCGGGTCTTGGGTTGCTGCCCTCTGGCTCAACAGCCCTGTTTAGGTCCTACTCTGCTGCAGCTGGAACTCTTTTCTTGGTTTATATTTGAAGCAGATCTTCCATGCAGATGTCAGCTCCTGCAGATTTCTCACTTAACAGGACGTGTGATTTTCCTGATAGTCCTGCTGTTGAGAGCATCTTGGAGATTTGTCCTTCTTCTCTGACTTCTGGTGTTGCTCCTCGGTTCTCTGCAAACACTTGTTGGAGGCTAGAAAACCTTTGCAACTGCCGCTCAACCTTTTAGTGTGTTCAACAGGTGGCATTACTGTCATCGGAGTTCCTCAACTTCCCACCTGGAGGTAGCCTGCTTCATCTCATTGATATTGGCAGCAGCTCGATCCATGCTGGCATTCTCAGAGGTCACAGAGGTGGTTGAGGAAGTAGAGTCTTTTTTGCTTTTCGTGCTGGAGGGTCTGGAGGCCTCTCGATTTTTGTAAATCTCTGCCTCATTCTTCATTCTGTGTGGATCCACAGGGTTTTATTTCACATTTGTATTCTGTTGGAAAAACAGACACAGCTACAACTACTAGTATTTCTTGCACCAAGCACCTGTGGAGCCTTATATATTGTACTTATTCTATAAATAACCGGAGGACTTCGCCATTGGCTGTTTAGAGCCCCCACTGCTGGCTCCAGGGCTCCATGCTTTGTCCTCTTCAGCCTCAAGGGGCTCTGCTATCTCTCCTTTAACTTTCATAACCTGCAGCTGTTGATAGTATATTTTTATATACATATCAGAGAAATCTAACAGTCACATCTTATATATGTTCAAATATTTTTTCTTATTTTGTGCTTCTCTTGTTTTTGTTGC
The DNA here is from genome assembly GCA_023373845.1 of Nibea coibor. Classification (NCBI taxonomy): domain Eukaryota; kingdom Metazoa; phylum Chordata; class Actinopteri; family Sciaenidae; genus Nibea; species Nibea coibor. Next base: position 4,870,731 of record CM041724.1, read on the forward strand.
TTGATTTCTGCTTTCTAATACTTTCCACACTTGATATGATCTCATGCATATTGTTTTTTGCTCTTTAGGCAGGAGCAACAGATAATTGATCTTCAGCCTCACTAGGTTTTCAGTCATCCATCTGTGTCTGATAACCAGATACGCCTCAGTTTTAATCAATACAGCTGTCAACAGCAACTGGCTTGTGCTTCACTCACACTTAAGGTGAGTAACTGAACCCAAAGACCTCGTCATTGTCTTCTCACGCTGCCTAATAAATCCAGCTAACTGATTTCCTTCCACATGACCCTTTAGTGTGTTTTCAACGATAGACTGTAAAGTGCATTTCTTTACATTTATTTTTTTTCCATTTATGATCACTTGTGAGTCTTGGGTTTGCTGCCCAGCAACTCTCTGTGATTTACAGAGTTTCCTGATGGACAGTAGAGTAAACTGCTGCTGTAGCTGCTGTTAGCTAATGTTAGCTCAGTTAGCCAATGGAATTGGTTGAGTGGGCAATATCACAGCTCTTATGGACATGATGCGTGAAAAGACAAAAGATGACGTTGACGGAAGAAGTTGAAAAGAGAAAATGAGCAAGAAGTCACTGGAAAAGAGTAAACCTTGAACTGACTTTTAGTCATAGGTGAAATAAAGGCTGAAGACAGACGCCGAGCTGGGCTGCTGTTGGACTAGTAAGTAACATTAGCTGGCTGCTATCTCTGCTGTCGTTGACCTTGTTGATGTTAGCTCAGTTTGTTAGCTGGTAGTTAACGAGCACCGGAGTGTGTTAGTGTTCTATTAGTGACATCTGAGGTCAACAATATTGTTTCCTTGCGAGGATGAATTATCTTAAGAAAAAAGGCAGTTCTCTCCAGATTATAATATACTGATAATAATGTTATTTCTACGGAATAATTGAACAATTGTTATCCTGTTTTGTCTTTTCTGAGATAATGTGAAAAATGATGTTAATTGTGTTTTGTGACAAGAAAATGAGTTATGTCATCCATCCAAATGAAGACAAGAAGATAATTAATGCGTGATCTTATGGAAGCACATTGTGTTAAAGGAACTGAGATGTTTGCTCATAATTATGACTTAATATATCACAATTATGAGAAAAGATCTTGATCTTGATGTCATAATTATGACTGTAATTAAGCAATGCTATATGAGAAGACTGATTTGCTTGAGGCTTTGGAAGATATTGATGTCAGTCTTATATAATACTAGACAATGAATCATGGACTAAAGAACAAAATGGCAATTCAGTCAGATTATCAGATTACTCAGATTGACTGTATTTATTGTTTTTTATGGTAGTACTCTATACTTTTATTTCATACTTGTGCTCCTCTACATCTCACAGGGAAATATTGCACCTTTCAGTGCACTAGCAGCGACTTTAATGTGAGTAGATGATCATATGAGTGGCAAAGATGACAGCGAGGCACTTATTCTCTGTCAAACACACACAGACTCATCGTTCCATTGACCTCCATAGTGAGTACAGTAATACGACAAGCACTCTGACTAATGGTCTGTCACCACACACACACACACACACACACACACACACACACACACAGACACACACACTTCTTGGCTCCCACACTTCTAATCCTTTTACAGTCTGTGTCACACTCATATACATTTGGCACACACACACACTGTCACCTAATCAATGATAATGGAATCAGTGTATCCTGCCTGGTAACACAAGCCTCTGTGGTGTCATTAACATGCTAACGTACACTTTCGGTCACACATGTACACGTCGGCATGTCAGAACATGTATGTACATTAAAGAGGACACTAAGGCGGATGATACTCTTTAAGCTGATGATGCTGTCACTGTTCTACGGAAAACCCGAAAGGGTTGGGTGATAATTTTTTTTATATAAACAATGAATCAGATGACTATGAGTAATGTAAAAAGTGTCACCACACGTTCTCTGTGTGGTTGACTGTCAGCTGCCTTGCACTATGCAGCTGTTTTCAGCATGAGAAGTGACAAAGTGAGCTAGCTGTTGAAGAAAGTGCAACATTTACGAGTTTGATTTAGTTCTCAGGAGCTGGTGGAGAACAAAACAGAGCTACTAAGAAACATGAACAGCACAGGAGAAAGCTCTGACACCCACAGAGACTGGGTATAAGTCTGAAGGAGGACTGTGAGATAAGTAGGGGATAGATCGGAAGTGCTTTGAAGGTTAATAGTTAGATTTGAACATTGATCTGTTACAGGAAGCCAGTGTAATTGAATCAGCAGGAGTGACATGTTCACTTTGTATGTGCAACACAGCTGAACTCTGGATGAGTTGAATGAGTTTGTTGAGGATGCCAGTCAGAATTGCATGGCTGTAGTCTGCGTGACGTTATCAAGGTGTTAACTAAAACTTCTGTGGAGTGCTGATAGATGTGTTGCAGTACAGTGCTCTGAGTTTACAGTGATAGTAATAGCTTCGTCTGAGAGACAAGCTCAATATGAAATGGTAGTTAAAGCATTTATTATAAGTGAAAATTATGAGGACAAGTCATACTTTTGGAGAGGCTCAAAGGTGAACATAAGTCATTAGTCATCGTCTCCAGAGAACCACAGCTGATTGGGTATTCACATCCAGCTACGTGTCCCTCATCCTTGTTGATGGATCAGAACCTTGATGCAGAAGGCACAAATGAATCTGCCCTTTAATAACTTGATCAAAGCGCCATTCATAACGGCTAAATTCTGCGCTGAGATCAATTCATTGTGGTCAAACCACAGCGATCGGTGGATTTGCTCAAGGTGGTGAAGAACATTCACACACTGCTGTCACTTTGATGAACATCGAGATGCAAATCTGTGCCACTGACAAGTCAAACTGTCCTGACAGTGTTGACCTTTGAGGGAAGTGAGAGGACAAAATAAAGACAGATATTATTTTATCTGTGAAGGAGTCATCGGTCACGAAGCTTTCAGCTCCGCTTACGTTGTGAGAACACATGAGTGACTTTCACTGGTGTGACAGTCAATCTGCTGTGCATCCACACCGTTGTTTGCATTTACACTTAACCCCCTGTGTGGTTGATGGTGGCGCATCAACCGAGCAGCATTATCTTAATCACAAATTAAGCGAGTGCCCAATCAGATCATTATATTCAGTGAGAATATGACTGTGGTGATACTTGTGTCTACTTTTTTGTTATCATAAATTAAGGCCACTATAATGATTGGAGTGTTTTTTCCTGCCTACCATAGATGTGAGAGACCAATTGCATTTAAAAAGGTATTCAATTTCTCAACTCTAAGAGAGTTTCTTATGTTTGAAATGAGCAAGGTGTTACCCAGTTTTTAATATACTTTTTGAAGTTCAGAGTTGGATCAAGAGTGACAATAACAGGCATTAAATAGAACCTATTTGCTTTCGTTTGATGTTGATATCAAACAAGACCAGAATGTAAAATTTGAGCTAAACACAGAAAGTGCTTTTTGGTGTTAGAAAGGAAGTTGCATATTTTCTCTTTTTCACTCTGGTGTCCTCCATCTTCATTTTACTGATGGAAATTAGTTGTTACTAAGTAGCTAACTGCTAACCGCTGCTAACTGCTAATGGTTTAGGAGCTGAAGTCACCAGCATCCAGGTCAGAGGTCCTGTACGTGAAATGTAACGTGAAACGCTAAACGACTGTCACCAGACAATAACCAATGAGTTCTAAGATTATGGTCTAATAATTGCAATTCATCAAATTCAGTGCCCCATATCACAGCATTCGAAGCTAAATTATGAACGTTCATCATGAGGATGACGTGCTGGTCACAAGCACTATATCAGCCAGTTCGCACTTTGCCTTCAGTTTTTCCAGTAATCACAGTGTCATCTGCATACAGCATTCATCATAGCAAAAAAAAAGGTAAATCACTGAAAAGCAGTGTGGTCCCTGAATCGAGCCTTGTGGCACTGTCATGTTTACGCAGGTCAAGGACATCTGCTCCCAAAAATGCAGTATTAAGACAATACATGTTCTGTCACTTCCTCTGAACTTTTTAGAGGAAGTGACATTTAAATGCTCAAAATTGCTTTTTGGCCCCATTTGAGAGAGTACCTGGATAATAACATAGAAAATGTATCTTTGATTGCACTCTCTTTAACAGTTTTCTCCAGTCCTCAGTAAAAGTTGCTCCCAGCAGCTTTGTGAATGAGTCTTAAGAGGGAAAACTCTTAGGTCAGAACTTTTAGGTGCCATTTAACAGAACTCCTGGTGGTAAAATAAAATACTCTGTGAATATGGCCCCTGGATGTCAGCATGAGTTGTGGCCGGCGGTGTCCTGTAATGAGGTGACAGCAGGTTCCACCAACACACACTTTAACACCTCACACTGACACACACACAGACACACAGCAGACAGAGGTGACACCATTACCCCTGACCCCACTGCCTGCATCTGTGTGTGTGTGTGTGTCCAGGTGTGTGTCCATGTGCGTTCACAGTGGGAGTTGCAGGGGAAATGGGTGTGTTTAATTACAAACCGTACGGCTGAGCTCCGGCTTCACACTGATACACTTCAACACATTCACATTCATTCTTACACAAATATGATTTTAATGAGCATCTAACAACAGTGTCACATAGTCAGACACAGCACACTCTTAAGGTCAGTGACCCGCTTCAGGTTAATGCATCTTTTTGTCATATTTATAAGGAATGGTTTTTGTTCAGTGAGACAACTTGATGACAGGAAGTGTGAAGTCTGTCTTGACCTACATTTATATAATTGCCAGAGGGCGAGTTGATCCCCTGTTGCTATGAATTTATTTTGCAAATCAAACAAGGAAACAAAGTGCTGTGATTTGGGATTTTGTTGGGTTCAGAATTGAAATAAAAATGTGGAATTAATTCACTCCATGTTATTTACTCTGTATATTATGATTTTAATCGATGTGAAAGGGATTTTTTTAATTTTTATTTTATTTCTTATGCTTCTGTGGGAGGTTGACATGCAATCGTATTGCCAATTTTCAGAGCACCAGAAGAATGTTAGTGTTTGTTCCGCGGGTGTTTTGTTTTCATGCTGACAGGGAATGGAGTTGATGTTGTGCCAGAACCGGAGCTGTATGAGTGGGCAGTCTAACCAGGCTCAGCAGCCTCTATAGATATTATGTTAGAGGTGAAAAGACTGGATGGATGTTAACGTTGAAGCTGAGAAATGAAAAGGAAAGAGTTACTGAGCGAAACACCTCCCGACAAGAGTACATCTTACTGTGAGCTTGGTGAAATACAAGGCTTAAAGACAGCTGGACCTCTTGGACTAGTAAGTAATATTATCTGGCTGCTAAAATGCCTTTTACAAGAGGCAGCAGAAGTAAATTAATATGTGTTTCCATTCACTGTTGTTATGTGAATATTGGATGTTCAGCAGATTGAGATAAACAACTGGTGGCACTAATTCTCCAGTGAGATGTCATTGAAGTATTGCAGAAGAAGAACGTGCTAGTCAAAGTCAAACCTAAGACAATGTAAAATCATGTGGAATCCATGATGAATATATAATATTTATGCTGTAACTGAGGATTATTACAGTCTTCTTAGTCAGATGCACTTTTTGTGATTTCTGTTGTTTTTGATGGATGAATAACACTAAAGTGAGCCTCTTTCCCTTTTTATAGACCTCTTTCTTTTTTTTTCAGTGTCCGGGTCCACATATCGAACTGAACGTTGGCGTCAATAAAGCAGCGTTAGGTTTGCAAGGTCTTCTGCCTCCTCTGCTGTCACACAGAATTTAAAGTACAAGCCGGGGTGATGAAACTCAATGACAGACATGCACAGAAAGTGTACAGCTCTAAAACAGTGTGTGCTCACACTGTGTTTCATTTTACTCTTTCAAATTTGTTCCCAGCAGCCAGCTGTTTCCATTCACTCAGACATTGCATGAAATTTAATTAGCAGACTCAATTAAATTCAATTTTAAATTCTACTTTTTTTCATATAGCACCAAATCGCAACATAACACATAGAATCCAACAAATGAGCTCCTTGAACCAGTTCTGCTCAGGATTCAACTATCAACAATAACTAATCTTCCTTTAGTAACAAACCTGTAATGTCTGTTGAGTGCAGGAGGTGGTAAGCTTTGGTCTAATTGTTGTTGTTATTACTGCTGAGGCCTATAGGAATACATTTCCTAGGGTGCCTTCTGTTTTTATCCGTGGGTTATAACACGGTGCGAACGTCCTTTGTTTGTTCTTGAAATATGTCTGGGTTACTTTTTAAATAATCAGCATTATTGACTGATGATTTTTTTATACTGTGTGGAAATGAATGGAGGGCAATGGCTGCCATAGAAATATAGAAAACAGCATGGTTATTAGGTGGTTAGCTGTAAACACGCAAAAATCACTGCCTCTGATTTTAGGGATGCATGGACACGAACTAGAACAAGAGGAGACAGATCGCTCACACACACAGACACACACAGACACATGCGCGCTCCGGACAGGATTAAAATCACTGATCAGCACATGCAATATTAAATCAGAACCTCCCCCCAGAGATATAAATCCTGTCTGAACGAGGCTTTAGTCTGTCTGGGTCTGAGAGGTGATGGAAACATTGTCAGATCTTCACGCACACACAGCAACAGCCTGCACCTTAGAGACAACACATATAGAAGACAGGAAGACCTATATATAGATGTGGCCGTGTTGAACTGCAAGTGTGTGTGTGTGTGTGTGTGTGTGTTGGTGCACACACAGCTTCAGTGTTTTTCCCTGCTGAGACTCTCAGCCCAGCATGAGTAAGCAACCAGTCGGATTTACAGCATATTGATTAAATTAGCATTCGTTCCACAACCTGAATATTAACTCATCCAACACACACACACCCGCACACACACAAGTATATAGGCACACACACACACAGCAAGATGTGATTAATTTCTCCTCAGAGAAAGAAAATTGACTCTACAGGAAAAAAAAAGAAACGTCAGAGGAGCGTCTGGTTTTCTGGTTTGTAGGTCGGTGAAAAATGGCAGCAGGCGATGATCACCTGTCCACTCCTCGAGGAGGAAGGTTTTTTTTTTTTTACCTTTTTATTTCTCCAGGGAATATTGATTAAGATTTATATACAGAAACAGCCTGCAACACATTTATGAAGGGGGCTGTCGAGTCTTCTTTTTATACTAGAATACACACACACAGAGGGAGACCAGAGCCCAGTGCCTTTCCTTTGTCTGTACAGCAGCAATTACAACACTTCCATCCAATTAAAGTGTTGTAGAAACACGGCCAATCAGGCAGAAAAATAAGGGAAACTACCTGCCTGGTTTTTATTTCCTCTTCTTTTTACTCGGTGAGTTCTCCTGTGGAGGAAAAGCTTGAACATAAATAATTCAGCCTGTGAGATACAGCTTCAGGTGTTACATCGACAAGAAGACAACAAGAAGTTCTCTGAAGATAAAGGTTTGTTTGCAGAGAGATGTGAAAATGAGATTCATTTAGAAGAGTCAGTTAATGTATGAGGTCCAGTGATGAAAGCAGCGACTGGACAAACTATCATGATATACATGTAATGGTGTTCTTTAGTATCCCAGCTAACTTTAAGCCCACAGACAGTGAACGTCTATGGAGGCTGTTCCTTAATGAGTGGAGGGGTGCATGGATTCCTGGTACTTTTATTATTTTATTTAATATTCAGTCACTATGTTAAATCTATCCTGACATTGGAGTATATTATGTTTTTATATGAATATGTGGGGTATTTGAGCCTGTTCTCTTTTAGTCTGTTGTCTAGTCTCTTTTATTGTTTCACTTCTGAATTGAATTCCAATGTTCGACCACAATACAGTTTTTAATTGTGTTCGGTGAAGTGCTGCTAGTCCTGTGTTGCGTCCATTGACAGTGTATAAAGAGTGGACAGGACACGCGTGACGTCACCCACAGGTTTCTGAAGAGCCGTTGCCTCTGCCTGCTGCCATTTTGGCTGCCTCTGCCGCTCGCTGTCTGATGTAAACATCGACAAAGTAGCTGAGGCGGGCTGAATGTGCCGCTAAAGATGACTTGGCTACCTGTCAATCAAAGCAGTCACGCTGTTAATTCTGCATAACTTTAAGCATTAATATAATTTAACAGATGAGATCTATACCAGGCTATGTGGGCATTTTAACATGGGGGCTTATGGAAACTGACCCATTCTGTAACCAGCCTCAAGTGGCCGCTTGAGGAACTGCAATTTTTGGCACTTCTGCATATATATACGCATACATACAACTCCCTCAAGACTGTAGATTTTTTTTTAACTTTAGATTAGACATGAGAGACAGGACATGTTTGTTTTATTTTTCATTTCATCAATTTGCAAGCACCAATAAGGAAAAAGATGTGGCAAGCTGCTGAGGTGAGAGGCGAGATGTTTTCTCGTCAATGGTGTGAAATTCAGTTCCCTCTTTTGTTAAACAAAGGGGTCATTTGCTCCGCTTCATTCTATAAGGAGATGCAGCCCTTCACTGTGAATTATACCCCACAGTGTTGAACACGAACTGATGATTTAACTTCACTGGTGGGACGCTTCACTTCATCCGCATGCACGGCATGTAGAAAATATTTTCTCGATTACTTTTCTGGGAAGTTGAGACAGTCTATCTTGAAATCAGTTATCCCTGCCCATCTGCTGCTCCTGGCAGCTTTAAAGCAAACAATCAAACCCAACGTGATTGTTTGTGAAACCTGTGAAACCATGTGCTGCAGAAAACTGGATGATTTCAGAGAGCCGCAGAGATTCAACCTGGAGAGGGCGGAATTAATCAGATGTCTCGCCTAAACTGAGATTCAAATGGTCCGACACTTTTGTTGGAGCTGGTCAAATCACCTGTCTTCTTCTCGTGTTGCAATTTAGTTTCTCCGATTGAGTCTGTTCCCTGTTTGACAAAACGGGAGTGCAACAGCATCTGGACACCAGCATGGAGAGTAAGGTAAGAATTCACAGGACCAAAGTGAGAGTAAATGCATGTTCAGACTGAACTTCAGGCTAATATTGGCAGTGGCACAATGGCACACGGAGTCAGTGTGAACTGGACAGACACAGAATTTGTAGATGCATCCGTGTGAGTCCAAATGTTTCAATTTGAGGTCTGATTTTCCAGAGGGTTCCACTTAATGAACGCACGAGAGGAAAAAAAGCAGAAATAACAGAACAGAATATACTGTGCTTCAGGTAGTACTTAAAGGAGACATATTATGAAAAAATCACTTTTTCAGCTCTTCTACAGTTTTGAATCCGGGGTGCATACAACCCCCCCCCCCCCCCCCCCCAGTGTTACAAACAACAACCGCCTCCATTTTGCGTGAGCTGCTGCAGCCACACTGTCTCTTGTGGCTTGTCTTTAAAGCACACTGTTTGAGCCCCTAGTGACATCACTAACCACCATATTACACATTCCAGAACCAGAACCACTTTAGAGGTTATAAAAGAGCAAAGCTCAGGTGAAGCTTCTTCATCACAGTGTAAAGCGGCTGGCAATATGGCGAAGCTGGCTGCTGTGTCTAGTGTTGTTGATCGTGCTCGATGTTTGGTTGTTAGCAAAGCTGACTCGCTAAGTTTTGATCATTATGTACAGTAATGTAACTATAACAAGTACACGAGTACAGCTGTGCATATTTACCACAGTGGTAATATGTCCATATTACACTATACAAACTGGGGGCACTAAATCACAAAAATGGCAAGCAATGTTGCTCTAAGCTGTCTCACAAACAAACGCAAATACTGCACATACACACACGTGCTAAAGTGTCATTTAAATATCATTCACATAATAAATCTTCACATTACAGTATCTTTTTACTCCCATTTCATGCATGTTGTGATGAAACAGAATCCCTTCCTCTGCCTCCATCCTTCGTTCACAGCTTTCCCTCCCGCTGTAAAACGTGACGTACTGTAGTTATCACCATGGAGATCACTTGGAGATGGACCCTCTGGACAATGTCAAGAGTGCCTGTCTTCCTGTCTGCCTGTAGATTCGATTCCAGGCTCGAGAGCTGCTGAGTGCCAAAGCGCATGGACGACTCCTACGTACCTACACTAGAATCTGAAAAGTCTAAGAGCCGGATCTTATGCCACGTAAAATAAAAAACGTGAAGACAAAGTGTAAATAAACATCATCTCAGCAGCTCTGTGTTGGCAATTATGAAATCATTTGAAGAAGAAAGCAGGGCTGTCTGTAAAGCTGTAGTATCTTTCCAAATGAATTCAGCTAAGAAGCTAGTGGAAGGCCGTGACTTGCTCTTATAAAGCATAGAGACATCATTTATGTGAGAACAAAGGTGGCAGCCACTAATGAACACAAACAAAGTGAAGCTAATCCTGTTTGGCTGGAGAACATAAACAACCTTGTGGACTTTAATTTATTAATAAAAGTCTTTTGCATGTGGAGAGACGTGTAGGATTTCTCTAAACATTGAACAAAGGAGATGGAGTACAAACAGACAAACTGTGCATTTCTTTTGCCTCAGGATATTAAAGCTTTTCAAGGCTTTGTTAGATTTGTTGCCGCTGTTTTAATTAAAGATTTAATATCCTGTTGTTCATGCAACAACCGTAACATGAAGTATATTTTGATATAACCAAGCAATTCACTAAGCTGATAAGGTTTGAAAATGAAACTCAAAGGTATTTCTGTTTTGACTGACATCACGTGTTAACCAATCACATTGAACATATTGTAACTATTTATATACTATTATATTTATATAACAGCTGTTGTCTGTGATGTTCAAATATTTCTTTGACCTGTTCAGTGACTTCAAGTGTATTATAGTTAATGAACCCGGACGGGATGTCAACTGTGGAAGAGACTGTATGGAAGCTTGCTATGCATTATGGGAAGAGGAGTCTTTAGCTTCTGTTGCTGTGTCTGCTGTCGTGGGTCAATGGAAACTTTGAACGTGGTCATCCTGGTTTGGTCTTAACAATTCATCCTCCGATGGAGAAGTGAGATGAAATTCAGCCCTTCGCTGCTGAAACTCTGCTTAAAACTGCAAGAGTGGCATCTGCCTCAGTTTGATTGGTTCAGCTCCTTTTTATAGCCTACTGTAATAAAGTATTATTAAATTAAATTAAAGTCTATTAATGGTTCTCTATGAGATAATAGAGCTGAGGGTTAAAACGTCTGTGAGCATGTTCTTGTAGCTCGGGGAGAACAGAGATGGAGACAGAGATTGAAAGAGAGAGGAGAATGAGAAGGAAATAAGGTCCAGTGCGTCCTAGAATAGAAAAAGAAAATCCATTTATTCTGAGAGGCCTGTGGGGCTGGAGGTAGCAAGAGTCCAGTGTTACACACACACACACACACACACACACACACACACACACACACACACACACAGGTCTCTCATCCTACTGGAGAAAATGAATTCTTTTCCTCCTTTTCCTCTTTTTTACCCCTTTACCTTTTTGCCTCTGTCAGCGCAACCACCATAACTCCAACCTGGGCACAAATCCCATCACACACACACACACACACACACACACACACACACACATACTGGTTTCCATGGTTGACGAGGACCAACTTTTTTATCATCACTTGTGGGTACCACCCTTTCTAAAGGTTCTACAGGGATGAAAAAAATCAGGTACACTAACCACATCCTTGTAAGCTCATACACGACTTCAAATATCTCAATTGTTGAAGTCATGAATTCACCATACCATGTGGGGACGTATGAAAAATCAAGTTATCATGGTTGATGGGGACCTCATTTACATATTATTTGTATAATTCACACAAATTCCTATGTGACAAATGGGGACTTTGCAACAAGTGTATTACTATTGACAAATGACATCCTCAGTTTATTGCTTTGTTAAAAAAGTTTAATCTAGAGGTTTAATCTAAGAATTAGAAGATAAATTTGTAGTACATCAGTATTTCAATTCTGAAATTCAGCTTTACTTTATAGATAGAGATGTAGCACGAACCCCGAAAAGGAGCTAGTGATGCAAAGTGGAATTCTAGCATAGATCACCTCTTGCTGTGTATGTAATCACCTTTATAACATAGGGTTAAAATGTATTTGACTAATTGATATCCTTAGTTTTGATAGCACTATCAGTGTGATCGAAGTATTTAGATGAAAGAAAGAAAGAAAGAGGCTGTTTTCCACTGTTAAAAGCTAGTCTTCAACTCTTACCAAGTGAAAACTATTCTATTTTTAATCACAGTCAACCACTCAGCACCACCTAGTTAGCGGATCCTGCGTGGTTGACTTCATCACTTGTCACTTAGTACCACCTTAACAGAATGACTACTAATAATTGAACAAAATATTAAACTCACATTTAGATTACAGATCTCAAATTTTAATTAGTTCAACAATACCAACAAATCTAACAATATATATCAGGTCAAATGAACCAATCAAGCTCTCAAAGAACAAAACTCAAATGCAAAATGCAGAACCTCTTTTCAGACATGGAGAAAAAAAAAAACCTTACCAGATAGTTGGTGACATTCAAATTATTCACACTGAAATTTCCTTTTGTAGGCTGTGATTCTGTTGTAAACGTAGAACTTCAGGTTCTGCCAGTCCCGGTTCCTAAGAGCTTCTGGTTCGGCCTTTAAACACTTCTCACAGTCACTCTTTCCTGGTACAACACAAGATGTGATGAATCGATTCATGTGCCTTTCCACGGCCTGCACCTCTGTCTGCTGCCAGGGAGTCTTCTTCTTCTTCAGGGGGGCTTTACCTTAAAGTGGTCAGAAAAACAAATTTGTAATTGAAAGCATAAGGAGGTATGCTTGAATTGCCAGCATCTACAGTACAAATAAAGTTATTTACACCTTTGATAAAACATTGTCAAGTAGTGATTTGTGCATTCTTAGCCTTGGACTGAAGATCATATAAGCCATAAATATTTGTTACAAGCTGCTCAGTCCTAGTCCCTTTCATTACACTACTTCAATCTTTGTCAATACTCAGGACAAGTGGTTGGTATTGGAGCAAGCCATTACTACAGTTTCAATGTCAAAATGTTAAAATCACAAAGCTGTTGGTGGAAACATCTCCAGAGGGATACAATACAAGGCAAAATCTGGCCTGGGATTCAATAACTGGGTTTAATAGTAGTAGTTAATGTCTGGTTATTGGTTAATAAGCAGAGCAAGCCTTTGTGAAATCTACATCTTGCTGCCAGTTGTTAATTTAGGATTAATAGCAGAGAGTATTGGAAGACTTCCACGTGGCCACTGTTTGTACTACTATAGCATTTGGCTATCTGTAATTTAGTTCATACACTGACAATACATATTCAAAAAAGGAGTAGACACAATCATTACTGAAACATAAAAAATGTGAAGAAAATGTAAAGTGCACCTTTGGAGGAAGGCTTCACAGCACTAACTCCTGAAGATATCTCATCTGATGATGGTGGTTCACGTCTTTTGGATGGTCGTGGTGGTTCATGTCTTTTGGATGGTTGGGGTGGTATTTCATTTCTGTCAGTGTGATGAAATGTCTCCTCAGCTGATGGATCTATGGAAATTAATCAAAAGCCAACATTTTCAAAAAGATGTATACTTAACATGCACTATAACGTTACAGTGATACGAAGGGAGGGAAAATAGTGCCAGGTGATTGTGAGGTCTTTTTTATGGACAACGATTTTGTGATGCAAATGTATCACTCTTTTGAATGCATATTGCTTTTTGAAGCAAAACACTTTCTGTGTGACCCAGCAAACTAGTTCAAACTACTTTCTTTGGCACCAAAAGCGGGCCAGAAGTCGGTTCACAGGATGCAGTAGGGAAAATGTGACTGCTGATGCACAATACTGATGGTGAGGATGTCATACAACTTCATGTCAAAAAATCCGAACTATCCCTTTAATAAGCAGAGTAACCCTTCGTGAAATCTACATCTTGCTGGTAGTTGTTAATTTAGGATTAATAGCAGAGGGTATTGTAAGGCTTCCATGTGGCCGCTATTTGTACTACTACAGCATTTGGCCTGAAGCATACTGTCATTATTGAGATACAAAAAAGAAATAAGAGTTCACCTTTGGAGGAAGGCTTCACAGCACTAACTCCTGAAGATATCTCATCATCTGATGGTGCTGGTTCACATCTTTTGGATGGTCGTGAAGGCATTTCATTTCTTTCAGAAGGATGAAATGTCTCCTCAGCTGATGTTTCTAAGGAAATTAAATCAAAATCCATCATCATCATCATCATCATCATAAAAAAAGTTTACTCAACATAACTATATAATACTGATAATACATTATTTACCTGTCATTTGTGACGCTAAGGGCTTTTAATTCTAATTAGTGCACATATATGCATTAAACCGTTAAAGTGTAAAACTCTGTTCATCATTGCAAGTGTATCTAAAGTACATATTATTCAACTGAAGAATTAAACTATTTATTTTCTGTTGATTCCTGAAATTGATGATAGTTGACATAACATAACAAACACACAGCTGTTTGTGCAGAGCAAAGTGCCACCTGGCCCATAAGGGTTTACTTTACATGAGCAAGCTCAACCTCACTTTCAAAGTAAAATTGTCATGGAGTTGAAGCTCTGTGATTTCACCACTGGTTTATGATAACGGAGGCAAACAATACACACCATCACCACTAGGACAGTTTCCATCTTGGATGCTCTGATCTTCCTCATCACTGTCCAGAAGTTTTTCTGTGGAAATCATACAAAGCACAGCTTGCAAATGTTATCAACTCATATAGTAAACAATAATTCATAATTTAAAAAAGTAAAATGAAATAAAATACCATCTGGTTCTATCCCAATTTCATCCAGGTTTTTGCCATGAAACTCAGATAATCTTCCTTGCTCGAGTGCCATAAGAACTTTGCTGATCTTGGCGAGTTGTAAGGTCTTCTCAGGGAGTCGATAGAACTCCCGATGGACTCTTATATCATGTCCAAGAAAGTTGGCCAGCTGGTCCATCTCTGTGTCTGTCATGTTCAGCACAGTTGAAAGGGTAGCAGCATGCTTTCGCAGTTTCGTAGATGTCAGTGCCTTGGGACATTTTGCACCACACACCTTCGCAAAGCCACGGAGGCAGTCTGAACCTCGGAAATGTGTCATAGCTTCAGGTCTTGCAAACATATAAACATTGTCCTTTAGAACCCTGCAGGCCTCTCTCTGCTGAACAAGGAGTTCTAATGCACCCAGCATTTTTGGAGTCAGAAGAATTGGAACAGGGCGACCACGTTTTCCTCTAATGACAATCCTTGAGAAGTGTCTGCAGAGTTTTTTTTCCACTTCGGAGAGTGCCCAGTCTACATCCTCATGTGGATCAGAAGAGTCTCTTGATGAAAACACAGATAAGGACATGCTTGCCACCTCTCCTTCCCTGCGCCGGTTGAAGAGAATGATCTGGGCCAGAGACACTTTTGCCAGCTCCATCCAGGCTTTTGAAGAGGGACTTTTAGAGAGTGAATTGTACCACTCATTTTGCATTTGACAGAGATATGCATGCATTTTTTGGACATCTTCAGTAAAGGGCATGAGAGTAGGTACATTCCATTTTGCTTCCCTGATATTCCTCAAAGCCGTGGCCGAGATCATTGCATTCCACTTTTCCTGATGGACTTCTTGAAACTCAGTGGAATTCTTCACAAGTTTTTTGTTGTTTGACATTAAACCCTGAGCTTTTAATAGTTTGCTTGCTTTAACCAGGGCATGTCCAAGTTTATTCGCTAGCGATGGAATCAAGAACTTATTAGTTTCACTGTCATACCCACATGTAGACTTGACAGCTTTGACAGTCTCCATGTATTTCTTTGGATTTATGAGATCTTCCATTTTTTTCAATGTGGTGACTCTCCTTGCATTGTGAATCAGCCTTCCCATTTCTCGCATCTTCTCCCGGACACACTGTTGATTCTTGGCTGATGTTCCACCTTTGTTCAACAAGTGCTGCCCAATATCAGTGATTACTTGATCATTTTTTATGATATCTGTGATTGGGTCAGGATTCATGGCACTGATTACGCCCCAGAGTTGTTTACTAATGTGCGAAGGCACAGGCCCTGTGTATGTACACATGGACTGAACACGATTCTTTCCTGGTTTGGGGGCAACTGACCGAGGTGAAAGTCTACAATTACGCATGTGTCGCCACAGGACCTTTCTTGTAAAAAGTGCTTGACAATATGCACAATGCATAAAGTCATTTCCCTGTGCCTCTTTAGATGGTCGTTTAAATGGTACCAATTCCCCCTTTCCTGACTCCATAACAGCAGCGTTGTGAGCAAAATTTCCTCTGTTGCGAATATAATCTAGTTGTTTTCTCCTCTCCTTGGAACCCTTTGGAAAGCTTAGAGCTTTAGCAACATCAGACTTGTTTTCATGTGCTCTTTCTAGATGCCTTGCCATCTTAGCATAAGGCTTACTGCAATACAAACAATAATGTCTCTTGTCATACACTCTATTCCCACCTCTTTTTTGGCATGCACTAACGATTATGCTGTCATTTATGTTCTGACTTGAACAGGGTACATCTTCTGCTTCAGAGGCTTCAGATGTAAGGAGGTGCCGGTCAAAGATCATATTGCCTGGTGTTGTGCTGTCACAGGGATGGGGACTCATTGATTCAGAGACATTGAGTATATCATCAAGAGCCTTTGGTTCTGGGAGAAGACCTTCATCGCTGTCACTCTCACTTTCGCAAGTGGTACCTGGAATGTAATCATCTGCACTCTCTGGTGAAGAATCATATAGTTCATCAGAATCTTCAGGATCGGTGTCTTTAATCTAAAACAAAACAAACAAAAAATAATATTTAGAGTTATGTAAAACAAAAAAATTGCTAATTGTTTAGTAAATATAAATGATCTACAAAACCTTCAATAATAATAACTCAGTTTACAGTTTTGCAGATTTTGTAGCAGTGAAAATTGAAATGCCCAAAACACAAGATAACACTTGTGGAAACCAGTTAAGGTTCAAATCTGCCCTAAATATCCCACTATCACTAACCTTCTAGCTACATTACATTAAACTGCTGAGTATACTGATGAACAGTACTCCTGACCAGCCAAGTCTGTGTTCACACAACTTTGAACAGGCTTTATGGGGACATGTCACACACAATGTTACAGATCCTTGTGGGGACCAGTTTTGTCACACACGCACAGGTTCTACTCAGACCCTGGTGGAAAGTGAGTTGTAGGGACGTCCCCTTATGGGGACATGTCACACACAGTGTTACGTTTTGTCCAATGTTTTCACACACAGGCTATACTCAGACCCTGGTGGAAAGTGAGTTGTGGGGACGTCGTACGTGTCCAGACGTGTACACAAGAGATTACCACCACATTAAACTTCCGTCCTCCTGTGAGCTGCTTAAAATAACCAGAATACAAACACATGGCACAGAGAGACTGTTCAATTAAGTCTGAAGTGATGAACATGAATGTACCTGTTCAGGAGTGTTGTTTGCACAAGTAGCATCATCCATCTGAGTCTCTGACTGGGGGGAAGGATGGGAGTCTTCCTCCACCATGCTAGTTGTAATGCTGGTCATCTGTAAACAAAAGTTTTATAGTGACAGTGTTTTAGAATATGAAAGTATAAGAAACAAATGTTCAATCTGATGCAAATACTCCAAAATATGCAAATAGATGGAAGTTTTGTCAGAAAAAAATATCTGAGATAAGATGCATACCATCATAAACCAGACTTCAGGGGAAAAAAATTAATTCACAGTAAATATTCTTTACTGGCCAGCCATGCCATTTCTGTATTTACACAACTGTGCTAGAACAGGCTTTATGGGGACATGTCACACACAGTGCTAAGTTTTGTCCAATGTTTTCACACACACAGGTTCTACTCAGACCCTGGTGGAAAGTGAGTTGTGGGGACGTCCCCTTATGGGGACATGTCACACACAATGATAAGTTTTGACCAACGTTTTCACACACACAGGCTGTACTCAGACCCTGGCGGAAAGTGAGTTGTGGGGACGTCGTAAGTGTCCAGAATACATTGATAATAAACCAGGAAAGAAAATCCCTGTGAAGTTTAAATTATGCTCCAAGTACTCCACTACCACCAACCTTCTAGATGCATTATGTGAAGAAGCTAAGTGTACAAGTTCACAAGAGATTACCACCACATTAAACTTCCATCCTCCTGTTAGCTGCTTAAAACAACCAGAATACAAACACATGGCACAGAGAGACTGTTCAATTAAGTCTGAAGTGATGAACATGAATGTACCTGTTCAGGAGTGTTGTTTGCACAAGTGGCATCATCCATCTGAGTCTCTGACAGGGGGGAAGGATGGGAGTCCACCATGTTCTTAGCTGTATTGCTGGTCGCCTGTAAACAAAAGTTTTATAGTGACAGTGTTTTAGAATATGAAAGTATAAAAAACAAATGTTCAATCTGATGCAAATACTGCATAATATGCAAATAGATGGAAGTTTTGTCAGAAAAAAATATCTGAGATAAGATGTATACCATCATGAACCAGACTTCAGAGAAAAATAATTAATTCACAGTAAATATTCTTTACTGGCCAGCCATGCCATTTCTGTATTTACACAACTGTGATAGAACAGGCTTTATGGGGACATGTCACACACAATGTTAAGTTTTGTCCAATGTTTTCACACACACAGGTTCTACTCAGACCCTGGTGGAAAGTGAGTTGTGGGGACGTCCCCTTATGGGGACATGTCACACACAGTGTTACGTTTTGTCCAATGTTTTCACACACAGGCTATACTCAGACCCTGGTGGAAAGTGAGTTGTGGGGACGTCGTACGTGTCCAGAATACATTGATAATAAACCAGGAAAGAAAATCCATGTGAAGTTTAAATTATGCTCCAATTACTCCACTACCACCAACCTTCTAGATGCATTATGTTAAGAAGCTAAGTGTACAGGTTCACAAGAGATTACCACCACATTAAACTTTCGTCCTCCTGTGAGCTGCTTAAAACAACCAGAATACAAACACACGGCACAGAGAGACTGTTCAATTAAGTCTGAAGTGATGAACATGAATGTACCTGTTCAGGAGTGTTGTTTGCACAAGTGGCATCATCCATCTGAGTCTCTGACTGGGGGGAAGGATGGGAGTCTTCCTCCACCATGTTAGTTGTAATGCTGGTCATCTGTAAACAAAAGTTTTATAGTGACAGTGTTTTAGAATATGAAAGTATAAGAAACAAATGTTCAATCTGATGAAAATACTCCAAAATATGCAAATAGATGGAAGTTTTGTCAGAAAAAAATATCTGAGATAAGATGCATACCATCATAAACCAGACTTCAGGGGGAAAAAATTAATTCACAGTAAATATTCTTTACTGGCCAGCCATGCCATTTCTGTATTTACACAACTGTGATAGAACAGGTTTTATGGGGACATGTCACACACAGTGGTAAGTTTTGTCCAATGTTTTCACACACACAGGTTCTACTCAGACCCTGGTGGAAAGTGAGTTGTGGGGACGTCCCCTCATGGGGACATGTCACACACAATGATAAGTTTTGACCAACGTTTTCACACACACAGGCTGTACTCAGACCCTGGTGGAAAGTGAGTTGCGGGGACGTCGTAAGTGTCCAGAATACATTGATAATAAAGCAGAAAAGAAAATCCCTGTGAAGTTTAAATTATGCTCCAATTACTCCACTACCACCAACCTTCTAGATGCATTATGTGAAGAAGCTAAGTGTACAGGTACACAAGAGATTACCACCACATTAAACTTTCGTCCTCCTGTGAGCTGCTTAAAACAACCAGAATACAAACACACGGCACAGAGAGACTGTTCAATTAAGTCTGAAGTGATGAACATGAATGTACCTGTTCAGGAGTGTTGTTTGCACAAGTAGCATCATCCATCTGAGTCTCTGACTGGGGGGAAGGATGGGAGTCTTCCTCCACCATGCTAGTTGTAATGCTGGTCATCTGTAAACAAAGTTTTATAGTGACAGTGTTTTAGAATATGAAAGTATAAGAAACAAATGTTCAATCTGATGCAAATACTCCAAAATATGCAAATAGATGGAAGTTTTGTCAGAAAAAAATATCTGAGATAAGATGCATACCATCATAAACCAGACTTCAGGGGAAAAGAATTAATTCACAGTAAATATTCTTTACTGGCCAGCCATGCCATTTCTGTATTTACACAACTGTGATAGAACAGACTTTATGGGGACATGTCACACACAGTGCTAAGTTTTGTCCAATGTTTTCACACACACAGGTTCTACTCAGACCCTGGTGGAAAGTGAGTTGTGGGGACGTCCCCTTATGGGGACATGTCACACACAGTGTTACGTTTTGTCCAATGTTTTCACACACAGGCTATACTCAGACCCTGGTGGAAAGTGAGTTGTGGGGACGTCGTACGTGTCCAGAATACATTGATAATAAACCAGGAAAGAAAATCCATGTGAAGTTTAAATTATGCTCCAATTACTCCACTACCACCAACCTTCTAGATGCATTATGTTAAGAAGCTAAGTGTACAGGTTCACAAGAGATTACCACCACATTAAACTTTCGTCCTCCTGTGAGCTGCTTAAAACAACCAGAATACAAACACACGGCACAGAGAGACTGTTCAATTAAGTCTGAAGTGATGAACATGAATGTACCTGTTCAGGAGTGTTGTTTGCACAAGTGGCATCATCCATCTGAGTCTCTGACTGGGGGGAAGGATGGGAGTCTTCCTCCACCATGTTAGTTGTAATGCTGGTCATCTGTAAACAAAAGTTTTATAGTGACAGTGTTTTAGAATATGAAAGTATAAGAAACAAATGTTCAATCTGATGAAAATACTCCAAAATATGCAAATAGATGGAAGTTTTGTCAGAAAAAAATATCTGAGATAAGATGCATACCATCATAAACCAGACTTCAGGGGGAAAAAATTAATTCACAGTAAATATTCTTTACTGGCCAGCCATGCCATTTCTGTATTTACACAACTGTGATAGAACAGGTTTTATGGGGACATGTCACACACAGTGGTAAGTTTTGTCCAATGTTTTCACACACACAGGTTCTACTCAGACCCTGGTGGAAAGTGAGTTGTGGGGACGTCCCCTCATGGGGACATGTCACACACAATGATAAGTTTTGACCAACGTTTTCACACACACAGGCTGTACTCAGACCCTGGTGGAAAGTGAGTTGCGGGGACGTCGTAAGTGTCCAGAATACATTGATAATAAAGCAGAAAAGAAAATCCCTGTGAAGTTTAAATTATGCTCCAATTACTCCACTACCACCAACCTTCTAGATGCATTATGTGAAGAAGCTAAGTGTACAGGTACACAAGAGATTACCACCACATTAAACTTCTGTCCTCCTGTGAGCTGCTTAAAACAACCAGAATACAAACACATGGCACAGAGAGACTGTTCAATTAAGTCTGAAGTGATGAACATGAATGTACCTGTTCAGGAGTGTTGTTTGCACAAGTAGCATCATCCATCTGAGTCTCTGACTGGGGGGAAGGATGGGAGTCTTCCTCCACCATGCTAGTTGTAATGCTGGTCATCTGTAAACAAAGTTTTATAGTGACAGTGTTTTAGAATATGAAAGTATAAGAAACAAATGTTCAATCTGATGCAAATACTCCAAAATATGCAAATAGATGGAAGTTTTGTCAGAAAAAAATATCTGAGATAAGATGCATACCATCATAAACCAGACTTCAGGGGAAAATAATTAATTCACAGTAAATATTCTTTACTGGCCAGCCATGCCATTTCTGTATTTACACAACTGTGATAGAACAGACTTTATGGGGACATGTCACACACAGTGCTAAGTTTTGTCCAATGTTTTCACACACACAGGTTCTACTCAGACCCTGGTGGAAAGTGAGTTGTGGGGACGTCCCCTTATGGGGACACGTCACACACAGTGTTACGTTTTGTCCAATGTTTTCACACACACAGGCTGTACTCAGACCCTGGTGAAAAGTGAGTTGTAGGGACGTCCCCTTATGGGGACATGTCACACACAATGTTAAGTTTTGTCCCAACGTTTTCACACACACAGGCTGTACTCAGACCCTGGTGGAAAGTGAGTTGTGGGGACGTCGTAAGTGTCCAGAATACATTGATAATAAAGCAGAAAAGAAAATCCCTGTGAAGTTTAAATTATGCTCCAATTACTCCACTACCACCAACCTTCTAGATGCATTATGTGAGGAAGCTAAGTGTACAGGTTCACAAGAGATTATCACCATATTAAACTTCCGTCCTCCTGTTAGCTGCTTAAAACAACCAGAATACAAACACATGGCACAGAGAGACTGTTCAATTAAGTCTGAAGTGATGAACATGAATGTACCTGTTCAGGAGTGTTGTTTGCACAAGTGGCATCATCCATCTGAGTCTCTGACTGGGGGGAAGGATGGGAGTCTTCCTCCACCATGCTAGTTGTAATGCTGGTCATCTGTAAACAAAAGTTTTATAGTGACAGTGTTTTAGAATATGAAAGTATAAGAAACAAATGTTCAGTCTGATGCAAATACTCCAAAATATGCAAATAGATGGAAGTTTTGTCAGAAAAAAATCTCTGAGATGAGATGCATACCATCATAAATCAGACTTCAGAGAAAAAGAATTAATTCACAGTAAATATTCTTTACTGGCCAGCCATGCCATTTCTGTATTTACACAACTGTGCTAGAACAGGCTTTATGGGGACATGTCACACACAGTGCTAAGTTTTGTCCAATGTTTTCACACACACAGGTTCTACTCAGACCCTGGTGGAAAGTGAGTTGTAGGGACGTCCCCTTATGGGGACATGTCACACACAATGATAAGTTTTGACCAACATTTTCACACACACAGGCTGTACTCAGACCCTGGTGGAAAGTGAGTTGCGGGGACGTCGTAAGTGTCCAGAATACATTGATAATAAAGCAGAAAAGAAAATCCCTGTGAAGTTTAAATTATGCTCCAATTACTCCACTACCACCAACCTTCTAGATGCATTATGTGAGGAAGCTAAGTGTACAGGTACACAAGAGATTATCACCATATTAAACTTCCGTCCTCCTGTTAGCTGCTTAAAACAACCAGAATACAAACACATGGCACAGAGAGACTGTTCAATTAAGTCTGAAGTGATGAACATGAATGTACCTGTTCAGGAGTGTTGTTTGCACAAGTGGCATCATCCATCTGAGTCTCTGACTGGGGGGAAGGTTGGGAGTCCACCATGTTAGTTGTAATGCTGGTCATCTGTAAGCAAAAGTTTTATAGTGACAGTGTTTTAGAATTTTACAAATGTATTTAATTCTCATTGGGTTCTCAATTTAAAAAAAGAGTCAAATAGTACATTTGATTACAGTGTAACTGCTTGTGCATTTCTGTGTTGTCTTCATCTATGTGCCTTTATATAGTTATATAGTATATCATTAGCTGTTTCTTGGGCCACCTATAGTCATATTTTTCATAAATAATCAGTCTTCAAATTCATTTTGTAATTGCCTTTTATACTCTACTAGCAATATGACATTTGTATGACGCAGATACCTTCTCGATTCATTTTACCATGTACCTTTAGGCTGAATATCAATAAATATAATCAACCTAGGTTATTTTTACTATCCTTCAATACCTTCTGAAAATTGTTAGTGATGGTAGTGATGCCTTCTCCTGTGTTAGAAGATTCTCATTTGAATTTGATGTTGGTCATGGATTGTAGCTAAGGTAATTCATACCAGATGATTTCTTTTTCACTCATTTGGTCAGTTGCATTTTCATACTTAAAGAGCAACAGAAGACCTTGTTGACCTTGTTGGTTTGAAATTCTAATCAGATTTCTGTAGATGTGTCTCAGTCTGGACCCTCAAAGCAATGTCTTTTGCATCATTGTCAATGTGTCACACAACAAAAATGTTGCATCCAGAGTTAAGAAAGTGCTGTAAGATGCTGTTTAGCACCTACTTTCTTATACTCTTATACACCATGGTTTATGACTAGTCTATAAAAAACAATGGTCCAGGAACAAACTGAAAACTACATCATCAAGTGTAGCTGCTTATGTCAATGACACCTACGTCATCAAAGCAACCCGCACAGACTAATCTAATCCGATGATTTAGCAATTAACAATGCAGATACTCAGCCTCAAAAGAATTGACTTGAGAACAGATTTGCCTGAGGTTTGAACATTGCCTTAGACTAATATCCTCTATCAGATTCAAATGCTAATCCATTTACCTACAAAGCTATTAAATATATTCTGAGCAATTCTCTACATTGTGTACTGTTCAACATACTTGTGTTCTCCATGGGCAGTCATCACCCCCATAGTCATAGGTAATTTCTTCTCCTTCTTTAATGTCGTTCAGGGCAAACAGACAAAGGTGTGGGTTTCCATTCACTTCAATTTTTTTCATCTTACAGTTTGGAGATCTGTGGTCGTCGTTGACTAGCCGTCCGAATGATCCATCATCTCTTGAGGCATCGATACTTAAAAAGAAGGAAACATGAGGAAGGAGGGAATACAAACAACACAATATATCACTGCAAAAATCAAAGCCTCACTTTTTCTAGAGTTTAGTATAGTATAAAATGGTATAGTACATGCACAATTGGAAGTCTTACCACCATGTTTTCCCTCTCCACTTGAAGGCAAACATGAAAACAGTACATGACGGATGGTAAAGTTTTCTTCTTCTCTGGGATTCTGCATCATTTATCCTATCTCCCCTATATTCAACAACAAAATCTCCTTTGCAGATTGAATCTTTTGCAAATACGCCACGCCCTGTAAAAGACATACATAGAAACAAACATATTTTCAACAGAACGGGAAAGCCTATCCATTCTTTCATGTGTCTAGATTTCACCAGATAGTAACTAATTTGAAACAGATAAATCACATCAGACTCCACCTTACCTTTTACTGCATTTATGTACTTCACCTCTAATTTGGTTGTTTTGTCAGACTTTGAAACAACATGATGACTTGCATCCTTAAGGGGGCTGATACGTGGTCGCATCTCAAACTGCAGGGAAAATATTTCATTTGCATTACATTCAGTTAGAATTTGATGTCTTTAAAGGTATTGACTATATATAGTGGAAACTGCTTAGTGATCACGTTTGTCCAGAGTTAATTTGATCACTATAAGAGGTTTTTTATAACCGATTTTTTTTATTATTCCACTTCTTTTTTATGCAGGACATCAACTGTCTTTTGTATAGTTTTCAATGGGAAAAACGTAGCGAAATGGTCATCATGGCGATCCTCTCATCAGCTCCAAACTCACCAGTCTGCACCTCGACCACAGCGTGGTTTTCCACACAGCATCATTTACAGTAACTTACGTGACGCGTCTCAGTACAGATCAGCGGGTGCTGCTGCTCGCGTGTTTTTATAATTAGCGAACTACTACTAGGCTACAGTAGCGCCGCAAATTTCTCATTCCACACCTTGTTTGATTGCGAGTGTTACAGGATGCTTTTCATGAATGAAATAGTATAATATGAATAGTGTGTGACTGTCGGACCGGATCGATCGACGGGTCGCACCTTATGAGTTACACTTCTACTGCGCACTGCCGTCGTGTAGTGCGCGTCTCTCTCTCTCTCTCTCTCTCTCTCTCTCTCTCAATAACGGGGAAAGAGCGCTATGCGGAGATGAATGGAGCGAGCCAAAACCAGAAAATCTATTCCCGACGTCCGCAGTTGATATAAAGTGTATAGGTTTCATTCATCCATGTTTTGACAGATAACACAAACAGCCAGTGATGCCCAGTTGCGCCGCACCTGACGCACTCAGCACAAGACACGGTGCGGCAGCTTGTGCGGGCTGCTGCAGCCACGCACCGTGCACGTAATTTTGCAATTGTTTTAGCGCATGTTTTCATCCATAAAATAACCAAAAATGAACACTATAAGCTCATTTCTTGATCACTATAAGCGAAATTTTTAAACAGCATTTGTATAGAAATGATTTTGTCCCGAGCCTTTTCATCCATATAAGCGGTTCATTACTATATCCGTGATCACTATAAGCGGTTTCCACTGTAGTATATATTATGCTTTTAGGAATTGTTTGCTTTCAATATTTATCATGCTCTAAAGCTACCTCATCTGAAAAATCTTTAAACAACATAGGGGAGCCGAATTTCACCACATAACTTTGAGAGCAGTCAGACTAAACATTTCAAACTGTCTATTTTGCTTGCATTTAAATCCTACACTCACTTGCATTTAAATCATACACTCGGTGGCTAATGCTAGCCTAATGCTAACTAGCTTTCCTGCAAACTAGTTAATTAAATAAATTTGACGGTTGAACAGTGATTATCTTACACAAATGCACTTACCTTGTGTTTAACTTTGGCTCCTCTGCACAAATTCTTCACTTGTTAAATAGCATATTCTGCAAATAATCTTCTGACATCTTCTTCGTCTCCAAAATCATTCCCAATGAGGACCAGGAAGTGGGTGGTACCCAACCATATTTGGAAGTGTGTGTGTGTGAAGAGCGATGGGTGCAGTACCAGCCAGAAAGTATTGGGGGAGCTCCTGTGCACGCCACACACACACACACCCACTGAAAAACATGTGTTTTGGGCCGATGCTAAAAACCACACAGGCACCCTCAGAACAGCTTTTGGAGTAACTTAAAAGGGTTTTCCTCATGGGGACCTGCTTTTTTGTCCCCACACTGAAACTGGTCCCCATACGGTGACTGTGTAAACAGATCGTTGTCCCCACACAGTGATAATTACCAGAACACACACACACACACACACACACACACACACACACACACACACACACACACAGAGTCACTCACCTGGTCACCTGCCTGAGGGGTTGTGATGCTGTTTCACTCTTTGCAGGGGTCTCTGTTTCCTGTCTGCCAAGCCACAGAGAATAGAAGGCCATCAATAACCCTGCTGAGAGGAGAGGAGAGAAGAGGAGAGGGGAGGAGAGGAGAGGAGAGGAGAGGGGAGGAGAGGAGAGGAGAGGAGAGGGGGATAAAAAAGAGGAAACAAAGAGAAGAGAGGAGCAAAAAGGAAGGTACATTTGGAACAAGGCTAAGGAAAAGACAATAAGAAGAGAGGAGGAGGGAGGGAAACAATGAGGGGAAACCAGTTCAAGCAATGGGAGAAAGGAAATGAAAGAGGAAGCAAAGAGAGGAGGGAAGAAGGGACAAAATAGGTAACAGAAATAAGTACAAAATGGGAGAGATGATATGAAGAAGGAAGGAGGGAGAGGGGAGGAGGGGAAAGAACAAAAAGAAAGAGGAAGCAAGGAGAGGATATAGGAGTGAGTAGAAGAGAGGATTGAAGCAAGTGGAGAGGAAATGGGAAGAAAGGGGGAAGGGAAAAGGTGGGAGAGGGGAGGATGATTAGAGGAGAGAGATTAGATGGGTGGAGAGGAGGGCGGCAGAGGTGACTGAGGACTGATCCTGGTGCTGCTTATTGGCAGGTGCTGACGGTGTTTCTTTAACCTGTGTATTTCTATGCTTGTGAGGACGTTACTGACAAGACACACTCACAATTAAACTTAATCCTAAACCCAAGTTTAAACCCAGGAACTCAATGTTCCCACGTTCCTAAAGTGTCCTCAATGTCCTTCCTGTCAAGGTATAAAACTCAAACTGGTCCTCAAGAAGAAGCAGAAGTGCGCGCACACACACACACACACACACACACACACACACACACACACACACACAGGGGAATAAATAAGGAGACAAAAGTCAAATATCAGCTTCTTTTTCTTGCCCTTTTCTTCATTACACTCCGTGCTGAGTTGATCCTCCCTCCTCCCTCACGTCCTCCTCTCTTTGCTCCTCTGTTCCACCTGCTTGTCACGCACAAACTAAATCATTTCCCTCTTCTTCTGCTTCTTCCCCCTCCTTCATTTTTCCTCGCCACCTATCCCCCCTGTCCCCGTCAACCCATTTCCTTCCCCTTCTAATCCGCCAACCTTCAAACCACCTCTAAACCTTCCTCCAAAGTCCAGAAATACTTTCGGCTCTCCTCCACCTCCTGAAATATCACCTGTCAACACTGATATTATTCTTACCTGAAATTCACACCAAGAAAATCATGTCAGCGCCGAGTGTCTCAGTGTTCTTTGGAAGTTTAAGTGGAGATACCAGACAGACATTTAATAGAGAGCTCAAATATCACAATAAAGGTTTTGTGCTTGTAGTTATATCTATCAAAAAAAAGATGTGATAGAGATTTTGGGAATACATTTTTTCACTTTGACATTTTTGCTTCTGCACTGCAGGTAGTGTCCATACGTCAGGCTGCCACTACACGACCTGCAAGCCCTAAAAATAAAAACACAACAGGTATGACAGCGGTGTACGTCCCCGTTTTGTGTCCATGTGCCTTTTGCTGCATGCCCTCCAACTATCATGACCGTAAATATGATAGTATTGGGAGGAATACTGGAGCAGAGTTATTGGTGATCCATTAACTATGTGTGGTCTTGTCCTTGTTTGCATTAGGTTTGTAAGTGACGCATTTACTTTAATGAGAATGGTAGAATAGCCAATAGAGTGAGCTATGTGCTATATATAACTGTATGCGCTAGTGCCACCTTCCAGTGAACGACCAGACCAAACAACCTCTGAAACCAGCAGCAGCCAGCCTGGCAGAGACTACAGTAGCTAACAGAGGTGGTTTTCTTACTGGGTTTGGCTTCTGGCTTCCCGGGCGGGGTCAGTTAGGTTAGCTGCATGGCTTGCAGGTCACTACTTAGCATTCTTTCCATCAGGAAAGTTCATAAATCACCTCAGTAGTGTAATGTTATTACCAATGACACGGTTCCTAAAGCCGAAAATATGCAGCACTGGCTCAATCTAAAAGAAAGACATGGATCATTGGCGGACCTGAGTTGGGCTGAATAAGCCATCTATGGCGGCCATCAGCGGTCATGCTGTTAATTATGTGAAACTTTAATCCTTAATAGAATGTGAACAGGTGAGTTGTATATAAATTCACCCTCAGTACAGTTGTCATGAACGGGGAAATTAGCTATAGAGACCAAAACTGTTTTTTGTACCAGGCTGTAAACATGTTTATTTCTGCTGTGAAGTTGGACATTTTAACATGGGGACCTATGGAGACTGACTCATTCTGTAGCCAGTCTTGAGAAATTAAAAGTTTTAGCACTTCCGCATTTTCCATCACTGGGGGTTGCCACTTGGCCATTCCCTGTTGGTCTCACAGGCTGTACTTGAACTTGGTCTGGCTGCTGAGCACATTTTATATTGCCTGCTAACAGCAGATTCAAC
Organism: Nibea coibor; assembly: GCA_023373845.1. Classification (NCBI taxonomy): domain Eukaryota; kingdom Metazoa; phylum Chordata; class Actinopteri; family Sciaenidae; genus Nibea; species Nibea coibor. Next base: position 4,899,990 of record CM041724.1, read on the forward strand.
AGTAGTTAATTAACGGTTAGCTTCTTTAGTAAGTGGTTAGTAAGTGGTTAGATTTACAGAGTAGATTTGTAGATTTACAGAGAGTTGAAACTGAGCAGCTGGTGGTCGTCAGAGGGAGAACAGCAAATATATCGTGTATAAAATCTGATCCAGTTTCACCAAAATCACTGAATAAAGTTCTAAAGTTGTGTTTTTGTACAGTAATCAGTGAAGACCGACCACAGATGAATGTAGGAAGCCTCAGAACCACTCAGACTGTATCAAACAGGAAGCACTCCTCTCCGGCGGCACCAACTTCAGTCAGGTTCAACATTAAAGATTAACTTCAGTATTTATGAACCAGGGTTTTATTCATATTCAGGTAATTTCTTGTTTTTTTTCTTCTTTGTGTCACCTCAAGTGGTGAGAGCAGTATCCTACAAACTGGGGCACAAGGCACACGGTGTGTGTTTTTGCCATTGCCTGACTCAAATTGTTATCCTAAGTGTCTGACAGCATTATGGAAAGGACCCTGCAGAAAAATCTAATGTTTTCTGTACCCTTCACTTAATCCTACTGATTTATGAAATCTTCTCTGTGGGCATAGGATCACACCCACAGGAGCACCGGCAGTCTCCCGAGCCTCGCAGCACCTGGTTCACCCCCCTCTGCCTGCTGTCCCACTCTCTGCTCATTTGCTCTCGCAGGAACTCTTCGCCTCAGTCAGACACACAGGAGATTAATAGGAAGGAATAGGAAATGGTTCATATTTCTATAGGGTCGTGTTTCTGCAGCCTCTCATGGCCTCTCATCGTTAATTATTGTCATTCACTTTGACACAGAAACATGAAAATGTGCCCTGTTAAAAACATCTTTAGAAAAACTGTCAAAACTTGACAGTAAAAGACCGTATTATATCAATAAATATTAGTGTTTTACTGTACAATTAACAGTCTCTAATATAAAATACTACTATATTTACCTTAAAATGTTGAATAAATAAAGGTTGTGAAATATTTCATGGTATATTTTTACAGTTTTCCCTGTAAAATCTACAGACATTTTAAAATACAGAACAAATTTCTGGCAACTGCAGCTGCTAGTTTTTTTTTACCGTAATTTTTTTTTTTTTCCAACAGTGTGCTCTGTTTCCCTTTAAAAAAATAATGAAATAATGAACAGTGGTAAATGCACTCTACTTATACAGCACTTTTCTTGTCTTCCAACCCCTGAAGGCGCTTTAACACATCATATCATATTCAGCCATTCATGCACTGCACTGGCTACCATGCATGATGCCAACTGCTCATCAGAAGGGAGCTAATCACATTCACACACACACACTCACACACCGATGGCACAGCCTTGAGGAGCAATTTGGGGTTTAGAATCTTGCCAAAGGACACTTCGACATGCAGACTGGAGGAGCGGGGATCGAACCGCCGATCCTGTGATTAGCTGATGACCCGCTCTACCTCCTGAGCCACAGTTCCCAAATATAACACTGAACTGGGTCATGCTCAAGTGCTTTTATTTTTATATTTCTACATTTCGCTGATCATATTTCACATACTTTGCGTGCAGAACTTTTAGTTTTGGTATTTTCTTTTTTGTTGAAGACAGTTGTAAAATATGGATCTTGGTGGTTCGTTGGATTTGAAAGCACAGCGGCACGTCACTGCAGTCCTCTCTCTGAAAACAATTAATGTCGCTGTGTGCATTTCACTTGAACCCGTCCATCATGTTTATTTGCCAGAATGTTACAGATCACCTTCGGGCCAAACTTTTATTGCTGAGCACACTGAAAGTCCAGTTTGCACAAACAGTGTGACTCCAGCCCGAGACGGATCATTTCATTACTCTTTAGTCCCTTCTGGCTTTTGCTTCTGATGGAATCCTTTTGAAGGATACTTTGGATGTAATTGCCCATCTGAAGGAGAACATTTGAGAGGATGAATGGAGCCCCTCTGAAGATCTGACAACTCGTCCGTCCACCCACGTGTGACCCTCCCTCTGTTTTTGTGCCAACTAAACCGAGATGGACCTGTTGTAGAATTCATCTTTGTAAGCCTGACATTTTTCAAAATCCATGTCAGTGTGAAATACCCTGATCTTAAAAATAGCTTTCATAACTTCAAGATGAAGTTAAAGACAAAGACATGAAACCTGGTGAGAAACATCTGTTCATCCACTTCTGGCAGGTGGGTTCATTTGCTTTTTTTTGGATTAGATAATAAGTTTGATACTGCTCTCATGTCTGTACAATACATATGAAGCTATGGAGCCAGCAGACACTTAGCTTAGCATAGCATAAAGACTGGAAACAAAGTGAAACAGCTAGCCTGGCACTGCTAAGCTAACAAAAGCCACCTCACATCAGCTTTAAAGCTCATCAATAACACATTCAGGCATAGAAACTACAAATTCTGGTTTCATGTACGCTATGTTTTGGACAATTTCCTGGATGGAAAATTTCCTGGAGACATGTATTGACCCTTAATTATGAATATTAGTAACACCTGTGTTGACTCCACTATTTCATGTCAAAATGGCTGCTGTGAAAAGGGGTCTATTGCTTCATTAAGATATGTGGGCATTGCTGTAGATCTCCGCTTTGTTGTCATTGTAAAGAATGTATTTATCATGTTTTGTCACTGTGATGTGACACAAACTTTCTCCCATGTTTTCAGTTTCATTAATGAGTTTTCACTTTTCACAGGAACACAACAAACTCCTTTCAGCACATTGTCATTTTTTGTGATATGCTGATGGATAAACTTTTATCCACAAATGCAAATTCTCCACGTCTCTGCACTCATATGTCAGCACCCAGGGCTGCTGCTAGCCAGTTTAATTGCTCTCTCGCTCATCCACTCACACCTTACATGCAGGCGTTACGCAACAGCTGTATTCCCTAAGGCAATCATTCTGTCGGCACCCCACCAGGCAGGTTGTGCATCACGCTGCCGCTGTTTTGTTCTGTACTTCTTCTCCTGTAACTTCAAACCCCATCGCGAGTGTGTCAGAACTACTCAGATTGCCACAGATTTTGTTTTTCCTGGTTTATGTGCTTTTACCAGTAGATATGAATTGGAAGGTGTCTGACTTTGAAAATGGACTGGATTCTTGCAGCGTCAAAAATACACATTCCTGGCAATTCCAGGCACATTGGCCAGAACGGCCATGATTAGCATCAGTAGCTAAGGTACGCCCAGAATGTGTGTGCACTCGTGCCCAATTTAATTTGACCATTATGGCCCCCAAAAAATCCCAAAATGCCATACTACTGTCTCCATACTCAGAGTTGACTCTAAACCTGTACTTTTATGTCAGCCTTTTTTCACTTCCTGTATTTTCCCTCACTCGTCTCCTCTGTCTGTTGATCTTTTGTTGTTTGTTGGTGTTTTTTGGATGATTTTCCTCTTTGTGTTTTCTCCTCTTTATGTCTTAGATTAAATGTTTTACTCCACCTGACCTGCATCCTTTATCCTGTGAAGGGACAATGTTAACTACGGAGCCACCAGGCTTTTCTGCTTAAATGACGACGACTCCTTAATTAAAATGAATTGTCTAATTAACTAGAATTTGCAGCCTCAGAAGTGCAATAAAAGTCATCACATGAGAAGCTCTCAGCACCTTCATGCCGGGGGGCCAAATAGGTGAGAAAAGACTGATATCCAGGTGTGGGCCTTCAGGGCTGGCAATATTTACTGTTTCAGGGCCCCAAGTGAGTTGCTTCCGGGGGACCGGAGGTTGTAACACTTCTTCAATCTCAATATATCGGGCTGTGCCGGTGCTGGTGATTCAGTGATGGAGGTAGATTCTTATCAGGGACTAACACTGGAGGTAAATGTGGCTCTAGAGCCAAAAGGAGGGCAGTAAAGTTTAGGAATGAGGCTGAAAATAAATCGTGATCTCATGAGGAATGATAATGACCGGTTAAAAATGGCTAAAGTTGTCTCTTTTATCATGCTGCTAAAGTACTGATGCAATAATTTTCAATAAGAGTGAAAGAGATATATGTTGTCATCATTTCACACACACACACACTGAATACAAAGGGACAGTTAGGGAAATGAACTATATATGGGCAATTTGTCATATTACATTAGTGGTGTGAGGTAAAATGAGATAGTGTTAGTAAAGTTATTAACCATAAAACACAGAAGAGACTTAGTCTGGATTAGAGACTGAGACAGACTACATTGGCACCACTATATCCTGGACCTACTGACACATTGGAGACGGGGAGGAATTAGGTCAGGGCTCGAATGTAGAAGGTAATAGATGGCTACGGAGGAGATTTATGTGCGACACCCTCTCTCTAGAGAGAAATAGAGAGGGAGAGACAGAGAGAGAGAAAGAGAGATGGGAGGTTGGTATTGGAACTAAATCAGACTGTCAGTTGGTGCTGAATTCTTCCTGAGGCGACAGAAGGAGGGAGGGAGGGAGGGAGATGGAGGGAAAGGAGAGCAGAGCAGTGGAGAGAGAACTGGGACATGCAGAGGGAGAAGAATAATGATGGAGAAAGCAAAGAGGCTGAAAGAAAGATCAGGGTTGTGGAGTTCATGGGGCAGAAAACTGCACAGCCAGAGTGAGGACACGGCACAGGAAGCTTTTAGATGATGTAAGGAGTTATTTCAGGCATCCACAGGGGTTAAATTGGGATTTGTTATGTGTGTGTGTGTGTGTGTGTGTGTGTGTGTGGCAGGGGGGCCGCTCTGTTGTTTCAGGGTTGCCATGCGCACATGTGTGTGCGTGCATAGACTACAAAATCTGACTGATATCATTTGACAAACTCTAAATAAATTCTAACAAGGTGAGACAACCCTCTGTTCCGAACACTAAAACGCTAATCACCAAAACTATCAATCAAAACTACAGCTGATGACAGTCAAATCTGTGTGTGAGTGCTGAGTGGCAATTAGTCCAGTCCTCACAATATTGGGCATGTTTAAATTATTCTTTATACTATGGCCTGGCTCAACACTTGGTGGTTATTATTTGCTGAGAGATGTACAGCTCAGTGTTTTAAGTGTCAATCACTGCTTTCCTTGCCAGAGTTGTAGCTACATCTTGTCTTGTCTTGCGAAATGATGTGCACTTACGAGGAGTTCCATCAGCCCATATGTCGCCTGGCCCGCTGACAGCATAAAGAATGGACAGCGCATGTGTGACGTCACCCACAGGTTTATGAAAAGTCATTTTGGAGTCAGAATCTGTGCTGATGTCTGTCGCCATCTTGGCTGCCCTCCACTCTCACTGAGTTTTTTTTAATTTGCCAAGGAAAAGCACAGTTTCTGATAGAGTGAACAGCTCTACTCTGCCTCTGAATAATCTGATATTCTTACTTTAACTCTAACTACTCACTCCTAAACCCAACTATCAAGTACCAGGCTATCAGAGACAGTGTAAGGCAGGCCATTCGTCCATTACCCTGGGCAAGGAAAATTGGTGCCCATGCCCATGATGATATATGGCTGAGGTCCAAACAGCCTTGGCACACTTTAACCTCTTGGCGTCCAGGGTTCCAGATGTTGCATTTATTGCCTACACAGACATATTTACAGTAGGTAACTGCCAGTTAAAGCACTTCTGAGGATTAGATAATCATGTAACATTACTGGTTAACAAACTGAAAACAAAGAGAAACATCTCATCAAAGATGTTCAGCTGCCACTAAAGGCAGAATGAAGCTACAGTCAGAAGTAGACATCATAGAAACTCGCTCCTTTAAGCAAACGGTGACGCTGTCGACGTGACAATGACCACTGAGGCTGATGGGTACTGTTACTGTTCAGAGCCAGCCAATAAACCAAACTCAAGCTGTGGTTGTATGGTGATGGAGAAATGTGTTGATTTAAGAATTAACATTGAAAGTCTATGACCACTGAAATCTTCACTGATGATGAGATCAACATTTTGTGGATGTAAATGCAAAGCTACAGCTAGACATGGGAAGATGACGTCCCCATTGTTATTCCCATCACCGACACTGGTTGGTTTCTTCCAGACCTGTTTGAACGAGTGAATCCAGATATTTGGGTTTTTAAGAGCTTTAGAGGTCTTTCTATGATGAAAGCTGCTGTGTTTGAAGCTACTAAAATCCTGCTGTGTGCCCAGTGTTGTCTTGAATAATGATTAAACATTAATGCATTGTGAGTGGAACCTGATAAAAAAAAAAGCCCCTGGATCAATTTGGGTCAAGGTCTTCCATGTAAAACCACTCAGGTATTGATCAGTTTTACAGTAGCCTATATATGTAATCCAATACACAGCATCCCATCAATCATACCCAGTGTGACATTATCCCATTTTAATACAGGACACGTGTGCACCATGCATGTAATGTTCTGATGGTAATACAAGCCGGCTGTGCTGCAGATGATTGACATTTGTCTCCTTCACTCAGGACATCCGCGTCAACCCATCTAACATGCGTTCAAACGGCTCTTTTATATCTGTGTGTCTGCCCTCCAAACATAAAGACATTTGTCTATTTTTGGGGATGTGGGGATGACAGATTTGAGGTTTGGCCTGCTGAAGTTTCCGGTCATGTCTGTCACAAATGTTTATCCATCCATCCCTTCCTATCAGATAGTAGTGCTAATGTTATGCTAATGCTAGCTGTTTAGCTTCAGTTTTGGTGTGTCAGGGGAACAGGGGAACTTTTCGAAAGCAATCTGAAAACTCTTATGTAACACCAACAGGCAAAACTCATGTGCTTTAAGTGCTTTTCCACACACACACTCATACTTTATACTCTCTCTCTCTCTCTCTCTCTCTCTCTCTCTCTCTCTCTCTCACACACACACACACACACACACAGACTAATCAGTGTTACACTTGCGGCCAGTGACCCTTATTGAAGGTTGTGTTAATGATGACTTAAACAAACAGTGTGTCTTTAGCTCCAGTCGATAGCTCTAAACAGCCACAAGTCACATCGCCCATTACAATTAGGCTAGAAATATTAGAACTGCTGCCATAGCACACATTGTCACTGTATGTGTGTGTGTGTGTGTGTGCGCGCGCTTGTGCTAATGAAGGTATTGAAATTGTCATTAATGTGTGTGATGACTCAACACTAGCAGAGCAATTGGGTTTATGAAAGGCTCATTGCTTCCCATATTTCAGCCTTAAGCAATATAAATGTTTATGTGTTTTCTCATTGACAAGTCCATTTAAAGCAGCTTCCAAAGACCTGACAGGCCATAACTAACTCTCTGAAGCAGCCGGCCCACCAGGGTTACACTGTCACGCTGGGCTCCTCATATAATGATCCACTATTTAAATTTGCTCTAAAATAGATACACTGCATACACTATAAGGAACCCGACTTAAAAAACAGCCAGAAGTATGCGGGCAGTAAGACAGCAGTATTCACTTAACTTAAAACAACCTGTAACTTGTTCGTGTTGGGTGACAATTGAATGTTGGTCCACGAGGCAAAGGCAGAGCTGGTTACCCAGCCTTTCTGACATCCAACCCATCTGATACAGCTGCTTAGTGAGTGGCCCCACGCTTCAAACTATGATGCTGTACTGTAGGTACCCTTTAGTGTCATTTCTGGATGTGCTCATCTGGCATAATGTTTTAATGTGCTATTGAGGTCAGGCAACATAGCGTAAAGAATGAGAAAGTCTTCGTGTGAAGGTGGGTGGTGTGAATGGATGGCTCCAACAAACAACAAACAGGACTTTCACTCATGTTTGCGTCCTCTGTGAAACCCAAAGTCAACAATGACCTATATTTTACTCACGTTACGTAATGTTACCAAAGATGCTGTATAACAAGATAACAATAAGACTTCCTGTCTCCCAAGTGGCGTGGTCTCCTTGGCCTTGATCTTCCAATCCCCGTTTGGAAGTGTAGTGAAACAGACTGTGTTGTACCAGAGATGGTCCAGAAAGTTGTTGTTGTTGATCATTTTTGGTGAAACAGACTGAATTGTCAGGATTTATGTGGCTTGAGAAAGACAAGTTCAATATTTTGTTCACTGACTAAAGGGTGAAATAATCTGAGCTCACATTTACTTCTCCCATTAGAGTCGGCTGACTCTGGAGCTGCTGCTGGCCTTGTACAAAAAATAAATAAACAAAACCATGACCAGTCAGTTTTCTTCAGCAAGCTTTATTTTGAAAGTATAAGTGGATATCATATAATTATAATCGGTAGCTTCACTAACTAGGAGCCCTGCGTGTGCAAAACTGATGTAGGAGCACTTACACTGGCCTAGTTTGAAGAGTATGGTGACTGACCAAGCTGTAGTTGAACATAAAACCCTAATGGTGTTTTCAGGCTGAACATGAAGTGAGCTTTATTGGCAGCATGATTGCATTCAAAGTTGATGAAGGACAAGAGGACACAAACAAAGCCAAGTGTGTTTGTGTCGGCTGGCTTCCTCACAGTTGAATACATACTGAAGGAGAGACACGGAATAGAAACAGGACTGGGGTTCTGGTGAGTTCTGCAAAGTTGGTGTGTACGTTGCTGCAGTTACAGCCAACACCTGTACAGTCTGTATAGTTGTATGTTTGTCTAAAGTGAGACAGAAATTCTTTTCAACAGCTTCCAGAAAGATAGTTTGCTGTATTAAACACTCCTTCAACACAAGAGGCTGCAGATTTGTGTCACCTGCTGTCAGCTAAACTCTACCAGACCCTAACTAGCACAAAAAAGACTCATATGAAGTGTTTTTATAATATTTATATGGGATGTTACCAGTAAAAGACAAGCTGTAACTGTGGCATTGTGTTTGATCATATATTTATTACACAGTTGGTTTGTTTAAAGGGTCGGCCGGCACACATTTCAAAAAGAAATGACTTCTTGCGGTATCTAGCCATGTACAAAGTTTGGTTTCTTCATATCTGCTGCTGAGATTTCTGCCTTCACCGCAACAGACTGAATTAAATTCAGCATGCGGTGCTTCACTTGTATTTGAGAAACTCGACGGGAGCTTGTGATTCTAGAAGTGACGTCCCATTTATTCTCATAAAGTGTTTAGCAAGGTTTGCATATTATTCTGAATAACTGGAACATTTTCTCTGAAGTGACTTTAAAATAGAATTCCATTCAGCTCCATTGTACTGTGGAAGCTCGCAGAACTCTCTGAGACGGTTATCTTAAAGCCTTAAACTGTAAAAAAGAAAAAAAAATACTGGAAGTATCTGCATGACTGGAAACCACTGAGGCTAAGTGGTAAAATATGTTTTAGGTGTGATTCGAGATGCCCTTAAAGGAAATCTCTACATCTGTGTGTGTGGATGTAATAAAGCTGCAGAGTTAGAATGGTCTCAGTGCACCCAGTGTTTACTTGGCCTCCATTATCTTTTATTTGTAGGCTGATAGCGTCTCTTGCCAGGGAATAAACCAGAAATTTGTGTGTGGGTATGAGGGAATACAGACATGCACAAACACAAGAATAAAACATGCAGGTGAGAAACATAAATTCAGACGAGCTCACTCCATTTTGTTTTATTGTGAAGACCAGGAAAAAAGCTGAAAACAATTAGCCTGATTCGTCCATTAGCTGTGCAGAACGTGAACACAATCCCACTATGTGAATTTGTATGTTGGAGAATCAGCCATGGCAAGCTTCACTCCTCAACACATTTGAATATGCAAATGTTTCCTGGCACAAAAAGCCTTGACAAGCTGTTATTACATGATTCCTGTGGGTGCAGACACAACAGCCTGAAAATATATTATAGGAGGCAGAACAAGAGAGAGGAGAGTAGTCCTCGACAGTTGCCGGGGAGATGCGTGCACATTGCTTGCATGCATGCATTTGGGTGTGTGTTTGTGTGTATTCGCAGAGGAGTGTGACAACGCCAGGAATGTTTCTTGACTGCTGACCAGAATACGAGATGGTGCTGGTCGTGACGAGTTGGTCACAGGGGGCATCAAGCACTCCTGATCACATCCCAGGAACACAGGAAGCAGCTCGCAGACGTTTGAAGTTCATCAGTCGCCAAATGGAAGTCCAAGTGTCCATGATGGAGCTGCCTAATTAAACAGCAATGACTGTTTCTATAAATTAGACTCATACGAATGTAACTACAGGGTCGCCGTTACCTGATATATTAGTGTACTGATTTAACAGAACAGTAAATTGTGAATGGAAGAAAGTTATAGAATTGCACACCTTAAAAATAGTTCAGGGAGGATGGAAGGAAGTGGGTGTTGGGGTGTTTATTCATGATATATGGGTTTGTAAATAAGTGTTTCATATGTAATTTATGTAAAGTTTATGGTTTATCATTATATCTATGAATATGTAAGGCAATGGTGTCAATGATATAATTTAATTAGTCATGAGACTATTAAGATGTGTATAAAAGTCAAGAAGTTTATGCGATTGCGATTATTAAAATAGTCAAGTGTTTGAATTTTGTACATCGTTTAATAAACTCTCTGATCGATGCTGCCTTTGTAGTCCTCAATTCTCCTTCTTCTCCTTGTGAACATCTGGTTGTGGCAGATGTTCACCCACCATGAGCCGGGTTCTGCTCAACGTTTCTGCCTGTTATTCCTTGCCATTGACGCCAAGTGCTTGTTCATGGCGGGAACTGGTGGGTCTCTGTAAATGATATTATAAAGAGCATGGTCTAGATCTGGTCTATAAATAAATCACTTTAAACTTTTCCCCTATCGACCATCACCAACTAACATTAATGATTTTTTCATCTAAGCCATCAACCTGTCTCTTAGATCCAATCCCAAGGTTCTCATGGATGGTGGATAGGCGTAGATCAGGGATTATGGTTACACTTGCTGCTCACTACAAAAACCTCTATTGTTATCATTATTGTTCTCTCTTAAAGGAAGTTTTTCCTTGCCAGTGTTGCCATGTGCTTGATCATAGTGGGAATTGTTAAGTCTTTGTAAATATTATCATAAAGAGTATGGTCTCTATATTTAAAGTGTTGTGAATAAAGGTATAAAGGAATCACAAATACAGTTTCTGAAACGGACAAAATAAAGCTAATACAGCTGACATTGCATCTCAAGGTAGATCTAGCAGCTAAAAACAAATCAGAAAGCAGTCTGTCTTACATTTTTTACACGTATTGTGCAGATTTTGGCACCTTAAACTGAATCTGTTTCGATAAAGGCTTTGAGTGTGTGAAGCCAAAGATTACGACATGTTGTTCAGTGTCTTACTTTTGAAATCTGAGTCATCTGATCTCTTTCTGACTTCTGTGAGTCATGAGCTGAGTTGCCAACTGGAGAGGCCGTCTTTAATGGATACAGTATAAAATGATGTATGCAGTGTCTACAGTCTGGTGTCCACAAAGGCAGATGAATGTGATTACTGCACGTTTAATATGGAGGACTAACTGTAAGCCTGTCATGTGCACTTGTTTAGAGGCTGCTTAAGATTCAAAGAGCAACCAAACCCGAGGCAGATAATCCTGCTTATTCTGCATTTCATGGTTGCTTCTTGCTTTGTCCACTATTTATACAGTTGAATGTGATTACAAGAGATTACAAGAGACCACACCCAACAGTTCCTGTTTACAACAGGACAAGGATCAGTTGATCATCATGCAAAAATGGAAACAAATGTAACCGTCTTTCTTAAAAAGGCTTCTGTGCCACATCATCAGCAATGTTATCATAGTGACTGCATCATATTGGCTGAGCTTCTTTTCATGTCCATTAAAGGGCCGTAATGTTGAACATCCAAAGAAAGAAAGGAGTCTGCAGAGCTACATATCTACATTGGATCATTTAACACATTGCATAGAAATCAGAACAGCCAAACAAGGTCAACAACAGCAGACATAGCAGCCAACAGCAAGAAGTCAAGCTCTGTGTCTGTCTTTCAGCCTTTTATTTCACCAAGCTCTCACGGACAACTAAAAGTCAGTCACAGATTTATATTTGAACTTTTGTCTGATGACTTGCTTGGTCATCATTTTCTCTTCTTAGCTTCCTCCGTCAACGTCCTCTTCACCTCTGTCATTATGTCCACAGAGACTGCTGAGTTACACTGGTTACATTGCCTGCTTGCTCAGCTCTGGTTCTGGCATGACACCGGCTCCTCTCCCTGACGGTATACATACACGTTCTTGGCACTAAAAACCTCCACTGGAGCTCTGAGCTCACAGTCAGGGCACCCTGGCTAAGAAACTGAGCTAACATTAGCTAACAGCAGCTATCGCTTGTAGCAGTTTACTTTACAGTCCATCAGGAAACTCTGCAAATCAAGAGTTGAGGCGGAGCAGCCGGAGGACATAGAGGGAAAACCAGAAAACATTTTGTCCATAAAATATGATCCAGTTACAGAAAAATCAGTCAAATAATTGGTAGTGTGTGACTCTCATGGGAGATTGTAGTGTGAGAACAGACATACAGGTCACAGAGAGGGACACCATTTACATTACAAGTCAGGGTAGTGTGAACATGATTTTACATTTGTTATTTAATGGTAAGGAAGTTACACAACTTTGCTTTAAAGTTCAGTCAGTTTGTAAAATCTGTCATGTGTATTAATAATACTAGTAAGGGACTAACCAGCCTTCATTCTTTCTCTTCTTCTTTCTTTTTTTTTTTTTTTTACATCAGGACATTTTTACACCCATTCCATTTGTTTCATTTGAGTAAATACTCTGAGTCCAGTCTTTCAACTTCATGCGTGTCGACTGTGCTCAAGCTTTCTTTCAGAGCTGTGATGAGGAAATCAGACAGCACTGAAGGTCAAATGATAATTTGGAGGAAGAAGCATCAATGAGAAAAGGGAAAGGAACACACCTCCCATTTCCTGGTGATTTAGGAAAGGTCAGGGGGAAATGTTAAAAATCTACAGGGAATGAAAAACTGCAAATGGCAGTGGTAGAAAAAAATAAAACACTGAATTTAGAAATGTGTTCCTAAAGCTCTAACTAGCTCTAATATTTAATGGTTGGCCTCTGGGCCTGTGTTGGTTTTTCAAACTATTTTACCAGGTCAAATCACTAAGGATCAGCATGAATCTGATGAACCTGGAGTCCAGGATCAGTTCTTCATTACCGCATGCTGTTCTCATGACATTGAACAGGTCAGAGGGTTTGAATCTACAAACTTTTCCAAAATTACAAAGTGAATGATAGATCAGGTGTTTCTGAAGGATGTAGTCCACTGTTTGGACCAATGAGCAACAGAAACAAATATGTACCAGATATGTCAAAAGTATCATATTTTAGTTTATTTTTATATGAAATCAATTTCCAACTGACTGACTGCTCATCTTTAGATACTGACCCCTAACAGAGCTTTGGTCTTTAGTTTGATGTCCAATAATTCAGAGTCAAAGAATGTCATATTTGTAGGACAACTGCAGTGCAAACCATATAATGAAGCCTCATTGGAAAGAAATTATTAAAAAGTAATGGAGAAGCACTTCCCAAAAGTGAACATTTGATGCTGTGCAAAAAGACGTGTACAAAATCTCAAAGGTAGAGGAGCTCCAGGTAGGCAGATCAGCCCCTGTGAAGTGTTTTGAAGTGCACCAAAGGAACGAGCCTCAACAGCTCAACCTCTCAAGGTCGCTTTTTGATTTATTGCTTGCTACATGCGTCTTGGAGTCTTACATATTAATGACCAGCATTATGTTAATGGTGTCATAAAAGAATACTCTGCACTGCAGGTGTCCATCCACAGCAACTTCAACAACCTTCATCATCAAGAGTACGACTCTTGAGCAAAGAGCTCATGAAATGTGTTCACTGGAGGTGTGGACACACCTTATGTTTGAAATCCCCATTATGTTTATTTCAAAGTCTATTTGTTGTTGTCAGTTGATATTGGTATTAGTACATACACCTAATCTTTAAGGTGTACAATTGATCAAACCAAGCTGGACCAAGTATGTTGAGAGTTGGGAGATAAAATCATCACTACATGCTGTCAAACGATTCTTTGCTTTTTGTCCTGAATTATTGGCTGTTGCTGTCAAGTGAGGTTGTTTGAGGTACTTAATCATAGTCGGTACCTAGAGCATAGCACTGTGTGGACAGGGTCAGAGGTGTGTGTATAGGTAATCACAATGTGTTATAAGCTCCATCAATCAACCTCAAGAGCATCCACGTTATAATTCATTATAAGTCACATCTATATTGTTTTGACTGTTCCTATAGTGCATCAGAAAGCATTATGTGGGTTTATGAGTGTGGTCATAAAGCATTATGAAAGGATATCTTCATAGACTTCATAGACAAAGACTTCAAGAGTTATTGAAAATGTGTTTTAGACTCAAAAAAGGCCAACCTCAAGAAAAATTCAAATCCATTTATGTGTACACTATAGTGAGCGTAGTGTACGTACTTTACCTTGCTGTGTTAATAGCTCATACAACCAAACTTCAACTTCAGCCACAGAAAAATAAGCACAGAAAATGATGAGTAGATGCCGACTGCTGTGTCCCATTTGTGGGACTGGATCCTTGAAGCACATGGGCCACAAAGGTTAATCCATCAGAGAACATTAGGGCCCCAGGTGCATCTCCTCCTCCACCTCCACCTCCTCTAATAACATGTTCTAACCTCACAGAGGTCATAACTAGTGATGCGTTCAAGCAGCCTCTGTCGAACATTTTTTTCAGTTGTCCCTAAAACGTCCAACAAAGTGTTAAATATACACTTGGTAAACTCTGGCTGTATTTACAGTACTGGTTGTGATATTTTACTTCAATATGTTCACGACATCAGACATTTTGACATGTCAGGCAGGAACTCACCTCACTCAGGCGTATTAATGATGGCAGCATTCCACTTAGGAGATGCCCTGCTTGATAGTGATGGCTTAATGTTAAGTGATTGGCAGGTACAGGAGATGCGCTAGAGACAGCCTATTGGATCACTCAGGCATCAGTCGGCTTGACGATGTTCCGGAGGCGGAGGAGGCAGTACAGCCAACATGGCGGCGGCCAGTGCAGCATATTTTCAGCTTCAAAGCGGCGCATCAGAACTCACTCATGTGCTGTCCATTCTTTATACTGTCATTGGTTTGGATCCTCAGTGCAGAGATGGAGGCCAGTACAGTTTGGAGGAGTTTATTGTGCCTCCAGCAGGTGGTGGCAGCTGAAGGCTGGCAGATTGGAAGATTCCCTAATTCTGTTAGAATTTGCAGCACATTTGGATGGACATATTAACAGGAGCAAGAGCAGCCCCTTTACATCACATACCTTAGGTTAAACAGCACAGTTGATAGCAGCAGTAATTTTTTTATTCTAATAAAAAAAAAAAAAATGACACCGTAAAAAGAAAAGGAGTTGAATAGGAATGAATAAAATGATCTTTTGAGGGGCTCAGACATTCACAGTGAACACTGAGGCCACTCATGACCTGACCTCTAAAGAGTGAATCAGCCAAATGTCAAGCAACAATAAAAAGGAGAAAGACACAATCTGGCTGACACAATGAAAAGAGACGTGAATGGGCTGCTGCTTTCATTTCTACCAGCCTGAAAGGTCAAGAGCCACTTAATATATGTTCCCCCATGTAAGAATGGACTTACATATAATAAATATTTGAAAAAGCTGCCACTGGATCCATAAATGGATGCTATACACACTCACACACACTCCCATTCAGCTGGACGGTTAAATATCATTACAGCTGACAGTCTGAGTGGGAAGAAGGGCAGCCAGTCATTTTCTGAAGAGTGCTCACACTGAAGTGTGTGATGGGTGTTAACAGACTTCACATCGCCATCGGTCCAGCTCTGCAAACAGATGGACGTGTGTGCAACACACCAGACTGTACTGTTTTCATGTCAGGACAGAATAAAGAGAGTTTGTTTTGGGTGAGGATGGCGATTTGTGAATTTACTTTCAGTAGGTGAGGGTGGGAATCTAAAGACACGAAGCAGGTAGCAGATTGACTTTGAGAGAATAACAGTGAGAATGACAGAAACTTGACAAACTGGACAGAGGACCAAGCGATTCTGCCTTTTTTTCACAGAAGAAGACATTCTGACACGTCGAAGTGGGAAAGTCAGGTATAAATGATTAATGAATGACGGCTGATGACTCCATTTAGCTGTTGCTGGTTCACTGTCACTGTCATGACTTCATGTGACACCTGAATTGACCAGCGCTACCATTGATTTTATTAGTTGGCGCCTGTGGCAAGTCCAAATATCTGCTGGGAAAACTTTTACACTGAAGAGCTGGAGCTGGTCAGGTGATGAAGTTTTTGCAGGACAGCCGGAGGCACTTCTGGAGAATTCAGGAGCTCTTAAGTATCAATATGTCTGAAGCATGGACACAAGTTTTGATTGACATTGACTTTTTTTTGACCCTGGTTAGAAGCACCCGGGCCCAGTGACGCTCTCTCTTCTCTGCTGTCATCTACATCTTGCTCGCTACACTCATGCATACACACATTTTTGCTTCTTAATTCACTGACAGACACATTTCATCTCATCCTTAGTTCTGTTCAGGTTAGCTGTTATTTCCTTCATTAGATATTAATGACTTATTTTTTCTTCAGCCTGTGTTTTTGTCAAGCATGGATTAAAACAGTGTCCAATAAAAAAGGCAGCGACGTGCAGACAACTGGAACCAGATCGAAAAAAGCAGCTACTGGACACAGGCTCTAAAAGTGAGTCCATCTTCACCTCAGAAATAAACATGTTTACAGCCTGGTACAAAAAAACAGTTTTGGTCTCTACAGCTAATATCATCTTATAGGTTTGACTGACAGGTGGGTGCCATTACAGATGGCTTGTTAAAGCACCCAGGTGTCATTCGGCCCGACCTCAGGTCCTCCGATGATCCATGTTTTGCAGATATTTAGATTAGCCGGGAGGCAGAAGAAACAGTACATCCACCATGACAGCGGCACAGGAAACCTATGGGTGACATCACTCAGACTCTGTTCATTCTTTAGAATGTCATCGGGTCAAACCTCCAAATAAAGGAAATCCATTGTAGCAATGGAAAACTTCAGTCCATGGTCGTGGCCTCAGAGCCATGACGTGACAGCATGTAGTTACTTTACAGTGACAGTCCGGTCTCGCTATGAATATAAAATAGTGTCATGGAGCTCTGGGCGCTCGCAGACAGCTTCAGTGACAACAGTGGACTGTCTGCACTGAGAAGGAAGATAAATCCACTTTTTAATCCCAAACACTTAAAAAAATAATCTCTGAGCTCTCCTCCCACCAGTAAACGGCTCCGGATCGGAGCAGAATCTGCTGTGACTGAGTGCTTATTCCTCCTGAAGCTCAGACTCCTGGTCCCTGGCAAGCAGCATCTCACTTCGCTCCGCTTGGTCCTCCCTGCTTGTACTACACTCTGTACATGTTCCACCTGAAGATATTTTCAATTTGGCAACCCGTGTTCACGGTGGACAGTTTGTGTCATTCACGTCAGCTGACGTGATTTTGTGTCTTTGCCTTGACTTTGTGTGTAGTTTATACATTGTACTTGGTGAGCATGCTCAGCTGTACTGTGAGCAGATGACCAATCATTACGCTGGCTTGTCATGTAAGGTGTATATATATATATATATATATATATATATATATATATATATATATATATATATATATATATATATATATATATATATAAAACATTATATATCTGGTAGAAACTAAGGAAAGGTATATTAGGTCCTCTTTAACTAATTTAACCTTCATTTGACCAGTGTAGGTTGCACAGAATTGAAAAGTGTCTCTGTTAAAGGGCAACCTGCATAATGCATCTCTGTGGAATTCCTCTGGGTGCGCTGTAATGGCAGCAAACAGCAAACACAACAAAATGAGGAGGAAGACGCCACTTCCCCTTCAGCACTGCGTCCACACCTCCCTAATTTGATCCCGACGTCACAGACAAACTTTCCTACTCCTCCGTTCAGCCTGTAGCCAAATCAAAAAGTTCCACATCATTAATAACTGAAGGTTGCTATACTGTTAATGAGAGGCCCAATTAGCCTTTACTAAAACAAAGGGAGTGTGAGGCAGAGACTCAGAGGAATAGTCTCCCTCCCGTATAAAATTTGTTGACCCACAGAACAAAATGGAGAGAGAGAGAGGAGGCAGAGGAACACTGAGGAGGGAGATGAGATTAAATAGAATGGAAATAGCCAACATTTGTATTCATGACAATCACTGTCAGACATTTTAAATGTATTATTGATGTATTTTATTAGTATAAAGGCAATAACAAGTGTAGTGTCTATCAGAAATGCTCTTATAAAGCACAATATAAACAAAAATTTAGCACCATTTAGCACCTAAACGTCACTGACATTTGCAAATATGTTTTTTTGTGTTTCAGAGGTATGTTAGACTGTTACTGGTGCTGCTTTTTTCCCTGGTAGCTCAATGACAAAGCCGACACAAGATGTGCCCATGCATTTGAATTAAAAGGAGACATTAGCTAATCAAACAAATCTGTTTTTTTTCTGTTTTTGTGTGAGCCAATCACTGAAAGGTCAGGGTTATGAATTTATGCAGACTGTATAAATTGTGGACATTGTATCTGTAATGTCAACCACTCAGTGTGGTGGCTCTGGCTGCCTCTACCAGCTCCTGGCTAATTCAAAAAAAGGCTCAGGTAGCACTGCTACTTAAGAAACCCTCTCAACCCTGCTCAGGTTGAGAACTATTGTCCTGGCTCTGTCTCCTGACTTCTTCCCTTCCCATCCAAAGCTATTGGTCGCTTAACAACTCTCAGAATTCCTCTCACTAAACAATCTTCTTGATCCAAATCAATCCGGTTACAAGAGCGGTCACTCGACCGAGACTGCTCTGTTGTCTGTGACAGAAGGCTTAAAAGAAGCTTTAGCAGCAGCATGGACCTCTGTCCTTATTCAGCTTGACTTATCAGCTGTCTTTAACACAGTTAACCATCGCATCCTCCTCTCTACTCTCTCAAACATGGGCTTCTCTGGTTCGGCTCTTTCCTGGCTTGAATCCTACCTCACAGTGTGCTTGTGTGTGGGATCCTGGCATGGACAGTCGTCCACATCTCATCACCCCACCACAGGGGTGCCCCAGGGCTCGCTGCTGGGGCCCCTTCTATTTGCTATCTACTATAAATATGCATAGCTACCTTCCTCTACTGCATGAAACTTAGCTATCACATTTGAATTTTCGCTATTGGAGTCAGTTGACAGGGTAGCACCTTTCCTCACCAACCAACCCATCCTCAGCTGTATTCCTACTACACTGAACAGTGGTCACTACCCATCAAACCAGGGCCCCTATAGTCCTCTGCTGAGAGAGAGGGAGCAAGCAGAATTTGAGGGCTGACCCTGAAACTTAACTGGACATATCTCTGTCACATAGCTTTTGGCTCTTTGTCCGACCGGCAGTTTGCACGGGGTATTTTATTTTGAAAGTCCACCGGTTTGTCTATGTATCTCTGTAAATTGCTAGGTGCTCTGTGTAAATTGACACGGGCTGCCCACGGCATCCATCAAAAATAGAACAGCCAGGTATTCAGTGTGGGGCATGGAGCAACCGTGCATCTCTGTGGTGATTGGTGGAATTTGGAGGTGAGTTACACTTGGAATGTGGTGGATGTGGCTCAGCTCGTCCACCAATCAGAAGATTGATGTTTGATCCCCGGCTTCTTTTCAGTCTGTCCTTGGGCAAGATTTTGAGATCTTGTTTTTGAGACAGAAAAGTTATCTCTACCCCTCCTGAAGTTAGAAGACAACATGCAATAATTCACTGTGCTCATTCTCTTATAAATTCAGGATATACTGTGTCATCTAACCATGTTGCATTTTCCAGGTGTTTGTGTTCAGGTGGTCACCAGTAACCAAACACACCACATGAACTGATCTGAGGAAAAAGCCACAGCAGGATGTAAATAATAAAAGCTAGAAAAGCACAGAGGAGACCAAATCTAGTCTCTATGCCTGCAGCCAGCTCTGAAAACACCCTGCCTTCACCACAGAGCTATTACATCTACGATTTATAGGCATCACAGAATAATTTTGTTGAAATTAGAGACTAGAGGCGCAGTGAGAATGGGATAAAAAGGGCTGGACTGTGACTTCAGCCTGAGGCTCTCCTACTTGCCTCATGTTGTGACAGGTCACGCATCAGAAAAACAAATGGCTCCGCTCCAAAGTGGATGCCTACACAGGTGCAAACACTGGCATGTAGTGCCACATGCAGACACCGAACAGTAGTTCACAGACATTCTTGTGGCACACCCCGTACTGCCCGTCCATCCTCTGTTGTTGCTCATTGGCTGGTGTTGCTTTTGTTCTAGGACTGCTGTTGGTTTAAATGCAAATTCGTGGTGGTAAATATGGAAATCTCCAACTTTCCAAGCTGAAGAGGACCACCTCAATGCACCATTAGCTTGATTGTGTGCGAGGAGGGTGAGGAGCAGAGCCAGAGCCCTCTGGCCTTCAGTCTTCTGAGGGAACTGACTTCATAGACTGTGCACTTGGAAGGATGCAACACAGCCGACATCAGTGAAGTGTGTGAGGGCCGTCCATCCCCTGCCTCACACTCCCTTCACGTCATTTCACTTCATTATTCAGTCTGACATTTTATTCATGTTCTGTTTGAGAGGGCCTTGTTGTTTTGGCCCTAATCAATGCCACTTTCCGTCAGCACAGAGCGAGAGGGAAAGACTCGAGGAAGAGGAGGTTATTTATAAGACTGTTGGAGTGACACGGTTGAAGTGTGGTCCTGAAACTCTGCTAAAAGCTTCAAATCTGAAAAAACCCCAAAACAAAACAGATTCTCAACATTAACACTAATGACAATTAGTACATTACAAAACATGGACAAATAGTTCATTCTATTCAAACTGCATAGGCAGAATTGGGTGCTTTTGACTGAGGTACTACAGGGCCACAATACACAGATATTTATATAAAGCACTCATCAGAAAACAATGATAAGAAGACATGAGGAACACATGATGCAAGTCATACGAAACTTCAATGGGTGTCTGAGTAGCCGGTAAGATAAAGGATGATTCACTTCAGTACAAAGATTCCAAATTAAAGGGGCGCCCGGTATCTCACCTGCTTGACCATGTGCCCCAAATATCAAGGCTAATGTCTTTACTGCAGTGACCAGGGTTCATTTCCAGCCTGGGTGCTTTGCTGTGTCATCTCCTCTCCAGCTGTCTCTGTGCAATAAGAAGCAGAAAATGCAAACAAATGTATATAAAAAGATTCAAAATCACTGACAGTGCAGCTTGTTTGTGTATATGAGTTAAAGCTCTCGTGAACTCAAAAGGCTAAGCAGAGTTTGAACAGTTTCCCTATCGTACAGCTGCAGAACAGTTAATCTTAACAGTACAATGGATCTGCAGAACATAACACTGTTCAACATCAGCAGCGGCAAACATAAAGCGAAGGATGCGATTGGTTTATCCTTTTACTAAAAATGTATTCCTACACTCTGCGTCCCCGTTGATAGCAGCGTTGTTAAGGCTGAAAATCTAAAACAGTTGGTTTCAAGGCCTGTTCAGAGGTCTATTAGAGGAGGCAAGAAAGGAGAGAAAGAGAGTGAAAGAGACAAAGCACCATTATTTTACACCCCTGGGTCAATGTCAGAGAGAGCTGCCGGCAAATTAAAGAAGAAGAAAGAGGAGCGCCTTAAAAATGTTTTAGGGGCACTTTCCTTTCCTCTTTCCCAAATCTATCTCTTCCACACTGCTTCCTTTTCTTCTTTTAATCAACTCCTTCCCCCATACCCCCAAACTCTCAGTTTATCTGCCTCCATCTCGATCCCCCCCCCCCCCCCCCCCCCCCCCACACACCCCTTTATCTCTGTCTCTACTCTGAAAGCTCGTCTGAAGCACAGCTGAGTCTCAGGGGGACTGCAGACCTCTCTGTCTCCATCAACCTCTTCCCCCCCTGCGTTCTCCTCTTTCCCACTCTTTTCTTCTCAGAGTTGTCAAATCAGCAGAGAGAGCGGTGGGAGCTCAGTTTTCCCAGTGACACGCTCGCTGCTGCGCTTTGTGACCAAGAAGTTGTCACAGCAATGACATATGGCAGTGACTTAAGGCGGACAGATAAGGTAGATTACAGGACCCGTTACTGATGGTTACATCGTCAGCTGGTAGCTGCAGCGTTGAGGGTTACTACTCGATCACATTTTCCACATGAGGCAGCTTGAAGTCCCCATGAAGTCAGAATTGACATTTTTAGGTATTTTCAGGTATTATCTGTGAGTTTTCTCTCTGGTAAACAATAAAACGTTAAGGGCGTATACTAACTTTTCATCCAATGAAATACCTCTGGAGTGGAGTACTTCCTGTTTGATACAGTCTATGAGTGTTTCTGAGGCCTGCTACAGTCATCTATAGCCGATTACTGATCGAAAGGACAACTTTAGAACTTAATTCAGTGATTTTGGTGAAACTGGCACACAATATATGCACAATATATTTTCCCTCTGACATCAGAGTTTCCTGATGGACAGATAGCTTGCTAAAGTATCTAAGTGCTAATTGTTGTTAACTGGATCTGCCTTTTACAGGCAACAGGACTGGGCTGAGCACCCGGACCGGACGTCTGAGACCAACAGGGAACCAACAAGATTTAAAGACTTTCATGATGAAAAGATTGCAAAGCAGCAAACCGCTAACTGTCATCGTAGCACTGTAGCTAACCAAAATGACTGAGCCTTGGCATGCCAGGACCCAAACCTGGCACGAAAACCAAGAGAAGAAGCCTCACACGTCTATAATTTCATTTTAAAAAAGGCTTCCAGTAACGGCTGGACACCTTTTAGCCAGCGTTACTCAAACTGGCAGAATAGTTCAGCTGTCAGGGACTAGTTTCAGCTGCGGATTAATCCAAATTTGGTTAATATTTTTCCGAGCAGCAGGACTGTGTATGTGTGACAAAGTCAGAATACACTATAGTTTGTGTGTCCATGGTAAATTAGTCCAGCAGTGTGGCTTCCTGTGTTTTTGGACAGGAGTGGAGCTCTGTGGCATTGAGGAGGCAGATAAATCAGGCTTTGAGGACACATAATATCTGTTAGAAGGATGAATGTATTATTGCTTTGGGTCTTTTTGTGGTATTGCCATCAAGGCCACTACAAACATAATGTGTGTTAACACTGAACTGGCCTCCACGTCAGTATCAGCTCTACCTCTGTGATGGTTTATAATTCTGATATTTTAAAATTCTTAAACTTTGCATCAAGCTGCGCACCTGCAATTCTGAATAATTCATATAGATTTGACGTGGTCCATTGCTTGTATCTGGTCCCTGTCAGAGCAGAATGATAGAGATGGCACATAAAGGCGCTGGTGTGTGGAGAAATAAACCAACAGCCTGCCAGAGGGCAAAAAACCCCCAGTGTCCAGGGAAACGCTTTCATCAAGTCCTGCTCATAAAAGACGATTTACGGCCATCTGGGACTTTGACCAAGGCTGAGGCGTGTTTGTGTGCATATGGGATGTCTGCGTATAGTTGTGCTCATAGGGGTGTGATCATAACTCACCCAGACGAGGGAAAAGTGAGGAGACAACCTGGTAAAAACACATCAGCACCTGAATAGATTTTAACATGGTGACCAATGTGTCTTGTAAAATCAAAGTAGATTTGTTAGCTTGTCAACAGGGCACACACACCACACACACACACACACACAGTCACCCTGCAGACCTTGTTGATATCTTTTAGTTTTTGCAAGTAACATGTTCTGAATGCTGAAAAAAAAAATCGAACTTGTGTTTCCAAAGTTTGAAGACAGACCATGAACCTCCTCTGGGGCCAAATCTTCAACATCTTGATAAAAATCATCCTTAAAAATGAGCTTTCACATTATTCTATAGCAGTCATGGTGTGAGGTAAGCCACGCAGCTGTTTTGCTGATGTTGTCTTGAAGTCTCACTTCATTGTTTCACGCTGGTGTCAAACTGGTTCTGCACAGATAAGCTCAGAAATGACAGAGGTAATAGAAACCATCATGTGCAAACAAAGCTACGACAGTGTATCAGCCTTGACAAACATTTATACACGAAGCCACAAGAAATATTCAAACAGAAGTGACATAAGACTAGATTTATGGTACGGACACGTCAGCAGGATGATGATGTATATACAGTATAGACTACTAGAGCTGTGAGAGAGAGGGGTTTGCCTATGTGCTGAGGTCACTGTAGGGACAGTGTTGAATCTTAGATTGTTATGAGGACACTGACTTCTTCTCCTTGAGATACAGAGCAGCTGTACGCATCACTATGGTAACTGAGGTCAGAGGATAGGGCTGTTTGAGTCCACAGACACAATTGATAGGTGCATAATGTAGAAGTCAGAGTCAGATAACAATGTCAGACCACTAAAGGGTGAACATATTTTCTTTGCTCGTAGACTGATGACCATTTATGGACACAGAGCGGTTACGTCGCTCTGCTGACGAGTCAGAGAGGACAGCGTCATCAGAGTTGGGGCAGCATCATGTGATGACAAGTGTATTCATGAATCCTTCATTCTCCTTGATCAAGCTTCAATTAACCTTCCAGCATAAGACATCATGGACTCCTGTGCACTGAACTGCACGGACCACTGATGAACATCAGTGGTCACAGCAGAGATGAAACAATCAGTCAATTAATCATTTTGTCATCAATCACGAAAAAAAATAAAAATCATTTCAGACAACAAAACAAATGCAAATATGCCTGATTGTAACCTTTCACATGCAAAGATTTCTGTTCATCCCTGAGGATTTATTGACCAAACACTTGATCAAATAATCAACACACCATCATTGGCAAATGAATTGCTGATGAAAATAACCGCTGGTTGCAGTAAATGGACTCTAATCTCTCTTCACCCATTCATGGCACAGGTCGTCATGCAAGGTGCCAACAACTCATCAGAAAGAAACTAATCACATTTCGTCACACTCAATCACTGACGGTGCAGCCCTCGGGAGCAGTTTGGGGTTTAGCATCTTGCCCGAGGACACTTGCAGACTGGAGGAGCCGGGGAATGAACCACCAAACTCCTGCTTGGTGGACGAGTGTCTGTGGATCTACCTCCTGTGAGCCGCAGCCATGGAGTCTAGAAAGCAAAGGGGTAGACAGGAGGCTGCCTCGCATGCTGGATAGCAGGAGACACTACCAGAATTTATACTTTGTTTGTCTCAAACATCTGTCAGATACATCTGGTGAGTGGGTTTATGTGGGGACTCAGGTAAGTATACTTGCCTGAACATCTGATGTGTGAAGTAACTACATGAAATAAACATAAACTGCCACGTTCCCATCACGTTTACCGCTGTTTTATGTGGTTACATCTTCTCATTGTGCCGCTGACTGTTTATATAGATTTCCTCAGCTTCTAATATTTCCCGTAAATTCACCACATTTGGATATAAACCCGGCTACGCGTGTATACTGTTGATTAGACCTATCCCCTGTGAAGTGTGAGCTTGTGCCGCTCAGCTGGTCGGAGTACAAAGACTCCAGCAGCTGATTTCACTGATTAGCACTTCATCATGAAGGCAGGAACACACGAGCGAAGTCACCTGCTGAGGTGTTTGGTCCGAGTGAAGACCTGCAGGGCTGTTAGTCACCCTCAGCACATCATTGCTTTTCTCCCAGCCCTCATTCCCCTTCAGCCCATGATGAGTGCCCATTCTTCAACGCCACACAATGTTCCAGATGTGCTCATTTGAACTGATATGTTTGCAGTTATTAACCACTGTTACTGTATACAAATCAACATTGTTACAATATGTGGACACGATGAAAGATGAAAACATGCCAGATGCGGTGCTTATTCTCTTTAATAAGCACATGTTGTTTTGGTGATTTATAAATGGTTCAGTGCCCTACTTCACTGATTGTGACAGAGACTCTTGGTGTAGCTGAGGTTTATATTTATGGTTAGAAAAACGCTCCATTTTACATAACTGATTATCCTCATGGGGGTTACAAGGGGGGGTTGAGTCAATCCCTGCTAACACTAGCATGAGGTGAGGCATGGTGATCCACATCTTTGCTGATTTTTAAAATAGCCGGAAGGTGGAAGAGGCAGGATGGCAGCCAGCACAGCAGATTTTGAGCTTCAAACAGCTCTTCAGAAACCTGCATATGCTGTCTGTTCTTTATACTGCCTGGGCAAGTCATCTCATCATAGGGCTGAAACAAACAACCATTCATGCTCACACTCACACCTATGAAAGATATAACCTAGACCCATCTGAATGGAACTGAACCTTAATTAGTATCATTGGTAACACCAGTGTTTACCTACTATTTCATGTCAAAATGGCTTGAACTAGCAACCTTCTTGCTGTGAGGTGACAGTGCTGGTTTGAAACAGAGATCCAGGAATCAGTTACTGTTGGAAATGTTTTATAGTTTGACCCATGTTTGCATTTGTCCTGCTACAGTTGCAGTGTCAGAAACTGTGCGCTGACTGCTGTGCTTGGTTTCGAACTAGCTTGCTCACAGCATGTGCTAAACTAAAGCTAGGAGACGTACCCTGTTCAGTCAGCTTATCATTACTGTACCATTGAATACACTAGAGATCTATTTCCAACCTCATTCCTGTCTTTATTTCCCTCCTAAACATGAATATAGAGTGTGAATATTTTAATCAAATCATTGTTTCTATTTTTTATTTTCCATCAAATTGGTCGAGCTACTCCGCAAAGCTCAATTAATCTGGCACATGCAGAAGTACCCTCTGGGGACACGTACCTCTGACTTCTAACAACGAGACTGAGGGGGTGTTCCAGAAAAGTGTATGCAAA
This sequence comes from Nibea coibor, assembly GCA_023373845.1. Classification (NCBI taxonomy): domain Eukaryota; kingdom Metazoa; phylum Chordata; class Actinopteri; family Sciaenidae; genus Nibea; species Nibea coibor. Next base: position 4,926,669 of record CM041724.1, read on the forward strand.
AACATAATGACAAACGGTGTGACACAATCACAAATCAGCTCATAATGTGCTCGACGAAGAGCGAGGGTGAAAGCGTTTGATTACACGGGATCAGATGAGATTCCTGTGGCAAACAGGCTTGTTGCAGCAAATCATGATGGAATGCGGCTAATAAAATATGATTAATAAGCTTCCTGGTGCACACAGTTTACACATAATGGACGACTTTCTCTTTCTCCTCCATCTTTTTTTTTCCCTGTGAACATGCAAATCAGAGCAGCTACATTTGCATCTCACCTGCATAAACGAGCTGTAGTTAGCAGAGACAATCAGAACACATGAGGGGTGAGAGATGAGATGTGAACGGCACCTCTCCCCAGGTTGATAAATAATACAGCGCCGTGGCTTTTTAAATAGAGCACGTAGCCGTTTAGACATGCAGAGCAGAAAAACAGACTAAAGTCCTGACTGGAAGTCAGGCACACAAAACTACAAAACATTCACTCGCAGCAGGTTGTCTGATTGGAGACCATGTCACATGTTGATACATGTAACTTGACAAGATTAGAGTTGCCTGGAGAGTTTCATCACCGCTGTTTCATAATTTGAAGAGAAGGTTTACAGAGGAGACTCATAAAGTTAAGAGCAGGGGAAGGCACTCGACCGTAAAGAGCTTGATGATGCTGAAGAGAGTGACCTGGATTATTTAAAGTCCCCGTAAAAGAGAGAACAGACTGCTGTTTGAGTGCTGTTTGCTTCATTTTCCCGTGCTTTCCCTAAAAACAGAAAGGAGCTTGTTGCTTTAGCTATTAGAAAATAGCTACATCCCCATTGCTATGCATTGCAGCTAGCACTATGAGTTAGTGACAGTGTCTATTTTCCAGTGTGACCCAACACAACCTCCAAAACCAGCAATGGCCAGTCTGGCAGGGAAGGCAGTTGCCCACCGAGGTGGTTTTCATGATATGATTCTGCTATGCCAACGCTGCTGTCCTTGGAAGTAGATGACCGTGTGCCTCTTCCAACATGCACCACCGTCACCAGCTGCTTCTTTAAACCTGCCAGCAAGGAGCCTGAGCATAAGGGCGTCTGTTAAGACACTGTGCAATGAACTGCAGAAATAATAGGACTGTATGGATCTATATGTATGCATGTGAGTTTTGGCTACACAACATGAACAGTACTGTACCCGGTAAGAGACCTGTTCTGATTCTATAGTACCAGTCAGAAGTTTGGACACACCGTCTTGTTTTTTTCTTTCAATTTTTTTTTACATTGTAGATGAACTCTGACATTAGAACTGTGAAATAACACATATGGAAATATAATACACGGTAAACAAAAATTGTAAAGAAAGGAAAGTGTGTACTTTTTGCTTTAATAACAGTGTTGCACACTCTTGCATAACCTGGAGGTTATTTGGGGTAATTCACCTGCTGAATAACAAATAATTGCCTAACTATGTGCAAAACTAACAGGACGGCATGTTGCTGAATAATAGATGGCTATGCTGACCTTGAATTTTCAATACAACAATAGCGATCCAACAGTGTCACCAGCAAAGCACTCCCAACTCATCACAACTCTTCCTTCATGGTTCAAGGTGGGAACCACACATGCAGATATCAAATGGTTCCGCCTTCTCTGTTTCTCAAAGAGATATGCCAGTTGGAACCAAATCCCTCAGATTTGACTCATATGGTCGTGGTTTCTTTGCAACAATTTGACCATGAAGGCCTGATTCACACAGTCTCCTCTGAGCAGTTGATGTTGTGATGTGTCTGCTACTCGAACTCCGTGAAGCATTCATGTGAGCTCTAATCTGAGGTTCTGTTAAGCTGTGGTAACTGTAATGAGCTGCAGCAGCGGTAACTTCCTTGGAAGACCAAAGTTCTTGAAGTTTTCCAGTCTGATTGTCCTTTACATCTTAAAGTAAAGGTTTCTCTTTACTCAGTAGAGCCCTTCTTGCCATATTATGGATTACTACAGCAGTCAAATACAGATATTCGCTGTATGCTAACACTTTCTCTAAACAACAACTGATGGATTGAGTGAGTGCTAAAAGTGAACAAAGCTGTCAGAACAGGGGTCAACATTGAAAAATCTGAAATATAAAACATCTTTTGCTTTGTTCTATGCATGCTATAGAAAAGTTTTAATGTCTTTGGTGTTCACCTACAATGTGGAGAAAGAGAAAACATTAAATGATGAGGTGTGTCCAAACTTTTGACTGCTGCTGTACATTAATTTACAGCCATGCTGACCTAGATAAAGCCCTGCACCTTCAGACTGAAGCCATGCTTCAGTTTTAATTAGAGGGGAGGACTTTATCTCCCTCTCAGCCCTTCTCTCCCTCGCTCTGTGCCCCTCAGCCACCTGGCCGAGGCAGCAGCAGAATTTAAATTGGGTTCTTGGACTTTAATTGGATACTGTACATGCTGGGAAGGACCTACACACACAAATGGTCCCACACAGATCTGCTCTCTCAGACTGAAAGGTTGAGCTGGTTGATACTGACAGAAGATCGCTGGACAAGGGAAGCTCTGCAAAGCTAAGCAAGTTTGCACTGCTGCTTCGGTGTGCCTCCATAAAGGAGACAGCACCCTGCCTGGAAAAACCCATCAAATAAGGCTCCATATGATGAAGATGACGTCAGCAGTTTGGGGATAACTATAAGTAGAAATGACTGAAAGAGAAAGCAAAAAACCTTTAGTGAAGAGAAACCTTTAGTGGTGATGTAATGCTGCAGATGTAACCAATAAGGTGATTACTCTCACTTTTGCACCGATCAGCACATCTAAAATTCTTTAATTAAAACAGTTCAATCAGTGGAGTCTCCAGGAAGACAAAACCTGCCAAGAAATTGTCCAGTGCATAACCCCATAACCCTATAAAACTGTGCAATGTTGCTTCTAGTCTACCTCACCTTTGGACAGAACAGAGATTTACTTTTTCCTGTGGCACCAGTTTCATATTTACTGTACAGACATCAGAATATTTTTGATCTTCTCATCTAAGTCTTGGAAAGAAAGTTGAATTGTTCTACTAGTGTTGAACTAGTGTGTAGAATTGTGCGGCATCTAGAGGTGTAGCTGCTGATTGCAACTTCTCACCTCAACCCCTTATCCTTCCATGTGTGGAGGAGAAAGTATGGTGGCCGTGAAACAAGCACAAGACGTCAAATGCCCTATCTAAAGCCAGTGTTTAGTTTGTCCATTCCGGGCACCTGTAGAAACATGGCCGTTCATCTATCGTCTGTATTATAGAGGTCTCATTCTTTCATTCAAGGTAACAAAAATCCGGCAATCCTTATTTTCATGTCAAAATCTAAAGAAGAAAAAAGAGTCTAAAGAAATTGGTATGTTGTGTAAAAAGCGAATGATAAAAGAATGCAATGATGTGCAAGTGAACACAGCACAAAGACTAGATATTAATATTCAAACTAATGAACGTTATTGTTTTCTGTATGTAGACACTCATTCTGATATTTAATGCTGTAAAAGTTTCCAAAAAATATGAAAACTGGGCAACAAAATACTGGTGACATTGTGGAAAGCTCAGAAAACAACTGTTTTGAACCTGCCACGGGTAAACAGGTTCAGTGGTAACAGGTGATAGTTTCATGATTGTGGTTCACCACTTTGAGAAAAATTTTGAATCATCCAGCAGTTTAAAAAACAACATTTCTAAACGCATAATGGCACGAAATTTCACCATTTACAGTCTGAACTTTACAGTCTTACCAGCACTGAATGATCAGGATGTCTGAGAGCTCAGGCAACGCTGCATTAAAAACAGACATGGTTGTGATTGTATAATGAATATTACTACACAGGCTCAGGAACACTTCAGAAAACTGTGGTCAGTAAACACAACTCAACATTACAAATGCAACAACTATAAGACATCTGTTACAGAGAGAACATTTTATAGTAAATGTCAATGAAGGAACAATGATTAGACAATAATGAGTTAGCCACTAATGCACAGAATCTTGGGACTGTAAACCAAGACCAAAACCAACAAGAGACGGCTGTGCTGTGACTTCTACACGGACCAGGCTCCGGATGTAAAAATCTATTCCGGGCTGAGAATCAGCTGCAGCTAATAAGTTTTGGGCCAACTTCGAGCCAGTGCCGTGCTGTGCCATATCGTGGCCTGTCATTCATCAACGAGACTCGGCCCACTGTTTGGACTAGACAATGAATTCAAGATTCAAGGCTTAATGAAGAAAAAAGTTCAAGTAAGTCAAGAAGTGGCAACACTGGGCGTGTGTGTGTGTGTGCGTTCTTTTTTGGGAACTCTTACTTGCAAGGAGCCAGTTGCCTCTGTGAATTTAGCAGTTGACAGTGACAAACTGTTGTTTATTCTCCGTTCGTGGGTGCTGTGTGTGTGTGTGTGTGTGTTTGCTCTACCACAGCTTATCGACACACACACACACACACCAGGAGACACACACACCCACTGGGAGATGCTTCAAAGCGTGGCATCGCTGTCGGCTGTATTGCTTTGTGTTTCATGTGTCCTCTATTTTTCCACCCAGCGCCCTATCCTCCCCCCATTCCTCCCCCGCTCCTCACCCATTCTTTATTAATGGCCCAGATGTGGCGGTGGCACACGGGGAGCTCATTACACCGAAGACAACACAAAGCAGTTATTTCCATATTCAAACATTTTGGTAGGAGGCGCTTTCATGTAATATGTAACCAAACCAGTGTAGAGCTTCCAAAACTAACAATGTTGCATGTTCGACAGCTTCCGCTCCATGTTTGATTAGGTGAGGAAGAGGAAGAGGAGGGGGAGGAAGAAAGGGAGGAAGTACGTTCATGCATTATGTAACTTCATGTAGATGTGGCTTGTACAAGAGTTTGGAGAAAGAAATGAGGAGAAAGAGGAGGAGGTCGCGAGGAGGAAAACAAGGTGACTGAGAGATAGGTGATGTTGAGGCAGAGACGCCCACGTGGTAAGGGTGGAGGAGGTAAGGAGGAAGAGATTAAAGTGACGAGGGGGAGGAAGGAACATTTAAGTGGAGTTAAATGGGGTAAGGAAAGGCGTGGGGATGGAAACAAGAGGAGGGAAGAAAAAACAAAGGAGAAAAACAAGTGTACGACGGAGTGAGGAAGCGGAAGACTGACAACGAGAAAAGAGGTGTGGAGAACATGATGGTGTGAGGAAGAAGGGACAAGAGGAGAGGAGACAGTGAAGGGAGGAAAAAGGAAAAGACAAAAAAACTATGGCAAGGTGAAAAAGAGTGACGAGGAGAAGGTGAGGAGAAAAGTGATGTAAAAGGTGATGAGGAGGCCAAAGAGGAAAGAGGACAAGAGCAAGAAGGAGGTGAGGTGAGGTGAGGGTAACATGGAAGACGGGGAACAGACGGGGGACAGATTAGAGGAAAAGATGTAGGCCAGGGTGATGAGGGAGGAGGAAAAAAAAGAGAGAGAGAGGGGATAGAGTGTAGGATGGGGTGAGGAGAAAAGGAGGAGAAAAAGTAAGATGAAGAAGGCGAGGGAGGTGGCTGTTTAGGAAGAGGAAGAGAGAAAGATTAGAGGGAGGAGAAGGATATGTGGAAGGAAGAGGAGCGGGTGGTGGAGACGGAGGAGGATGGGAAAGAGATGAGGAGGAAGATGTGGGGAGAGAGGAGAAGATTAAGTGAAAAAGAAGTGATTAGGTGGAGCAGGAGAGGGTGTGGAATGAATGAAAAGGCAAGGCGAGGGAGGAAGACGAGGAGGATTAAAAACTAGCAAGGAGAAAGAAAAAAGACGGTGGCTGGACGGGAAAGAAGAGAAGGTGGTGAAGGAGCAAGAAGAAAACGGGGGATGAAGTGCGGGATGGAGTGAAGAAGAGTGAGAGAAGGAGGAAGTGAGGAAAAAGGAGGTGAGAAAGGGGAGAACGAGGAGGAGGAGGAGGGCATGAGGAGTCAGAGTCAGTTTCGTCACAGAAACTTGTCGTGTTGATCAGAGGTGTGAACGCAGCAAATCTGACAAATCTCTCACAGACCCAGCCAAAAAACCTGTGTGTGTGTGTGTGTGTGTTACACCTAAGGGGACAGTCAACCTTTCCAGTGAACAGTCTTTATCAGCTTCCTGTTTGGGTTTGTTTCTCCGCCCCATGATCTGCTGTTATCCCCCTCCTCGGTCACATGGTGCTCAGACAAATGGACACCAGTTCCTGCACTGCACGGCTCGGGGATGAAGCAGCATGACAACATGTTGTGTGTGTGGCTGCATCTCATCGTAATGTTCCACTTCCTTCCTGTAATGCTAATGCAGTTATACTGTAGATTCAGTTTTTAGTCCGGAGATTCCTAAACCTGCAGACTATAAACAGAGAATAATCCTATAACTGTGTGGGCCTTTATGGGATGATGTTAAAGCAACATTCCATACGGCTGTTCTTGCACTATGTGCTTTTAGGCGCTGGGTACGATCACACACCACCAACTGTATGACTGATTTTGGTGAAACTGGATCATATTTTATGGAGAAAATGTTTCCTGGTGTTCCCTCTGATGTCCTCCTGATGGACAGCAAAGTAAGCTGCTGCCAACTGTAGCTGCTGTTGGCTAATGTTAGCTCAGGTTGTTAGCCGGGCTGCCGTGACTGAACCCAGAGCGGGGGAGTGTTAGTGTTTGTACCACAGCCGTTCTGAACTACTATGATGAGGAGGGTTTACAGGTCAAGGCCACAGGCAAATACTGACGAGGAGTGCAGTCAATGTTTTGCCAGAACTGGAGCTGGGCAAGCAGGCAATGTAACCAGGCTCAGCAGCTCTTATGAATGTCTGGGACTGACTTTTAGTGGTTGGTGAGAGTTTGGTGAAATAAAAGGCTGAAAGACAGATGCCGAGCTGGGCTTCTAGCTGTCAGATGGTTGCAAGTAATACTGACACGTGGGGTTATGAGTAATTACAATTCAATTACAATTTCCTCATCACAATCCTTCATGCATCCAACAACAAAAACAATTTTTACCTAAAGGTATCTGAGCTATCAGTACAAGAGCTAAGCAGTCTCCACCTTTCATCATATCTGTGTAGACCACTACTAGAGTGTGTTGAGAGGCCTATCTGTATTCATTTTAATTTCAAACTTTTGTGTTTCAGAAAGAAAAATCACATCTAAACCAAATTTCTCTATGGCAACAGGAAAGGTTTACACTATAGTCTGCTGCTGCACTTTATTGCCAAAAACATTACTGTATTTCCAAAACTATGAAAAAGAGAACAGAAGTACTCTAAGTTATGCACTGCAGAGCAGAGCTTACAGTGTTGTACTGTGTTCCTCAGCACCGGATGCAATATTTAAGTTGTGTAGCAGTGAGCAAACACTTTATGCTTTTAAAGAGCTCAAAGAAAAAAGTTTAAAACATACTTCAACTTCAAGTTCACTGGAATCTGGACACCCAAAAAGTGTTTTTGGGAAAAAAAAGAAAAAAAGAATTAAAGTCTGAAAGACTTAAAAAGGGCTCAGAGACATCAGTCATCCTGTAGGTGAGCTCAAGGTAAAAAAAATCATCGGATCAAAGGTCACTAATCATCATGTGTTTAACAGACATCTGTTAGATCCTTACATAGTTAAATACTGGTTATATTGGGAACCATGGTAACAGCAAGTGCTGTTGGCTCCATGTTTGCACACCTAATTTTAAACTCTTCTCAGCATTTTGACCAAAACTATCCTAATAACTACATCTGGAACCATAAAATAGCAGATTCAATTTGATCTGAACATTGACAGTAGAAAGAATGGAGGTTTCTGAAGATCCAGTGTGAAGCTCAGTGTGGTGGCTCTGGCAGCCATCACCTTGGCAGTTGTGCCTCTTCCGTCTTCCTAACTTAAAACTGGGCAGACATGGATCGTTGGGCAGGCTGAATGACACCTGGTGTTCAAGCAAGAACGTTGTGGCTCTGTGGCGCAATGGATAGTGCATTGGACTTCTAGATAGGCACAAGGGAAGTAATTCAAAGGTTGTGGGTTTGAGTCCCACCAGAGTCAGTGTTTAAAAGCTTAAATGTAAAGTGCAGATAGAGACATTAAGTAAAATAGATGGACATATTTTGAGACATTTTGCGGTGGCTGTGGCTCAGGAGCTAGAGCAGGTCGTCCACTAATGATCGGTGGTTCAATCCCCAGCTCCTCCAGTCTTCATGTCGTGGCCTTGGGCAAGATACTGAACCCTGAAAACTGCTTCCTGTAAGCTTTGGATAAAAGCCTCACCTAAATGACAAAATGTAATGTCTTAATGTAATGTGAACGGTGACTTGTATATAAATTCACCCTCAGTACAGTTGTCATCAATGGGGAAATTAGCTATAGAGACCAAAACTATTTTTTGTACCAGGCTGTAAACATGTTTATTTCTGCTGTGTTGGGCATTTTAACGTGGGGACTTATGGAGACTGACTCACTTCTGGAACCAGCCTCATGAGACCAATGAAGGAACTGCAGTTTTTGGCACTTTCACATTGGCTTCAAGTGGTTGCTGCTTGGATCTTGGATTGGAAGTACAAACTGAAATAGGTGGGCATATTCGATAGGCTGTTGTACTACTCCTATTGTTTTTTAGCACAATGGTTTTGTGGGCTGATTTACTAGATTGCACAGAGTTTTTAAGAATCTTGAATGGAACCGGTTCAAGAACCAGAGCGAGTTTGGCGGCAAAGGGCTTTCCCCGCATGACGACAGGAATACAACAGAAGAGCAGCTGCTGTACGTCTTTACAGAGCAGCCAAACAAGCGCACAGATTTTTTGTGGGCGCCACAGTGCGCAGCAAAGCGATGGTGAAGTGAGGTTTCATCAAGGCACACCAAATGTTTTTGTATGCCTGCACCTGTTTGGTATTTCAGTGACTTTGTGCAGTGAGAGGAGGCACATTAGGGAGGGGGGGGGGGTCCATTTCTGGCAATGCAGCGGTGCACTGCAATTTCAGTGTGAAGATTTACCGTATGTGATGCCGGCTGCTGCCTGGCTGTTTGGATCAGATCAACTGCGCACAGACCACCTGCAAACAATACTTTGATTTTGTGGTGCTCTAAAGAACACTCACATCACTTTGTGGTGTTTTCACTCTCATAATTTTGCATCCTATTAAAAAAGAAATGGAGACAGTTTTTTTTCATATAAAAGTCAACAACCAGGTTTCCTTTCCACGCTGCTTGATCTGATCCTGCTATTTCTCATTTCCCCTACAACTTCCTCTGGCTTTGCCTTGTTTAGGTGTTTTCACATCTAGCCTTTGTCAATCTGCCAGCGTGTGTACATGTACTCAAATGTGTGTGTGTGTGTGTGTGTGTCTGCTGAGGTATTATGAGCGGCTCAGTGGATGCTGCTGTATTATCAGCAGATATGAGCCAAGCAGGCCTGCTTGTTTGTCCAATCTGTGGCTCCACCGCTTCAAATCAAATCTCCTGTAATTAGCTCTGTCACATGTTCAAGTTCAGGGTGTTCTCACCGGGCTGTATGTCTGTGTGTGTGTGTGTGTGTGTGTGTGTGTGTGTGTGTGTGTGTGTGTTTGTGTGTGTGTGTAAACAGAGAATAACCATATTCATGTGATTCCTGTCTGGGTCCAGCTCAGAGTACAGTCTGTGTGAGTGTGGTAGGGTGTTCCTGTTATACCTGTACTCATTAAATCCACATCATGTAGGATGAAAGGTCCTAGAATCCCATGTTTACATCTTGTACATTAGTAAAATTGGGTGTACAAATAATGTGCATGGTCAGTGCCAAGTTTCCACATAATCACATAATTCCTGTAAAAATGGGCAAATGGGGAGAGACTAGTTGTGGATACTGTGCGTAACAGGCATTGTGGCTAGTGCTTTGAGCATTGTGGCTAGTGCTTTGAGCTAGCATCTGAAACCAGGGTGGTAATGAAATACCCTGAACTAAGGAGAGTTAGCAGTTGGCTACTTAGCAATCTTTCCATCATGAAAGTCCGTAAATCTCCTCAGTAATGTAACATTGTTGCCTGTTGGTTGCAGAGAGGCTGTGCTTGGACTGCTGCAGACCAGTTCTGTTGCCTGCTAGCGGCAGATTCAGTTGGTAAAAGTAAATTAGTGGCTAGCTACTTTAGCAAGTGGTCAGGCTAAAGCTATCTGTCCATCAGGAAACTGTGTAAATCACAGAGAGCTGGAGCTGAGCAACCGGCAACGTCAGGGAAGAAAGCAGCAAATATATTGTGTATAAAATCTGTATAAAATCATCATGACTCATCGACAACTTTTTATTGTTAACTGGTAAATGATGAAAATATAATGAAGAATACCTGAATGAATTTATGATAATGTGTGAGGTTTACCAGTAATGTAAAAATGTACATTAATACTGCAGTTTGATTTGTAGCTGTGGTGGTAGAATGGGTCGTCCACTAATCAGATGGTCAGATGATCGGCAGTTCGATCCCCGGCTCCTCCAGTCTGTATGTTGAAATTGCTCCTGTGCCATTGGTGTGTGCGTATAAATGGTTAGCTCCTAAAACTGATGAGCTGGTAGTGTATGAAGGTGTGTGAATGGGTGAATGAGATATGTAGTGTAAAAGCACTTTGAATGGTTGGAAGACTAGAAAGGCGCTATGTAAGTACAGTCCGTTTACCATAGATTACATCCATGTTCAGACCTTTGAGATGAGCCTGAATGTCATTCCAAAGATAATCTGCAACTGTTCACGTCCACATGCGTGTTTCTTTTAAATTTCTGGACTGTTTTGCCTAAAATTTGCACCACATTCAGACATGGTGAGAACATGCAAACTCCACACAGAAAACCACAGCTGGGGTACCAGGAATATTGCTGTAAGGAGACGGTGTTAACCACCTTGCTGCCTCAGAATCTTTATTTATGTAAGAGTAAAGGAGATGAAGATATTTTTATACTTTATAAATATCAAGAATAAATATTTAAATTAACTGAAATATTTTCATTTTGCTCTTTGCTGCTCTGTAAAAGCTTCCATGAATGTTGTGATGAGTGTATTCTTGTATTCAGACCCTGAAGACCCAGACCCAGACGCCATCTTATTTGGCTGTGTATTCATTGATATGGAAAAAGAGCCTTCACAAAGACTCGGAAACAGCATTTAAATGTTGCTGCCACGTATTTCAGTCATTTCTGTGAACGCTGACTGTCAAACACGAGAGTTTGAGAAAATCTCAGTTTTCCATGTCGTGAGGCTGACAAAGGCCTCCACGCTGAAGAGCATTTTTAGCTCCATTAGCGTGGATGAAAGGCCAAAATGGAGAGAGAGAAAGAGAATTTTCAGATTCATCCACATTATAGTGGACGTGGCCTTCGAGACAGAATGACGAGGAGGGATATCAGACAGTGAAGTGCTGAAATCTCCCTGGAGACTGATCGAGAGAAAAAGAGACAGTTTCTTCTTATGTCTCCTCATCTGACCCTTCCTTCACCCCCCCCCCCCACCACCAACACCACCACCCCCTCCCTCTGTCTGTCTGTCTGGTTGCCTTTCAGTGCTGCACACACACACACACGCACACACACACACATTCGATGTTCGTACAAAGCTCTGGCATCCAGTCACACATGGCCTACAGCATGCTGGGTACATGTAGACACACAATAAAAAACTGAGCACGAACATGCGCGCTGTTTCGTTAGGAATTGCTCGTGTATGTTTGGATGCAGTTGTTGCCAGCTGGTGTTCCTGGTTGCCAGATTTTCCGTGGCTTGTTTACAGCAGCTGAGACCCAGACCAGAGCTGCCTCTGTGCCACATTCACCACCTCTACTCATTCTGAAGGAGCAGGAGTGCAAAGGCTACAGATTATAGGTTTTTTAATTTTTTTTAAAATCAGAAACCACAAGGGTTGTCCTGTAGAGCCAAATATAGAATAACACGATTCATTTTCAGAAATTCTCTTTGCCTTTTCATCATTCATTTTCTTGTGTTTGCCCAAACGAGGCATAAAGCTAAAATTACTGGTAACACTTAAAACACATTCTCACACCCAACCAAGCAGCAACCTCCGGGGCTGGGAAATGAAGCCGATGTGAAAGTGCCAAAAACTGCAGTTCCTCAAACAACCACTAGAGGCCGGCTACAGAACAGATCAGTCTCCATAAGTCCCCATGTTCAAATGTCCAACTTCACAGTAGAAATAAACATGTTTACAGCCTGGTACAAAAAACTGTTTTTGTCTCTATAGCTAATTTCCCCGTTCATGACAACTGTACTGAGGGTGAATTTATATACAACTCACCTGTTCAGATTATATTAAGGCTTAAAGTTATGCATAAATAACAGCATGGCTGCTTTGATTGACAGGTGAGTGCCGTTACAGATGACTTATTAAAGCACCCAGGTGTCAATTGAGACACCTCAGATCCACCGATGATCCAGGTATTTGCCGATTTTTAGATTAATTGGGAGCCAGAAGAAGCAGGACATCCAACCACATCCATCCCTAAAGGGTATCTACTGCATCGCAGTTTCAAGCCACATCCACACAAACTATAAACTATGTTTTATGGTGACAGATTTGTGCTCATCCTGCTGAATGAATCCACTTCATGAAGACACAGAGAAAACTGAGCATGATCTCTGGAGGATGATTACATGATTTTGGTGACCTCCTGATCTGTCAAGCGTCCACTTGAATAACCATGAAAGCATAATTTCTATGAAACGTATTAGGATTTAATGTCAAAACAGCCCATTCATTGAGTCGACCCTTGTATTATAAGTAATTTATTAAAATGTTTGGTACCGGCTCATCAGATATCATCATATATCTTTCTTTCTGATAAAATAATTGTTAGCATGGACTCGCCCTACGTCTATAATTCATCCCGTGTTCATTCATCTCTGAGCACTTTGTCGCTGTTCCGTACCTTTGAACTGTGGGATGTGTTGATGGTTCTACCAGGTACTTTTAGTCTTGTTTACCTGATAACATGTAAACTGATCTGAGCGCTGTCTTCCAGCAGCATGATACTTTACAGTAAAACCACAACCTTTCACTGTAGCTTCTCTGTGCGACCACAGTCCTGTAATGTGGTCTGCGTGAGCTGCCGAGGAGCCGGAGCACTTTGGATCAAGTGCCTTGCTCAAGCTAACCTTCTCATTCACGATCCACGCTTACATTTCCCCCCATGTTTTCAGGGATTTTGACTCCAGCTGGCTCATTTTTCTTCTTCCTCCACCCATTCTTCTCTTTCCCTCTTCTTTCCTCATCATCATTCAACCCCCCCCCCCCCACCCCCCCCCCCCCCCACCCCCACCCCCACCCCACCCCACCCCTCTCCTTGGCCTTGATATCAAATAAAGATGAAGGTGTCGCCCTAATCGACATTGTTGCCAATGAATCATTTAGCAGTGTTAGTCTAACATCCCAGATTCCAGGTCAGTGCGTCTCGCTACAGCATCCTGCTGCCAGCAGGGTTTAGCCTGGTTCGGCCTGCCTGGCTGGCTGGCTGGCTGGCTGCTGCAGACTGGCATGGCTGTGTCGCTGCTGCTGTTGCCAACCGGAAAACACTCTTTCTGCCTCGGCCGTCCCTCAGGCACCGAGCCCCGATGTGTGGAGCAATGTCCCCCACTAGAGCACAGAGACGTGCTGAGGGCGCTGGATAAAAGCATATATTCACCCCTCAGCTCTGTCTGGCTCAGATTAACAAATCGCATCTGCAGTTATTTGGTTTCACACAAAAGCAAGCTGAGTTTTATTTTCAGGGAATATGTTGGATATATATATATATATATATATATATATATATATTCTATCCTGCAGCTTTTTTGTTTTTGTTGAGCAGACTTGTTATAGAGTCCTTTATCTTGCAGTCCAGTAATTTAGCTTGTCTGATTGTATGATCAAAATATGACTTCACCCGATGTGTATGTATGTTTTCTGGCTGTAATGTGTCACTTGCTGGCTGTCTCAGAAGGTGTTCTCTTTATTGAATCTAATATTTTATCTGTGACATTTTCTGCCATTTCCCTAAGGTCATCTGGATAAACAAACAGACAGACTTCAGCCATCAGCGTTTTAGTGACAGAACATGTTTTTTTATTTTTAAATGTATATTTGTTCTAATGTTTTCTGGTGCTGTGTTGGTTGGGAGTTCTTTTACTTTATCAAAAATTGTGTTATTATCAATTAACTTTCTTTTGATTTTTTATGTGGATAGAACTAGATGTTCGTCCCTCCCTTAGTGTGGCTTAGTTGCTTTAAACTTCTACCTCATGTCTTTTTGTAAATATCGTATGCCTGTATGGCTGTAACACGAGAACTTTCCTTTGGGAATCAGTAAAGTACTCTGTCTGTCTGTCTGTCTGTCTGTCTGTTATTTGCATTATATTTGCTCATACATTCTGTCATGTTATTGGACTGTAAGAGTGCTTTGGAGGCAGGGAGACCCCCTGACCCATTTTAATGTTTCTTTTAAAAATCATAAAATGTACAAAACAATAAAAAACTCCTGCATGAATGAGAGTTCATGTCTGCATGAGCTTGATCAGTGTACATCAGTTCACATCAAGTATCTCATGCTTGCATGTTAACGGGCATGCAAAGAACACTCACTGCAAGCTGCCACTCAAAAAGAATGTGTGCACAACAACCAAGATGAAGCAACCAGATCATGAAATTAGTTTTAATTAGAGCGCCATGCCTGTTTCTTATTGCATCAGTGTGGGTGAAAGTTTCTGTGTGTGTGTTCGTGTGTGTGTGTGTGTGTGTGTGTGTGTGTGGGTGTCTGTGTGTGGAAGAAAAGTCTGTGTGCTGTCATTATGTGGATACATTTACAGGTTTCACAGCATGGTGATGCTTGTACGTGTAGACGTCTGTAATTTTTTATTGATGTGGATACAATTATTTTGTATATTTGAGTCTGTGTGTGTGTGTGTGTGCGTGTGTGCTGCAGTGTGGCAGCCGGTAAAAGTAGGTCAGGAGAGAAGGGCTCCCTAGAAGACGATGTGAACTCGTCACCTTGAATCGCGTTACAGGCTGCTGAGGGAAGAGAGAGGGAGAGACAGACGAGAGGGGGAGGAGGAAGAGAGGAGAGGGGATGACCATCCAGAAAGGACAGGAAGAGAGAGAGAGAGAGAGGAGGACAAACAAGAAAAATGATTGGGAGGTGACAAAGAAGTAAAAATAAGTCCTCCTGACTGTCACGTGTATATGTCCCCGATGCTACTTCTGACATATTATGTGGTAAAACCTCTGAACTCTGTCAACATGATGTTACTGCTGGCAGAATGGCTTCTTTAAAAGAACAATTCATTGGTTTTCACTGGTATTGTACATTAGTTATCTGTGTTTAATCCTGTTTGTAACATCCATTACCTTCACCTTCGCTGCCTTTTGTCTCAACAACCCAACACTTAGCAGCCAGCTAATATTTCTGACTAGTCCAGCAGCAGTCAGCCCAGCTCGGCGTCTGTCTTCAGCCTTTTATTTCACCAAGCTCTCACCAACCACTAAAAGTCAGTGCCAGATTTACTCTCTCCTTTCTCTTCTTAGCTTCGTCCTCTTCAGTCTCTTTGCCATTAACTATGCAAATAGAAGCTTCTAAGTTGGGTTACATTTATGCACGCAACTGAATGCTAACTCAGCCCCCCTCCACAATAAGCTAACAGCAGCTACAGCTGGCAGCAGTTTACTTCACTGTCCATCAGGAAACTCTGTAAATCACAGAGAGTTTAGGTGGAGCTGCTGGAGGACATCAGAGATCAAGCCAGAAAACATTTTCTCCCTCAAATTTGATCCAGCTTCATCAAAATCAGTCAAATAGTTGGTGGTGTGCGACTTAGTGCCGTGAAGCGTTACATACTTCTCATGTGAACAGCTAACCTTCACGTCGCTCCAGAGACATCTCTGGTGAGGGCGTCAAACCACAACAAATGATGGAAGAGGCAAAATAATCGCATGTAAAATCATAACTTATCCTTTAAACCACTGATAAACCATGGCAGCGCTGAGGACACATGCACGAGGAGAAAGAGGACGCAGATGGAGGGATGAAGGGAGGATGAGTGAGAAGACGAGGGGTTCAACTGATCCGAACAAAAACACACCAAGGGATATTTTTGAACTTTTCAAATGTCCCATGTAAAAAGCATGAAAGAGGATTCACTCAGTTTCCATGCAGGGCTGTCATGTTTTTTTTTAGATATATTTTCTGGTCTTTTCTAGCTTTATTTTCGATAGAGACAGCTGAAGAGTGACAGGAATGTGGGGAGAGAGAGAGACGGGGAATGCTCTACCAACTGAGCTAAACGACACCCCATGTTTTTTTTATATATATATCTATGAACATGATAAATCAATTAACATGAAGGTCACAGGGTAATGGACATGCTGTGTACAGGAGAGCTCAAACACTGCAGCTGGAGACCCACCACAGTCACACCACAACATATAGACCTGCACAGTGTCAGTTTACAGCTGGTATTAACATGCGTCCTGACTGATCAGATCACTCAAACCACATGCAAGTACACATGCAACACGCTCTCTGATTTCCATTTGGTTAACTGTAATGCAAATTATGTAACGCTGTCTTACCTGCCAAGATAAGCAGCAGATGTTTGTGAACACACTGTCTGATGAAACTGATCTCACCATCACTGCAGCAATAATTTTAGACTCCCTCTTTAATCATGCAATTACAGAGTTGCTGAGTGAAGAGAAGCTTTGTGAAACAGCTACGGTAAATTCTCAATCATTTGCAAATCTCCAAATCTGACATTAAACAAATTGTTGGATTTATTGGATTTTTGTTGCAGCTTTGCTGTACTGGAGTCTATACCATGTCCGTAAGTAAATCTTCCCTGCCAGTGTTTAGCAGCTAGCTGTTTGAACACCATTTCCATTCAATTTCATGACAGTAAATATTTTACAAATACAGTATAAGCTACTACTACTCCCTTAAAACATTTTTGCAATTTTGTGAGTTCTGAAGTTCGGAGAAAATTTTAGAACAAAATTTGAATTATTTGGGGCTCCTTGTAAATTTGGCAGAGATTACAGTACTGCAGATCACTATGATTGTGACACAAAGTTTTTACAGGTAAAAATAGCAGTGTTTGCATTTTTCTTTACATACCAAACATTTACTGTGTATATGTGATTATAGACTTAGCTTTCCTGTGAATGAACAAAAGTAATATTTAGTTGTATAACCACTCGACCAACTTTTGGTACCCGTGAACACGTATTCCAGCCCAGGACGATTGGACTACATTTCACAATTCCTCTGCATTTCTTGGTTTTGCGTCTAAAACAGTATTTTTGAAGTTTTCTATGAGATTAATGTCCAGGCATTAGACTGGTCACTCCATAACATTAATCCTGTTGGTCTGGAACCAAGATGCTGCTCGTTTACAGGTGTGTTTGGGGTTGTTGTCTTATTGAAACACCCATTTCAGGGGCATATCCTCTTTGGCATAAGTCAACATGACCTCTTCTGATATTTTGATGAATTCAAACGGATCCATGATCCCTGGTATGTGATAATGCCAGTCAGTGTGTTCTCTGGTAACCACAGACCTTTTTCAGCCATTTTGACATGGAATGGTGGGATGAACGCAGATGTTACCAATGATATTGATTAAGGCTCTGCTGCAATAAATGGATCTGAATAGTGGCTCTGGCTGCACCTGCCTCTTCTGCCTCCCAGCTAATATAAAAATCAGTAAAGATGTGGCTCAGCAGCGGACCTTATGTGGGCTGAATGATGACTGGTTGCACAAACAAGCCATCTGTAACAGCAACCACTTGCCAATCGTGGCCATGCTGTTAATTCTGCATAACCTATAATTATAATTATAATATAATTTGAACAGGTGAGTTCTACAAAAATTCACCTTCAGTACAATTGTCTCAACTGTGATAAATCAGACTTAGTCATCATCGACTCCGAATCCCTCAACAGAACCATCGACAGCACCACTCTCCTTCTCTGCTGCAGACACGCTCATCCACGCCTTCATCACCTCCAAAACTTTAAATAATGTCCAGTGCATTCACAACTCTGCTGCATGTCTGCTCACCCACGCCCGGACTTTGTCCTCCAGAAACTCAGCTGGCTCCCGGTTCCACAGCAAATGAGTATTCAAGCCCTTATAAATAAATGTATTATTGTCATGAACCGGGAAATTAGCTACAGTTTTTGGTACCAGACTGTAAATAATATGATGTTAGTTAAACTAATATTGAACTCTCAATACAGACTGTGCACCTGAAACTAACTGCTCGAAGCAGACTGTTAGTCCACTGCACCAGCTGAGATTTGTCTTTGTCTTTCTTTATTTCGGAAAATCGTGCATATCAAGGCATAGAAGTTATTACCATACATGCCTATGTTATTTATGTACTTTATTTATATATATCTATTTTATTTTATCAGGTCACATAGATATTAGAGATGTATTTTACCTCATTCATATATAGGATGAATCTCCAGCAGGTAGCACTATAAGTAACCAACTAATTAAGGTTTTTTTTTTTCTGGTCACAACACTAAAACTACTGTCCACCAATGAAAATGTGGGTCGCCTCTTGTTCAGGAGGTAGAGTAGGTTGTCCATTAACCCAATTCAGTCCCTGGCTCCTCTTTTCCATGTTGAAGTGTCCTTGAGCAAGACCCAAATTGCTCCCGAAGGCTAGGCCAGCCTTGCATGACAGCTACATGGCTACAACACATTGTAAAGCACTTCAGTATGAAAGCACTTCATAAATGTTCAGCCTGTATGTCCGATCAGAGGAAAACAACCACACCATGACAGAACACAACTGCTGTCTACTGTTGCCATGGCAATTAGTTAGTTAAATTCATGTAGAATTCACTGAATTAAACAGCTCGGAGAGTGAGGAGGATGGGCTTCCCATGCTGGCTTTAGAAATCCTGGATTAGTGAAGAGAATGCAGACAGAGCTAAACCCATCGAACCTGCTCAGTCGTGAAATGTGATCAAGTCAAATTTAGAGAAGTTAGACAAAAAGAAATCCAGGAATGAAGAAGGATAAGGAGGGATGATTTATGTACAATGGAAAAGAGGTGAATTCTTCGTGTGTGGAGAGTTATAGTGCCGGATGCCTGAACTGTGTCTACCAGCGAAGTCCTGTGCTCACACACCAAAACATCCCATGTCCAAACCCACGGGAGGTCCAACCTGAGCTGCATGTCTTTGGACAGTGGTGAATTGGGATGAAACCCAAGGAGATTGTGTTCCATATATTTCATTTGTTTTCTACATTACGGATAACGCATTTTCTAAATAACTGACTAAATAATAAATATCAGAAGGACACAGAATATTAGACTGGGAGACTTGAACCCATAACTGAAGTACAGAACTCTGAATACAGGACTTGCAAACAAGGAACACAAGGACTAAATACCATTGACAGCATAAAGCCACCTGCCATTTAAAGTAATAATCCTATTTATATTCATGACTTTAAGCCTCAAGTTGAACAGGAGAGTTCTATGAAAATTCCCTCCCAGAAATTTACATGGGGATTTATGGAGATTGACTTGTCCTGTAGCCAGCCTCATGTGGCTGTTTAAAGAACTGCACTTATGAATTGGCTCACAACCACAGAGGTCACTGCTTACACTAAATAAGTGAAGACAGGATGATGAGACACAAGTGAAACTAGCAGACAGAAAAACAAGGTGCCGTTAAAAACATAGCAGTGTCTACATTTTTCTTTACATACTCAAACATTTACTGTATCTTCACAGTGTACTCTGGCTTGAATTCAGTGTTTGGGGGTCGTCTGACAAACTGTCTGAGGCCCCTACACCCCAAAAGAGCAATCTCGCTTTCATCGGTCCACAAAATGTTGTGCTGTTTCTCTTTAGACCGGTCATTGTGTTCTTTGGCTAGTTGTAACCTCTTCAGCACATGTCGTTTTTGCAACATTGTAACTGTGCAGGGGCTTCTTGC
Organism: Nibea coibor; assembly: GCA_023373845.1. Taxonomy (NCBI): domain Eukaryota; kingdom Metazoa; phylum Chordata; class Actinopteri; family Sciaenidae; genus Nibea; species Nibea coibor. The sequence goes on from CM041724.1 coordinate 4,946,554, forward strand.
TGATAGCTTAGCTTCACACAGGTGTCTTCTAATTGTTACAGTACTCGTACTCACAGGTTACTTTAGACCTTCTTTGATCCCCCTGGAGCTGATCATTGGCTGAGTCTTTGCCATTTTGGCATTTCTCCAATCGATAAATGGTAGTTTTTCATTTTCTTCCATGTCTTTCTGGTTTGTTTGCCATGTTATGTTATGTTATATATGAGATCATTTTCTGCATCTATTTGTCCACAGAATAAAATGGCCTCATTAATTGAGCTCCACACTGCTATTTTTACAGCCTAATATACCTTCTTCTTCACTTTTGGTAAAGTAATAACACATTTGATACATTTTCCATGTTTTGATTTGAAAACGAACGTGCAGTGTTCCCAGTGCATTTTTTGGTATGGAAATAAAAGCCATTATGAGGATTTGGGGCTTTACTGACAACACTGCTATTATTTTGAAAACAACTGTAACAAATAATGAACTCTAATATAAAAATGTTAAAAATCAGTCAAAACAGCTATGTCACACCTAGTTACTGGTTACATAAAGCGACTGCACAATATGTTTTTGGTTAAAGTAAAGATACACGTGGGTCCATAAATAATGTAAAAAGTAATTACAATTACAATTTCCCATGTCTGTGCTTGCAAGCAGAGTTCATAGACAAGATGAAAACAGAACACAAACAATACAATAGTAAATAAGACTTTTATATTTGCATGTTTCCATGAGTGGAAACAGAGCTGAGCTCTGCTGCTGCTTTGTCTCTCTACATGTGATCATTATGTTGTGGCAAGCAGGAACAGAAAATGACAGTAATTCTGGTAATGAGAGTGAAATAGCAGGATGGGAGAGACAGAGGCTTAGCTGTTTGAAAACTCAGGCTGCAAAAACCTAAAAAATCTGAGTGAAAGATGAGAGGAGGCCAGGACAGGAAGACGAAAGCAACGACAGAAAGAAAAGATATGTTCGACGGTGGTGAGAAGTTGTCAAACAAGATCTAAAGTGAGTTCTGTTCTGCTGACCAGGACGTTTCAGGTCTGGCTGCTCTGAGCAGACATGAAAGATGGTGAAGCTGCTGTCTGGACGCTTTTATCACATCACATGACAAGATCTTCTCACTCAGACGGAGAAAAAAAAGAGATGAAGCAACTGAGAAGATCAAGCAGGAAAAATGTTGGACACAAACTCCACCTCGGCTTCAAATTTAACACGTGTCATACTGCCTCTACTGGTCTGTAAAGCATTAAATACAGAGCACAGAGTTACATAGTGTGAAAAGAAGAGGTGCCATTCGCCCTATTACACTTCAGTGTAACATGATGAAGACCATGCAGAGAGTCATTCGGAACCACCTCAAACTTGAGGTGAGCCCAAATCTGGACCCCCTACAATTTGCCTACCAACCAGGCATTGGAGTGGATGAAGCAACCTACTACACAGATCCGTCTCACACCTGGACACCTTTGGAAGCACCGCGAGGATCATGTGTATTCAACACAATGCAGCCATCAGTGCTACGGGGGAGCAAAAAGGGGCTGGAGGTGATGACCACCTGGCTGCGTGGACTATCAACTACCTCGCCAAGAGACCACAGTGTGTTTCACTTCATGACTGCGCGTCTGATGTGGTGATGCAGCACAGGGGACCACAGATACGGCGCTTCCTCCCTTTCTCTTCACCCTGCACACGTCAGACAGACACAGCACCGACAGCTGTCATCATGGTGGGCCGACTGGTGTGATCTCAACCACCTTCACATCAACAGCAGCACGACAAAGTTGACTGACTTCTGGAGGAAGACGCCTCAGCCCACACATCCAGGGATTGGATATCAGAGAGCAGGAGCACACAAATACTTAGGTGATCGCCTCAACAACAAACTGAACTGGTCAGACAGCACAGACGTCCTGTACAAGAAGGGTCAAAGTCGTCTGCACTTGCTGAGGAGACTGAGGTCCTTTGGAGTGTGCAGGACTCTGTTCCTCCTATGAAACTATGACACTTCACTTCAGCTCCTTCATGACTTCATAAGGAGTCAATATATAATCATTTAAAATATTTAACTTTCAATGCAGCATTGGGTAAATTTAAGTAATTCAGTTAAGTTGTTTATACTTATTATTATTATACTTATTATTTATACTTGTTTAAACTACTAATTTTGGAACTTAATTATTCTCTCTAAATGAGTAGTAGTAGTAATAGTAGTAATATTAGTAGTAATAATATTAGTAGTAATATTGTAATATTTAATTTGGAAATGGCACCACAACATTCATTTCTACACACAACCATGCTTTAGTAAGTAGGTAGTCATGTAGCAGCCATTAGTTTTTCATCAAAAACAGGTCACATTGCTGCAAACTGGACTTAAAGAACCAGTAATCAATTTTCCAAAGAATCTTTAAAGGTGAAAAATAGTATAGAGTATTAAAACACAAGAAGGGTTCTTCTGAGAACCAAAAGTGCTGCAAATGTAACTCTCTTGCAATCAAGTTCCCTAAGAACCTTAAATGGCAGGGTTGTTAAGGGTTGTTATGGATGAAACGGTTCTTCAAAATGCTCCATAGCACATATCAAGAACATGTTTTTCATAGAGTGTACAAGCTGCTGTGACAAGTGAATCTTCCCAGTTTGAGACCATTCAATTCTTAACATCAAATGATGTGATGATCTGTTTTTTTTAAGGTAGAAAAGTTACATGATGTTGCTTTAAACAAGTTGGAGTTAGCTGAAAAGCATCTTTAAATATAAGTAACATTTAGGTAAACCTCCTGTGGTGCATTAAGGGATATTTATATGTTTACTTGCAGAAAACATCCACACATCCTGGTTTCATGTGTCTGAGCACAGAACTTCCTTGGTGGACACAGTTCAGGCATTCAGCACTATAATTTCTCTCCTCCGGTGCAGGAAGCGCTGAGAGTCATCTGAATCAAGAGGACAGATTCTGTTACTCCCCATTAACTACACTGTGTATGTGTGAGCACTAATTAGCCTCCATTACCTTGGATAAGAGCAGCAGAGAGTGGATAGCATCAAAATTTAATGAGCCTCTTGTAGCTGCTCTGAATATTTGCTGTTTTAAGTGCTGTATCCTCCCTCTCTCTCTCTCTCCTCCTTGCTCACACACACACACACACACACACACACACACATTACTGGTGCATTCAGACGAATAGGCAAGTTGGTCGATGGAAGTGATATTAGGTCAAGGGAAAACATCGTGTCCACTTAAGAGGGGTGGCTTGTTTCTGGCTGAGAGCCACTTGTAAGATGCATTTACTTTTAGAAACACTCTCATTGAGTCTGGGGGTGGTGTACACGCTCTCCGGGTGCTGCTTTGCTCATCTTAATAAAGTGTTTTGGGAATCTTGGTGAGAAAAAAAAAAAACACACCCGTTTGCGGTATTGCATGCACACTCCAGAGAAGTATATAATCCAGGATCTTTCATCAACATTGACAAGAGCAGCGGCTTTCACTCACTGCTTCATCCGGCTCGTGGGCCTGAACTGTCATGAACTTTTTTTTATTGAGTGTGCAGTCATTACTACAAACTTCATCTTGCAGTTCCCAGCACCTCTTGCTCTGTGGTACACACTGTGCGGAAAGCTCTTTCTTATTTAAAGTTAGAGTAATCTGTCATGCTGTCAGGTGAGATTTCAGCGACACTGGAAGTCCCTGTAACTTTAGCTGGGTATGATGGATTGAAATGGTCTTTCTCCTGCTGAGCAATGGATTAATATAAGCATCAGTCTGCACAATTCTGTTTCAATTTAAAGGCCCTGTGCGTAATGTCTAGGTGGATCTATTGGCAGTATATTCATAACTGTTTTCATTAGCGTATAATCGCCTGAAATAAGACCTTGGAATGAGCCTTCTATACAGATCCTCTTTCTGTGGATGTATAAAGAGAACTCAATACAGGATGGTTAATTCTCATGGAAGCAGCTCAGTGGCACACGAAAAAAAAGTTTGATTTCTGGGCATAAAATTTAACGAATCTTCTGCATATGTTCTGCATATTTCATGTCAAAATGGCCTTAAGCTATTTTGACATGAAATATTAGAGTCAGCACAGGTGTTACCACGGATACTGATTAAGCTTCCTCTGCTGAAATAAATGGAACTGAACCATAATTAGTATTATTGGTAACACCTGTGTTGACCTTACTATTCAGGACAGCTGTCATAAAACAGCAACCTCCACGCCTATGAAGGGAAGCCAAAGGTAAGTACCAAAAACTGCATTTCCTCAAACGTCCAGTCTCGGTGGCTACAGCTGCCTCAGGTCCACTAATGATTCATGTTGGTTTCTAGTTTAACTGGGAGGTTCCAAAACGCCTCCATCACACATACGATGTCCTTTCTTTTTACTGTCAGTCACGCAGTTCAGCCACTATGTCAAATCGCCTTGCCTCTTCCATGGAGTCTGCCATATTGACTAAACACTGGCTCTAGATAAGAATTTATGTTTTTAGCATGTTACGTGGCCAGTGTAGTTTTTCTTCACACTTGGAAGAAGACAGTGAGGTGAGGGGTATTCAGTTAGTTGCAACTTCACCACTAGATCCGAGTGAATCCCACACACTGGACCTCAGAAGATGTCACGCTCACACAGTAAATCAATGCCTTTCTCATTCACGTTCATGTTTATAATGTTTACAGTGCGGCAGTCTTGATCACAATTGTGACATTTTCCATACGAGGCCTCTGCAGTGTTTGGTGAGTATCTGATAAACCTTCATACAGACTCACACACACTTCAGACAGACAGAACGTCTGCCTCCTGGGCCACTAATGGACACAGAGCAGCAGAGATCAATACGAGCAGACACACACAGCTGCCTGAGAGGGAGGGGGGGGGGGGAGTGGTCTAACTGGAACAGATTAATGGACCGTGCTGCTGGATTTAGTTTGTATTGCAAGTTCAGTAAGTGACAGAAGGAAATTATGTGTGTGTGTGTGTGTGTGTGTGTGTGTGTGTGCTAATTAACATAATGTAGACTAAACAACCTACATATTTTCAGTATCATTAATGTAATGTGCTCCCTCTCTTCATGCAGTGCATGTAGTCAAGATAAAAGCTCATTCTCGGTCAGCTCTGTGTTTTCATACCAACATAAAATATTCAAAAGAGAAATTACACCACATTAATCTGTCACATGATCGATCTCAGTGATTGTATCTTACATCCAGTCTAGTTCCCTCTGCAGATAGACAAGAGGTTGGAACACTCAGCTCTGATGCTGATGAGCCAAAATGATGAGAGAGGCAGCTGAACAGAATGTGCGTTTGAGTGAACATGGAGTCTTCTGGCCTTGTGCTTGTTGCTCGAGCTGGCAGGAGATGGCAGCAGGCGAGAGTGGGTAGGAGCTGTCCATAGTTGTCTGATAAAATCTTTACTGCCTGGTAGCAAACACTGAACGGACTGTAAATGTGTGTGTCTTCATGTATATAACAACTTCCGGAGTGAAGTCTGAGGCTGGCTACAGAATAAGTCAATCTCCATAGGTCCCCATGTTAAAATGTCCAGCAGCAGAAATAAACATGTTTACAGCCTGGTACAAAAAACTGTTTTGGTCTCTATAGCTAATTTCCCTAATATACAACTCACCTGTTCAAATTATATTGAGACTATTGTGGCTGCTTTGACTGACAGGTGGGTGCCATTATTGGTGGCTTGTTTGAGCATCCAGGCGTCATTCAGGCTGCCTCAGGTCCACTGATGATCCACGTCTTTGGCCATTTTTAGATTAGCTCTTAGGCGGAAGAAGCACTTCAGTAAACCTGCGGGTGACATCACACATATGTTGTCCATTCTTTATACTGTCATTGATCCTCACCCACTGTGCATAGTGGAAAGAGACATTGTGTTTCGCTCACATCTCGTAATCACCATCAGGAAACAGCTGGACTTAACTGGCTGGCTCTGCCAGAGACAGAGGCTGTTTTCTGGGGGGCACGTCACTGAAGAGTCAGCAGGGAGAACTGACTGGGTTGCTGACATTAATAAATGAATTATTATTATTGAATAATTATTCCTTAGTTTATTTTTCAGATAGCATGAGAGTGCATTTTTAGGTTCTACACCACTCATTTTTTGGAGAAAAAAAATGGAGTTAGGGTCGGTTTCGACCCGGTTATCAAAATAAGATTATAAAACAATAATTAGAGACAAAAATCAGAGTGCACTGTCAGCCAACACACTGACAACCACCTCCTCTCCCAATCATATGAGCTTCAGGGGATGCACCAACCCAACCCAAACCCAAAGAGGCAAAGCCACAACCCCAGTCAGGCCACCTGAATCTAAAAGAAAGAGGTGTCAGGTCTGCCCAAGCAGTAAAGACAGTAAGACAAATGTAATGTGCTTCCAATGCAAGAAATATCTCTGCAAAGAACACACAGAGTGTCACTTTTTGCCACACATGCATCTGAACACACATACACACACACACGCACACACAAGCATGTTCTTGCACACAGAGACTTTTACTCTGATTTAGCTTTATAATAGTTTTGGAAGTAGTAATTGATTTCTATTGGTTTGATTTGTTTGATTGGTTGTTGTTTATTGTTTGAACTTGCAAATCAGTATTTTGTGTTATGACCTGTTCTGTGTTCTATTGCTGACAAAAATATAGTTTTTTGCATTTTCTTGAAGAAAATAGATATGGGTCGAAACTGACCCATAACAACATAGAGGTTACTATAGTTATTCATTTTAAAATGAACAAATAAATGAGGCAAATTCATTTCAGAGATGTGTTCTATAACCCTCAGTAATATTCAGGTAACACAAGAACCATATATGTATTTATATGATTCTCTTGAGGTTAATTTTTCTTTTTTTTTTTTTTAAATTAAAATCGAGAGCTGTAATGATTTAAAAAAAGGCCCAAAGACCCACACCAAAAATATTAAACCCAATATTTTGATGGATAAGGAAGCCTAACAAGGTAACCAAGAGATGAGAAAAAAATTGGATGGTAGGTTATTGTTTTTAGTGTATTTCAAAGCTGATTTAAAACGCGGGTCGAAGCCGACCCGCTAACACCGGGGGTGGTGACAGAAAGCTAACACAGGAGGAAGGTTAAGTAGGTTTTACTGATAGTGGAACTGTTATAATATAACTACGTATTCCACCATTAGACACTGTCCTTACTGACACATCCTCTGATAAATCACTCTCAGCTTCCTCATCGTGGAAGATCTGATGAACAGCCTCTTGAATCGTAAGTCTCTCACACGCACAAACTGATTCTAATTTGTCTGTTTTTAGATTATGTTGCTACAGTGCAGGTAAATGACCATTTACCTGACCATTCAAAGCGCTTTCACACTGCATATCTCATTCACCCATTCACACACATTCATACACCAATGACATTAGCTGCCATGCAAGGTGCCAACTGCTCATCCACTCATACACATTCACACACTGATGGCACAGCCTTCAGGGTTCAGGGGTTCAGTATCTTGCCCAAGGACACTTCAACATGCAGACTGGAGGGGATCGAACTGCTCTGATCTGATGAGTGGACAACACGCTCTACCTCCAAAACACAGCCGCCTCGGAGATGCAGGTGTGTGTCTGTGTCGAGGCACCCCCTAACCTCTACATGATCTTTGTTTATCATATATGGCCTATGCTGTTTAACTATTGCACTGTTTCGAGGTTCCCCCCCCAACCCTTCAAAGAGCAGCAGGTGCCTGTCGCTACGGGAACCTGGCCACCTGGTGTGGGAACACAGACTGTGTCAAGGCCACCCCCACCCCGAACTCAGACATAGAATTTACAGTTTGACTGTTTCAAGATCCCCAGAACAAACATTTTCTCTGATTTGACCCATACTAGTGGGCCTAAAATCCATCTCAATAGATCTGTAGATAGATCTCTTTAGAAAAAGTCAGCAAATTTCAGTTTAAAAGAATGACATGTAGGATATTTTTGCTACTGCAAAGTGTCCAAATGGTCATTTTTGACAATTATTTATTATTAAAATTGTATTTATTTATTTAATTTTTTGTAACAAACCTCAAATGCTACAAATGTCATGTGTTTAGTGTTAAAATAAAGAGTAAGTTGTATTCAGTCAGCTGTAAGCACACTCTACAATTCTAGTGGGGTCTAGAGGCTTACAAAGAATGAATATGTGACAGGAACTCTTCTTCTTTGAGAGAATCAGGCATGGCTTCACTCGTGTGTATTACGGGACGCTGTATTTGCTAATGCCTTCTCCTGTTCTTGCAGTCACTTTGCATTACTGCAGAACTTTTAGAGTCGTGAAACTTGTTTTGGACATGCAATCCATCTACAAAAAAAAAAGGAGAGAAGCTCCCAGATTACCTTTTTAATAGCTTGCTAACTCCTTAATTTAATTTGTTTGTCGAGGAGACGGGAGCTTGTTGGAGGCGATGACACGTACAGTTCAGCAGGAGTTTTTGACCACTACACTGTTTTCTGAGGGGACATTAATTATCTTCATATGCCAGCGTCCCCTCCTGTTTGTCTTATCTATTACTATCAGCGGAATGGATGAAAGTCATTACACTGAATGATGAGTTTGTGTTCGCATGGTTTACACAAGAGTTCAATTACAGCGTATAGATCTACTTTCAGCTAATGTTTTCTGAAGACAAACAAACCTCCAACTTAATGAGCAGCTCGCTAGAACAAATTTGGACTAAATTGAATTAGACCTTGTGTTGATGCGAGCCCATGCTGAGCGTTCTGCAGACTCGGCCATTTGTCAGTGCCACAGAAGTGATGATGTTAACGTGACTTAAAAACAAATCTGGCTGTGTAACGAGCTGAGGACCTGGTTATGAAATGCGCGATGTAATTACAAGTCATTTTAAGTCTCATAGCAGTTATTGTTCGCCATTATCAGCCACACAAAGCAGCAGCCACTTCACTGATGGACTGGAGACTGCTTCCATTTGTCACTGTCACACACACACACACACACACACACACAAGTGAAAATACAGACTAATACACACACATATAAACATTGTGTAGATACATAGACACCATACAATTATAGGGTCAGCACACAAACACACACAAGCTAATTCAGCTGTAGTTGAGTGTTTCTCCTGATGAGCCCAGTTACAATGTATAAAACAACAACTTGGTTAACTGGTATTAACATTTTTTTGGTTAACATTTTGCTGAAAAGGCATGTTTTTTAAGACAATACAAATGTTGTATTGTATTTTTTCCTACAGCACGAGGACTCGCTACCACTGTAGATGAAAAAGGCTTATTTTTAAGTAACAACAAACAAACAGATTCATATTTTGAGGTGATCATACATGAAAATATATTTATATGGTCGCTAAACATCACAATGTCGTGTTCTCATTGTGAGCATGTTAGCACACCGTTAAAAACGCTTCTGTACTAATGTAAAGCCTCATAGAGCCTCTAGCATGGTTGTAAATTCTTCTGTTTCAGCAGCATTTACATATTTCAGTGTGTTATTATGACCTGAAATTTAAAGCTCGGTGTCTGTGTTGATGCAGTGTCGCAATGGATAACTCATATTTCCTGCTCAGTGGGAGGATGGGTGCTGGTGAGGGGGTCGCAATGCCAATCCAGCTGTCTGCGTGCTCAGAGCACGACGACAGCTCGGTGCAATTATGTTCCATTTCTTTATGTGTTTAGAAAGAATACACAAACAGGCTTAAAAAAAGATTAATGACTGATTCTAACCAGTTCTTCTAAGGGTCATCACGGATATGCCTTTGCTTTACTCTGGTGACTGTCAGCCATGTGAAGGCGGCAGGTATCTTCTCCACCTGTGTCACACAGCACTCGGTGCTGCAGTTTAACATACCTTGTGGACTCATTTAGCTCCAAATCACTGCCCACTGACTCTGGACCTGTGTTCACATATTCAAATAGGTCTGGTGTTGTTTTAATTCATGGCAGTTAATGGCAACCAACCAATCAGAGCATCTGCATACAGTATACGGTTAACAGATTAATTACCTGAGCAGGTACAACATTAAATATAAAATCTAGATTGAATAAGAAGTCATCTAGTGAATTCATAATGGAGTTTCCCACTGAGAAACAATTATTTCCTTTGGCCATGGCATAGAAGTATCTCAAACATGTTTTCAGTCACACTCCATGGGTAACTGCGTTTGCTTCATAGACTCTGAGACAACTAAAACTGAAAAACTTATTGAGTGGGTTAAGGCTCTGGATACTCTGCTGGTTAACCTGCTCTCTGTGATCACCTGTAGTGTCTTTTCATGCAGTCTCAGTTTGTCTGTTTCTGTCAGAAGAAGCACGGGTCAGACAGAAACTCCTGCTCTGCTGCACTGACACATCGATCAAATCACTATTTCATGATCATCTGACAAGATAACGACACAATAAAAGAGACTTGAGTTTGATCTGTTGGTGGTCTCCTCTAGCTTGTCAGCCTTTGACTGCAGGGTCCATGATGTCAAAGTAAGGATGTCCCATCACTGATCAGCTCTGATCTACCTCTAACTTTGCCATGAAACAGATAGCAGAGCGCTATTCAGAGCGAAACTCAGTCCGCCTCTGGTCCGTCAATGATCCTCGTCTGGAGGCGGAAGTACCAACATACAGAGGGGCAGAGCCACAGATTCCGTGGCTTTCAAAATGGCTCTTCGGAAACCTGTGGGTGACGTTACACAGTCCATTCTTTGTACTGTCATTGGTTTTACTCCTACTGCTATGCATTGCAGCAAGTGCTGTTAGCTAGCATCAGATGTGTAGTGTATCCCTGTTGGTTTCAGGGGCTGTGGTCAAACCTGGTCCAATTCTGTTGCCCGCTAATGGCAGATTCAGTTAGCGACAGTCATTTAGCAGTTAGCTACTAACCTACGGGTTAGGCTAAAGCTATCTGTACATTAAGAAGCTCTGTAAATCACAGAGAGCTGAAGCACTGTTTCATTGGACACAAATGTGGTATAGGTCCTGAGTGCAAGATTGGAACTTTGTATTGTTTACCAGGAAATGACAAACTCTAAAATACTTTTTAACCTCAAGTTACATCACAGATGCCCAAACAGTGAAAATGAACGGACAGAGTTGTTTTTAGTCCATCTGAGGTTGTTCAGTCTCATATTCAAGGAGGTTCCAGTTGATGTTCAGTTTCTCTTGTTTCAATGTCTTTGCATGAGAAAACCAAAAAACTGAGAACACTTTCAGGGTGATCTCTCCATCACTCTGTGGGCTTCCTCTGCTCCTCTGTGTGCGTGTTTTGGTAGGGGGTACACTCACCTTCACCCATTTCCTTGACCCAGTTTCAATGTTGTGTCTCTGCTGCATCTTTTGAAAGCTGAAGGAAAAGAAATCCCATTTAAACCCCCCCCCCCAACATGTCTGACCTTCTCTGCAGCCCCTCTGCACATACGCACACACACACACGCACACACACACACTGCATGTTGTCCTCTTTCTGCCTGGCTTCACCACAGAATTTGGACAGAACAGTTGAATTATTCAGTATAACTCCACCCACCAAAACGCACACACACACACCGTCATCCGGTCTTTCACAGGACTGGAGTGGATTAAAGTAGAGGTGGAAATTACGAATCACTTCACAGATTGAAGCATTTTACTCTGCTCGCATCTTCACGTCTCTGGGCAGTTCTTTTTTCGACCATAACAATGTGTCCATTTTTCAAGCATCCGAGCAGCTGGCCTCTGTTTCAGCAGCATCCTGTCCCTGCAAAATAAAAAGTGCCATCCATATGCAGCCTATTTTATATTTCATGTGTTGCAGCTTTGACTGCAGAACAGTGTACAGCTGAATCATCCAGCCTTTCAAATGTTACGTGAAAGCTTCGCAGCTCGCGCTTCTGATTTTACAGCACATATCGTGTCAGTATATAATCCTGTAATTCTGTTTATCTTTGCCAAAATAAAACCTCCGTGTGTGTAGACAGCTTACTTTGGCTTTGTCGCTCACTAACCGCAGTAACAGTGACATCAGAAGAGAGCAGGGAGTTTAGGGTGCAGGGTCTGTGTGCTACAGTTAGTTGGTAGACTTTTAAACAGCCTACTTTGATTAGGATCCTCCATCTGTCGTTCATCAGTGTCCATGTTAATTCTTACCCCCGATGTTCATCAAAGGTGCGGCGTCGCGTTCCAGCTGGAGAATGAAAGAAACAACAGCATCAGTCATTTCAGCAGAAAGCAATGTGACAAAGTGACAAAGCCCTCCGGCGGCTGGAAGAATTATGTGTCTTGTCTGTGGGGAGCAAACTAAAGAGTCAGGTGACGTAATTATAGAGCAGAAATCTGTGCAGGGAGGAGGTCAACAAACATCAGGGTTTGACTTTAGTTTGTTTCCTGCTTCTTTCCAACAAAGTTGACTTCACCATGATGACCACGGTTATTATTAGAATCACGATTACAGTGGCTCCCTGTCCTTCACAACACACTCATCTTAACCCAAATCATGCTCTTTGTCTGAACCTAACCAAATTCTTTCTGTGGAACTGCATTTATATTTATTCAAATTTATGTAATTGTTTTTGCATTTTTATCTCCACCTCCTCAGGTGGTACATTGTTGATCGTAGGGTTAGTTAGAAGGGTTAGGGTTTGGGGAATGAACTGCAATCTTCACAGAAGGCAGAAGTTGGGGTTGCATGCCGTTTCCCCCAGTCTGCACTCCGACCTGGGCCCCAGGCCAGGCGGCCTCCATGGAACTATGCTCCTTGAAAATCGACTAAGAACACGTGGGTGACTACTTCTTCTCCTGCAATATACTCATGACTATGTTTTTTAAATCTTTTTATTATGTGTTTTTTTTAATTATGTATTTATAGTGTTTTTAAATTCCAATCAAAAGAAAATCAAATTAAAATAAAATGTAAATAAATAAAACTATTTATTCCAATAATGTGTGCCTAAACCGAGGAAAATGACCAAATATGAGCAAATAAAGAAAGTCTGGCGGGCTTCTGAAAAGCTCCCAGCGGTGTTTGAAGTCGCATAGAGGACGGACCGAAACAGCGTTTTGGCCGCGACGTGACAGAGACGTGCCCGGTGGCGTTTATGGAGTTAGGGTTAGGCAGCTTGTTTGGGAGAACGTGTGTGACAGCAAATCATCATCATCATCATCATTGACCTCAGCCTCAGCCTCTGCAAATGAATGAATGAATGTCATCCACAAACACTGCAGTTACAAATGAAAATACACATTTTAAGGACAGTGAATGAACTGCATCGAGTTTTAAAATCAAGAGTGAAAACAGTAAAAATCACTGTTGGAAACTGCTGGTCTGACATACTGCACACTCTGTCCATGGAGCAAAAATAATGAGAACATTGTAATAAGTGTCAAAGAAAAAAAAAACACTTCTGCCAGTTTGTTTTTGCCACTACGCTGCCCAACCCTAACCAAACTTTATCCACAGCACTGTCACATCATAAAACAGATTTATTTTTCCAGCGGGCACATCATGTCGTCCTGTCGTTGTTGGACTGAGATCAGAAAACGTGTCGTTCTGCAGGGCAGTGACAGACGATGTGTGTTTTATTATTTGATACAGAGGACTTGTTGTCCAGCTGTGCTGCAGCAGCCAGAGGCAATCCGGTGTGCCAGTGTCCACTTTGTGTAAGGAGCATCTCACACTCACTCTCACAGTTCACAAATAACAACTCAGCATTAAGTGAATTTCAAATCCTAAAGGTAATGCACTTCTGGAACATTTCATTGACACGACCCAAACAGCCCATCCAGCAGTTATCCAGCAGTGCTGAAGCTCGCTTTTAGGTGTGCAGGACAAAAGAAAATGTTGAGTCTCTTTATTTTTAGATGGCTTTTTTTTCTGAATGACAAAAAAATAAAATGATCCGAGCACTTCTGGACCTCACTATACTTGCACTGTTGTGCTCTCTTGTCATCTTTGTCCCGTGACATGCTTTTTCTTTCTTGACAGTTAAGCTCTCTCCATCTCTGGGTTGTTATTTTGGTTTGTTTCTCCCCTTAGGCCAAGCTTATCAGACAGACCCTGAAGTATTGACGCCAAAATCCCAGTCTGGTTTCTATGCGCTGCTCAGCAGGTGGCTGCACGTACACACACACACACACAGGTTTCAGTCCTGAGGGACGAAAATAAAAAATAAAAAATATAATTCCACTCCTGCCTCGGCTCATATGGAATTAAAGAGCTTTCTGTCTTCTGTTTCAGATTCTTCTTTAACCTCCAGCCATCCTTCCAACAAGACAGATTTTGTAGCCTGTGGTTCATCACAGCAGGCGTGCACACAAACACACACACACACGTACCTAATAGATGAATCCTTGGCTACCGAACGCTGCAGATGTCACCGCTGTGCTGATGAATGTTCATTCTGCGAGCTTATAGCTCAAATATAATTACAATCACAGACACGCAAGACATGCAACCAAATGTGTTACTAACTGTTAACACACAACAGCCTGAAAGCAGCAAGACAACGCGAGGGGTAGAGGGATGAACGTGTTTCTGCTCCATGAATCAGACAGACCAAAACTGTGAACTGTGTTTAGAAAGTGGTGTGTGTGGATCTGTTTTATTCTTATTTATGAACATTATATATTTTCTATTTGTATTATTTGATGTTACTTTTTATTGTTTTTATTGTTGGTATTATTTATTCAGTTGTATCCATTTGCAACAGTGGTGGATGATCCTTGCCATAGTAAGGGAAGAGAGCTACAACAGCTTCACAACATCCAACCAAGTGAAGAACACTCTCCAATACTCTCTAAGTCTGCCATAAAGAGAAGACTTCACAAGACCAGATACAGAGGGTTCACCACAAGGTGCAAACCATCCAGAAACCTCAAGAACAGGAAACCCAGACTGGAATATTTCTGGACCTAACTGCACATTCCTGTGACCAAGTGACATCAGTCTGTGTACACTAAACAAACTGATGCAAAGTGTTATTTTTCTTATTTTAACATACCAACTTTGCAGAACCATGAGAAATCTTGAAAATCCAATTAGTGTTGTGTTCCATTCATATTTTGGGGCCATTTGCTCTCAAAATAAACACTTTGAGTCCCCAGCCAACTAACATTAAAGCTTTCTAGAGATTGTGGAGTTTACTCAGTATAAATACTACATGTATGACACAAAACAGAACAAACACTACACGTATAAATAAAAAAATGAATAAATACACCTTGCTAGCAGTTGTCCATGGACAGTTTTTACATCCATGAACTTCACATGTGATTTTAAGCTAACAGTGCTATATTTGCGACTCACCTCAAAATGTATAGAAAACATATCGATGTAATCATTATCAAACTTTATGAACAACGTTTTCTCTGCGCTCACTGAACTGTTTGCTCTCTGACGTGTTGGGTACACACCTGTATTAATGAGGTACATGCCAGTATTAACGAGGTACACACCTGTATTAACGAGGTACATAGCTGTATTAACGAGGTATACACCTGTATTAATGAGGTATACACCTGTATTAATGAGGTATACACCTGTATTAACAGGGCAGTGTAACACCACCACACTGAATTCTAAGAAAGTAAACCACCACTGTACCAGTGCTGTGTGTCCATATGCATGTGGGGAAGAGCAGCAGATGGTCATTTTATGTCCTGATACCGTCTTCCTCTGAGTGTTCACACATGAAGACAAAATCCAAAAAGACCTGTGGCAGATATTCAGACAGAAATCTAGAAACTACGAGCTAACAACCTGTGGCATTTATTCAAATGAATGGCAGATGGTGCGGAGCAGATAGAGGAGCAGCTGAGAGGCGAGATAAGGAAACTCCGCGTGGAGTCTGTTTGGTGTCCTGATCTAAACACCTCAGTGTGTTGCTGGACGCTTCAGAGGAAGTCATCGACTGGTGGTTTCCTTTGGTGGCGTGCCGTAGGGGACCTACAATTCAGGACAAATAAATAATGAGCTACATATGCTATTCATTCTGATGGTCTTACATGCTCACCCTTAACTTACACTAAAATATTCAGCTAATACAGATAGAGCTTCAAGCTGAAAAGATAAGTCAATAGTGAACTGAAACATTATTTTTTGATAACACGTCAGCCGTTTTTGCTCTGTTACCCCACCTTTAACCATCTCCATCTCCTCTGTGCCAACAAGCAATTAAGACATCAATATTGCTTGTTGCTGCTTTCAAGTTCAAAGCCTCAAAGTCTTGAAGCTGCTTTAATTAAACACTGGTATAATGAACCAGTCAATTGGTTTACTGATCTAACACAGGTTCTATGTAAAAGGACGTTCATGATATTGTTTATCCAAAAGTACCTTTGAAATTATTCATCATATATCAGTGCACTGTGACACCTCATTAGTCATTATGTTATTTTGGTTCTTTCAGCATTAGATATGTATTTGGACCTCTTCATCTCATGATCGTGATTCTGTTATGTGCTGTTAGCTATCTGCCCCCCCCAAAACATAGCAGCCAAATGTGTCATTTTAACAATTTCAATAATATAAAAAAAAATGTGTCTTTGAACTCTTCCCTTTTTCCCCTGTCATGCAATCCTTATTGCTTCGACCAGGAGACGGTACAATCAGAGCCACCAGGAAGAGTCAATAGTGCTGAGACAAGGACACGATCCCTCACCAGCTTCCCCATCAACACTGCTGATTGTGTTTAATGAGATCGAGTTCACTTTAACACTGCATGATATCAGAGAGCACACTGATAGATTAAAGTTGAACTGACTCCAACAATTTGATTAAAAATCCTGTAAAAGGTGCTAACACTGCATCGTCCTCCATAATATCAGAGTAAGACTTTTTCTTATTCTATCAAAACTGAATTCAGGTGATCGGACATCAGGGTTAGTGCAAGCTAATGCAGATTGACACGCTGCACATTTGTTAAAATGTGAATAAATATCAGCTGTAAAAAACAACTGAGCTAACAGCTAACTCCATGTAGCAACATGACATGACATTTCCTCTCAGCCACCAGCAGGTTGACCTTTTTGGCCTTTAGTGAAATATTGACATGGGATTGACATGCAGATTCTGATATTTAGCACCAAGAGGGTGAATCCTAATGACTTTGGTGATCCCCTGACCTTTCTCTTAACCCTAACAGCCAAATTCTACCGGGCACGTTCTGTGTGTGCCGGGGCCACTGGAGCTAGTTGAGGTTGTAGTGAAGCGCTGCGGTCCATTTCAAAAGTGTGTGGGTGTTCTATTTTAGAGGTTAGACACAGGACCAGCATACAGGAGCCGGATGATTTTCAAAATAAAACAATGTACAACGTCCGATCATAAAAACAGCCGAAAGGGAAATAATTTAACTAACATATTTAGAAACACATAAACCAGAAAAATACCAAATCTGAGCAAGTTAACATGCCTGGTGGGATCTGAAGTGATCCGAGAACCATCAACGGACCAAAACAGTATTTTGGCTGAATGTGACGTGACTCATGGGGTTCTGTTGTAAGGTTTACTCATAGTTTTGCGTAAAATATCTCTACAACATTTGGATTGATTGTCATTAAATTTGGTTAAAATATGCATGTCCCCCTCAGGATAATTTGACCCATCAGCCTCAGCTGTTTTTTGCGCTGATTCTCGAGCTAAAATGCTAAAATAAGACGATAAACATAATAAACACGAGCATCACAGAGCCACTAATATGGCTTTAGACTCCTTGGTTTGCATGTTTTACATGGACACGCTCAATAAGACGAACTTTATGTTGCATTTGTGTTCTCTACTCAAACTTCACTGTTTTATTTTCAGTCTCTAGCCACAATAAAGGCCACAACTGAGCTCTCCACGAGCTCCGATTCCCTGTGGAAACGCTCATGCCAGCACCCCACAAAGCGGGAGGAGAGACTGTGGAAATAGAGTAGGACAGATGAGGGATGGTTGGACTGAAAGACGGGGAGATGGAAGGATACATGGCAATGGAGTACAGACAGGAGGTGAGGAGGCGGAAAGCAGTTTGAGAACTTTCAGGCTGCACAGCGGAGAGTTTCAGAGGGGCAACTGGGCATGTGTGTTCACGTTGTGTCTATCCATGTGGAAAGCTCATAACTGGTGTGTGTAGGTGTGTGTGTGTGTGTGGGTGGATACAGTATGTGTGATAAGGTTTCTGGTTCACAGAAGTTTGGAGAAAATCACCAGAAGCACAAAGTAGAGAAGTGCAGTTTTTGAGGATTTGAAAATAAAATGTAGCTGTTTTTTCACCAGCACACACGCTCTGCGCTCAGCCTGATTTCTGCTTCACATGACCTTCAGTGAAGCAAAGTCTTCCAGTAACATGATGTCATCTCTGAATAAAACATGTTGGAGTAGAGCAAGAGTTCTCCGTTGGAGGAATGATCTCATCTTTACAGGAAAAATCTGAGCACAAAAAGATTTAAATGCCAGTGTCATCACACCATATCACATCAGATCTAAAAATATGCTGCGCCATCATGTCAGAGGACGGTATATGCACTTACACACACACACGATCTATGTACGCACACACATATAGAATGACTCATAGCCCATTATTAAATCTTAGAGACAGCATTCACCTGATTACACGTCAGTGTAGCATCTAAATGATTTCAAATCTGTTATTTGATGGTAAAAAAGTGACACAGTGTTGCTGTCATTGTTTGTCATTCCCACTCTGTGTCTAATATGTCTGTTCATGCACTATATAACTATGTGTACGTGAGAAGTACACAATGCTTAACAGCACTAAGTCACACACCACCATCTATTTGGCTGATTTTGGTGAAAGTGGATCATATTTTATGGAGAAAATGTTTTCTGGTTTTCAGTCTGATGTCCTCTGATTCTCTGTGATTTACAGCTTCCTGATGGGCCGGAAAGTAAAAAGCTGCCAACTGTAGCTGCTGTTAGCTAATGCTAGTTCAGTTTGTTAACCTGGCTGCCCAGACTGTGAGCTCAGAACCCAAGGTGGAGTTTTATTGTTTGTATCACCGGGGATTTGGACCACCAGATAAAGGAGGTTTTCGAACTGGAACTCGGGAAATGGGCAGAGTGACCGGGCTTAGCAGCCTGTATGGACATTTCTTTATAGCGTATTTCCATCTTCAAAGCTTATGTTGCCTCCCTCCTGAAGGTGCATGCAATTTCTCTCAATATATTCAAAAATATGAACAATGACCTTGGAGGAACTTTTTGCACACTATTAAGAGCTGTAATTACAGAAAAAAATCTTGGTATTGTGAACTGAAATACAAAACACAACACAAAGCATGTTTTTCACATAGTTTTGGATGTAGGATCTGAATGGAGATGTTTTTTCTTTTTTTTTGCCAGTGCCACTCTCTCACACACACACACACACACACACACACACACACACACACACACTCAGAAATGTAATAATGACCACAGAAGCATGATGTGCAGCCAGCTCACTAATTTTAGTTTGGCACAACAATAGCACCATAAAATTATCTCCGAGTGATGTGAAATCATGCTCAAGGCCAAGCTGTGCAGGTGTAAACAGACTGAAATGTGAACACATCATCAACTCATCAAAACGAACAAGAAAGGTAAAGAAATATTTTTGACAAAACATTGAAAATAGACAATTCAAGCGGGGAAATTCACTTCTAAAGCCGCTCAATCAATTTCACTGCTGATCGTCGAGCAATCAAACTAATGAGGACAAAGATGAGAAAGTGAACATGTAGTAATTACAGGAGAACATGACGACCTCCTGCTTACACACCCTGGGCACAGGAAGTGACACGTGAGAGCAGCCAGTGGTTAATTACTATTGACACACCACTGCCGTCCCACCTCAGTCGCTCCCCCATGCTAAAATAATTAATGCTGCCGCCGCCGTCATCCCTGGTCCCTGTAGCCATGGCAATGAGAAGATTTTCCCTCTGGGCCCCCCCCCCCACCCTCACCGGTTGTCAAGCAGCAGTTAGCCAATGAGGAAAGTCAGTGAGCGTGTGTGTGTGTGTGAATATACAGGTCAGGTAGTGATTGTTCTGAATGATTTAAGGCAGAGGGGTTTCAAAGTCTCAGAGGACCAACCCTCAGACAAAGCTTGGAAGAAGGTGCCCACTCAGTTTATTCACTTAGTTTTGCTCAGGTCCTGGATATCTGTGGGACCATGGTTGATAATGATTGTTATTGATCCAGGATTTTGGTTCTGAAACCAGTGCTATGCATGGAGCCCATTATATCGAGCTTCTAACACTTTACCTCCCACATCAGCTCTGGTTCCTTCCCCAACAGCAAGGTGACGTTCAAGGTCCAGTCTGTGATTCCTGGTAAAAGCACGCCCAGTTCCCTCACTTTGCCTGTCATCTGGGGTATCTGAGGTAGTTCGGGTGTCTGCCTTGCTTTGAGGTGTTCTGAGCAAGTCTACCCACTGTAGGGATTCTATGTAGCCCATTTGGCCTGGGAACATCTCAGGATCCTTCAGAACGACCTGGAATGCGTTGCTCATCTCTGTCATAACTAACTTAATACTTTTTATAATAAGAATTTTCACAACCATTTACTGAAAATCCCCTGAATCCTGTCCCCCCATGATTTCAGGTATGGTCTTAAGCTGCAGGTTTCAGGCCTCAGTCACAGTAGGCTATTTACCCTTCATGTCAACGATGTAGACATGAACATCTTATGAATTTGTAATGAACTTTTAATTGAATTAAATCAAATCCTGCAGCATTGACATTGAAAACATCTGCGGGTTTGGCTCAGTGGGATTCCAATCTTCAGGATTTTTCTCTTTTTAACTTTTAATTTGTCAAAAGTTCCATCTCACATGCTCCACTTGAGAGAACCAACCATCCATGATTGCATGCATCAAGTGCTCAGGTACGCCAGAGTAATCAAGCACGAATGGTATCTAAGGGGACATGCAGGGTCTAGAAGTGCAGAGCCAATAGAGAAAAAGACTTTGATGTACTGAATGAAGAGATGTCTCTATTTGACATGTTTCAGTTTTTCAATAAGAGTAATGTTTGTGGAGCCGAAACTCAATAGAACCAGAAAAAAACGAAGGTTCCCTGCTTTGTTCAATAATTGAATTTCTATAACACCTGAACGAATCTGTTTGTGGGCCATGAACACCAATCAACACAATTAGGTTTAAAGCTGCTGTGTGTGTGTGTGTGTGTGTGTGTGTGTGTGTGTGTGTTTCTTTTCAAAGTAGGTGTAGTCACTGAGCTATTGTGTAGCTATTGTGTCTCTGATGAATAACTGGCAGTACAGAGACAACACACAGAGGCTTTTGCCTTGTTCCCAGTGGTGTTCAATATAAAATCGCCCAAAATGAAAAGCTTTTCAGGGCTTTCAATAAAACACACAGGCTCTCTGAGAAATGTGGTTACTCAGAGTCTGATGAAGACATCAGTTTAATCTCTGTGTATTCAGTAGAGAGATGGGACAATGTCAAATAAAAATTGATGCTGCTGTCTGTGAGATTTTGTTTGACAAGGCAGGAAGAATCATCTCTGCAGACTTCACCTCCTCCAGCAGAGTAAACTGGAACTCAGGAGCTGCTTAGTGGAATCACTGTAAACTCATGTGTAGTTGAAGAACGTGTCCCTCCAAGACTATGAGCACCAATCTGCTGCTGAAACAGCCTACGATGTCTTTAGGATACTCCAAGACTAAATTACGAGTGGACAAATGCTATATTTATTGACATGTGCACAGTAAAGACAAGAAATGTGAGTCTTTGGTGGTTAGAGTCCATCGTGACATCATTATATTTTAAGGGGCTTGTGCTGTAGTCATTAGCACAGAAAGGAGTCTTGAATTGGAGTCTAAGGCCCTGGTGAAGGTGGTGGTGGTGAAAGGGTTGAAGAGAAGGCAGAAGATCATGGATGGAGTGGACATCTGATCAGCTCAGCCTGTGTCCTGGATATGATGAAGGTGAATAAGGTGGAGGGCAGAAAATGGCAGCTGACAGCAGCAATGAAAAGAACAGATTTAAAGAGGCTGGCTGATTGGCAACATGTTGGGTGATAGGGCCAGCAACAGAAACAGTGGCTTACCAGTGCACAAAGGTACATATGAAGACCTGACACGGACATCCTGTAGTCTGGGCCATGAGCTGACTTTTGTTGATCATAGGAATGATTTCATATTAAAAGTCCAGTGTGTAAGACTGGGGGCCTCTATATCTAGGCAGACACTAAATATAATATTCATAAGTATGATTTCATGCATGTACATTGAGCTGAATATAAGAATCTTTTTGTTTTTCTTACTTAAATAGTGAGTCCTCTTCCACAGAAGCCACCACATTGAAGTCCAGAACAATCAAACTAAATACTGACTCTAGACAGGGCTAGGTGAGGGTGATGTGAGGAGATTGCAATGAGCGATAACATCACTACATGCAACTAAATTCTACACACTGGAACTTTAAGCTATTTCGCTTAAGACATTGAAAGCTATTGTGACAGTTGAGAGCAGTTTTACACTTACGACCTGCTGTACATCAGCAGGGCTTGTTCTGCCTGTGATCATCTTGCACCACTTCAGGTCACATTGATTTTTGTTTTTGTTCTCCACGGTAATCTCTCGCACTCTCCCCATGTGTGCTGTCCTCCTCATCCTCCGCTTTCATATCTGTCAACTGCGCTGCTGGTTATGGATTGAATAGTGATGAATATGAGGGCAAACAATTTGCGACAATGCACTTGAAAAGGATTATGTGATACTTGACTTTTGTGTGTGTGTGTGTCTGTGTGTGTGTGGTGTGTGTGTGTGTGTGTGTACATGCACACGCCCATGTGGATCAGAAGGTGTCCTGGTGGTCCTCTGTTTTCGGTTGGATCCTCTAATCCCTTTAAATCAGCTTTGTTAATCCCACTTTCTTCTCACAGCTGCTGTGGCTCCATGCAGGCACATACAAGCGTTTTCACTGCTGTGCATACAGGCTCATGAGTGAACTCATTTTTTTTGTCACTTCAGTGTCCTATGAGCTGTAGAATTTGAGGGAAATATAGACATCTGGTGTTGCAAAAGTCACTGCAGGCTGTGCGGTGTTGTGGGGGGATGCTGGGGGCATGGATGTGTTTAGTTGTGATGAACATTACCGCCAAGAAACAATCAGAAAATAACCTTTTATTTCTCTGATTCATCGGCTTTCTTACTATCAGTGCTCCCTCACTTTCATTTACTGTCTATGTCACCCAATCACAGCTGTTTCTCTCTTGAACCATCGGACACAAACCAAAGAAAATTTTATTTTGCAGCGTAAACTGTGAGCCAGACGCAGATGTAGAAGCTTGGTTCATGAAATAAACCAAGCAAGAACACAACTGAAGTATCTTACTTCAGTTTAAGAACTCCTGTATATAGCGCTCAGTTTCAAAGACATTTCAAGCTGACTGTGGAAGGTTGACCCAACTGTTGTCTGGTTGGCCACTGCAGACTCGAGTTGTTGAGTTGTGTTCATACATCACCACTGAAAAAAATGCAATTCCCCCCATTCAAATGAATGGGAAATCTGCATTTTTGCCACAGTGCCTTATTTGTTCTCAATCTGGCCTGAGGCTGTCTCCAGAACTATCAACTCTATTAGGACCAACTACAGGAGAGAGAAAGAAAGAAAAAAAACACACACAAAAAAACTACAAGTTGCTAAAAAATTTGGAGTCTGTTGCTCTTCAGCTAATCTGTAGGATCAATGTCAGGAACTGAGATGCAACAAAGCTCCAGACTTCATGTTGTGGTTAATGATCTCAAGCTCTAAGCCACAGAGGCACACCGGAAAAACTATTCCTGTATGTGGTGTCATCTAACTTTAAAGTCTGTGAGACAAGCCAGAGGGGGTTCAGGAAAAAGGTTTTTTTGACGTATGGGCTGCCATTCGAACATGCAAAGAATGGGAACCACCTTATAATCCATTATGTAGTTCTCAGAATACATCCTCGTGTTACTCTCCTTCTGTTTCAAACTGTCTTTGAAACCTGTGCATATATTTAGCCATTTTTTGGCCATGATGCTAGCATGCAGCAACATTATTGACATCCAAAAGGAACCAGACTGTAGTATATATAACTATACCTACATTATCTACATTATACATCTCGGACAAACAGCAGAAAGGATCATGATTAACTTGAACGTTAATAATGTGTAGATGGATGTAAATAGGTTGATTTTTAGTGTGTCACGTGTAAAATTCTTAAATGGGCAAACAAAACTGGTTCAAACTGGTAGAAATGTCACAGAAATGGAGAGAAAAGGAAGGCGAAGTGGATGCTAGATACAAAGCCAACACAGCCACTCCCTGTGCTATCAATGGGATTTCTTTTGCAGCTTTGCCCTTTTTCTCCTTCACCTAATCTCTCTCAAAAAATTCTCTCCAGCTCTCCCTCCCACTCCTCCCATCCCCAAGATCTGTTTATGGAGACAGAGTCTTTGAACCCGAGCAGTCTTTATAGTTCAGAGGCTGCAAGGTGGCAGCTGCTAATGTCAATGCTAATGACGCTTCCCCGACCTGGTGAACACTCAAAACACATCTGCACTGCTGGCGCACAGAGGCCAAGGTGCCAGCAGTCCTGAATTCTCATTTCAGAGAAGTCAGGTGGGGGTGAAGGTGTGAGGGTGATGCTACCAAAAAAAAGTGAAGGGCTTCATTAAGGAAAACAAAGACGAGTGAGACAAACAGCCCAGAGTTGCTAAGCTTTCGAGTCGCAGAAGTGCAGAGAGAGACCGCATTCTTCAGCTAGCATGTCAACACCGAATTAGCATGCCGAAGCCCCAGGGACAGAAAGACTGGGAAGCCCCCTTTTTCCCCGCTAAAGAGAAAACCTGAGGAGTGACACAAAGCTGCAGGGAGAAAGAGACAGATCATAATGAGGACTGCTCTTATACAGAGCATCTGCAGCTGTGTCCTACTTCAGGCTCCTCCTGCGAAGGATGCAGCCTGTCCTTAAGAGGGCTGAAGGTCGACGAGCAGAGCCTGCATGTTCTTCCAAATTAAACAGTCCATAGAGGATTCATTCGTCATCAACGGTTCATGCCTTGGGCCCTCTAAACATAATCAGCCTTATGAGTGGTGCTGTCAGCAGGGTGGGGCGCAGAACGCAGAGCGGAGGTGGTGTAGAGCAGGTCATCAATGCAGTGGTGAGATGTTTGGCTTCCAGCTCGTTGAACAAAAATACAAACAAATGCAGTACATTTGTATAATTAATTAAAGGGATATTTTAATACTGCCACTTATTGGCCATTGTAAATGTCTAAAAAGGGCTTATTGTTCATTTCTAGGCTAAGATGCTGTTAATGTGTTGTCCAATACTGACATTGTCATCGATGAATAACTGAGCATGTACAAGCATCAAAAGCAACATCTATGATGAGCATGTGTGATTATTCCTCCATGGAACATGCACAATTAAACTGATTTTCACCGTCAGGTTATGGGCCTAGAAAAGGAATATAGGCACCAGTTATGTTTCAACAGAGATGAAAACTATTATGAATTATAGAAGACAAAGTTCTTGGGCCATGTGAGGTTTAAGGAAACCATACTGAACAAGCCAAAGCCCAGAGAGGAGAGAGAACAAGGATACTAAGAAAAATGAAGAATCCTGCAGAGCTGATCCACAGGACTTTGTATCTTATTATGAGAAAAGCTGCAGATGTTGAGGGACCATTAAGCAGGCAAAGGGAAAGCATGTGTGATCACACAGAGCTAACAGCTCTCCATAAAACCACCAATGAAAACGTAAAGGACTACATCATTTGCCCAGCAATGTCTGTTGCAGCACTGAGAAAGGCTGAAGAGGCTCTTAGCGATGGGCTGTTGAGGATGATTCAAGTTCATGTCAGCTGTCTGCCATCAACATAAGGCAGGATGAGGACAGGCGATAACTTTGAGTGAGTTCAAAACCAAGTTGTGGAACTATGAGAAGATAAATGTCATCTTCAGTGATGACATGTCGAAGGCAAGTGGCTCAACCATGAGAGAGATGGGGAGAGATAAATGACCTGCTACCACACTGCAGCCAGAACAGACATAAGGCCTGGTAATGTACGTCAGGGAGGAAGCCCAATCTCAAAGACAAATACATTTCAATGGGTCTGTTATCTATAGAAACAGGTCAAGAAAGTTAGACTCCCAAAGTGAAAAGTTGGTTGGGCATGATGGAAACAAGGTCTACCAAGGTCTACTATCCAGACAGAGGGAGAGTCCTTAAAGTTGGTGAAGTTTGTTGCAAAAAGTGCAGTTGAATGTTTAACACATCTGGAAATCTGTGATGATGTGATGATCTTCACGGGAAGAGAATTGTATCCCCCATCCCAAAAGCCAAGATGACTGATCAAAGTCACAAGACACAAGAGTTACCAACTGAAATTCAGAGAATGAAAAAGACAGAGGAGATAATTAGATTACACACAATCCAAAAAATGTGAGAAAATTCCCTAAATGACTTAGTGTAACATAGATCGTGTTGACCAGACTATGTTGACATCAGCTACAGAATCATGTGTCATGAACCACAAACCTTCAAGGCAGCCATGAGTTCATCAAAGTCAGAAATGCGGGTTTGTGCTTCAAAGGACGAAATGGATTCTCTTAGTGAAGATGATACAATCACATTGACCGCACTGCCAGAGGGCAAAATGCAGTGGAGGCAGATGGGACTATGCCATTAAAGACAATTCTGATGAGACTGAAACACACAAGGCCAGAAATGTAGCAAAGGATTATAGTCAAGTGGCAAGAATAGACGATACGTGCAAATATGACAGTATGTAGCATGATGCAACTGGCAGATCAGTATGACTCAGACTCGCACCAGATGAATGTTAATCCAGTTTATCTACATGTTTCATTTGTCTGTTAGGTGTATAAGAAGCAACCTGAAGGATCTGGAGTTCACTCGGGAAGAAAATGGAATAAAATGCTGCATGATCATCTGCAGTGAAAATGCTGATGAGCTAAAAATCACTGCCAGTGATAGCCAGTTACTCAATCGGGTGAAGAAAAATGGAAACATTTCATTGATTTTATGCAGAGAGAAAAAGAGAAATAAGGATGAACCAAAGAGGATACATAACAAAGCTACTGGGGAGGTTTGGTTTGTCTGACTAGACATTTAGAAGGCTTATTGGCACATGTGGCAAGAGCCAAAAAAATGTCATCTTTCTTCACACTGTTGGGTTTGTTTGCCTGTTCTGTAATACCCTTTATGAACAAGGTGTTGACAAGGTAGTCTATTTGGATGATGTTGTATGGTAGTGTGATGCATGGGAAGCTCATGTTCAGCACTGTTTGACCGGTTGGCAGAAAATGTAACTGTCAACCTTGAAAAGAGTCTGCAAAAGTGGTTTGTGTCCTAACTTTTTAACTAATGTCTTGATCACTCGTGTACAAAAAAAATCTGTTCTGCTCTTGTCCTTGCAGCTGCTGATTTTGACAAACCTGTAGAGACACAGGTGGATGGAGGTAAAATTGGTGCTGGGTCTGTCCTCCTACAGGTGGGGAAAGTATTGAACGTCCTGTCTTCTTCTTCTCACGTGTTTGAATTATTTACTGTAGTGTAGATGGAGACACTGGCACTGATGTGCGCACTGAAGTTTTTCAAGGTATTTGCTGGACTATCAGTCACAAAAATAACAACAAAAAAACAAACAAAAATCACAACCCTCTGACTTTCCTGTCCAGTATGCAGAACAGCAACCAGAGATGTATGCTGTTGCTTCAGCCCTGTGCACTTGATGTACATTGTGTTAAAGTTTGGGAAAGTAACAACCAACACACTTAGCATTTCAAAGACCATTACAAAGACCCTGTTAGTGGGTGTCCTCGGAGGCTGGTGCCTGTCAGGCAACCACTTTGGTTCTGTTGGGTTTATTGGGTTAGTTGTGTTCAATCAAGCCTTTGTTCATGGTACACATTGTTTAAGTTAGCATCTACATTTCCATACCACCAGACTTTGTTATGTTCCCTAATGTGTCAGGCAAAACATTAGAACAAGATCAACCCATAAACAGAAGCAAAGCTTTGATGATCGTGGTGAATCCGGCGAATCCAAAAAAGATAGCATTCAGCGGTAGACAGGGCGGTATATATTATGTTATGTTCAAGACATGATCTTAGTTAGTTTGTGGGACTGCAACAACACCTAGCAGAGCCAAATTCACTGCACTGGACAACTGCCAAACACTTGTTGACGTACTGAAAAGATACAGTAAACCAGGAGGTGTTCAAAGAAAAACATTTTACTTTTAGTGTAGCATTATATTTCAGACATTTAGTGATGCTGACTCGGAGAGTTCATGTTTTCTTTTAACTGGAAATGTATCAGTTATTTGATGGATGTCTGAAGCAGTCAACTGTAGCTTTATCTACAGGTGAAGTAGAGTTTAGGGTACTGGCTGCAACAACACAAAGTCTATCTTGTGCAGATTTTGAAATGGATAGTGAGTGCTAATGTACATGATTGGGCAGTTGCTGTGTGGAATGGTAAATAGACTTACATTTCACCCCTCTGATCTAATGACCACTCAAAGAGCTTTTACAACACATTCATACACTGCTGGCACAGGCTGCTATGCAAGGTGCCAACTGCTCATCCGGAGTGATGCGGCGCTTCATATCCAAAGCACTCACACTGATACTAAGCTCACCCGTACACACACCAACGTCATCAGGAGCTGTCTGGGGTCCGGTATGTTGCTCAAGGACACTTTGACTGGACTGGGGGAAGCCGGGAATGGAGCCAGCAACCCTCTGACTACTAGATGACCCGCTCTTGCACATGATCCACAGCCTGTACCTCTTTGTACCAGAAAACAGAGTATGTCATCAGAGATATAAACATGACATAATCTTCCATTGTCTGCTCTTATATATATATATATATATGAATATTGTTCAGTCTGGAAGCTGAAGGCGGAAAGATGTGTGTGTTATATGTTTGAACTGTGTAACATGAGCGAGCGGGGCTGTTAATTTATGGCCTAAGATGCAGTTAAGGTGCGCTCTCGCACTGACCTGTGATTCATGCATAACTGAGCAAATCGTCTCGGTTCAAGCGATCATCAACTAATGATGAGCGTCTTTGATTATCCCTCCGTGAAATATGCACAATTAAACCGGTTATGCTACCTTTATGATGGCTGCACGAACATTCATATTAAATTCACTCATTCCACTGTTGTGTCGTCCTGTCAGCTACGCACATTTACCTTTTGTTACTCCTTTCTGTGTCATCTCAGTGAATGCTTCATTCAGTGAGTCACTCTTCTGATGACTCATAGCGATCAACCTATGCGTTCACGTTCCCTCTTGAATGTCAAGAGCTTCCCGTTAAAACCTTTTCCCGTATAACTGTCGTTTAGTCATTTCAGGTTTCTGAACTCAGCTCAAGCAGCCTGAGTGCATCTCTGAATCATATTTATCTTCATTCAATTTATGCCATGATTTAACCTAGTTTTCTATTCCCCAGCACCACTGTTCTTCACAATTAGCGTCCAACACTAACTGGCTCTTAGTTAGCAATTAGCGTCCTCTCCCCCAATAAAGCACTTCAGTAATAACTG
The DNA here is from genome assembly GCA_023373845.1 of Nibea coibor. Taxonomy (NCBI): domain Eukaryota; kingdom Metazoa; phylum Chordata; class Actinopteri; family Sciaenidae; genus Nibea; species Nibea coibor. The sequence goes on from CM041724.1 coordinate 4,976,077, forward strand.
CAGGTCTCTCTCCTCTCTCCCATTTGAAAAAAAAAGAAAACAAAAACATAAACACATCAAAGCGATTCAATTATATGCCCACAAAACACAAAACAGAGATTATAATATTAAGCAGACGAGGACGCAATGAGCGTCTGTGCTCAGACAATTTAATTAGGAACAATCTGCATTTGCATAAAGATCTGCCAGAAGAGGGCGCTGACACGCATGGTTGCATAAAGTAAGTAAGTAAGTAATCGACAGTGTGAATCCACAAGTGTGAAAGCATGTAATGATGTAATGATGGAAGTAGTTTTTTGTAACCTCTTTAAAAAAAAAGAGTACAGTATGATGGTTTAACTTAATTGTGTGGGGGCCCCAAGTCATTGCCTGGCTGTGGAAGATGGTCAAAGCTGAACATGGTAGCAGCCGGGGTGAGCACATGCTGTGTCAGCGGATGTGATATATGCTATCTTAGCAGGTTTAGAAAACCCAGCCTAAATAATTTGATTGGATACCAGAGAATTGGGTGGTACCAATGTTGTGATTGTACCATTGCTGAAAAACGCTTTCCTTCATGAACAAAAACCTGCATTCAACTCTGACGCGCTCCGGAGCCTTCCTTGAAGATAAGATTGAATTTATGAACAAAATGTCGCAGGAGTCAGGACTTAGTCTCTAACTCAAGATCCAGACTTCTGACACACAACAATTCATATCAGTTTAATTGTAGTTTAATTAGTGGTAGTGTAATAAGTAGGGTTTTTTTTTTATTTTGAACAATAATATAGCCCTACACGATCCTTAAAAAAACCATGTGTATTGTCTGTTATCATGGGGGATGTAAGATCTCTCTGCAAAAAGATGGAGAAGCTAACAGCGCTAAACCAGGCTACAGAAGAAGTACAGAGAGTGCAGGATCACAGAGACGTGGCAGTCTGGACTTCAGACTTGCTGGGTCTTCAGCGTGTGAGAGTGGGCAGCTGGATACAGACAGGAAAGCAGAGAGAGGAATCACAGGCCAGAGTCAGAACCAGGAAGGACTCCTCTGTACATGGGTAACCAACTCTATGAGCTGAGCCACCAGGGTGCCCCTTATTTATTTTTCGTACCCACCTTGTATATTGTGAGCTGCTGTGACAAGTGAATTTCCTCAGCGTGGGATCAAATCAAATTCTCTCTTATCCTATCTTTAACAGTTTGTGCATTCATGTTAAACTGTCCTGGTACAGGGGGGTCCAATGCCAGTCTGTCTGCTCAGCTACAACAGTAATGAAGCAAAAGTTGTGGATGAAACAAGGATGGTGGGCCCGCCTTGCTGCGTTTTCACCTTGATTCAATCAGGGGAATTTTGCTGAGAGCAGAGAGAACACTGGAGCAGTTGGGGTTAAGGGCCTTGCTCAAGGGCACCTCAGTGGTGGCAATGAGGGAGGATCAAGTACGCAGGTAACTGTGTGCAACAACTCTTTAAAAAACAGAGTGGACTGACTTTGAGTCACATGTGGAAATTCAAATGAACCCTGAGGCTAGCTGGAACATGGTGAAGAGCAGCTAAAACCAAACACGAGATCCAGGACTTTGTTTTGGACCTGGGTTAGTGTAGACTAGCTGGGACCGATGAGCGAATTCAATCTGATCGTGAATGTTTTTTTCCAAATGGTTAGGAATTTAGACGTCTCTTAATTTTATGAGTCAAACAGCAGTTTCACACAGAATCCAGGGACTTCTTTGAGAGCGCACATTGGGCACATGTATACTGCTCATTCATCCCAGAGGCCAAATAGTTTTCAGACAGCATCACTTTAATTTGTCCACCACTCATCCAGCCAGAGGGGCATGACACTCCCAAAAAAATAAAAAGTCATGGGTTATTAGAGTGTTTAAAGGCTGTTTGACTAAGAGGGAAAATGCCATCAGATCACAGCCTAAAGGCAGAAAACCCAAATCAAGAGCCACCATCTTTTTTATCCTCCAGTCTTAAACTCAAAGGCTGAAGCAGTTGGCAGTTGCAAAGCAATTAGGGCTCGGATAAATCAATACCTCTCAGGATATGACACTGTGAAAAGGCTTCCTGTCACACTAGCAATAAAGCATTAAGGTCAGAAAAAAAAAAAAAATATATATATATATATATATATATATATATATATATATATATATATATATATATATATATAGTTATACAGTGAAGGGGGGATGGGAGAAGACAAGAGCTCAGGCATGGTTATCATGATGTATAGGCAGCCCAGAGAATCAATGATCAGTGTTCAGGAGCAGAATACTGTTTATGTAGCATGTGGAGTGATAAATGCATCCTGCATCGACTGCACTGATTATTGTTGGATTTATTTTTGAATTATTTAACCATGACAACGGCCACTTCACCGTAAAAAGGCCTTCTTTAATAGCTACATTCAGAAACAGTTTTAAGTTCATTATTTTGAGGTTTCATTCAGTGAGTGGAATCTTCTGATGACATTCCTTTTCATTACCGAGGGAGGCGCAGGCTCATTAGACACACTGGAAATCTGAGTTGGTTCAGTAATGGAACAGGATGAAATTCCTGTCTTTGGCTGAAGGGTTCAATCCTTCAACCCTGAAAATATTCCCGTCATTTAAATTCTACACTGTAACTAATTCTATTGCCTTTTGTAATCAAATAGGAGTCATTTGAGTTTAATTCAGCGTTCCACCTTTTGGCAGATTTGTCATCCAAATATTAGACTTATTGTCCAGAGCATCCCATAAAAGCGCAATTGAATTGAGATCTGTGGAATTTGGAGACGCTATGCGTGTACAAGAAAACATGATTCATCAGACCAGGCCACCTTCTTCCATTACTCTGTGGTCCAGTTTTTATGCTCATGTGTCCACTGTTGTCGCTTTCATCAGCCCTGACCCTGACTCGTCCCCATACACAACAACCTGTGATGCACTGTGTGTTCTGGCCTTTCCATCAGAGCCAGCATGAACTTTTTCTTCACTCCCTTGCATCTATGAACCATGGCCACCCTCTGTTTGTTTGCACACTCATTCCTAATTTGTTACATGTGCACGTTTCATAATTTGTATAAACATTAACTAACTTTCATAATCTGTTTTTTCCTGAGTGCAGTCATTTGTTCAGTTAATTGATATTATGTTTAGTGCTGTGTGATTTTTACTTCAGGTAACAGGGCTGACTCTTTCTGACCACCTGCTGAAATCACTGCAGGGCAGGGCAGAGATCAACACACTGCACTTCAAACACACAGTCAGTGAAACTTGAGTATAGCAGCCGTATGACATCAATTAGTGGCAGCAGATGAATGCGTATAAATATATTTTATATAATCACGCTGCCTGTAAAAGAAGCAGCGACCTTGAAGTTTCTGACGTCAGCTCATTCTCCAACAGAAATAGTAGTAGTTAGTATGAACATAATTTGCAAAAGCAACTAAGTTCACTGGCAACATTTACTGAAGACATTCAACATTCAAGTTCCATATGAACGTCATTTTATAATATGAACTTACTAAAACACATGATGGAAGCATTAGGCTCCCTCCAGAATCAACTCTGTAACTAAAGAGAGTGTCCAGTGACTGCAGCTCCATGTCTTCCATACGTCACCCACTGCAGCTGTTAATTATTTGACACATAATATCATATCAGAATGTATTTCTGTGCACTCCTACAATTTGTTTGATTAAAAAATAGTGTAAACGGAGAGTAATAAGAATAGGAAATGTAATAAAAAATAATGCTTTTTATGTTGGTCTGTGGCAATGTATCTTCAAACTCCCTGGTGGGGTTTCAAGTTGCACGGACCAAAACAGTGTAGCAGCTGCGACGTGACAAAAACTTGTCCAGTAGTATTGGGGAGTTCACGTCTTTTTACTGACTCGGATCACTGACTCTCAGACGGTTAATTCTTTTTTTGAGTCATTTTGTTCATTTCATTCTTTTTTACTAGTTGTAGTCCTCTTGATGTAAAAACAGTGCACAGTTCTCAGGCACTGAAGGCAACATGGTCTGCTTCAGTCAACAAAGCATGATACACAAAAGCAATTCAAACCATGTGAAAACCAAGGAAGTGCGAAGACACACCACGGTAAAGTGACTTGTGTCCTGTTTCCTCTCTGTTGTTTAAGACAGCACAGTCTACAGTGACTGTGAAGTAGCTGTCACGTGACAAATGAACGAAAGACTAAAATTTGAATGTTTCCTGTCCTGACTGAGCTTATGCAGCTGCCATGTGGCGAGGGAACGTGCTGCATGAAAATGAACGAATCATTCACTGAGACTACTCATTATTCCCGAGTCATATAAAAGATTAGTTCAAATTGAATGATACGTTCATGACCGACACACCACTAGTGTCCGGTGGGGTCCAGGCTATAATAACTTGTATAGTGTATTTGGATGTGAAGTCAGGTGACCTTTGTCATCATGGCAACAATAAAAAAACATGTGGTTCAAGTTGTGATATGGTTGCAGTCTGGTGTGTTTTCAGTTGTCTTTGCAGTAAATGAGCTCAGAGATAAGCTACATCATGCTTTGGCTGCTCTCACAGCATTTTCCGGGTGAAGTCATTGGTGGTTTTAGTCTTTTTCTGGGATTTGTTGACAATGAGAAAAAGATCAAATAAATCCTTGTGACTTTTTGACTCGAGCACCACCAATTCTAAAATGAAAATACTGTCTGATACAGTCCATTAACGGAAACTATTCTTCACAATGCATACTTTAACAATGATACTAAAACTTCTGAGTTTCAGAGTTTGACCGGACGTCCTTTACTTGGATATTTTTGCTGTGTGACGTTGCTACTTTTAGCCGAGTGAAGGAAGTGAACGCTTGTTCAGCCTCTGCAAACAGTTTTTAATACACAGGTGAGGTGCACAGCAAAGGTCTGAAAATAATGATCACCCTCTCAATATAGGCCACATTAGCATCACATTAACCTTTGGAAAGTGTGTGCGTGCGGGTGTGTATGTGTGTGTGAGCCAAGGTTAGAGGAGAAAAGGGTCAAATTTTTTTCTCTCCTCCCTCTATCTCTTTCTTTCTCTGCCTCTGCAGTTCTGTCATCTCCCGCCCTCTCCTCCTTCATCTGTCTATCTTCAAGCCTTTATCTGCCTCAAGATAAACACACAAAAACACAAAATGACACTAAGAAGGACTGTCTCTCCTCTTTTCTTTTTTTCTTCTCCTTCTTTCATTTTTTATAAGGCCAAAGGCTAGCAACATTAAAGAATCGGTTCTTTTCAGAGATGCCTGTTACCGCCTAAAATCTTCATATAATTCTGATGTATTATTTGGTATCACTGGTGGTGAAGTATGCAAATAATTTTAATCCAAAAGTGGCATCTTTGAAGTGTGATTGCCATGTTGGCTCATGCATGAGGATGAGGAGGAGGCTTTGGCAAAGATTAGCTCATCCCTTGTGTGGGCATACAGAACAGCTACAGTACAACAACCAAACCTCACACTACCTCCCATTAAAGATCTTTCAGTACCTAACTGCAGTGAAATATATAAGCACATATAAACAGACAAAATGGCCAGTTTCACCAACTATAGCAAAACCTAATTAATCAGAAAAACAGACATACAGTTTGATAAACTGCTCCCTTCAAAACATGGTGGGACCAGGAAGTACAAGCACATCCTTTCGCCTCAGGACCAGAAAACACGTGTCAGCAGTCTTCAGTATTTGTACGTAGCTTTGTTCGTGTGCTTAGCATACGATCAAACAGTTGGTGTGTCAGTTTGTGGAGCCTTACTGCTCTTTCATGTTTCCTGCTATGAGCTTACAAATCCTTCAATGTTGTACAAGTACAAACATTAACACACACATAAATGCAACATCATAACAGAGGATTTTCGTTACACTGATGAAGTCGGTTTAGGCGTTTTTTTTTCCCCCCTCTACTCCTTCCTCCCTCCTTTCCAAGTGTTATGTCAAAAGTTTTCTACCTCAGTTCTGTAGGTTTTACATAAAAAAGGGATTTTTTTTCAGTTTTTGAAAGGCCTTTTGAAAATCGGATGTCATTATGAGAAAAGGTTGTGTGAACATTTTGTAGTTTCACTTTGGTAAATATTTTTTTATTTTGCAAAGTTTCTGAGTTCCTCACCATGAGGGGACCAGGCCCCTCTTGACAGCTTGACTATCCTACTTCTCAGACAGGAGTTTCTCGGCTGCCATTGATCACGAGGTCTTCTCAACTGGTATGCCGCAGGGTTTGACTCTTGGCCCCCTTCTTTTTTCACTGTACAAGCTTTGACTTCTTAATTAGCTTAACTTTGAGTGGCACATAAAGAATTGTTCGAAAAAATGAAAAATGTACTTGAAGATTTGGAAAAAGTCATTTGAGTTTTGTTTACTTCTATCTTACTACTGAAATTTATGGTCACCCTGAGTTGTTCTTCTGTGTCTCCGCTCCGGTTGGTTGGCAGACAGACTTTTAACTAACACATGCTTTAGGTCACGTTACATCAGTGTTGGCTACATTGGTTACGAATTGAATGTAGAATTCATTTTTACTTATTTAATTTATTACATTATTTTACTTATTTTACAGTTTTTTTTACAGTTATTTAATTTCCAGTTCTTTAACTTAGTTAGTTGCACAGTTTTATTGTTTCTACATTATTTATTTTATTTTTCTAATGTACATGGTACAGTACCTTGTAACTCGAGTTTTCGGGCTTTATAAATAAAATTTACTTATTATTTATTTACTTACTGGGAACATTAAAAAAATATTTTATCTAGGTGCCATATTTCTTTAAGAAAGGCTATGAATGCATTTTCAAAAACTAATCTGGGGTTTGGTGGTTTAAAAAAAAAAGAAGCATTAAATATGTCTGTGCTGCCGCTCCATCTCACTTCTCTCCCTTTGAAATATGTAGACAGTGATTACACCTCCCCTCTCTCATCAGACTCAGACTAGAGTAACACAGGGTCTCATACATTCAGACACACACACACACCGCACGCAGTCAGCAGGGGATGTCAGTGTGTCTCTAATGGTGTGATGAACTGTCCTTGTGTGTCTGACTGACAGTTTCCTCGCTGTCAGTAAATATGGGATTTATGGAGTACAGTAACTGGCCTGAGGCACTGCAGTGTACTGTATATATTTATGTGTGTGTGCTACTTTCTTCACACTTTGGCTGTCTATTTTATGGACTGATTGGATTACAGTTCAACCAGCTATGGGTGATTAGAAAGCCGAGGCAGAGTCTGACAGTTGAAGAAATATTTAAAGGAACACGCCAGCAAATTTGGGGAAACAGGCTTTTTGTCTTTTCTTACCCAAAGACAGGATGGATATTATTTTCATCTGTTTGATCTGCACAGATAGAAAGTGTTGGTCAGCCTGGCAGGGAATATAATAGCCTACAGCAGTGGTTTCCTTGTCACCTCTGGCATCTTGGGGCTGGTTCAGTTTAGCTAGCTGGAATGTCAGGAAAGTCTGTTGATAATGTTGTATAAAGTATAATGTCATAACGTGTAACGTTTAGTCCTGTTGGTTTCGGAGGCTGTGCATGTGTCCCCAGCCACCAAGGTAGACTACTGTATTATCTGTCAGACTGGCCACTGCTAGTTCACTGGAAAGTAGATGCTAACACCAAAACCCTATTAGGCACATTTCTGTCATGTCGCAGCAGCAACACTATTTTGGATCTTTTAGCTCGCCAGACGTTGTTGACTTGCTCAGATTTGGTCATTTTCCTGGTTTATGTGCTTTCAAATATGGTTCTACATGTGCAAATATGTCGTTAATTTGTTTCACTTCCTCTGTTTTTATGATCAGCAGTTCTTTCTATTCTCTATCCTATTTCGGAGTTTGGCTAGTTTGAGTATTCGCATATTCAACGCAAAGCCGAGCTGGGACCTGCTTCTGGGGCAGAGCTAATGGGGTTTGAAACATTTTCTAGAACAGCTGCGTATCACTGCAGCACGTCCGCACTGCTGGATTTTGGGGGTGACACTAGCCAATAGCGCAAGCTGCAGTGCTTAGCTGTAGGGCTGTAATGCACACTGCCAATTGGCTATTGTAAGCGCCAATCAATATTCATGAGAAGCCCCTCCGTGACTGCCTGTTTTTACAGGAAACACGTAAAAATGAGCACTACACTTCCTGCTTGATGAAACAGTAATGCGGTAGATAGTTATTTATTAGTCAAATATTTAAACTTTCCAGTTGTAGCCATGTAACCTGAGCCTTAATTGCAATATGTTTCCTTGTGCTAAATCTTGTTCAATGTCATATTACCAACTCTGTAGAGTAGCTCATGTCACTTGTGAGTTTTCTTGATGTGCCACTAGGTTTGCATTGCTACAGTCTTAACAAATCACTTCACATTATGGCATGATATTACATGAAATGATATACATGAAGGGTGGTACACATTCGATCAGTGTGTTGTCCATCACCTGCAAACACAGTATAGCTCAACTGCAGCGAGGTCCAACTGCTCTAATATTATTTTTAAGCACTATCTAAGTAGAGTATAAAACGTGTGTGTGTGTGTGTCTCCATCGTCCCTCCTCTCTCCTCCCTCCCAGTTTTAAGCCCAGCGCTGAGCCTCTAATGGAGGACAAGCCTGTTAGAGCAACACGCCACGCTTTACTAGCAGCACACCAGGGACACACACAGACCCAAAAACTCACACATGAACACACACACAGATACACACACAGACAGAAAAAAGAAATAACAGACACAGAAAAATGCACCAAAGTCAGAACTCGTACACACAGATGAATACACGGGGAAACAACAAGCATTCATTCCTCGCAAACACTGAACACACCCTCACACACATCCCAGTAGAGCACACCACCATAGCAACGGCTTGCAAACAGCTAATCTATTCAGTGATGAAGCAGTCGTCTCTCAGCGTGAGCACAGCCTCCAATTATACCTTCATTTGTTTCTCAGTTGTTTTGAAGTCAACATGAAAACCAGATGAAGGACAGATCTAGAGTACGGAGACGCTTCAGACCTCAGCACCACTTCATACAACATTTATTCTTTGGGAAGTGCTTCAGGACAGAGGGACAACATGAATCCCTGTCACCATCATCAGACTCTGTGATATCAGCTTTGGCACGGATTGTCTCTCATGTTTTGAAAATACAAAAAATCTAAAATTATATATATATATATATATATATATATATATATATATATATATATATATATATATATATATATATATATATTAATAATAATATCTAAATAAATCTTTTTTCATAAAAATGGTGTGTACAACGTCACATCTAGCAGTGCATCTTCCATCAGTTCATGTCATATTCTAGTTGGTTAGGTGTGACATGGTCATAACAGTCACACTGAAAAAAACTGTTAGCTTATCAGTCTGTTTGAACAATTTATTTTTCAGGGAGGGAGCTAGTGCAAGACCTGCTGTCATGTGATTTTCAGTTTGACGTAGGCCCGATGCCCGATGACCAATGATCTGGCTGCTAGCTGAATATGGATCTGGATATGTATTGAGTATTTCATAAGTTTTCAGATGTCTTGCACTTTCACAATCCACATACAAATCAGACCACATTCCTGTCCATATATAAGGCTTATACAGCACTGTATATATTTTTGTCTTCTTGTTAGAGCTCGGCTTGAGCAAAGGAATATTTCCTGTGAACACATCTGCCATTTTTTTAATAAAACTTCTAAAAGCTGGAGGTTGATTTGGTTGATTAAAACATGCAGTGCCTGATAAAAATGTTCTCAGCTTTACTGAGCTCACATCAAATTCGGTCTCATAAACATCCAACGCATTCATCTCTTTTGGCTTGTGCTTCATTTGCAATTTTTTAAAAATTGTTTTATCTTTTCTTTTTGCTGCATTTTATTTTTCTCATATTCAATTTTCTTCTGTAAGTTTCACTGAAAATCACATAACAATAAAACAATAAAATAACAAAGAATTAGGGGAAAAAATGCTGCTTTTGGCATCCAAAATTGCAGGTATTTTTGCTGTGAAGTTGGACATTTTAACATGGGGACTTATGGAGACTGACTCGTTCTGTAGCCAGCCTCAAGTGGACATTTGAGAAACTGCAGTTTTTTTTAAAAATATATATATGCAGAAACGTATGGTTTAATTAAATCTACATAAAATAATGTGGTACCATAACCAGAAAGAGATGGATAATTTGGATATTTTTTGCCTTCTGTAAAAAACATATGGCACCTTCAAGATGAAAAAAAAAAGTTTTTTTTGAAAGCATGAACAAAAAGTAGCTCTTTTCCATTTTTTTCACACAGCAGTGGTTTGGAGTCTCACCACACTGATATCACTCAGTTAGGAAGCCACAGAGAAGAGAAGAAGGAAGGAAGGAAGAGGATGTGAGGAAGGAGGGAGGGTTTCAGAGACACAGCACAGTGTGTTAACGGGAGCCAAGCATGGCAAATTGGACTGAATTTTCCGCCTGTGCGATTTCAATACACAAACGCAAGCGTACATAACCATGCTTAATAAGTGCCGGGCTAATGCATTGTATAATCTCCTCTAAATTAATATGTTAGACACAATTGCCTGGTAATTAATTCCTGTCACAGCATATCCAAATGAGGAGATTTATTCGGTTGTGTCAATCATAAAACTCTGGAGCCTGAGGCTGATTATTTCTCCTCGCGTCGTGGCCGTGTAAGGATGATGATGTGGTTATGTGTGGTAGTATATGTCTGCTATGTATAAACATCCATTACCAGAACCTTTAAAGGGCCGGTCGTCAAACGAAGGTCATTGCGATGACGGGACGAGGGGAAAGGCAGCAGCCTTTTGTTTTACGGCTTCATAAAGAACATAATGTCTCCACGGGCTCTTCAACCGACCAACATCCACCCACCATTCAGTTTCATGGCTTTTCCTTTCCCACACTTGCCTCTCACCCTTATTGTTTCTTTGGATTCCCTTTAGGTGAGACTGCAACTATTACAACCCACACAAAGATGTTTTATTTCTACAATTTAAGTCTTTGGGTCTGCGTGCTCTAGCACCAGTAAGTGTAAAATCGTGACTAATGACTGGGCATAAATGAAATGTACACGTCCACTCATCAATTTGTGAAGCTTACAAATTACAAATTGTTGTTGTATTTCCTCTTTATGTATATATCTCCTACTACACACATGAACTGTATTGGCTATGTGGTCGGATGGATTTGATGTATTTAATGACACAAAGACGTGTTAATCGTTCATCTGAACTATCAGTAGTAAAGAAAATCACCAACTATTGCCTGTTGACTACATGGCAATTCTTTTCACTTTTAAACTTTTTAAAAAATGTGCCAGCAGATTTTTCACTTCTTTCTTTGGACAAATAGAATATCAGAGGTTCCTGTCGAAAGGCTTTGTGACAAGGATTTGCAAGACAATGGCATCACAAGAGATGAATAATAGGATCAGAACCAAACGACATCCTCCATGGCTGTGAAGCGAAGTCTATGTGGAGGTGTCAAAAACTGCAGTTCCTCCAACGTCCACTTGAGGCTCATTCTAGAAAGAGTCAGAGTCAGTCCCCATGTTTAAATGTTTAAGTTCACAGCAGAAATAACCATGTTTACAGCCTGGTACAAAGAACTTTTTTTTCCCCCCGTTCCTGGAAACTGTACTGAGGGTGAACTTGCTCACTCATAATTAACAGCATGGCTGCTTTAATTAAAAGGTTGGTGCTGTTTGAGCAACTGGGCTTCATTCAACAAGTAACTACAACATAATATAAACCTAAACTCTTACCAACATGAGTTAGCCAACCATCTTAGAGACATTACTGTGGAAACAAGGCCCAAACTATCAAAATTCACATTAATCAATGCCTCATTGGGATTTTAATAATTGATTACTTAGTGCTGAAACCATTAAATGAATGAGTCAGTACATTAATAAAGGTGTTACTGCTTCTTAAATCAGTTTAAAAGACAAGTTCAGGATGTCATTTGTCACTTTAAGGTTTCATATTTCATATTTCAGAGTAACTAAGTCAGACAGCAGAAACAGACAACTCTTCCCTGAATGCTACAAACTGATAGTCACTGCTCCAGCTGGGACTACTACACACTTATCTGTGTCTGCACACACGGAACCACAACATATTTTATTTTTCAACTATTTGCTCATAATTGATGCTGCTTTGAAAAAACATGAGACACGGGCCTGCAGGCGTGCGGTTTTTCTTTATTAAAAACCAGAATGCGCAATTAGCGGCGGAATACGCTTAACCCTGTATCGCTCCCTGAGCTCGAGGATATATTGCTTCTTCCCCTCCATTATTAAAAATATCTCAGACATGAGAGGAGGAGGGGAGCAGACAGGAAATATCACAGCTTCACGTTTAGCAAGTGGAGGTTGGTGAATGTGTTCTAAGGAGGCAGGCAGGTGTCACTTTCTGTGCGTGTGTGAATGGTAGACTGAATGCATTTCTATGCTGTGTGTGTGTGTGTGTGTGTGTGTGTGTTTGTGTGGAGGTGGTGTGAAATATGACAGCACCTGTCCCTCGACGACTGCCTGGATTAGCATGTTACATCGTCAAGCCTGACGGTAGATGAACGAGGCTCTGAGCAGGACGCGCAGCACAAAACAAACCACAGAGGACGGCCAGGTCGTCCAGAGGTCCTGTGGGCAGGACGGATTGGTTGATGAGCAGACAGGTGTGCTGGTTGCAGATGATGTGCAGGTGTGTAGAGAGCAGAGGGACAAACACAACCAGGACATCTACTGTGTACTGTTTAATAATGTTCATACACTGTTATTGTCATATTTCAATGACAAGAACAAAACATTTCACCACGTTAAGCTAATCAAATTTGTCAGTACATAATTATATGCTGCGTTACTTTGTCAATTAATGTTTTAATAAACTTTCATCAGTGTCTTTTCTGACATTAAAACTTAAATCATGTCGATGCTACACTGACTTGTAACCAGGTGAATGGTGTCTGTAATTCGTACATCTGTTCTTGCATGATGTAACTTTGTGCTCCGGATACAATCACCCACGAGATGTACACAAAGACAGACGCCGAGCTGGGCTGACTGCTGTTGGACTAGTCAGTAACATTAGCTGCTGCTATGTCTTGTGCTGTTGACCTTGTTGATGTTTGGCTGTTGGCAAAGTTGTGACCAACACAGTGAAGTCTGGCCCCAGTTGAACCAAGAAGTGAAGGTGAAAACAAATGTTTGCCCTCGAAGAATCTACTATTAACAGATCTACTCAACACCTTTTCTTTTGTTCGCTCTCACAGAGCTGTGCCTGTGTTATTCCCCGGCCTGTATGTCCACCACGTCGTCACAGTTCACAGCTTGCGGTTTCACCCCTGCTCCTCTCGGTCGGGCAGAAATGTTCTGCGGCAGCCTGATGTGCAGTTCAGCGATCCAGCTGTGAGTCACACAGCAGCAGAACACGGTGCCTGTGTCGCCACCCTGTGCCGGGTCCAGAGAGACTGAGACAGGTTGTGTGTTGTCCACCTTGACTTAAGGGTTCGTGCCCTCCTCTCTGTGCAGAGGAGCCCTTTGTGTTTGTGATGTAGTTCTCTGGAGACGGGAGAGCGCTCAGGCCTCAGGATCGCCTCAGGGTCCCACCCAGTTACTCCAGTTTTTATATCTGAAAACTGAAATTAAACTTCAACCATGACCTGGATTCTTCTCATTATTGAGTATATTTGCACTACTGCGCGTTTGTTCAGATGTTTGACAGTCAGATAATCACTCAGCAGAACATGTACTCAATTTTTAACTGTAATTTGAGTCATCAAATAGCAACCAAACTGTAATCAGTAAAGTCCTGTGATGTCAGGTTTATCATTCAGGTTTCACTGCAGCTGAACCTCTCCAAAGTATAGCCTTGCTACAGCCCTTGTTATCCCCGTGTCTCCATCCACCATCATGCATTCGATATCCTCCAATAACCTGCCACCATCCTGACTGCAAAACGCCAGGAAGAGGCTCAGATCTCTCCAGTCAGCCGCTCACATATTGTCTCTAAACAGCCTTTCCTCCAACCGTTCGTTTTCTCGAGATAGAAATAATTAAAATAGTGTGAGCTTTCTAAATGAAACATTCACACAGCCCGGGGGCTCTGCACCAACCGCGTGTGCACTGATACTTCCTGAACATTCAAAAAAAAAAATGGATACAGATACTGCAGCCGAAAACCTGGATCACATGTACATACCCGAGTTTACCCGTTTGTTTGTGAGTAACCCAGTCATAATTACATATGCAAATGTGCAACATGTATCATTTTAAGAGTTTATCTTACATTTAAGTGGTCTTCTTTTTTTTATTTTCAACCATGCACTGACCAGAAATTTCATCCCAATTTCCATCTCACCATCTTGAAATTCCAGCCCTGATTAAATGGTGAGGAAACATGATAAAATTCCTTTCCTTTCCTTGCCTTTCCTTTCCTTTCCTCTCCTCTCCTCTCCTCTCCTCTCCTCTCCTCTCCTCTCCCCTCCCTCCAGATCTGCTCGTTGCCAAACCAACACAACACAATAATAACATTACACCACTGATGTGTGTGGAGCTGGACAGTGGGGCACGGATTTTAAAAGGTTGTGTGTGTGTGTGTGTGTGTGTTTGTGTGCAGAGCTTTTATATTTTGTCCTATTATGGTGTGTAGTAGTTTTAGCCTTGAAACCGAAAAAATGGAATTACACTGAGGATCCATTTTACTGTGAACTCTTTTTTCCCCATGTCTCTCCCTTTCTCTTAATCCTCCCTGTGTTGTCCCCTCAATCTTTACTTTGGAACAACAGAGGAGGCGAAGAAAGAGAAACAGCAGGCTGAGGGTAAAAGAGAAACAAAGAGAAGGGGGAGGATGAGTTGGAGGATGAGTAGTACAAGTAAGACTAGTAGCAAGAGTAGTAGCTGGAGGAGGTGTACTAGGAGGAGTAGGAGTAAGGGTAGTAGAATAATAATAGAAGCAGTCTTATGCACTGGGCAAAGAGGATTTCTACTCGTACCTACAGATCCAACATTTAATATGAAATAAAGATCCTGGATTCTGCTGAGCCCTCAAGAATAAACCAGATACTTAATGATGCTTAGAATTTAATAAAACACTAAAGGCATCACAGCCAAAGTATACAAAGGTTTCAAATCAATGAAGAAAAATTCAACAAATTATATAAGACAGCGCTTGGAAAAGGAATCTAGCATGGCAAGTTTGGGAAAGTCAATAAACTCCCTGTATTGGACTTTGTTATTACCCCCATCCAGAAATCATGCTCACATTTTTCTGGTCATGCCCGCGTGTTAAGCCTTCCTGGAAAAGAATGTGCCATTTGAGATCCTAGACCTGAAATCTGATTTATCCTCTGCCTCTTTGTACTCTGGAAATATTCCTAAAGGCCTCACACCTTCCGAAGATCTTTATAGCTGCAAGCGTCTGTGCGACGTCACCCACAGGTTTTCTGTTGCCTCTAACATCTGGGGGCTCATCTAAAAATCAGCCGAGACGTGGATCATTAGTGGACTTGACACGGGCTGAATGACGCCTGGGTGCTCATCAGGCCATCTGTAACAGCACCCACCTGTCAATCAAAGTGTCCACGCTGTTAATTCTGCATAACTTTAAGTCTTAAAATAATTTACTGAGTTGTATATAAATTCACTCTCAGTACAGTTGTCATGAACGGGGAAATTAGCTATAGAGACCAAAACTGTTTTTTTGTACCAGGCTGTAAACATGTTTATTTCTACTGTGAAGTTTTAACATGGGGACTTATGGAGACTGACTCGTTCTGTAGCCAGCCTCGAGTGGATATTTTGAGGCCTCTTGTGGTCCACGACCTGTACCTGCTGTTATGTAATGGTGGTCTTAGGTAGCAGTAAAGATAGTAGTAGTAAGAGTAATGGTGGAGGTGGTACTGCAGATATCAGTAGTGGTGTTAATAATAGGTGTAGTACTAGTGGTGACTGACCTGGCCTTACACTGTAAGAATAAAGCATGTTAATGATTCTTTCATATTGTTTCATATCTCACTGAGACAATGCATGTGAACGTCTTCGGGGCCTCTTATAGACAATCAGTGATCGTATTGATCCATGCTCCTCAAACTGCCCCCAACCCCCACGACACACACTTACACTTTCACCATCTCCTTCTTCACTCCAGCTCCCTCCTCCTTCCCCCTGTTCCTCCAGCAGCAGACTGTAAAAATCAATGGGGAAAATGTCCTGGAAAACAGCAGATCTAGAAGCCATCTGGCCCCTGTTGTCCTCAGAGACCAACAGCATGTCCCCCGAGGGACGAGACACAGAGAAGAAGCTGCAAGAGAGAGAGAGAGAGAGAGAGAGAGAGAGAGAGAGAGAGAGAGAGAGAGAGAGAGAGAACACAAAGCAAGTGTTAACTCAATAATGCATACGTTGTCAATGTGAGCTTAACATCACGTGGCTGTTACATAAAAGACAGAAGACAGGAGAAAGACAGACTTCCAAAACTTGAAAAATAATCTCTTTTAAAGCTTATTTCAACTTCCTTCAATCATCTGCTATGTGACATATAGCAGTTTAATTTATCAGATTTTTTTTTTTTTTAGATGTGACCAGCCCTGCAACAACCAAAGAACAAAACCAACGCTCCAAAAAACAAGTTAACATATTCTTCCCTCAACCTTTGCCATACTTGGCCTGGAGGCTGAGCACTTTGGTGACACTTTGACCTTTACTAACACCTCCATCAGCAGTCAAGCTCTCTGTTCAATGCTGAAGCAAAAAGTGGGAGGATGCGCCACAGTTCGGATCCTGTCGAGATCAGACCGGCGTCGTCTGAGATGTCACATTTGAGTTTTAAATTTCGACCTTTAATTATTGCATCCTCATTAGTCCAATTAATGCGCTTTGTCTTTGAGCAGCTGGGTGTGTTAGTGTCAGTCACGCTGAGTGTGTCAGAGGTTACAGCAGAAGCAAGTCACTCATGACTGAAGTATAAGACTAGAGTAAAAAGGGGAAGAAAGGGGAAAGAAAGAGGGAATAAAGGAAAACTAAAGAAAGGAAGAGTGAAAGGGAAGGCAGAGGGAAAGAAAAAAAGGAAAAGTTGCCACAGTAAATCGTACAAGTACAAGAAAGGGGAAAGGAAAGATGAAAAGAGAAGGAAGAAAGATAAGGATGGAGGATGAGAAGGAAGGAGAAAGTGAGGAAAAGATGCAAGAAGATGGAAGATGAGAAGAATTATGAATTATGTGTGTGTGTGTGTGTGTGTGACAGTGAACAGCAAAGGAGCTTCAAACCTAATCATCATGTAAGAATTCACCAAAATGGGTTTAACACAACTCAACAGCCACAAACGATTTGAAAGCCTGGAAATGATTTCTGACATCTGATCCTTTAAAAGGCTTTATGATTGTCTGACAAAGCAGAGGAGGCATCCTGTCTGTCTGTCCATCCGTCCGTCCTCGGGGCTCAGGTTAGGAATTAAATAAAAACATCATATATGATACATCATATCAAATATCAGCGATCAATGAACAGGCATTGTTGAATTAACCTCCAACAGCTGACGTTCAGCGCACGCTTTCACCTGGAAAGCTTCGGGTCAGTTGTTGTGTATCAGCTAAGCCATGTTACAGCTCATACAGCAAGGCGTCATCGCCACGGTGAACACAGAAGCCGCAAGAGTCTCTGATGTCACTCGAAGGAGCCAGTAAGTCGTCAGTGAGTTAAGCGACTACACAAGAAGAAGGGATGTAAACACTGAGAAAAACTGGATTGTTTTAACCATGGAGACTTTTAACATTTTTATTTATCCTCATGTTCTGCAGAGCTGCTTAAAGGTGAGGTCAGTCAAACTGGAGTTAGACACTTGATTTCATGGACATCAGACCTGATGACGACGAGACTCAACAGTCGACTCTGCAGTGAGTCTGAGGTGATACAGTAGATCAACTGTAGAAGCGAATGTGAGGACCTTCACCTGGCCTCCGGGATTTAAGATTTTTCACAGTAAATGAGAAAAATGGTTTAATCTGTGTCTCTGTCCTAACCAAGATGGATCAAACACGAATTCTCTGCAGTATTTGACAACTGCTAGATACAAAGCATCATATTCTCACATACAGTGCCTTCAATAACACCTCAATCAAACACTGAAACCTTGAAAAAATATTTCTGCTGTTTGTGATTTTCCACATTCTAAACTGGCTTTAGACGAAGGAAACTTTATTAATCTCTCAATGGAGAAATTCTTTTTTCACTCACGCAAAGTACAACTACACACACACACAAAGATGGGTTGCACATAGCACTCCTGGGAGCAGTCAGGTTTGGTGGAGCTGGACTTGAACCAGCCACCTTCTGGTTACCAAGCCAAGTTCCTACAGACTTCCACAAGTCACAGTTTGCACAGTATATCCTGTAATATCTGCGATGATCATGAATGATTGAATGATTGCAGTGGTGGAAAGTAATAAAGTACATTCACCCAGACGGGATGTTGAGTCAGTTTGATTTTTTACAGTGTGACTGGGTGAACTCTTCTGCAGACTGTGTTCACGGTGACATTTGGCAGCGGTCGTAACGTGTCAACAAAAAGGGAACGTGGATTTATTCGAGCTCCTAAAATGGACAAAAGGGGGGAGAGAAAGTGTCGCGGAGTGAGTGAACAGGTGGGAGGATCGAGCTCTTCCCTCCACTGCGTCCCTGCTCTCCAGCACGGACAGCAACCACCACCACATGGGGAAGCACGTGGAGGAGCCTGCGTGTGTGTGTGTGTGTGTGTGTGGTTTTTGGGTGAAGCCGTCTCACCTCACAAACACACAGAAACACACCATCTCATCGCCTCCGACACGTCTTCTTGTCTTTCTCTGCACAGACAGTGCGTGTGTTTGTGTTGTGTTAGTTTCCCCGGCAGCGCTCGCTCGTGGTTTCTCTCCTCTCTGCCTGTGCAGCCTGTAATGACTGAGAGGAATGCTGCTGGTTTTATATAGGCCTCTAAAAATAACTCACCCCCTCACTGCCATGTACGGACGACTGACAGCCTGCTGCAGCCAATGGCGACCGAAAGCTCCTCCCACTCCCTCGGTCTCAGCGCCTCCTTAATTGGACGTCAGTGACATCATCAACCCTATTTACCTTATTAGGTCACGCATGAAATTGACTGACAGCTGGCTCCTCCCCCTTGCCGCCCTCCCCTCCTCGCGCCGGTCGCCTGGATTGCAGCGGGGTCCAGTCTGCTGCTGGAGGAGCAAACCTGGCAACCTGGCATGCTTGTACGGAGCCCGATTGGCAATCTGGCAATGCGGAAATAGATCTGGCACCCCCGGAGCCCGGATTGAGGAGAGAGGCGTGACAGAGCGAGCAGAGAGGAAAGGGGATTGAATTGACAAAGATAAAATAATCAACTTTCTCTCCCTCCAAGCTTTTTCTTTTCTTTTTTGAATCAAAGCGCTCAGGTGCGCTCGTCTGCACCAGCTGGGATTTTTTTTTCTCCAGCGTTTGTTTTTTTTTTTAATTTCACAAGTCAGAGAAGAGCGGAGAAGAAGTGCGTCTTTTTGAAGCGTTTGGACTTCTTTACTGAGTTTTCCTGCTTTTTGCATCAAGCATGGATGTGTTGGCGAATTACAGTATTTTCCAGGAACTCCAACTCGTTCATGACACTGGTTATTTCTCTGCGATGCCTTCCCTGGAGGAGAACTGGCAGCAGGTCAGAGATGATGCGTTTTCTCTTCCTTTCCGGGAAATTGAAGGGGTTTTAAAAAACAAAAACAGGGATGAAATATCATGCGTGCTCTGCTTTCGCTGGGTTGCTCTGTGTGTTTGTACTGTTTCGCATCATTAGTGCGCTCCGGAGCGGCGGCAGCAGCCAGCCCCGTGTAGTTGCGTCTTTTTTTTTTTTTCTTTTTTTTTCCCTTCCTCTCGCTCACATGGAGCACGGCGAGGTCCGCTGACAGGAGAGAAAACACACACACACACACACACACACACACGCATGCACACACATAGACAGATAGATATGGGTGAGATAGGGGTGAGGAAGGGGGAGGAGAAGGGAGAGGATACAGACAGCTTTACGCACTAATGGATCATTTTAAAATGCGTAAAAAACGTCTTTACCTTTACGCACACGCCCCTTCCCATCAACGACCCTTAAATGTATCTTAAAGCATACTTAAGGGGTAATTAAAGCCTTTAATCATTAATGTAAAAGCAGGAGCATGACGCTGTTGTACCGTGAACCCCCTCCACGATGATGCTCAGATTTGAACTAAAGTCTAAAAAAAAGGATTTAGAAGAAAACTGCAGAACGCAGGTGGTGGAGCTGAAAATGTTGCTTTTTCTCAAAGATTTGGGGATGAGAGGTTCAAACTGAGCTGCTGTACCATTTATTCATCACATGCATGTTTCCCTTAGTGATAAGAAGAAACCCTGATGGATGAAACTCTGACAAAAAATGCTGTTCACCTTCGAACTTGACATTCTGGCTCCACGCTGATCGGATGAGAATCAAATTCAGCTTGAAGTTTCTTATATAATTCATATTTTACTCAATATGAATATGAAACGCTGAGGTGGGCGTAAAAACAAATGATTTCCTTTAACTTTCCATCGAGGTGTGTGTGTGTGTGTTTTCTTTTTCTTTCTTTTTTTTCCTTTTCTTTTTTTGTCCTGTTACATTGAAGCAGTGACTGTGGAGCTGCTTTTTAGTGTGACTGATCTGATCGATACACCAGCCTGTCAGCCTGATATGTTTGGATCATCACACACACACACACACACACACACACACACACACACACAGACACCAAGCCATGGAAGATGGACACATGCCTAATAACTAGTGACGTGTCCTTAAATAATATATCCACATCTGCCACTGTTTGTTTGCACATAATCCTGCTGAATTATGCATTATCACTCACTATACATTCACCAGACTCTGCATAAGAGCCCACAGATGCTCTTATAACCGCCGTCTGAGGTGTAAATCTTTACTGTGCCTGTATTCAAACACGTTAAAGGGAAATGAGGGTGATTTCCTGTGAATGACACACCTGTGCCGAGAGAAAACATTGAAATTGAGTAAAGGTGTCAACATCAGAATGAGATTTAGACTGGGATAATATAGTGTCTGTGATAAATCTAAGAGGATTTAATAATTGAGAGTCAGGTGATCAAGTTTCCGCCCTTGAACTTGAAAAATGGAAGCTGTTAATTGGAAGCCATTTTCAGCCTCGTGTGTGATTGTATTGAGGGTGCCACGTGCTCAGTCCTCCAAACGGTACCCTGCATGGGACAACGGCTACTGAGCCGGTGCTGGTTTTGTCCATCGTGTGTGTCCAAAGAGGTTTGACCGTGTGTGTGTGTGTGTATGTGTGTGTGTGTGTGTGTTTATGTTAGTCCTGAATGAAGGCCAGACAGCGTTTCTCCTCCACGACTGTCTTACTGACACAAATTCACACCGCCTCGTCCTATTTTTAGTCCAAACAGCAGATAGTTTCGTCCCCTGTAACCTATTTTTTTCTGTCTGTAAGCATATTGTTAATTGATTGAGAGCTTTCATACAGTGTTAGGCTTTGATGTCGTGTCTCATTTTTCCACTGAATGGCTGGAAAAACTGTTCAAATTGGTGCCTGGAGACAGGAATGTAGACCTGGGGGAAAAGTAATTCCACTCAGTTTATCAGTGCTTTTATTTCAGAAAGTAGTTTGACATATTTCAGCCTTAGACAGAGAGCTTTAATTTTGACAGCAGAGCTCGTCCCACGTACCTGAAGTGAATGATAGCACCTGTTTCAGGTGAGTGGGTAAACTGACATGACGTGGGCAGTCTCAGAGTTTGTTGCTTATTTGGATCCCCAGTTCTTGTTACCTTGGCAACAACTAGTGTCAATGAAAGGCAGCTGGGGGCAACTGAAAGCTGTTCTTCTCTTACAATGGGAAGATTAGCCAAGATTAGCAGAAACACTTGAAGAGGAGGAAACCGCTAGCCAAACTCTGTCCACCCAATTCAAAGTTGCTATATTTATACGTGGTTTTATGTGCTTTTTATATTAATGAATCACGTAAGTGCATTAACTGCCAACTCTGAAGTTTTTGAGCCTCTTTTAGCTTGTTTTCACAGGATGTTTACTGTGTGGTCCAGTGCTTCCAGCAGCAGGCAGGCAGCTGTGATAGCAGCTAACAAGCTAATAAATGCGCTGTGATAACACTGTACTCTACCTGCCCAGCACCCAACAGGCAGACACAGTTAATGACTTGCTGGTGAAGAAACGTCCAGCAGCTAAGGAGGCAGGCTGTTCGTGTTGGAGTTGGCCAATGCAGAACAACGTGTTCATCAGGTGGATAGAAATACTGCCAATGAATGCTAATCCAGGCCCGCTAACACTTGTAGCAAGGAACTATTTTCTTAGCCTTAATCATTTACCAAGGCATGATTTGTCAAGGTGTGTGTCTGTCTGCCTCATGTGGTGTCCTTTTAGCGCTAAAACAAATAATGAATTCTGCTGAGAATCCTGCTTTAATACGCAAAGAGCTCAGTTAAACAGAGCTGCTATTTATCGACAGTTTGCTTTAACAAACCCAAGTGATGCTTGGATGTCTCGTGCCTGCTTGCTAAAAAGCTGATGGAAGAATATATTTTCCCTCCTTTTAGCAGTTTCCTCCTGCTTCCAGCTAAGCCAGGTTAAAAACATCCTGGACCTGGACTCCGTATTGAATGCACAGAGATGAAACTGATACCAATATTCTCATCTGACCTCTGGTAGGACATCAAAGTGGTGCACAAAATGTCAGAATATCATTTCAATCGGACTCCTTCATGGACGTATCTCATCATGATCATCAATTCCACTCACACAACCGCTAATATTTCAATATAAGCTCAGATTTTTAGTGGTTTGTCGTGGTTAAAAGGCCCAAAACTGAGAGTGTCGCCTCAAATTTATCAGAGAGGAGAGAGAGACAAACACACACACACACACACAATGAGAACAGGCACACCCACATTTTTTCCACTCTTGTTCCTTCTGTCTTCCTCCATCCCCTCATTCACTCCATCACACACACACACAGACACACACGCACACACACACATGCTTGGCTGGCATGCACTAATGGAAAGCTATGGTCTGGCAGGACTCATCCCGCCACTTTCGACAGTAATTGGCCGTTTGCTGTCAGACGGACAGAAACACACACACACACACACACACGCACAGAAATACACACACACAAACAACCAGATTTGAGTGTGTCATATATCTTTCCTGTCTGTCCCTGCATCATGCTCCTGGTCTTTGTTTTCTCATACAGGCTTCTTTTATCCACTGCTTTGCATCGTGGCTAAACATGTAGAAAACACACACACACAGTCTCTCTCTCTCACTCTCTCCCTCTCTCTCTCTCTCTTTCGCCTGTCTGTCAGCCTTGTTGCCTCTGACAGTACGAGCCCATGTTCTGCATATAATTGCTGCATCTTTGCAGGTTTGGAATGATGTGATGGGCTTTAGGGATTTGTGTGTAAGTGTGTGTGTGTGTGTGTGTGTGTGTGTGTGGAGTGTCCAAGGATAAAATGGCAAATCCAGACTTCCCAATTAGATATAATCCATTTAGTTCAAAGCAGAGCCCTGCCAAAGTCTGATGGGAAACCTGGAGAGAGTGAAAACAAAGGGGTTGATGGAGGTGAAAGCTGAGCAGAGGTGGTTGTCATGTGGTTGTTGTGAATACAGATCTGCATTTACTGAGTAAACACACACTCCAGGCAGGTAACCAGCTTTATTTAGAAGCTTTAAACCGTCTCCTCCTCTCACAGCCTCTTTCTCATCTTGTCTCTTAATTTATGTACTCTCTGTGTGTGTGTACTTCTTTTCAAGCTGATTGATTTATTTGCCGTGGTGTCGTTACAGCACTATGCTAGAGCAACCAGCTCTGTGTTACTGATATACAATGTCTCCATTAGGCCTGGCAAGCCTGCAGGCCTGCATCTTTCTCAGGAGTTCATTCTGTCGCCATTGTACCTGCAGCAGTTTATGATCGAGCAGATTCAACCATTGTACGCGCTTCTGCAAAAGAAAAGTTCACCAATCACTGCTGTTTGTGCACGTTTAGTCATCCAGAATGGGTCGTTCTTGTCATCTTGTCAGGCAAGCCTCACCGTCCTCCATCATTTCAAATGGCTGTTAACCATTTCTAACGCTGCTGTGCCTGAACTGAATCATCAATAACACAGTCTGAGCATTTGACTTATGGAGATTGTTGGACATGTTTCACATTTTGGGAGGACATACAGCCATCTCCTCCTTTTGTGCACCAAACATGACTGAAACCAGTTTTTAATTATTATCAACGATTCATTCAAATTTTAACTGACTGACTCTTAGTTTCCTCCATCAACGTCCCCTCGGCCTTTTCGTCCCCATCATTATGTCCATGGAGGCTGCTGAGCCCAGCTCCTGTTCTGGCACAACATCAAGAGAGAGATGAACCAAGATATTGATCATAGCATTAATAACATCAGGCTGTACAGCATCTCATGTTCAGGGTCTATGTCCTCCTTCCTATCTTTTCTTTAGTGACCTGTTAACCTACTGCAGGGACCACTGGATCAACTGGGCTTCCTCTCTCTCTCTCTCTGTCTCCGTCTCTTCATGGCTTGAGGCCGGCCCTGGGAAGTTTGACAAGATAATGAATTGCCATGCATGCTGCAGTTTTTCACATTTCACACCCCAGTAACTCTGTATGTAGGCATGGAGGGAAGGGTGGAGGTGGTGGGAGGATAAGTGGAGGAAAGAATGAGACAGAGAAAGAAAGAACTCACCAGTAGACACAATACATGAGGTAAGATGAATAAATGCAGGTGAAAGTTAGACCTTTTTTCCATGTTTTTCCTTCTTTTTGTCTCCCTCGCTATCCGTTCTGTTACCACAGACGCACAGACAGAGTTATGTAATTGTCTGTGGTGCACAGATGCTTCCTCACAGTGGCAGCAGATGAAAAAAAAGAGGACGATGAAGGAGATGAATAAAGGAAAGGAAAGGAGGACAAACAGCAGAAAAGTGAGAGTGACACACAGAAAGACACTGAGAGAGAAAAAAGTGGCCACTGATTATATAATAACTAATCCAAATGTCAGAAATATCTTAAAAATGAATTCATCACATCTCCCGATTCATCAACAGGAACTTAAATTCCTATTACAGTATTACAACATATTTATAGAGAGAAAACAAAGTAAAATTATGTTGCCAGTTTCCGAGTGCAATATCACTGTGGTAAATATGTACATCTGTACATGTGTACTTCACTTCCTCCTTCAACATCCCTTTTGGTTTTGTTGCCTCTGTCATCATGATCATGAAGGTCACTGAGCTGGGCTTACATTGCTCGCTTGCCCAGCTCCGGTTCTGGCACGACACATCAGCATTCACCTCCTCTTCTTCTTCCTGGTGGTCCAAAACTGCTGTGGTACAAACACTAACACTCCCCCAGTGCACTGAGTTCACAGTCTGGCTAACTAATTAACAGCAGCTACAGTTGGTAGCAGTGTACTGTCCATCAGGAAACTGTAACTCACACAGAAGCACATCAGAGGGAAAATCAGACAGATTTTCATATAAAATATGATCCAGTTTCAGCACATTATCAGCCAGGTAATCATGGTTTTACAGCCGTTTTCACACTTAAATAAATCCATAAATTACAACAAAAGGCTTTTTACCTTGCATCTGCTTGTAATTTCATTTTTGACTTAGCCTGGCCAGCTTAGGTCCATTAGCAGTCTGGTGTCAGCTCTGTGATTGACTGGCGTCCTATCCAGGGTGACCTGACTCTTGCCCACTGCATGCTGGGACTAACTACAGCCTACTGTGACCCTGAACAGGACAAGCTTTGTAAAAAATGGATGGATTATGATTTCCAAGCACATCATTATGAGGCACAGCGCCTTCAGTCATGACTGGGAGAAACAAAAAGATGGAAAAAACATTTGAATCTGTAAAAGAAGTCAGGTCTGTAAAAACAGAAGCCTTCAGTCGCAAACAAGCTTCTTCACTTCTTACAGTGTGGAGCCTGGTGCCAATATTCTCCTCAATATGAGCCGCTCTAATCACTGCATTCATTCATTTTTTTTTATCATACTCCCAAACACACACAGTTATTGTCTATTCCTCATAATTTGAAATCACTCGAGTCGAACACACGCACGCACCCGCCCGAGAACCCATAATTCAGTAAGTGAATAAGGCATTCAGTCTACGGCGGCAGAGATTAGATAAGAAAGTGAGCAGTCAGACTGCTGCGGCAGGAAAGCAGAACAAATGAACTGCACTCGTGATGGAGAGAGCTTATACTGTGAAAGCCATAGCCCTGATCTTTCAAGATGAGTGCTTTTCTATGGAGGGCAACTCTCCAGCACTATTCACCATGGAGCCTGATTACTACAGTTTACAAGGAGATTTACCCATTCATCTCTTCATGCTTCAAGCACACTGTGGATATCAACTGTTGTGTAGTGAATCATCCTATTGTGCATCATGTGTTCCATATATATTGATTTCCTCCCCGTGTTTGTTAAAGGAAAAGTCCAACCTTGTAGGAGATGTACTTGTTTGCTGTATTACACGCTGTCAGATGAGAAAACTGATATCAGTTTCATCTCTGCGGCTTTGGTGGAGGAAGGTGTGTAGCTTAGCCTGGAAAAGACAGGAGAAAGTGCTGTCACAGCTCAGACCAAAGGGAAGCTTCAACAGCTGCAGGAGCTGTCGACTTCGCATGATGTACGTTCTGAAGTAGCACCTCCGAGAATCAGCCACCTGAATCGAGCGAAACCAGATCATTTTGCCGCTAATGCTAGCGCTTCCAACAGGTTAACTCCTGACCTTCATAGCACTGAGCTAAGACAAGCTAACGCGAGCTTATTGAATCTGTTTGAATAGAAATGCTGCAATCACTGGATTTTCTTGCAGTAGCTTGCATAAGTTCAACTTTGGTAAACCAAAGAGCCTCGATAATAGCTGAACTAATCAATAAGCCATTTAAGTCATGTTATCGCCTGTTTCAGATGTGAACTTTGCAGTGCAATACAAGAAAGACCCACATGCAGACATAAAGGCTGGACAGGTGCAGATCAACGATTATTAGCTAAGTAAATGTATAAAACCTCACAGATAGTCAGGCAGGTTTAGTTAAAACTCAGGTAAGGCAGTCCAAACAAGCAAGCATGACAGTTTCCATTA
This sequence comes from Nibea coibor, assembly GCA_023373845.1. Taxonomy (NCBI): domain Eukaryota; kingdom Metazoa; phylum Chordata; class Actinopteri; family Sciaenidae; genus Nibea; species Nibea coibor. The sequence continues at coordinate 5,003,250 of CM041724.1, forward strand.
CATTTCTTTATAAAAAAAACATTTATCAAGTTTTTGGCTGTTAACTGATTAATGGAGGGAAAACATTCAGCAGATTAATAAATAATGGAAACAGTTCTGCCCAATTCCAAACTGTTCCGGCGATCTGAGTCGGAAGAAAAGGGAAAATTAGTTTCACTTTCAGTTTTACATAAGCTGCTCTGCAGTGAGTGTAGACTGCTTCACAAAGAACATGCAGCCCAGCCTGCAGTCAGTCTCGAACCAGAGCTTGATGGTCTGAAGAAGAACCCCTTGACTGCATCACCAAGTTTCCATCACCATCTTTCATGTATCGGATGCACAAAAGACTTGTGCTGCATCTCTTTGTTGTGTGACTTAGAGCACGCAGAGAAGTCGTCTGCTGCATGTTAATGCACATTTTCCCATTCATTTAAGATACAGAGCTGCTAACACAGATTCTCTGTCAGGGAAGCTCTGCACACCAAACAGCAGTGTTTTTGACGGAGTGTGTTCTTGAGGCTCTACGATGCGGTACCCCTACATTATGAATCTGCAGTATTTATTTATTTATAACGTCTCTGTCTTCTGTGATGAGGTCGGCTCTGCTGGTCAAACACTCACACTGTATTTGGGAAGTGTTTTCAAACTAGCAGACAGCAGAGAGTGTTTGATTTGATTCTTTTTTATTAAGAGAAATCCTCCTGGTCATCACAGCCCGACCTGTGTTGACACACACACACACAGGTGTGTTGTGTGTGTGTGTGTTTGTGTGTCTACATCCTGCTGAGCCAGTGTTTGCAGACCGATCGGGGATAAAGCCTTGTGACCTGGCATCCATCCAACCCTCCCATTCTCTCCTCACCCAGCTCGCTCTCTGTCTTTTCTTCTCTCTCCCTCCTCCTCCCCTCCCTCTACCTCCCTCTGCCTCCCTCTGCCCCCTGCTCTCTCCCCAGCATCCCTTTGTTTATGAATTTGAACGTTTAGAAAAACTCAATGGAAAGGATAGAAATATGAAGAAAAAAAACCTAAATATACCAAAAATTTCATTTTTTTTTGCCCTGTTCTGAGGCGGGAAAGTCGATGTGTCAGCAAAGAGAAGATGCAATAAACGCTGATGGAAACACAGTTTCCAAATAAACAAAGACATTGCGTGGCCTTCTTCCTCTTCTTCTTCTTTATTACTGCGAGGTCAGAGAGTTGTCAGAATTCCCCCAAAAAAATAGAAAAGGGAGGCTGACAAAATCATGCTGCCTTCAGCCAGAGGAGACAAAGTACTTCATGAAAATAAGTACCAGCAGCTTGGAGAAATCGTGATGTACTGCTGCTCTTTTTTTTAAGAATGTTGTCATAATCTCCTGACAATATGTCCACAGCTTGAGTTAATAAAAGACACTTGTTTCATATTTTGTTTAATATCTTCACACCTGGCCGGAAACACACCATCCTCCTGTGTATTTAATTCTCAAAAAAAAAAGAAAGAAAACAGCCATCAGGACACTTGTATGTACTGTGTGTTAGTAATGACATCATTCATAGTGTGCAGAGGATGTTGACAGTGGCAGAGGAAGTGTGTGTGTGTGTGTCTGTGTGTGTGTTAGCTTGGCAAGGCCTACAGTTGGCAGCACATCATCCAGGATATGAGCACACACACATATTTGCTGCTACTTTCACAAAGGTCTAGTAGACCAGTGTGTAAGATCAGATCAGGCACAAGAATGAGGTTCACCACCCAGTGCCAGCCTCTGACACCCTGCAGAAAGATGGACACACGGCTCCATCTGTGGTTTAGCAGTTGTGTAGATCTTCTTGAAACATCTTTGGAAATGGTGATGTTTTTTTTGTATTGCAACAGCTTTCCTAATTACTATAATTTTAACTTACTATAATTTGGTAGACTTATGTCTTGTGAAATCGTTTCTGGGGGCACAACTTCTTTCTGTGCCAGAGTAAACAGAACTGAGCATCAACCTGCTTTGAAATCATTTTCACCATAATATATATATATATATAAAGTGGTGGTGTGGTGTTGTCCCCACCCCTCAACGTCTTGGGCTTCTCTTAGTCTGGATTCACTCTGGTCTCGGTCTGGACTTGGTTTCGGTCTAGCTTGAACACAGCAATAACTTCAGGCAAGCATTGAACAATGTTTCATTTACCCAGAATTCTTACAAAAGTATGGATTGATGGAGATGAGACTGAAGGACTCGCAGTGTAAACTGGTGTAGCTCAGTGTAATAATACTGAACTCATCGAGCTCTCTTCGGTGTCCCAGTCAAAGGTGGTGGTCTCTATGAAACCACCACCTGCTAAAGAGTTTCATCGGGGATGTCACATTGTTTCAGGGCATTTGAACATAATTACTGTGTGTGTGTGTGTGAGTGAGTGTGTATGTTGAGACAGAACAAGAGACAGAGAGAGTTGCAGTGAGGACGGAGCGTGCCAGCGTTCCAATGCGCCTTTATGCATGCATGGTTGATTGTGCGAGTACTGTGTGTGTATGTGTGTGTGCAGAGTGGGACACAGTAAATGGGTCATATGCAGGGGAGGAGGATGACCTTGGGAATTTGTCCTGTTTTTCTTCACAAGTCTGCCGACGCAGTTCTTTGTCTCAGACAGAGATAGAGGTAGAAATACGACAGAAGACTGTCAACAGACACCCAGAGATGGATTTGATGAGAAAATGAAAGTCTTCCCCAAACTGTTGAAGCATGTTGTTTGAAATAACAGAGTATGAGACAGCTTTAAGAGTTCCATTCAAGGTTCCTTGTGGAGTTTTAGACCTCCACTTGGAGGATGGAGCAGGTGGGTGTGAGGTGGGTCCCTGTTTTGTTCATCTGGGGCACAAGAAGAAGAGCTCGCCTGTAAAAACGGATGCCAACAATGCTGGATTTAAAATAATCGGCTTTGCGGATGTTTTATGAGGAAGGAAATGCATTCAACACATTTGTTCGAACTGGAACACAAAATATAAATATAACTTTTGTTTGTTTGCAGCAAAACTCCACAGGGCACCTCCAGTGGAACTAAGGAAACGCTGGAAAACAAACCCAGACCAGAAGTCCACCAAAGTCTGTGTACAGGACTGTCACACATTCCCTCTAATGTTTCCACGTCTCCTCTCACCAGCTGCCTTTGATGCCATGTGTTTGTAATGTCCAACACGAGCCTGTTCAACTTCCACCAGTCCTGCACAGCTCCCCGCACGCTCAGTTTAAAAGCAAACTTTGCGTCGTGTGACTTCAGAAATTCTGCCTCGCTGTTCTGTTTCCTCCAGCTCTCATTGGCTGGATCCACCTGATTGGATCGCGGGATATCAAACCAAACATGAAAACATCTGCACGGCCAGAAATGTTAAACTTCTGAGTCACTAACTGAATCCACATTATGTCATTACCTCTAATGTGTTTCCTACTGCAGCTTTTGGTGAACTGACTCATTGTTCCGGATGAGACTGAAGTTTCGTCGGATTGGATCATTCAGTTTTTTTTTAACTTGCATTTTTCATCTTTTCTTTCATCTTTTTGCATTCAACTATGATCTCTTACCCCTAAACTCCACCAGGCATGACTGCGATGCTGATTGCGGTCGTTCCAGACAATGGTTGTGATTCCACCAGAAGCTCTGCAGATAATACTCAGCTGTTTGTCTATTTTCGACAGATGCCATGACCAGCCACATGAAGCAGCACAGAGCAAATCAAGCTGGCTGGAAGTCAGACACCAAAACAACAAGTTGTGTTGATTTTCAAAATAATACACCCGGTGGAAACTCCAGTCATTAAGACGGACAAAATATTTAACCACTTAACATATTTACTCTGGTAGAAGAGAAATGACCAAATCTGAGCAAGTTAACAACGTCTGTTGGGCAAAACACTCACAGCGTCTGAGACCATGTGGAAAACCAAAATGGCGTCTCAGCTGTACTGTCACAGAGTCGTCTCCAGTGGAATTCAGGGGTTAGAAATGGTTTCTCCCTCTTGTCGTCTAACTTTTCCAAATACCACCCAAAATTAATGCAGACAATAAAAATAGGCTCATCAGGTCGCCATTTTTCAATATTTGTCATAATTGCAGTTTTTGCAAGTCTCTCTAAATCAGGCCAGCAGCGTGCTGCCTCTGCTGCTGCTGCTGCATGTGGACAAATGGTTGTGGTGTCTGGCCCAGCAGTGCCATCTATGCCTTGCTTTAGTGGGATATGTGGGTCGTCAGCTATTTTAATCCACAATGTTGCCAGGAATACCTGAGGGAACAGACCAGTGCTGCTGCAGTGTGTGTATTTATGTGCTCCATATGTACATGCTCACAGACATGAACAAAGTGGAGACAGACTGTGTGTGTGTCGGAGAAAAACACCGGCTGAGTTAGAAGGTGTGTCCGCTATAATGCGGTTCATAAAGTTCATTTGGAAACGTCGTTTACGTGTCATTTTGTAAAGTGGTAGAGAGACTGATGGACGGACAGATGTCTTCATTTTTGAAGTCAGACTTCAGCTTCACACTCCGTCCTGCTGATATCTGATCAAACCGTACAGGTGAGGTCATGTTGACACAGTTTATCTTTATGTTGGTTTTATTGCTAGATGGCTGCGCAAATAAAAAACAATGATTAGACTGGGGCTCATGAATGCTGCCAATGATGATGGATGGTGACGATATCAGTGACGTATGTACTGTGTGACTAGATGTATCTGCATGCAGAGTGAACCATTTCAAGCTGCTAATGGAGATCTGTGAACCCTGCAATATATCACTTGAACACTCCTCACCACTTACTGCTGTTACTACACTTCCCACCTACTGAACAGTTTGTATCCTCCTTCTTTGCGGATGGAGTCTGCTTCTTTGCTGTGGTTGGTAGTGTTGGAGAGGAGGTCCTCTCTGAAGAGCTGGAGGTCTTCAGGAGGTTTTTGAAGGTAGAGAGGGACGCCCCTGATCTGGTAGGAACTGGTAGGACGTTCCACCGACAGGGAACAACAGACGAGAAAAGTTTGGATTGTCCTGAGCGTACGGGTGGCAGAGCCAGGCATTAGGTGTTTGAATTTAGGCAGCCAGTGGAGCTCGCTGAGCTCAGCTACAATGATAGTCGACCATTTCAACCCATTTTTGAGCAACTTCTCCAAATGTGAGAATTTCCCTGTTCCCTTTTCTCTGTTTCGTGTCATTGTGGACTTGGTTGGTTGGATAGAAATTTGAGGAGAACACCTTGAACCCTTAAAAAAACGCTAGTACTGTACAGCGTGTTCCTTCATAGACCAAAGGATTAAAAGATGAGCCTAGGAAATAATCGATGAGCGAGACAATGATAGTGGGTGCAGCTCTGTTTTAAATCACTCACTTTGCTGTGGACGTTTGTCCCCGTCCGTGATACAGCATGAGAGAAGAGAAGCCCAGAGCAACTTTAGACAAAATGCGTGCTTATTCAGATTTATACACATCAGTGTGCACATGGCCTCAGTTTCCAGCTGAATGAAAAGCAAACTTCACTTTGATGCCAATTGTAGACACTGTGTGTGTGCGTGTTTGTATGTGTGTGTCTCGGGGGGAGAGGGGAGACATCTGAATTATTTAAGGTTGAACTGCAGGACACAGCAAAGTGGAGAAAGAGAGGGTGTTTCTCTTTTACCCGCAAGACAACTTTCTGATGCAGAGAGGGTTTCATCAGACACACACACACACACACACAGCAGTATACATGAGTCATGTGTCCACCTGCTTTGCTCTCCAGCAAGGCCAATGAGATCAGTGGCTTCCTGAAAATACAAAGACCTCTGGAGGTAAAAGAGAGAGAGAGAGACCCTGGTGTAAAAAAAAAAAGGTGTGATAACAGTAGAGGCCTCCCTGGAGTCATGCACACACACACACTCACACACACACACACCACACACACACACAAGCACCATCTTGTTCATCTATCCTATTAAGGGCTCTTCAGTGACTGGGATGAATCCATCCGTCACGCTCCACGTTAACCTGCAGTAATTCTAACATTTTCATTTCATGCCATCTTTTGCCAATAAAGTTGCTGTTGAAGTTCCTTTCGGTGTTTTAGTTTCTGAGGATATCAGGAGGGATTGATTTTATTTTGAAGGTATTTTTTTTCACAACATGCAAACACGTGGCATGAAAGGAAAAACACGACGATGCAAAAGCATTGACTCCATGGTTTGAGGAGACAGGCGAGGTCAGGGAAATATCATCTGTTAGGAGAAACCCTCACATGTACGTCTGAGCGTGTTCTCTCTGTCTTTATGCAAGTGAGGCCTGATCATGAAAGATACAGACACAACAAAACCAGTCCAACAGGCCGAGTCAGTGAAACAAACAATGATGCTGTACAACAATACAACACCGTCCGTCCATCTCTGTCAGAGCGCCGTGTGTGTGTGTCCTTGGACGAGACTCCTCTCAGGATGTCGTAATGGGCATAAATCCCTCGGTGTGATGAAGATGTTTTGGCACGTTCAGTCTGTGATGGCGACATGTTACAGAATATAATAACTCACTTAATAATCCTGATGTCACCTGGCTCTCTCTGATGAATTTACATTCGTCTATTACAGCCCGTGAATGAATGAATTTAAACGAGCGCAACATAAAGGAAGGGATCAGCTGCTGTTGTGTCTTAATGGATTGACCCTTTCTGTGTGTGTGTGTGTGTGTGTGTGTATGGGTGTGTGTGAAACAGGGGGGGTTGATGTGAGGGATGAGGTCATTGTGTAGTGTGAGCATGCGTGACTGTGTGTGTGTGTGTGTGTAAAACAAAGAGAGTTGGGATGAATGATGACTTCATTCGTTATGCATTTATTTATGATCAGTGTTACACCTCAAGCAGTGTGTGTGAGTGTGTGTGTGTGTGTATCTTCGCTTGAAGGGAAAAGACAGAAAAGAGAATTTCATTTTCTGCTCTGCTGCAATGATTTTAGACCATGAAGTCATAAATAAGTGTGACTATAGTATAAATGTATATTTGGATAATGTTTGTGAATTCTCTAATAAAGGAGCAGTCCAACATTTCTGGGAAACTGCTGTCAGATCAGACAATGGATCTGTCGTCCACACTCTGCAGCGTTATTAGTTTGATTTTGACTCGTGTCCATAAACTCAATCCAATCTTCTTATAAAAAAAAACAGTGTAATTGTGATGCAATTTAAACATTGATAACTCACAGCTTCATGAAAAGTGATCCAAAATGAGTCCTACATCTCGACTCCATTACTGACTCCATGCTCTGCTTCACAGGGTTCAGAACACAGCCGAAACCTCGTATTGATCCAAAACTCTGCTCGCGTCATGTTAGCAGCAGGCTCCTCCACACCTCCGCCTGTGTCTCATGATGTTACCATCACCCGTCACAAACTTTAACAAACTTTATTCCAAACATAACCATTGCCTTTTCTACTATTCAGCATAGACTTTACATGCAAGTAATATTAGAACAGAAATAACATCGGATACCAAATAAAGGTATGTGTGTGTCACAGGTGCGTTCAATGAGTGGACCTGAATGCAGACATGGAGGTGTGTGAACGAAAAGTAACTTAAATAACTTGCTGATACTGCTGATAGTCCAGGAAAAATACAAACAGTTTAGAAATCCAAAATGATCCAGGAAGGTCCAATAAACAAAATCTGACAAACTAACGAGGGACACGTGAAACAAATCACAGCCGAACAGGATCAAAAACTGGCAGGAAAACACAAAGGCAGGAAGTAGAGCTACACAAGAGGAACTACAAAATAAAACAGGAAATACAAAACAAACTCAAAACCACGACAGCATGCAGGACTGTGCAGGACATGACTGGAAGCTGCCACATGAAAATTCTGCCACATGAAATTCACCATCCACTGAGTCCAGTACGAGGCTTCATTCATTATACTGCACCCAGTATGTCCAATAGTGACACCAGCTGTGTAAAGTCGAGGTTATCAGGGTAAAATGTCATTACATGGCATATTGTTAAATGGTATCCATGGCAACCTTCATTGACCTTCATTCAAAATTAGATTTCTCTGGCCTACACACAGCTCCTGAAGGAAGACTTCGGTTTTGAAGTTTGTCAGATATTTCATACAAACATGAAGTCTGTGGAGGTTCATCTTTCTTCAAGAAGGGTTCAATCTGAGCCAGCTGGACTTGGCTGTTGAGAGGCGTCTTCACGGACATACAACCAGGTCTAGTTGCCGCAGATTCAAGCCTCCTTGAATTCATACAAACATTTTACAGCTTTCAAAAATGTCTCACACATCAGCGTGAAACACATTCATCATGTGAGCAGCTTCATCTGCAGTCGGTGTATTCTCGGGCTGTAAAACATTATTACGTTATATATGAAGGTTTCATCTTTTATTGGCAATGACATCAGTTTCTGATGCATTGTATCAACATGTGGAACCTGAGTGGGAAGGCTGTTTGTCTGTTATTAGACACATGTGTCTGCCAGGTGATGTTGTGCAATGAAGCCCTGGTCGGAGTCAGGACCCAGATGTGTGTACAGATGTGCTTTGATGAGTGAAAATAAGCGACAGTTTAGCATAGAATTCGCACAAACTGAGACCCGTAGAAAAAGTGAGTGGATGTGACACTCGAGCGACTTTTTTCTCCTTGTTTTCCTTGAAATGATGAACCGCACTGAGATCAGCTGAGCGGCTCCTGATGAGATAAGACTGCCGTGTTTGAAAGTCATCCACCCGGATTTTCAGCTGAGCTCTAAACCAGGACTTTTCTCAAGTGTTGATATAAAGCCTCTCTGAGTGCTTCTCTTTGGTCTGCAAACAATTCACCAAACAGCATCAGCTGCCGGTCAGCGTTGTTGTTGACTCTGTGCCTCTGATACACATCAGCAGATCCTCTGCACACTCTCCCTGTTAGCTCTGCGTTTTTTTTTTTAAAGTGCAGGGAAAGTTCCAGCGAGCAGTCACAGCAAAAAATAGTGTTGGGGAAGAGGTTCTGCAAAGAACCACAGTGACTCAAAGGACCCTCAAACCCCCTCAGAGAAATGAGCAATAAAAGCATCTGGAGGATCAACTGAGCAACTGAGCCCAGTACAAGCCAGTGAGGGAGGCTGCTGGCTCACTCTCATTCATTGTCTATGTCTTTTGACCAAAACTCGCTTTCTCTCTCAAACCATCAAATGAAAAAGTTCATGAAATAAAGTAAGGACAGAACAGGTAGGGTATCAGAGCTTAGTCCATGAATCCACAAGGATAGCCTCAGCTTCAGAGACATTTCAGGCTGTCTTGCGCAGTTGTGCCAGCTGCAGGCTGCACCGTTGCAGCCAGAACACACTAACCTCCCTGTACTGAATGGAAAAACCTGTGTTTCTTTGCCACAGCACCAGATTTGGTCTGGTCTGAATCTGGCCTAACTGCTCCCAGGGTGCCGCTATGAGGCAACTCATCACTCCCGACATCCCTGCACATTTGCATATCTATAAGCCCTTTGTGAGCGTGTGTGTGTGTGCATGCATTTTAAGATTATGATGTGTAAAAATGACTTCCCCATTGAGGGATTAAATAAATCTAATCTAATCTAATCAGTGGTTGTGGACAGACGAGTCTGCAGAGTGTGGACAGGTGCATGCTAAAATCCTAAATTGTGTTTTTACTGACGTTGACGTGAATCCTCCTGAACTGTTAGAGAGACTCGTATCTGTGTGTGTGTGTCTAAAAAAATATGTGACTGAGTCTAACCCTTTTTTATATTTTCTATAGTGTGAGCTTTAAATCATGATGTTCTAGTTTTCTGACAGAGCACACACACACACACGCACACTAACAGAGCTGCGATGTGACCTCACACAGGGGAAAGGTGGCGATCCTCTACTGCTACACTGTTATTGCTGAGTGGGTGCATCTAACTCTATTATTATCCGAGTGTGTATGTGTGTGTGTGTGTGTGTGTGTGTGTGTGTGTGTGTCTTTTGTTCAGCCCTCGTCTCTTGTCACGTATTTGTCTCAGTGCTTTTGGCCCTCTCATCGCTCTGAGCAGTGAAGATTAGCTTGGCACTTAGGACACACACACATACACACACACACAAAATCCAGCGTCTTATAACAAGCTGTTAACCCCTATTTATAAGTGCGCTCTTTGAATCAGCTCGGTGAAAGGGAGTGTAATCCCTGCCGGACGATTTAATGGTAATCTCCATATCCTGATTAGATTACAAAAACACACACACACACTCACACACACAAACACATGTCGTCTGCAGTACGTCTGCAGGGCTTTATGTTTCATTCAGTTTACTCTCTGCTTTGCTCTGACTTTTAATTATCATTATTATTATTTGCATTTTATTTGCTTTGGTAAGTGAGCGCAGAGTGGCAGGAAACATGTAAGTCTTTGTCACCACAAGTGATGTAGAGATGCATCAGTGCCTTTTTCCTTCTTCATTTTTAATCTTTAACAGTTTACACCTTTTACTGTCTCTCTGCGTCAGTGTGCAGCTCAAACTGTAATCAGTGTAACTGCCAGTAAATGTAACACATCAGTGTAGGAAGACGCTCCCACTTTCAGAGTCACTCTTACAGATATGGACAGCTGTACATGTGTATCTGTTATGATTACATTACTGATTATCAAAAACTAGCCAGTTGACAACTTTGCTAACACAGTCAAGGTCAACAACAGCAGACATAGCAGCCAGCTAATATTACTTACTAGTCCAACAGCCATCAGCTCAGCCTTCCAGCCTTTTATTTCACCAAGCTCACTCTTGTCTTTTAGCCTTTATTGTATGCATACAGGCTGCTGAGCCCGGCTACATTGCCCACTTACCCAGCTCTGGTTCTCTTCTTTCTCTTCTCTTCTTAGCTTCCTCCTCTTCAGTCCTCTTCAGTCTTTTTGCCTGTGTTATTATGTCCACAGAGGCTGCTGCGGAGCCTGGTTACATTGCCCCACTCGCTCCAGCTCCAGTTCTGGCACGACACTGGCTTCGCTGAGTTCATAGACCAGGCAGCCAAGCTGCTAGATGAGTTTACATTAGCTAACAGCAGATTGCAGCAGTTTACTGTCCATCAGGAAACTCTGTAAACCAAAGAGTCGATGCACAGTCCCTGAAGAACTTTAGAGGCAAAACCAGAAAACATTTTCTCCATAAAATATGATCCAGTTTCACCAAAATCAGTCAAACAGTTGGTGGTCTGAGACTTACTGCTGTAAAGCGTTACATACTTCTCCTGACCCGGAGCCCAAAGTTACATAGTGTGAGAACAGACTATTGAAAGAGACACCGTTCACCTGATTATACGTCAGTGTAGCATCAACATGACTTAACTATTTTATGCTAGAAAAGTGACACAATGTTTATTTTTTACAATTTAAACATCCGACTTCCACAACTTGTTCAAATCATTTCAGTGTCGACATCCCAAATGTTAATTGTCGGGTCACGTCTGTGGTTAAAGGTAAACAGATGCGCTGTTATTATTTCACTTTATTTATCTGCTGTGTTTATGAAATTTAATCTACTCCATCTGTTCTCGATAAAATATATGATCACAAAAGTTTTGTGCTGTGACCTCCACGCCTGGATCTCCTGACTCCAGTGTTGTTTGCACACGAACTGGCTGCTGATGCACACACGCACACACACACACACACACCCAGCAATCATTAAATGAATGTATTCTTCAGACTGCAGGCTGTCAGCAATATAGCAGGAATACATCAGGGGGTAAAAGTCAGCATGTGTGCTGTAGTACGCAGTCTGTCCTCACACATACACACTCATGCACACGCACACACAGAGCTCCATGGTGCTGACATCATATATAAACACCATCATCATGCAGAACATCATTTAACAGCTTGTGGTGTCTGCCTGTGTTCAGACTGATGTGCGGGTGATAAAATCTCGCTTGTTGTTCTGAGCTGCAGACACCAAAACTAAATGATCACCAACAATAACCTTGTTTAACCTGATGAGAAATGTTCTCTTAATAACTGCCGGGTGAGCTTATGAGCTCTCTGCCAGCGTGGCGATGAAAACAGGAAGTTGGGGGTGAAGAAGGAGGATAAATAATGACTGGAATTAACATTGACATTTTTATTTGATCAATATTATGCCAATCATTCATATTTTCTGACTCCCAAAGGTGCCGTGAATATTTGTGCTCCTCAGAGGATGATCCCTGATGATTCTAACACTAGCAAACAGCCAAATCATCCAACTTTGTTCAATGCTTTCATTTCTTTCCATGCTTTTTCAGAAGGTGCAGCTTCTAGAGGCCACGAGCAGAGCTCTTAGTTTAGTCTGTCTCTAGAGACAATAACAGTGTGAGACCCATGTGAAGTCAATCCTGCATTTTTTGTGCCAGATTACCAAAACAAAATAAAGTACAATAAATTTACCCTAACAAATTCATTTTCACAGTGCAGGTCAGTTTTTTAATATACACACATATACACACATACACCTGACTTCCTACTGTTTTTTAGGTTTTTAAGGTTATTAGCATTAGCAATGAAAATACAGGCTTTCATCACCTTTAGTTTAAATTCATATATTCAAATTATTTATTAAACCTATCCATACCATAAGTTAGGGTGTGAACATTTACAGGGTGTTTATTTAAAACATTATATATTACACTCTCTTTATTGTTAATTTCCCCTTTTTTATAAGTATGCTCTTATTTTGGGAAGAACTTCAGAAAGAAGCTTTCCTATATTCTATTCTCCCCAACTTTATTTCCGTGATACAAATGATCCAACAATTGGAGCCCTGCAGCGAGCTCTGGAGATGTGACCTTTCACCTCTAAAGCCAGCATGTTCTTGTTCAATCCATCCAGATGACGGGTTGAATCCAGTGGGTACCAGCGCTGTAAATCCACAAAGTCAGCAACTCTCTTAGCTGCAGGCTGGCACAGTCATAGTATTATGATAACAATGTTAGGCTTTGTTATATGTAACTCTGGGTCGACAGCATTGGCAGGCTTTCACTTATTTTTTTCCGTGACACCAACGCGCCCGAAAAAATGTCCGTGAACTCGGTCACGCAATGCAGACCGCCCTCCAGGACCCACCATAGGGGGGTGGGATGGAAGGCCACGCTCAACACAGCTTGACTGACCTTAAACAGGCTTGTACTTCATCAAATATGCTCTCTCTCTCTCTCTCTCTCTCTCTCTGTCCCACACACACGCACACACACACAGTTATAGATGGGTTGTCATATTGTCACACACTGTAGAAAATGCAGCAGAAATATCAGCATTTTCCAAAGCAGGATTCAAAGCGGTGCTACCTGCTGACAGCAGCTGATACTGAAGTAAAACTCACCTCACTCCACAAAGCACAAGTATAAAAGTAATCAAATGTAAATTTGCATACTTATCATGATTGGACCAGCTGCCGTGCACACGCTGCGGTATGTCTTTCATACACCTAAATAAAGCCAGACACCCAACCCCCCGCCTGTGGATTTGAAAGATATAATGTGTGTGTGCGTAAGTGTGAAGAGTGTGCGTGCATACATTCACACGCGTGCTATCTCCTCTCTGGCTAGTTGGCAGGAATGCAGTCTCATATCTCAGCATTAACATAATGTTCTACCTCAGTGGGTTCATTGGGTTCAGTGCAGTGTTGTTCAGCGAGGCTGGAGGATACAGAGACGATCTCTGTAGGACACGATATTTCTTCTTGAAAATTTGTTTATTTCATGTACAGACAGTATGCACTGAAAACATTATTACCATATACTGTATGTGCATTAAAGAAAAAACTGCTACACTGCGGCAGCAGCCTTATTCTCTCAGATTTATATAGTTTTTCTCCAGTAATGCAGCTTTTATAAAGTTAAATTCTACCCTCTCCATATTTGCCTTTAGCAGAAGTCTTTAGAGTTATTTGTCTGTGCCTTTAACAGCAAACTGTGATTGCCCCCTCAGAGTCCCACTGTAGATTATTTGCTGTATGCATTGTATATTGTATATGTTACATCCAAACAGTATTGTATAAACAGTGTGTGCTGCATTTGATACAGTGTACATACAAGGAGACAGAAGAAGGGTATATCTGCATGATCAATACTTGGTTGAAGTGATATGTCTGTTGCACTGCTTCATAGCTGCAGCATTTCTTCACATAGAAAAACTCCAGCTGTCTTGTGCATCATTTTATACAGTTTTCCCCAAAACTCAACCTGACATGTTTGACATGTTGGAGAATCCGGGCTTTCCTTGTGGGATATAAACACATAGTGGATTTGAACAATTCTTGTAGTTTGTACAGTAAGAACAACAACATGTCTGCTGTTGTTACAAAGTTCGTCTGTCACTGTCGGTGCTGACTGCAGGTCATTTTCAATTTAGGATGACAACAGCAGCATTAAAATGTGTGAATGTACCCACACCAAGGCTGGCCAGGTTCTATCTGGAATAGTTCTTAATGGACACTTTCTATGAAGACCAATCATAGACACACACATGCACCATGTCAACAGTCGCAAAACATTATAGATGTGACTTATAGTGAATTAGAACTTCAAGTTTCTTCGATTCGATGCTATAACACTTTATGACTACCGTCATAATCTTATAATAATATATTAACCTCTAGTTTATAACCAGTCAAGAGCCTTTATGAGACACGTGAAGTTATGATTCATTATTAGTCATCATTATGCATGTAGTCATGACGCATTATAAATGCATCATAATTCACTATGAATGTTTGATAATGCACAATAGATGTGTCTTCATATGTGTGTGTTTGAAATGAGTGACAATCATTATGAATTAAAGTGAAGTGAAATATCAGTGTTGTGTTTTACAAGGCTCGGCCCAGCTGTCTGTCTCTCTGTCATGACATTGAGAAGACCTTAGACATTTAAAACCACTAACCACTTAATTTACATCAAATCTGTGCAAATAGCCCGGCTATTTCAAATAAACTGTTTTCTTTCTGCTTCTCGCTTATATTCAGCTTCGAGACATTTCCCAAAGCGATATTGTTGAACCTGTTAGCAAACGGCGGAATCGCACAGATTGATCCAGACCGAAGCAGAGCCAGAGGGCAGATTTCAGACCTGGTCCCAGAGTGTCTCGGCCCTGACAGACACAGGAGGGGACAAATGAGACAGTGTCAATATTGAAACAGGCTAATGGGCTAATGAATGTGGAGAGTTCTGCCTAATGTTCCCAACAGAGCTCCTAGCAAAACCATTAAAGCACTTTTATATGACTAGACAGGCACAATGCAGTAACTCGATTTATGGGGTACTTTCATGGTCAATTAGGAAGGGAGAGAGAGAGGACAGAGGCCTCATATGGGAGGATAGTGTGTGTTCGTGGATGTGTGTGTGTGTGATATGAGCTTATTAGCTTTAGACAGGCATATGCCTGTTTTTGTCAATATTGTCTTGAGCGACACGACTTGTGATTGTCTCATTCTGATCAGCATGTGGACAAACCGAACCACCGCACAATAAATACGCTGTCAGTCAAGCGTCATCAAATTTGCCCGACACAAGGTGGACAGACTGGACATTTTGAGTAAAAGACTAATATCAGTTCAGGTGGTCACCCGGGAATCCTCCAGACCTCCGTATGTCAGACTGAATAATAAAGTTTGACATTATTTTTATGAAAGCAGAAGCTCCCCATGGAACCATCTTATTACCTTCTTGATTATATTTTACACAGTTGACTGCAGGTGTGGCCAAATGTCCTTTCATCTTCCAATATTTCTAGATGACTCCGCTGTGGACGGTCATATATCAAAAAGCAAAGACCAGACCTGCTGAGATGAAGTTCAAACTGAACTCAAGTCAAAGGATTTAAATATTAACCTGAAAGGACCAATAGAACCATACTGAGACTCTTTAGGCCATTTCACACCTATACTTTGTTGCTGTCAGTTGAGTTTTCCTTGTCCTGTGTTCTGGGCTAATTCATATTTGTAAAACAGAAACACAGCTATACAATATGACATGGAGCAATAGTATGATAATCATCTGGCCATTATTCCAGCAAAGCTGTGTCAGCAATGGATTCAAAGTACCTTCGGATACATCCCAGCATGCAAAGAACACCTGGCTTCAGGAGCCATTTAACTCAAACTTGGCTTGCTTTGGTTTATCTTGTAGTTGGGTTGGATCAAGGTTGGATCGTGTTCTGCTGACTTACTTTGGGACTAGACCAGACAACCTCTCCTCGAAGCGCTCAGTGTTTTGATCCGCACTTGATTGTGGTTACTGTGGTTGCAAATACCCAAACAAATCACAGCAATAGGAAAAAAGAGTCTGACTAACCAGATAAAATAACACAGGTGTACAGTATAAAACACTCAGGGGTGAATTCTGGTTTCTTTATGGTGGGGATACAATCCAACTTCAAATAGAAACCAGCTTACTGACTGATTTTGGATCAGAGCAAACCAATACAGGTTCAAAAACGCACTTTGATGGCAGAATCTTGAATGTCATACCTGGTCATGTTAAAAAAAGTCATGCAGCAAATTTCATTCTCAAACTGAAATAGGTGGTGCTGGAAGCTTGTTTTCCAGCTGGACATTCAGTTGATACAGTTGATGAGAGTGAGCGTGTTTATACCATCCACTGGTGACTGATGCTTGATAATTTTCTTTTATTGAGGGGGGCATGCAGGGTTATATAAAATAGCATGTTGAGATGCAGCTGGTACATCAACCTTCATCGTTCCTCACTCCCTGGTTTTCCATCCCCTCCCAGGTCAGTGCTGGTGAACTCCATGCGAAAGCTCAATTCAGATTTATTTTGCCTCCACCGGCTAAATCCACAAATCAGTTTTCGGTCTGAAATTTCCCTTTTAACTGCTGGTGTTGGAACCTTTTCCTGTGATCTATCAGGGTAACAGCATTTCAGACAGATTGGTTCTATAATTGGCATGACTCCTAATCTGACAAACTGTTTTGGAGGTACAAGGGAGTCCAGACTTCAGTGTACTAGGCAAAAACATGTTTATGACTGCACAGATAACTGGATGCTCCACAGAGTGATTCTCCAGAGAGTCCTTTGTACCCTCAGTTGTGACACTTGTGAATGAATTGCGATGTTGGGCATGTTTCGACATTTGAATCTGAGGTGTTTGATGGGATACACACGTCAATTGTATTTGGTCTTGTCCAGTTGCACCACATATCCCTTCATTGATGGTATTTCTCTGCATACAGCATGATCTTGTCCAGACAGACTTATGGTTCGTGAGACCAAAATCACAAGATCTTGCGTGCATTTCTTTTCATTGTAGCTGGTAAGAGCCTCGAACGCTGACAGCTACTGACAGCTTCAACCCAAAAGTGTTGCACACCTTTCACACGCAAACCTCTCCTCTAAGTCAAACTGTACATACTGTTTCACACAGACTCCACCGCTCCACTCTCTGTTGCATTACTGTAGTTTTCCTTAGAGGGTTGTTGCGGCAGGCAGCGGCAGATATTTTTAGTTTGCAACAAAACAAATCAGGTAGTACAGTTTCTCTTCTCTCTTTCTTGTGATGCATTCAGAGACAAAATTCAGACAAAGCGGTTTAGTGGTTCGAGCAGCAGTTCAGTGTGGAGCCCTAATGACTCAATGAACCATGAGGTGTAAATGGAAACTGTCATTTCACGCAGGTAGCATAGATTTAGCTTTTGTGCTAGCTAGTAGAACTTTTGCCTTGTTGGTCTGTACAGAGATACTTGGTGTGTTGGTCCTCAGTGGTATCACAGCACTCACAATGATTTCATGGTATCATCTGATGTAATGTTCATAGAAAAATGCTGTTTTCATTTCAATGCATTTTTAACTCACCAAACCTTGAAGCAGCACCACATTTGTTAAACCTTTTTCAAAAGGCAACAAACATCTCTCTTCTTAAGGCACATTTCTGTGTTTCGCTTGTTACATAAATTATGAAAACATTAAGTATTTACAATATCAAACTGCAAAGTTGTTATGGTTGAAAATATGACTTTCCCCAGGAGGCAATACTAACAAGCATATTTCTCCTACCCGCGTGTTAATGATGTGTTCGACGCTTGTGTGTGCCGTGTGCAGGCAAAGTTTCATTTATTCATAACATCTTGAGTCAAGTGTTTAATTTTTTTGTTGTTAAAAGGCTGAGCTCTGTGTGGGTTCGACGTTTCATGTTTATATTTTTTCTAGAGCTGTGAATGCACATTCAAAAACTGTCATCATGAATCCACAACAGGCCGTGACATTTTTAAATGAAACCTCAGAAAACAAGGTTTTTTTTTTTTACAAAGCAATGTGTGAAAGGCCATGAGAAGTGTTTTTCTAGCTAATGTGAGGAAAACTAGGATCTCTGTCGGTCTTTAATAAAGCCTGTTTATGGTAATATGTCCTTTATATTCTCCATTTTAAAAGAGATGGACAGGCCTGGAAACAGTCCCTGTTTTATAATGTTAGCCCTTTGCACTAATTCAAAATGCTTATTTAGCATGGATTGCCCGATACATTAATTTATCTACACATTAACTTGTGTATAGTTGTATGTTGTCCAAAGGACATAACAAAAAATATTTCTTGGTACAAATCAAAATCCACTACTCAACATTCTAATTCTGGACCATGTATTATAGCCTAACATCCATTCAGGGTCATGTTGGGGCTTGAGCCAATCCCAGCTGACTGTGCTAGGGTACTCCATGGACAAGTTACCAGTTCATCACAGGGCACATTCACACCTACAGCCAATTTAGAGTCACAATTAACCTGTTAGGTGTCTTTGGACTGTGGAAGCAAGCCGGCAGACTCCACACAGAAAGGTCCCAGCCGAGGTTCAAACTAGGAACCTTCTTGCTGTGAGGCGACAGTGATAAGAGACCTTTAACGAAAAACTGCAGCTGTAACACTCATTGCCTTCAGGTGGCGCAAGTGCTGTAGCTGTTATTTTGTCTGCCTGTAGATGGAGGCATCAACGACTGAATCTGTAGATGTATAAAGTGTTGGTCTTACTTTTGACATGAAATAGTACTGTAAACACAGGTGTTACCAATGATACTGATTTTCAGGTCAAACACAGTCACGTTAACCAGTATCATTGGTAGCACCCTTGTTTACAGTACTATTTCATGTCAAAATGGAAAAATGGAAAAAAGGTCTATTGACTTGGTGCAGGTTATGTGGAAGTGGTGACAGTGACAGAACAGCTTCCCCTCACAGAGCCTGCAAAATGTGAACGGGTGAGTTTGTGAATTGTAAACCAGCTCCACGCTGAACGTCATCATGTCGTTTATCTTCATGTCATTCTTTGTCCTCTGTCAGGAACTGCACAGGGCTTTTAACAAACCACTTGGCACAAGTGTCTCTTTACCTCTCACACTGACTCTTATTTAAGTTTGGGAGTCAATGGTTTTCCTCTAGTCGAGTGTTTAACGTTCACTTTTAGTCCGTGGCTCCGAAACTGATGTGAAGAGAACAAAAGCACTCAGTGCTTCGAGTAGCTCCGCTTCACTGCGGCTGATAAAAAAACATGAGAAGAGAAACATTGATGAGATTTATTCAAACACTTTATCCGCAAATTAGATAAGAGCAAGTTTTAATGATCCCTGTGGGGAAATAGAGTCACTGCAACAGAATACTGAAATGAGACACAGCAAAGAACTATAAAATATAAATAAGAAACTAGTTAATGGGCGGATTAATATCACATTAAACCATCTCAGCAAGAGAACATGTTAAATTGACATCTTTCATTACAGTAACAGTGTTTGCACAATAACAAAGTTGGAAAAAGGAAAAAAAGAGAAAAGGATATGTTTAATGGCAATACAGCTCTCACAAGCAAAACATTCAATCTACACAAAAGAAAGGAGGTCAAAGAACTCAAACATTAGTTAGCCTATTATAGTACGTGGGCACGGTGTTTATACTGGAAGCAGTACTGATACAGTACCAAGCGACAACTTCTGTGGATGGGAAATGAAGCCTTTGCAGAAGTACCAAAAACTGCAGTTCCTCAAATGGCCACTTGAAGCTGGTTCCAGAAGTGAGTCGGCAGAAATACAGCAGAAATAAACATGTTTGCAGCCTGGTACAAAAAAACAGTTTTGGGTGAATTGAGGGTGAATTTTTATACAACTCACCTGTTCAAATTATATTGAGGCTTAAAGTTATGCAGAATTAACAGCGTGGGCGCTTTGATTGACAGGTGGGTGCTGTTACAGATGGCTTGTTTGAGCACCCAGGCTTCATTCAACCCGAGTCTTTGCCGATTTTAGATTACCTGGGAGGTGGAAGAAGCAGGACTACCAGCATAGAGGCGGGCAGAGCCACACACTGTCGATTCTTTTTAGTCTGTGTACCAATACCAACACAGGTGCTGATTGCAGTTTAGTGCAACTGCCCTGCAATAAACCCTACCTGTCATATACCTGCTCTAATGTTCAATTTATGTTCAAGCATGATATGCAGCTGTGACAGATACAGAAGAAAAGTGGGAAAATATGGCTCGCACTGAGCCTCAGATGGTTGGGCCTAAAAATGTTTTGCAAAAATTGCTGCTGAACTCCAGGTGATACACTGCACCGCCTGGTAAAAATTACAGGGAATGTAAGAGTTCAAAGAACAAGTGCTACTAAAGAGGCCATTCATGTACAAGATGACTTAAAGGTTAGACATTATGTGAGTGTTTCTGTGTGTGTGTGTGTGTGTGTGTGTGTGTGTGTGTGTGTATGCACTGTCTGGATTTGATGTGTGGACAGCAAGCCCATCATTTTTCCAGGCTGGACAAATGCCTCATGGTGGAGGACAGGCCGTCCGACATGACAAATGACCTACAGAGAGAGACAGAGAGAGAGAGAGTGCGAGAGAGAGAGAGAGAGAGAGAGAGAGAGAGAGAGAGAGAGAGAGAGAGAGAGAGGAGCTTCATTAACAGAAAGCATAACAGACAGAGGAACAGATGATTCTGCCACAGATTTCAATCACTCCATCTCAGCCAGTTAATGAAATAGCCAGGACACACTCATGCACATACACACACACACACACACACACACACACACACACACACACACACATACAGCAAGAGAGAGACAGGGACAAAGAGAGAGAGAGAAGGGCCATAAGCCTGGTTAAGCAGTATTAAATTATTCTTCAAATTAAAAGGCCGTACCTGCCTTGTCCTTTTAGAGCTCTGTGTGTGTGTGTGTGTGTGTGTGTGTGCATGTGAGTGATTAAGCTGTTAATTAATTTTATGTCCTTGTATTTAATAACCGTGGACAGTGAAAATGGAGTGTGTGTGTGTGTTTGAAAGAGAGAGAGAGAGAGAGAGAGAGGATGGGCGAGTGTGTTCTGGATAATGTCTTGTTGTAACAGTGTCTGGAGCAGCTCTGAACGGTTTCTGGGAAGTTGTTGAATCATTCGTGTCTGAAAAAGTTCCACTGCGAGCCATTTGTTTCACCCGGACTGCTGATTGACTTCAGGGGAAATGGCAGCGTGGTGCGGTGTTGATTTTTTTTTTCTGTTGTGATTTATTATAGATCTGATTTAGAAACAAAAAAACCCCACAGCAGCAGATGGAGTTTGCCTCTTCCTTTCGCAGGAGGCAACACCTACAGACTCTTCTCGCTGTCGTTTCACGGCTTCTAGAGAGGTTCTGCTCACTGGATCGCGGTGACTCCACTGGGACACGCTGAGTTCGCGGCAGTGTCTTGGCTGTGGTCCTCAGTCAGGTTACCCACTCTCTAGGTAGTGCAAAAGTCTTATAAACTGCCACGAGAATAGCTGTCAGTAAACAGGAAGCTGCTGTGCACACTGATCTTGAACTGTGTTTTTTTTACTTTCCATAAGTTACTGCTGAATAAGGCTGAAAACCTCACTGACCGCTCGACGTCACTCGAAATTACTCAATGGAGCTAACACACAACATCTGTAGACTGTCAAATACTAACGCTCCACTGCAGCATCAAGTTCAAAGGTCCAATAAAAAATGTTTGGCTTGTTTCTGTTCTTTGTTTCATTGTGTGTTGATTTTATTTCCATTGTCTGTGCAGCCAGTGAATCAGCGTCAGTTCCTGAAGAGAGACAACGTTCTGTTAGGCAGTAAAATGGCTCCTGTAGTTTAACATGCGGCGAGGATGAGATGCTTCAGCTGTTTCGCTAAGAAACCGGAGGATGGGATGCGAAGAGACGGAGAGAGGAAAGTGATGAGAAGGTGGGAAAGGGAAAGGTGAGAAAGGGAAGGAGACCTTTGCTTTGTGAATGAGGAAGGAGGAAATGAAATGGGTGCGATGAAGAGGAAAGAAAGAAGGAGGTGTTTATAGAGGTGAGAGGAGGGAGGGAGGGGGAGGAGGAGGAGGGGGGGGGGGTGCTCAAAAACATGAAAAGATGGAGAGACGAGAGAGAATATGGAGGAAGAGGGAGAGAGAGAGCAGTTACACAGCAGGAGAGTCTGAGTGCTCCTCCATCAGAGGCTGTTGATTAAAATTTCATTGGCTGAGGCTGGAGGTCGGAGGTGATGCTCTGTGTGTGTGTGTGCAATAAAAACTCAGAGCCTCCTCTCTCCGTGCACTCACTCACTCCTGTCCTCTCCCTCTCATTGGCTAATCATCTTTCTTTGTCTCTGGTTCTCTTGAGCTCACTGCTGTCTAATTGGCTCTCGACAGTTTGACTCTTTCTGTTTCTCGCCGTCTTACCATGAGATTAAAAGCTTTATTCGGCCCCCCCCCCCCCCCCCCCCCATGTGTGCTGCTTTTACTTCATAACAGTGGTGATGGACGTCCTCAGAAATGAAGCATCTCTGGGACACAGTGAAGCACATCAGGTTCAGTCAGTGCTTCTGGATCGTTCCTTCTTGTTCCTTCAGAACAGAAGAAAAACAATGAACACTACATTTAGTCTGTCACCTGAACCTATTATGGATATATTTATGTTTATTTCTCTACCTTAATATTTCAGTGATTCCAGGTTATTATGACCCATAAACATCCAGTTTGAAACATACAATGAAGATTCTGTCTGAACTATTGCTTATTTAGTCGATTGATATAAAGATGAAATCGACCAGATGAATTATGTATCCAGTAAAAATGTTGATTCCTAATTGTAAAGTTTGTCTTGGTTTAATTTGAATTATTTATTCTGTATATTTGTTGTTGATTACAAGTTCAGAGGTACTCCTTTAGCTATCTTTTAACAATGTGTTTAAAAGTGGCAGGAAGTCTTTAAACGTGCAAGAAACATTGGAAGAAGAAAACTATGGAGCAAGCATTAGTTTTAAGAAGGCCGTTCATGGTTGGTGTGAGCTGGAAAATAAAGACAGCTCTGGTTTGTAACCTTCTCTGGAGCAGCAAAGGTCACACCGCTCATCACAGGGACTGCATCTCTCATTTACCACTAATTCTGATCATGTGTGAGCTGCGCTGCTATGAATACGTGTACTGTATGCGTACCGTCAGGGTAATTGTCCGTTTGAAAGCATGGCAAACTTCATCAAACACAGAACAAACACGGACTGAACACGACCAAACATCTCCAAACAAGGACAGACAGCTGCAGACAAACATCTGTGTTTGTTGGAGAGCGTTTGGTTTCTCGGGATGTGCCACGACCTTCAGTCAGATTTCTGAGTGAAAAGGATATTTGCAGACATTGCTGTGAGCTCTGCTCACTTGTAGTTGGTATCTGTCTGTAAATGATTAATTAGCCGGGTTGAAAAAAAAAAACACAGATAAATTAATTAGTGATGAAAATATAGATTTGTGGCAGCTCCAGACTGAGCCACGGTGACTCTCCAAAGATTCCAGCGTCGTCACCTCGTTCTTCCGTCGGGTCTCGTCTCCATTAACCTCTTTTTATTGAAGCCTCATCCGGCTTTTCACATCAGACCCCGCAGGGCTCGCCTCTGTTTGCCGCGCCGCTTTTTCAATTAAGGGAAGAGTGAGAGGACACCTGCATGTGCTGACGGCACACACAAACACAGCATCGGCCCCCGTCGGTCACTGTAGCATGGTCGTGTTGTGTCAGCGTCTTCATCACTGCTGTGAGGGTCACGCAGTGACTGATCCGAATGTCTTTTTCTGTCAGCGTGTCGGCATAGTCAGGCGAACCTGGACATATTGTTATTGCTCGGCAGTGTCGTGTATTTGATGATGTAAGATAACACAAGATAGACTTTATTGATCCCACGCTGGGGAAATTTGCTTGTTACAGCCGCTCGAGTTACACAAGACAGACAAAATAGCCAACAAAAAATGAAAACTACACCAGAAACAGAAGATAAAAGAAGACTTCTATACATTATATACTTCTTTCAAGCACAGAGGTGTGCACGATGGATCATTTCACAGAAATTATTACACAGATTATTGAATGCACACATGGTGTGTAGAAATATCCCCTCAACAGATAGATGAGATTGCACAAAAAGCAGCAGGATGTAACTACACAGCAGTATTATTTAAATATAATGTGTGTTGACTGATGGACCTTATGACGCATTATGACCACTTATACACACTGATACACGCACAGCTCAACAATCAACTGTAGTAGGAACTCATAGGGTGCTATAACAGTCCATACAGTGTCATGAGTCACCATTTAAAATAATTGGTAAGTATAGGTAATCATAATGTGTCATAAGCAGTTGACCTCTAGTTTTTAACTAGTCAAGAGCACCCATGTTATAATTCATTAAAGTCACATCTATAATGCTTTATGACTCTTAATATAGAGTGGCTAAAAACATTGTGTTTATGAGTGTAGTCATAAACTACATTTAAGAGGAAATATGAAGATGGATTTAATGTATGTCAAAATAACAAATGAATGAATGAATTGTATTAATAAAAGATAAAGTGATGTTTCCGTGAACATTTTGGAAACCAAATGAAGGTAAAAGTCTGTTAGTTCGGTGATGATGAGATCAGTCTTCACTTAACTCTGTGAGTCAGCTGGTTGTTCTGAGTCACACACACTCCTTCAACCAGAAAAGAGGTCTGATCATTGATGAGATTAGCTGCTGGAGTTTCTCTGAAAAGGGGGTTTTCACTCCACCCAAGCACCAAACAGCAGTTTATGTTAGTGATTCCTACCTTTTTAATCAGACTCAAAGAAGAATATTGTGCGCTCGTATCTTCAGTTTCAGTTTGCCTGCAGTGCCGCCTGCTATTGAACTGTAGAGCATTTCTACATAAAACACTAAGTTGGAGGAAAACAAATCTATAAATAGCCAAATGAAGTATAGCAAAGAATAGCAATGAAAATTCTTGAGCAGTGAAACAAAACCACGCTAGTAACTCACTCAACTCTCCTTTGTGTTGTTGTTTTTAGGATATTGATCAAACATGGATTCTTTAAGACTTGACCTGCTTAAGGCTTGCTTTATTTAGACTTACCGTGAAGTTTTAGCTGCTGATTGCTTACTGGTTTGGGATATAAACCAGTGCAGTTCTCTCTGGTGCAGTGTAGCCATGAGGAAACTGCGCTACGCCACATGGTCTAATGTATTTGGACGCCACTGTCCATAAAGTAATGTTTTTCGCAGGTTGGTGTTGAAGAATTTGACTGTCCTGCACAGAATCCTCAACTCATGACTCTGACCTGATCGACCTAGATCAGCAAATCCCTGATGGTGGGAAAAAGATTGTAGAATCCAGAGGTGGAATGTTCAGGTGTCCACGTTTAGACCTTGCAGTGTATTTGGGCTCAGAAGATGCTTGTGATCTTTGGTTTGCTCTGTCTGGAAAATTTCAACGCTCATCTTAATCTAGAAACCTTTTCGCTGAGTGCTTAATGTCCTTTTCCAAAGGTGTTTTCCAAGACATTCACTTCCTCATTAAAGTAAAGGTCAAGAGCAAAGTCACCACTTCCTAATCATGTGTTCAACATCCTGAAACAATCTGCTTTTAAAACATAGAGGCAGTAGTGTTTCTCCTGTCTCGTAATATGTATGATTTAGAGAATTCACACTTCAAATATGAGCTGAAAAAACATTTAGTTGAATTTAACACCAGGTGGATGAGGAGAAAATGATGCTGGTGCGACTTAATCTACTTTGGGAGGCTGTTAATGCATCTTATTTTGATGCAGTTAAGTCAATGTGATCAGCACAACACTGCAGTAAGTCAGACGCTTCCAGCATCTTCACACAAACTACTCAAGAGTCTGTAACAAAGCACCAAACACACTCTGCAGCACTGACGCCTGCTCAGACATAAAGGAAGCAGCTCGTTGCCAATAGCACCCGTTTGATATTGTACACACTGCCGAGCATGAGGTATTACATATTCACACATCAGTTAAAAGTCATTATGCTCTTCTCACTCTTCCAAACACACACAACCGCCATGTACACAGCCGCATCAGCAAATTAGCTGAATAAAGAGCCTCTTTTTGCCTTTTCTTTTGAGTGGCTAA
Source organism: Nibea coibor (assembly GCA_023373845.1). Taxonomy (NCBI): domain Eukaryota; kingdom Metazoa; phylum Chordata; class Actinopteri; family Sciaenidae; genus Nibea; species Nibea coibor. The sequence goes on from CM041724.1 coordinate 5,029,577, forward strand.
TTAGCCATCAGAGCCCGCTGTGTGGAGAGAGCGAGAGCCATCAAGAGGTAGAGCTTCAAAGAGCAGTTTATGGAAGCCAAAGCACTTTAATTAGGACCTATTTGTACGAGAAAGCGAGGAGAAAAACATCATTTGAAGCCAAATGCTGTATAATGTGGAGGGAAAATAAACACTCTAATGCACACACAGATAAAGCGAAACAGGAAGAAACCAAAAAGGATTAGACTGGAGGAGATGAGATCCTCGGGGCGGCTGTCTACGGCAGTTTGAAGGAAACTGACTCCAAATACTGGAGCATCAGTTTTCTGTTGGATTCAGAGAGGAGGTATATTTAAGATGTGAGTAAATCAAGTGGTTCTTCATGTGCGTGACGTTTTCCAATAGCATGTAGACAGAAGAATGTTGATGCAATTAACAGGGACCTGTCATGAGCTGTCCACACTTCAGTCCTGTTGCAGTCCTGCTGCACCGGGGGAGGGTTAGTGGTTGTACCACAGGTGTTTTAGACCACCAGGATGAGGAGGTTTTCAGGCCCAGGGTTCTAACAAGGGAGGAAAGCTGGTGTCGTGCCAGAACCAGAGCTGGGCAAGTGGGCAATGTGGCCGGGCTCAGCGCCTGTATGCATACAATAAAGGCTAAAAGACAAGAGTGACCTTGGTGAAGTAAAAGGCTGAAAGACAGACGCCAAGCTGGGCTGACTGCTGTTAGACTATTTAGTAATATTAGCTGGCTGTTATGTCTTGTGTTGTTGACCTTGCTGGATGTTCAGCTGTGAGCAAGGCTGTCGCCTCGCTAGTTTTTGATCATAAGTAATATAATCATAACAAATACATGGGTACAGCTGTCCATATTTACCACAGTGGGATTAGACTAGTAACACAGCACAAGCTATGTGACAGAAATACCAATTGCTATGTAATGTTGCTTTAAATGACTGATAACCACTTTCTGGAACTACAGGATTCAGATTTTTATTGGCTAAACAGAGCGCCAACATTGTGAAAATATTATTTTTACATCCTCAAATTCACCATGTTATTATCCAAACATTGGATGACTGGTGTTAGACATATTCTCTTTGTGCTAAATCACTTCTTCACTGGATGCAGAATCCAAAAGCTGTTGATGTCCTCCATGTCTAATCAGTGTTTATGGGAAAATAACATGTAAAGCAGAACATTATAAGAAGTGTCACTTCACAGAATCACGTCAAATGGCTTAATTTCACCATTGTCCTAATGGAAATGTTGGTAGCAGCCACATAACTGCGTGCATGCGAGCACAGACGGAGCATCTCCTGCTGAATCCACTTCAGTCTGTTTGCCGAGGTTCGTCCTCGGTGATCTTTTGTCTGTCAAAAGCTCTTAGCGTTTCCATCCAGAGCCCTCTGCTCTCTGCATTCATTATTAATGGACCTCAGCAGGCTGAGAGCACACACACATACATGCACACACACACGCACACACAGGCAGAACCTGCGTGTCACTGGTAGCTATTTTAGCCCTGATATTAACTCAAACACTCAAAATATAAAATGGGGGGGACACATTTATTGAGGAAACAGGACAAAATGAACAGCTCCCATTGTTTTGAGCCTCAGCTCTGTGAATGAAATATATCCACAAATAAACAAAATATATATCTTCTATACAAACATTTGAAGCTTTCAAACATGCTGCAGACAAACACAGATGACCTTTACTTCAGCAGTGACACTGCATTTGAGTTTGACCTTGTTTGACCTTTACCTCCAAAATAAACAATCAAAATAGAAACTAGCTCTACCTGATAGCAGCACGTTCAACATTTGTTTTTTTTATTATTTTTTTAATTTTTAATTTTTTTTAATTTTATTATTTAAAATATTTTAAACTCTGAAGCCATTGAGTTTTATGTGTATGTATATATATATATATATATATATAAAATACGACCCATGAGCCTCAGTGGCCACTGGTCAGATCTAATCCATTCAGAACTGTAATTTCAAAAAGCCAAATGGGACAGAAATGCTCAAACCTGTCTCTGTCTCTTTTTTTACACAGATTTTTGCACTAATTCAGTTCATTCAGCTAATTAAATAGGCACTATATACTAATGTTTTTTTTTTTTTCAGTTTGCTTGTTGATGAGCAAGCATAACTTAAAGGCCCGTGTGTAAGATTTGGGGAGATCGATTGGGCAATGCAATATTCACACACACACACATACACACACACACACACACACACACACACACACACACACACACACACACACACACACACATATATATATATATATATATAGAGAGAGAGAGATTAGTTTATAATCAGCTTAAGTTCTCTTCCGTGCTTGCAGGAGAACTGAGGCGAGGGATATTCAGTTAGTCACTATCAGCAACTCAATGCTACTGCATGATACTTCCATCCTAGACACTGGTCCTTTAAAAGAAAAAAAAACTAATTTAGGTTGCATGTTCCTTCATCTGGTGTGACATCAAGACTAGCAGTAGTTGACAAGATGACTTGAATGCAGCATAAGTTATTTATTTTATTTATTTCTCTTTATTTCTCTCTTCTGCCAGCAACATAACAGAGTTGTCTTTAGATTTTCTTGCACTCAGTGTCTCATTGTTTGTACTGATGATTCGACCAGGACAGTTTTCATGGTGAAAGGCTCCAACAGTCGGTCAAAAACTGAGTGTGCTGTGTGTGTGTGTGTGTGTGTGTGTGTGTGTGTGTGTGTGTGTGTGTGTGTGTGTTTCGAAGTGACCTTTCTCCATATGGTGTGGGACTGAGCAGGGGGACAGGAGGTGAGCCCCACACATGCTATCAGTCTGAGCTGTTATCCAGCAGCTGACACACTCACACACACATGCACACACACACAGGCTGCAGGCCATACATGTCATTGTTACCTGATATTCATGGTGTGTAGGAGAAACAGACCAAGGAGAAGGTCATTTGTGTGATGTCAGAGGCGGTGCGTTCACTGCCAGCCGTGGGTTTGATTGCCGCTTGCTCCTCTTCCAGAGCCTCGGGCTCACTCTACCCTCTGTCCTCTCCGCCCACCTCTCACAAGCCTCAGCATCAGTCCAGCCCCCGTCAGGAGACACACATACCTTTCTATTTTTGATTTCTAGTCCAAGTGAAAACAATGATAGAGTACGCCGTCAGAAATCACTAACAGAGACTGTATTTACTGCATCAGACAGAGCTAATATTCATGCTGCTGTAGTTGTGTCTGACGATGATGAATAATGTATATAACACATAGTGGCAAAAATATAATTCTTCAGAGCCCCGGGAAGGATAAGGACATGTTTTAGATATGAGAAAATCTTATTTTCACTTTTCTTTCAAAACAGAAATATTTCACTCATGTTGAATGAATGAACTGCATAGATCATATATCAGGTTTTGTGGCTGAGCAGAAAATGATGGTGCAAGACAATGGCAACTTCTTGATTGTATTATTGTAATTTTTTCCCGCACATCAGTTACAATAAACATTCACTTACCAGCTTAATTGCTGACATATGACTAAGCAAGTATGCCACATTAGCTGTAAACATAAAGACAAAATATATGTCATTATCTGTGATGAATTATTCTAAAGTCCGGGTCCACTTGAAACAGATATTTTAAATATATTTTTGGCATAGACAGGAAATTCATGGGCACATAGAGAGGGGGTGACATGCAGCGCGGAACCACGGCTGGAACTGAATCTGGGTCGCTGTGGTAACGAATTTAGCCCTTATATATGGGGCGCACGCTCTACCAGGTGAGCTTCCGTAGTGCTGTACCAGGTGAGCTACCAAGGCGCCCCAAGATTTTTCAAGTTTTCAAATGTATCTAATGGCCTTCTTCAGGTGTCATCACATGACAACAGGTGTTTTTTTGTGGGATCAGACTGAAAACTCGAATGTCAAAGACAATGTCTAGATTGAGTCTAGATTGTTTATATGTGCTGCCATCAGTGACTCTCAATTCTCAACTACTGTTGCTATGGTTACATGCAGATTTATGTATCTCACACATTGACACCTTAATGCTTTCTGTGAACCACTGATTGGAAGGGAACATTTAAAATCTTCATCCTGACTTAAAGACCTTAATTCCTTGGGATTTACTCCTTGGTTGAACACTAAACGCTGTTCTTTCATAATAAGGTGCATAACATCATAACTTTCTTTGTATTAAGTTTAGAATTGTTATGTGTGTCGTTGTGTTGTGTTGTGTGTGTGCTGCTCTCAGACTCTGTTCAGTTGTTGTCGCCAGATCTCGGCACAAAGCACTTGGCTGTGTAAGTTCCTCTCTGGCTAACCTGATGTCTGTTTGATAATCTCCAGTATTGCTTTCCAGATGCATTAGCAATGACTGATCTAATTTAAACAGAGATATAATAGCCTCCTTTAGCATGCTTGGCTAGGTATTGTATTACACAAGGCAATTACTGAAAGGAATACCAGTGCTAACAAATCATAGCGACAATCCTGACAAAAGGCTAACCAGAAGGTTTTCCTCACAACACTGCTATCAGCTCTGTAAAAGACATTGTTACTAGGCGTCTTCTGAGCTTTTGTACAAGCATGCTTTTCTTTTTCAAGTTTCCTTATGAAGCAGTGTAACCCCCGAAGAGATACCTTTGATTTATATTCACATGCAAATGAGCATTCTTGGGGAAAAAAAGACATTCTTTTAAATGGAAGAAAAAAGAGAGAAAGGAGAGAGAGGGGAAGTTCAGCTTATCGCCACTCAACAGATGTTCAGACTAAATGTGTTGGTTTGTCTGTCTCGTCACCAAGGCTGAGCAGAGCAAAGCTCCAGCGCTGGCCCGTCTGAATGGACCAAGTCAACCAGCTAGAGCCAAGAAAAAACATTTCTATAGTGGCTGTAATTTGCTCCGATGGCAGAGGTGGAAAGAGCCAGAGGATCAGGATGAGAAGCTTCAGCTGCCAAAGGCCTTTGGCCAAACAGAGGAAATCCATTTTCCAAGTAGATACAGTAAAGACACTGTGCTGCAGGGTAGTGCTGGTACCAGGTAGCTTGCAAAGAAAGTGCTGAGTGAACTGTTACAGAGCTGTGGTCTGCTGTCTTTTTCCTCTTTCTCTCGCCCTCTCAACAAAAAAAGAGGATAAATGTTACAAACACAGGATTTGTTTATTCCCTTGATTTTAAAATCTATAACTTGTAAAAGCTATAACAGCAACATGTGTCTTATTTGCCCCGTGGGATGATGCAGACAGAATTTCGATAAAAACGAGTGTTGCAGGTGTGAGAGATCAAAGCAGAAGCCAGATCGACTACACAGTCCCATGTCAGACCTCAAAAGTACAGTTGGTACTGTAGTTGTAGGTAAGAGTGGTAGGGAATTACAGAAAACATAAAAGTTTCCAGAGGAGAGGTGTAGCCTTTAGGTTAGAAAAGTAGGTTAGTGACCTAAAGGTTTCTGGCTCACACCTCTCTGGGTAGTATGGCAGGTGTCCTTGACCAAGGCACAGAAGGCCAGCAGAGCAAACACTGTAGTGATGTTGCTCCACTGCCAGAATCTGGAAGTGTATAGCACAAACGTCTGTGTAATCTCTGGATAAAGGTTAAATAAAACAATTCTAGATATACTCGCTTATTTTTCCTTGTCTCTCTCTCCTTATCTCCCTTCCCTCTCCGTTGTTTCTTTGTTTGACTTTCCTTCGCTCTGCTTCCTTCCTCTATCTTGTAATATAACTTCCATGGCTGGTTGATTTGGGTGAGCAGAGGGAAACAGGCAAGGCTTCCACAGTTCAGGGCTCTGGAGAGCTCGGCCAGGCAGCAACAATCAATCACAGACTAAATCCCTCTTCTCACAGGACTGCTGTGTGCCAGGTGACATGGTCAACAGCTGCAGAAATACAAGGCCTACAGTGGGTGTTTGAATTTATATAGACTAGTCAACAGAGTCTCTGAAAAGTCAACAATCCAGGAAGAACTACTGACTATAATAATGTCAAAAGAAAATGGTACGAGGCGAGTCTCTCCTAGTGTGAAACCATGATTAAACCAACTTATGATTATATATTTTTTTGAGAAATAATGGCAGCTTGTGCATGCAACACTTTGACTTTGACATTGGAGCTTGCTCTTGTCCCAGATTCTTTTAAGCACCACCATAGTCTTCCTCTACCCTCATTCCCACAAGTGGTGCCATACTATTGATCTTTAACTCAGTAGTTCTGCCAAAACCTTACCAGGCCTTAACCATAGCGGGGGGAAATAAAACAAATAAATAAAAAAATACTCATATGTCATTGAAGTTGAATAAGTTGTTTAGGTGATTAGAAATCCTATCCTGGAAAGTCATGCAAAAGTCAACCAGAAAAGAATTTTACTGCTGTTCCTGACATTGTAGTGGGGTGGAGTGTATCCTGTGTTTTGTATGAGCTAATGATGGATTACTGTTTCAGTCAAAGACACAAAATGTGTGTGTTTACGGACGGAGCTCTCAAAGAATCTGAGCAGCAACAAATCCTCCAACATATCCATCATAGCATACGTAATTATACTGCAGTTCAACATGATTGGTTTGAAGTAGTAGGAGCTTCATGAGTAGTAAATGGTGTTGGCATTGAGGTATCATCAGATTAACAAGACCCTTCAGTTCACAAAGACCGTCATGAATACAAATGGATGTTACAGCTCAACTGGTTGTGTATATATATATGATTGTGGGTTATATTAATAAAACTCCATCCGTGGTGAAGTATGAATGAAATGCACATGGCCAATCAGTGAATACATGTGCCATTTTAGTGTTGTGCCTGAACTAACATGTCTTGTACTGTACGTGCGAATTGCCTTAAACCTTGCAGAGACGGTATCTTATATATATAGATGGTGTGACTAGAGGTGTAAGAAACGCTGAACTAATAAGTGTGAAGTATATTGCGTCTCACTCTGGGCCCTTTTGCTGTCTTTTTTTTTGCAGACATGTCTAGAGTTGGAGCGGTATCTACAGACAGAGCCCAAGCGACTCTCTGAGCTCTTTGATGAGGAGCTGGACTGTCTCTTAACGCCGGCCTTCATGCAGGGTGGTGACAGTGATGAGGACCTGATGGACCCCCTCCTACCCAGCCTCCCTGACCAACCCAGCCCACCTCCACTTCTGGTAACTCTGCCCAAGGTCCAAACCAAAATCCTCCAGGTTCCCAATCCCAGCAAGACCCAAGCAGAGGCAGGGACTGAAACCCTCACAGCAAAGGACCAAGTCCTCGCCGGAGTCAGTGCAGCACAGCTTAGCGCCGCTGTTACATCCCTAACACCACCATCATCGCCAGAGCTCGGCCGACACCTCGTCAAACCCACACAAACACTGACTGCAATGGCAGATGGTACGCTAACGCTCAAACTTGTGGCGAAGAAGGTAGGGTTAGGGGCGGCTAAATTGGTGGCAGCACGAGCGCTACCGTCGCCGCCAAGCCGAGGAGGAGCCCTCAGTGACAGCGAGCAGGGAGGAGGAGGAAGCCTAGGAGGAGACGTACCAGAGAACAAAAAGAGGGTCCACCGGTGCCAGTTTAATGGCTGCAGGAAGGTTTACACCAAGAGCTCCCATCTGAAGGCGCATCAAAGGACTCACACAGGTAAGACCTTCAGTACATTCATTACAGTTGACAATGTTGACAATGCAATGATTTCAGCTCAACTCAAGTACTTTGGATTTTGATTGCTGCTGACTTTTTATGTAGGATTCATAACCCTATATATACATACAAATACCATGTTGGTGAGCCATGCATGAAAATGCAAGATACTCTCCACTACTTTCAAATTTATCTCCGATTTGCAAGCAACAATAATTTCAGTCACATGACACCACCACAACGCCACCATTTATGATCTGTCTTTAGGCAGTGCTCACAAATGTTTGAAATGGGTCGCAGGTCCCCCAGATTTAGGACAATGAGTATAAGAATAAGTTTTGTGACCAAACATTGTAATGTTATTGGTTGTCCAAGTGAATCACCAGAAGATGTCAAATGTAAAAAAAATAAATAAATAATTCCAGCTGTACTGACCTAACAGAGCAACATCAGTCTGTGAAACTTCAAATATTGAAAATTTATTTTCAATCTTTATTTAAGTTCATATAGCTTTTTCATACAGCTTTTAGACTTCTTCAGTTACTTTCTGTGCCCTAAAATTACGGGACTATATATAGAATTGAATTCCAGCACAGTTGACATACTTAAATTAACTGTGGTAGTCAGCATTTTTCCCTCATAATCTCTGTTCTAAGCCCAATGTGCTGGCGTTCAGAACAACATTATGAGAAGAACTGGATCAACGATCAAGTTCAAATGATTTCACCTGAGAAAAATGAACTGGACAACTGAGAACCTTCACAGGCAACATGGGAAATGTTGCTTGTGGATGTCCTAATACAATGCAGCCACTATTTTCTTAGAAGATCTCGTAGAATCAATAATGTGCTTAAACCTGGAGCTTTCATCAGCACATCATCAGGCACATACATGATAACATCAAATGTTATTGGGTTGAGCTTCAGGAGAAATCTGCAAAGAAAACATTTGATTTTTAAAAAGACATCACAACCTCTCCTCTTCCTCTTTTGCTTCTGATCTTCTAGATTTAATAATTTCCTTGTGATTCTTGGTACCAGTTCAGTGCCAAAAGGCCCTGCTCAGTAATTGCCTGATGATTGATAGACTGGTAGTAAATGACATTGCGAATTCAGCCGTGTCCAACTGGCTCTGACATGCAGCTTTAGCTGCTAACTACAGCTGCCCTATCAGTGACCCTCAGACAGAACACACACCAGGCTAATGTGTCCAGGGGCTGTTTGCTGAGAGCTTTCCAAAGCATTAGCAGGTGGAGACACATGAGAAGTTGGAGGTGGATTTAACTGATGCAGATTATGATGAATTCATGATTGGCTTGAGTTTAAACAGAATTAAGAAACCAACTCACCCAGAACGTTTACATCTGTTAGAGAATTTACGCAGGAAGGAACAGCCTGTTAGACCATTATCGCTCATAACACGTGGGAAGGAAAGCTTTTTATCAGGTCCACAATTAAATCTGTATAGCAAGTAGAAGATCTTTGTTGCATTTCTCATTCTTGGATCTTCTTGCTTCTTTCTTAAGTAACTGCAATAGAAGAGCAGATTTCATCAGTAAACCAACCAAAGTAGAGTTGAGACCAGACCGTCCTGGAAAACAGCCCTCCTGCAAATAAATAATGACCACATCTTTGATTGGCCGGGGTAGTTGCCTGATAACATGGCCCTGTATTACCTGTAATGAGTCAGGTAGGTAGGACAGATTTAGCTCCTAAGTCCATGAATATCACATTTATATTTTAGTTAATAGCTCTGTATTTGCAACTCACTGCACAGCTGATGGAGGATAATCCAAACATTTCATTGTGAAGTTCAAACGTCAAAATGAGTTGAGTCTGCATTTTTATTCTAACCTAACCCTAATCCTAACCTGCATTAAAAGGAGTAACAGAGTAGTGACTGCCGCTTTGTAAATAATCTTTTTACACATTCCTGGAATCTTTCTAGTGCAGCAGTTGAGTTTGAGTTGAGTAAATGAGTTTCCAAAATTAACATGTTTTTATCGAATGAAATCTTCCTCCTTGGTCCATATTAGTCAACCTTTGGTCAACAATTTCTCTGTGCTCACATGCTGCACACAACTGAGGCACACACCTGTATTAACGAGGCACACACCTGCATTAATGATGTACACACCTGTATTAACGAGGTGGTCTAATAGCTCCGTAAAATAATACAGTATTATTTTTAATGATGAGTACAATGTCGTCATCATCAAAACTACTTGTTGTAGAATTAGTGTTTAAAGGTGGTGACCACAGACTACCAACAACGCACTGGAGGTTGTGTTAATCGTTGCTTCGAGCTACTGTTGTACTTTTAAAGTGACCTGGACCAGTGTAACAGAGATTTGGACATTCTTAGACATCCGCACATCTGGTTTCAAGTCTTCTGGATTGGACATATCAGCCTGAGTAACTGAGGCTGAATCCATCACTTATCTGCAGCACGAGGCCTGTGCAGACAGCTACCACCTGCAGCTAGCATTATTCAACTTTAGCTTCGACCACAGCATCATTTACAGTATCTGGAGTGGTTCATGGCCTCCAGTTGTCATCATCCACTGTTAGCAGTTTCCACCAGGATTACAGTACACAGCCAGCGGACATCCACTGTATTAACACTGGCATCATTAATCCAGCGTGTTACAGGCTTATGTGATCCCGGTGACCATCACACGGCTTTTAGTAGCATTACATTCCAGGGCAGCACCTAGCATAGCCGGGGGAGCCCACGGCTGTAGATTTATTGTTGGTAGAATGGAGCAGCTAGCTTTTCTGCTTGCATGGCCACGAGCTGCAGTATCTTCAATCTTTTTACAGTCGAGTCATGCTAACCAACGATGAGCTTTAAAAATCATTGCCTGAAAAAAAAAGATACCCTGAAGAGACTGCAGTTTCCACACTCTATGTGTGTGTGTGTGTGTGTCTGTGTGTGTGTGTGTGGTATAATGTGGGGGCGGAGTATTCCCTCCCGATGTGTTCACTACAAGCACAGCACTGTGGTTTAATTAGCTTAATCCTCTTTTTAGGTTATTATGACCATAAATCATTGAACATACATGTCGGGATGGATTATAACATCGCAGAGGCTACAGGGAGGAGCAACTGCACAGCATCAATACACTTACTGTCACATAGTGCACACCAGAGGCCATTATAAACATCATTACAGTGAGTTCTATCAGGATTGTGTCCTGCAATTACAGATAATGTTGTTTATAATATTCTGCTTATTTCCAATATCTGTGGAGCGCAGCTATGACGTGAAGTCAGGTTGATTTTCTTACATGAAAATGTCCAATTAGGGTTGAGTTGTTACGTTAATGCATGTACAAATTGAGTCAGTAAATCTCTAAAGCACCCAGTCAGAGTCGGAGCCAGGCTTTGCTGGTTTTCTGTTTGTTGTTTTTCTTGGATTTAGTCAGATCTCTAAAAAAAAATGTGAATGGCTAATAACTGTATTCTCTTTGTTATTCAAGCAGTGTTCCAGAACAACGCACTTAACTGCATCCTTGGCATCCGAGAGAGCAGAATAGATGAGCAGCATTTTGGAAAGAGTGTGAGAGCGTCTTAACTGTACTTAATTACATTTTTGAGGGGGTAAATCAACTCAGTGTGCAGGCACCTTTTTAAACATTACATGTTTTCATTGAGCTGATACATTTATCCAAAGTGACTCACAATCAGGGTACAGTGTGACAAGGACATGTTAGTGCAGCAGTAAGTACTGTATTAGTTGTAGAGGGATAGATTTAGCCTGTCCAGTTGTTGGTAGTGTTGGAGAGGAGGTCCTCTCTGAAGAGCTGGAGGTCTTCAGGAGGTTTTTGAAGGTAGAGAGGGACGCCCCTGATCGGACGTTCCACCAACAGGGAACAACAGACGAGAAAAGTTTGGATTGTCCTGAGTGTACGGGTGGCAGAGCCAGGAGGAGGTAACATATGCCAGTGCTGTGGCCAGTGGAGCTTGATGAGCAGTGGGGTAATGTGACCTTTTGGGTTGACTGAATTGTAATTATATACTATTACAAAACGTATGTGTTCCAGTATTTGGATTTACATACAATACAATCTTTTTCATTCTTATTTTATGTAAAAGATATTTTTTTAAATCAGTTTTAGTATCTTAAATGAAATAATAAAGAAGCAAGATAAAGAGCAAATGTCTGAACTCGACAGGAGTAACATTCTCCGAACCCCACAGTCGACCTCACATCCAGATATAAACCGTCTTCACACAAACTGATTTTAGATTTTTTTTAAAGACCTTTAGCTTGTCAACATTTTCAAACAGCAGTGAAACGTCTGACAGTTCACAGCGTTGGATGACATTTAAATGCACCCTGACATTTAATGTTTGCAAACAGAAATCTTTTGTCAAGTCAAAAAAGAATTTCCAGCCTCATGCTCACTGAGATGCTTTACGTCACTGAAGCACAAGATGCCTATAAAATCCACTAAGCTTCAAACAACATGCAACACAGAATGTCCGGCTGTGATATGAACGATCATTATGTGATATGTAGTTGATGGTTTTAAACCATCCGACTTTCCAAGACCTCAACCCGCCGCCCCACCCCCGCCCTCAGTAGGTAGTGCCACAGCCTCATGTGGATTCAGGAAAAACCCTGCTGTAACCCCAGACCTCCACACACACATAGAAAACCACCTCTACACCCACTGAGTCCAACCTCCACCCTACTCCCTCGCTCTCTCTCTCTCTCTCTCTCTCTCGCTCTCTCTCACATTCAGTTTGGGTTGCCAAGCAACTGCATCACACTCTTCCATAATTGGTTGGTGGCTGGTTGATTGTCCATGCCTGTTAATCTCTCTCTCTCTCTCTCTCTCTCTCTCTCTCTCTCACCCCCACACTGCCCCCCCCCCCCCTTTTTTCTCTCAGTTGCTAGGTGACTTTATCACGCATCCTTGCCTTGCCGTGCTATAATTGGCTGGCGTCATGGTTGCTGTGGCGTCAGGCCCAAGCTGGCCTTGCTTCATTCCTCCAACAGTCTGTGTGTATATGAGTGTGTGTGTGTGTGTGTGTGCATGTGTGTGTGTGTGTGTGTGTGTTTGAGGGGGGTCCTATACTAAAGGAAGATGGGGTGCTCTGGCCAATTACAGAAGACGGGTGTGAAACGGCCGCCTGTCTGGCACCTGCGGCCCCCACTCATACCCCATATCACACACGCACGCGCACACACACACACACACACATGCAGGTTGAGAGTGTAGCATTTCTCCAACAGGATAAGCTGCCAAGTGGTTTGCTATTGTATGTTGAAAATATTGGTTCGGTATTGAGTCCAGAGTGAGAGGGACTCTGAGGCGTGTAGGAGGATTCACACTTACAGATACTCCTGCTTCAAAATGGAGGATTTATGCCGCTTTACACAACCTCAAATAATCTGTTGTATGCGGTGACTTTTCCACAGCTGCACCAGAGGATTGTGAGCCTTTGGTGAAAATGAGAACTTCCTGTTGTACCTTCAAAGTATGGCACATGGAATTTACCTCTGTTTGAACGAAACAAGAAGCAGAGAATCAGTGGCTATTAGTGGATAGTTACACTGGCATCAATATACAACGTGGATAAGAAATCTGTCTTTGCCCTCCTGCCTGCTCTCACAGGGTGAAAGTCGTCCAGAGTTACCCAGCGAATCCAAAGTGACTTCACTCAGCCACATGCTGGTAGATAAAGTCTCTCCAGTTTGTACCCCAGAATCTCCACCGAGCTTCTCCTTCCAGCCTCACTTGGTTCCTGTTAAAAGGACGGAGCAGGACTTCCTGAACGCACAGCTGCCCCGCACAGAGATCTCATGTGACTTCACATCACGCAAACCTTCATACGTGTCGACATTTCCTCCTGCATTATCATGAGCTTATACAAAGCCTTCATTGCTGCAGCTGATGTCCCTAATTGGTAGTCAAGCTCAGAACCCTTTGTAACAACCCATTAGGCTTTGACAGCATGCCAGTGTCTAAAAGCACTTCACAGATTTGGCCTTGCACTTCTAAAACACTGTCAGATTTATAACAGACAGGTTTTTTTTTTTCTTTTTAAAAATTATTGATGCGGATGCAGCAGAACCAGAGATATGTCCTTTTTTATTTCACGTATTCTTCTGCCATGTCATAGTCTGACACAAACATGAAACCATAATGCAACTCACCTACAGACGGGTCTGTTTGAGTTTCAGGTGTGTTGTGTTAGTGGTGGCAGTGCAGCCTTGAGCTGCCCGCCTTAAACAGAGATGAGGAGCTCAAATTTCGGCTTTTCAAAAAGACCAATCAAAGTAACCCTCGATGACAAAACCCAGTTAATCACAACAGAGAGAATACTCAAACTACGATCTCGTCGCCTAACAAATCTCAAACTTTAGACGAGGTAGCAGAGGAAGGTTTCGTCTGCAAAACTGCACAGCAGCAACAAAAACCAAATCCCTGTTGTGGAAATCAGCAACCGACTGCACGAGATTTGACTGGAAAAATTTGAATATGCAAACCCAGGAGAGCACACGCTCGTGATCGGGAATTCATGTAGTGCGAGAACAACTGCGTCACCTTGTAGTCACGTTGTGTCTGTGGATGAAAGACGACTCCGATCAAAGAGACACAGGAACTGGAGGGGGGGAAATAAAGGGGTATCATTCACAGTTGGATGTTCCTGTAGCACATCATCTTTTACTTGTCGTTGCATCACCTTGCTCTCGGAGCTGCTCTGCTCTCAGATATTAGTCCATGTGAAGGTGTGATTTCTACACTTCTCTGCCATGATGATTCAAGATGGTGACTTAAAGTTAGGAAAAGTAATCTCACATTCTGTTGGTGTGTGATGGAGAAGCTATGGTTTGAGAATTATGGGTAGACAGCTAAATCAAAATCAAAATAAGAAGCTGCACTTGCAGACGTGTCTGCACTGAAATGTTCAACTGCTGCCCTAGAAAGATTCCAGCAATGTGTAACAAGATTTTTTAAAAAGCAGCAGTCACTACTCTGTTACTCCTTTTAATTCAGGTCAGGATTAGGGATAGGTTAGAATACACATTCAGAATAGTAAAATAAAACAGTGAAATAAATAAAATCAGGGGTTCAGTGGTTAGATCCCCAGGCTCTGGCTGGGTTAGGTTAGGATAAAAACGTATAATTAGGGTTGGGGTTGGGTTAGCGTTAGGTTTGGAGAGAACTCTTAATTTCAAATCACAGGCAAGTGACACTCAGGATATTTTCCATATAGAGCAGGTGAAGACCATACTATTCACAGAGACCCCACAGTTTCAACTGTGAGCAAGTATTTACTGACAGTGGGAAGGAAAACCTTCCTTTAAGAGGCAGAAAACCTGAACAGAACCTGGACAGAACCTGACTCAAACATCTGCCGGTTGAGTTTAGAGAAAGACAAAGATGCACAGCAGCAATAATAATGATGATAATTATACATTTAAATGTAGATATGACTAACAGCAGTAATAATGATAATGATATTATCAGTATTTATAGTGGGCATCAAGCAGGACCACAGCAGCGGGTAGAACCACAATCCTCGATCCAGGTGTGGCCACGATCCATGAGAACCTGTGAGACAAGGAAGCTAACTGTAGTGAAGTTAGTGACATGCATGTGAGAGAGTGACAACAAGAGGAGGTCAGTGCATCATGGGAAGTTGAGTCCTATGGCTGTTTAACTAAGGGATCATTCAGGACCTGAGCCAGTCTTAACTACAAGCTCTATCAAAAAGAAAACGTCGTAAGACAACTCTGACTCCAAATCTACTTTTGGGGACTAAAGGAACCAGACCCCTCCGTTCTGAAAGTAGCAGTTAATGTTTTTTCTTTATTTTATCCAAGTTTGTCATTTTTATTCTGACTCTGGCACCGGCTGTTTTTCCAGTCGGGGAAAGAGACATCAGCGAACACACCACCAGAGCTGTAAAAAAGAAAAAAAAAATGGGTCTGGAGCCAGGTTATACTTCATAATATTGCTTTCACTGTCAGAATTTTTTGGCCACATCTTTTTCTATTGCATCCAATTATGTCCCCACCATATTGTAAAGTGCTTCAGTCTGCACATTAGTTCCACTTTGTTTTGGATTGCTGTTTGTCTCCTTAAGAAGATTGGTGTGTTCTGTGACGGGAGTGGAGGGGCTGCTGGGACATCTGGCTAACTGACTGTAAGCTGCTGTATTACTCCCCATTAGGAGTCATTAAGACCCCAATTATAGTTACCACCCCCCAGTTCACACACACATACACACACATGCATCTACACCGACACACACACGCATTAGGGGTCTGCAGTTTTCTGTTTTATGAAGTGAGAATGATTTTAATGTGTTTCCCTTTTATCAATATTTGAAACACTGAAATTAAATTGATTTTTATAACAGTCATGTAATGAGACAATGGGAGTCCTGACTCAGACAAAGAAATGCGCATATGTCCGTAAAAATAGCAAACTAGGTTCAACGTTTCCGCAAAGAAAAGCATCATCCAGCAAACACGAGCTCAACAGTAAAAAGTTAACTGGCCTCTTCCAAACAGCAAGCAGGGCGACTAAGTTTGCTAGCTAGATAGCTTTATTAAGGCACACTTTGCTAACTCTGTGCATCTTTCTTTTTTACGATTGTCGCCATAATGGCAGCTTCAATCTTCATCTTCAGTCTTCATGTGCCGAGCCTATTCAGTTTTTAGTATTTCTGGATCTACAGTACATTGCAGTGTTTTTGAACCATTCATTTTACCTCCGCTTACTACCCTGCTGTCATATTTCAGCCCATTTTAACCCTAACCCATGAATGAACGAGACTATGTAGCACTAGCATGTAGCACAGTTACTTATTTTAAATTATATTCCAGTAAGCTCATCATTATCTCATCATTGTCATTATTATTACTTATTTCCATTCCAAATTTCGTAGTGGATTATTTTAATTAAAAATATATATTTCAGATGCCAAATGCCATGGAGGTTGTGTACCACCAGAGATACCATAGTTTGAGAACCGGTGACTGACTGTAAAAGAAACAGTGTCATCCTACTATAATTGTCAGGACGGAGGATAAAATGGCTGCTGCTGTCACAACTTTGAGTTGAAAGTTTGTGTGATGTGATGGTGAATCTCTGTGAGAAGCGTCTCCTCACTGGTACCTGAAGCAATACAACACAGTCCCCCATTATAACCTGGAGCCACTCCCGCTCCTTCAGGTGTTTGAACCAAAATGAACAAAGTGACATCCAAAACAGAATGAAAGGCACCGACGAAGACCAAACTTTCAGTGTTTCCTGTGAAAGACTCCGAGCAGCAGGAGGCTGAACTGAAGGATGACGAGTCTGAGCACTGAAGTGCATGAAAACATTTTATTCCTGTGTCATATATAATCCAAATATTTGCTTTTTTCTTGTTTCTGTTCTAGATCTGGTAACTTTATTCATTCAGGTAGCCAAATCCCAAATGTTGGCATATTAAACAGTGTTTACTTGCCACTAAGCTGTTCTTATTCTTCTTCCTTTCACTTGTAGTGTTACTTTCAGACTTTTGTGGTGGTCTGTGATTTTTACACACTCGTGCCCGCAGAGAGAGACACACTCTCATGCAGGCGTTTACACAGGCAGACATCATCACGTCCCATCTGAACACAGTCTGCTCCTACACACACACACACACACACACACCTCTAGCCAAAAGACACGCACACACACACATGCACGCACACACAGCTGGAAGGCTTTCTATCATGGAGAGATAACTACAGGCTGAGAACAATAGACCATCTCTTCTCCCATCTGGTGAAGTGGGGGATGAAACTTCATTTACATTTCAGATCCCACCACCTCAGGGTGTGTGTGTGTGTATTCGTGTGTGTGGATGTGTGTGCGGGCGGGGGGGGTGAGATGGGGTGATAGAAGGCACAAAACGAGATTCATTTCAGGGTGAATTTGGGATTATGAATTAACACGCCGCACTGCTGAAAGACTTCATTTACAGCTAATTGAGTGTATTGGCTCATTGAAATGGCTGCTGTGTTAAAACTGGTCTGCCTGCCTGGCCCCTGGGCTGTGTGTGCTTGTGTGTGTGTGTGTGTGTGTGTGTGTGTGTCAGTCAGTCTGTCTGTCTGGGTTTGGAAGAAGCCAGGGGTGGTAACCTGTATATTAGTGAACAGCTGTAGTTTAGACGTGTGAAATTGGATGTAAAAATTATAATAAAATGTGACACCTCCTCCCTCTCTCCCTTTCTCCTTTTCTCCCTCTCTCCCTCTCTCTCTCTCTCTCTCAGGTGAGAAGCCCTATAAGTGCTCATGGGAAGGCTGCGAATGGCGTTTTGCCCGCAGCGACGAGTTGACGCGACACTACCGCAAACACACCGGAGCGAAGCCATTCAAGTGCAACCACTGCGACAGGTAAACGCACAGTGGCTGTAAACATTTGCAGGACACTGATGCCTCAAAAAAACAAAAAAAACACTTTGTCATGTTATGTATTATATTCCCGGACAGGTTTTTGTCAAGATTACAGCTGAGATGAAGTGAATTTTTTGTTATTGTCACGTCACAGCAGGAAGAGCGCAGGTGTGAAGAGCACAATGATGGCTGATTCCGTGATGACGTGGCCTGCTGGGACACCTGAATGGAACAGACCATCATTACTGTTATTAGTAACACCTGTGCTTTGTTTCTGCTGTGATGGTTCAGACAGAACTATCTGTTTGTTTTGTTTGTGGCCTTCATCATTGCCGGCTCTGCTGTTGGCCTGTTGAGTTGTATACATGTAGTTAGCGAGTGAGTCAAGAGTGGATCAAGATTGTTGCATCCAGGGTCATCAGTTTGATGACAAGGCATGTTTTATCTGAAATGAAGTTCTGGCCTAAAGCCAGTTTTTCTATTCATTTTAATGGTGGTAGGGTTAAGCGGTGTGGGCCGGCAATCAGTCCATCAGTCAAACCTCCACAGGCCTCAGAAACTGAGACTATCCAGTTGGATTCATGGACTAAGCTCTAAACTCTACCTGTTGTGTTCTGGCTTTGTTTATGTCATGTACCAGCTTCTAAATCTGAGCCTGACTCACACTCTGTGCTGCAAAATACACCAAGAAGTTTCCTTTGAGACTGAGAGGGCGAGCAGTGGTTGAGCGACATAGACAGCGAATGAGAGTGAGCGAGCGCAGCCTCGATAAAGCCGGTTAATCCGAGAGATGAAAAGTCGTTTCCAGATTGTTTCATAGCGGTTACGTTCAGCACAAATAAACACACGCCTAACCCTGAAGTGATTCACCCCATGTGATCTGAAAACAGCCTGATGGCGTCAGCTTATGTGACAGGAGCAGGAACGCATCTAAGACGAGTTCAGTTCAGTTTTTCAGAAGCTCATGTCTGACACTCAAGAAGAAGAGCAGGCTGTGCACTGATCACAGGGATGGAGGTTTGATACCCGCCCCCATGTACCTTTAGCTAGTACATGGAGGCGGGTAGCTAAAGCTTTAGTTTAACCAATGTCTGGAAGAAAACGCAAAATTTGTCAAATGTTTTGGATACAAGCAGCGTTTAAACGTGGCCATTTACATCATCTCTGTCTGATGTTTGGTCCTCAAGGTAGAGCGTGTGTTTGTGTGTGTGGGTGTGTGTGCTCGTTTGTTTCTGTCCTTGTGTGTGTGTGTGTGCTTGCTCATGCCCTGTGCTGGCAGTTAAATGGATTCTGGCTATTGGCAGACTGGTCGCAGCTAATTGAGTGGCACCAGATGCCAGCTCCACTTTAACATACACTCTCTCTGTATGTGTGTGCGCCTGCACTGCCTTTCTGAACAACACACACACATACACACACACATACACACTTTGCCCTAGAGACAGTGTAATTGGCTGTTGTGGGTTCCCTCTAGTTTGGGTTTTAGACATAAAACCCTCCAGAAACCTGCTGGAAGCTTCTAATCCTGGCTGAGAGCTGGGACTGTATTAGCTCCTTTTTGGCAAACACACACGCATCACACACACACATTACACAGAAATACAACACACACACATACAGAACACAAAGACCGCGTTGAAGTTATTTTAGGTGTCCAGTGCTCCTGAGGTGACGGCCCCGATCATTTTCAGCTCTCCAAAGCTTCGATGGGCATGAAGCACTCCCGATTGAATCGTCACTGCAAACATGTGCAAAGAGAAGTAAACTACAACTCCCAAGAGGCATTTCAAGAAAAGAAACACACAATCACAGAGCGTAAATTCTGTTGCTACTGATCTGAAGCCAAATTTGTTTCGGAATCTGCTACAGCTCTGATCGGGCATTTTGCGCTGTAGCAACAGCTACCGTGGCTGATGGGTAATGAAGTATTCAGAGCCGAGCACGATATTTGGCTGACTGATATCAATGTTCTGTACAAACTATTTTAGGATTAGGCTTTATCTGTTAGCTGCCTTCATCAATACTCCAAGTTTACAACCACAGCCAAGAAGCTTTATTCTCGACTCTAAGGTTTTGAGTTTTTACCCTCTCTAGTGTCACTCTGTGGGCTGCTGGTCCACCATTATACTCCAGCCTGACATATTGGATGGATTGCTGTGAGATTAGCTGCAGACACTCGTGGTTGTTTGAAGTTTGCCGATCCCTTGACGTTTCATCTTGTGCCAGCGTTTCAATTTGTCCAAAGTTTTTGTTTTCCAATGCGACAAGTAGAAAAAGGCGTCTGCCTCTCTGGTGAATGTGCAGGGCTCTCAGAGGCTAGTGCTACAGGTATTCCCTGAATTATAAACCTCTTCATCAGCAGAGAACAAACAGATCGATGAAGAGAAGCGCCCTTGGAGCAGCCTCATCTTCAGAGTTCGTCCGGTCCAAGACTCTAAACAATATTTATGCTACGAGTTAGAAAAACTTTCTATATTAATCACCTTCATATTGTGGACCATGCTCTCTCTATTTTAAGCTACAGCCTGCTCCATTTAGCTGCATAATGAGATGATAGGAGGTGGAAGCAGCAGCCTGTGGTGCGCGGATGGTAGACGGGCGGTACACACAGGCGATGCTGCGTCCTCAAAGCGCAGAGCACCAATCTGATTTCATCTCGTTTTCATACTTCCAGTATTTCCCGTCCCGTCTTTTTGATGCTCAGATTACAAAGCGGATGGAAGCGCGCTTAACATAACCAGGATTCGTCTCAGCGCTTACTGTAGTCCACTCACACATCTGTGGTGGGAGGAGCCCTCCCAAATATTACCATGAGAATGGCAAAAAGTGGCAGCCATGGAGAGGTTAACATTAGATAGAATGTTCAATCTGACACAGTTTCTCCTGGGGAAACACACACACACACACACACGCACACACACACACACACTCACTCTCACACACGCCGCAGTCTGTCATTAATCCTGCCTAATCAAGCGGGGACCCCCTGATGTTTCCATGGAGCTGCTGGGAGGAGGAGGAGGAGGAGGACAAAAAAGAAATGAGGAGGAGAAGGGAGAGTTTAGAGGAGGAGTAGAGGATGATGGGAGGGAGGGGTGTGCTGGTGGTGGTGATGGTGGGGGAGCTTGGGGTGTTACCAGCTGGTCTGGCTGCTCCACACCCCCAAACAGTGACACAGTAACTGGCATGGCCATCTGTCCAGTCACCCCCCTCCCCTCTCCGCACACACACTCAGGCTGGTGGAGGTGTACAGTAGGTACCACATGGCCGGCTAAAGGTTGAGGGGGAAACACTAGACCACGGAGAGAGGAGCAAAGTTCAACTGTACGCTGACACCGTGTTCACAGCCATGCTTTGAAATCTGGGAAGCTGTGAATGAAGTCAAAGCGGGCTCTGTCCACACTTTGCCTTCGCACCCAAACAGCCGGAAAGACAGCTCGGCTGCTGACGTCAGAACATCAACACATCCAGCGCGCGTCGGCACTTCTTCACGCGATGCGCCACTCTGGATTTTACACATTTGCAGGCGGCTGATCAGAGGTTTTGCTCGAAGCTGCTCAAGTTTTCATCTGCTTTCATCGCACTTTGTCTCAGTCTTAGCGTACTTTGAGGTCTCCTGCAGGATCTGAGGTCTGACATTAAAGATTGCGGTCAAAGAGACGGCAAACTTTCTATTGTGCTTTTAAGGGCTCAGCTCTGTCTTCCTCTATCTGGATAGAACAACAACATGCCCACACAGACACACACACACATAGACTAGCCATGGCTAATTAATAATGAATAAAGCCTCTGGCAAATTGAATTTTTAATTTCTCATTTTATTCTCGCCCACATTTTGTTTTGCCTCCTCTCGTCGTATCGTTTGTGATTCATTTGATTGTTGGATGTTCAGCTTTAGTGTCCTCACAACGGTGTCATAAAACGAAAATGCTTGTGACATTAAGATTCATAAATCACACATCGCCAGCGCCTTCTTTTATGTCTCTCTCATACCAGGTGCAGTCACTGCTGAGTTCAATGACCCGCCATCACAAAGTACTGCCAGCCTGTGTGCATTAGTGTCCATGTTCACGATGCATATCTAATTCGTTTCTACAATAGTATTCTACTCGGAGCTCGAGGACTGACTGCAGAGGTCCAGCTGTGATTCATGGTCCCGTTTAAGTCGTATTTAGGAAATCACTGAGCTTAAAGTCTGGGCTTCACTGGTGTGACACTGAAGTAAGACTACCGAACTGTACTGTACATTTAAAGTGAAGTGGTTGAAGCTCTACATTACTGTATGTGTGTTAAGCTGCGAGCTGTCTCATTCAACCAGTCTCCCTGTCTGAAACATCTATGGCAGTCATGGAAACGACTTTGGAGGGACTTATATATTGGATTTTGATATATTATCACTTGTTAGAGTCCTCTCAGTACCACCACCCACACCCTCAGTACATGCTGAGGCAGGTGAGATGGAGTCACACTAGTTTAGTCAGTATTAGTCAGACATTGTGGCTAAATCACTGCACGGTTGTGCAGTGGTGTGTGGGGTTGGGGATGTGTTTGTTTGTGCTGAATGTAACTGATATCCAACAATGAGAAAATACTTTTTATTTCTTTAATCCACCGGCTGTCTCGATACCAGCGCTCCCTCACTCTCATTTATTGTCTATGTTGCTAAACTACTGCTCTCTCTCTCTGTCTCTGAAACCATTGACACAAACCAAAGGAAACTTCCTATGTGTCTCTGTTTCACAGTGTAAAGTGTGCGTCAAACTCAGATTTAGAAGCTGGTGTATGAAATAAATCAGTAAATCAGTATCAGACTTTAGTCTCAGTGTCAGAGACATTTCAGGTTGACTGTGGAGGTTTGACGGGTCTGATCGTCTGATTGGCCACTGCAGTGACATCAAGATGCATTTCCCCAAAACTTAAGTCTGGATCAAGTCTGCAGGTCAGAGCTTTTTTTGTTGTTGTTGGCACCCACCACAGAGAAAGTGGACTATTCAAATTCATTGAAAAACTTGCTTCTGGGTTTGGTCTGAATCAGGTCTTAGAAACTAAAGT
The DNA here is from genome assembly GCA_023373845.1 of Nibea coibor. Taxonomy (NCBI): domain Eukaryota; kingdom Metazoa; phylum Chordata; class Actinopteri; family Sciaenidae; genus Nibea; species Nibea coibor. Next base: position 5,052,620 of record CM041724.1, read on the forward strand.
CAACATGTCAAATATTCAAACTTCATCCATTGCGGTCCACAGGAAAGACAAGTGTACTGTATTTGTAAGACACTGATAGGTATCTTCAACAAACATTAGGTTTTTTTTTAAAATAACAAAGTACAATACACATTAAGTATAAGTCTTCAAACTGATCTATTAGCTGAGATGTCATCAGAGGGTAGTTATCTTAAATAGCTAACACTAACTATTGTGCACGACAGAACTCAGCAAACTACTAGAGTTCTCACCACCTTAAAGAAAGACAGCATCAAACTAAAGCAGAGCACGTGCTGGAAGAAGAAGAGCCCGTTTGCAGTGTGGGGGGCCTGGAAGTGTGGAGAACTTCCAGCAAATACACACTGCCGGTGGGAAGTTCAAGGGGCCTGAGATTATGGAGAGTTCCCAAGAAATAAACAGAGCCAGTGGGTATTTCAGGGGGCCTGGGAATGTGGCCCATTCGCAGCTATTACACACAGCCAGTGGCATTGATCAGCAACAGTCTCTTTCTATTCTTATTTAAATCTCCTGCGTCCTGTTTTTTTTCTTCGCTGCTGCGCCGACGCAGATTCCAAGCATTAACCTCTCATTTCCTGCGTTTCGTCGTACACATTTCACGCATATTTGCGATGTAATTCCGGGTTCTGACATGGTTTCTCCGATCTCTCTGCAGGTGTTTCTCTCGGTCGGACCACCTGGCCCTGCACATGAAGAGGCACATCTGAGGGGGGAGGAAGGAGCAGGAGAGGCAAGAGGAGGAAGAGGAGCAAGGAGGAAGAAGAGGAGTTGAGGAGGAGAAGGAGGAGGAGGAGGAGAGATAGGCAGTCGAGCTACCAACCACCCGCCTCGTTCACCTCGTCTGTAAACCAGTCAGCGGCCGCGACGCCTGCAGAGCAAGCTCCTCCATCTGAGCGGGCCGTGACTGAGGGGGACTGGAGGAAAAAAAAACAAAACGAGGAGTAGCTAGATTGTTGTTTTTCTTTAAACTTACACATTCACACACCTGCAATAGTGAACACCCGTCTTTGAATGCATCATCCCGGTGAACCCCGGCTGCTCTCACGCGGCTCTGGGGTCTTGGACACTGCCAAACCAACGTATACTTTACTCGCTTGACGAAAGCTTTTTTTCTTTCTCTGTATTCAGTGTGTTTAAACCATAAAGTCACTTTGGCTGAGGAGACAGTTCAGTAAGGAGACTTTGAATATCCATATAGTCCGTTGTTAGTGCTTTACCGGCTTTTGAAATCAAATACTCAACTTTTTTTCTTTGTGTTTTTCTCATATACGGAACATAAGAAACCATCATCTGCCGCAGTCAGCTTCAGTAAACCTATGTGAAGAAAACAACTATGCCAAATCTGCAGGAGAGAGACCGCGTGGATCCACTTCTAGCATAGCTGACAATCCAACCCAGGGCTCGGACGTTGGGACCTTGGTCAGCAGGTCAGCGAGGTGCTTCTGCAGATCTCTGGCTCTCCTCCAGTGGGTGTTTTGCATCTCTCACCTTCACTGAGACGCCTGCCGCCTCCGCAGGCCACCTGACAGAAATGCGCAGCGACACTTTCTTCGATTTTTTTCTACTTAGAGGACGATACTTCTTCTTAATGTTGTTATTACAAAGAATGACACTTTGTTCTTTTCTCTCTTGGAGAAAATGTCTTAAAACTCACTGAATTGTGTTTTGATGGGGGGGCTGGGGAGGGTGGGGGAGGGGGGTATATAACTGAAAAATCTGAGATGACTTCAGCAGAATGTGTGGGATGAGAAGGAGAGCGTTGTCGGTCTTTTTAATCCCCATGTGCACCCGGCTGTGCTTCTGCAGTCTGTAAGCAACCAGCGGATGAACAACAAACAGAATCACACCAACTCTCACTAAAGGGATTTGTGTTTTCTTTTGGACCAGAATAAAAGCAGAGCGCACAGAGGTCTTGGTTTTTTTTTTTTTTTGCGCTGCTCTTTCTGCCCTGCTATTCACTCCAGCTGGAAAACAAAACCCCTGCGTGACCCTCCGTGGTCTCACACTCTAGCGGAGTCAGGCGGAGGACTCGCTGAGAACTGGAAACCTGCTTTTTTTTCCCCCTATTATTTAGCTTTTTGTTGATTCTGAGAAGTCATCCTGGAGCGTCTTCACAGACTCGTAGATCCCATCTACCCTGGCAGCACTGCAGGGCAAGAACGGAGGCTGAAGAAGAGCTGCTTTCCGGTTAAACTCACATGGGACTCATGACACCAACCGACCTTCGCGTGGTGGTGGTGTCAAACAGACACGGTCACGTCGGCCCGGTCAAATTTGCCTGTTTTCGTATCCATTGACTGCACTGACTTTTTTTCAATGTTATCTGTGCTTTTTTTTCTACAGCGAAAAAAAGAACACAAAGAAAAAAAATCATAAAAAAGACTTGAAAAAAATACAACACAAAAACAATTCTGTCTCGCTTTACACATTGTATACAGAACACACACACACACACACACACACACACACACACACACACAGACTTACACTGCAGTTTCTTTGCTCACGGCTCCTCTTGAGATAAGACTAATAAGATTTAGGAAAAATAATTATTAAACTAATGAACAGAGTTGGAAAACAAAACACTGCATGGCAGGCTTTATTGCAAACACACACATATACACACACACCAGCTCATGTACACACACAAACACACAAACACACACACATACATGCACGCACACTCTTCCTGGAATTATATGTTCTGCTCCCAGATCTTTTTTCACAGTAGGAATTTAGCAACTGTTGTTTAGTAGAAGAGTGTCTTAGCTCTCGGCTGGAGGTAACAAACGATTCCAAATCTTTTGAAGTGAGAAATCAGCTTGTTCTCAGTTCCAACAATCACCCGCATATCCCTCGCCACTCTTTGTGCCTCTCATTTAATCAGCGTTCTTGACTTCAGACGCTCGCTGGTTACATTCGTGGTTGCAAGCGATGGTGCGAGCCGCTGTTTTCATCAAAAATGAATAGAGGTAAAATCAATCGCAGCAGGTCATTGTTGAAAACATGTCGATAATCCCGCCTGAATCCTGAATGTCCTCAGGATGAACCCCCTTTGGCCCAAACAAATACGGCATTATCCCATCAGATTATGAGTTATTGGACATAGAAATCAGGTTATCAGGCAATCTGTCATTGATATCACGAGCTCCTTCTCGTGTGCGATGTCTGTATTTACGGCTGACTGCATATTTGAAGTGACAAATAAGTTTAAAAGAAGAGTCATTTCTGTGAAATTCCCCATTATAAAAAGTGCTAAAGGGCAATGTTTATTCCATGCCCGCCTTCACAGAGGCGGTAACATAGCGTGTTACCATGTAGCGATGTGCCATTTAAGGCAAGACAACTGCTGGCTAGCCAGCAAGTCAACAACGTCAACAATGATGGCCATAAAATAGCTCTAATGTTGGCTTTGTCAGTCAGTCATGAGGGAGGACATGAATTTTCCTGGACTCAAACATGCACAATGCATTCTGAAAGTGAAAGTAAACAGAACTTTGTTTAGAAGAAATCTTCATGGGTTACATTTAAGATCAGCTGAGGAATCAGGATTTGCCATATCTGGCTTGTGAAAAGTTTGTTCAGGATATCGTGAGCAAATTTTAATATTTTTATTAACTCACAGAACAACATATGTCAATTTTAGTCTTGCACAAAATGAACTTCTTCTAGGTTGACTAAAATGTCCTGGGAAATGATTTCCGCCGCAGGTGAAAGGTTCAGTCGCTGTATATTGAAGGAAAATTCACAAATTTAAACTTATTAATAAGCAACAGATATAAATAAATACATTTTAATGCCAAAGTCTAATGGGTTCAGTACATACAGGACATTTTATGGCCCTGTCTTCAAAGACACAGTCCTCTTCCATGGAGTCTGCCATGTTGAACCACTATGTTACTACAGCAGCCCAGAAGGCACAAACCAAACACTGGCCTCACAAACAAAGTCTCACAGCCACTGTAGTTTCTCCGTCATGCTTGAACTGAGACGGAGAGGTGTTTTCAGTTGGTTGCAATCTGAAACTTCACCACTAGTTGCCGTTCAATTCTACACGCTGGACCTTTAAATGACCTGCTGCTTGTCAAAGAGAGGTTTGATGAAAACAGTGACTTTCATCCGTGAACGTGATCGCTAAATGTTAAAATGTGAAAGAAAGATACATGAGAGGTAAAAACTGGGGCGAGCACATATCCACAGCATCTGCTCCCTTTTGTTTAATGCTTGCAGAAGAAAAAAAAATGAACTCGCAATCAGAGCATTACTGATACCGCCAACATCAACACCAACACTGACACCGCTGCTCCATCCGCCCACCACCACCTATATGCCCCGTAGCACATGCAAACAGTCTAACACTCACTGCTGCTGACTGGTGCGGCTGGGCGAGGGTGCAGGGTTTCCTGAAGCTGGCGGGGGATTTCACATCCCAGCATGCCCAGTCATTGTGTCAGTTGGCCTTGCCAGCCTTCATTAGGTGAAACAGTAAAAACATTCCCCTTCGAGGGGGTTTATGGTGCAGCTTCGAACAATCGATACCAAAAACCTCCAGCGTGGAACTGCCCTTTAGCCACGGGCAGAGTCTCTCCAGTCAGGGGAGATCAGCGGGAGACCGCCTCCATATGAGGCCTCTATATCCAGCGGCAGCTTTCTCTACTAACTCTCTCTTTCTGCTAAACGCGACATAAAGCAGCCCACGTTTGGGATGAATCCAGTGTTTCACTTTTGATTTTCATTTCATCGTTAGGTTTTCCGTTACAAAAGCTGTATTGGTGGTTGTTTTCTTCAGCTTGGGTGATGCAAAGTCATGCCAAAATGTTGAGACATGCAACGGGATGTAGAAGGACCCCTCCTATACAGGACGTACAATCATAGAGGGATGGGGATCGTAGCACTTTTGTGAGGCTTTTGATGGCATGAATGCGTGTGTGTGTGTGCATGTGTGTGTGTGTCCCAATTAGGCACGTGAGGGAAGCAGTGACTCAGCAAAGTGGTTGATAACAGATTTTAAACTGCTGAACGTGTGTGCGACCATGTGGGACAAATGTTGGTTGATACATTTGCTTTTGGAAAATGCTTTTAATCTGAGCAGTGGCTGACAATGTGTTTATTAGGTTTTTGTTTCGATCCTTCATTTCCCTTCATTCATGCATTCATTGATACCAATCATGGAGCTTGATGAGCTTGCAGTTTTCCCCAATAATCTCAGAATTATTTGTTCTGATTATATAAAAGGAGTTCAAGAAAAATAATGAAGGCCAAATTCCACTGGGCAATGATGCGACGTGTTCCGTGGTCAATGTTTCAAAGTTTCAAACCCCACCGGTCCCACTTTCAGAAGCGGGTCTACGTCCATGTATTCTGGCCTGTTCTGTTTTTGATGGAGCCCGTGTGAGTCTACACGGAGCAGATCAAGCTGGCCAGAAGTCAGGCATAGAAACAGCAAACTGCAAACATATTTAGAAATCTATTTAGGAGCACATAAACCAGGGGGAATGAGCAAATCTGAGCAAGTTAACAAAGTCTGGTGGGGTCTGAAGTCGTGTGAAGAACGGACCAAACACGTCACATGCCCGGCGTAATACAAATATCTGGATCTTTCAAATACCGTTTGCAGCACAAACACTGCAGTTAACCATTTCAGTCAAAGATGGTCAGAGATCTCATCACTCATTTTGTGCTGATATGACAAGAGAATTTACGCATCAGTGTCTTCTTGTTACAGGGAGCAAAGTTGCGTGCAGGGGCGTGCACTGTAACTTCATTCTGAAGTTGAACTGCTTCTTTTAAAAATCATTTTAGGTGAAAATTAATAATCAACGGACAGGATGAGCCTTAAGTTCACTCTAAAAGTCTTTCAGCACATTTCTGTGTTGTTGTTTTTTTTTGGACAACATATTAGACAATGTGTCCACAGTGAAGCTTTGCTATACCATTTTAGAGCCTAAATTTCGAGATGCGACATCAGAACTGAAGCGCTGCCCTGCATGCGACAAATACAACTCGCAGTTCTTCTCCTGCTTAATTAAAATCACTCTCGACAGCCAACAGATCTCAGTCACAGTTTCACATTTCATGTCTTTCGGCCTGTTGAAGTAGTTTTCCATCACAGTTTTAGCTCCCGGTCTCCTGTCGTCTCTCAGGCTCCTCTAGGCCTGCTAGCTGTCGTCCCACAGCTCTGATTAGCATTAGCACTATTGGGTCCTGTTCTCTAGTTGCAGCTTTGCTAATGAGATAGCTCTGAGTCACAGGGAAACCGAGTCTGGAAAAAATACAACAACAGGGACCTTGAGCCGGACCGACTCCAGCGTACCGTACCCTGTGGGCACATTTGATGTGGGATATACCAGGAGACTGCGAGATATTCGTCAGCGATCCTAAACTGTGATGAAAAAAAAGGATTTAATAAGTCATTTACGCACATGAATATCCAAATCATTAAATCAACCCTTGCATTTTATCTCATTACAGATAAAAATAAATTACCATTTATCTGCAGACTCCCTACAGATATTTAATCCACTGCGTGTGCCCCGACCCTCCCTCTTCCTTCACAGTTCAAGTGCCATTCTTGTTTTCCTTCCATCCCTCCATCCTCACCCCCATCTCTCCCTCTCTGTCCACAGCAGTTGTCCATGCACTATCAGCTGCAGGAATGCTGAATGCACACTTTACACATTTTGCCCAAAGATTTGCATATTTGCAAGTTAACTGCTGTGAATGTAGTAGACGTAGAGGAAAAGAGCGGAGAGGCAGAGGCGCAGAAAAAAAAGAATATTGGATGGAAGGTGGAAGGAGAGGGATTGTTTTTCTTACATGATCGTCCCATTAAATCTTAATTACCGGTATGCTCCGACTGTTCACGCTTCATAACATTCTCAGTCTCTTGTCTACTGTCAGCTGGAGCTGAACTTGTTATTCACAAATGTAAAGTAATGTTCTCATGGTCTTATAGAGTGCCCAGTATAGTGGCGCTAGCAGCTTAAGCAGGAGTGAAGAAGCTTTAGTTGAAGTTAACTTCTTAGCACGCTGAAAATAGCAACATTAAGTGTCATATTTTGAAGTCATAGGTGGGCTGGAATCTTTGGAAATGTGGGAACCAATGGTACATCAACAACCAGAATGGGTTTACAATTCCCAAACATCAAATCAGAGGAGCTCCAGAAGTTCAATGGCATGTCAGTCCAATCTGGGAATGGTTTGCCTAAAAACTTGGTTTTCTTTCCAAAGTGCACCTGAAGGATGGTCGTCTGAGATCAGTGCCAGGCGAACTGTAGTACCGTTCATCGCTATGACAGCATTCTTACTGGCATTCTTGCATTGTTAGCAAAAGATCAGATGTATGTATGTGTGAAATTAACTGTACATGACGACAGACATTTCAGCGTTTCTATAGATCTGCTTTAGTTCTCGCAAACATTGCACTACATGATCATACTTAGCTATCGCACTCTCCATGTGCACGCACTGCTAGCATAGTCTGTTGGAGCACTCTGTCAAATATCCACTTAACATGTGTCCACGGCCAGGATGCTACCAAGAAACATTGACTACAGGTCGCGTTAGATCAGAGTGACATATCAACTCACACCTCCAGTGAAATGCCTTTTTCATCACCGTTATTCTGGGGGGAATACATTGTGCTTGACAAATGTGCAGTCATGCCGCGACTCGGTTAAACTTTCTTGGTATCAGTGGCATCCCAGTGTGACTCTGTCTGTCTGTAACTACTGTGTTTGTCCATGCTTGATGTGTCAGTATATAAGAGATTCACAGATCTTTACCCCTTTCCTTGTGTCTGTATATTTCACCTCACCTACACCGAACCCTCTCCACCAAAACCACAACAGTCAGAGTCTGGGGCAGAACGTGCTCATAGTCTTCACATATCCTAACTGTACTGGGAAGTGTTCACGAGAGCTGAAGGAGCACCATGCAGTTCTTTGGTGAAACTACTCACTTTCCCACCATTCCACCTCAGTGTCTTCAACAGGTACAGTTTGTTTTAGTTGACTCCACCCACTGTAGGTGCTCTTCCATCTCTGTCAGTTTATCTGCTTAGTTAGACCCTAATGCCTGATGTATTCTTGTAGGGTACTTAGAATTTAAGAACTACTTTTTGGAGTTTGGCCACTTATTCCCCCTCTCAGTATGTGCCAAAAGGATTGGTATCCAAAATGTTTGTTTGTCTTGTGGCTTTGTCAAACAGCACAGTACAGTATCTAAAGAAATCAGAATTGGTGATAGACTTTGGGATTAATTTTCTGTTAGTTAACCGGTTTTAATTCTTGCGCAAACAAAACAAGATATGTTCAAACCCTCACAGGACCACAGATCTTCATCTTGGAAAATGTGTCGTTTCAAATTTTACAATCCTCAACAAGTCTGGAAGACATTTAGACATGTGTGGATAACTAACCATCTGCCCACTCTGCTACAAGTAAAGAAAAATGCACGCTGCAAACCCTTTATTTGACTTTCAGATGAACAATGACTTTCCAACAGGTAACAATTACTACAACGTCCTTGCAAACCATACAAGTCTTATAGCCAGATGTAACTGAAGAATCTGTCATATTGTTGTACAACAACATCAGTTCTTAAAATTTAAATGTGTGGTTTCTTCTCCCAGCGTAGGTCTTATTTTCATACTTTTGCCCATCGTTCTTATTGGTTGTGACAACAGCCAGCTGCTTTCCAGAGATCTAGGACAGGATAGGGAAGACGCAGGACAACTTTAAATGTTTCCTTCAAGTGCCAAAAAAAAAAGGTTTAGGGAATTTGGGTTAAATTTGAAGTTTAAGAAAGATGCATGATGCTCATCTTTGCTTGTCCAGGCCAGTGTAAAGATGTATTAAATGGAGACCCCGTCTCTGGAATCTCTGCAGTGCAGCTGGTGAGTAACATGTAGTCATAATCAACAGGAAATATGGCCCCCCAATGACATTTAAAGGTAAATGTCATTGGGGAAATACTGAGCATTAACACAGATATAAACTGGTGAAATCTGGTGGAGCCACAGACAGGGCTTTGGTACCAATCCTCATGCCACATATTGACAAAGGTGACCGATCCAGTGTCGTAAACTGTATTTTAGCACCTTTATATCAGCCAGTGTGTGTACACGATAAACTCAAATCATAACTGTTAAGAGATCACAACGATGTATTTCCTGGGATGAGCTGACATGTGAAAAGAGAAGACAGCAGATGTGTTTTTACCTCTCACCTGTCCTACAGGGGCTCTGTTACTCTGATACCCTTCATATCAACCTTTGAACCATAAACCTTCACTCCACACCACCTTCCTCTCCTCTGTCACTGTCACTTCTGTTGAGTTTTGTTCTTTTTTTTAATCTTGAGTTCTCTTGTTTTACTTACGATTTTTTGCTGTACAAAGTGTTTAAAATATTATTTGTATTATATGATGTTAGTATGGTAATGTTCTTTATTAAGGAAGAAGAAAATTTATTTTTGTTACTGGTCTGTTTCATAATTCTTTTCTAAACTGGTATTGTAAGATATCTATGCAAGAACTGTTAAGTGGAGCATTTTTATTTAAGAATGTAATATGTGTAATAAATGGTAGAATCTGATTATGGCTCTCTTGTAATTTATTCCGTCAAACGTTAGAATAACTTCATTTTAAAGTAACACTGTGGACAGCGGTACATATGTATTTGTTATGATTATATTACTTACTATCAAAAACTAGCGACTTGACGACAGCCAGTCAGTCAAGTGCAATAACACAAGAATATTACTTACTACAGCAGGAAGCCCAGCATTCATGGTCTGATTTTTTTTATAACATATATAAAGACAGTTATTGAAAGAGGAAACAAACAGCAGTCTCTGGTGGTAATGTGGTAATGTTTACCCATACATGGACATTGTGGCTCTATAATAACATCACCTGACTTCATGATTACTGCAGCTATTGGAGACTGTGTCACTTCAGCCTAAACAAATGTCATTTGGGGTACTTGAGACTGTCGTAGTATGAGGTCTGCCATACTTTGGAGTTCATTTCCACACAGCATATGGATTTCATCCTCTCTTATAGTTCATATGACATATCAGTATTATATTAATTTGACTTCAAATATTCTAATTTAACAATCAAACAATGGTGTCATCTTAACCTGAGCCTCTAATGTGCATTGGCATATCCAGGCTAGCTCACCTTCACTAGTTCCTGTGTCTGTACGGTACATCTGTATGTTGGAATGATGTTTCCAGTTGGTGATTGGAGAAAAAGACACACGGAAGGAAGAGTGGTGAAAACTACAGCTGGTTAAACAGCAATAATGAGACCTGAATGATTATTTCCATTATTGATTATTCTGCAGATTCCATTCTCAATTAATCACTTGGCTCCTCCGTTAACCATGTTTTTCCGATTGTTTCCCTTCCCGTGTGTTTCTGTCAGTCTCTCTCTCTCTCTCTCTGTCTGGACGTGGTCTCTAATTTTCCGCTCACCTGCCTGATTACTGCGCTACCTGTTCTTTGTTCACCAATCAACTGCTGCAGTGTGAAAGGCCGGCTCTGACTCATCGCCATGTCGCTCAGTTGCCATAGTGGAAGCTTGCTCTGACCGACTGTGATAGCCCCCTGTGCCTCAGGAAACCTCATCTGTCATCCTCCTGCCAGGTTCTGTTTTAGTTGTTCACTAGTGCACTCTCACTAGACACCCCCACCTCAGAATAAAATTGTCCCCTTCACATTCCCCCTGTGTTAAACTGTCCATAATTGTTCAACAGTTATTGATTTGGCCTATAATTCTAACCCCAAATTATTACATTTATGGTCACATAAGACAAAGAAAATACTGATAAGCTTGAAGTAAGAAACATTTAGCATTTTTTGCTTGGATCATTAAAATTAACCTCCAATTCATCTAAGTAATTGCTGAATGAGTCATTTCATCTCTGGAAATGATGCACACGCATCACATATTTAACTGACCTAAACAACGTGCATCTTTTTATTTTTGCACCAGAATGCTTCCCTTGCATTTTCAAAACATAAAACCTCTTTCATCACACTTGAGTTTTACACCCCTTCACTTCAGACGTGGCAGACAGAAAACTATAACCTTCTCCAAAATGACTGGAATCACCCCTGTATGGACACCCAGATGACTTTAATTACGAGTGCCATGGTAGCACATTATTCTTTCACAATGGCCATTTAAGGCAGATGGACGCATCCTGTCCAGCCGCCGGCAAGCGTACAGACGTACGGAGAACCAGCATCACATTAGCGCGACATAAAGGCTCATACTCTCAACACTGCTGGTAATTTGGGTCTTTATTACAGATTAAAACAATCTCATGAATATCTATGGCTCTCCCCTGCCTGTAAATGGCTTCTCCTAGGCTGCGTATACTGTCCCGCTCTTTAATTAGAGCTAACTTGTCACCGACCGAGCTGATATACAAACCAACGACACGCACACTGAATGAGGTAATCAAATAATTAATGGCTAATTGGGGATCAATTAAGCAGAAGTAAGGGAGCTCATATAGAGCATATCTGCTCTGCCAGTTTGTCCTCCTACAGAGAAATTGCTAATTAACTAATTAAAAGGGAGCAAAATTGTGATTGTATTTCCTCCGGAAGGACACACTTGACATTCATTCGTCAGATTTGAGTCATCTTAACTGGTCACTTGGCTTTTTCTGTGAACACAGGCTTTGCATTTTCAGTGCACGCTTCTATCTTCTTTGCTTACAGAGTGCTTCAGATGCTGGATGAACACATTTCAGCAGAGCCAACGCAGAGGATTATTATCATTTCTCAGCAGTGGGCTGTGTTGGCTGGAAAATGGGAATTCACAATGCTGATTAGTGTGGGCATTTTTGAAGTTTTGCAAGCTTATTCAGTTCTTGTCAGAGGTAGAGAAGGGAGGCGAGTGAGCTGTTTATAATCTTATTCAGCAGCATTAGCCTGTGTAGTGTTGGTAAGTGTTTAGGAAAACAGCAGCCATCAGCTTTCCTTCACAGCACAAATAAACAGAAATGTGGTGAACTGCCCCATGGCAGATTCTATACTTATCTCCCAGAAGAACCATGTCAGCTCATTCGGGTGATTCTTAGACCGCATTGTCCGCCACCAACTATCCGTATAATGCTGTTAAAAGAAGAAAAATATCACGACAGCTGTGCAGAGAACAAAGAAGCTGCAGAATTATTCATTATGACTGAAAACGATAGCTGCAGTAGCTTTGTTTGTGGTACCACTTCAAAGGACTGACTTTACTAACCATATCACAGGATGAAACCGCTAATATCAGACCATTCTGCAAGTCCTCATTCTTTCTGCATGCATTATTTTTAATGGTCAATAGCTGCCTTTTTAAACTCTTGCTTTCTACACATGGCAGTTGTGATGGCAGTAGCGCACCTTGTAGGGACTTGGTTTATGAAGCAGAGGGTCAAGTCCAGTATGGACCAAAGTATGGAAGGTGGGCTAATAGCTGGACAGGTGCCAGTTCACCGAGCCCTCCAACTGCTCTCAGGGTGCTGCCCTGTGTCGAACAACCGCTATACATCTTTTACTTATGGATTTGCTTGTTTGCTTATTTAGTGGCTATCTCATGGTTTTTGGGTTTCTTGTTTTGTGTTTCCTGATTTATTTTGTAATCCCCCCCCCCCCCTTTACTTACTTGTGTTTCTCACCAGTTTTGATTGTCTGTTTCACCCAAGCGGCAACTTCCATGGCTGTGAAATGAAGCCAATGTGGAAGTGTCACTTGAGGCTGGCTACAGAACGAGTCAGTCTCCGTAAGTCCCCATGTTAAAATGTCCAACTTCACAGCAGAAAAAAACATGTTTACAGCCTGGTACAAAAAGCAGTTTTCTATAGCACTACAGCTAATTTCCCCGTTCATGACAACTGTACTGAGGGTGAATTTTATACAACTTACCTGTTCAAATGATATTAAGGCTTGAAGATATGCAGAGTTAACAGCATGGCCTCTTTGAGGGTGGGTGTGATTACAGATGATTGAGCAGCCAGGCGTCATTCAGGTCCACAGGACAGTCCTGTGAGGACAGCCAACATGGCGGTGGCCAGGGTCACATATTTTGAGCTTCAAAAGAAACCTGTGGGTGATGTTTGCATATACTGCCCATTCTTTATACTGTCAGTGGTTCCAACTAGATTAGTTTCACCTGCGTCTTGTTATCCTGTCTTCACATGTGTATTCACTTGGTGTGTTCTTTGGTTTCAGTTTGTTTTCAAGCGGTCCAGCCATTCCAGCCATTGTTTTGACTACTTCTTTGTTTTCTTTACCTGTTTTATGGACTTTGGATATTGGCTGCTACTTTACAAATCTGTTTGCTTGTTTGGAGTGTCTTGCTTGTTTGGTTTTGAGCTGAGCCAGTCCGAGAATCCATAAGCTATTCTGCATTCACTTTTGCAAAATCGATCTGGATCAGTCAAGCTTCCTTTGCTCGTGTTCTCTGTTTTCTCTGCTTGAACTGTAACAATAGCAGAAACATATCATGAACATCAACATTGACACATTAAGGTTCAGTTCCATTCAGGTCAAACAGAGTCAGGGTGCTGCTGTGCTGCATGTTGGCTTGCTGGAAAGTCTCTGCTGCAATAAAGGTGTATAGGAGATGGAAACATGTTTCTCTTCTCGTGGCTTCCATGACTCTGTAATCTACCCATAATCGCTCCATACAGAATGAATATACCTTTCATCATATCAGGACATGAAACAGACATATCATCATATTTATTTGAAATGTTGCAGTACAGCTTCCACCAACAGCTTACCTCATGAACCCACTCCTAATATTCACATAATGGAAGCGGATGAAAATTCATTCATATTTTCTTTTATATTACCATATTACCCTAAGTTAAAATTTCAGTTAAAAATAAAATAAAAATCTGATTTTATCCTCATCAGGGTCACGGTGGGGCTGGAGCTTATCCCAGCTGATATTGGGCAAGAGGCGAGGTACACCCTGGACCACTAGGTGCCACTAAGTCCTTCACACTGGACCTTTAAGGTCGGAGATTGTGGCTGTCAGGTGAAGTACAGTAAAGGGACTAACACTAAGTTAAAGAAGGGTCATGAATACTAAAAAATAATAATGATGTTTATTGCAGTTCTGTGACAGAAGGTGAACTCCAGTCTCCTACATGAAAGTCAGACATATTGCACCCTCCACCGCCCTGACCCAAACACCCTTACTTTCTGCCTCACTTCATAAAGGACAAACTACTTCCTCCATTGGCACTGGACATAAATCATAAGGTGCGAAATCCTCCCATTCTAAGGGATACTGGGCTTGTTATACCTTTGCCTTGCCGCAGTGCTGTAGGAGTGTACATCACTGTTGGATTCACCTTTTAGAGGTCAGTCAAACAATGCCTTTAAGCCTCATGTTACAATAGTATCATCCTAGTTTATTAGCCAACAAAAAGCCCAACACTTACAGTGTGTGCAATGGCAGGACTTCCGTCAGTCCGTGAGAGTGACAGCTCATCAGATGCCAAAATGCTGCACATGCTTGAAGGTCCCACCTCAAACATGACCAGGTGTGTTTCAGTAATTGGGTTTTAAAGGTGAGTCTGGCTACCCTTGACCACACTCCCCAGACACACCTCGCTGGTTTGACTCCAATGCAAATCCCATGCTCTGTCCATTCCATACATTTGAACAATGCTCCACTGAATGTGTACTACTTTTAATAGACTGATTTAAAGTAGAGTAATGCTAACATACTTTTAATTGTCTTCTCTGCATATAAAAGATAAATGGGGTCTGGATTGAATTCCAAACATGGATACGGCAATGTTGTGCATGGGTGAAAATCCAGTTCATTATAAACTGTGAAAGCCGTGTAGTCATTTTTGTTTTTCTCTTGTACCAACATATCTCATTAATCTGAGCTGTGTGCGTCTGTCTGCAGAGTTTCTACCAAACACATTGATTTAAAAATATAAAACCACATGCACAATCCCTCACACACGTCTAATCCACAACCTGCTTGTCTTGCTTGTCAAGCTTCACGTTTCAAAATTAGAGTCACAATAAGAGAGAATCAGCCTGGTAAAGTAGAGTGGGTGTGGATGCTGTGGGAGGTAAGAATTACATCAGTTTGTATTGTTGGAAACTGATTTTCATACAAAAGAGACAAATCAAGTTGTCTCATTATACTTTTCATACAGAGCAGGTCTAGGCTGTACTCTTTATATTACTTCCAGACAAAACAATTCCCACCATGAGCAAACTGATGGAAAGGCTTTGGTTGTTTTGTTTTTTTTTAGCACAAACAAGCTGAAACACAAAAGAAACTTTTTTTGCCATTTGACCTTGAGTTTAATGAGAGGATATCAAAAAAAAAACTGCTCACCTGACAAAGTATACCTTCCGACAACTCTGCTATTTACATGACACACAATTTGGGATTTGTTGGGGGTTCGGAAAGAGCCTAAACACCCCGTTACGAGGACAGAAATCTGTGATGTTGCAAGTGTTGTTCAATAAAAACCAGCTGTGCTACACCTGGATTTGTACTTGAAGCAGGAATTAACAGTAGCTCTACCAAAGATAACCACAGTGTAGGTTTTTATTCATAGCTCAGCTTCAGATTTCATCTGTTGATATGAGAACCACAAGACTCGATGAATGGGATTGGGCCGTGTCCTGTTTAGATTAGATTCCCCCAGCAAACAGCGTTTGCTACTTTATTTTTGTGCCGGTCCTTGACTGATTATAAAAGACAAACGCTCTTTCATTCCCTGTGACAGAGGCTGGTGAGTGTGGGTTACTGAAACGAGACAATAACTTTGCTTCATGTTCTTAACAATCTCTATCAGGATCAGAAACCTGTAGGAGGTAGCATAAGCAGCCAAGTTTGACCCATCACAGTTTATGCAGTCTCCATGAGGCACATCTGTAGCAGCTACCCCCGATGTGTTGAGGTGGCACACGTCAGCTACAACATATCCAACAATGGTTACATGTGAAGGCTGCAAAACCACATCTTAACCAGCATTACTATATGTTCTCTTTCTGCTAAAATACAAAAAGTAACAAGTAAAGCAGATGATTCTGGAGTTGTTGGACGTTTTCTTTTGGGGTCTTCTGACTGAGCTGAGCTTCTGTGCTTTCTTTGTTCCAGTTTTTGAGCGAGACTAAACAAGTCCTGGGCCTATCTCTGTACTGAATGCACACAGATCAAACCGAGAGCTATCTGTTCATCTGATTCGGCAGAAGATTCCTCACAACATTATCCACAACATCTCCAACATTCCTTTAAGCCTTTGTGCACACACACATTTCATTACTTCAAAATGCATAAATGACTGCAGGAAACTGATGCATTGTTTGAGAGGTTGCTGTGTTACAGTTTACTTGCTTATACTCTAAATATAGTCAGTTTTAGTCCATTTAGATTTGAAACCAAACAGGAAACACAAACACACACACACAGAAGAAGAATAGTAAGATGTTGATTACTGATCCCTCTATTTACTTAAACTAGACCATCTGGACTAGATGAACATTTATCCACAACAAAGTCTTCATGTTTATGACATTATGAAGTCATTTATGAGAGTGAAGTTTTATGTGAGTGATTAAGAAATTAAGATTTTATTTTCTATGGGCTCTAACTCAGTAAAAATATTAAAATAATAAATTAGTAATAAAATAGTGGGTTGCTAAATTGCAGGCCTGCATAGATTCAAGACCTATTATGAAATATTAATCAACACTTTGACCAGGTGCTTTGCAGTCAGAAGCTTATTAATCCTTAATAAATACCCTTTCTTATTTGTCCGGATGCACTCGTGATGTGTTTGTGGTGAATAAAATGAACCCTGAGCTCCCGCTGCGTTGCTCTTGGACAGGTGTGTTTCTCTGCTGTTGGTTTCCTGGTGTTCTGGGTCGTTTCAGGCTGCCAAACTCAATACAGCTCCCGCTAGCTTGTGGAGGTGGGAGGCCTGATTAGTTGTGACTCTGTCTTCCTGAGTTTCAAAAAGCAGCTACGTGGAGTCAGTGTTGATAGCCTTTGCCTGCTCGACTCCTGAGCCAACTTTTGTTCCAGTCTTTGCTAAAACTGTTCTGTGTTTTGATTTGTGCGGCATTTCTTCCATCTCTCTACGGCAGCCTGCACATATAGTGATGTTAACGTTGGTGGGGGAAGTCACTTCTCTAACGCCCCAGAAGCTTAGTCTGCAGAGGTCAAAGGTCAAAAGTCTGGCCTCCCAGGGGTCACCGGAGCGGAGAGAAGTGCTCTGCGTAAATTCTGTTTTTACATGTTCAGATAGATGAACTAATTACAGCGAGTGTCTGCAGAGGTCCACAGACAATCAAGTCTTTAGCTTATCTTCTGCTTACAGCCACTCAGGAGGTCAAACACACATTAGCCTGCTATCACGGCTAATCTCTGTCTCCCTGTCAGTCTCTGCTTTCCCCTCACTCCACTCCAGTAGCTCTCTCTATCTCTCTCACACACAGTACCAGTCAAAAGTTTGGACACACTTTCTCATTCAGTGGTTTTTCTGTTGTTTTCCTCATTGTAGATGAGCACTAAAGACATAATAACACATATGCAAATACATGGTAAATAAAAGAAGTACAAACAAAGTAAAATATGTTTTAGATTTTAGATTCTTCAAAGTAGCCACATTTGCTTTGATGACAGCTTTGCAGACTGTCAGTCAGCTTCAGGAGGTCTTCACCTGGAACGATTTTCTGAAAGCCGTGAAGGAGTTGTTGGTCGCTTTTCCTTCACTCTGCGGTCTAACTCATCCCAAAGCATCTCAACTGAGTTTAGGTCACATGATGGTGGAGGTCTGGTCTCCTTCCTGATCATATAGCCCTTACATAGTCTGGAGGTGCGTTTTGAGTCATTGTCCAAGCTCCACAGTGGGAACCACACATGTAGATACTGTCTTATGTGCAGATCTTCACTTGTGTAAGTTAATTCCTGGTGTTTGAAGCAGCTCCCTCTTTTGTGTTGGTCTCTCCCAGTCATGGTTTATTTCCATTTCTTTGCAGTTTTGTTCCATTTATTGCAGCAAAGACTTTCCAATGAGCATCACAGTGGCGCCCTGACTCTGTTTGACCTGAATAGAGTTGAACCTCATTTAGTATCATTGGTAACATCTGTGTTTTCCTACTATTTCAGATCAAAATGGCTGCTGTGAAAAAGCTCTGTCTGTGATTTTTGAGGCTGGTAACTGAAATGAACTTCTTTTCGCGGAGAGAACCAGCCTCATCAGTGTTTGATGGCGTTTCTTTTTACTTAGTTGAATGGCTGCCATAATGTGGATTACTACAGCAGTCGAATAGAGCTATTTACTGTACACCAAGGCTACCTCTGAACTACAACGCATTAAGAAGGCAAAGAATTTCACTAATTAACGTTTGACGAGGCAAACCTGTTAATTAAAAACCATTGAGGTGACAAGCTGACTGAGAGAATTCCAGGAGTGTTCAAAGCAAAAGGTGGTTACTTCAAAAACATATTCTGCTGTCTTTCCTCTGTTTTTAACTACATAATTCTGTATGTGCTTTTTAGATGCTTCAGTCTACAATGAATAAAATGCTAAAAAGAAGACAAGTGAATGCAAATGTGTGTGCAAACTCAAATAAAACAGGATTTCTTGGCCATGTAGACATATAACCAGGTTGTCAGTGGGATATTTCATGTGCACGTGTAGGACAAAGACTTGAGCTATAGCGACAGCACCTCTGCGGTGGCACTTTGGGAATGAAATGAAACAATCATTACTCATATTCAAGATTTTAAAAGGTTTCTACAGCCAAATAGGAAACTAAATATAAAACTGTGTAAAATTCAGACACAGTGACAAAGTACTGCATAGCCTGTGGGCTCTTTCACTTCAGTGCCTGTCGTCTCACTGCAGCATCAGGTCTTATATCATTAATGCATTTATAATGAGCCATCCTTGGTTAAAAATGAACGGTGGCGTAGTATTTTAAGGAACAAGCTGCAATGTTATGAGCATATAGTTGTACTTTCCAGACAGAAGGTCATGGTGTTCCAAGAATAAAAATACAGCCTTAATATTTTAAGAATACCCGGAGACTCTGTTGTAGATTTGTGACGCTCAAAATCTCTCTAAAAATCCTCAATATAATGAAGTATTATGGAGGTTCCAGGAAATCAGATTACAAGTAAACTGCATGTAAACGCATGTTTGCTTTAACTTCATTCCTGAAAGTCATTCCACTGCGAAGGCACGCTCCTCTAATGTAATGTCAACATGCAGTCACATACTGCACAGGCCTTCCCTGCTTTACCTTCTGCTTTCCCCTGACACTCTACATCAACATCACATACGCTAAAACCCAAAGGTGTATTTCCTTGCTTCACCCTCGCCAAATGTCAACATAGAATTGAGATGTAATCAGGTAACATTACAGCTCTATCCGGGAAATCGTCTTCTTTGTGTAGACGACGAGCGCTGCGTGTTCTGCTTATCACAGAGAGTCAAATATCGAGCAGTGATGTTTCTACCTTTGTCTCTTTCTGTCTCAGTCGGAGCTTCTGCCGTCTGGTTGACTTTATCAGTTGTACTGTAAAGCTTTAAATTATTCAGTGCATGCACAGATCGAGAGAAAGCAAGAGGGTGGGTGGGTGGGGGGGGCATTATCTTTGACAGCAGCCTCTATTTCTCTCCCCTTCTGTCTCACTGCACATCAGTTCAGACAGTGTTTACCAGAATAAACCCTGTCCTCCTCCCTCGTCTTTGCTATCCTGTGGGCGCTCTCTTCCCTTGTTTGTTCAGGAGTTTTGTTACTGGACAGAAGTGTTAAGTTCACTCAACAGCTGTAGATTACTATGGACTGATACAACCAGACTGGTTCACACCCCTGTCTTACTCACCTAAAATATGGTATGCTGCAGTAGGGTACTTATTATCCTTTGCAGTGTCTGATTCACCACATTATTCTTAGCTCACACTTTTTCAAGTCTCCAAACTATTCACTGCCACTACAGAATATGCAAACGCCACTTTGTCTTGGAAATACTGTCTGTGTGGTCTTATTTCCACTGCAGGAAATCATTCAGATGAATGTGTAGTTCCCTATGATGTTTTCTCTACAGTCATATGTTCTATAGTTTAGCTGTCTAGTGTCCTGTGATGTGTCTATAATGTCTCATTGTGTCTTGTTGTTATAATCCATCCATCAGTTTTCTGCCACCCACAACAGGCTAAGATAGTCCAGATACTACAATGTTCTGCTGGGCCTCAAGGGTAGTCCTGAGGCATTTTTAGGCCTGATGAGATAAATAATCTTGCCAGTGTGTTTTGGGTCTATCCAAGGGTCCACTACCAGTTGGAGGTCGCCAGAAAACCCCTAAAGGAAGGCACCCAGAAGGCATCCTGATACATGAACCACCTCCACTGATCCCTTTTTGATGTGAAGGAGCCGGAGCTCTGGTCTGAGCTCCTAACACTATCTCCAATGCTTGAACCCGGCCAGCCAACGGATTAAACAAATTTAATTTATACCAATGATCTCATTCTTTTTCTTTTCACTCTTCAGAGTGGGAAATGCTTCGTCTTCCAGCTTCACCACGATGGTCTTACTCTCACTTGTAGACAAGACCCTGAGATATGTAAGCTACCTAACTGCAGAGACCAGACCAGAGTACTGTATGGGTCTATACTTGGTTCTGTAGGAAAAATGCAGACACTGTTTGTGACACATTTTCAGTTGATTATTCCAAATCCAGTCTTAGAGAGACATCAGATACATTAATACAATCTACGTATTATTCTCTCCTCCTATGTTTCGTCCCAACTTCTGTAGCTTTGTGCACCCTTAAAAATAAAGATTTGATTCGAACCTAAATTGGTTCTTCATGGTGATGCCATAGGGAAACCTTTTCTGTTCTGTTCGGTTCTGCAAGAAACCTTTAACCTACTGTTAAACCATTTTTTAACCATTTTAAATCAATGACTTTGGCATATAACAGCCAGTTAAAGTCAAACAAGTTCACAAAAAAAGTTCAAAACCAGGTCACATTGCTGCAATGGGTATGCAGTATTCCAAAGAACCATTAAAAGATTAACATGAAAAGATTCTTTTAAAGCACCTCAAATACCAAATAAGGGTTCTTAAAGGTTAAAAGGGGTCTCTATAGAACTCAAAGTGTTTCAGAGCGCATATCAAATCTAGTTCACTGAAGCCTAAAAAGAGGACTGAGGTCAGGGTTTCTTTAAGACATTGCATTTCTTCTCCTAATGGACTCTGCTGTAATAGTGTCGCTACATCCTCTGAATATGTTGGATTGGTCATTATTCCTTTGGGATATGAAAACCTTTTGCTCACTAACTTCTGATGGAGGTTGAGGTTGTAACAACAACCATCAATTTTCCTTTAATCAAGAAACTATCGACTAATCTCAGATGTAAGTTTGCACTGGTACTCTTGCCTTTGATAAGGGACCTGAAAGAGCATCATGGATTCCTCTTGTCCGTGCAGCTAAAAGCCTCCAGCTCTTTGTGTCCCTTCTGTCAGTCTGTAATCATCAAACATGAAACGGTATGAAAAGAGTGAAGGACAGAGCTGCTGAAGGGCCGGTTTCTCCTTGCAGGAAGACAGTGAATGAGCGCTTAGACAATAGAACCCTGTAAAAACAGTAAAAACAAGTATCCTTTGTATCCATTTACAAGAGTTAGTGAATATTGTGACTAATGATGCAGATTGTTTCATATTTCATGTCAACTATTATATTGTGCAGCGATATACAGTCACTCTCCTTGCATGCATGGATACCCCAAAGGAAAGATGCGGTAGGGAGAAGAGAAGCAATCCACTCATTCAGTCTTGTGTTGCATATATCCTTCAGTTCTTTGTGTGTGTTGTGTTTTCTGCACCTGGTGCATCCTGTAGCAGCCCACTGTAGAAGAGGAAAAGGAAGAGGAAGCCCGAACTAACACCCACACCCACACATATAGTTTATTCACACATGTGAATCAGCTTCTTCTGGGTCAAGGTCTCAGGTCATTGTTGGAGGATCTGCTCTGATAGAACTGGAACAAAGAGCACAACAACAACAGCAGCAGGACTCACCAACACAACACAGTGCTACATTCAGCACAATACGTGTGATGACTACATCTTCCCACAGTACGTGTTCATAAACGGAGGAAATGCAGTTCACGTACGCAAAATGATTCCCGTGCAAATGTGAGCATGGATTGGCTATAAGAATGCACTCAAACAAAAAGTAAAGAGAACGACAAGGGATTTGTTGTGGGTGTTGATTAGCATTTACAGTAACCCATAGCCAATAGTGTTAGCTCCACCACTGTGCACTTCAGCTAGCGTCTACTTTCCTGTGAGCAGAGCTAGAACTTGGACTGAACAAAACCTCCGAAACCTGGCAGGGAACACAGTAGCTTACTGAGGTATTTTTGTTGTTGTTGTTGTTGTCGGATAGAGTCAGTTTCATTAGCTATACTGCTGACTGAGCTAATGACCATTTCCATCAGGAAAGTCCGTAAATCATCTCAGTAATGTAACATTATTCCCTGTTAGTCACAGCGGTGGTGCTGGAACTCAGTCTGGTCCAGCTGATGGGTCCAGTTCTGTTACCTAACGGCAGATTCAGTTAGCAGCAGTTACTTAGTTAGCTACTTTAGCAAATCACTATTTGTCCATCAAGAACTATTATTGTGACAGAAAACAGAGTGTAGATGGCATATAGAATCAAACATATGTAAAACTCTTCAACATCAATTTGGACTTCATGGGGACTTTATTACATTATCGGTTGCTCCAGCATGTTTAAAGTCCAATAATGCAGTACCTGCCAATAAAGTAAGTCTTTGAGCCAATAACGTAATTACATTTTGCCAATAACGTAATACGTTATTACATTATTGGCTGGTTATTATGTTATTGGCCTAGCATTAAAAAAACGTTATCCCATAATGTAATACATAAACAGGCCTGCATTTCTTGGAAATAAAAGATTATTTTGCAGTTTCTATGCAGTTTGCTCATCAAAAATAGTTATAGTGTATGGCATAGTCGTCATATTCATTCATCAAGGGCACATACTATGCAGCACTCTCTCTCCTTTATTATGGTTGTAAGAGACAATTTGAGAATTATTTGTTGTATATAATCTTTATTTAGAATTTTATATTATAATATTAATATTATAATATAATACTAATACTATACTAATAATACTAATATTATATATAATATTATTTGCTTATATATATTCTTATACATGCTTATATTTGCTTATACTTCTGCTTGTTCATAATTTCATGTCTGTAAGAATTTTATTGAATTCATTACTGTGAAGTGTATATGGTACTTAGATCACATAGTGGAATGTGCTAGAATTCAGGAAGACAGCAGTGGTCATGTGACCTACAGTACATGTGTTTGCTAGGTGTTAGTAATAACTAGACTGATTAGACTTTTTCATCTAAGGTATTACATTATCCGCTTTATTACATTCCAAATGGCTCAAATTAATACATTTTCTGCAGGTATTACATTATTGGTTGCTACACATGCAATCAACATTTGGCCATAAGGGGTCAGAGATATGACATAAAGTACTGTATAATATTAGCTCACCATCAGTACACACTACAAAATACCTTATTTTATCCCGTCATAGTCTGCAATGTCTAAAATAACATCAGCTTCAAGAGTTCTAAGGAGGTTCTCATACCATATGTATTTGTATAACAAGCTGCAAGGACAAAATAACGAACTGCTGCTTGTCAGTCACTTCTGTGTGTAATTTAACTTAGATCATGTACATAATAGGACTTGAGTTACTTAACCAGCGTAACTTTTCCAACAGGTTAAAACTAAACCTAAGCAAGTAATTTATCGTCCCTGAACCTAAGCAAACTGCATCAGTTTCACAATGTTAACCAAGTGCCCAAGAGCACTGAGATTTCAACAAAAAAAGAAAGATTTAATAAGAAACAGAAAGTGAGAGGCAGGCATGGTACAGCCGCACGTGAACACAGTCTGAAAAGAGAGAATGTTGAAACACTGTGTCATTTTAAAGGTCCCGACTGAGAGACTTGCATCTTGACAGTTAACTCCTGAAGACTTCAAGACTTGACTTGGCCCTAAAGATTTAAACACAGCTCAGCAGCAAGTCTTTCACACCACACTGACTCATTCCATACAGTGATTGTGTCAAAAAAAAAAAATAAACACACTCACACACACGCACACTGGAGCTTCATCATTCAGAATAAAATCTCAGATAAAGTTAGCGTGTGTGTGTGTGTGCGTGTGTGTGCTGTCAGCCTGTCCTTGCTGTGTCCAGCGGTGACAGTGGAAGCTTTGGTCCTGTCACTGCTCATCGCTGTTTCACGTCCGCAGCGCTCACAACGTGTCAGTGTTTCTGTTCCACATGAAGGCCAGTGGGGCATCATTACCATCTGGCTATAAGGCTATACTGATGTCAAATATAGGCCAGTGAACACACAGACACACACACACACACACACACTGATCAGTGT
Organism: Nibea coibor; assembly: GCA_023373845.1. Lineage (NCBI taxonomy): Eukaryota > Metazoa > Chordata > Actinopteri > Sciaenidae > Nibea > Nibea coibor. Next base: position 5,077,161 of record CM041724.1, read on the forward strand.
GCAGTTAGCACTTGGAGAGCAACAGGGAGAAGGAGGCGACGTGGACATGAGGCGAGCCGCTGTGTCAGTCCATCCAAAACTGACCGCCAGCACTCCGGTGGCAGTTGGCCTGGTTCCTTCTCATTGCTCTGTGACATTCCCTCAATCAGCACTGTAACACACACACACACACACACACACACACACACAAGCTGACACTTGCAGAGCGATATCCTCCAGCGGCCCTGATTGTCTCACTGGACTATCCATATGAGTCATTCTTCCCCTGACTACAGCTTCCAGTAAAAATACACACACACGCACAGACTTTATTTTTACTTTTGTTTGAGTTCAACATTCTGCTAAATATCTTTCTGAGTTTCTTTCATCTTTCATTCATATCAGCTGATTATAGCTGCAATCATTTGTTTTGTTCACCTCATCGCATTGCACTAACAAAAACCAGGCTAATATGGATACAGATTATATTATACATTATGTCGAATGGTTTAGTGGTTTTATGGATTAAGGTAAACTAAGACAATGTACGGTAGGAGGATGAGACTCTGTATGAAGGGAGCAGGGACAAGGGATGAAGGGAGAAATCGGGGCCGTAGATGGATGGAGTTCACAGATGGACTGATGGCTGGTGGTGGCGGTTGAGACTCTGAGTGAGGTGGCTGTTTCGTCTTTGCTCTATGAAGATCAGAGCCCCAGCGCTTCAAGAGGGAGAGGGAAGCACTGGGATGTGAACACTGAGTCAAAGAGGAAGTGAAGGATAAAATATCATTGATTTCTAGCCACCTGATAAAAGTAAATCTCGCTTTTAGCTCTACTTTGGTCTCCTCCTGAAGGAACTAGTTAGTAGCCTTCATCACGGCTGCTTTGTTCTTTCAAGATGACTTCTCTGCTTTAACTAAACTGAGGTAAGTTCTCAGAGTCAGCACACATAAACTGACTTATAAGATGATTTTTTACGCCACTTGGGGGCAGAAGAACTCTCCAATAATCATATTAAATATTATTTCCTCCCGCATGTTATCCTAGCAGACAACATCCAGGAGACACAGAGCAACATAAGTCTTCATCCAGAGTCGAATTTGCATCCACCTGATGAATGGAGGTCTCCTTTTAGCTCTGCTTCGGCCTCCTGAGAGAACTATCTGGCTCTTTATAGATGTTCCATTTACCCCACCAGCTGGTCACTAACTGTGTGTGTGCTGCTCGGTGCTGGGCAGGTGAACGGAGGTTCATCAGAGCTGCTTTAATGAAAACAGCTGCCTGCAGCTGCTGGACACGAGGTCAGTGCTCTCAGCGCGGAGATCAAAATGGTCAATGTGCTGTAAAACCAAAACTGCCAGCTAAAAGAGGCTAAAGAGCTCCAGAGAGAGCCGCAGAATTATCTGATAATCCCCTGTGGGTCGTCACCGCGAGCAGCCGTTCTCATTTTATATGCAGCCATGGATTCACGGTAAGATACCGCTTTCAAGTAAGTGAGTGTATTTGCATATTTTCATATGAAATTGAAATATTCCAGTCACCCATCTGCAGAGCTCAGCGTGTTTTATTTTACAGCTCGGCCAAACCAGGCTGAATGATGAAAGATCAGCTCTTGTCTTGAGCAGACTCGAAAAACAAACATAGTTACCATTTCTACGTTGTTTTTGCATAACTGCTAGAAAACAGATGAATCTCAGCACTTATCCCTGGTGAGTTTCACCTTGCCCAGCAAGAGTCTTCTGAGAGCTGTTGGTCTCATTAATCTCTTGTTTTCTCTCCCCTGCCTGCTTTCCTCTCCTTTTTTTCCCCCTCCCTCATCCCTTGCTCCTCCTCTCTCCTTTCCAGACAATGATCCAATTAGCTGCTAGCTGCCGAGGCACCAGTTGCCTACAGATGACAGATGCCTGAGTGTGTGTATGTGTGTGTGTGTATGAGTGTGAGTGTGTGTAACAGCCTTAGTAATTACCAGTCTGATACTCCTGCAGCTTGGTAACCTTGTTCTGAGTTCTGACTTCATGCCTCACACTGCTGGTGTGCAGCGCTGTTTAAAGGATACCTGGAAGGAGTACTATGTGTAATCAGCTGCACTGCTGCAGAAGTCATGGATGAACTCACACTTTGATCCAGAGTAAAAGAAGCACAGTGAAGTCATAGTGACCAAGTCAGAATCAGAATCACGGTTGCTTTTATTGGTCAGGTCAGTGTACACACTGACTCCAGTTTTACTCTCAGTGTGAATACACAGATATAGGCTGAAAGCTATATGTGCTGCAGAGTGCAAAGGATGCTAAAAAGGAAGATGATTTATGTAGCAGGTTGCTTAGTATACATCAAGTAGCAGGATATGAGAGTATATACAGTATGCACAGCATGTTTTATTAAAACCAAACTGAATTTAAACAGTGCTATGTTAATATTGACTTGCTGATTTATTCTCAGAGGGGCAAAGCAGCTTATCCACATGTTCTAAACAGCTGACGGATGCTATGTAGTGATTTTTCTTGCGTTAAATCTGATATATTATCACAGCACTGTATAGCATCTGTAAGGAATTGTCGGTCTGCATCATCGCAACAGCCCACCATAAAAGCACTCATGAAGTATGAAGCAGTGCAGTACAACAAAATGCTTTACAACCATTCTTCATGCAAAACTGTACTCATTGCATGATAGGGTACCTCAGTGGTGAAGCCTGCGTAAAAGTCCCTCTCTCTGCTGCAGCTCATACTGCTGCCAAAACTTGAATCTCTTACTCCGGCCGGGGGGCGGCTGCAGCGCTAATGAACACTAATGCAATCTTGGAACCCGTCGGCTATCGCCTGACGACGATTTGGCCTCTGGGGTCAACTGCCAATGTTTTGGGTCTGCTGGTGCAGCCAGCAGATATCCAGATGACGGATATCCGAGCCAAGACTTCCTCTTCCATGTGCCAGTCATTGTTTACAGTCCAGTTAGCAAGTGGAGACGTGACAATGGAGTCTTTGTCCGAATTATTTCACAAGATACATTTTTTAAAAGTTAATAAAAAGCTAATCTTCAGGTGATTGCTGGTGAGCCAATGAGCCTCCTTTGCTCTTCACAAAGACTGTTTACCTGCATGAAACCAAAGCCCACTCAAACATAAAAAACTTGCTTGTCCTTGTGGTTAATCCAAGTCATCAGAGAAGGTCACAATCTAACATATCACGAAAGAATGAAAGAAAGGTTTGGGGTTGACAGGCTGAGTACTATGGTACCCTCAGACCTTTATCATCCAATTCATTCTTGTGATGTTTACTGAACCTCATCACAGGATTGTCATTGTATTCTGGTTCTGTTTTTACTAGGTCGTGCACAGGTCTTCAAACATTTTGAAGGTCTTGTCAAGACCTCACATGTCTATTCGTTGTCTTATTTATTGATTAACATCATTACTGTGATTGGATGTAAAACGTCCTGCATCAACTGCAACCAATAACTCCAAGAAAGTGCATGTAGAAGACAAGAGAAAAGGCTTTGCCTATCTGGGAATGTCAGACAAATCTTTAATATAAAGAAAAGAGTTCATAGGCCAAACAGTGGCAGGTAAAACATGATGAATGTTTTCATGATTAGCATTGAGAACTCATCGCATTGAGGAAAGTAAGAGAAACTGAGAATAAAACACTTCATTGACTGAAAGAAAATCACTGTCTTCAGAAACTCCGGTTTTATTGGTTTTCTGGGAGATGTTCAGAGCTGGTGCAGTAGAATCAGACATGCATCTACTGTATCTGCAGATGCAATGGTCTTTGAGATCTGAGAGTTTGATCCTATATTCCAGTGCAGCCCTCTGTACACCTAGGTGGAATTAGGATACTAATAAGTAACACTCTCTGAGAAAAGCCTCTTGTTCCCCCCTTCAGACTGACTGACTACTACCGCATGTTCTCTCAGCTCCTGCATCTTTCCAGATATTCTCCTTCCTCACCGGTCCACCAGATGCCCTCAGTGTGTTCCCACATTTTATCTCCACAACCACCTGCATACCTGCCCTTCAGTACCTCATTAGCTCCTCTACTGTAACCTGCTATTTTGCCCCTGAACCTCAGGTTGTTCACATTGCTTTGTTTCCAAATCCATTCCAGTCAGTATCCTGCTCCTTGTACAACAAACCTGCCTGTGTTCTCTGATTGGCTACCAGTCCCTGACTTGCTCCTTGCTTTAGCCTGGTTGAGTTTGTTTGCCTGTTCAATAACCACTGCTTCTATATTTCTTTCTGCCACCATGGCTTTTTAAAATATGGGGTTAACACATCAAGCAGATCCGCACCAATAATGCCATTCATATGGATTTCTGCCGATCCAAACACGGTTGCAAGTCCAATATTCTTTTTCCTTCTCTGTTTGTCCGCCTCCTGCTATTGTACTGTAGCAGCTAAATGCTCCACTAAGCGGTCACTAACTTCATCTGTCTGCAATTCAGTGCTGAGCAGGTAGTGTATGATCAGTTTTTGGAGCCTTTTCACTGAAAACAGCAGCCACCTGTAAAACAATGCTTAGGGAGGTGAGAGTGAACTTAAAGTCACAGGCCGGAAAAATCAGAAAAAGAAAAAGAATGAGCTGAAAGATGCTAAAAAGATCTGTTGATCTGAGGAGGACTGTGGGTTTATCGCCACAAGATACCCCTTCAAAATATGAGCTGTCATGTTCTATATCACTGTTAATATAAAAACAGTTCAACCTGCTTTGCCTGCATGTGTCTCCAAATATAATCTAATAATATAATATATATAGGAGAGTGCTAAACCGGACTGCATTACATCAAGGGATGTTTGTAATATTTTGGTCATCTCATGTTTGCAAATTGGGTGGCTAAAATAATAGAAACACCTCTTATATAATGCAGTCCAGTTTAACACTACAAACTATAACCTCAACAGTAAACATAATAAATATCTCTCTGACAGTGTCAACAAAAAGTAAATTATAAACTTCATAAAAGTAGAATTCATGGGAGAGTTGTTGTATTTGATCACATTGGATTGCACCTGATGAAGTGGCCAGTAAGTGTATATGTTATGACGTGTATGGAGCGACTAAAAGTGCATTGCATTGCATTGACTCACACTCCAAAACGCAAACACACCTCCAAATTCGACGTGCTGTTTAATCTGCAAAGATTTCTCACTACCACTGTCGCCCTGTATTGGCATCACCGCCTGTTCTTCAGCCCCACCACCACACCAGCACCCGCCTACAGGCTACAGGGGATTTAAGACATTTGCTCATCACTGCATATCTGCAAGGAGTGATGAGGTTGGAGCCTAAACGTCAAACTAGATTCTGCTGCTGCAAAAACATTCTGAACATAAGTTGAAATAAACGCATACATTCAGTGTCAAAATCATAGAAGTGTCGATAGAAGATATAGAAGATAGTCTATGTCTTTGTTTGGTTTTGAGGGTGCTGATGTGAAGGTTTACAGCTCTTTGCAAAGCTCTGTTCTCTGGTCTGCATTGAAAAGCAAGGCCAGCATTCTCAGTGTATTCACCATGAAGAAAAGCAGAGAAGCTCGGGGGTGGAATCTGCAGGCTGAGTGAGGACTGAAGGCCAAATCAGAGAAAAGGAAAACGAAAACGTAGTTTCTGCATTATTATGTGCACTGTCATCATGTGTGCTCAGGCAGAGACAGATGTGTCTTCATCTGTGTTCGAAGATGCATTTCTGATCTATTGTCCATTAGTCTTTCCCTTCTTCCCTCTCCTTCCTTTGTCCTCCTTCTTTTCTCTCCGTCCTCTGAGTCTCTTTCATCAAGGTCCTCGGGTCAAAGAGGGGCAGCAGCTGCTTGAGGCTCTTCAAGATCCTGAGGGTTTGACCTCTGACCTTAATGTTACAGCACCATGCCATCCATTTATACTCAATTTAACACAGCAATATGAGTGAAGACAGAAGAGAGCAGGCAGGATCAATGAGGGAGCATGTCCAGAGAGGAGGGGTGAGGTTCATGTGAGCTTTCATAGTCCCAAAACAATTTCATGTATGAGGATGGAAGTTCTTGATATGAAAAGACGTTATTCAGTGTTTTATTCAGCAGTTATGAAGTCATGTGTCTCACAGAGACATCAAACCACAAGACACTAACACTGACTGTTTGACACAATCTGTTCATTCAACTGATTATTTGATGGATAGGACATTAATTGGCAAGAATTGATTGTGATGATTGATTAATCATTAGTTATTTTTGGAGTTTTAGACTGTTGTTTGTAGATATCTGTTTCTGACATTTTGTTTTATTACTGATACACTAAAAGTTTATCAATGATAAAAACAAGAACAAGAGTCTACTGCCGTGCTATGGCTTATGTCTTATACTGTCAACATGCACACAATGACAAAACTACCATGCTGATGTTTAGCAGATGTGATATATACCATGTATGGTGTAAGAGTGAAATACATTAAATTAAATTGTTGTTTCCGGTGTGTATGGTAGGTGGCACTGTGCAGTTATCAGAGGTTCATGTATAAAGGTAGGAAGAGACTGTTGTTGTCAGGGGCTTTGGTTTTTGTGAGGACATCCACTTTCAAGTTTATGCACTGATGGAAAATAAACGATTACAATGTGGACTAAACACAACATCAGTGAATCATTAAATGTGTCAACTAGGTTGCTCCTGGGTTAAACACCTCAGTAGCTCAGTAGTAAAGGTAGTTAGGCTAAGCGCCGTCAACATGCCTTTTTAGTTTAGCACGTTAGCATGCTAACGCTAGCTAACTAAAACTGAACAGTGTGAAGCTGAGGCTCATGGGAATCTCAGTTTTGCAGATATTTGGTCAAAAAACAAAGAATTGGACAAAAGACTGTTTTTCCTAATGATGGCGCTAGATGAAATGTTAAGGGATCATCTTCAGGGGAGTATGAATGTCTGTACATATTGTCTGGTTGTCATGGCAAAATAGTTCTCAAGATAATTCAAAAACCACAAATGTTAAACTCACGGTTGCGCTAGATGTAAAAGTCAGGGGACCATAGTCATTAAGATTCAATGGCAGGGGAACATGACTGTCTGTACCAAACCGAAGACTTTGACCTGCTGCTGCTGGGTTCACCACAGACCATTCATGGTTCATCCTCTGGGATTTCATTCAATGGTTACTGAGCAATTTTAGTCTGGACCAAAGTAATGGACCAACCAACCTATATTGCCACCCCTAAAGCTACAATATTGCTAGTCACAGCACTAGTATCAATGATTTTCTGTTAGACATTAAAGCATATGAAACTGGAAGACACGGTCCCAATTCCCACCCCTAATATCAAGGTCCAATATCAGGTCTGTGTATTAGTCCAACCCCAATCCTGTCCTAACCCTAGGTCACTGATTTCCATCCTTTTTGGTTTGTGACCTTTTTATAGTCAACTCATAACCCCCTCACAGGTTATATGTGTTCATGAGGTGTGAGCAGTTCAATCAAAGATAATGTAACAGAACCATCAGATTTATGTGGGGAACCCTCAGGGGTCCCGACCCCCACATTGGGAACCACTACTTTAAATATATATGCCTCAGGCAGTAGTTTATATTTGGTGACTTTACACACCTTATCAGGGCCCAGACCTCCATCATGTATTGATTTATTTAAAAATAAATCAGGATCTGCATTGCCTTGACATGTCAATATTAAGGCAGCTACTCGAGAAATGTATTTAAAGGAGAATCAAGGACCTCCTCAGGAGTTTCGACAAAACCTGCAATGATAAAAATCTGCCACATTCAATATATACACAAGGTTAAAGAGATGTTTTGTCAAGCTCACATGGTTTTTTGGTGTTTGGGAATCAGGTTGTCTGTGCTGTATGCGTGAAGACTGGCTGGAGCAGAAATACAAGTTTATTGATGTAGTCTGTAAGCAGTTTGATCATGTGGACTTGATCCTACTTAAACTACAGTTCATCAGTTCATTTTGGGCCAAATATCACCTTAAAACTGGAAATATCAGAATCTAAATTATTAGAGTTAGAGACAATAATTTTAAAAAGAACGGCTCAATAAATGTGTATGTGGGTGTGTGGGTTGGTGTAGGTGGGTGTGTGTGTGAGTGGGTGGGTGGTTACCAGGTGTGGATCACGCAGAGACACAAGAAACATGCACAGATGGCCAAAATCTCCAGAGTCTTTCATATGCATGTGTTTGCAGCTAACATGCAGCAGGAATACTACTATTGAAAATCATAGTTTTTTCAACTACTGTCCGTGAAAGATAATAAAATATACTCTGTCATAAACTGAAATGTTTGTACCAAATATTTTGGGGGATTTTTATAGTTTGCTCTGTCTCAGTTGAGAGTATCGGAGGATAAACCTTTCATAACAGTGCTGTGTGTCAGATTTAGGAGGCTCTATTTACAGAATATGGTAGAAATGCAGGAGAACATCCATAACTCTCATTGGCGTATCATCAAAATATATATGAGTTAGTGTGTTTTTGTTACCTTAGAATGAACCTTTTACACTGATTAGTCATAACATTATGACCACCTGCCTGCTATGGTGTAGGTGCCCCTGTTGCCGCCAAACAGCCCCTAACCTGTTAAGGCACAGACTGACTAGACCTCTAAAGATGTACTGTGGCAAGCAAGACATTAGCCAGCCATCACAATCTGGCCCTTGTTAAAGTCGCTCAAATCCTGACACTTGTCCATTTTCCTGCATCTAACATCAACTTTGAGGACAAACTGTTCACATGCTGCCTAATGTGTCCCACACACGATGATAACGAGATAATCAGTGTTATTGACTTCACATGTCAGAGGTCATAATGCTATGGCTGATTGATGTATATCTATAGACGCTGTGGGTCATCCTTCACAGAGCCCTGTTGAACAGCAATCTTTCTACAGTAGTCCAGAACAGACAAACTAAACACTGACTCTTGTAAGGACTATTCATGTTTTTCACACATTTCATACCAAGTATTATACCGCTTATCCTCATCAGGGTCACGGTGGGGCTGGAGCCTATCTCAGCTGTCTGCTGAGATAGGCATAATATAAGTCTATCTCAGCGGAGTTATTTTTCATTAATGGGTTGAAATGGAATATTCTGCTTGTATGCCCACCAGCAAGGTACAAACAGCATGTGAGCATGGCAACAGTAGTGATACTTGATGCTACATTACCTAAGTTAACATGGGCCGAACTGGGATTTGGCTGTGGTAGTCATTTATGGTACAGTAGTGACAAAATAGTCAAAGCTGTATATAGGAAATCATGAAGTAATGGAAAGGCCTTCACATATCATTCAGAATACCGTGCATGTGAGTTTGCTGTCAAAGTCAAACAATTGCCAGCAGATCAACAGTTTATAATAAGGCCGGTAACCCTCAACGATGAGCACTGATTGGTCCCTGCTGCTGTGGTCTAAAGTCTTTAATTAACATGTCTTTGTGACAGTGGAGCATGTGTGTGTGTGTATGCTGGCAGAGGAGTGTGAAATTGGCTAATTAACGTGACCTCCCTTTGATCCGGGGAGAATACACATATGACATCTGAACTGGGGTGAGTCGGAGGGATGGGAGGGTTTTCTGAAAACTGTGTGTGTGTGTGTGTGTGCACGTGTGTGCGTGTTTGTTCCCAAGCTTGCCACAGCTTTGAAAACTTGATTTAACCCAGTGTTAACTCACAAAGTGCAGAGCACAGTAAACAACAACAACACGGGCACCTCAGGGTTAATTCTCACACTTATAAGTTGTTACATAAACCTAAAGCTTCAGCGAGAGAGGCCAGGCAGTGCTGTTACTGATGTTGCACATGTCTAGCTTTTGACTGTAATTGCTGTAAAAAATAATACTACAGTATCTAGCCATGGCAGCCCCCTTTACAGAAGTCCCAAGTGGTCAAATGTTGTTATCCATTAGATTTTATTACACCATTATTATTTGAAATCTCCAGAAAACAAAAGGATATTCTGGTAGTTTTGTTATCTTGAGATCTCAAGAAAAGTTTCTCATTATCTCATATACCAACATTAGTTATTTTGACATAATGACATAAATAACTGGAGATCTCAAGAAAACATATAAAATTAACTCATTATAAAAAAACATGTATGAATGGGATGCTTGGGACTTCCGTAGATTTCTCCTCCCACTGCCATGTTCTTCAAGTTCTATGACATATTTACCCATGTTAAAAGAACAATGACCTTGATTATTTCAAATAAATCTTGTTCTAATATTATCCCAGAAAACATGTTTTACGTGGTGAAAAATGAATTATTTAGGAATTAAATAATAATTATTAATAATAATCAGGATGGTATTTGTAGCCTGTGGCCAAACCTCAGTCACAATACAGTGGATAAACATTATAAACTGTATCACTGAAAATGACACATTAACTTGGTTTAGGAAGATGTAGGAGTGAAGCAACATTGAATAAGAGAAAACAACAAATTAGCTGTTCTGTAAGCATAGCTGCACCAGATGGAGGGAGTTAAACACAAAACAGATGGACAATGAACTGCTTCATCACACCAATATGTAGGAACCATATTCATATCCACAATGTGTTTCTTCCACGAAAGACACAGAGGCCGACAACAGTAAAACCCAGAGAAAACATTAACGTCTCACTGGTGTTAGTGTCTTTTTTTTTTTTATCCTGCCATGGTCAGTTAAGCAGGCATTAAGGGAAACTAATATTCTGTTATGTCAAAGAGAAAATGAGCCTGTAGCTCAGATTCTGAAATTATAGATACTCTAAAAGCATCAAACTCTGTAAAGTGTAAGATGACAGGAGACCGTAAAATGAGATATTGTGGTTCTTTCATTGATTAATGAGCTGCTGGACATAGGAGCTAAACACTGGGGGGGGGGGAAATAATGTCACTAACATATTGTTAAGTTGTGTGAGGTGAATTTTGTTGTGATTTGAGGCCATGAAGTAACAAGATCACGTAGGCCTCAGTATCTGGGGAGGGAGTCTGGAGGGAAATAAAAGTGGTCAGAGAGCGGAGCCTTGAGGGACTCCATAGCTTAAAGGGGGGAAATGAGACTTAGGGAAAATGATCTTTCTTTGCCACACAAGATATCCCAGCCTAATTTGACAATATTATTTCTGTTTCTAAATATCTTTTTTATTGTTTTTTTTATTTTATTTTATTTTATTTCATTTTTAATCTCCTATTGTTTTATTGCTTTATTGCCCGTGAAGCACTTTGAACCACTCCAAACAACTGAAGGTGCAGTACAAAGAGCAGTGTTTGAATCAAGAGGAACATAAATTAACTATTTAGATAAATGTAGCTTACATCTCCATGAACTTCTTTGTTAAATAAAGTCATTTCAGATATTTTACGTACATAGCTATATTTTTAATTTATTTTATCATAAAGTAATACTATAAAAGCTTTCTGTCCAAATACTGGACTACTTTTTATTTTTCACTTGAGCCTCTTATTTTGCTCACTGCTTACCTTCCTTTCCTCTTCTCTACCTTCACCTTCCCTCATCATTCCTCTCTTTTTCATCCTGTCTCTCTGTCTCTGTCACATCAGGTCTTTTCGGCAGTCTCTCAATGTCTCTTTCTGGTTTCTTCACCTGAGACTGTCACACCGAGGTCTCTGCTCTTTCTGTCTCTCTTTTCTTTTTCTGTCCATCTCTCCCGTTTTCTCCCTCCTTCCTTTCCCCCCGTCTTCTTCCTCCTCCCCCATCTCCCTCTCTCTCGTTCTCTCTCTGTTCCCCTCCATCACCTCCTGGGTAATGACAGGGGGGACAGGTGGAGACCAGACCATCACTACCAGTCTGTGTGTGTGTGTGTTTGTCTGTGTCATTTATCCACACACACACACATACACACGCACGCACACACAGATGGTGGACAGGGGTCCCTGCCGGCCAGCCTGCCTGTCTGGTGATGGGGTGTTGTTGTTGTTGAGTGCACTCAGCCACACACGATTAACTAGACAAACACACACACACACATATGTATTCCTTTCTACGTAGCACATATGGGGCTCAGCACCAAAACAAGTCACCTGCTATTCCAGTCACACACACACACACACACACACACACTCAAAAGATCTGAGGGCTGTGGGACTGTCAGTACTGATTATACATCATTTTGTTTACTTTATGTAACATTAATATCATGATAACTGTGATGTGCTACCAAGAAATTACATTGATTTATATTTTGTTACATGTGACCCTATAGAAATACACAAACTGTTGCCTAATCCTAATTTACACTACAGCGAATTAGCTATTTGTGTTCTGCACTGTCTGTTGAAGTCACCATTACTGTGTTGGCATTTTAAGGTGTGTTAACCAAACCGAATGTACCGAAGTAACCAGCTTACACTCCATGGATTTACTGTTGCTAAGCTTATGTTTACTGGTCAGTGTTATATAATGTTATATAGCTATAATGGTGAGACAAAGCATATTCCCTGTCATTGTGTACACTTGGCATAGCTACGTGTGTGTCCTTTCACAAAGCTGGCAGTTGTCCCATCTGACTGCTGACACTTTGCCATGGATTACTTTTCCTGCTGAGATCATGGTATGTTGTGTTATAAGTGGAAACTTCAATGGCTGTATCAAAAGAAATGCAGTTCCTCAAATGTCCTCTTGAGGCTGGCTACAGAAGGAGTCAGTTTCCATAAGACTCCATGTTAAGTTCACAGCAGTGAAGTCGGTTTTATACAGTCTGTGGTTGTAACATTGTGTGAATTTCCTTCACTCTCTGCTCTCTGCTGTTGTTGTTGTACACTATGTGCTTTGAAAAGGTCAGCAGCAGCAGCAGAGGTCAAAGATGAAGTCATTTAAACTTTAAGTTTAGAGTTAAATGGCAGTTTCAAGCGATGTGCACAGTGCTTTGTCTCGTAGGGCATCACCACTCTCCCCATGGGAAAACAATGGCACAGCACAGGCACAACAGAGCACTTTTACCACTGATCATAGCGACGTTAAGGCCTGTCTCACAGATGTATTCCAGCTCAGGGCTGTGAAAAAGCTTCTTATTTTTATGGACCTGAATTTGTGAAAAGGGGAGGCCGAAATGAGCTTCCTCCTCTGGGTGGCTGGGCTCAGCTTTAGAGAGAGGGTGCTCGGAATAGAGCCGCTGCTCCTTTGTGTTAAAAGGAAGCAGCTGAGGTGGTTCGGGCATTTGAATGGGATGTGCCTCCCTTTGGAGGTGTTTTGGGCACATCCAACTGCGAGGAGACCCCAGGGCAGGGACTACATAGCCCATCTAGCCTGGGAGAAGGACATCTGGAGTGCCCTGCTAACCCTGCTGCCACCACAACCCAAACCTGGGTAAGAGGAAGAGAATGGATGGATGGATGGATAAATTGGGTTTCTAGTGAATTACTGTGTGTGCAAAAGTGCGTATAGAAAAGTGTGGGAATGTATAACTATATCTACCTATATCTAGTCCATACCTAAAGAGATGTTGTAACTATATTTGCAGCAACCACTTTTATTATAGTAGTGCATAAATCACAATATAGTAATAATCTTCTGCAACAGGCTCCAGGCCCAGCTGAAGCTGGTCATATTCCACAGAACAGAACCAGAAACACATAGATAAAGAAATTGTAAACCTTTTGAGATAAAAATGAAGATGATGCAGGGAGGGTCGTCGCTTTTGTCACCTTCAAACAACAATGGCGACCGACACGTGAAAAGCAGCCTGACAGGAAGATGAGGGAAAGTGATGAAGATACACTTCAATATGTCCGCTCTCCGCTCTGACAGTCTGCTTCAATGCATTTCGCCAAGCATCAGTGGTGACAACACACTCATCAGTGAGCAGGTGCAGAGCAGGTGTATGACACCCAACGATGTGTCACCTTCACATCAGAACTGTTGTTGTCGCATGTCAAACGGCGTGTTTGTCACAAAGAAGGCGGTCGTGTTCTGGACGGGGAGAGGTGAACGTGACTTTGAGCAGGGCACAGAATGACCCAGTGCACGACAGATCTGACTGTGTTTGGTGCTGTGGAGCTTCTATTATTATTATTAATATTAGTAGTCGTAGTAGTATTTACCTAGGTGTCACCTCTAGAAAAATGTCACCAAACACCTCCAATACTGTTCCACAAAGACAGTTCCCACGTGTGTGTGCATGCATGCGTGTGTGTGTGTGTGTGAGGCCACCTGCGACTGTCAGAACAATGGCGTCTGTTCTTCTGAAGCTCATTAGCTTCATTACACATCATGTTAGTTTGATTTCCTGAATGTACTCTCACTGTTTAATCAGCAGCTGCTGTTGGTAAGTGACATGTAAAACTCACCATCACCATATCCAGGGCGTCCTTCTCCCCAGCAACACATTCCAGCTCCTCCTGGTGGACCCCGAGGTGTTCTCAGACTAGATGACTAACAATAATTTGTAATTTAAGTTGTGGCTCATTATATAAAACTTTAGGTCCAGAATAAAGTGTTTCTTTTTCATGTTCAGGTAAAAGTTATTTGTGATTATTTCATCTGTAAAATAACAGTGTTTATCGTCGCTCCGTTGAAGGTCAGTTTATAGTTTTTGATATTTATTTGAATTAAGATTTACTTTTGTTAGGTTTTGCTTGGCAGCCACTGCTATCAATAATCTTCCAATTTCAAATTGAACAAATTTTAGGATTCTTATTTTTTACAGTGTAACCGAGTTGTCCAAACTTTAACCAGTGTTGCCACATCATCAAACTCAAGTATTTTTCAACCAGTAACTTACAGTGATTCAGGAAGGAACGACTGTGGCGTCAGTTCATAAAACATTTTGTTGTTCTGACGTTACAAGCATTCTATTTTGACGCTTCATCTGGAGGACTTGTTGGAACACTCTGCCATTGTACAGCATCAATTAAACACATATTAATGACACTCCTGAATCGTCTTTGGGATTTGGAGGCGTTGCAACAAGACAGGAATGATGGTGTGCGTGTGTAGCTCGTATCTCTCCTCTCCACAGTACATCAGCAGGAGCTGTCAGATCAGCATCAGGCCTTGCCAGTCAGATTAAGAATGTTACAGCAGCAGCGTTCTGGCCAGCAGCCGAGCGTCTGCAGATGGATTTCACGTTCTCTGTGTTTATCTCTCCTCTGTCTCTGCCTCAGTTGCTGTCTCTCTGTCTTCTGTGTCTCTGCAGGACACTGCCGCTCTGTCGGCTCAGGTCCCAGGGTCGAATGGAGGTGAGCTGAGCTAAGTGGAGAGGTGACGGGACAGGTGGCGCGACGCCACAGTTTCACCAAAGCCACCAATGAATCATAGATCATGAAAAGTCCCATTAGAGTATAAAATAAACTCATAACTCTGCGCCAGGTGGTGCAAGAGTGCAGGAACAGCAGATACCGATGAAGAGGAATTTGACAGGGTGGAGAGGTAAAACTTCAAAAGCGTATTTTGCTGGTTTATTACCTCTCATAAAATCACATTAATACCTCATTTAGTTGTGATTAATTAACAATTTCCTCACTGCCAGACACACCGGTGGCTCCGTCTTCCATCGACTACAGAAGTTAGACGTTACACACAGACATACCCATGGATGGTGAAATGTGTCTAAAATGATGCACAAGACATTTAGAATGTTTCCATTTAATGGAGAGATGAACTTCATTCAGTTTGCCTTCAATACAAATGTTGCCACAAACAGTCACATACATGTTTAAGGGTTGTAATGGCGCCTCGGTGAACCAGGCCATAATCCCATGGAATATGAAAGATGACTTCTTTTTTTTTTACCACAAAGACAATTTTATTCATTTATGTTGTACTTCTTACATTATTTTTAAAATGTAATACATATGTTACATTGTTAAAATTAAAAAAATTAAAAGCTACGGTTGCCAGAATTTTACCGTAATAAATACAGTATAAACTTTTCTAGTATTACATTAAAAGGATACTAGTACTGTTGATTTTACATTTAAGGTTGGGATTTTATTTCATATTTTAAAATGTCTGGAGAAAACTGCTAAACCATGACAGTAAAAGACTGTGAAATATGATTGAATATTATTGTGTTTTACTGTATGATTAACAGTGTCTAATATAAAATACTACTTTATTCTGTATAAATTCTTTTAACATGGTGCATAAATCAAGACTGTAAAATATGCCATGATAGACATTTTTTACAGTTTAGCTCATGGAGCTAATGCTGACTACAAAGCAGTCTCTGGTTCTGCAGCCACCTACTTGAATGTCCTCATACAGACATATGTTACCTCCTCCTGGCTCTGCCACCCGTACGCTCAGGACAATCCAAACTTTTCTCGTCTGTTGTTCCCTGTTGGTGGAACGTCCTACCAGTTCCTACCAGATCAGGGGCGTCCCTCTCTACCTTCAAAAACCTCCTGAAGACCTCCAGCTCTTCAGAGAGGACCTCCTCTTCAACACTACCAACAACTGGACAGGCTAAAGCTATCCCTCTACAACTAATACAGTACTTTCTGCTGCACTAACATGTCCTTGTCACACTGTATCTTGATTGCTTCCCTTTTTGTAAGTCGCTTTGATAAAAATGACTAAATGTAATCAAAGACTCATGTGAAGATAGTCCATCTGTTATACTGTATGCACTTTCAAATTCAAGCCTCATTTTCAATGAGAATTGTTTCCAAAAGGCTTCAGAACCTTAATCTCTAACAAATATATATAATATTAATAGCTATGCTCTGATACTTTTCATAAAACTTATCCAGAGATTAGAGATCAGATCTTGTGTGAAATATTTGCACATAAAGTCTCTTCTTAAAACTGTTGCTTTTAATGTCTTTGCCAATATCTTTAATTAACATCACTACTTTATATTAAAGGCCCCCTTAAATGAGTCCTCCTCAAAGGAACAGTCCAACATTTTTAGAAATTCACTTTCTTGCCAAGGAAGATCAATATCACTTCCATGTCTGCATGAGCCAGCAGCAGGTTAACGTAGCTCAGCATAAAGATTGGCCTTGTTTCGTCCAAAGGAAACAAAATCTTCTTTCTAGCACCTTTAAAGTTCACTAATTAACATATTACATCTCATCATTTAATGTATAAAATCAGAGTGTGAAAACGCCCTATTATGGAGTTATATGTTCACATTACCAGGAGAAGATTTACTGTTTTCTAGGGGGTGTAGGTATATATAGTCTGGACAATGTCTCCCAGTTCTGTACTGTCCTTTGTTTATTTTCATGGCACCCTGGAGTATATTTAATACATCACATCACATTAGCAGGCAGAGCCTATTTATACTACAAACCCTCGCTGTCATATGAGTTAGTGAGACTTCTGCGTGTAACACAAAGCTGTGGTGATTCTCGAAGCTCCTTCACGAGGAAACGTGATATTCATGCCAGTCTGAAAGAGGGGAGTAAAAAGGCTGAAAACTGTGCACAGTTACAGCACGGAGGGTTTTACTGAGCGTGACACGACCCTGTGAAGGTCACTCATCCATGTAAATAATATGGCATCTATGAACAAACACACACAGCGCAGGGCAGTGATACAGCGACACCACACACACACACACACACACACACACACACACAAAAGGATACGGGAGTATCAGATGTGAACATGAATAAATCCATAAACTTGCTGTGAAATATGAGATGTAGAGATGACCCAAGAAAAAGAGTTCATGGTCAAAAACACATTGAAATCTCAATGAGGTGCACACACACACACACACACACACACACACACACACACACACACACACATACATACACACACACAATACATATACATGCAAAGAGACACCCCAGAGAGAGTAAAACATCTTTTAATCTATAATGGAAGAGCCATTTTACTTTACTTCAGCATAAAAGTAAACAAGTATTTGCAGACACAAGTTTTGTTCAGCTGTCTGTAACATTAAAGAAAGCTGCATGAGTTCTGCCTTTATATCAAACATGATGAAATCTTTGATTACAAAAGATTCTTATGAGCTACAAAACTAAAAAGGACCAGATGCCATCATAATTTTCACTTTGTGTTTCTCACTTTGTGCTACCTGAAATTTAATCAACTGACTGCCAGGGCTGCAGTATGCTGCATTGTATGGTTGCCATATCCTCAGGTCAGGTGCACTGTCAGCATAAAGAATGAATGGCATGTGTCATGATGTCACACACAGGTTTCTGAAGAGTCGCTTTAAAGCTCAGAATCTGTGGCTCTAGCCGCCACCACATTGGCAGTCCTGCTTCTTTCTTCTGTCAAACAAAATGTCCATGCTGTTCTGCATAACATTAAGCATTAATATCATTTGAACAGGTGAGTTGTATATAAATTCACCCTCAGTACAGTTGTCATGAACGGGGAAATTAGCTATAGAGACCAAAACTGTTTTTTGTACCAGGCTGTAAACATGTTTATTTCTGCTGTGAAGTTGGACATTTGAACATGGGGACTTATGGAGACTGACTCATTGTGTAGCCAGCCTCAAGTGGACGTTTGAGGAACTGCAGTTTTTAGCGCTTTCAAAGTGGTTTCATTTCACAGACACACACACAGGTTACTGCTTGGTCAGGTGTCACCCATAACTGCCCCTTTAATTAATATGACAAGCTAGTTTGAGATACTTGAGAGACAGGTGACTTTAAGTATACAGTATACTGACTTTAAAGCTGCATTGTGTATTATGGCCACTTGGGGGGCAGAAGAACCTCAGCCCAAAGAGTTTTGGTGTTCACCTGATGATTACCCAGTGAAGTCCAAAATTCACTCCTCAGTATCTTGTCTCTTGCTGATCTTAGTGAACAGTCTGTTTATCTGAGTCTGTTTGTTACAAACAGCTGGCTGCTGCTGTTGCAAACTGCTGGTTGATGAGAGCTGAGACAGAAGCTACAGTAAACATACCATTAAACCAAAACTATGAGCTGAAGGAGGCCAGAAAGCCCACGGGTGCTGCAGAGCAGAGCAGAGCTGTGGGTTTGCCAGTGGTCTGTGAGTGACCCCTAACGCATTTGATTTATTCTTAATTTATGATGACCTATGGGTAGATCTTTAATGTGTAAAATAATTCATATTCCCCTTTAAGTTCCTGGTTAAGGAATATATTATGTCAATGAGTGTTCTCATAAGTATATAAGTGCAAAGAGTACAGCTGTGTATGGCGTCCCCGCCGCCGTCTATGCTTCTCTACCGGGTCCATGAATAATGCAGAACTCACATTTTCATACCACTTCCTCTCCCCTCCCTCCATCCCATTCTCTCCTCCCCCTCCTCCTCCCTCTGTGCCATAGTAAAAATAGAACCGCAGACCTGCAAGCTTTCACTCTGGTGTTTACACCATCATGACCCTCCCCACTGCTCTCTCTCTCTCTCTCTCTCTCTCTCTCTCTCTCTCTCTCTCTCTCTCTCTCTCTCTCTCTCTCTCTCTCTCCTGACAGTAGGGTTATTACTCTCATTCATCTCAGGCTGTTCTCTCTATCCTCCACGGGAGCTGGAGAGCAGAAACAAGAGAGGAGGTTGTCGGGCCAGACTGGGAGCAGAGAGAAGGTCCTCAGGTAGCATATCGATGCTTCATCTCCATATCTTTATTATCTGCCTCATAAAAATAGCCCTGTTCGGGGCCTTCGCAACTCGCCTCCTCTCGCCTCCCACTCCTCCTCTGCATGCACTCAGTCTCTGCTCAGGGGAAATGATGAGCAGCTCTTCCCAGACATTAAATGTAGAAACTAGGATGCACAGACAGAAAAATGAGATGCCTGCTCTCTCTGTGTGGATGCAAAGCAGTAATAAACTTCCTTGTCAGTACACAACTCATATGCATCAGGGATGTACGATATGAAATACCATTGTAAGCTCATTTCATCAAGATTTTGTTTATTTAATGGATTGTGCCTGCTTTTTAGCATGATACATAAGAGAGAGTATGGAGTTTTTAGCACCAAAACCACAAGAACAAAACTGTGTTTGTCATTAGCATTCCTGGCTAACTATACAGGAGTAACCAAGCATTACTCTAGGGTCAAGAGTCAGCATATCATTACCTATTGCATTAGTATGTGGGGGACTGCCCATTCTTCTAAAGGTCCATTATTACGAAACCCCAATAGTCTGAAAAATGTCCCATTGGACTGGCAGCTTGAATGCCCATTTGCCCCGTGGCACATACCTGAAAACCTCCTCATCCCAGTGGTCCAAGACACCTGTGGTACAAACAGTAACACGCCCCTGGTGCTCTGAGTGTACAGTCTGGGCTGCCCTGCTAACAAACTGAGCTAACAGCAGCTTCTTGCGCCGGCTTCTTGCTTAGTTTTTCTCTACTTAGCTTCCTCCATCAATGTACTTTTTGATGAGCCCAGGTATGGTGCCCATTACACCATTAAAACCTCCACTTCCTTGACTTGATAAAAAAAAAAACACACATGTGGTACAAACACTGAAACAAACTGAGCTAACAGCAATAGTAGTTTTTCCTCACTGGAACCGAGGGTCTAAGGACAGAGGGTTTCACTCCCTGTACAGATTGTAAAGCCCTCTGAGGCAAAATGTGTTTTGTGACTTTGGGCTATAGAAATAAAATTTCATTTGATTTGATTTGATTTGATTTACTGTCCATCAGGAAACTCTGTAAGACACAGAGAGTTCAGCAGTCAGAAAGCACGCCAGAAATTGTCTCCATAAAGATCCAGTTACCAAAATCACTGAAATAATGGGTGGTGTGTCGGTTAGTGCTGTAAAGCATTACATACTTATCATGTGTTATATATTAGTTATAAGTTATATAGAAGAAGGATACTTGTACGGGCTGCATAGTAGGAAACACAGAGACACCATTCAGTTGATTACTAGTCAGTGTATCATCAGAATGATTTCAAATCTGTTATTTTAGAAAAGTTACATAATGTTTCTTTAAGGACAAACCTCCCACTGAATGAACACCATGAACAGGCCAGGCAGTCACTGGACTAACAACTGCAGGGAGAGAGTGTATTTCCAGACCAATGGGCCTTCACAGCAATGGGTGTTTGTTTTCAGGATAATGGGCAGTTAGATAAATGAGCTTTCAGTCCAATGGGACATTTTTCGAACTATTGGGGTTTTGGAATAATGGACCGCCGGAACAATGGCCTGGCACAGGTATGTGGGGGTACTAGGTTATACAAAAAGCCCTGTCAGTTGTAAACTGCAGACGAACAACACTCTCCCAATGTTTTGTTGATCAATCCGTTACACCCCAACCTCCTCTCTGCATGGACCTCTTTTACTTCCATCATAATTACTACAGCCACTAGACAGCTTTGTCACCCGAATGTAAACATGCTGTTTGGTAACACTGCAAGGCAAGATTTGCGAGATGACGAGATCATGTGAGAATAAATCTTGCCAGCTTTCAAGCTATACCTTTAAGTCCAGACCAATCAGGCAGCTACAGCATGAGCTATGGGCATTGTGCCTTAAAAACAGAACAATGGAAGCCGTTCAAGTGGCAGTGTAGATGCCATTCATATCATTGTTGATCTGGCTGGATGAAGTTAATGGCTCTCCTGTCGGGTCTGTGGAACAAACCATCTGGAACAGTCAGGTTAGCTGTTTTGGGTAAATGGCAAACGCATGGCCGCCAGAGCTCACTGTGGCCCTTCTAGTCAATGCTTGTAAACTCACTGGAAGCACCGTGATGCATTTTCAGAAACGTCCCAGAAGAATTTGTAGTTGTGACATGACAAACACATGACACATGGGGTCCTGGTATAAAACTACTACCATATATACTGAAAACATGTGAACGACATTACTCTGTGTAATAAACTCAATGTGCTTTCACATAGTAGTAGCCAGGTTTATGAATTCAATATTAATGAAGCTAATTTGTTTGCCCAAATCCAACAGCAATAATGAATGCTGTCATGTCAAGTATAAGTACTGTTACATAAATCTTATTACCTGTTTCAAATTAATTTTATTAGTTTATTTATATTAAAACTATATAATTCAATCAGATGGAAATGGTCTATGTAACTGAAATAATATAATAATAATAGCATAAGTGGCATTTCAACTTTTTTTGTGTAGTGTAGCTGTCACTTCAACAAAAGTGAATGTCTATGACTAAGAATGAGAAGAATTTATTACGTTAAGTTAGTACTTAGGTTTAATAGAATTACTGTATCTTAAGTTCCTATGAATAATATTGTTCTTAACTGTGTATGATCTCTACTACAAAGCTTATCAAGCATCGCAACAGTAACTAAGTGGGATGGAGTTTAGCATTTTCCATAGCCACTTATCTTTATCAAGGTTGTAGGGGGGCTGGGGCCAATCCCAGCTGACATTGGGCGAGGGATGGGGTACACCCGAGACAGGTAGCTTTCTTATTAATTTATAAATTGAAATTCATTTGACGCTTCCATCTTCAAAACATTTATCTGCTCCATGGATCATTTACTTCACATCGCTGACCTTACTTAATGTTTGATACATCACGAATGTTAAGCTATTTATACTATGAACGGGATATAATAGTTTTTGCGCAACACGGAGCAGCTGTCTAGTTTGTCAAGTTTTAAAGGAGACAATTATAAGATGAGGATACACTCCATTGCTAAAGGTCTCCTCTTGGTTCTCCTCCTCCACTCTTTTAAAGGTCACAGTAGAAACGGGGAAAAGATGGATGGAGCAGTCAGAAGGAGAGTATATGCTTCATATGGAGGAGGCGTTAGAAGAGTAACACTGAGTATCACGCAGGATTCCCTCAACACACACACATCATCCAGCAGATCTGCGGCTGAGAGAGAGTGTGTGACTTCAGGTACGTTGGTATGAGTTGATTAAACGAGTGTGTACGCGTGCTGTGCAGATAGTGGAATGTGAAATCTCTGTTTGAGCCCACGAGTCAGTTCAGAAAGCAGAGAGACGGAGAGTGATATAAACACGGGAGCTTATTTAGGCGCCTTTATATTTATTACTGTTTTTATTGTATCTGACATCATTTTCCAAAAGGACCCCTGAGCTCTCCAGATTGTCACTAACATGTATTTTCGTCTAATATTGTTTATTGTAACACTATGACAGCTAGGAGTATCACAGACCTGACATTATAAAGGCAAATTATACCTTTCACGTCTGTGAGGAATCCATTTCATCAGCTGCTCTCTGCAGACTCTACCTACAGGCATGCTTGAGGACTGTCACTTTAAAAAACAAAACAAGCATGTAATTTATTCAGTTTACTGTAATTCATGCCACCCATGTAGTTTACTTCTAAAGCGCGCTGTAGTTCAGTCAGTTCATTCACTATGCTCCGCTGCCTCACTGTTTGACAGGTGACTTTAAATTTGTTGTCATAAAGGGACTTGCAGGGACAGCTGCATCTTTAAGAGGCAGCAAACAGACTTAATCTACGATTTTCCATCTGGTGCTGAATGTAAAAGACTTCCTCGTGTTCCTCCTCAGACTTCTTGATAATTTCCTGTTCAGCACAACTCACAGTCAACAACACAATCAGTGTTTCTCTGAGGAACTATGGTGGCTAGGACATGAGTTCGGGGCAGTGTGAAACAATGGAACAGTGTTGATGCCATTCATATCAGATTTTCTTCATTGACAGTATTACAAGTACGACACTTCATTTTTATCGCAGTCACTTATCACAATCATTTTTTGCTAGTTCACTTTACTCCATAGCTTCACTCGAGTACAACTGAATTGAAATGAATTGAGACCACTAACAGTATAATGAATGGACAGCGTGGCTGTGACATCACACACAGATTTCTGAAGGACAGATTTGAAGCTCAAAGGGTGGTGGCTCTGACCGCCGCCATGTTGGCAGTCCTGCCTCTTCAGCCTCCTAATCTAATCTAAAGATCGGCAAAGACGTGGATCATTGGCAGATCTAGTCGGGCTGAATGAAGCCTGCTTAGTCAAAAAGGCCATCTGTACCGGTACTTACCTATCAATCAAAGCAGCCATGCTGTTAATTCTGCATAACTTTAAGTCTTAATATAATTTGAACATGTGAGTTGTATATAAATTCACCCTCAGTACAGTTGTCATGAACGGGGAAATTAGCTGTAGAGGCCAACACAGTACCAGACCATTTTCCACAAGGCTATAAACCCCACCAGGAGTGTTTCAGTTGGCTAGTAGTGGGTCCATAGTTAAACAATGTCAGGAAGTGGAAAGAGAAGGCACTCATTTAAATATCACATCCTCAGAGTTTTCCTGAAAAATTTGCCCAGAATCGTTTGCATAGAAATCAGTCCAAGGCAACCCAGTTATGTTACGTTAAGTTATGTTACAACCTGTTTACCCATTAGCAATACAAAGTGATTAAATGTTAAACTGGTACATAAAAAGCCTCAGAATCTTACATCCAGAACCTTCAAGGGTTAATATTGACCGGCTGAGAGGAGGTGAATGGTTTCTCTGTTGTTCTACATAAAAAGCTGTAATACTTTAGAGTCGTGTCTGCTTTCCTCTATAAAAATACCAAAATGTTCACTTGCATCCCTTTTCAGCTGAACCATATGATTTGGGAGGGAAGATGAGAGAGGCAGAGAGGAAGAAGAAGACAGACAGGATGAGTTAAGTGCACTTCAACCAGCGACTGAACAGACAGTGTGAAGCAGCAAGCAAACACGCTGTGAAGAATCTACCTCCATGGCATTATCTGAAAGGACAACAGAACAAAACCAAGTCATGTGACAGACAACACGGTGAAACACGATGAAACAGGTGTTGTAAAGAAATCAAAGCCTCTTTGTGAATATGAAGCGTATTGCAGTCGACTGTCACACCTTCTCTTTGACCGCTTCCCAGAGCAAGATTTTTAAATTACCCCCCGGACATCCTGCAGCTTTTCAAAGAGCTTTTAGTTTGCCATTTGATTCCCTGCTCCCCTTTTCTTTAGACATATCTGTGCTTCTTTTCTCCCTCTCTCGTCCTCTCTTCTCTTTCATGCAAAACACCTTGGCTGCTGAAAGGGACTGTCGGAGGAGGAGAAGAGAGAGAGGGGGGGGGGGGGGGGTCAGGAAACAAGGAGAGATAAAGGAGGAGACAAGACAAGAGGAAAGGAGATGATTGGAAAGGAAAGGACATAAAGGAGGACAGTAAAAGGAAAAAAGGAGAGGAAAAGAGATCAAATAGAGGAAACAAGGAGAGGGGAGAAGAGAGGAGGAAAAGGAAGACAGGAAACATTAAGATAAAAGGGGAGATGAGACAAGATGAGAGGTGACAAGAGGGAACGAGTGAAAAGGAAAGGGACAAAAAGGAAGAAAAACAATGACAAAATAAGAGAGGATGACATAGAAGAGTCAATAATAAGAGGAGAGAACATAAAGGAGGGGAGGAAACAAGGGGAAGAATTGAAAGGGGAGAGGACAGGAGATGGGGGGGGCAAAGGGGGAAGAGGAGGAGATGAGAGAAAGCAAGGGGAGTAGACAAGGAAGGAAGAGGAGAGGAGAAATGGATGGAAAGAACAGGAAATAAGAAGAGGAGATAAAAGTGGAGATGAGATAAGACAAAAGTAGACAAGACCAGACAAGTGGAAAGGAAAGGACATAAAGGGGGAGAGTAAAAGGAGAGGAACAGAGGAGAGAGGAGAAAACAAGGACATGAAAGGAGAGGACATGAAGGAGGAGAGGAAACAAGAGGAGGAAATAAAAGGGCAGAGGAAAGGAGATGGGTGGGCAAAGGGGGGTGAAAAGAGTAGAGGAGAGAAAACAAGGAGAGGAGAGGAAACAAGGAAACAAGAAGAGGAAAGAAAAAAGAGGGAAGACGCTCATGAAAGCAGAGCAGAGTAGATGAAAGCAGGAAGGAGGAGAGGAATGAAATGAATCAGAGAAGAAAGAAGAAGAAGAAGAAGAAAAAGAGAGAGGACAGGAGGAGGATGAGAAGCCAGTCGTTCTTTACCCAGGGGGGAGGCACAGCGGGGGGGTGAGGGAGGTGAAGGGGGGAGGTGGGCTCCTCATCCCTCTCTCCTCCAACTGAGCCTCCTTCCTCAAGGTCAATCACACACACATGCACACAGACACACACATACAGGCAGGCAAGTTGGCAGACATGGTACACACACACACACACACACACACATTTAGCCAAGCTCAAGTAGAAAAGACGCCGTCTGCCTGCTTTTCTCTCTCTGACTCTCTGTACCAACCAGCCAAGTCTCAGTCAACCATCTGGAGATAAAAACGCCATTCTTCACACACACACACACACACATACACACACACACACACACACACACACACACACACACACACACACGCTGTGTGTTTATGATAATAGACCAAATGCCTCTATTGATTCTTTCTCTTTCTGTGTGTGTGTGTGTGTGTAAAATCAGTTTTATTTCAGCATGAACACACTTCCTTCTTTAAAATCTTCCTCTGTGTTCGTCAAACATTTAACACTTCTCTGTCTTTCACTGTCTATCATTAAATTCTAGAAATACGTTTTTCAGAAATGAGCGCACATATTAAAAATCAAATAAAGTGTCTGCAGCTGCTGAGCGGCGCTGAAAACACACAACAAACAGGAGCGTGTCAGAAAGGTAACCTTTCGCCGTTTGTTGTGAAAGTGTCATCAACACTCCACGTGTTGGTGAAAATGAGCAGCGGGGGTTTGAATTTAGTGGAAATTGAAAAACCTGGTCTGCCTGGAGCACCAACACACAGACGCTGCTTATGAAAAATGTCAGACATGAAATATTAGGCTGGCAGTGGAACGCTCACCTGTTTGCTTCACCACGCCCATTCTATAAAACATGATCTGATTTCCACAGATTCAACACTGGACGGCAGCAGACGTAGAAATGTGGCTGGGCTCCAGCCAATAAAATAATACCCCATTCATACCACGTGATTGTCTGGACATAGAATTAATGCTGAACACATTGCACATATTGACCATAATTCATCTTTTTCACATTTCCCTGAACTGTTGGCTGTGTGAGTAGCATGACATTGTCACGCTGGTGCAATCAAACAAACTTGTCCAGAGAACAGTGGCAGCAAATGCAGCATCTCTGAGGAAGGCTACACGTTAGATCATGTGTCTTTATTATATTATTTATTAGTAAAGTGTTAGTGCACCACAAGCAGCCTTGGATAGATAAATAGATTCTCTGATCTTTCCTAGTGTTTAGTTGATGAAGGTCTAGATTTATATGACTCTTGAAGCAACACTGTGTAGAACTATTTTACTGATTTTGGTGAAACTGGATCATATATTATACAGAAAGTTTCCCAATGGACAGTGAAGTAAACTGCTGCCAACTGTAGCTGCTGTTTTCTAATGTTAACTCAGTTTGTTAGCCAGACTGCACAGACTGTGAGTTCAGAGCACTAGAGCAATAAGAACTAGGCAAGCAGGCAGTATAACAGACATAATGAAAGAGTCTGTTTACGACAAAATCAAAACCACAAGAAATTCTGTGCAGTGTTGCTTTAACTGTTTCCTTTGATTTGTTTCCTGTTTGTATATTTTTAGGTTTCTTCTATTGGGATTAAATCAAGAATATTGATTGCATATTACAAAAATGTTAATTCACATGTTGCACTCTTGTTTTGTTTTTGTTTTTTACATAAATTAGTGTTGACTAATGGATGACAAAACCAGAACACGATTAAAAACCAGCCACTTTGAGACCTCTAATGGGACGTGGAGAACAGGCTTCCTCCCCCTCCCATAAAATATTCCTCCTCTCCTGTTTGGTCTTCGGGTCAAAATCGTCTCCCCCCTTTCAGCCCCTCCTCTCTCCCTTTTTTTTTTTTTTTTATAACTGGCTGCAAATTCACTGCTGTTCATTACCCAGGCAGGGTCAATTCCCCAAACAATGTGTTTGGTGTCACAATAAAAAGGGTGTTTTTTATGGCGTGTAGCAGTAAAATGCTATTAAACAGATAAAACACAGGCAACGAGCATCAGGAGGATTATAAAAGGAATTGCCTTGATAAACTCCACATATCTGCGTGATGACACACCAGCAGCTCTCTTCTCTCTGTCGCTGGGGAGGAGGAGGAGGGGAGACGGAGGGGAGAGGCAGGGATGGAGGAGCACATGGTCAGAGAGTGTACACAACTCTACAGCGCCACTACATGGGGAGATCAACAACATGCTGCCTTTCTGTCCTTTTCTGGATGAGCTATGGTTCCATGAAAGAAACAAGGAAAATCCTGTCAGATTACATTTCATATTTTATATTCTGATCACTTGAGACTAACTAAACTAAGACCAAATCATGACCAAGACCAGAACGTACAGAGACCGATACAAGACCAAGACAAAAGCAGTACGATACCATGTCAAGACCAAGACCAGGCAGTATATACAGTATATAGAGGTAGCTAATATTCATGAAAATTCTTTGGCTGAAGCATGGTTGCTACATTGACTCATCTATTTAAGCGTCGCCTTGCAGTATATACAAACCGCTGTATGTTCTGAACTCTTTGTGATTGAAGAAACCAAATTTTATTCCAGGAGAATTGTCTGATGTCTCCTCCCAGACAATTAACAAATAAATCAGACAATGCACAGACAATTAAGTGACATACTGAAAGTTGTGGTCTTAACCGCTCTTGGACTAAAAAATCCAGATTCCTTCTGGTCTGAGAGTCTGAGTAAAATGTGGTTGATTCTGAGACAATGCCTTTAAAAAGTGGCTTTGAGACCGATTTCGAGGGCTACAACACTGACTCTGAGGCTTGACATACATAAAAACCCCACCTCAATTCAAATGGAAACCCTTTGTTGAAGTTTTTGTTCTGATTCCTTTCTACCGTTTTCAATGAGAGCATTGTATTGTGGATGTGAACAGAAAATTAACTATTTGAGTACAGAATATACACATGCTTTTGTTGACGTGGTAATGCTGTTACTATAGTACAAATGTAATGTAGTTTTTCATCATCGTCACTTGTATGGTAGAGAATCTTATTACCAAGGTTTAGTTAAATATCCCATTTGTTGTTCAATCATAAAATATTATATAATCTAATATATTTTTCTCTTTAAAGAGACATTTTTATGTTTTGTGGCCAGTCTGTGCATTAAAATGGTCTTATGCTTCCCTCTGGTGGTCACAGTGACAACTCCCAGCAGACACTTGGCTTGTCACTGCATGAAAACGAATGCATGTGTAAGAATGTGGTTGCAAGATGTATGTGTGCAGAGCATGTTCACTTACAGTAGTTCATGTCACAATGATGTACACAGCCAGACGCTGTCGCAGTAATCTGCAGTCAGCAAGTAGGTTCTGGATCTTAAAGGTACTATCAGATTTTGATTTAGAATTTAATCAGTACAGTACATTTCCTCTCATGCTTCTCTCTGGAGCTCCAGTAAGAACAGCACATTTTGTTCGTAATAGATTATAGCATACCCCGCTGATCAGACTGGGTAGTTTCTGCAGGAGGCATGGCTAAGGGTGGTGACTCTATAGTTGTGAAATTACAACCTTACAGAAGTCCTGACGGGCATGTTCTCCCAGTTAAATGGAGATGATGATATCATTCATGTATTTTACATCATTCACTTCATATATGAAGTGACATGACTGCAGTGTGATGGACCCTATGTGAACTCAGACAGCCTCAGCCTCCTTAAACTATGCTCAGGGGAAGATAGAGAGAATTGCAACCAGAACTCCACACGAGAGTATACTGTATGTCTCTGAAACCTCCCTGAACGTCCTCAGTGTTACGCTGAAGGCTGGTTCCTGCTGTAATATACAAAGAATATACCTGCAATCAGATAAATGATTCATCTTGTAATCTACAGATCAAATGTAATCTTCATGCTCTCAAACCTCTCCATCTTATATAACAAGAAGCTAGCTATAACTACACTGGTCTAATGAAATAATGGCCACGAATCATACAGATGACTTTTAATATTTTATTTCTCTCTCTGTCTGTCTGGTTATCAGACACCATGAAAACTATAAAGAAATATAAACATTTTCAAATATACAGCTTCCAAGCAAGTGTCGGCAAACTGGCTCAAAACCTCACAAAAAAGTGATATCGAATAAAATTACTGAATTTACACAACTGAAATACAACTACTGTGCATGCCCCCTGGACCCAGTGACAGTATAAAGAATGGACAGAGTATGCGTGACGTCACTCATAGGTTTCCAAAGTGCTGTTATGAAGCTCAGAATCTGTGCCATGTTGGCTGTCCTACCTCTTCTGCCTCTCAAAAAATCTGCAAAGATGTGGATCATCAGCAGACCTGAGGCAGGCTGAATGATGACTAGTTGTGCAATCAAGCCACCTACCTGTCAATCAAAGCAGCCATGCTGTTAATTCTGCATAACTTTAAGCCTTAATATTTTTTGTACCAGGCTGTAAACATGTTTATTTCTGCTGTGAAGTTGGACATTTTAACATGGGGACTTATGGAGACTGACACATTCTGCAGCCAGGTATTGCAGTTTTTGGCTCTTTTGCATTGGCGTCATTTTACAGCCACCAAGGTTACTGCTTGCTTGGACCACATTCAGAATCAAAGTTAGAAAGGGGCAGCAGGTCCTCTCTCTACATCCATGTTCTCTACTGCTCACAGTGCCACAATTACCACTAACTAAACTCTGGTCATGTGACCAAACTCTCTGTATTAAACAAATATAACCTTACAAAAAAGGCTTTAAATATTTGAATTAACATTTTTAAAGTAGTACATGTTAATGAATTACAGGATGTTTGTGTTAAGTTATTTATTATGAAGTGAAATAAATGTGGACTTTATAACATAAAATAATATAAACAACTCCATATAATGAACTGTTTCTGGTGTTGGTGTTGTTTCTGCTAATGCCAAGCTCCACTCAAAACTAAACTAAACTAAAAATTAAAAAGCTGTGTGATCTATGTGTGTGTATGTATTTAAGGAACAGGTTCGTGTTGTTATTATAGGTGAATTATTAAACTGCTTATTGTAAGACGTTGCCATATGATTTAGGCGCCAAAGACAGTGTCGTTACGATCCGCTTCTCCTCGGTATTTTCCGCCCTTCTCCGTCCGCACGTCGGTAATTTTCGGCCACCGTCGCCATCTGCTCTCTCGTCCTTCTCCAATCTCCGTGTTGTTGTTCCCGGTGACGCGGCGGAGGTGTAGCCTGACGCGGGCTCTTACGTGTCGGCCAGAATAAAAGTGGAGCTCCGAAGGCCCGGGAGTGACGAAGGGAGTCTGTACCGGTAAGGACGGAGCGGTGTCCCGGTCTCTGAGAGACAGGACGCGGCTGTAGAAAGTGTCGGTGTGGTCGGGTTTGGCCCGGAGGAAACAAAGAGATCATGGCGCCGCGGTGTGTTTGTATGAGGATGGACGGAGGGAGGGGAGGGGAGGCTGCGGCTGAATGGGACAAAAACGGTGCTGGCGGTGTGTGTGTGGACCGGGAGACGACACTTTGTGTGTTAACACGTCACAAAGTGTCACAGCACTTTAGCGTCATTCGCGCGCTCAGCTGTCAAATGATGCGGTAGTGGACAGAGCTAACCCCGCACACGTTTGCGCCGTTTTTTTTACCCTTAACGGCGCAGTGGGACCATTAGCCGCTATAAGTTCATTTATTTGTGTTGCTCACTCGACTTAATTTGGATATTTCCGCTCTCATATCGATTATTCATGATTGCACGCGCCCTCACATCACCCCGCTTTATCCATAACCGTCTCGCGCTGTCTTTCATTCATTGGTCCGGACGGAGTTCGCCGTTACAGGCCGCCGTGCTCGGCTGAAAACATGAAGTGAGGCCTGGAGACTGAACACTGCGTGTTATTTCTGCGGCCAGGTGAATGTGTTAGCTGGCTGTGGTCTGCGGGGATGTGAGGTCTCCTTTATATGTGTGTGCGCGTGTTAAAGAACAGGGGGGCGTTTCCCGCCATGTGGCTCTGCTGTCACACAGCGAGCTTCCAAGTGATGTTTGAAAAGCAGAGGGAGAAACGTGTAAAGCCAATCATGCAGCGGAGAGACGCTACGCACAGCGTGAGATCACAGTGAACAACAGGTCCCAGATCAGCGCTCAGTGCCCGGCCCCGCAGCCTGCTGCCGGACACCACACCAACCGGAGTCAGGAGATAATGATGAGGAGGAGGATGTAGTAGGCGGGTGGAGCAGCAGCACCAACGTGTAGGAGGTTCATTAGTTTCTGGTGTTTTTAATTAGACTGCGTCGAAGCCCAGAGGTCATCCGTCTTCATTACAGTTCAAATGTTTCAAGCCATTAAAACCAACAAAGATTTATTATTTTCACTTCTTTTAATTAGTTGATTTAAGGTGTTAAAATAAATGAAGCCGCTGCCTCCTTTTTAATTCATTCATTAATTATCCAGCTAGGCCCCACAGTACTAATCATGGGCTCAACAGTGGTTTTATTACTATTACTTAAATGAGCTAATTAACCAGCAGGGTGTCATCACTACTGTTTGTTTTCATTTAATCAAAGGTTTAGTGTGTTAGATTTATATATATATATATATATATATATATATATATATATATATATATATATATATATATATACTACAAAAGTAATGAAAATAAACAAAATCACTGGGATGACATTTAAAATAACTGAAATGAAAGTGAAATTTAAAAAAATGTAGTCATGTTCATTCATGTTGCACAAGCACACGTCCATGATTAGCTATGAGCCAAACTGTGACAGTGAGATGGTGAGCAGATGTAGAATTAACGGTTTAAAAACACCAAGCAGTCCTGGCTCCCATCGGGAAATCTTATGAAGAGAAGTTTCTCTTTTCCAACAAATTAGCTCTGGTTCTTGAACCAGCAGTGAACCTGTCTCCTCCACCATGTTCCTGCAGTAACCCAGAACATTATGAAGCAGAGGTTGATGCAATGGGGCAGTCAGCAACTCCATCACTAAATGATGTTAAATCCTACATGCACTGGACCTTTTAATGTAACATTTAGATATTCAGTGTATCGCTGCTATATACTGAAGTACAGTGGAGTCAGCTCAGGGTGGTGTGCGAGATGAGGGCTGGTGCATCTTATTTTGAAAAAGTACAGTTTCTCTAGGCCATCAGGTTCTGCATCGGCTACATGATGTGATTTGTATTAAAACTTACAAAGATACATCATAGTTTGAAGTCAATGCTTCTCCTGATCAGATGGCACAGGTTTTCCTGTTGAATAAAAACACCAAACCAAGCTTCAGCACCTGTCACAGGTGATTTAGCACACTGCCCGGTTCTAAGCTGAGAAAAACCAAACATGTTTGTAGTGTCATTTATGGCTTAATAAGCTTTGATGGGTGTCAGTGTCAGAGATGGAAGGATTCATTGTGAATTTAGGGGGGTGTAACCACGATACATGATGGGGCGCACACACAGACAGCAGCTTCCTCCTACATGTCTTCTTCTTTCATCACAATCATTCTCTTGTGTTTGAAGATTTTTATGGAATAGATGCAGATGTGCACACATCTTTTTGAATTATTATTACTTTAACAATTATTAACATTATTATTATTATTACTATAAGATTATTAGATTATTACACCTGAAATGCGATTGTACCTGACAGAGAACACACCACCACTGTCAGCAACTCTACAAACTAGAACACAACAGATCTGAAATTTTAAAGGGTAAACAGTCATAAATATGGCAGGTGATTTGTACTAGGATGAAAATAGATCTTTTCTGTGAGGACTGTGTAAGCATATCAGATAACATACACAGCTTAATATGGGCGTTCTTCAGTTCACGTTGTTTCCTAAGGCCACAGCACACAAACTGTCAGTGATCCTGATGCTACAGATGTTACAGCCCTGCAAAAGTGCAGTTCTAACGGCTTCTCTTCAAATCTTTGCCCACAGCTCAGCCAATGAAGATGGAGTCAGCAGTGGAGGCTCAGCAGGGGGTTGAGACTGCTGTGACGGAGACTGAGAGCCAGCAGATCACCCCGGCACAGATCGCCACTTTGGCACAGGTAGCACCACGTTAACACTGTTATTACATATTTAAGGAAATGTTGAAGTGTCTAGAGCAGACAGCACGTTTACCTCTCATTTTCAGGTATCCATGACAACGGGCCATGCCTCAGCAACAGGTCCCACAGTAACTCTGGTACAGCTTCCCAACGGACAGACGGTTCAGGTCCACGGAGTCATCCAGGCTGCACAGCCATCTGTTATCCAGTCCCCACAGGTCCAGGCGGTACAGGTAAACACACACACACAGTTTTAAATGTTTTGCCTATACAGAAGATGAAGTTTGAAGGTTTTTGTCCATTGGTTTGTCTGTTTGTTTGTTCCAGATCTCCACCATAGCAGAGAGTGAGGATTCACAAGAGTCAGTAGACAGTGTGACAGACTCTCAGAAGCGCAGAGAGATTCTGTCACGACGCCCCTCATACAGGTAGAGTGTGTGTGTGCACTTTTAAAGGTCATTTTAAGACACTATGTGGTACTTTTCTTTTCACCTGCTGCTATTTTTAATATAAAACTTAGCAAACACTAAGTCTTGTTTTGCTTTCTTGAGCTTGCTTATAGGGTACTATAACTATAACAAATAACTAGAAGATTTGTAGGTTTTTGTAGCATTGCTTTGTAATATCCTAGAAAACATGGAAAATGCTTTTATTTTGTAAAGAATCTGAGAATCTAGTACCTAAAATCTGCACCTGTTTGTCCCTGCAGGAAAATCCTGAACGACCTGTCTTCCGACGCTCCGGCTGTCCCTCGCATCGAGGAGGAAAAAGCTGAGGAGGATTCATCCGCTGCTGCCGCCACACCCGCAATCACCACGGTTACTGTGCCCACACCCATCTACCAGACCAGCAGTGGCCAATACAGTAGGTGATAGCTTGTTTGGTGGAGATGGGGAAGAGTTGTGTCACATCAGGGATGGGCATTGATAGGATCTGATGATTCCTTTCTCCTTCTCACCAAACACACAGTTGCGATCACACAGGGTGGGGCCATTCAGCTGGCTAACAACGGTACAGATGGAGTCCAGGGCCTGCAGACTCTGACCATGACCAATGCTGCAGCAGCAGCCCAGCCTGGAGCCACCATCCTCCAATATGCACAGACCAGCGACGGCCAGCAGATACTGGTGCCCAGTAACCAGGTGGTGGTCCAAGGTGAGAGCGTGTTTTCATATCATCTGTATTAATGACTAATAACGCTGAAACTAGTGCTATCTGATATGACTGACACATCGAGTCTGTGGTTTCATCAAGTTTAACATCTACCCACTGCTCTCAGCTGCCTCCGGTGATGTCCAGGCCTATCAGATCCGAGCGGCCCCTGCCAGCACCATCGCCCCCGGGGTGGTCATGGCTTCATCCCCC
The DNA here is from genome assembly GCA_023373845.1 of Nibea coibor. Classification (NCBI taxonomy): domain Eukaryota; kingdom Metazoa; phylum Chordata; class Actinopteri; family Sciaenidae; genus Nibea; species Nibea coibor. The sequence goes on from CM041724.1 coordinate 5,112,372, forward strand.
GCCCTCCCCACCCAGGGTGCCACCGAGGAGGTTACCCGCAAACGGGAGGTCCGCCTCATGAAGAACAGGTATGAACATCTCAATGTTGGCTTTGCTGTTGCATCAGAAACGTTCTAATATACGATCAGGTGCCTTTTGTGAAGGTTTGGCCTGGGGGACGTCCCATTTCTCCCCTCTAAAATGAGCAAGAAAGACAAACTGTGTGTTATCCTTCCTACAGAGAGGCAGCCCGAGAATGTCGCAGGAAGAAGAAGGAGTATGTTAAATGTCTGGAGAACCGAGTGGCCGTCCTGGAGAACCAAAACAAGACACTAATCGAAGAACTCAAAGCTCTTAAAGACCTTTACTGCCATAAATCTGAGTAGTTCCTGTCCTGAGCAGCGAGCTGGTTAAAGTAGCATTTCACTTCTTTTCAAATACTTTGACTGTTTGATTCTGCCTGCCTGGACGTCCAGTTTGCACACAGCCGCCTGCTTACGCTACCTTCTCTTCAATGAGCCGTCAGTAGAATACATTGAAAACACACTAAACTGTAGAACACTGTAAACACCTGCGTGTCTCCAGGTATATCACTATCTATCATCCAGGTCCGATGATGGATGTTAGCAACATGCTGACTGAAAGTTTGTAGTCTTGAAAAGGTCAAATGAACTGCTGACCACAGGCTTCACACACATTTGACTGTAAGCCTCTCATAGATTTGGTTAATAAGCTGCACAACTAACAAGATTTCCCCCAGTTAAAGGAACATTATGGACTGTGATATTAATATTTAAAATGCGTGCTCTGCTGATAGATATCTCTGCTGCATATCAAGCGCTTCCTAAACAGCCAGGTGACGTTACATCCTGGACGCTGCAGCTGCAGTCCGGAGTGTAATCAACAACAGAGAAATGTTAGAGCAAGCGATGTTCAAAGAGACTTGGTACAAATGTATTCATATTTGTGCCTTGAATAAGGAGTCTTTGTACATGTAGCGAGAATGTAGCACAACATGTGAGTGAGAGCGGTGCTCTCTTTGAATAGTCGTGATTTCAATATTGATCAAAATAATCGTGATGATCATTTTTGACCATAATCATGCTGCCCCAGAGGCCAGTGAACAATCTTACACTTAAAAGAACACTCGCTGTGCTCCACAGCTGAGCGAGGCTCACATTGAATATGAGCTTTTATATAAGAAATAATGCTCGATTAAATGTCTTTTAAGCATCAGCATCGTTGCTATGGTTACCTGCAGTTTCATTTAAATTGTCCTCCGGTTTTAAAGTGTTTTTTTACTTGCAGACCAGAAGTACGTTTAGCTGCTAAATGTTCATCAAAGAATATTGTCTGTTGCCATGGTGTAACTTGACATTGACAGTGGTGAGTTCAGTGTGGCAACAAGCTTGTAAAAAAAAAAAAAAAACAGCAGCGAGCACGTTCACATCCTAAAACAGTTTGCACAGCTCAGACGCAGACTTTTCTGTATCAGGCAAGCTCGGTCAGCTGCAGTTAAAGGCTTTGAATGAATGGTGAATGTCTACTTGATCCACATCCTGACGTGAACAAACCTTTCTAAAAATGTGGCCTCTTCTATAGCAGAATCTACAAATGATTGGGCACAAACAAGTCTCTTTTTTTTAAAAGTGTTTTTAAAGATGCTACCAACTGCCGATCTTGAAGGAAGTGAAGGTGCGTGTCAGCAGACAGCGGGCCGTCGCAGTCATGTGGACGTTTCATAGCACGACGTCACACTTTTCACTACATGTCTCATCTCAGTCTCCACCACAGACGGCTCTCAGAGATGCAGGTAAAACAGGATTGCTAGCAGGATGAGGCTCAGCTTTTAAAAAACAACCTGGATTCACGGTTTTATAGTTCTGGCCAACATTCCTGTTAGTTCTGGTGACATTTTACTCACAAGCTGATGTCCATTAAGGCAGCAGCAACACAAGCAGCCATTTTATCTCAAATATTCACAAATCTAATGTGTGCTGAAGTTATTGGCCAACCTGGCTGTTGCAAAAGAACACTGTACTTACCAGGGTTGTAGTCAAACCAAGTCAAGATCAAGGCCGTGTCTTTGATCCTACTTAGATAGCTAAATGTAGCTAATACTCACCACATTGGGTCTGTTTGGTCTCAGTGAGTGTATTGCAGGATTTACAAACTGCTGTGTCTTTTAACTTTGACCTGACCTTTCCTGTCCTCTCTTTAGTTTTCTGTGCCGCACACACAGCAACTTTTTGAACCATTTCTCAGCCGTTTTCCCTGTCATTCGTTTTACTGCCTTCAGCGTTGTAAAAAGTGAAACTTTAGTTCCACCTGAAGTGTAAAAACATTTTCAGTAAGTTATGAACTGTGGTGGGACAAGTTAGACATTACCAGGCGAACATGTGGAAACACTGGTGATTTCTGGTGATCTTAAAAGGTCTTGAAATAAAATCAGTCAATTGTGAGACCCTCAAAAAGTGGTCTTGCATTCAAGTACTACAACACTGGTACGTACTGCACACATCCACGTGTCCACTCGTGATTTAGGTAAGTGACATCTAAAAATAGAAAAAGAAGGTCGTAGAAAAACACAGGAGTTTTCCAAACCCAGTTCACATTCGACTGAAGCTCAAGCATCATCTCATTGTGCCACAGTAAACTGTCACGTCCCACAACATTTCATCGCTCAGTGTTTTTTAATATCGTGTCTGTTTTTGCGACGTCTGTTAAAGGTGGTTAAAAAAAAATATGGTGGACGACATCACGTGAGCTCACAGGGCCATTTTAATATAAATAAGTAGCAGATTTGGATTCTGCTACAATCACAGAACTTTAATACTAATAATCCACGAAGGCGTGCTGAAAAGAGATCCCCTTTATGGGACAGTGTGTGGTTTTTGAGAAGATTGATGTACGTATTTGTCTGTTTATTTTTTATATTCCTGTACATAGACTCTACAGCATGTGTAGACCTTGTGTATTTCTGTTTATTTGATATGAAAAATAATGTTCTTATGGCTTGTACGAAACCAACTTTGCATATTTGTAACATAATCAGTGTATAATAGAAGACTGTGTGTGTGTGTGTGTGTGTGTGTGTGTGTGTGTGTGTGTGTATTCATGTAATCCATCAGGCCTACGACCGTCATGGCAGCTAAGTGTATAAGAAAAGGCCTTTGCTGGATCTTTTGGAGTGCTGTGCTCTGTTTCAGATCGACAGTGTGTGTTTGTAGAGAAGCAAATCTGCTGAGAGCAGTTGGGGTCCAACATATATCAGTTTCATCATTTTTAAAAAAAATTGTATTTGAAGCGGCACAGCAGAACCCTTCAAACGTACGTTCTTAAACCTCAGCAGGAATGGCTCTGTCGTTTTTTTGTATCTCCCAATTCATCAAATGAAAGCACAATAATTCTTTTTATGTTTGTTTTAATGTGTGAACCGCTTTTATTTTATACCAGATCTACATTAGATTTGTTATTTCTTATTGACATTGATTCCAATGATATGTGAGTTAATGCTGAGCCCATTTGCTAAATTCTATAATATTTTGTTAGCTCACTGTTGATGCGTGAAACACGATCATAGAACTGGAGTTAACTTTCTGAGCTGCATTAGATTTTATTTGTGACTATGGAGCTGACACATTACATGACGATGTACTTTATCAGTGCTGTGCTGTATGGAAATGGGCATGAAATAAGTCACAGATAGATGATTTGTGTGGTTGAAAGCTCCAGAAGCTAGTAAATGGACCCTAAATTGACATTATTTTGACATCAAATCTATTTCTGTGTTGGGGGCAGTAACGGTCGCTCTAATAATTAGAGTGTGTTCCTTTAAATGTGTTTTGCTTTCTTTTTTTATTTTTTTTTTAGTTTCAAACATTTTGATATTGTACAGTATGCGTTTGTCATGTATGGAGGATGAAAGGGTTGGATCAGCTACAGAAATCACTCAGCACCTCATGCTTGGACTAATTCAGAAAGCTTTGAGCGAGTCATCTCAACACATTAGCATGTACTGTAGCTGTACATGTTGTCCCTGTCACAGCAGCGTTGCGTTTAAAGAAGTGTCTGTTTAAAGTGTCTGTAGAGACATAACAAAGTGTCAGAAGTAATCTTTCTGGAATGCATTCGAAGGGATGAACTGAAATCCACAAGCTGGGTAGCACTCAAAACCTTTACATAGCGGTGCCATCAGATACCTGAGACGAAAACTTTTGTATATTCTGAAAAAAAAGAACCTCATTCCCACCTCTTGTAATTCACACATCCAGTGCTGGTGCTGAAAAAAAAACTAGTAATATTCTTCTTTCTGTTGATTTGATACAGTGAGCTCAACTTTGTGATGTGATTGCACATGTCTCTCCAACAAAACCAAAAGTCTTTTCATTTCCGTGCCAGAATAATTTCTATCCACGGGCCTCATTTGTGCATGAAACAGATTAATATCCATGTGTGTAAAAGCATATACAGTAAATATATATAAATATATATATAATTTCTAGAACAGTAATAACATTTTTTAAACAACTTCTAATGTGATCAGTTTCTATATTGCCACTTTTACAAGTTATGAATTTTAAATGCCATGTATTGTATAGTATCTTGTAGAGACAAGGTCACCAAATGATGCGTTCTATACTGTTTGTTTCAACATTGTCACATGAGAAAACTATACCAGCCCATCATCTGAAAGTGCTGTTACTCTGATATTACATCATCTTTTGTAAACACTTGCTATGTCGCAATAAACTGCTCTTGGAGATTGTATTTGATTGTTGATTCATCAATCATATATGAACAGTCCATCCATAGCAGATGTTGATGAACAATAAAGGGGTCATTTATCATTATACATTATATTGTATGTGCAGTTTTAAGCAAGTTTCTAATTACTTTGTGTTCAGTTTTATAGTTTGATTACAGATATACATTAAAGTACTTTTTAGTGTAAGCACCATGTTGAAGAGCTGGGTTTGGTCACATTAACAGACATTTAGTTAAAACACAAGTGAAATTTCTACATTCAAAATTTAGCTTACAGGTCCAGTGTGTAAGATTTAGTGGAATCCAGTGTCTCAGATTGCAACCAACTGAATACTCCTTGCCTTACCACCTCCTTTTGGGTGTGTTAGAGATATGCTTCATAAAAGAATATCAGAGATACGATATGGTGTCCGTGAAACTTGGGGGGGGGGGGGGAAATTATAGTATTTGGTTTGTCCATTCTGGGCTATTGTAAAAAAATATATGTATATACATGTCAGAGCAATATAGTGGAATTTGTGTCAGTGGTAATCTGTGATTTGGAACATATTAATAATTAATTTGTAAGATATTTAATCAATTAGAAAATCAGTAATAATTGTATTAGGTGATAGAACATAAAAACACGATGCACAGACTTGCAGACTTGAAATGCATCTTTCTGTTCTGCTCTATTTTAGTAGAAATAACCATGTCGACTAATCACAAAAATAATCAATAGATTATTTGACGACCAAAATAATCATTAGTTGCAGCCCTACATGCAAGTAAAAAGTAAGCATGGGTGTATAATGTAATTTATTAAAGGTCCAGTGTGTAGGATTTAGTGACACCTAAATGAGTACACTCCTGCGTCTCACCCTCTCCTTCTAAACATAAAGGAAAAACCCTGGCTGTGAAATTCACATAAAAAGCAATGGTCCATGTCTAGGTCAGTGTTTGGCTTGCCTGTTCTGGCCTACTGTCAGGCCTGTTACTGGCTGCTTGGGGACCCTATGCAAGATGCTATTTGGGGGCCCCTATTTTGAGGGAGAGATTCCTAACTTTTTCAGATGATCTGTGGTGATGATTTGAAGAGGAAGACAGGCTTCAGTACATTAATAAATGAAACAGAGCATGTTCCTGAAAAACTTTGAAAACAAGCTGACATAACATAAATACCCTGCCTCCACCAATCCACAAACAACATTAAAAAATAAATAACTTGCTTAAATAAATAAAAATACAATGGATGATGAAAGTACTGGAATATCAGTTAGACTGGAGTAGATATTTGCAACAGACAAATTTGTGTTTATCAAGCACATTTATGCGATATTTCATTAAAAAGGGTGATATTAATGAATAAAAAGATGAAATACTCGACATATCTGGTCTGTCATATTGCTTGAATGAGGAGGGATGCGTTGATTGACAGGTACATAATGCAATAGGGGACTGGCTCCTGTTTTCACTGTCCAAAAAGGGTGTGGATCGGCGATGATACAAAAATAGTCGCGTTGTAAATACATTTCATCGGTTTAAATCGTCTCAAACAGACAGCTCCTTCAACCAATGAGCGGGATCAAGAGTGCCTTGTTTTGATTTATCAGCCAATGGGAGAGAATGGAATTTCTAAATGGGCGGGGCTACAACATATCCGTGCCAAGTAGTGCCGTTTGTGAGCTCCTCAACAGATGGCGGCGGCGGCGGGGAGTACATCCAGCACGTATCTGTCGGGGTGGAGACACTGATGGGGCAGTCCGGGTCAGCGGCCAGAGTTGGTTGTCTTGCGAGGAGCACGGACAAGGCCTGCTCAGTCTGACCTCATTGAGAATTTCTTGCCTACACTCTTGGATTTTTCTCTTTTTACCTCGGTTTCCTGCTGGAGGCCGCAGAAGCCTCGGGCTAGATTTGGCTTACACATCGAACCGGGTGCGAGAAGACTGTCTGTGGGCTTGGTCGGGGAAAGTCTCTTGAAATGTGTTTTCCGGGATTTGGCGGTTTAAGGTCGTAACATATTTATTTTGTAGAGCCAGTGGTGTTTACACGATAGCAAAAAGTGAAATTAAAAACAAATACAGAAAAGTTAATGAGACAGGCTAACTAGTTAGCTAGAATGCTAGTAGCTAGCAGCGAAAATGTTGAATGAATGAACTGGCAACGAGCTGCATTTTAACTGCTTGTTAAAACGTCGATTATTACATAAGACCGCATCCGTTTTGTACTACGGAGTGAGCCTGTCTGGCCGGTTCTTCTTTGACTGTCAACACTGCATAGCTAACCCACAAATGGACAGGAATGCGACTCCCGGGAGTTGTTGGTGGACAGCGGCGATTTAGCACGGAGAGATAGCGCTGTGCTAATACCTGCTATAGCCCGGTAATGTTTATGAGGCTGGGGGAAGCTAACCTTAGCTAGCTGCCGATATTTGCACTACTTGGACTTGGCTGCTGCAATAGTGTGAGGAAGCTTAAGTCCGTTTTTGGGAATGGGGAACACGGTGTCATGCTGCGTCTCTCCCGAGTCCAGCCCCAAACTCCCCTCGAGACAACCGGCGGAGCGGCTGGAGGAGTTCCAGACCAGCACCGAAGTGAGCGACGACAACACCGTGCCCTACCTGCAGCACATCAGCGACAGAGAGATCCCCGATGGTAGGTGCCCACCTGCTCCTCGACACACCTGTGATGATTTAATAGCTTTTCCTTTCAGTGTTAGATCCTTGAAGAGTCACACCCATGTTGTTTGTTCACGGGGAGGCTCTGTCATAGTGAAGATGACTCCCAAACACAAACTGATGAGCAAATATCACGTCCAGATACAGTATCAGTATGAGAGGCCCCTCCACTAATATTGACTCAAACAGGGTTAATCTTTGTGTCGATGATCTCCTGTCTCACCACTGCAGGAACAGCAGACACAATCAATTGTAAGCTGCTGCCAGCATAGCACTGATGATGATGATGATGATGATGATGATGATGATGATGGCGACATTCTTGGCTCCCTTCAGATGGGCACTGCATCATGTTGATGACACCGGCGTCGCATTTCCAAGATGCCAGACGTTAAGGATGAAAACAAGCCCCCCTCGTCTCCTCTGAGCCACATTAAGTGCTCAGAAATGAGCAGTAAAAAGAGCCCTTCATCTTTATTGTCATCTTTTATTTCAGTGGCCTCTTCAAGTGGGGAGCAAATAAAGTAGAAGGAGGGTGGAGACTATGCTTTAATCAGAATGAGCTTATTATTGTTATCATTATCATAGGACAGCCGGTACAGACGCTGTCCAAAGTGTGGATGAAGGTTAGCGAACAGGCCGTGTTTTCGGACCGCCCCTCCCTCTCGCCCCGCCGTGATGCAGACCCCTGACGGAGAGGCATCTCAGATATTTCCCAGCGATGTACGCCCGAGCTCAGTTCTCAGGAGTTTGCCACTCCTCATTGACTCCGACACATGCGTGGTGTTCATTCCGCTCGTGCTGTTGTGGACAGTAGTGCCCGAGTGCAGTCTGGCGGAGAGCAGCTGTTGGCAGGGCGAGGGGTCAGAATCCGTCCAACAGTCCTTTCTGCATTCCTCCCGTCTCTTCTAGCTGTCCGCACTTCGCAAATGCCGCCATTGTGTAATCCCCCTGTCCTTTATGTAACGTGCCGTCTGCACAGAGCTGGATACACGACACAGTTCTCCAAGGCACACTTGTGTATGAACTAGTGCCCGATACAGAAGCTACCAAGAAGTCTGTATCAACTAATCCCACGTGTCTCTGGTCGATCGTCAGTGTCTCATTTTTATGCCTACACTCAGTGGTTAGTTCGCTTCAGCCTGTAGTGAAGTAACAGGATAAAACACTCATACTCAGCATGCTTGCTTTGAAATGAATCAATCATTCTGGGAGTTGAAGTCCACAAGTTAACACTTGTGTATCTTGCATCTTGTTTGGCGTCAATAGTCGGATTGACAGATACAATTGGGTGATTGATATCTTCCCTTAAAGGAGCAGTGTGCAGAATTCAGTGGCATCTCGTGGCTTATCTACTGATTGCGACCCCCTCACCCTCTCCACTCCAGGGTGACGGAGAAGCTGCGACGCACACAAAAACCTTGAAGAGCCCGATCTTGAGCCAGAGTTTAGATTCTGGGTGACTGTACGCACATGGTGCTCTGAATACAGAGCCATCCAAATCTGACACACTGCACCTTTAATGCTCTGCCATGTCTGTACTGCAGCCACCTTCACTGCTTGCTCAGTTCATCTTGTTGTCAGAGTGATTTACATTATTTTTTCATTATGGATAATAACAATTAAGAGGATTGTGCTATTATGTGCGATCATATTATATTTGTGTGAGTTTGATCGATGTGCCTGCTAATAGCTTCCTGTTTTCTCCTTTGTATCCATCACTACGGAGCAGAGAGAGAGCCGAACGGCACACAAAGTGCCTTTGTTACTTTACAAACTCAGCACTTAACGCGCGTGTTTGTGTTTCCTCAGAACTGGCCCCGGAGTCTAACCCGTCAGACCACGCCCGAGCGAGCACCATCTTCCTCAGCAAGTCTCAGACAGACGGTGAGCAATCCTGATCTCACACACACACACACACACAGCAATGATTCACATCAATTGTCTTCCCTTTGAGCCTTCGAAGAGCAACACACACACACAAAAAACTGTATCATGTGATTCACTGTTAAATATTAAGAGGGATGTGTGATCCTGATAGCGCCACCAAAACATTCCAAGTGTAACGTTCTGTTTGATTGAGACACGATGCAGTGTAGTGTGGTCCAACGCTGATTCTGTTCAACATCTCTCTTCCTTTACAGTACGAGACAAGAGGAAAAGCAACCACATAAATCATATCAGCCACGTAAGTGCCAGAATCTAAATGTTGGTCATGACACTGACTGAGCTTCCTGAACACATGATATCTCATGAGCACACGTGCTTTACCGTTATCATCGGCACGACAGTGACGCGCCCGGGACTGAAGCGCGTGTGCCATGGTTCACGGTGCACATTCTAAATGTCTAGTTGACCAATCAGATTGCTTGTTGTATAATTTTATATGTTTTATATTTGCACATTTTTGTATGGTATCCAGACTGTCATGCACGTATTTAGTGCTAATCCTGAATTGTATTGCTGTTGGGTGTGAAAAAAGCCCAACAATGGAAGCTGTTCACGACGCCCGGTAATCGGATAAGGGTAGCACCTCAAGTTAAAGACGAGGCTGAAACTGAAAACCTTAATCTGATGGACGCCAAAACTGATAAGAAAATATTTGTCTTTGTTTTGCCTCTTTTACCAGAGTAATCAGCTTAGAACAGCCTCGACGGCCACGTAGAGTTAGCAGGTAGTTTGTCTCGCTCTGGCACAGGAAGCGTGACCTCCCCATTATTTTTAATCCTGCCTATAAAGCTGTGATTGACACAGTTCAAACTGTGGACACAGCTGTCCATGAGCAACCATTCAGACCATTGGAACCGGTCTAAATAAAGCTGTCAACAGTGATTCCGGCTCCTCAGTCAGTTCAAGTTGTTGACTCTGATTTCGTGTCTCAGGTGTCTCCTGGTCCACTGTCAAAGAAATACAGCTCCTGCTCCACAATCTTCATAGACGACAACACCGTCAGCCAGCCAAACCTCAAAAGCACAATCAAATGGTGAGAGAACACGCACACACACTGCTGAGTTGTCCAAAAGTGAGTCATTTCACACAAGAAAATCCTGTTGCATCACAGCGTGGTAATCCTGCAGTAACGCGTCATGGATGGATGATTAAAACAGATGTTCTCACGCCTAATTTACAGTCCCGTGATGACATTAGAGTCAATCTGGAAACCACATTTCATCCGTATTATCTCAACGTGTTTAAATGTTTTGATATAACACACACACACACACACACACGCATTCAGCTGAGCTCAAGTAGAAAAGATGCCGTCTGCCTGCTTTTCTCTCTCTGACTCTCTGTACCAACAAGCCAAGTCTCAGTCAACCATCTGGAGATAAAACACACTGTGTGTGTGTGTTTGTGTGTAAAATCAGTTTTATTTCAGCATGATCACACTTCCTTCTTTAAAATCTTCCTCTGTGTTCGTCAAACATTTAACACTTCTCTGTCTTTCACTGTCTATCATTAAATTCTAGAAATACGTTTTTCAGAAATGAGCACACATATTAAAAATCAAATAAAGTGTCTGCAGCTGCTGAGCGGCACTGAACACACACAACAAACAGGAGCGTGTCAGAAAGGTAACCTTTCGCCGTTTGTTGTGAAAGTGTCATCAACACTCCACGTGTTGGTGAAAATGAGCAGCGGGGGTTTGAATTTAGTGGGAATTGAAAAACCTGGTCTGCCTGGAGCACCAACACACAGACGCTGCTTATGAAAAATGTCAGACATGAAATATTAGGCTGGCAGTGGAACGCTCACCTGTTTGCTTCAGCACGCCCATTCTATAAAACATGATCTGATTTCCACAGATTCAACACTGGACGGCAGCAGACGTAGAAATGTGGCTGGGCTCCAGCCACCAAATGAAATCTCATGTAGACTGTTCTTACTGAAGGTGTGACGCACAAAAACTAACCCGCAATATTTGTCCTCTCCCCAATGTTTCTGTGTCTCCAGTGTCACGTTAGCAATATACTACCACATCAAAAACAGGTAGGTGTACACTTTTAATGTGACCTAATGTCGCATGTGCAAAATGATGTTGCTAAAGCTGCTGTGCATGCGAAGTGCTGACAGATGTATCATGTGTTTTTTAGGGACTCCGACAAGTCACTGGACATCTTTGATGAGAAGTTGCACCCTTTATCAGTGAGTATGTTCATGAGATTTCCACAGTATCAGTCAGGTTACATTCAGATGAATGGGGTGAGCTGCCGTGTCTGTTTGTGTTGAACCACTGTGAAATAATCAGGAAATAACTTTATTCTGCGGCTTTATCGATGCCGGCGCTCGCTCACTCTCATTCACTGTCTGTGTGTCTCGACCACATCAAGTTACACTTCTTTGTGTCTCTATTTTGTGACGTAGACTGTGAGTACGTTTACATGCAGCAAGAAATTCGAATTTCTGATCGGATCAGACTTAGTTCAGACTTTTTAAAGTGCTTGTAAACACCTTAGTCCAATTTATTTCGGACCTACATCAGACATCTCAAAATCGGATAAGAACACCTAGATAATTTGTTCATTGTCGGATAATTAGCGCCATGTATACCCAGCAATCAGATCTGAAGCGGATTTTGCGTTCTGCGCATGCATAACATTTTCCTCCGGGCCTTTCACCTGGAAGCCAAAATTATTTATTTGCATTATTAGGACGAAAGTGATGCACGAAAAGTATGCAGCTGTAGCATCGTCCATCTCCTCGTACGCCATCTTTGTTTGAATGCCTTCAGATAGTTTGTTGTTGCTGATAAGTAGAGGTCAACCGGAAGTGGGTCTTTGTTGAGAGGGCTACAGCGTTTATCCGATTCTCTGAACAGCATGTATAGTCAGATAAGTGATCCAGTCTTATGCATGTTATTACCTGATACGATCAGAAATTCGAATTTCTTGCTGCATGTAAACGTACTGAGTGAGTCAGATTTAGAAGCCAGGTCATGAGTCCAGTTTAGAGTTCAGTCTCAGTTTTGGAGATATTTCAGGCTGACTGTGGAAGTTTGACTGATCTGATCGTCTGATTGGCGGCCGCAGTTTGACATCCATCTGCATTTTGAATCAAATCTGGCTCAACGCCTAATTTGCTCATTTCAGCGTGCTGTAAAGAAGAAGCAGTAACGTTGCAAATATAGGGATTTTTTTTCTTTTTCTGTCACAGCAGACGACACAAACAGCTATTACACCGCAACCTGAGCTTCTGTACACACTTCATGGCCGTCTAAAGTAACGGAAGTGCTCCTCTGTTAATGTTACACCATAGATGGTCACACTGTCTGTTTGTGCTCAACGTCTGTCTGACTACAAACGTATAAAAGAGAGCAAGAGAAACCTCACAGCACTGTTGCTGTCCAGCATGATGACAGAGATCTAGATAACTAGATGTGTTTGTCCGTCACATGCACTTTTCAATTAGAAAATCCATAATGTTCTTTCAAGGGCACGGCGACCAGTTCAAAGCGGAACATACCAAACTGGCCGTGTGGCTAGTTAATTTTAGAAGGCGCATTACGGCCACACGCTGGGACATCCATGTCGACTGGCCGTGGATTCATTCCTGTCCTGCGACACGTGAAGATCAGAGATGGGGTCTGGTTGTTTTTTTCCTTCTGAAGCTGAGGTTTTTCAGCACTAAGCTGGTATTTGGTGAAGAGCAGTGTGGTCCGTAGAGCTAACTCTTCCTAATGGCTGAAAGAAAAACAGAAAAAGGAACAAACCGTCCTCTCCCGTGCTCCCTTGTGGTCTTTTATAAATGGTTTCCACTCAGCTGTAGACTTGTAATAATGAGACCCTCATTCCGCGGTGAAGTTGGTTTACTGCCGGCCCCTCATAGCACAGTTTTTGGAGGGCCACTCCAAGCTGCAGATCAAATAGAGGAGGAGGGTTAAGAGGAAAATTTGGGACAAGCCCAATATTGTTGTTGACAAGTGTCCTTTTTTTTTCTAAATGTCTGCTGATGGCCTCTTATGTAACAGATTTCCAAATAAACACGAGAGTTGACCCCGTGGTCCAGAAGGCTCTGGTCTTTCCTTCCAGGCCACGTTCCGTACTTTTTCTTTTTACTTTTAGTGTCCACTGCAGCTGCCTTTACAAGTAAACTCTAAAAAATGAAGCACAGTTTGTATTTACACACAAGGCCCAGCAGTGCTTTCACTGATTATTTGCATCTCTCTACACGCTGGCAGCATTGGTCAAAATCTAATGTGACTGAATGTTGTGCGTCGCTCTGCTCATCGGAAACGTTGCAGACGTGGTCCAGATTAACTATTACTATTAACTGATTGGTAGTCGTCCTCCTGATAAATCCCGAGCTCCAGAGCGGTCTGAAAACGTTTATTTCAGAAGTTAAAAGTTTTACTCTGTTCACTCTTTCTTCCATCCTGTAACTACAGTGTGATATTACTGCGTACATGGAAACATTTTACTACAAACTCCAATCAGTAAAGTAAGTAATTAAAACGTACAAATCACCTGGAAAGCTGGAGGTGTCATTTAAAAGGCGATGTGGCAGGCACCAGCAGAGGTGGAGTGTAGAGCTCAGAGCTGCAAATGACTTAGATGTTCATTTGTTAGACAGCTGAGATCACTCACCGGGGCATCAGCTGATGTACGTTCCGGTTGAGTTGACCAACATGACTTGAGTTTTTAAATTCACTGTAACAGCCGCATTTATTGGATTGCTTCCTTATTCCATATTCCACTTGTTTGTGCTCCATTTCCCTTTTTTCGAGAATCAAATCCATGCAGATGAATCTATGACCTGACATTTATATGTGTGTGTGTGTGTGTCCTGTACAGAGAGAGCCAGTGCCGGATGACTACTCCCGTGTAGACCCAGAACACAAACTGATCTACCGCTTCGTCAGAACGCTCTTCAGCGCTGCACAGCTCACTGCAGAATGTGCCATCGTCACTCTGGTAAGTCTGTCACGGTCTATAGCGCTGTGGTGTACACACACACCAATATATTGTAATGATAATTCTATTATTGTTGGAGTCCTGGGACTCAACAGGGAGTTAAACACAGGTTTATTTGACTGTAAATGGGAGAGAATAAAACGTAATAGTTTTTATTTTATTTATTATACATTAGTCTGATAAGACATTATTGAAACTACAAGTTGAGCATGTGCTGTGGTACTGCCATAAAGTGGTCACCAGAGGGCAGTAAACTGTAACAAACAGTAAACCCAATAACACACCTGACACTTGAAAGGTGAGTATCTGTGTCATGATCACACACACTCAGAGATGATTAAAAAGCGTTTGAGGACAGGAGTGGATGGATTCTTCCTGGCTGCATTAAAAAATGATGCATGCTGAACAGATCTGTGTTAGTGATGCGATGAAAGACCAACATAAGACAGTGAATTTATGGCTTTCATATATTAGTGGCCCGCTATTTCACCGACTGCTGTGCAGATACAAAATGTGGTTCAATGTGGTTCACCCAGATCTTGTAGTTGACCTACGTGCGTCCTATTACAAGAGTTAAAAACGCTCTTTATACAAGTGTGGATTAGGGGATGATTAAGGGTTCAGCTGCCAAAATCTTGTCAGTCCCTAATTAAGAATTTGACCTTACCCGCTCTTCTTCCTGAAGGTTTATTTGGAACGCCTGCTGACTTACGCTGAGCTGGATATCTGCCCCGCCAACTGGAAGCGTATTGTCTTGGGAGCCATCCTGTTGGCTTCCAAAGTCTGGGATGACCAGGCTGTGTGGAATGTCGACTACTGCCAGATCCTTAAAGACATCACTGTGGAGGACATGTGAGTTTGTTTCTTTTACGAGAACACACTAAAATGAGGAGGATGGAGAAGTAAACAGGGTCACTGGTTTCATTTATTTCTTTAGACTCATTCTAGATGGATTATAGCAGGAGTCTTTTTCTATTTGTGTAACATTAAATATAGTAGTTTGTGGGAAAATGTATCAGACCTAGAGAAGGTTGGAGGTTTAAAAACTCCAAGGAAGATCTGTACCAAGAGCAATTCAGACACATCCTGGAGTAGACATCCCCAGGAAGTGACGACGCCCAGATGAGGGGAACTGTGCTCTCTCTGGCAGGAGAAAAAGTAGCTCAGACCAGATACAGCTGGACTCTGGAACCAAACTGAATACACCAACACCGGTCTTTTGAATCAGAGGACTGCAGCTTCTGTTCAGGGAGGCCTTCACAAAGGCTTAGGACTTCTTGACCCACGAGCTGTCTTGTGGGGGTAACAGCAGGAATTTGGAGTGCCCGGGCCGGTGGTCCTAAACCAACCCTGAGTCCTTTCACCTCTGCACAGCTGTCCAATCACAGCATGAATGTTTGAAGAAGGTCACAGAGATGGTTTGAGTCTCTGAGTTTCTGAAGCTGTTTCACTGCCCAAAAGGGCACACTGGCTGTCTACAGCCACTCCTGTGAGACCATGGCATGGCTGGAAAGAACCGGATCTTTCCTTTTGGGTTGGGAGTTTCTGCTCCAGCTGACGTAGTTCAAGTATCTTGTGCAGGGTGTCTCTGCTCACCCTGAGGGAGATCCAACAAGAACTCATGAAGCAGAACTTCTGCTGTTGAAATGGTACCAGTCCAGGGGGTTCTGTGTCTGCTCCTGGACCCTCCACAAGGACACATGTTTTTATTGTCCAGGTGGGAGAAAGCTCCAGAACACACTCAAGTGTTGGTGTCGTGCATGTCTAACATGGCCTTGGGACTCCACAAGATGGGGGACATCTGGACTGCTTTGTTGCCACCAAGACCCAGACCCATTTTAGAATGATTGGATATGCAGTTGACACAGTCCCGACAGGTCCTTGAAATCCTTGAAAGTTAGTTTGATATCTTTGCAGTCTTATTCTTTTAGTCAGGACCCAAAGCTCATGAACAGTGGTGAGGGTTGGAACTTGGAGGTGGACTGGAAAATCAAGAGAACTGCCTCGTCGCATCGGTTGCTGCATCAGCTTGCAGTACTGTAGGTGCCGTGCTAACCCGCCGGCTCATCTCACACTTCACAGACCATGCCATAGGACACAGGTCAACAGAGCCAACAGTGCAGTCATTCAGAAGGATCAAATTATTGAGCAATAAACCAATAAAACATCAATCAGCAGTAGAAATTCAGGTATGTTCATTGATTCGTTGCAGCTGCTAATTTTCATCATAAAAACAACCTTAGTCCATCAAATGATGCTATGTTCTTTGAACTTGAGGGAAGTGGACCTGGAAAATCCCTGAAAACCCAATTTTATCTGTTTAAAAAGGGGTCGTAACCTTGGACTCGCCTTTGTCAGGAGTGTTTGTTAATTATGATCAGGTCATTGAACTAGAAATGGGTCATAAATTGGCTGACATTTCAAATTCATCCATAAATCTGGGCACCGCCTCCACCTTAACAAACACAACAGGGTTCTGGCAGAGCACACTCGGCCCCCCTAATAAAAGAAATATAACAACAAAGATGCACTCAAAGCACACAGAGGAGGAGAAGTGCGGAGATAGATGGAAGCTGCAGCATCTCTGCTGTCGCTCGGGCTACAAGCCGGTGAAGAGGCCAGGGGCTGCACTTGGAGCACTCAGGCTTTATTTCCTACAATTGATTTGTGTGTGCGTGGTGTGTGTGAGAGGGCTTGGAAAGGTGCGTTCACTGCCTGCGTGTTCTTGTCTGCGAGCCCCCATGTCTGTCTGTCTGTCTCCTCTCATACACGTCTGACCTGCACTCTGTTCCTGTTTTCATAGCTGCCATTGAAGTGTCTTTGTGAGCTCGGTCAGGTCTGGATGGAGGGATAGGAAGAAGGGTAGAAAGAGAGAGAAACAGAGAGACAGACAGACAGACAGACACGCAGGGGAGGGTCTCAAGTGCTCTCACTGCTTCTACATAATGGCCCCGGCTCTCGCCCACTCCATTAGTTGCCCTGGGAGACCAGACATCACACACACAGTCGCACTCACTCTCACCACCTTTGCTGACCAACAAAGCATCCTAGATGCTGTCTCCTTGGTGACCACCTCCCTTAGCTTTCTCATGGCTGTGATGATGAGGAGAAAGGATGATGGAGGCTGGAGGCTCGGAAAAGACGAACTGTGATCCATGTCTGATTACTATCAAGGTTGTGTGTGTGTGTGTGTGTGTGTGTGTGTGTGTGTGTAAGAGAGAGAGGGGTCTTTGGGTTTCATCTGCATGAGCTGAAAGTTGAATAAATAACTGATGTTTGTACGTCATACATTCCTGGTCATGCGTTTGGATTCAGGAAGAAGTTTAATTTGATGATTTGAGAGAGATGGTGAACGCGGTTTGGTTGAGAGACACAGACAGTGAATAAGAGTAAAGGAGCAGTGGCCTCAATAAATCTGGTTAATCAGTGAAATAAAGTTATGTCCTGATTGTTTCACAGCGGTTATTTTCAACAGAAATAGACACACCTACTTCACACACGTTCCCGCAGGGATCCGATTCCTAACCCTCAGGTATCTTTCCACCCTTCAGGAATGAGATGGAGCGCCATTTCCTGGAACTTCTCCAATTCAATATCAATGTGCCAGCCAGTGTCTATGCCAAGTACTACTTTGATCTGCGGCAGCTGGCTGATGACAACAACCTCAACTTCCCTCTGGAGCCTCTAAACAACCAGCGCGCCCAGAAACTAGAGGTGAGCCGCCCTCCTCAGATTGCGATACACGGTACGGTACGTCTCTGTACTCTTGCAGTGACTCTTTGTGTTGGTTTGTCCATCCAGGCCATCTCAAGACTATGTGAGGACAAGTACAAGGACCTGAGTCGAGCAGCCATGAGACGGTCCTTCAGCGCCGACAACCTGATAGGTATACGACACTCCAACGCCGTGCTGTCGTAGGTCAGACCACCGCTGTCTGATTTCCAAAGTCCAGCTGGCCCACAGACTCCTCACAGGGTCGACACAGCCACATCAGCCAGTATTCAGCCTCGACATGCTGCAGTATGATGCACGGTGATTAGCATTACGGCTGTAGCGCTGTGTGATTGTCAAATTTAAACTTGAAATCGAGGGGTTTTAACTAAAACTTCACACGACTATTGTTTTTATGAAACCCTTATTTATTTTGTACTTGTCCTTCCTATTTCCAGGACAAAATGTTAGGTAGGAACGGATCTTCTGCAGATGTATCTGAGGCGTGGTCTTTGGAAAAATATCTAAGTTCCATTCAGCCTTAAAAAAATGCTGGTGATGCTGTATTTTAGTTGTTGTCACCAAATCCCAGAAACAAAACCAAGAAGATCTTAGTCTGCCCCAAACCTCTAATGAAGACATGAATATTTAATATGGCTCACATATTATTAAATCACATAAACGGTGAAATTCATCCTCAGTAAGTTTCTCAAACAGCTGTCGCTGTAGTTTTTATCAGAGGAGGAAAGAGAGCCTTTGTTTGGGACTATTTTAAGCGGTGGATGAATCCACGTTTGCTGCTCATAGTGAGTATTTACAGCAGCGGCAGCAAGAGTATGTGTGATGGACTCAAACTGTGTACTGTACGCGACTACTGTGGTGCATGTGTGTGTTGTAATGAAGGAACAGTGTGTCTCACTGACGTGTTTTTAATATGAAACAGGGAAAATGTTAATCAGCCAGACAACGCTCGTTAGTCCAATCAGTCCATCGTTGGTTTTGGTCTTTTCGTGGGATTTGTTGACAGTAAGAAAATCAGAAATATTAGCTGACGTGTTCTTTTGAACAGCCATATCTGATCGAATGCAGCTGCTGTTTCTCTGAAATTGGAGTTAGTACCAAAAGATGTGTTAATAAAGACGCTCTGAGCTCTGCACTGGAGCTGGCTGAAGTTGTAGCTCCTGTGGAATCAGATACGCATCAGGAGACTTCACGTTTTAGATCCTATGATCAGTATTGCCAGTTATGTTATTGTATTTGTGCCCTTGAAATTCTGCCATCCTGACCCGCGCCTCAGAGAAGCCGTCAGATTGCCCCAGAAGCCCTCGACCAGAGCTTTTGAACAAACTACATAGATATTGAGGGGACGAAGAGACTGATGGACACCCCCCTCCTTTTTGCTTACTATGTAGGCTACTAGCTGTGAAATTTGTCTTTGTTTTTAATTGAAAGAAACATTTGCAGATGGAGTATTTTAAATAAACACTAATCCTGTAACAAAGGCGTGTCGTGGCACATTTTGTTCTGAGTATGTTGGATGTGACATGTGAGTGTTCGACTGGGTTTGACGCCGCCTCGACTAAACAACCTCCTGGATGAGCTGTATTAGTTTTCAACATTGTTTTCATGATGCTAGCTTCCATTAATTATTTTGAAAATATATTTTTTATGGCACAAACCACTTCTCAGTCAGTTGTCAGTCGACAAAGTAGCTGCTTCCTGCAGGTCTGTCTAATTTAAGTATTATAGCTGGAAATCTGAGTGACGCTGCGGTCAACAAACCACGAGCAGCTTGTGTCCGAGCCTGGTGGATATAAACAGTGATATCTGTCACTTTAATGTAATATCTGGTTGCATGAGGTCACTGTGCTGTAAATCAGTGAGCAGTTGGAGTATTTTATTTGTTAGGTTAAGCCACAGGCCGACATGCCCGCCCAGTCTACTGTTTAAACATCTGATTTTACCAGCTCACAACAGTAATAACTAATTTTCACCACCCACTCCTGACTCAGGAAACGACAGAATCAGAACCACTCGCAGCCTAGTGGACTTTATTTCTACTATTTCATTTTTAGTGTCCATATTCTAAATGTATCAGACGGTGCTGTCTGGTTGATAGTTCCCTTAATGCTGCTCTGATTCTGGATGTCGCAGAATGAATGAACATTTGTGGGAATAACTTTCACAGTGTGGGGTAATTAGACCCTGCAAATATACCAATATACGAATACATACATAAACAGACTGCTCTGCACATCCTTATTCTTCCTGTGTAATCCTGTGCTGTCTAGTGTAGAAGTAAATACTGAAAGATAGACACAGACGTACGTGACACGTGCACCAAACTCAAGATCAGCTCAGTTTTAATTCCACAATATGAATCAAAATCTACAATATTTTTTTTATATCCTTTGAGGAACTCTAGCAATATGAAGATTTACACTTAAACAAACAAGCGTACATGTCAGCTTTTACCAACACTTACTGGCATTCATCGCCTCGTCAGTCATACAATCACATTCGCTCCCACAAATCAGCCTAATAAATTAGAGATATCGTCTAACGTGTGGACACACAGTAGTATCAATAACACAACTGGCCAACAACATGAAATGAAAATATCACACAGTATATCATACCATCACAGCAGAGAGGAGGAAGCGTTAAACAAAGAGCTTCATTTTCACCAGATGTGAGACGTTTCATTTTGTTTCAGTTTCAGGTCACATTCGTTTAGAAACTCTAACAGAGACTCTGAATGTGACCTCTGTGAGGAGAGGGAGGACGTTCCTTCGGTTTATGTTGTCCTAAAAACAGATGATTCACATGAGAACACAGATCCGTGACAAGTTTTTGTTCCATAGAACTGATTCATAGTGTTTCATTAAACGGATTCACACGTAATCCAGCATCCAAAAGTGCTTCCTCACATTAAAACCTGTGGTTAATGTGCCTGTTTTGTCCACCTCAAATATTGAATTCACAATGTCTCAACAATCATACAAAAGCAGCAAAATCTAAACATTTTGAAGATGGAAGCAGAAAATATTTAGTTTCATCTTATTTCAATTTAAAATGACTGTTATTTAGTTTCTTTAGACTAAATAAGGAATCATTTTACCCAGTTTGAAGTCAATAAAATAAGAGTGAAACTGTTCCAACACAGGAACGTATAAAAATGCTATGACAGGTGAATACAGTCTGTGTGAACAATGAGTGGGGCTGCAGTTCATCAGGATTCAACTAATCTGCTAATTATTTGACCAACAGTCCAAAATTCAAATTTTCATGTTTCTAAAACTGAGAAAACCACCACATTCTTACATCTGAGAAGATGATTTATTTATTTATTTTTACATTTTTGCTTGAAACGGGGGGAAAAATTCTATTGATCAATCATCCGACTTATTACTTTAAAAAGACTCTAACACCTGTCAATTCAGAGCCCATGGCGTGAGGTTCTCACAAAGTGAGGCCATTAGACCTTTTCAGAGGAGTTGAAATCAGGGAGTCCACAGCAAAACTGTCCAGATAGAAATTATTTTTTAAAAAAAATGAGAATACATGAGAAAAAAATACTCCAGTAGTCGATTTAACTGTAAGCCCTATGATATATCAATGTCTATCTGATGCGGTGTTGATATGTGAGTCCCTGATGTGAGCAGTTCCACTGTGAACCAGCAGGTGGGGGTAAAGGCCATGTTCAACCTGATCACAGCATACTGGTTCACACAACTAGTTCACTTTAGTGTGAAGCAACCTGACAGAGGTCGGCACAGTAACCAATGAAAAATTCATTTTTGTTTGATTCTCAGAGAATACTACATACAGAGCACACTAGATGTCACACTCAAACATCGACATGAAATGGCACATTAAACGCACAAGGCTGTACAATTTCAACCGAGGCGAGGTCTGTTTCTCTGGTGTCAAACGCTTAGCTTGTGGCAGTGGTTGGTTACACACTAAACATATCACACTATACACCTAATTTTCTTCTTTTTACACAAAATGTACACTATGTACATAAATAAATATGTTTTTCTTCTCAGTGCTCAGGATAAGCAGGTAGGAAACTACGTGATTCGACATGTGACTCTGTGAGCTTTCAACGGGTTTTTAAATTAAATGTCATGTTGACTGTTCAACTGTTTCAGATTGTTCATTGAAATATTCTCTGTTGCATTACGCACATTGTTTAAAATTTTCCCTTTTTACGTGTTTGAGTTGTGTCTTTTGTTGTCCCAACATTTTTGTGACAGCTGGATTTCACAAATGTCCACATTCACATCCCGGGTGTTAGCATCCTTTAATTTATTATCCAGAGCCATGACTGTACAGTCTACATCAGCCACTCTGTTCATATATGAGATGGCACCGCTTTGTGGTAGATCCCTGATGTCAGCCCAGTTCCAGTATGTCCAGTTAAAGCAGTACTGGCCTCACTGTACATGGAGGGTGGAGCAGTGGCTTTCTGCAGCCAGCAGGGGCAGCATCGAGCCACAAACCTCCTCCAGGATTCCAAGGTTTTTCCTGACCAAATCCAGACTCCTGAGGTGATGCCCACCACTAAGCACATGAAGTACTTGAGCATGAAGATGGCGTAGTCCGGCCCCACACCCGAGCGCTGGCGCTCAGACGGGCAGGAGCAGGCCAAGGCTCGCTCCCAGCCAGGCCGGTAGTACTGCTCATAGACCAAGCATGCCACCACAATGGTGGCTGGGACGGTGTACAGCACCGTGAAGAGCCCAATGCGGATCATCAGCCTCTCCAGTTTGTCCGTTTTGGTGCCACCTTGCTTGATGATGCTCCTGATGCGGAAGAGAGAGACAAAGCCGGCGAGTAAGAAAAGTGAGCCGGTGAAGAGGTAAACCACAAGTGGTGCGAGTACAAATCCCCTCAGGTTCTCCAGACTCTGGTTCCCCACGTAGCAGATTCCGGCCACAGGGTCCCCGTCCACAGAGCTAAGAGCCAGGACAACAATGGTCTTGACACTGGGAATGAGCCAGGCGGCAAGGTGGAAATACTGAGAGTATCCTGCAATGGCTTCGCTGCCCCACTTCATCCCTGCAGCCAGAAACCAGGTGAAGGACAACACCACCCACCAGATGGAGCTGGCCATACCAAAGAAATACACCAACAAGAAGACAAGGGTGCAGAGAGCAGGACCAGTGGTGTCATAGAGGATGTACTGCTGGTCGCCACCAACACTGTTGCTGGCACCACATGCCACTCGCTCGTGACCTGCCACCAGGCGGATGATGTAACCCAAAGACACGAAGAGGTAGCAAGTGGCCAGGAAGATGATGGGCCTCTCTGGGTACTTGAAGCGTTCCATATCAATGAGGAAGGTGGCAACCGTGGTCATGGTGGAGATGAAGCACAACACCGACCAGAGTCCCACCCAGAAGCTGGTGAAGGCACGTTCATCGGTTGAAAAGTAGGGTTGGTGGCAGGGTTGGGCACAGTGGGGTACAGGGCCAGTGTGGACCTGGCTGTACAGAGTGTGAGACTCCCTCTTGATGGGGACCAAGGGTTCCCGGCATCGGCACTCTCTGTCACACTGTGGGGGACTTGGTGGTCTGGTCCGGCCTTTAGGGGTAGGCTTTGGAAAGGGTGGAGCAAGGGTGGTAGTCTCGCTGCTGTTCTGGTCCATGCACAGGGTGTCATCGCCCAGCTCGGGCAGCTGTTCGCAGCTCATCCTCTCGGGCCACTCGAACCCGTACTGGCTCATCAGAGGTGAGCATCCTCGTTTGGCCCGTTCACACACAGAGCGACAGGGCGGCAGTGGCTTGCGGTAGTCCGGCAAACAGATTGGGGTGTACATGCTGCACAGGAAGAAGAGCAGGTCTGGAGAGCAACGGATCCGGACCAGGGGCCAGAACTGATGTACCTCGAGTCCTACCTCCTCCTGGGTGTCATGGTTGAACTGATTGGGCATGTAAGTTAGGTTGTAGCCGATGCCCCTGCACATGGGCACAGTTATAGGCTCACACACCAGATCTTTGGATGCTCCTGATGTGAGATCAGGACACCGGAGGAACAGAAGCAGCAGCAGCATGAGGGGCCGCCGGGTGCACAGCACATGGCTCACCGGAGAAGCCATAAAGAAGATGAATATTAAATTTAGAGTCATTCAAATAATAAAAATAAGAATCGTGGTGATTGGAGCAGAAACCTGGATGAAAACTTTCAGGTTCTGCTGGACGGATCAGGATCAGTTCTGGTCCAAAAGAAACTTAATGACTAATACTCCAGATCCAGTTTGTCCATAAAGATCAACAGAGCGCCAGGAGAGCCTCATCTGTCAATCATTTACCAGAGCCTGCAATAAACAGGACGGAGAAAGTTCATCTCCGGTGGTCACGTTCCAGTAAATTTAACGACCTTGTAACATTTTTACCGACCCGGTTTAATCCCGACAGGTCCGGACGACAGAGAGAGTCTCATCATGAGCACCCCAGAGAGAAAAGTCAAAAAACACAAGTGTGAAAGAGTGAAACAGAGTCTGGTCCCGGTGCGTAAAATCCACTTGACGTGTCCTGTCGGGTTTATTCCCTCAGTGACATTTCACACATTTTTTTTCTTCTTCAAACTTTCAAAGAAACAGCACAGCAACGGTCCTCCCCGGTGAAAACTTGTTGTCACGCAGAGCAGCTGCAGCCTGCAGCCCGCACTGAGACCAGGACGGAATAAAGTCCGTCTGAAGCTGCAGCGCCTCCTCATCACACAGGGGACTGCTGCGTTCACGGCCTGTCGGAAATGTCAGCAGGAGCGCGCAGGCGAGCGTGAACAGGACAGTCAGGATTTCGCAGCTCTGAGATGAAATATGAGACATCATGAATATCTGAGCACGTGCTTTTCATTCAGTACTTCACTGTGAATTATTAGACATCACAGCTATTCATAAGCAAGTTTATGTGTTTAAGGTGCTTCATATCTGACATGCATTAAGAGTTCTATTGAAGATACAGTGAAGAGAAAAATAAAATACAGTGGAATGAAATGAAGAATGAAAATTTAAAGAATAAACTTAATTAAAAAACAGTTAGTGCAGTGATGGAAAATAATGTTTATGCTTTAATAACTCATTAAAATATATAATTATTATACATTTTTGCATTACATTTTTGACCATTATTATTCATAGAAGAAAAATATAGAATTTAGTGATAGTATACATAGCAGCCTCCCTAAACCTATTTTTGACACAGCCCTTGTTGTCGCACACTAAGAGCACCTGAACGCATCAGCGAGTTGTATTTTATGACTTCCTGCATTAGGAGGTAGGAGTTTACCAGGAGAGCTTGAATGTATCAAATGATAGATAGGATCTCTCCACCCACTGACACATCGACCACACACACACACACACACACACACACACACACACGGTCTTTGTTTGTTTTTCATTCTGTGGTATTTTAAATGATTCACAACATTTTAACATGGACAGTAGTTTATCCTGTTCTCACAGCTTTGATTTGGTGAACCTGATTTGAATCTTTCTTCTTTCTTTCCTCCCAAATGATGCTGCAGTTTTCAAGCATTGTACATAATTTGTTTGTCATCATCAAATCTATTTACAGTCTTTGTGTTTTCAGTTTCATCTTTAAACTGCTCCTTTCAGCATCCTGATAAGTGTCAGTATTAATGTGTTGTTTGTTCACACACACACTCCCTAACTTCCGACAAAACTCTAATCTCAGTTTGTCATTAACGTCCACTGACGGTGTGTTTGTCACTTCCTGTTAGCTCTGCTGACATGACAACAGGACATGATGTACGGGCACGTTTAAAGCAACACATGCAACAGACATGAAAGCGTGTGCACTCATAGCAGGCTGTTAGTCAGTGTTACACTGCAGAGCTGAGTGATGATTTAAATTAAATGAATAAATCTGTGCTGCGCGCGCACACACACACACAGCCGTATCCCACGTTGGACAAAGGTCACTGCGCTCTCTGGGGGACAAAGGTCTCAAAGGGTGTGTGTTTGTGTGTGTGCTCAACATATCAGCCAAGACAAATCTTTCCCCGGCCTGTGAGGAGTTCATGTGTAAAGCCTGGACGGCATCAATCTCATGTGTACACACACACAGACACACATGCATATGTGATTACTTCTGGTGATTTTCCCAGGTGCCAGGTCTGTTTGACTAAGACTTAAGCGAGAACACAAGGAGACAAGACCTGCATCCCACAAGCAGGTAACCACAGGATAAACACACAAGCAAACAAAAAAAAGTTCCAACTAACAAAAACGTCCTCATAGTCCTAGACTAAAGTTTAACATAGTGCTCACAATGATAGAAGTACGAGGACACATACACACACATCAGGACAAAAAGTGAAAACTAATTAACCTACTTTGTTAAGTTGGAATTCTTCTATGACTAAAATGTTTCTTGCTGAAGTTATTTGGAGAGTTTAGACATTAAAATGGAGACAGAATAGAATGAGAAACCAACTTACCAGCTCACCATGACCTGGTCTTTGTGTAATCTGTGTTCTGTCTTCATTTTGTAGTTGTCTTGATGTAATCTTGCCCCCCCCTTTCTGAACACACCTTTACAATATTTACTTACATGTCTGTAAACTTGACTACAGAAATCAGACTGATTTGTGTTTTTTCACTCACCCGGGCAACCATGGGGATCAACATGCAGAGACTTGGAGCTTGTTTGAGTGAGGTGATCCGTCACCGCGAACAAACGTCACATCTGCTTTTGTTGTCAGAGTCACGTTAACTGTTGTGTTGCTCAAATTTTTTTTATATCAACCTGTGTCTGCGTCTGGCTCCAGGCTCTTTTAGGCTCTGAATGTTAATGTGAAACCAACGGCTGCCTGGGGGGAGGAATCACACATTCAGAGGGCTGAAGCAGTCCTGCATGCTGGGAAAAGTACAGTAAATTGGCACACCTGTGTGAAGGAGGGTCCTTAAGATTTCAAGTTTCTGTTGTGGTGGTGTTCCGTTCACTTTGTTTGTGATCTGATGTTGGTGATTTGAATGCACTCAAAGTTTTAAATAGACTTTATTGGCATTTCTCTCAAGAACAGGATCAGGACAGCCTTTACATCCCATCAGCTACAGGAAGAAGAACCACAACTGATGCTACCAAGGTGACAAGAGTCACAGACCAACAGGTAAAAGTGTACAACCCTCATCATCACAATTAGTGATGAGTTGAACGCCTGAACACTGAAACACACTCTGCTTAAAGCTTAGCTTAAAGCAACTCCATAAAGCCAAGGAGAGCTGCAGGTATAACTGCTTTATCACAATGAATTATAATTCCATTCACATGTTTTTATGTTTTTGATATGTTATTGAAATATAGGTTTAGGACTACATTGTGCCATTTCAATGGTCTCTATTGACAGAACGTGTCAGAAATGTTATCTAATATTCAGAGGCGTTTTCATTAGTGTGTAGTGTAATAATAAAAATAAGTAGAATTATGCTTTTGTTACCTCAAAATGAACCTTTCATATCTACAGGAGCCACAGGTTCTCTTCCACGGAGCCCACTATGTTGAACCGTCCAGGATGACGACGTTTCATGACCATTGTCGTTTCTCCTTCCTAGGAAGGAGAGGTGAGGTGAGGGGTATTCAGTTGGTTGTAATCTGCAGTCTCTATAATCTATCATGGCTAACTCCTACACACTGGACCTTTAAATACATTTTACTTCAGTAATAAATGACAAAATGTGCAACTTAGGAGATGAACATGAGATGTGGAGGAATTTAACTTGTTTGAAACATAGTGAACCTACAGGTTCACGATGAAGCCATGGTTATCCATCATGTTGCTTTGTTATTGTGGATGTTGTAAATCTGTAGCTGCTGTGAATCCAAGCTGACTAAAGCTGCTGTCCTCCACAAGGAGAACATGCTCCAAACTTTTCAGAGCAGATAAGAAGTCAGTGTTCATTTGTCACCCGACTTTATTTTAGTTTTAGTTCTTTATGTATATGCATATATGTATATGCAGTATATATGCTATATATTAATGCATAAGTATATATATATATATATACACACACACACACACACACACACACACACTTGCCTCAGTTTCCTGTGTGTGTTGATAACAGTGACACATATTTCATTTTAAGTGATTTAATCTGCCATGAATCATTTACCGTTATCAGTTTGATTTGGAACTGAGTTTATCATTTTATTTGATCCAACAAAGGTGCAGCTACAGTGACACAATTACACTGTGTAGGAGAGAGTTTGGAGCACGTATCAGTGAGCTGTGAGATGAAAACGATGATTTTGGTCCAACAGTTGTAGGTCGTCGTGGTTTCATGAGCTCGTTATAGCTCTGCCTGTGAACTTGAGGAAAAAAAAAACAGATTGATGTTGGTTTGTGTGACATACTGTGTTTAGAGGAGAAAGAAGCAGTGGATCTACCCTTTAACACCTAGAGCAACACACAGACTCACTCTGCTCGACTCAAAACCTGCTGAAAGCCTGGACGTGACCAAACCAGCCTCTGAACAACCAGGTCACTGGGAACACTGGGGCCCTGCCAGCTTTTGTGTAGCAGCTCGCTAAATGTTGAGGGGGGGGCACCGTGTGTGTGTGTGTGTGTACACCCTCCTCTCATGTTGGGAGAGCAGAGGCCCGGTCCTTCACTTCCCTGTGACCGTTGTCCACCTCCTCCCTCCTCCCCTCCTCCTCCTGTCTTTTTCTTTCCTCCGTCCTCTTTTTCTCCTTAAACTGTCTTTTGTTTTCATTTTCGTTGGCATTTCTGCTCCGTCGTTGTTCAGGTCCTAAATGAGTCTTGACTGGCCCGCAGGCCATTGGAGAAGCACAAAGGACTTCGTTCTACTCGCTACAGTTGATCCATTGTGGCCGTCCCACAATGCACTAATTGGCGATGACAATTAAGCACGGTCGACACTCAGCTTCAATTTGCCCGCTGCTCGACATACATCACAGGCAAATGATTGAGCCTCTGAGCTCCCCTTGCTCCCTCTCACACAATATGCATATTCAGTCGGGCAGGTTTACATGGAGCCTTTATTCACACAAAGCTGTTTTTTCTCAGCTCAGTTTGAGGCTGAGCTCATAACCTGACAACCAGCCGCTAACTGACACGTTAGCGTTTGTCAGCTCAGCAAACTTTGAGCTCATTCTCCACCTTGGAGCCGGCGCTTGACAAAACAATCTCACCACAAGGTCCATTTAGTGCCGTTTTCCGGAGCTTTCCTATCATATCATACAGCCTTCTTCAGCAGTTTATCCAGCTGTCATGAAATTGTAGGGGAACTGAAATGTTAACTCTTTCATCTGAATTTAGCTCGACATTCAAGATCTACTTTTAATCACAGTTTGGTAGTTTTGTCGTGGTTCTGACCACTCCAAAGGGTGTTTATTTATTATATTTAAGATAAAGGTGCGTTTCATTTGGTCGCCTGTCAATGGCGTCATATCCCCTCTAGTTTGTAGAACTTCCTGGAAAACGCGGTGATAAGTCATCGTTAATGCTTGAAAGCTATAGATTAGCATCCAAATGGACCCAGTCCACATTGCTGCAACATGCTCCTTGCTCCTCCATGATAAATCAGTCAGGTAGAGGTCTTCATACTCATTTCCTTGTGAGGGAGACCTGGACCCGGCCAAGTCAGGACAGGTCCAACGAATATATTTAGTCTAATCAGGTCTGGTGGCGTCCTGTTCTTTGGTTCTGTGATCCTGACCATCAGCGCTGATTATGTGGTGTGTCATTAATCTCACTGTAGAATAATGTGTATTAAGACACACTTAATAAGAATGTTCACTGTGTTTACCAGTTTAGTTTAGTGTGTTATAGCATGCTATCATTAGCTAATTAACACTAATGACAAGCACAGCTGAGCCTGATGGGAATGTTTGAAACCCAAGGATTGAACAATTTGAAACTGAAGAATCCTCAGAGGATCACAGAATGACGACATCCATTAATGTGATGTGACGATTCAACAAGTCCACGTGAGGCTGTTGAGAAGTTTTGTTCAGAACCACAGATGTAGCCTTCACGGTGGCACCAAAAGATCGTACAGCTAAAAACACAAGTCCAGATGTGTCCATCAACACCACCAGTGACACACTCAGGTTCATCATTCATTTAAAGATCCTGTGAAAGGGACAAGAAAATGCCATACACTGCTTCCATTTATAGCTAGCGTTAGCTCACAAATGCAAGTCAACGCTATAGCTTATGTGTCGCGGGAGCTAAAGGAAGTCAAAGGATTCAAACACTTTTGCTATTAAGAAGTTTGTCTTTATTGGCATCAGTGGCTAGCGGACAAATTTGAACAAAACCAGACGGGAGGAGGAGGAAGGGCTGATTAAATCAAAATGTCAACTTCCTGTGCTTGCATAAGAGTTTGGCTGCGATGATTTAACAAAAACAAACAAACAAACAAAAACTTAAGTGCAAAAAAGTTTCAGTCCCGTTATTCAGTTTAAATACTGTACAACATATTCTTCTTCAAACACGTCAAGTAAAAACATACTGCGATGATCGTAACGCGCCTGCGTCATAAAGAACGGTTTCCTCCAATCACACACAGCCCTGCCCTGATGTGTTGCGACAACCGCGGTTCAACGGAGTCGTCCAGACAACACTGATGGAAACTCCGAGTCATTACATGACCT
Organism: Nibea coibor; assembly: GCA_023373845.1. Taxonomy (NCBI): domain Eukaryota; kingdom Metazoa; phylum Chordata; class Actinopteri; family Sciaenidae; genus Nibea; species Nibea coibor. The sequence continues at coordinate 5,143,052 of CM041724.1, forward strand.
CAAGAGTCTTGTTAAACTTAGCATGGAGTTCACAGGTAAAGCTTCGGAATACACGTTCAGATTTATGCTTCCAAATCCAATCCATGCTAATGAAATACGCCCAATGACAGGACAACAAAAAGAAACCAGATCAAGTAAACGCAAGCAGGCAAAAATACTGGCAAATAAATTAATACAACTTTTAAAGTGATCAATGCACAGCTGCTACCGTCGCTACATGGAGGCAAAATTCAGAGCCGGCAGGTATTAGGGGTCTTTTGTAATTTGTGCACATAAATTCGTGATTCGTGCTCTTCACCGTGCAGGCTGGGAGGCCAGTCAGGAGGGAGTTACAGTAATTAAGTAGTTAATTAATAGTTAAGTTGTGAGATGACCACATCCTGTTTCAGGAGTTGGGTAGTGTGTAAAGCTTTGAGTGTTTGGCGGCTTCAAGCTTTGGCTGATCCTCAGTCTCCTTAACAGGTAACAGTAAGGACATGAAACAGAACAGAGCTTTGGGTTGTGGGTTTGGTTCAGGTCTCAATTTTAGCGGTATGAGTTGGGTCCAGCCAGCAGAACACACTAATGTGTGTGCACAAATGTTTTAAATCCCTGAGACCTGTCGGGCTCTGTCGTACACACACGAACAGCGTTTTTAAAAAAACAGAAAAAAAAATCAAATACAAAAAAAACATGAGAAACACTTTGAAGGCTTCGCAGCCTGTTCTTACGCAGCAGACACAATCAGCCAACAATAACTTAAACATTTCACTTTTAATCTCACCTGACAGGTGCAACCTTCAAAATAAAAGCATCAGAAATGTAATCATCGGACATCAGTGCAACTCTTTAGCTTCGGAAACATAAACAGCTGTCAGTCCGATCTCCGTTTTTTTCACAAAAATAATCTTCACGAGTAAACCCAGGAGTGGAGTCAATCAGTCAGCTGCTGCTTACAGAAATTCCCTTCAGAGTTTTTATGGCTCAAACAAGCTGAAGAAAGAGGTTAAAGAGTGGACGGATGAAGGAGGGCTTAACACTGACACAGCAGTCACACTCAGATGAGAAAACAAGAAGCAGGAAGAGGCAGCAGCTACGTTTCCATCCAAATATTTCAAACTCTGGACTTCATTATGATGCCCAAAATGCTTGTGGACATTTAGAAACTGAAACATTGACTGAATCATTTTGAATATTCACCACAAATAAAAAAAAACACAAAATGTCATTTTAAGTCTTAAATTGTTTTCTGTTTTCCTCGTTGATTCGATTTTTTGGACTCCCAGGAAGCCGATTCATCAGCTGACGGACGTTTAACCGTCCGACATGTCGGCGCTTTGCCTTTCAACAGGATGGGAAACGCAGCTGCCGAAAACGTGAAGCGTTTCCAGACCTTTACACGTGAAAGCAGTGGGTCATAAAGGCCGTCTAGGTTGCATAGAGATACTAAAAGCTAAAGCTGCTATCATGTCTGATAGATTCTGCGTGAATAAAGCACAACAGGAAGTAGAAGGACGGAGGAAGAGAGGAGGGAAAAGGCAACAATGAAAGAATAAGTTAAGAGTATATTATTGCCCCGGTTATTTTACACTTGGAGTGAGAGAAATGTGCACAGACGGACACGCAGTGAGAGAGATGAGTGTCACTCCACATCTACAAGTCAAAAGAGGAGAGGGTGGAGGGATTTCTATACTTCAGTCACAGCTATCGTTTAGAACTATTTCATTATTCATTAGTATTATTTTGGTAAAAAACATCCCAATCTAACGGTTCCAGTTAAGATCTAATCGAACACCCCCCCGAAGACCGTGGCTGTGAAACGTTTCTACTTCTTCACAGCAGCAGCAGCTCAGATTCAGCCAGTCACAACAGATTCAATGTCAGACGGTGGAAACATGGAAAATCCATGTCCCTGCTCTATCCAGATGTTCCAGACACTCATATTTCCTGCTGCTGATGTGACAGTGTGCAGGTGAGTCTGACAGGATAATGTTCAGTGTCAGTAAATAAGAATCAATCGCTCATTTGGAACGTTTCATCGACCTGCTCATGTGAATCAGTTCATCAGCTGATCGTTCCATGTCTGAACACAGCAGACACGAGGTCAGCCGAGCTTGATCGTGAACAATGAGGAAGTCTGAAGTTTAATGTGAAACTTTATTTGGCATCTCGCCGCCTCCTGGAGCTCAGACAGCAGTTTCACACTGCTGTAATCATGCCGTCATCATTCCTCTGTGAACGGAAGTGATGGAGGACAAAATGTTCGTTCTGTTCTGACTGTAAATCTTCCAGATTTGACGTTTGATCTGATCTGAACACATCCTTTAATAACTGACTGGACCTGACGTGAGTTTGACCACAGCTGCTGTTCTCTGTAAAGAAAAGACGTTCCAAACATTTCACAGCCACCTCTCACACTGACGTGGTTTGGGTGGAGTATCACTGCAGCTAACAACGATTCTTTCATCCTACATTAAATATGTTTTTGTTCTTAATTCATCACTTAGTCTGTAAACAAAGACAAAAAACCCAAAGACACATTTTCAGGTTACTTCTTTTGTTTGACCAACAGTCCAAAATAAAGGCAGCGGATCTTCACGTGAGAAGCTGGAACCTCAGAGTGTGTTTCCTTTTGGATAAATGATTCGTCAGTTGCCAAAATAGTTAATACATATTCAATCCGGTGAAGTCGTCGTTTCAGCTGTTAGCTTGTCAGCAGTGATTCTGGGATAACGAGTGACGTGGTAAAGTGATGAAGATGCCCTCGACGTGATGTTTGACTACAAAACACGGGAGTAGTTGAGTCTGCAAAGCCCGCTGCAGCAGTTCTTCACGTGGTTTTCTCCCTGCTCTTTACAGTAGGACAAAAGGAGTGTGTGTCATCAGGTACACACACTTAAACTCAAACCTTACGAGGCATCGGACGCTCTGAGCTCGTCCTGGAATGACACACACAAATCAGAAAAAAAAACAGGCACTTCTGTCCACCGTCGTGGTCTGGCAGCGCCATAATTGTTGCTGTTGTTGTTGTTGCCTGTGTGTGTGTGTGTGAGAGAGCGTGTGTGTGTGTGTGTCTCAGGTGTCCTGGTAGGGCAGGTGGAAGCAGTCGGGGCTGTCGTCGTCAGGCGACCAGAAGGAGGACGGCCTCTTGTGGAGTTCTCTGCGAACGCAGCGAGGACACGGCTGAGCTTTCTGTCGACACTCGGCGTGGAACACGGCGCCGCAGCCGTCACACCTGCAAAGGTGAACACACAGGACGGTCACACAGGTCCTGCTCGTGGTGGGAATGTGGAAAGACTAAGAGATTTATTTTGTTTCTGTCCAGTCTGAAGTTTGTTTTACGATTATCTGCGAGGTCACGGTTGTGTCGATGGAGTCTGTTTGTTTTGCTCTGAGATCCTCTGGTGCAACATCCAGCAGCAGTTGGTTCAGTCCCATTGTGTGCCAGTGTTGGTTTCAAGTTAAAGGTAAGGAAATTGAGTTTCCGTCAACTTTAAATCGAAGTCACAGTGGTCTGCGACAAAGTCACAGTTCTGTCTATGGAGCCTGCTGGTGAGCAGTCATGTTTCCTGGTTAAACAGAAGATCTGTCTCTGCAGGGGCCTTTCCGATAACGCTGTCAGAATACCGGTCTCAACCTGTCACCTGCACTTCTAGTCTTGAAAAAAACTACCAGCAACTTTCAGAACTTTTCAGAACTGAGCAGCCCGAGAAGACCAGACAGAGAGCACATAGAACTGCCATTTTAAAGTCTTTACATTGGTTGTCTGTTAGTTTTAGAATTGGTTTTTAGATTCTCTCATTAGTTTTTAAATCTCTGAGTGGACTGGCTACACATGTACTGAGCAGGTCCCTCAGATCCTCAGCAGCCAGTCGCACAGGACCTCCACAAAAGCAGACGAGGAGTCCACCTGTAGTTACCCATCTCTGGACATCTCTTTGCTGAATTAATCCTTATTTTTTATGCAATAGTTGTCATCTTTTTCTCTTTCTAATGGGCTCTAATTGTTAGAAGATTTTGCGTGGCCAAACATTTATTTCTGTTATCTTCTGTTTAGATTTGCCGTGTGAAGCTTTTTTGCCTGCATGTGTGCATGAAAGGTGCTATAGAAATGAAGTCTGAGTTGAACCAAAGCAGAGTTGGTTGTGTTTTTATTATCTGTGGGGTAAATGTGGTTGTCTGTGACCTGAGAGTAGTTTTCAGTTTTTATTCAGATTAAACAAAGAAGACCAAGCGTGTTACTTGGAGAGCTGCTGGGAGGTGGACTGTTGGAAACGGCTTCCAGTCAAGTGCTTTGCTAACCGCCTGTATATTTACCGTACAGATGAGAGTGGCATCAATCTATCAATTGTGTCTCGTTTAACACTCTGCAAGCATGAAAGCCAATAACGCGTCTAAAGTTTCCACGGGCAGCATGGACGCAGTCATCGATTACAGAGCAGCCTCTGTGTAGACAGACTGCAGAGCTCAGAGATGTTTCCTTCGTCAGCCTCCTGTTTGATCAAAACTCCAAATCTAACCCAGTTTACTCCAATCCAGTTTGTAATCTGCTGGATTATCTCTTTACTTCCTCTTATTACACACTTCCTGTCCCATCAGTCTCTGAGTAACTAAGTCAACAGAGTCCAGCCTGCTCCAGTAAGTACAGTAGACACAGCCGTTATCAGTTAACACTTCACACTTCTCTCACAAGTCATAAAGCACGACTCTAAAGCAAGGTGTGTGTGTGTGTGTGTGTGTGTGTGTGTGTGTGATAGTCCAGACTGTGTGTCAGCGTCTCCACCACAGCTCACAGTCTTCTAGGAATCCTGATCAGCTCTTATCTGTCTGCTGCCTGTCACTCTGAGTTTCAGGGACAAGGACTGGACTGTGTTAACACACACACAAACACACGCACGCACACACACACACACACACACACACACACACACACACACACACACACACACACACACACACACACACAGCTTGTTCATGCCAACCAGTGTCATCGACAAGCACCAGGTTCAGAGAGACGGGGCACTTTCTCACGTACACATTTCATCTCTTTGCGTTATCTCTCCAACATTTCTGCCTCCACTCAAACACGGCGGAGGATGTTTCTGTGAGATGTTCAGAATCACAGTGAGCGCCACAAACAGTAACTCCCCTGGTGATGCAGGACGCTGGATGTTACAGCTGACTTCAATCATGAAGTCTGCTCTGTGTTGTTAAGTAAAAGTGACATTTTTTTTCTAGTCGTGTGTCGTGTTGATATTTAGTCGCATGGAATTGTGCGACAGCATCACTTCCTTTCCTTTCCTAAAGGATGTTCCAGTGTATCCTATGTTAAAGGAGATACTAAAGGAAGCACTAATAATACTAATACTTCGAGGTCATATCATGATCACATCCTGTCATCGCTGTGAGCGTCTGAAGCCCGATGTGAGCATTAATTTGTTCAGCGTATCGTCTCCAGACAAATATCAAACTACAATGTCTTGTTCATTTTATGGTGCATCTGATAGAACTGACTGTAGCTTCTGAAGAACTTTTAAGGACCTTCTGCACGATTTCACGAGTGAGACCAAACATTCTCCGCCCCGCCTGTCTAGCGTTGGGGTTCCCTACACCTCATCGCTGTACTGTCTAATGTTAATGACATTATTGGAACTGCTTTATGTTATTGTCTGTCCATTTTGTCACCTTGTTCCACTAATAAAAAATCAAAACGTTAGGCCGAGTATGAAGCTGGTTTTAGATTCAAGCAAACACAGCTGAAGCTCGTATGTTGTATGAAAACTCTTCTTCTGTAATGCTCATAAATCTCCAGCAGGAGATCGTAACATGTCCATGTCTTGATGTCACAGTCATGAATCATCGTTGTATTTATGTCTTTGTGCTGTACTCTGCTGTGCTGTCGGATTCTCTGTACCTCCTGGTTGCGTTCTCCTGGAACGGGTAGATGACCTGTCCGTTGTGGCACAGCTCACAGATGAAGCCTTTCTCTCGACACAAGCTGCAGCTGAAGACATGAGAGCTGGCGAACTTGATCACTTTGGACAGGAAGGGAGCCAGTTTGCCATCAATCACCTGGAGGGCGACGAGAGACAAAGACACGGTCAACAACAACAAAGACTCTCTTATATCAGACTCTGAAAATCATGCTGGCTGTTCAGCGCGCTCAACACATCTCGGCTGGTGAGGCTCTACATGAAATATGAGAAAGTGAACACCCATCAGAGAGTGTAGTTTGTAGTTTGAAGCCTTTTTAAAAACAGCAGTTTATAGTCTGTGGTGGCAACGTAAATCCTCTCTGTCTTAATAGTAATTACTTAATAGTGTAAGCAGGTGGTTGTAAAGCATGCATGATCAAAAAGTGCAGTGTATGATATTCAGATAGGTATAATTTAGCCATTAGCTCACGGGGTCCCATCCCAGCTGGCATTGGGAAAGAGGTGGCGTAAAGCCGAGGTTCAAACCAGGAACCTTCTTGCTGTCAGGCGACCGTACATTATGATTTATGTTTTATAAGAGTCCCTGTCAGTTGCCAGTGAAGGCATCCCATCTAGCATCTATGACCAAAATATGTGACCAGTATCGAGACTAGTATTTCTTGGGGATGTCTGGTCATCTGTGAGGTCATCTGTGATCTTAATCCTGTGAGAAACTGCCATGTCTGTAATTTATGGAGTAAAAATTACGAACAATATTTTGCCAAAGGGCAGCTGAAGGCAGGTGTCTGCATCGGTGAGATTTAGAGACAGTAAACATAATAAATTAGGAGCCGTGGGCAACTTTTAACTGTCTAACTCGCTTACTCTGTCCAAGATCTGAAACTCTGGGATAAGAAACACGTAGACAAGGAGTATTAGAAACTGAATTCCTGGTAAGGTTTTAGATCAGTTCAAAATATTTCTGTGGGATAAAATAATCTTAAAGCTGGCAACAAGAGAGGCAGAAACCTCTTTGGCTCAGAGGGGAGGCAGGAGGAGAGGAAACTGAAGGAAGGAAGGAGGGAGATGGTAAATGAAGTCAATGCCTTTTAATGCCAATGCTTGGGGAGTTCTTAAGAAATTAGGAGGGGGCTGTCCAACAGCGGGGGTCTGGAGTTTATTGTAGTGAGCGGACAGAGGATGACTCACAGTCAGTGAAGAGAAAAGCTGTGCAGAATCTTGGAGAAATACAAAGTCAATAGCTTGGTAGAATCACAGTGACGGCGCACACAGAGCTGCGCGCATAATGAGAGAGTGCGGACGGAGAACGCACAGAGGAAAAGCAGTCTGAAGTAAGAGAAAGAGTGGTAGAGAGACAATATGCGAGAGAGATCTTGAGAGAGAGCGGGAGACTGTATTCAGATACAAGTGCTTCCACCTGGCAGAGCTCTGGACCTCCCAATTATAACCTCCTTCATGCTGTTTGTTACACGACGAGGACGAGAGCAGGAGAGGAGGACGCGAGACGGAGAGAGGAGGAAGAAAACCACACACAGAGGAGGCATCGCGGCACACTGAGATACACTGAGCCTGTTTACAGTGAATCATACCGCACACACAAAACTCTATCAGCTTTTACCATAACAACTCATGCTGTGCCTTCATACACAATCGGTGACATCACGTTATCAGTCCCAGACCAACATGAGGATCCATTCCAGCAACATGAGAAAACAGGCAATGTGCCGGTCCAGATCAGATGTGATGTTGTATGGTGTTACTGATGGCTACATCCGTGGCTGGAGAGACAACCGTCCAATCAGAGCTCTATGGTTACGTAAAGAATAAATGAATGAATTCTTTCATAGCTACAGCAGCATGCGAGAAATAAGTAAGTGAGACAGAAACATGGCTACAGAAACATCAGTAAGAGTGGAACAGCCCCTTCCACAGCTTCCACCTCGAGAGGTTGGGCAGATACATTACCCACTGCACTCGGCACAGTTTGTGCTTTTAAGGTGGAGAGGAGCTCTGTAACTACGCCTTGAACAACACTCACTGTATCGAGCCACACCACTTCTGTGTCTAGCTTTGCTTAATGCATACACAGACTACAACTAACCTGTTAAGAGACCGATGACACTAATGAAGGTTCAGTTCCATTTATTACAGCAGAGACTTTCCAGTGAGCCAACACGCACCACAGCAGCACCCTGACTCTGTCTGACCTGAATGGAACTGAACCTTAATGGGTGCCATGCTAGCTGCTTCTCAATGTTTTCAGTCATTATGCTAAGCTAGGCTAAGCCGCTCCTTGCTAAAAGGGTATCCCCTGGAGGTTTTGACCTCTGGAGGTGATAAGGTGTAGGTCCTTGTTTTGTTTGTGCACACAGGTGATGTAATAAACATTCCTGCCAATGGCTTTACTCTTCCACTGATCGCCAGCAGAAGAAGAAGAAGAAGAAGAAGAAGAAGAAGAAGAAGAAGAAGAAGAAGAAGAAGAAGAAGAAGAAGAAGAAGAAGAAGAAGAAGAAGAAGAAGAAGAAGAAGAAGAAGAAGAAGAAGAAGAAGAAGAAGAAGAAGAAGAATTGGTAGATTACTCATTGCCAACACATTTAGGTTTGTTCTTACAATTTCTCTTCAATGTAATTTGATAATTGAGGCCACTGCTGTGCTACGAGATCTGAACTTTTGTTTAAAAATGGTCTACAAATGTTTTATTTGGCAGAAAATGCTCTCATTGTCTTGTTTGTTAGGTCTTAAGAATACAGAGAACGTGTCATTCTACAAGAAAACTCCACAGTGTTCCCATAAATGTCCCTAATTTAACGCTGTTGCGTCGATGAGGGAGGGAAAGGCCCAGTGCAGTACACATGATGAATGTTTCCCGGCAGGTAAACACAGACACATATATGTGTCCCCCTCTGCCCGGCACAGACCACAGCAAAACCTAAGCAGCCCCGCTTAGTCCGGTCCAGCCCAGTCCACATGACGAATGGCTCTCCTGATGGAGGCTGACAGGCTCAGTAATTAAGGCCCTCTATAATTGGACTGGGCAGAATCAAACGACTGGCAGCACAGCTCTGGTGGCTGACTAGTACTCTGGAGGGACGGTGGGAAAGGCACAGAAAGATGGATGGATGCAGAGTGACAGAAGTAAATGGACAAGCCAATGGAGGGATAGAGCAGTAGACAGAGAAGAACTTCTTTGATTCGCGTGAAGCCCGGACTCAATCTTTCATTATAAACGCCAAATTACCGCGAAAATACTGATTTAGCAGAGATATTATCGCATGAATTTCTCTAAATTCTTTCCTCCATTTTCTTACAATCCCATGTCCCTGCTGTTGCTGCTTGCTATAAATATCCAGTGACCACTTTATTATCTACACTAAAGTAAGACTGGCCAGCAGGATCACACTGGGACAATCACTCAGACGGGAACTTTCAACCTGTTACATTTGTACACTCGCCCACGTCCAACACGGACGACCGAGCCAAATATTGATGGCTGTCCTGAGAGTCTGGCAGATCTCTCAGCGCTATGATGAGCTTTCAAGATCGGCTTGGTCGAACTCGCAGAACAGATAGAATTTGTTGACATGTGGATTCTGCAAAATGCTCCTCATGAAGGGGTCAGTGCACCTTTAGTGATGATTTACAGGATGAGAAATAAAGGTAGAATACATTTCTTTACATATTACATGTATATCTAGTCATTTAGCTGATGCTTTCATCCAAAGCGACTTGCAAAAAGGGGCGAGAGATAGGGAGTCAATTATGATGTTGATATCATGGTGAATAGAAGGTTTGGCTGGGAGGTGAGAGGCATTCAGACACCGAAGGGTCATCAGGTGGAAATGACATTTCTGTTAGTTTTACCTCTTCAGGTATCAAAACTTAAATCTGAGAAAGTAAAACAAGCCTTTAGTTCAGGTCAGGCCCCAACTTGGAGACATACGCGACACGCGATGAGGAGCCACAAGCAGACGTTGATTCTTTTTGGAGGGAAAAAATCCTCAATGTCACTTTTTTTAAAAAGCCATGTCACGTGAGTCCTCCTAAACAAACAGACTGTTCCATGTTAAAAACCATCATCTGTCTAATTTGCTTAATCTTTGTGGTTCTCAAGATGTCGTGGAAACAAACAAGCACAATGAGGGACTTTTAGTTTGGTCCTGATTTAGTCCCTGAGTGTAATTTCTGTGGTTCAATAGTTCCTGGAACTATTTCGTTGTGAAGGGCTGCTTGAAAATTCTGATTTCGGTTCAGCCCAGACTGACAGTAATTTTCAGCCAAAGCACAGAGACTGAAGCGACCTCAGTCAGTGTCTGTCTTTTGTCCTCCGCATAGTGCAAAGTTTTTCTGACTGTTTCAACAGAAAATATTCCAACTTTACAATCTGCGAGAAGTGCAGAATAACAGCAGCTGCAGGATCTGTGCAAAGTGCAAAGGTGGAAGACTTTTAAAATACATTCACAGTATGATTCTAGAGCAGACAAACCCTCCAGATGTATTCACATCCTCTAACCCTCTTTCCCTCCAAACACACACACTCTTCACCATCCATCCTCTGGAACTCCTCCCCCTCCAGTTCAACCTCTTTCTCTGCTCCACGCAGAGTCTTTGTGCTCCAAAACCTCCTAATCCCCTAAAACTGCTGTTTAACAGCCGTTCGCCTGCCCTCCTCTCTCTCCCTCTTCCTCACACACACACACACACACACACACACACTTACGCAGCTCCATTGAGGAACTAGAAAGCCAGCTGGGATTACATGGCTGGAAAGACCATGGTGAGTTTTGCTTGGAAAACATACTCTCTCTCTCTCTCTCTCACACACACACACACACACACACACACACACACACACACACACACACACACACACACACACAGTGTATGGATGCTAAAGTCTGTCTTATCAGGTGGTTCCCCAAATAAATAAACTTTAAACATTTCTGTACAAATCTTCATCTTGAAAATTGAATTACACGATAACAACACTGAGGCTGAGATAAAAGTAGCCTCATTTCATTAAACTGTGACTTTTCTTCCACAATAAACAGTCACAAAACTCCAACGAAACCACGTGTGTGATGATCCGGGGTTTGTGCCTGAGCCTGTGAATCAGTGCTCTTCAGCACATGAATCATGGTTAGCTATGTCCGGAGGAAGACTGGAGCTTTTAATTCAGATTTTCATTTGTTGCAAAGCGTCTTTAATGTTTGTACAAAAAGAACGACTTGCTCGTGTAACTCAGCTTTGTGCAATGGCAGAAAAAGCTGAAGCACTGAGCCCGCGCTGACAAGCTGCCTGGCCTGAGAACTTTTAACATTTACTGAAGAGGCTCTGTGTGTCCGGACAAGTGTGAGTGGAGAGGCATGCCTGGCATAGAGGGAATGCCAGGGTGGGAAGCCTGCCTCACACACACACAAACACACACTTACTCTACTACTTTGGTCCTCACACAAAACCCCAGAAACAATCCTGAAACCCCAGCGGAGTGTCCTTAGACAAACACATATGTTTTTCTCCAAATGAACTGGCTCCTAATGGGGGGATCTGGGTGGAGGCTGTTTGTCGGGGGGGGGGGGGGGGGGGGGTGAATGGACTAGTGTGGTCCAGGGGAGTTTAGCCTTCACTGACCTCTGAGCCGCAACAAAAAAAGCCACGTTGATTAAGAGTGTCATTTTATTCAGGAGGTGAATCAAAAGAAACAAGCTTGTTAATATGGAAAACCAATTAAGAGGCAGAGTGCTCGAAAATCTCCAAGAGGAGGGGAGAGAGAGGGGGGGATGACAGAGAGAGAGAGAGAGAGAGGAGAGGGAGCTGAGCGGATTCTAGCAAAGGCACCTATCGTTAAAATTAGTACTGGAGTAATAAAAGAGTTTATGAGTAAATCACAGAGTTTAGCAACTCTGTTAGACAAAGAGACACACACACACACAATACACACATGTGCACCGAGTGTGTGTGAGGCCAAGGGGATGTTGGGAAGAATGGAGGGATGTCACGCTTTGTTTTTCTGCCTGTTGATTCTGAATGTGACCAATTAGTGAAGCAGAGAGACACAGAGTGTGGGAGGAGGAGGGGGAGGAGAAGGAGGAGGAGGAGGAGGAGGAGGGGGGAGTCCAATCTCTTTCAGCATGAGAGTCCATGGCTGAGCTCCGAGTCAGGGAGGGGTGAAGTTTAAAAAAAAAAAAAAAAGAAAAGAAAAATGGGGCCAGGGTACGACATAATGAACATGATGACAAACAAAAGAACTTTTCAGTCATTCGCTTTCCTCACTTGGACTGGATACTAAACCGCTGAAAGGCCATGATGTGTTTCCTTTTCTTATGATATCTGCTAAAATAAAAATAATAATAATACATGCTCATCTACCAATCTGCTGATTAAAGAAGCAATGATGCACAGTGAGGTGCCCCGGTGTTGGAGAAACAACAGACGGGCAGAGTTAAAGGTTTCCACGATGCCAGATATGAATTCTTTCCAGCGAGACCATTGTTCTGCTGGATTAGGACACTTGAAAGAGCTAACCCTGGTCTAAATGGAGCAATTAGAGGGCATTACCCTCTCTTATCACTGTTATCACATGGACACTTGCCGAAGAAACAAAGGAGAGGTTCTGTTGACTTAAAAGGCAGGCTGATTGTTATTTCATGTTTTTCCTGCTGTCAAAAAATCTAATCAAATAAAACACCAGCAACACAAAGTGTCTGACTGTAGCTGTCAGCTAGTGCACACTGAAGACATAAATCATAAGGTCACAAATATAAAGTTTCGTTTTTGAAAACCAAATATTATAGTATATTATGTTTGTTGGGGACTATTCACAGCGGTGGATGAATATTCGTTTGGTGTAGCAGGTGATGTCATAAATGGTAAGCTAACAAAGATAAATAATAAATTAAATTAGAAGTTTATTTTACCTCACTGCTTTTCTTCTGTGGGAAATAAATTGAATATTTTAATATCTTTGAAGACAAAACACAATAGATTCCTCATCTCTTTTTATTTTGTTCACATGTTGTAAGTTAAGTTAAGGCCAGTCAACATTTATTTAGATTTTTCACCTGTAAATATCCTCAGATAATAAATACTACTTTTCTGTTGTGGAACACTTTACATGTTTTAAAAAATACATTGTGATTATCTCTTGAAAAAATGAATACTAATTGTTATAAACTATTATGAATTATAACATCATATGAAATAAATGATTTGCTTAAGTGAAAAGTTGAACTATATAAAGCTCTGAACATGTCGACATGTTGTGTATATTTGTTTACTTTCTAAATGTTCTGGTACAGTCAATTAATGATTTGAACTATTGAAGGGAACTCATTAATATCAATAAATAAAATCAAATCAAATATATAACCATGATAAGAACAATAATAAAAATAGCTACTGCGTCTAGCTGACAAATGTTAGCAGTGTGAGCAAAGCCAGGATGTCTTACACTCTCAGCTGTAATGTAGTGTGACTGAGGCTTAAGCAAAGTCGTCAGATCATGGTACTGCTCACACTGCACAACTTTCTCTTTTGTAATCAGGAATCTTGCCGTTGCTGTGGTTTGGACAGTACCCAGCGACTCCGTCTGCTTTCCAGACTACGTCCTGTAACAAAGTAACTAACGGCTGGAAAAAGTTGGAAGATCAGGGCATGCATGACAGCATGAAGGTATGAAAATGTTGACAAGTCTCAGTTTAGTTGTTAGATAAGGCATCACCAACACTGAATACATAAACATGTGTGCATACCTGCTGCAGGTCAGCCATGGAGTACAGGTGAATGTGCTGTAGCAGGTATTCCCTGGGGAAGATCCTGTGAAAAGACAAAAGGGAAAAAAAAGGCTACGGTCAAGGTAGAATTATTTATCATGCATTATTTTCAGTTAATACAAAAACAAATTCAGGGTCTTCTCCTTTATTTCCTCTTATTTGCAGACATGCCGTCCTTTGCACCAGCGCAAAAACCACACACAACATTTAGACAACAACACCGTTTGGAGAGCGTGAGGTGGTGACAGAGCCACCAGCAACATCAGTGTTTAATTCATTTTCTCTAATAGTATAAACTAAGGTCATTCGCTATCTGTTCTGCCCCAGGAAATATGACTGAATATGATGAAATATGAATACACAAGAACCAAAAGCAAGTTAAAAGTTCTGGCCTGTTCTTGTAACTGAAACTGACCCACTGTGTAAACCAGCGTCCAAGTCAGAAACTCAGTCCTGCAAATGTAGAAATATGGAACAATAATCACACACTGTGGTTAAATATGAGCTTTAAACTGATTTAATGTTTAACCAGCAGCCTTTCAGTCCACGGTGCTGAACAAGCTACAGTCAGTATTATTCCATCGTCTATTATATGTGACACATAGAGCTCTGCTGAAATATACATATATGTGTGTGTGTGTGTGTGTGTGTGTGTGTGTGTGTGTGTGTGTGTGTGAGGCCTCCTCTCAGACCACTAAGATGGATGGCACCATGTTAAATCCCATCTAAGCTGTGATGAGTGTCACCAAAACACAAGTGTGTGTGTGTGTGTGTTATTCGTGTGTGTGAACCGAGCACCTCACGGTGATAGGCACCACTGATAAACTCGTACCGTTGGGTACGTTACCAATGGTTACCACATCAGCATTCATAAAACAACACACACACACACACACACACACACACACACACACGGCTCCAGTAACCAAACACACACGCACACAGGCTCTTCACTGAGGTGTGTAGGCAGTGCTCAGATGTGTGTGCTAAACTTGATAAAAGTGCTTGAGAAGGAACATATTTTGGGATTAGATTACAAACAGAAGATACACAGATACGTGCATGTATGCCAACAAGTGACAATATTTGTGCAAGACCTTCATATTTCATTTCACTATAACCTCTTTCCAGTCCTGCAGACACGCCTTTCATTCCAATTCTGTTATCGCTCATTGATTCGTGTACTGAAGGAGGGACTGTCCTGACTAAGTGTGTATGTGTGAACCAGCAGATGTAGGAAGTCCTGCAAATATATGTGTAGGGGTGGACAAACACATTACAATCTAATGCAAACCAAGACAATATCTCTGCAATTAATCTTATCTTTGTCAAACTTATAAAGTCCAATTTATGTTTACACAGTGTCAACAACTGTTGATACAACTTTTTGGATGTGGTAAGTTTGTGGTGTTAACGTTTAATGATTTGTCAGCCGTCGTTTCCAGACATAAGGTGGATATAACTGCAACCACTACTACCCCAACCGCCTGATACGCCTTCTGTCCATGGGGCTATCCCAGCAGACACTGGGTAACCCTGGATGAGTCACCTGTTCATCACAAAGCAGACACCTAGAAACACACAGCCGTTCATTCTTACATTCACACCTACGTACAATTTCGAGTCACCAATTAACCTGCATGCCTTTGGTCACACAAACCCGGGGAGAAGATGTAAACCAACTTGGGGTTTGAACCAGGAACCATCTATGAAGATAATTAACAGCAGGGTATTCCAAACATATTCCTCCGGGTGAGATCACAAGGCATTCCCAGGCCAGATGGGATATGTAATACCTCCAGCAAGTTCCAGGTCTTTCCTGGGATCTCTTCCCAATTGGATATGCCCGGAAAACTTCCAAAGGAAGACACTGAGGAAACAGATTCCTAAACCACCTCAGCTGGCTCCATTCAACACAGCAGAGACTCTACTTTGAGAAAACTCATTTCAGCCATTTGTATCCGTGATCTTATTCTTTCGATACTATCCCAAAGCTCACGGTCTTCTTTGAGGGGTGGAATGTAGATTAACTGGTAAATCAGAAGCTTTGTCTTCCAGCTCCACTCCCTCTTCACTGCAATGGTCTGGTCCAATGCCCGCAGTACTTCTGATGCACGGATCCACCACACCAATCTGCCGGTTCATCTTCATTTTAGCATAACTAGTGAACAGGATTCTGAGATACTGCATCTCTTGGGACAGAAACTAACTCTCAAACTAGAAGTTCTATGGTATGGTATGGTATGGTATGGTATGGTATGGTATGGTATGGTATGGTATGGTATAACCATATAGCCTCATGATCTGATGAAGCTAACAATACCACATAATCTGCAAAAAGCAGGAACACAATACTGAGGTTTCCAAACCGCACACTCTTCAGCTCAGGTTGGTGGATGGTTGCTTGCTATAAATGAGAAACCTGCTTGCGTCTGCTTCTGTCTGAAATCGAGGTTCCGTTCCTCATATTCACTGTGGCTACTTGGGCATCACGATCGGGACACTGAGCTTGACGTCAGAGAAAAGTGGCCACCATGTGGGTAAATCTGCCACCATTATCACTGTGGACATCATGTGCATTATGTGCCATCAGGCCTGACCACAGACAGAGCAGTTACAGTTACTTTTCCAGTATAAACCAACCTTCTTTTTTTGTTTAATTAAGTGCCATGTGTATGGCTTTCCTATTCTTGTATCTTAGGAAATCTTACATCTGTGTAACATTGCAACAAGGCTTGAAGCAGGTCAAAGACTTCCTCTGCAGCATGCTGAAGAAGACATAACCCTCTGATAGGACTGCTGCACAGGCCCAAACATACAGTACTCTCTAATTTAAAGTCTTTAGTGCCTCATGTGGTCGTGTGGCTCTCTGGGTGTATGCAACAGACATCTCTCTTCAGACCCCCCCTCGAAGTGGACTGATGACTAGGGGAAGATTTTAGCGCCATGGCCCTCATCAATCCTGCAGTGTTTGGAAGTGGCGAGGACTAGCTAATGGGACAGAAGTAAACACAGAACGCTGTGATGCTGCTCGTCTCTGCTTTGCAACAGAGCGCAATGGTATGGAATTTTAAGGCTGGTAAAACTACTAGTAGTTTTCACAGCTAGCATCGACATCTGTGACCAATCACATTTATCTATTCTTAATAACTTAAATAAGATCTGTACTACTCCATTAAAATACACACAAAGACGTACAGTATGATGCGTTATAAAGAAATAAATACTGACCTGATAGCAAAATACTCATCATAGGCTTGAGGTTAAGATGAACAATGTGCATGTTACTTCACACACACTTTCCTTTCTATATTCTAACAAAGAATATGTTATACATGATGTGCATGGCTGCATACTGTTAATGCTAAAGTGATTACATGTTTTTTTTGTGAATGATCCTGAGTATTGATTAGATTGCAGTCTGTCTGCTGAGGTGGATGAGTCTCATTTCGATGTGCCCTGTCGGAGTGTATTAGTGACCTGGATGAGGGCAAGCAGCATCCATCAGCTCAGCTCACAGACAAGGCTTTCAGAGTGGGACCCCACTCAGATAAACAGTCATCCCCCTCCCTGACCATCACACACACACATACCAACATATAGACACATACAGACTCACATCCTTCATGTATATGCAGCATATATACACACGGGAATACATGCAGATAGAAGATACAGCAACATATATGTATGCACTCAGACTATAAACATCTCCTCATATGATGTGTGTTTATGTCTGAGTAATCAAGTGCCGGGTCAAATATTTTCGTGTACCAGTCGGTGTGACTCTTGATGACAGGCTGCTGATGTTAAAAATAAATAATAACAAGGATAACTCTTGTTTACTGTCAGCGGGGTGTCAGTGCTCTTTAGGGTCAAAACTGTATTTTTTATTTACTTGCATCAGTACCAAACCATGCAGATGGTTTATGTGTCTTTCTGTGTGATTTGGTTGACCTGGCCCTTTAAATCTGACTCTTGCCACATCTTACATTGGCTCTATTAATTCAAACTAGGTAAGGCCTTCTAGGGTTGTTTATTATTTACAGTTTCAAGTAGACATTGCCAAAGTTACAGAGTACAGGAGTATCCCACCACAACAGACGTCCCTGCCAACCCTACCTTCGTCTGAGGTCCTCGGCAACGGTTGCCCGGCAGCTGAACAGGTAGGCCCGCAGTGACTGGAGCTGCTGACGGAGACGCAGCACAGTGCTGAGAGGCTCACAGTGCTCGTACAGACAAGGGTTGAGCTGCTGGACGTCCAGCAGGGGCTCCTCGTACACAAACTCCAGGAACTCCTTGGCCTGCTTAGACACCTGGAGGAGAACAGCAGCGTTTACATCAGGATCACTGCACCAAGGACGACTGTTGAACGATTCATGGTTGTAATGGATGATGCACGGCTAAGAATTCTCACACAAGCCTCCGGTGAGTCAGTAGATTTTCGTTACCTTTGGACAAAGCCAGGCGACCTATTTCCCCCCTTTGACAGTCTTTATGCTAAGCTCAAATGACGTCTCCTGCCTCTAGCTTCACAGACATGAGAGGGGCATAAATGCTCAACTCTTAGAAAGAAAGCAAATAAGTGAATAACTTCTTGAAATGTCAAACTATTTCCACAGATCAGCAGCAATCTGAAATCAAGAGGAACTTAGCGGCTGTTCAGACCTAAAACCTGCGTTGGTGGGGGTGAGTTGTGTCAGGTACCAATGAGAAATAAAATGTGATGCAAAGTCCAGTTTGAGTCAA
Source organism: Nibea coibor (assembly GCA_023373845.1). Lineage (NCBI taxonomy): Eukaryota > Metazoa > Chordata > Actinopteri > Sciaenidae > Nibea > Nibea coibor. Next base: position 5,161,485 of record CM041724.1, read on the forward strand.
AGATGCACTAGTCTGAAGTTTATCAGACACTAAAACAGTCATTTATAACATTTTAGAAAATTGTTTTCTCTACAAAATGTTATCTTTGATCACCAGGTAGAAAGTCAGTTGACTTGTGCCAAAAGTTGCACCTGTTTAATTTTGCATCATCGCTGGACTGGTTGCATGTTTTCATTGGAACTGAAACATATTTCAACACTTTTATTTGAAGAAAATATCTCGAAAATGTGACCAAGATTGGCAAGAAAATGTTAAAATGTAGCCAGACCTCACTGTGGATCCCTAATATATAAAGCAACTACAAGGTCTTCAAAGACACCCTGCTAATGTTCCAGTCACTCACAGGAAGAAACTGCATAGTGTCAAAGGTGTTATAGTAAGTATGTTAAGGTGGTAGGTATTTTCATTTCATATATCTGGTGCTTTCCCACCTTGTGTTTGCTGGTGTCCCAGTTGTGCAGCAGGCGTGCTGGGATGAGGAAGGAGTTGTCCTGATGGCAGCTCTGGCAGTAGTACCAGCCACTGTAGTAGCAGACCTTTGCCTTTCCTCTGGAAAGACCAACTGGACGCTGACACCCTGAGGAGGAAGTCACTGTGTAAGTACAGGATGTGCGCATGCACATATATACTATATGATACATATATACTCTCAGGTGTCTGAATGTCTTTAAATTAAGAAAAGTGTCAAAAGTATGATTCAAACCAACACAGTGCTCTACTATCTTAATGTAAAACGTGTGTATTATCTGCATGTTATCAAATGATGACTTCAATAAAGACTTCCATGTGTCCATTTATGGCCCTGAGGTGTTGCACAAGTCACCTTTTAGTGTTAACGTCTGCTGGAGGTGGCAGGAAGAGCCAACACGAGGAGAACACAGAGGCCGTGGAGTTAATAACTCGTTGGTGTTAATATGTGTCAGTTTATTGCCCCTCACTAAATACCACACTAATCCAGCCGAGCAAACCTGTAGATAATAAACAAGATAGTCTAAGTTTAAAAGAACTCTGACCCCAATGAGGTTGGCGTATCAGGACTCCTAAACATTTCATTGTGCTGATTAGAACTTTGAATAGACGTGTTTATTCTGATCACCGGTATCATTTTTCACCTACAGGAACAAATTGGAGTGACAGAAATGTTAGGGTTAGGGTTGGGGGGCTGTTATGGACAGCAGCATGTCTTTATGTTGGGAGCTTTCAGTGAAACGCTAAAGATACAGAGACACTTTTACCACATGTTTCCATCGAAGAAGCATCATGACAAGCAGCTCTTGAATCTTTGGTTTAGGTTTTTGCCCCGTCTCAAATCTCAGGCAGAACTTCCAACAAACAGGTTACTGCAATATTCTATTGGTGGAGCTTGTTGAAAGCTATAATCTACCTGGCAGCCTGCAGACTGTACTCAGGGCCAAACAAAAGACAAACACATGAACGTTCACTCTGTTTGCTCATTTAAGATTCTGATGTACTGGGGACAATGTGCATTTATAATACACTATAAAGAGATACTAAAACTAATGTCTGTTACAAACAGTGCTTGCTGTCCATCACCAAGTGCTTGCTCGTGGTGGGAATTGTTGGGTCTCTTTAAATAATATTACAAACAGTACAGTCTATACCTGCTCTGTACAGAAAGTGACAAGAGCAATGACAGTATAAAGACTGGACAGACTTGGAGACTCTAACACGGGGACATACGGAGACTGAATCATTCTGTATCCAGCCTCAAGAGGCCGTTCAATGAATTGCAGTTTTTGGCACTTCCACATTGGCTTAATTTCCCAGCCACAGAGGTTGGGGCTTGGTCATGAGATACCTATGGTTATAATTTGGCACTATATAAATAAAATTTGGGTTTTTTTTGCATTTATTAGACATGAAAAGTGACAGAAACAGAGAAAAAGTTCTCCTCCGTGAGAGACCATCTGAAAATGCATCCATATTTTAACAGCTATTGCTCCCTCTTTACGACTGCCTTTCACCCCACCTTCGAGTGTGGTGTTCAGGAACAGCTATAAACACGTTTGTTACCACATTTAGTTTTAGTTTTGGTGACTAAACTATATTTAAGTCATGAAGTCCTTGCATGCTGCATTTTTGTGGTTCAAGTTCTGGTTAAATGATCTATTTTTATATCTCAGGTCTCTGCCCACAAAACTAAACTTGCTGGTTTTGAGGAGTTGGTGCATCAATGATAAGTAATGTTGCCGGGGTGCAGGAGGTGTAGGAAGAAGCAACATTACTCTTGGTTATTGGGAGGAAGCCCACCTAATCTTATCAAACTCCGGAAACCACATGTATGTCCTTCAATATGTCCAAAACTGTGTGTGATATTCTATCTGCAGTTAGAAGCCCTTTTCATCTTCTGAGATTTATATCCATGTTTGCCAAAAATCTACCTGCCAAATTCATTTGAAGTGACCCCTCAGACAAGAGGGGTCTTGGTTCTTCTAGTCACAACACCCTGGACTTCAGTAAGAAGGTGTTTTGTAGACAGACAAGACCAACAGCTCTATTCAACCTGATGGCCACTGTGCTGTCTGCTTTGTCTTCTACACTCTTTAAAGTTCATTCTTCACCCAAACACCCGGGCCTGCTCTGCTATCACACAAACGCCACAGCACTGCGACAGGTGTCCCTTATCCACACGATCTGGGAGTACATGGGGTCTGGAGGAAAACATTTTGCTCTTCAGCGAATGAAAGAGAGGTGGAGAAGAAAAGAAACGGAAGATTTTTATCTGGGTCTTTGGAAAAAGAGAGGCACGGAGAGCTACTGACAAAAAGAAAAGAACGACAGAAGAAGAGAGACGTGTGTCAGCCTGTTTGTCAGTCGTGCTTCAAGACAAGAAAACAACACAGACTTAAAAAAAAAAGACAGAATGAGTAAAAAGGATATCAAGACAAAAGAGGAAAGAAGGAAACGCATGAAAGAGAAGAGGAAGATCAAACAAGGACGGATGAAGACAAACAATAAAGACAAGTTAGTCCAATTTTCAATCACAGGCAAGAATCTGAGGTCTAAAGCAGGCAGACAATGGTCTAATCAGTGCTGAGAATCCTGTTTCATCTGACCAAAAGAAAAATAACTCACAATGAAGCACCAGTCAGCTGCACAAAGACTGAACGATAGACTGATACAGGACTGTGAACACCATTTGATCTGTTCCTTTATTTTTAGATTATCGATTAATCTAGAAAAATAAAAAGTCATGTGACGTATTTCAACAGCTTGATTTGACCGTCGTCTTTCATGTCATATTTGTTTATTAAGAGTCTCATAAAGTATTATCGGCTCCACTTCCAGGTTTGTCCGGAGCTTTTTCCAAGGGTAGCTCGACTTAGGTGAACTTCAGGATGAGGCTAAAGTTAGACGTCCGATCACAGCGTGAGTCACCTCCACATGTGGTCTGGCTGTTCCCATCGTATTCTGATTCTGCAATAATTTCTGCCGTTTTTGCTGTATCCCTAAAACACTTTGAGGAGGAGGAGCAGTGTGCCGGTAGCACGGTAACACGGCAGCAATCTACAAATTATCAGCATCTATTTTCACCATTTGCCAGGTTTATAGAATGGAAATTTGTTTTTCTTTGCAATGAAAGGACTTTTTGTGGATACGATGGGAAAAAAAAACGCAACCAAGTCTTATCTTTATGAAGGACTTTTGATCAAACACATATGTGTAACTCAGATTTAGGCTAATTACAGCAGTGAGCTCATGCTGTTGTTGGGGTGGATGCTCTTTCAAAAAAACCACAGTCCACTGGTTGGAAGCCAGCAGGCACAGGGGATGGTCAACAGTCAGAGAAACGCTATGTCACTTCGAGGAAAGGACTGACCACCAGGCTGGCTTTCTGGCCAATTGTGGCCTCGATTTTGGTCTGCTGCTGTTGGGACCAGAGGAACAAAGACACATACGTACATAGCTTGAAAACATTCGCAGACTAAATAACAACCTTTAACCTTAACCTCAAATTCTATATCATGAGCACCAGAAGAGAACACACCCACACTGAGGCAAATGCACTTGTACCACAGCTGTGGCAGTCTATAATGTGCTCTGTGCAGTAAAACAAGCAGCAAAGCCTCAACAGATAATGCATGTGGGACTAGAGAGGAAGACAAAGGATAAAATAACACCACATATATAAATCTGATGGTGACCTGACCCTGACCACAAGCAGCAGCAGCAGCAGCAAAACCACCTCAAAACAGAGAGCACCCTGCAGAGTTCAGAGTCACCAATGAGCAGAGAAAACATGAAGTAGACTGAACCAACAAGGACAGACTGCAGTACAGTACAAATAATGAATTAATGCAGTACATATATGTTTTGTTACTGCAGATCAATAAAACCTTTTGCTATGTTTATATGTATATTTCTTGTATTGAGTGATTCAGTGAGTGAGTCAGATGGACAGTCTACTGTTCAGCTAAAAGTCATTTTTATGATGTTTTTTTGACACAGTCATGCAAGTGTTAATCAAATAACTTGTTTAGATAGACAGACATAGATAGACAGAAAGTTGAACTGGATTGATGAGAACTGTGAGCGTAAGAACGTGGTTCCAAATTGAGCTTTTTAGAATTTTTGTTTCTTTCAAACTTTTCTAACGCGAGATTTTAAAATCCAAAAGGAAGCTCTTCCTTGCCACTGTCACCAAGTGCTTGCTCATGGTGGGAATTGCTCGGCCTCTGTAAACAATATCATAAAGAGTATGGTCTATATTTGCTCTATGTGCAAGTGTCATGACATATAGGTATCAGTAGAATTAGATATAAATAGAATACAATTGAAATGTGCATCAAAATATAAGTAGAAAGTATATATAATAATATATAATTATTTAAGATATATTAATTATGTATAACTAAGTATTTAAGCTATGTCATGAACACAAAAATTAGAGAGGAATACCTCTGAAAATGCTTCAGGACTCCCGTGCGACAAGTTTGTCAGTGGTTCATTTTATCAGACTGAAGCAGGGTTGATTGCAGGTTTTCACACTGTTGTCATTCACACCTTAAACAAAGTCATACATTTTCCCTGATGTTTGCAGCTGAAACTAGCCAACATCATCCACCCAGCTGCACAACTGCGTGTCACACCTTTGGGTTACCCCCATTGATAGTATATGACTAATGGACAGAGCACCTCTCTGTGAAGTGAAGCTAACATGGAAGTGTCTGGAACCTGCATTCTTTCTTTAATGGTCAGCAGGGGGCCGCTCTATTGGCTGCAACAATTAGGTTTGATTATATGGAGTCTTATGGGAAAATGAGCCACTTGATTGATTACTTCACTACTTCAACACTTCGACAGATCCCTCGTGAGTTTTTGGTCTCAACCTCTAGTTTCAAATATGAATCAACATTGTCTTGCTGCATTGCCTGTTTCTCACCTCAAATGTTTTCAGTAAACCACGCTTGACTGTTTAGCTTTAATACGACAACATTTGTGAGATTTGCTGGTGGTCACAGTGGGTTTACACATGGTTCCACCCCAACCTGCACCACCTACAGGAAAGAAAACATATGGACTGAAGTTTTAACACTTCAGTGAGTGTTTTCAGTTTGCAGGGATCAACAGTGCCTGGTTGCTATTTTGAGAAACTGACAACCAATTCCACTTTTGAACTTACAAATGGACAGAAAAGAAATGTGAACCACATTTAAAAATATATATATTTGTTGAATTAGTGAAATATTCCTGTTACAGTTGGAGCCAGAACAAATAATGTTGCAAGTTTTAGAGAGGATGATGAGTTGAATTAAGTTTGATTGTGGGGTGAAAAGTTCGACTAACATGACAACAGCTGCATCATTGGTATTTTATATACCAACAACTGAGTGTGGTTAACAACAATTTCTATACAAATTTGTGGTTTTAAGTCATTTTTCCAAAAGAGTTTCTGTTTCAGCTTGTCCAGTGCAGCTTTTGTCTTTCTTATTTCATTATGAAGTGTATCCCTTTGAGTTTTTGTCTGCTGAGCAAGAAAAAAACATGTTATCTCCAGTAACATGATCAGGGTTTTTATTTTTTGAAAAATTTATAGACCAAGAACAGAAAATCTGAGAAAATAACTGAGCTTATTTAGCTGCACCTCAAACGATTTGAAGAGTCAAACAATAAAAACAAGAGGCCACAATAATTATTTGAATAATAAATAAAACATAGATTTCTGTATTCTATATATTTCTTATCAACCTTGTGTTTCTGTTAAGTGAATTTCTCCGATGTGGGATCATTAAAGTCTGTCTTCTTAAAGTTACACATGTAACACATATTCTACTGACCACAGTGTCACATATGATATACACGTTTGGAGCCTCATGTACGAATTGGTCCAGTAACCTAAACGACATTCAGATAATCAGTAAAAGCACAACCTCAACACAATATTTTCAGACTTCACCACCACTATTTATTGAATCCTACTTTCTTCATTTAAGAAGAAACTACGAATACTTTCTTCCTCCATTATCAGCACACAGTAACAACTGCTTTCTCTGCTGGTCTCTGATCTTTTACGGCTCTTTCTGGGACGGAGAGAAAGAGGGACAGAGGGAAAGATGAATGGGAATTCAAACGCAGCTCAAAGGTCTACCGATTGTACCGCGGCTCTCTGTGGTGAGAGAGGGTCACTTTGACCTGCTCGGGGAGGGGGGTGTGCGGGGCGGGAGGTAGAGAGACACAGATACACAGAAAGTGAGAGAGTGGTGACATCAGGGCAAAAAGGGGGCTCCCGCTTTCATCTGCCCGCCTCTGGTTCTAAACCACCACACCTCTGAGAGGACACCAGTGTGTGTGTGTGTGTGTGTGCGTGTGTGTTATGTACATGTGTGTGAATTAAAACTGAAAAGATGGGCGAAGCCTGAGCTTTGATGTGTCTCATTCACACCGACCAAACACTCGAATGAAAGTGTGCACAAACGGAGTGTACTGTGAGTAAGACAGTGGGTGAGAAAGTGTGTGTGTGTGTGTGTGTGCGCGCGTGTGAGTTAGAGTCCATCTTTTGATGTGAGCCCACCTCCTACTTCCTTGATTCCCTCATATCTACCGATTCCCACTTCACCCAAAGCCCCTCTGTCCAACAGCTTCACATGGTCTGTCGGGGGGCCTGAGAATGTGCACCCGTGCAACGACAGGGGTCACCGAACCGGACTACACACTCTGCACCATATGTGTGTGTGTGTGTTTGTGCGTGTGATGAGGGGTGATGGGGAGTCACGGTCTTCAAACAAACACTAACCGTTTCCTTCAAAAGGAATCAAAAACGCAGCATGTCCCATGTGTAATTAGTTGAATACATTTCACATTTTGATGTTAAATAACCAATCACTCGATATGTATGGATGGACGCGGCATGCATATGCAAAGGACAGACTTGAAACAAGTTCAAAGAGAAATCCGTGGAAACTAAAGTCGCGTACTGAACATCAAGAGATCTTGTTTAGACTAGTGGCTTCATATATGAATAATCCTGCACAGGAAATCAATTTGATGAATTAGGCTTCTGAGGTTCAGAGGGACTATATGAGACTTTACCATTTATCTGCAAGTATTATATCAATTACACCCAGACATCAAGTCCAGGTCGATTTACAACCTATCGCAGTTTATTGTATTTTTATTATTCTAAATAAATCCCATGAAACAATCAAAAACATTTGATATCGGCCACTGACAGTAAAAAGAATCGATATTATATCCGTGACATCACCAGAAACCCAGAAATTCAGTTTCATTCTCATTTTTAAGATGAGGAGAGTGAAAAAAAGAATAACTTGTGGACTTCAATGCCGTTTTAAGGCCTTGAATTTAAAGAGTGTAAAATACCTTTTTTCAGGACATGCTGAGTAACACTGCAGGAGACTAAGAACAGATACAGTCAATTAATTGAGGGGGGACAGAGGTAGACAAAAAGACAGAGTTTGAATGAACTGGTGAAAAAAGGGAGGGAAAGGCAGGAAAGAAACGGCCTGAGCGAGCAGAGGTGTGCTCTGTATAGAAAATGGACGTATCCAGCTGTCCCTCCCATCCAGCTCTACCCAGAAACCCTTCAATCAAACAACCACGATCAAGCCTGACCACTGTAGCATCCCCAGGCTGCTTTCATTCGTTCTCATTCATTCATTCATTCATCCATTTTTCCTCTCCTCCGGTGCTTTAAGCCGACCAATTATCATCAGTTGGCCCCAGACGGCCTCTGTCCTTGTTCCTGTTTCAGCTGGCCTTTCAAACAGCTCTGCATTAATAAGCCAGTTGTTACAAATAAAAAGGGAGGTGAGCGGGTGATTATTCAAAGCCCTCCTACGAGAGAGAGAGGAAGCCCACGTTTCACACCCAGGGAGAGTAAAAGCACCGCCTGCCATTTATGGGCTGTCCAAGGGCCTGGCATGGAGACTAACAATGAAAGGAGGGAGACGGGCTATAATGGTTCAGGATATGGAAAAAAAAAAAAGAGAGAGATTAAATACGGAAAGGTTTAGTCCACATCGTAACCTCGGAAAGACAGCAACATCTGACTGATCAGACTGCAGTCAAAAACATTTTGTTCTTGATTCTCGACGACAGACGATTTTTACATTGATGTGCTGAAGAAAGTCTCTCCTTAAATCAATGTTTGAATGAGTTTGTTTGAAAGCCAGTCATGATGCAGTACATAACTTACACAAACGTGATGTGGAAACATGAAGCCTCCGGCTCACCTACACCGACAATGGACTGAACCTTCGCAGTGAAAGATATTTGCATATTCATGGCATTAATAGATTCTGGATTTTTCAATGAAAGAGAGTGAAGCAGACAAAAGTATTAGTCAGTGATAGAAGACAGATTTGAACACAGCACTGTAAAAATATTCTATCACACTGAGTAATTCAACACTTAAATATAATTTACCCTAATTGTGAGCAGTAGTGAGATGAAGTTGCTGTGCATGTTGTGTCTCATGTTCTTATAGTACAAAAAGTACAGACACAAATTACCAAATGTCCTTAATCGTGTGTGTACTATCTGCTAAAAGAATAGTACGAAGATTAGTACACAGTGTATTCTTCACAGTACAGTGGATTTGGAACAGAAGAATGTTTTTTTTTCTTTCTTGCATTTTGTTCAGTAGACCTTTTTTTGCAGCACAGACTTTCAAGTGAGTCGACATGCAGCACAGCAGCACCTTCACTCTGTTTGACCTGAATGAACCTTAATTAGTATCACTGGTAAAACCTATGATTACCTTCTATTTCATGTGGCTGCTGTGAAAAGGTCTGTCTTGATTTTATTTTGCAGATCAACCTGCTACTTTTTTGTTAGATTGCTAGAATGGCAGTGAAAAGGAGGCACTTTGTCTGACTTCTTCTGTGACCTGCACTGCTGTACACTTCCTTCAGTTACATGTCTGCCTTCCCAACTACATCACATACTTCTGTATTTCCTGCAACATTGTGTAACATTTTTAGCATCAAATAACAGATTTTAACACTTCTGTGAGAAGTACGTAAAGTCACACAACACAACTATTTGACTGATTCTGGTGAAACTGGATCATATTTTATGGAGAAAATGTTTTCTGGTTTTCCCTCTGATGTCCTCCGGCTGCTGCACCTCAAGTTTCCTGATGGACAGTGAAGTAAACTGCTGCCAACTGTAGCTGCTGTTAGCTAATGCTATCCACACTGTGAGCTCAAAGCACCAGGGGAGTGTTAGTGTTTGTACCACAAGCATTTCAGACCATCAGGACGAGGAGGTTTTCCAACCCAGAGTGAGGGGGAATGTTAACAGAAAGTGGAGCTGATGTCATGACAGAACTGAATTTGGGCAAGGCAGCAATGTAACCAGGCTCAGCACCTTCTATGGACAAAATGACAGAGGCAAAGAGAACGAAGAGGACAATGATGGAGGAAGTTAAGAGAAAAGGAGAGAGTGAGCAAGCAAGAACAGAAACAAACACCTTGATTGTTAGTGTGTGTGTGTGTGTGTGTGTGTGTGTGTGTGTGTGTGTGTGTGTGTGTGTGTGTGTCTCTTACCTGCACACCTGAAGCTCTGAGCAGTGAGCCCCTTCTCCACAGCCAGACAGGTGAGAATACTGAGGAAACTGGTTGTGACTGACTGTCGTTTGGCTCTCTGGGCCTCCCGCTGCCTTCTCTCCCTGGATGGTTTTGATCTCAACAGCACTCCCTGGAGGACTGGAGCTCCTTCACCCGATTCTCCACCTTCTTCTTGGGCAGGCCTCTGTGCACCGACTGCCTGCTGCAAGGCCTGTACCCATTCCTGGGCCTTGAGCTGACCATCTGCACGAAGTCTGAGTACCTCATTGGAAAAAACTGCCTGGAAGCAGTCTCCTTTCTCTGTCCATGGCTCTCCGTTCTCAGGCTCCTGGTCATGCTGCACGGCCAAGCAGGAGGCCAGGGAGTACTGGAGGAAAGGCTGGGACACAGACCCCCGGCCCTCGGTAGGGAAGGCCCGGAGAGTTGATCTGGTCAGGACAAAGGTGAAAGCTCGCCAGTTGTTCTGATCCATCAGCTGGTGGAGCAGACCAGCTTTCAGGACGTCCTGGCAGCGCTGGGTGAACAGAGGCAGAGTGGTGGGTCTGCTCAGGATGCCAGAATTCATCTGGAGAGACGTCTCCGCTGACGTGGGTGTGTCGCTCTCACCATCAGGCCGGGTGTCGAGCCCCGACGGAGAAGGCGAGGAGGACGGTGACATGGGTACAGGAAACGTGGCGACTTGTTGGTTTTCCACTCCGGTCTTACGTTGCCGGCTCTCCTGCCTCACAGGTCTGGCAGCCTGCACCTTCTCCCACATTAGCCGCCTCCACTCCATGGCCTCCCATTGGTTGGTTGCCTTCAGCTGGAGGCGCGTGCTGTTGAAGAACAAAGCCTGGAGTGTGCGTTGATCAGCGGGTTGGGCCGTCTGGCCGGGCTGGCTGCACGGAGCTGGTGAGATGACGCTCTGGCAGTGGGACAGAGAGTAGGCGGTGCCCAGCTGACGGTTGGCACTGCTGTCCAGAGTGTACAGCCTGAGCTCACAGGGTGTCAGCTCCACGTGGCAGGGTGTCCAGCGGCCCCGGGGCCCCTCGCGCTGCTCCATTGGACCCTGCTTCACCACACTGCTGCTGCTGCTGCTTTTATCAGCTGGACAGACATACAGAGGACAAGAAAACATAGAGAGAAACGAGTGTGAGTATTCAAGATAACCACATCTGAGACAACAAGCTGTTATATTACTGCCACTGGTACAGCTCACCTGATCCTCTGTGGGTACAAATAAGAGTCAGATAGTATTACTTTGTCTTACAAGGTTTTGACCATTCCGATAGCAACGCCTTGTGGATCCATGTGATCCGAGTACACAAGGTCAGCTTCAAAAGGAGTACTCCACTCCACGTTCACCCCGTGTGAGCTTGACAGGAAGTTAGCAGCTTAATCTTTCATGATTCTTGGCAACTGTCATTATTATTTTTAGCGAATGATGTTTTCAATATGTTTTTACAGTATAATCTCCTGACGTTCTCCTGACGCATGGAAATAAACTGGTTAAATGAGCCACTTCAAGGCAGGGAAGTGATCCATTAGCTCTGTTGTGGGTTTGCAAACTGTCAGTTAAGTTGCAGCTGTGCAGCATGTAGAGAGAATGAGATGGTTTTCCCAGAGCTGGAAACTAGAAAGCAACTTGAATGTGTGTCATTTAACGTTACCAACACACAAATCCTGGCCGGAATGGCCAGGGAAGGGATTATTTGGATAAGAATTGTATTACCTAGAATCACTTACCCTGTGTTTAAGAAATGAAATTTGACAGTGTGGGAGGCTGAGTGTGAGTGTTTCTCCTCAGATTTCTCTCAGCAGCTGAAGCGCAATGTACTCTGTTTGTCTGGAGGCTGACGCTTCTGTGGTTTTACACACTTTCACACGTTATGTTGACATGGCTGGCAGCGCCGTACGTACCAAACAGTCAAACGAGGTCGCAGAGTGACTGCAGAATGGGTTAGGATCACAGTGTCCCAACAAGCCCATAACATACCTCTAATCTACTGATCCATATGGTGTATACAATCATCAGTTACACAGTAAGATGCCAAACATGCACACACTTGCACTGGCAGAGCCTCGGGCTCCATTGGAACCACCCTTATAACATATCTTTACAGAGTACAGGCAGAGAATGCTATGATATGATAACAATACTCAGAAGACCATCTCTGGTTTATTCCTCTAATATGCACACTTGGGTCACATTTTGGGACACCCCTGACAACAAACTGCACCGTTTGTCCTCTTGTTCTTTGCCTACGCAGCTTTTTCACCCAGAATCCTCGCAGCTCTAATTAGACGGGCCGGTTCCCTGCATATGGTACCTTATCAGAGCCTTATGGGCTGTTGCTATTTTGCTAGGAGATAAACCTGCGTAGTTTTTCAGAGGTGCTCCTCTGAGAATGTTTCTTGTCACCAAGGCAGGAAGGAACAGTATTGTTAAGGAGGCCACTAGACAAACTGTCCCACTTTCCTAATCTTAAGGTTGGTGGAACACCCTCTCTCTCTTTCCCCTCTGTTCTTTCACTGCTCATTTATGTCTTTCCTCTCTCCGTCTCCTCTTGTGATCATGGTGTGTTTTCTCCTTGATTAAGGAGGGTTCAGAATCAGGTAGACAACAGGCATGACCTCTGCCAGGACATAAAACTGGGACAGCCTTTATTGTGCTGTGCTGCATTCACTGCCCTGTCTGAAAAATGACGAAAAAAGATATATGAGTCAGGTCCGGTAGTGGCAAATCTACCCAGTAAATATAACTTCATAATATAAGGTTGAGGTTCTGCATGTTTAAAGGAAGCTTAAAGGAAGGTTGTCCTTTGCCACTGTAGTCAAGTGCTTGCTCATGGTAGGAATTGTTGGGTCTCTGTAAATAATATTATAAAGAGTAAAATCTAGACCTGCTGTATATGGAACAAGTAATGGGATTACTTCAGTTATGATTGGATGCTATATAAATAAAATTGAAATAAGAACTTTGTATGCATTTCAAAAAGTGCATGCAAAGGTCAAACCAGAGGTGTAGCAATGACTCAGCTTGTCAGGTATCCAAATGATTTTCAAAAACAAACGTCCCCACATACCACTGACCTGTGGATGAATATTTTGACCCTTTAGCCACACTTCAGTGGTTTAAGCAACAATGCTGAAATCTGATGAACTTTCATGCCCGAAACTTCCTGTTTTTGTTTCAATCTACACCCACCTTCCAACAAAAAGAGGAAGAGAAAGAAGCACAGAGCGGACAAGAAACTATAATCTGCAGTATGAAACTGGTGATGAACAGACAAATCTTCAGGACTTAAGATGAAGCAGCAAAGACTGAACGGTCTGCAAATGCACTAATGCACAGTGGTCAAAACCCCTGGCTGAGGGTTTGAACCAGGAACCAGGGACGAGGTTCTCCAGGTTAATTGGTGACTAAATTGCCCGTAGGTGTGAATGCGAGCATGGATGGTTGTTTGTTGCTATGTGTTGGCTCTGTGTGAATGAAGTGGTGACCTGTCCAGGTTGTCTTGTCCATTGCTAGCCAAGGATAGGCTCCAGATGTCTAGGTTTTATTCAATCATTATTTAAGAAGTATTTCTTGCACTGTATTTTAACATATTTTAATATGTAGACAGATTTACTTTAAAATAACAACAGACACCAGCTCCCCTAAACCAATCACACAAACTGATTTAATTGTACCGCCCCTCCCTCAGCAGGAGCAGCCTAATTGGCAGATATTTCATTTTGTTTCTTTAACGTGCTCAATCAGTCAAGGAGGGAAAAGGAAACACTGACTCCTGCAGACGATGGAGACTCGAGTGCCTCATCAATCTTATCAAAACAGCAGTAGACGCGGTGTCAGCGTAGGTCTCGGACTTTGCATGTTAACAAACCTTTTGCTAAACAAGAACAAATGAATATGCAAATTAGTTTAGCTGGAATCAAGTCTGGCTGATTGGCAGTCGTCACGCTTCGGAGAGTCGAGATGAGAATGGGGCATTGTAGCGAGGAAAGCTGCTCCGTTCAATTAGCCTTCATCTTTACCTGGTAGGTTTTGACATCACACTCTAGTTAAAGTCTGATACACACACACCAGCCTTCAGCCAGAATTAACACTTTTCTCTATCGAGTACGACTTCTCTCGAGTCAATCAAGATGTAAACCTCCGCTTCAGCATTAAACAAGCAGCTTCGCCCACTGATGAGGCAGCCAATCATAATATCACGTGCCCTTTTACAATCTACCAGACTTCCACAGCTTCCTGGATGCCAAAGTACATAAAGACTGCAAGTGAATTCGTAGACACGCACACACACACGCACGGCTTTTATCCTGTTCAAGGTCAAAGTGGGCTGACGCCAACCCAGAATGCACTGGGGGAGAGGTCACAGGGCTGGAGAGAAAAATATATACTGTAGACAAAAAGCAGACATTTAGGGGAACGAACAAGGTCTGTCTGTCTCATCTGGACATAAATACAGCGGTTAATCCCCATGTTGAGTAAGGCCGGGATTTCTGGGGAAATAGGATGTGCGTCATGAATGATGTGTTTAATGAACTGTATATACAGATGCTGAGTCGCTCTCAGCAGCACAGACTGAAGATGAAGATGCAACCTTAAATATTACAAACAGACTAACTCTACTAAAGAAAACAGACAGACCAATGGAAAAATAAGTGGAGCAACTCTGGTCATCTTGGATAATAATAAATAAATAATAAACACAAACGTACAAATGAAAATTAGCGGCATGTTATATATGAATACTACTACTACTACTACTACTACAACACAATAACCTAAAAGCAATACAGCAATGAAACATAAAAATATCAACCAAAGTCCCTGTTCTGCAGCCTGATCTCCTCAGGCAAGTCATTCCACAGTTATGAGCCCAGACTCCAAAGGTTCTGTCATCTTTACGTGTCTATTTGGACTGTGGAGCGACTCCGGTCGATCTGAGGGAGTGAGAGGCGACAGAGGGCACTAAAAGATCAGCTAAATAATAAATGAGTGAATGAAGGCATCATTAAACACAAGTTCTCGGTTCAGGAGCTCTGCTAGCAGTTTACATACAGTACACCTGCAGGCCAGAACTCTTCCTCATCATTTAATATCAGAAATATTTCAGATTTATACATATATATATATTAACCAGAGTTATTACCATATATATACACCATATGTCTGTGTGTGTGTGTGTGTGTGTGTGTGTGTGTGTGTGTGTGTGTGTATAATGATGATGATGACACAGGTGTATATTGACGTAGGCATGACATAGGTGTATATGTATGTTAGGTTTGTTTAATGTGTCATTACTCTCATGATAGATTAAGTTTAAATACATTTAGAATATTAAGATGTATATTTTGAGTTTAAAATCTGCAGGCGTTTTTACGCACATAAGATGAGGAACGCCTGTTTGATGACACACACACACACACACACACACACACACACACACACACATATACACATATATAGAAATAATGATAATATAATGTCTATAATATAGTAAGACAATAATAAGAAATATATAATATATATTTATATATTTATAAATATATAATATAATATAATAATGATGATCATCTCCATTTACCATCTAAACATCCCCAGCTGTCACTAAGCAACTTTCTTTTCAATGAAAATGAAGACACATATTGAGGCCGAGCGAAAGCACTCTGCCTTCAGCTTGTTACCGTCCTTCTCTCCTTTCAGTACACATCGAGCCAAACTAAATAGCCCAATGCCTTTTCACACATATGCTAATACTAAATAATCCTGCCAGTATCAGGGGGCGGGTAATTGGGTTGCCTCTTCTCTCGCCTCATTTAAGTCCATTTGCTGACAGGATTACAGGCTATTATCCCTCAGGATCCCTCAGGATCTCCTTAGGCCTTCAGATGGGCAAAACACACAAACAAATGGTACATGTGTATGTGTGTGTGTGTGTGTGTGTGTGTGTGTGTTGGGCTCTCTGCCTGAATACTGACTGTCATAGCACAGCTGTGTCATTTCAAGTTATCATCATCTTCTATCATTATTGCTTTCTCTGAGGATGCTTCAACATAAGTAGAGCATACGCCTCGATCTGCAGAACAAATAGTCTGGGACTTCTGTCCTCTAGGAGGCTGAGGAAGCTCTGGATAGTTCGATCAGAGCACGGGAGGAGGAGCCTGCATGTTTCTGACAGGTACGGACTGGAAGAAGGACTTCATCTTTAATGAGTCAAAGCGTTGACGGCTCTCCGTTCCACAAACATCCAATTAGGCAAATCCAGTGTGATTAAAGGGTCACTTCGCTGACATTAGAAAGCATATATTTTACCACTTAGTTTTGAATGGCAGCTCTGCGGATAGTAGTTTGGGCTCCATGGTTCTACCCAGCCGGGCTTGGCTCTGACATGTCGCGGTGGCAACACCATTTTGGTCCATTTTCCGTGCGACTTCAAACTCACCAGTGACATTTGTCTGCCAGACTTTATGAACTTACTCAGATCTGGTCATTTTTCTGGTTTCTATGCTCCTAAATGTGTAAATATGCCGGATAGTTAATCGAAAATAGAATAACTGCGTATTCTCCACAGAGCAGAGCTGGGGCCTCTGGTTGGGTCATATGGTGCACATTGCAACCATGCCCATTGAAATTTAGCAGTTACACCTCAAAAGAACAGAGGTCAATAGAACTCTTTTGTTTCTTTGTTTTGTTTCTGTGTCAACAGCTACATATCTTTTCTGGGCAACCCAGAGAACATCAAATGCATGTGACCATCCAGTACTGCAAGAAGTACGACTTTTTTAGAATATTTGAGCTGTCTGAGAGAAATTCCACAGTATATTTCATCATCTTACCTGCTTCCAATGGAAACATTGAATCAAGGACATCCAAATATAAAAACAAAGAAGTGAATCTACACTATTATTTTCATGACAAATTTCTTGGGAAATTAAATGTATTGTTGATTATTTTTTCTGATGAATCAATTATTTAAGAAAACATGAATGACCATCAAGATTGTCTAGAACAGACTGGAGCCATATTTTATATATCGCCCAGTATCACAAATCACAAGTTTTGTTTCGTCTGATCAAATGTTGAAAATAATGATCATCTAGTCTTTACAGCTCGAACTTAGACCCGAAAGATCTGAACTTCCTGTGTGATGTCACAGACTCTCTCTGCGTGTGTGAACTCACCCTCTTGCTGGTGATGGTTGAGGATCATGTTCTTCAGAGTGTTGCAGTCCACAGTGGGCAGCCCGTTGTCCGTGTACGCAGACGGCCGGTAGTTGACGTCTGACCTGGACCGGTTGTGTCCCTTCTTGAAGGCGGAGTTGGACGAGGAGTTGGTGGTGTTGTTTGTGCACTCCTTGCTATGGGCCGCCAGGTCATTGGTGGAGCGCGCTCGGCTTCTCTTGCCGTGCCTCAAGCCCATCCCCAGCCCCAGCACACTGAAGTTGTCAGCCCAGGCCAGGCCTAAGGGCCCCACCTCTGGCTGCTCTCCGGCCAGCAGGCTCCACACACCGCTGGAGCTCAGCTTCCCCAGCGCAGCGCTGGAAACCTCCTGCAGCTGCTTGGGTTGTCTGAGAGGCTGCCGGGTCCCTGTTTGAGCTTGGCTCGGGCCTTGACCTTGCATCCCATCCACGCAGTGGATAAAGTCCTCAGTGGCCTCGAGAGCCGGGCTGATGTCGCCCACCATGTCAAGCTGCTCAAGACCCTCCATGGCTGGGCCTGCCACTGAGCTACAACTCTCACAGCTAGATGGTTTTCCTAAATGGGCACAAAAACCTAGTTAGCAGCAACCACATGTCCAACAAACCAAACTAGCTGTCAGCTGGTCAAACGCAGGTCTTTTGGGTCGGCTGACAAGTCGGTAACAAGCGAGGAAGATCCAGGAAGCTCGTGGACTTCACAAACTGCTGTCTGAAGCCAAGTCAGAAGCCTGCTTTTCCTCACAGCACAGAGCCTTCATCCAATGGTGAGCCTGTAGCCCTGGAGGGGGAACTAGTGCAGCTTCATGCCAGCACTGAACCAGCTTGGGACTCCGCTAATCGAGCCAATTTGGGTGGCGAACGATGCTACCTAGCCAGATACACAGACTTCGGCCAGGAAAAGAAACATTAAATCCCTCTGCTCGGACTGCAATGCTCAAGAGCGACAAAGTCTGGAGGATGTGAAGTCAACTTTATTATTTTAGTTCTTCTGGCCCGTCACGCAGCTGTGAAGTCTTCAGATGGAGGCAGTCATTGGCGTCACTGTAAGAAAGAGTAGAGAGAAACAGGAAATAGTAAAGAGGAAGAACGGCGCACAAACGCAAAGAATAGAAACACAGCTGACAGTCTAATGCGGCGATTCATTTACACAGAAAACCGACTCACACTTTATAAACAGATGACAAAAGTTAGACGGTAAAAAATGATCATGAAGCCTCTAGCTGAACTTCCAGCATCGAACTGTCCACCTACAGCATCTCCATCACACTGACAGCGCGGCTTCAGATTCCTCCTCAGAAAAACACAAACGATACCCCTGCCTCACATGTCCTGATGAAATAATACTCGACTTCCTCCTCAGCTGCTTATCAGTGGACAGAGCAGACAGAGAGGAAGCAGGCCAGGGTGGGGTTCCCATCCATCCATCTGCCTGAGCGCCTGCCTCTTCTCTCTCTCTCTCTCTCTCTCTCTCTCTCTCTTTCTGTTTCACTTCTGCTCTCTCTCCATCATTGATTTTCTTCCCCTCCACAGCTCAGCCTCTTTTACTTTGCTGCTTATATTAATTATTTAAAGACCATTACATCACTGCAACTCAATTGTTAGTCAGGTCGGCCCATACATTGAATATTTACCATTTATCCATGATAGCTTGTTATCATATTATCATAGATATCACTGTGATTTGAATGTTCTTTATGGATTTTATTGGGGCATTTATTCACTTATATTCATTATGTTTACACGAGTAACACCAGACAGTACTACTGCATCGCATTTTATATAACTTAATTCAATTATAAATAAAAAAAGTGAAACTGAGAAAAAAGAAAGTGAAAATAATATAGCTCATACGCTGATCACAAGATGACCCATCATTAGTGTGTTTGTGAGTGTCAGGATGATAACAGTCCAATATTTTATAACTACTCTATCTTGATTCATTAAAATGTTAGCTGTAAATGTATTTTTTTTAAAAAACAGTTGCAGATTTGCTGAGACATCCACTGACAGTGACATCATGCCTACAGATTCAGATCTGAGATAACTGAGCATCATCGTGGTTAGTTAGTCACCAAGTATCACAGTGAACTGCTGCTGACTCACACAAGCTGTCAGCCAGGACTAACCGGGAAAACAGAGAAAACAGATTTTAATAGTGATAACGGGAACTAATACGTGAATCAATTCCCTTGGAAAAATAAGATGATGTTTTTTTTTTCCTGGTACTGATTTGATTGGTTTGGTCCAGTAAATACTGTATATTGCATACACACCCTAACGTTTGTTCTATTATTTTAGTATAGTACATTTCAATCATGATGGTAATCTCAGCTGTGGGCAGTAGTTCAGAGCTTCGTAACTAGACTGTGTGTTTGTGTTTCTTATGTATGTATCTGTATACCAGTAAATGAATAAAATAAATGCATGTGTACTTCACTGATGGGTGTTTAAAACAGCCCATTGTAAAGAAAAGCATCAGCTACGTTCTTATTATGTATTTTCTCTTTAACGACACACCTCATGTTTTCTGGTTAATTACTTAAATAAAGTTTGTTTATTATTCATTTTTACTTACAGGCTGTTGATCACATGATAGTCATCCAACACACACACACACACACACACACACACACACACTTTAGTTAACTCATGTGCACAGTCTATTTTTATTGATACATCATACTATATCTGAGTTACAATGCTTTGCGTACACACACACACAGTTTTCTGTTCAAGTTTTATCTCTGTCTTTTTATGTTTTTATATGCTGGACCTGAACATAAACGCACCTCATGATGTAATATAAAACCAGCTTTTACATGAAGACTTTGAACGTCTCATCAGGTCCTTTCACCTAACACAACCTGACATAACAACATAACATAACCTGGCATAACGTGACATAACCTGACAGAATGTAACATAACCTGACATAACGTAACATAACCTGACATAACGTAACATAACCTGACATAACGTAGCATAACCTGACATAACGTAACATAACCTGACATAACGTAGCATAACCTGACATAATGCAACATAACCTGACATAACGTAGCATAACCTGACATAATGTAACATAACCTGACATAACCTGACATAATGTAACATAACCTGACATAATGTAGCATAACCTGACACAAAGTAACATAAAACGACATAACATAACCTGATAGAATCTGACATAACATAACATGACAGAGTATAATGAGACTATGTGAACAGCCTGTGTTAGTGTCTCTGTGCTATATGTGTGTGTGTGTGTGTCATCTTCAGCAATAAACAGTGACAGAGGTGAAGCCACGGTCAGATAACTGAGCTACAATAACCTGCTAAGTAAGATAGCTCGCTAACACGTCCTGTTTATCACGACACATACACTGTATATATGACTGTATATATGACTGTACATATGACTGTTCATGTACACACAGACTGCTCTGACTCTCTCTGAATGAGGCCTGTTTTTGTGCCCAGCTGATGTGAGCCGGGGCTAGTTAGCTAGCAGCTACCGTTAGCTCGTCTCCATCCTTTACCACAGCGTGACTTTAAAACGAGACAAAGTGTTCGCTCACTCAGCTCTCAGCTGTCCTGTGTCACTGGCTCTGTACTGGTTTCAATCCTGTGCTCAGACCGGTGCCGTCCATCAGCTGTTCAGAAAACACCAAGACTCACCTTACTGTGTTTACCTCTGTGTCATTTTGACTGTCCGGCAGCGATAAAGTCCTCTGAATACAACTGAGGCTACAGGATAAAGGTTCCGTGTAACGTTTGGACACTGTACACAATGTCATTTATTTATTAGAGCAGTCATTATACAAGTCTTTATGATACAGTATCCATTAATAAAAAGACTAATGCATGTGATTGCAGAAAATGATTTGTTAACTGTTAAAAGTTAATAGTTATAATATTTATACAGAAAAGTATCAGGGCCATATATGAAAAACCTATTTGAGTTCTGACTTAAATTTGAGTTTAAATAAATTAATAAATAAATAAATAAATAAAAAATATTATTTCGTTAGAAAGATCTGATCGACAAAGTCACCTCCTACATTTTTATCATTTATCTATCTATCTATCTATCTATCTATCTATCTATCTATCTATCTATCTATATATATATATATATATATATATATATATATATATATATATATATATATATATATATATATATATATATATATATATATATATATATATATATATATATATATATATATAATTTATATATATTTAAAAAATATTTCTCCATGAAAACAAGGAATAAGAGAAACTAAAAACAAAAAAATAAAAAACATATTTTTAAAAGACACAACACAGGAGAACAACATATACCAACAACGTACCCTCTTATGTGGTATGGTATAGTATGGTTAGTATATATTAGTAGTACTGGTGCTGTGCAATAATGTGTAATGTGTACCAAAAAAAAAACAAAAAAAAAAACATAAAATATAAAAACTTGGAGAAAGCAAAACTGGGAAACAGTGGATATTTCATTTCATTTAAATGTTCTGCACTTTGGGTCATAAAGACTCATGCTCCCCCACAGCATCTGTTCCATGGCCTGCCACCACATACACATGCACATTAACAAGCTTATACATTATACATCAGTGGATTAATCCAGCAGTCTGCATGGAGCGCCGCTTGTGATGTGAAAAAGGTGTCCGTCTCATGTTCTTCAGTTCCTACTGATTTAGAATAAACCTTTTTCAGGTTCAGTTCCATTCAGGTCAAACAGAGTCAGGGTGCTGCTGTGCTGCAGGTTGGCTCACTGAACTGAACCTTAGTATCATTGGTAACACCCGTGTTTACCTACTGTTTCATGGCAAAATGTCAGCTGTCAATAAAGTGCACTTTTATTACAGAGAATCAAAAAAATCTGGACTTGTGTCAAATAGTGAACACTATTATCTGTCTGGGAAAATGACATGAAACAATGTGTGACAGCCTTTATCTAACATATTTTGGACTGCCTCATTTTGATAAATACCTGCACATTTAAAATATACTGCACACTGTAAACAACCTAACCAGAACATAACATTCCTGCACATACTGTGCAGCTCTTTTTATTTTAAAACATATTATGTATTTATATATTGTTTATATTTTCTAACACTTTTTTATCTTTCTCATATTTTTACTCAATGTTTATGCACCAGTCACACCAAAATAAGTGAAAACTTACTTGATTCTCACTCTGATATATGGGAAGTAATTATTTAATACTATAAAAAGCTTAATATTAAGCAGTATTAATACTGGCCTTCTTGCTTCAAAGGGTTGTACAGGCTTAATGTATTTAGGGAAAATGATAAAGACAAACTTGTTAAGAACATTTGATTCTTGATGTCAGCACAGATTCCTGATTATCAGTAGCTCCAATCCAAGAAATATTATGAGCTTTCAAAAGCCCACATGATAAAAAAAAAAACCTCAGCTGGGCCTCCTCCTCTCCTCTGAATGCTCTTTGTCTGAATTTGTTTCAAAAGTTCTCCCCAGTGAAGGAGAGGAGGGCCAGGCCGCCCTAATGGGCTCCAATTTGTCCCTCTCTCTGCAGCTTTGTTGCAGGATAATAGTCAGACATGCCTCAGGTATTAATTGGTAGATTTCAGTGATTTCTTCTGATTCTTCTTCTCTTGGACGGAACACAAAATGTGACACGGACAGAACATTTTCTTGCTTTTAGTGAGCACAGAACATTTTTATTTAATGAAGAAAATTGTTTTTGTTCGGTTTTTTTGTTTGTTTGTTTGTGGGTTTTTTTTTGCAATTTCCGTTCAGATTTTGTAATTTGGTTTGTCATATTTTTAAATTTTAAAAAAAGACATGAGTGGAAGTTCACATGTTGGTGGTTATGACTTGAGTCCACCATCTTTGCAGCAGTCTATCTGCGTCTGAGCTTCAGAAATCCTTTTAGGCTAAGTGCGTGTGCCTGGATGTAGGGACTGATGCAACAAATAAGCATCAACTTAAGGAATAAGACCATCTCTGTCCATGAGACTCCATCATTTTCCATCTAACAGCAATCTCACATCCCCCTTCCCTTGACTCATGCACTCAGTTCTCTCTCTGTCTCACCTATTTCCTTCTTTATTTTGATCATACCATCTTCTAGTGATGACTAAATTATGATTAGATTTAAGGATGTGCAGTGCTTTCATCTGTCTAGTGCGTTGTTTAATATTGCCCCCCTAACCCCTCTCGAACCGCCACCCCGACCCCCCAAACACACACAACACAATAGCCATCTACCTCGACTCACTCACCCGCTATTGAAGAGCAGAGTGGCTGCTTGGTTCCCATGGAAACAATGTGTGTGTACGCGTGTGTGTGTGTGTGTGTGTGTGTGTGTGTGTGTGTGTGTGTTCAGTAAATGTTTCCCCCTCTCTGATATTAAGTTGGACCTACACACACAAAAACACAGGTACACTTTTTTAAATATGCAAATAACGTGCTCTCCTCTAATGCATCATGTTTACTGCTGCAGCATCAGCCTGCTTCAGTGCTCTGAGATACAAGAGGACAGAACTTACATCTCCGTATCAGTGCTGGTGTAAATCTTTATATGAGCTGAGCAGTCAGAACAGGGCAATAACTGAAACATGTGCAAGGTTTGCTTGCTCTGATAAGTCCTGCTCATATACCAAGTGGCATCCTCCGTGGCTGGGAAATGAAGCCAATGCAGAAGGGCCAAAAACTGCAGCACAGATAATTTCAGTCTGCATAAGCCCCCATGTTAAAATGTACAGCACCACAGCAGAATCTTTTCACATTTTTCATAAATAATAAACGTAATAGTACATTTGTATCCTCAACTGTTCCATTCACCCCCAAAAATACTTGATTAAAAAAAACAAACAAAGGAAAAGACGATGCAAATAATATAAGTGTACATATATGTACACTTGTTCCTTACACCCAAGAGAAACCAAGAAAACAGAACAATCAATCAAATCTAAATAAAACAAAATTAAAAGAAAAGGGGAAAAAAACAGCACACACTAAACATTTTAAAGATTAGGGGTCATGTATGGATCACCTCTTGAAAAATTTTCAAGGTGGAAAAATAACCC
The DNA here is from genome assembly GCA_023373845.1 of Nibea coibor. Lineage (NCBI taxonomy): Eukaryota > Metazoa > Chordata > Actinopteri > Sciaenidae > Nibea > Nibea coibor. The sequence goes on from CM041724.1 coordinate 5,185,821, forward strand.
AATAAATAAATAAATAAACCAAAGATTTTTAAAAAATATGTCCATTGATTGAGGAACAGCTTAATAGTTGGAACAGATTTATTCTTCCAAAAAAGCAATATTCATTTAATATGGAATATGCATATGTAATAGTAATATCCATTTTCAAATATGTTAGATAAAAAAAGATAAAAAGATAAAAAAAAAAAAACAGTATTCTCATCAGTGGGTGCCAGGTCTCTACACTGTACCTAAACTGTGAAACTCATTCACAGATTTCAAAAGTACAATCTTAAAACTTCATCACTCTAACTGTAATAACTGCACCTTATTTCATTTTATTCATTCTTAAGTTTTTAAGTTATTGCTGGCCAACTGTCTCATATAAGTTGATTGTAATGATGTTTTATGACTTTGTTGGTGATTGTATGTTTTTGATATGGTGTAAGGTGACCATGAGTGCCATGAAAGCACCTTTACATTAAATATATCATTATTATTATCTTAATATTATTAAATCAAGTATGAATCTTTCTATGTGCTTCTTTGGATGCTGTTTCTCAGTTGAGCTGCAGTGTAAGGACAGCAACACTTTGAAGGAAAAGTGAGGTTGAAATTCTCATTGTGCATCTAATAGATGGATAAAAATGGGAAATGTTTCTACTTTTAGATAACAATGGAATAATGTTAGCTATGTCTTCTGTGTGTGGCGTCACACACCATTTGTAGGAGGTAAATATGGAACAACATCAAAGCTGCAAACGTCCTTTTTCTTTTATTTTGTGTTGTAAATTATAATTCTGTCATCTGCAGCAAGACTTTGATATTTTTCTTCTTCACTTTTCTTTGCAGCTTCTACATCTTTACCAGTTTTGCAACAAATATGTCAAATTTAAATTTAAGAAAATCAGCAAGTCTATACATTTTAGAAACAAATTCACCAATGTGACAAGAAATTCAAAGGTGTCTAATACAATGAAAGTTTCTGCCACACACACAAAGAACACTAGTACTTGTATAGACAGTATCTCCAATAATAGACAATAACACAATCAGATTTTAGAGAATAACACAATCATATCTTGCTGATCTTCTCATTTCTCGATTTGTGTTTTCTGTATTTGAAGCACATTTGTTTGTTTTTTATGACACGTTTATTTCTGTACATCGCGTGTTTGGTGTCAAATGAATTCATGTATTACTTAATTTGCCTTTGTTCTATTTATTTGCATCACTTTTTCCAAGTTTTATTTGCTTTTGTTTTCTTAAAAGACATCTCCTCAGATTTAATATTGCACTCCTAAAACATTGGATATAAGAAATGTTAGATTCAAGATGGATAGTTGAAAAAGGATTCAAATGAGAGAAGCTGAACCAGTGATATTTTTTTATTATTCTATGCATTGTTCCTTTCAAAACCTGGAGCCTACATTTCTCAATGAGTGTGTTAGCAGTGGCTAATTTAACCTTGAGCTAGGCTATGTTAGACAGAAAACTTACTTAACTTCAAGTTTCCTGGACAGTCTGACTCTATGAAACATTCCTCTGCTGTGTGTGTGTACCATCATGACAGATGACCATGAGAGGACGATGAAGAGGAGATGGAGCTGTTGTCTTGTTTGTTTGAATGTTTCAGGGTTGAGGTTGAGCAGCTTTTATAAATGATCTGAAAACGCACGTGTGGAGTTGGATGGTGTTTGACATGAAAAAAGCTATTTCAGATTTATCTGGATTAGCATGGACACGTGTGTGTGTATTTGATATTCATTGAACAGCACAATACACAGTCCAAAATAAATCTGTGTGTCTATGTCAGTGTGTGTGTGTGTGTTCAGCCCTGGCACCACACGCCTCATTCACACCTAATGATTGCAGCCTCTCACTGGCAGCCATATCTCCTCCCAGACTAAATCCAATTACCTTGGACAATAGAAACCAGCTCCAGGCTCAGGACTCCATCAGCTCCTCCGTGCTGCTGCTCCCTGCTCTGAGACTCCCGCTGGACCCCTAATCATGTTGAGGGTCCACAAGGGCCACAAAGTACACCTGTACACACACACACACACAGATACAAGTACAAAGAGCAACACAAATACAAACATATATCAAGAGCAATTGCAAACAAATCAAACACACAAACATGCAACAGTCAACAAAGTTAATGTATAAAAAGAATATAAGATATAATAAATAATAAATAAGATCAACAGGTGTAACAAAAAACATAATAATAATAATAAAACTTAAGCAAATATAAACAAGTAAAACAGTAATACAAACAGAAATTAAAGCAAATAAACAAACACAAGCACAAATATACACAGACACACGCAAACTTCACACTGAATATTACTAAAGTCCAGATAAACTCTTTGTTCAATATTTACCTGAACAATATTCTTATTCTGTGAAACACATTTTATGGCACCACGCAGTTCACTTGTCAACGGCTCCATCTTGTGGCATAAACATGAGACAACAAGTCACTCTGGATGGATCAGTCATGCAACAGAGGTGTTATGTCTCACCTCAAGGTTCATTCAGTGGCTGCTCTGAAGCTTTCAGCACAATTTGCTCTGAGGGGGTTATTCTTAAGCCAACATGGAAAAAGTAAGTGCTGAGAAACTGAAAGAAACTAAAAGCTCCAGGAAAGAGCGGGATAATTTTGTCAGGAGACATAAAGTTGTTTAGGTCTTTAAAAGAATGCACGCATTTTAGTACATTTAGGATTTTTTTCACAGCAGCCATTTTGTCATAATATAGTAGGGTCAACCCAGGTGTTACAAATGAGATGAATCAAGTGCAGTAGAGACTTTCCAGTGAGCCCACATGAACCTTAATTAGTATCAGTGACACCAAAAATATCAGAGATGTCAAGAAAGATACCAAAAGCTGTTTTCTTAGTTGGTTTAACCACTTTCTTGAAATCTACAACCCATGAGAATTATGTGATGCTTAAAGTAGTAAGTCACACACCACCAACTATTTGAGTGATCCTGGTAAAACTGGATCATACTTAATTAAGATGTTTACTGCTTTTACCACTGATGTCCTTGCGCTGCTCTGCACCAACTCTCTGCGAGCTGCAGCTGCTGTCAGCTAATGTTACCTCAGTTTGTGAGTTTCACAGCCACCGTAGATTATCTTTCATCCTTGAAAACGAAAGGGTGAGGTGAGTGGTATTCAGTTGGCTCCAACTTCACTACTAGATGCCACTAAATTCTACACACAGGACTGTTTCAATGGCAAATCTGACCTGTGCTAGTATGAAATGGCTCTGTGATAAATAGGCTTGTAAGAATAAATAATGGAATGAGGAAATACACATCAATACTCATACTCATCTCATTCAATCAAAACAAATGAAACTGCTTCAATATGGATTTAAAATGATCTCACCATGATCCAGACTGAGGATTTGTAGAGTCATCTACACTGTCTTTCTCAGTACATTTCCAGATGATTTGCTTCTGACTGGTCTATAGCCTAGTCATATTTCTTTTTATAAAAATATGACTATGCTGTAGTCATATTTTTCACAGGGTTATCCATGTTTGTATTTTTGTATTTTGTTTGTAATTCTTTTGTGTATTCCACTGTATCTCATGATTCTTCAATATTTCTCTTCATGCTGGTTGAATCAGTTCATTTAAAATCATAATACTCTATAACTATTATAATAATTATCCCACTAACTCAGCATATAGGAAGGAATGGGATACTCAACTGTTAGGACGATATGGTACATGAAAGTGAAGCATACACGTTCTGAAGCAGTTTACTGTCTGCAACTTGTTTTGTGCTGAACATGTTGAAGATATAGACACACACAGTAACCCTGTAAATATTCACAAACGAAGTTGACAGAAACAGGACTATTCAAGCATGTACAAAATCAAACAGTGCCATCACGTCATGGACAACCCTTCACTGGAGGTCTGCTGTCCACCTTTCAATGGGCAGCTTGTACATCCCCAGCCTGTAGGAGGACTGATCAACATCCAGTCAAAAACTGATGAGAAACTGTTTAACCCTCTAACTCCACATTTCAGTGATATATCATCAAAGTCTTGACGTGATCTTTAGGGACCGGAAGTTAACTGACCTCGGCTCTGCAGCGCATTGGTCGATGAATTTTATTTTGAAAGTTCTCACCGGATGTGCTATTTCGGGGCTCTGACGTTTATGACGGAGGCAACATGGCGAACACCGGCAGAGTGACCGTGGATGGAGGAGACTCGATGCGTTATTCTGAATACACTCCTAAAACAAGCATGAGGAGCGACGCGGAGATCAACAGACGGCTGGTGAGTCTCTGTTCACTCTGAACCGGACCGACGTTCACCTGTGAGGTCTGCGTACGTAACCCCAGTGACCGCTAACGTGACAGCACGTCACTGCTCCGCTTACATCAGGTGTGTCGCCATGAGCTAGCTAACTAACTAAACTAAAGTAAGCGCCGCGTCATGTTTCTCTTGATATGTTTGATAAAACGCTGCGTCAGCTTTCAACGTGAAGCGCGTTTTATTACACAAGGACCGTTTAAACCTGCACGTGACAAGCGGGAAACGTAAGCACCGACGTCCTTCATGGTGTTATTGTTCAACCAACTAGGGGGGCCGCAGAGGTAGTGCATGGGGCTTATTACTATTTATATATTATTTCTAAATGATTCTTTACTTTGTATCAATCATAAACACATATAAGCTAATAACCCAGCGTATAAATGGGTTAATAAGGTGGAATAAAATGTGAATAAAGTAGTTTGCAGTGCAGGCACACTTTGTTTGTCTCTTGTCCAAGGGGTCTTCAGGCTGAAAAAGGTTGAAGACCCCTGTTAAAGAGTATTGCTGCAATAGAATCCAGGCCATCATAGTTGACAGTGATGTAGCAAAGAAACATCTGGGCATAAAGGAGGCAAAATAAGTCATTGAATTGAAGAAATTAATATCCCACCTTTATAACCCAAAAATGTCTGTTAACCAGTTTTCCTATTTTGTACATTTGTAGTCTTTTTTTTTCATACAAGAAGTATGTCTGTCTTTTACACATGTCCACATAACATCTACCTCGCCTTGACATTGGGACACCTTTCAGTCAGACTTGGAGTCTTCCTTTGTCTTCACTGGGTCTGTTCTTCTCTTTTCCACTGAACAACATCAAACAAATCACTGACACACAGACAGACTGCACACAGAGCTGCACTTCAGGTATCTGTTATATGACTAGTCTAACCCAGTGTGTTGTATGTTGGCAGGGAGGCACTCTGATAGCAGTCGGTCTTGGCGTGGCGGCTGCAGGTTTTGCAGGTAAGGATAGTTTGATCCATAATCATCCAAGATAGTATTATGTGGAGCTGTTTCACATGTGTGTTTGATCCACAGGGCGCTATGCATTCCAGCTGTGGAAGCCTCTTGGGCAAGTCTTCTCTCAAACTGTCAAGAAGATGCCCACATCAGTGAGTGATTCATTCATTCATATCCAGTCCTATTCTGATCAGTTTGACATCTCACTTTACAGTTTGGTATATTTGCAAGCATGCCTGCACTTGACAGGTCACATGTTTCCTACTTATTATCCAGATCATGTGTCAGTATCTGAAAATATGTGTTCTGCTACAGAAAATTAATCAGGTCAAACAACATTGGTTTCATGCAGTTACTAACAAGGATTCAGGTTAACCCTGACTTTTATTGTGTTATTGTGTTTTATACAAATATTCTGTGTCTGTGTAGAGAAAAACTGTCACCTTGACTTAAAATTCTAACTATAAATAAACCAAGACCTATAGTCTTATAGTCTTTGTGCTTTGTCTCTGTATAGTGTTCACAGTTTTTGTTGTAGCTGGTTCAAAATAAACGGAAAGAAACCAGAGAAAAATCCTGGCATTATTTCACTTCTCTGATTTCTGGGGGCAAATAAAATGAAGCCCGTCCACAGGTTGAGATTATTGGAATGATAATCTTGGAATGAAATTATGATGAGTGCCTCTCTGTCCCCACAGGCGTTCTCATCATATTACAAAGGAGGTTTTGAACAGAAGATGTCCAAACGAGAGGCCAGCCTCGTTCTTGGCATCAGGTAAATATAGTGTATTCTCTGTCAACACACAGTGTGCCTCAGTGCTCAGAGGAAAGCGGCACTCACATTGATGTCTCATTCTCATGTCCAGTCCTGTCAGCACTAAGGCCAAGGTACGTGAGGCCCACCGGAGGATCATGATCCTCAACCATCCAGATAAAGGTAAGCTGATAGTCAAGGTGACAAAAACAAAAGTCAGACGTCTTTAGATGTCTTTTTTTTTGTCTTTGTGTGTAGAAGTTTAAAAACACAGAAAGTCAAGTTGTTACTGTATGTATAGTCACACATTCTGTACTGATTATGAAGGGTATTAAACTTTGTGTGTCTGTACAGGCGGGTCGCCGTATCTCGCAGCAAAGATCAACGAGGCCAAAGACCTTTTGGAGAAGGAGACCCGACGGTGACGTGTGCTGATCACGTTAAAGACTTCCACCATGTTGTGCTTGATCTCAGCTCTGTAGTACTGCTCCATTGACATGGACATCAACATCCACCCAAGGCACCCAAAAATATAATAATAATACTTTAATTACAGTTTACTTCTGAACAAGGTTACTTAGCTTATCTTAACATATTATTATGTATAAAATGTGTCACCAGAGTGAAGGATGCTTGAAATGACTGATGAATTGAGGGTACGAGTGGGCACAGTTGTAGAGTTGCCCTTTAGTGGAAGCTGTCCTCCATCAGAGTAGCTGATGCTGGATTCATGGCTTGCAGTATACAGTTTTATGGGTATAAATGTCAGTGTACAAGGTATAATGTAATAATGTAATCTATTTAAGGACCAATAGAATAATAAATTCAAATATTTCAGTGTTCAAACATTTTTCAATAAACGTCATTTGAAACAAGCAGTAGTTGCATGCTGGTATTAGAACGAGTGACTGCTGGGCAGGAGGTCAGCTCCATGAACCAGGTTTACCTCTTTGTGTTTGGCCTTCAATGGCTCAGGAGTCTTCCATGTTTTAGTAATTTCCTGACAGAAACATTTCGGACCATGATTTCAAAAAGATTCTTTATTTAGAGGATGATGTCATTGTACACTGTATGTCATTGGAGAGAGTGGACATGAAGCAAGACGCGGCATTTAGCATTTACACTTACAGCAGCAGTTACTGGTCAAAAACGGCAACCGGTTACATCAAGGTTTGCTTGAACAGAAGTCAAATAAATAGAAAAAGGAATCTGAGATCAGAGGTCACCTCGGTGCCTGTGGTCAGTGTGGACCAGACAGAGTTGCACAGGATTTGTTTTTAGAGCAGTGAAGTGGTCTTTAAAAGATGTAAGCTTAAACTAAGGAATCAATTTATCTCTTCCTGGTGTGTATGCTTCATACATTAAATATCATTCAGTCAGCCGGAGGCTTGAAAAAAAGATGACAGAGGCATGTATCAAACCATCATTTAAGATACATTTAAGGGATTTCATGGATTGAAAAAACTGCTGTTCTGAACAGCCAAAACCTGACATACATCCACATATCTTAGTCCAAGACCAAAATGAAACTATTAATCCCAAGCAAACCATAGTGAACGTGTCAGGGTACACACCAGACAAGACTAATGGTATGAGGTTGATAGATTAGGATAAATCATGAGCACAAATTATTCATTTGAGAGCACAAATGATTAAATCGCTGCACATGAACTCAGTTATTCAAACCACAGAGTAACGTCCGGGGTGCTGAGGTCACAGCGTTGACTCTCTGCACATCTGGACCCATGAAAAAGACACTAGACCCCCTCGTCTGTATAAAGCAGCACGTGTTGAAATAACATGAACAGTTACATCTCGTGGGAAGTCGCAGGAGGCACAGACAGATACCGTGGAAGCTCCGCCTCCTAGGAGAACAAGTGGCATGCTGGGAAGGAGGAGGAGGGGTTAGGCATACATTAGGAGTATTCTTATCCAAACTGATTACTTTACAGTCGATCGTCATCCAAAGAGCATCCAGACATGAATATTAATAATTCCAGTATTTTACATTTGTGATCCATGTTTTGATGGAAATCTGCTAAAAAAAAGTTAGAGGGCGCTATTCTTCCAGAGCAAACGGTGGGAAAGCTGTCACAGTTTCTGCTGAATGGAGCGAAAGATCAACAGAGAAAGCACATCCAACATGTTTATCCTCTTTCAGGAAGGGTAAGCAGTGAGGCTCATGGGAAAGGTAGTCTTACTATAAAGGAATACCATCAGTGAGAGTAACCTACTGCTGCAGCGACACAGAAGCAACCAATCAAGGGCTTTCCAGGCTGAACACATTGGAGGTTTTGATGGAAATTTATCAGCAGCCCTTAGTTAACGAGCTTCATTAAGGCTGCTCGGTTTACCGTCATCAGCGATCCATTAGCAGTCCTGCGTGGCCCTCTCTAAGTCTTCGTCTTTTTGCCCCGCCTCTTCCTCTTCCTCCTCGTCTTGGTCCTCTTTCTCACTCAGTTCCTCTCCAATCACATCTAGCCGTGCCTCCTGCCCATTTAACACCTCCTCCTCCTCTTCTTCCTCCTCCTCATCGTCATTATGAAGCCTCGCCTCCTGCAGCTGCAGCCGTCGCTCCTCCACCAACAGGAGGCGTTCTCTGACACCCTCGGCTGCTGATGCTGTCTCACTGGGACTCCCAAAGTACTGCTCGCTCCTGAGACAGTGACAATTCAAGTTAGGAGTTTGTATATAGTGTTTTTCTGTGTGTGTGTGTGTGTGTGTGTGTGTGTGTGTGTGTACTTGTATTCATTACAATGTGGGAACAAACACTAGTCAACACAGTCACATTATAGGGACGCATTGACCATATGGGGACAAAAAGCTGGTTAATGTTTCAACCTTATGCTTATGCTATAGTTAACATTTTTACAATGACTTCTTTTATATGAAAGACGTCACTCGTAGGGACAAAACAAAGCAAAATTATCATCCTACCAACTCTTAACATGCAACAAGGGTCCCTGTTTAGAATTGAACCAAGGACACAGCAATTACATAACTATTCAGCTACCAAGGCTCTCTGATTAAAATCAATGTTTTGTTTTTTTACAGCCCACAAATTTACTGCTTTTGTTCACCCTCACAGACACGGTTAGCAGCTAGCTGGTGAACATTACAAGTTTACAACACCAACTTAAATTATGATCATATGATCAAGACTGATAGTCTTGTGTTCACCACAGTGTTGACCAACAGGCCAAAAACTCAGTTAGTGCAAGCTAAAAGATCAGATTGGGGTTAGGCATGCGGTGGTTATGGTTAAGGTGATGGTCTCCAGAGAATGTAAATGTGTCTGTTCGTACCCATCAGGGAAGATAACAGGCATGGTCAGTCTGTCCAGCAGTGTTTTCCCCAAAGAGTCGACCTCATCCAGAGACTCCGCGTCCACACATTCCTGTTGTAACACCTGAAGCACAATAAGAAGACATGTACAAGGCAAATTTAGATTTTCAACGCCTGTGTGGCTGTGTGTGAGTGTCCGTGTGAGGTTAGCCGTTTCTACAAGGACACCAACAAGTGTGAAGATCAGCGGATAATATCATCCTGTCATTGCATAAACCAAGCTCTAGCCTCTTTATGAATATAAATATTGAGTAATAATCTCTCTGAGCCTGTCTCACCTTTTCGGCAGCAGTGTGGAAGTTCAGAGCCAGCTCCAGTCTCTGTTGTCGCTCCTCTGTGCTGACAGTAAACTGTTTCCAGACCCGGTTGAGTCTTGGCAGGGTGTCTCCAGACGAGCGCGTCGTACAGCGCAGAGACTGACAGAGGACGACAGTCGCCTGCAGCAGCTGACGGCCGTAATCATACGTGCTCTGAAGGAAGAGACAGGAAGACAAACATAGAGTTATTGTGTGTGCTGTGTCTGATGTTTTGTTTTTTAGAATTATTTCATCCTTTTTCGTCTCTTAAACTTAAATTGTCAGGCAGTCTAATTGGTCCCAACTATTGGTGAACTGCCATGAAATCTGGTTTAGACATTCATGCTCCTCAGGATGGATTGTAATATCTTTGGGTATCCTCTTTGTCTCTAGCACCATCAACAGACTACAGTTTTACTTTGTCCACTTTAATTTAATACATTCAAAACTAATGACATTCCAATCGTCCTTGTTGATTGGACACGTTAGCGCACTAACTAATAATGGTGAACATGGCGTTTGCTAAACCGCAAATCAGCATGTTAGCATGTTGAGGATTTAGCTCAAATCACAGCTGAACCAACAATAAACAAAGCGTGTGCTAGTGTGCTGTGTTAATTTAAATACTTCAATTAAATACAACATTAAATACTGCATTTACTCCATGAATATAGCACATCTGCTCCGCCTCCTACAGGGTAGAATTTCAGAAAACTATAAGAATTTCCTCTGATCTTATTGGGGGCAATCTTTATTCAGGCAAGGCTTCCTTATAAGACACCATCACCATCAGCTCTGAGAGTAAAAGTTTCATGTTAACTGTGGGTGTAAACGACAAAAAGCTGCTATCAGTGTTTTGACATGAACAATAGATGGAGTCACTGTGAGTGGTCTCACCTGAGCGACATCCACAAACTTCCGGTGTTTGTCCAGCATGGTCCTGGTCTCCTGAGTGTCATCACCCAGTCTGATGTGAGTCTTCAATAGGGCGTCCAACAGTTCGCCAAGCCACTCAACAGCCTGAACACACACACACACAGGTCACCATCTCCTCAGTACAGGAAGTACTGTATTGAAGTGTATGTTTGCGTCCTACCTGTAAAGCATCTTCTTCACATTTGAACAGTTGAACCATCTGTAGCATCTTCAGCCTCCTCACATCCACCATGTCCTCACACCTGAAACACACACATATTGCATATAGCATTCATTACAGCATTAATGTGAAAGTGTTTGATTATTTATCTGTTTTAGAGTTTTACCACTTGTACTTAAAGATGTTTGAGCGTTGGCACTTGAGAAAAGGTCATGGGCTCAATAAAATGTAAAAGTTCATCCTCAGGATGAAGATCGGGACATTTGATGAAAATCTGACCAGTGCTTGATTGATAATCAGTAAAACTCCTAAGACTCATGGGAGCTGTAGTTGTGGAATGCTAGCAGCGGGATCATGGGGTACAGCAGTAGATACAAATTTTATGCTAAACCTTTTCAGAAAGACAGATGAGAGAAACCTGGAGGTTCTCCCTGCAGAGCTCTGCGGTGAAAAAGACAAAGCAGAAGAAGGTCACCTCTGCTTGCGGAGCTGCATCTCCTCCATCACAGCCTGGATGTGCTGAACGTTGTCGTGCTGTTCTCCAGCTGGACTCTCGGTTTCCTCTAGAGACCATGACGGCTGGCTGCACATCTGCTCCAGCAGCAGTCCTCCCTTCTGGCGCAGAGAAGTGAGACCTGCCTCTGCACGGGGTGGAGACACTGAATGTCACGGATGAACTTTACTATGCCCATCAGTAAACAATGTGTCACCGCTTGGGTCAAAAAAGATGTACTTGCGTAATTAACGCCACAAAAAAAGCATCATTGCTTCATGAGATTTATCATTCAGAGCACCAACCGACAGTCTGCAGCTTCTCCTCCAACAGTTTGAGGTTTTGCTGAATGGAGGCTCCATCAGCTGGAGCCACGTCAGCACAGAGCATGCCCAGTAGACCGTCTAGCTGCTGGGACAACTGCAGACACAAAATCAGAGGAAATCTCAAACATTTTCACTGTCGGCTTCACGGTGTGTGAACAGATCAACATGTTTTTTTCTCCTGTGATGGACTGAGCTGGCAGTTTCCCCCTGCCTACAGTCTTTGTGCTAAGCTAGGCTAAATACGTCCGGACTTAACACCCAATAGTTGCATGTGTGTGTGTGTTACCTCCTGTGTGGTGCTGTGGAAGACCTGCGCCGCCTGCAGGACGTTCTGTCGGCCCTCCAGCTGAGCCGCCTGTCTGTAGCAGACGTCACTCAGCTGCTGCTGCAGAGCCTTCAGCTCCACCACTTCCTCCTCCTCCCCGGCACTGAGCAAGGCAGCGATCTGCTGGTTCAACTCCACGTACACTGCAAACCACTCCTGTATACACACGGACACACAGAATCAGCCCAATGCTCACATTTGCCATCAAGCGTGCACCGACACAAAGGTACATTACGCTAAAACTAAGACATCAAACTCCACTCAGATCTGTATTTAACCCAGATCTGATATGATCCATCGCTTTGTCTTCATCATATGACCGTGTGTGTGTGTGTGTGTGTGTGTTGCATTACACTGTGCTGGCTCTCGATCTCCTCGTGTTTCTGCTGCAGGGCCTGAGCTGCTCGCATCGAGTCTCCGATCTCCTGCTGGGTCTTCAACAGCTCTGAACCTGGACCCTGCAGCCATGTGACCACCTGAGATACAGGGAAAGACAAAACACAGACTCAGTGACGTCACATAGAAGGAGGAGTGGGAGCTGCTGGTTCCTATTAGTTTTCTCCATAGACGTTAGCCGAAGTTAGGCCTCTTGCAGGGACTTAATGAATGTGAAATAAATTATTTTGTCACGATTGATAAGACACGTCTTTGAGTCTCTGAGCTGCAGTGCAGCACAGGCACCAGCAGAGGGCTCGCAGGCTCTACTTGTTGGAGTCATCAAACATGACATCAAGATTGTCTTTAACAACTTTAACAACACAGGCAAAGATGTGCTAACTCTGCTATGACAAAAACTTTAAAAAACACTGGATCCTACATTTCCCACAGTGCAACTCAATGCATCTTTTGATCGATCCTCTCTGTCTGTCTCTGATAAACGCTCACATGCTTCAAACATCACGTCCCAAGTTTGGAATGACTGACTGTTCAAAATATCTAAGAAGTCTCTTGTGCATCCTCCCGTTCTCAATCTAAGTTAACGTGATGACATCATATACTGAGCTTCATGTGGGAATTCAGTAAGGACTTATGGGTCCCCACTATGGGATTTAGTGGCATCTAGCTGTGTAGTTGCTGATTTCACCCCCCTCTCCTCACCCTCTCCTTCCTAGTATAAAGGAGAAACTACAGTGGCTCCAAGACACGTGGAAAACTTGAAAGATCCATCCAGCGTAAGAGGACCTGCAGTGTTTGATGATATTAAAACTCACTCTAAGGTAACAAAAACAATAATTCTTATTTTCAGGTGATATATATATAAACAGTAGGCAGCCAACATTCGAGCACTGATGTTCTGGATGTCAGATATAAACCACTCAAACACCCCTGAATGGCTAACTTTGGAGCAGACTCCCTGTGGGTCCGCCTCTTTACCGGCCTTATCATGCGCTGAACTCCTCTTATCATGCCTCTAACCCTGTTGTGGCATATTTGGTAAGAATCTGGAATCCGTTTAGGAGGTCATTTACTCTCAACAGCCTCTCCCTTTTTGCTCTGAGAATAAATAATATGATTTAAAAAATCGCATGATTCCTCCCTCTGTGTTGGACAGAGCCTGTTTGGTTCAGGAGTGGGATACATTCCCTACAGGATCTTTATGTAGACAATGCTTTGCATCTTTGGAACAGTTAGTAAACAGATTCACTATCTCTATATCCCACTTCTTCAGATATCTATAATGAATCTATAATTTTATAGCCTCACACTCCAATTGTTTTCCCTGATGTCCCCCTATATCTCTGTTAGACTCAAAGCAGATTACAGGTGGGATATATAGTCTTCTCAGCTTATTTAACGTGTCAACTTTAGATTGTCTCAGACACAAATGGGAGGATTTCAGTGAGCAGATTCCAGACGCAGTGCGGCAGAAAGTTATGAAAAGGATTCACTCATCATCCATTTGTCAAAGACAGTTACACAGTACAAGACAGTGCACCGACTTCACTGGTCAAAGGTTAGGCTGTCCAACATTAGACCAGAGTTAAACCATACCTGTGATTACACATCACTTCTGGAAAATCATTTTCAACACTCTCTATAAAATGTTAATGGAACCAGTAGATCAATCCCCTCTTACTGCTCTATTTGGTGTTACATCACAGGGTGTGAATTAAAGTAATTAGAAGTACAGTATGGTGGCATTTTGTACACCGCTGCCCAGACGACTGATTGATTCTGCTTGTACTTTGTATATTGTGAAAATCTTAAGTAAACAGACCTTTACCAAGAAAAAGAAAAAGATGAAGAATAATAACTGTTTTTTTTTTAAATTTTAATCTAATTTAAAAAATGTATTTTTGCACATATTCACAGTCTAAACTACAGTTATTTATTTAACTGACTGTGCCTTGTTTGGTAATGTGTGAACAATGTTTTCCTTATATTATGCATACATTGTGTTATATATCACATCGACTCTGCATGTGTGTTTGTTTTTTAGCAAATAAAATCATGAACAGTCATCATGATTTTTTTCTGAGTTGAAGTGAAAACATTCACCATCTGGAATCCAGATGTGTGTGGGTCAGTATCATGATTTGATTGTTTTTAATCAGGTCAGTGATGCCTTAAAGAGCTTACACACACACACACACACACACACACACACACACACACACACACACACACACACACACACACACACACACACACACAGTTCGATCCAGAAATAGGCCAACCCTCCCCACTACCGCAAACAAATCCTTCAGGCCAGTGACCGACATGTTCCGGTTACCACGGCAACCCCAGGCTCTTCTTCAAGACAGTGGCGTTACCCATCAGCCCCTGCAGCTAACAGGGACCCCAATAACCATGGCACAGTCTACTATAAGTGGTGTGGAGCAGTGAGGCCGCTCACTGACACAGTTTCTGAGGGTCAAAGACTTCATGATGAGGAGCAGGACTCAGAGCATGTGGAGGATATTAACATGGGTGTGCTGTGTTCAGGAACATGAACTGTACTTTGAATATTATTAATGAAAGAGTAGAAACATATAATAATGTGATAATATATATAAACTATGTTTATCAACTTTCTCAAGGAAACAATTATTAAATATTTTATATATTCACATTTACAGATGGCAGGTGTGTGTGTGTGTGTGTGTGTATGTGTGCGCGCAGGTGTTACCTGCATGACCTTGGCATGGATCTCGTCTAGCTGGGTGCGTTTGTTTCGCTGCCTGCAGAGCTCCTGGTATCTGGTGTACTGTTCTCTGAGCGAGTCCAGCAGCTTCATCACCTGAGGCTGAGCCAGCAGCTCCTCCTCCATGGGGCACCAGGCTGGACCTGGAGGTCAGAGGTTTAAAAAGGTCAGACGGAGGACGGGTGGGGTTGGAGTCCAACTTTAGATCGCACAAAAGCTGCCAGGAATGGTTCATTTCAGGAGATTCAAATATCAGTTCAGGCTCTCGTACACTCTGTAGTCACACTGTAGTATCCTGTGTAGTACTACTGAATGCCTCCATTCAGCTGAAACTATTTTGCACACAACAATACAGATGACACCCCTTCATTCATCCATCCATCTATCCCTCCGTCAGTCTGAGCTGAGCTGACACCAGGATGCCCGACAGCTGTTTCCTCACCTCCCTGTCCTCCTCCTCCTCCCTCTGAGCCGTTGAAACGACGCTGCTGCAGCTCCGACAGGAGCTCATGACCTGCAAACAGACAGACGGGCGTGGTGAAGTGTGTGTGGGGGGGGTTGTTTTGAGATTACAAAGCAGTGGAAACAATTACACAACAGCGTTTGTGTACATGCTGTTATATTATGAAAGGCACTGGTAGAGGGAGGAGGGTGGTACCACAAACAAAGACTCCTTTCACCTCTGCCCAACACACAGACACAGGCTGCTCAGTACAGTGAACACTGCCAGCCATCCACCCATTCATTCATCCATCATCCAACCATCCCTTAGTGCCGGTTTAGCTTCAGGTCTTGGTGGCTGCAGCCAGAGAGTTCCAAGTCAGGCCAGTGCCAAGGAAACTTATTTCAGCTGCTTGGATCCACAATGACATTCTTACAGGCGCTTCTCTTGCACCTCGTGACCACAAGTGAGGCTTGAAGGACAGATCAGTTGTTGTGTACACAGTAAGGAAGCAATAAGATAGTCAAGTATAGGTGCTGGTTAGGGGAAATCCTCAACAAGGGTTAAATGAACTCATTCATCAAACATTGGAATGCTATCCTAATGCAATTTGAATGTATGTAGAACAGCCTGTGGAGTGATTTCTATGTAACAGGCTTTCACCAGAAAAGTCCACCGGATATGACACTCTCGGGCGCCTTCTCTCTCTCAAAGTCAAAGCCTACATATTTTTAATATATAACACATATTGTGGTTTTATCTGACTAATGTTAGCGCGCTAAATAAAGAGGAAGAATTTCTCAATAGCTAGCGTAGCAAAAGGACCGTCTTGGGTGGATAACATCAGCTATTTAAGGTGTAGTGTGTAAGATTTGTGGCCTTTAATTTCAGAATAAGGGAGACATGAAATATAGTATTTGTAACCATGTTTTCATACATGTATAATCATCAGAAATTAAGAATCTTTTTTGTTTTTATTACTTGAAAATTATCCTTTTTTTTTTTTTATCTACAGTAGGACCGGGTCCTCTTCCATGGAGGCGGCCATGTTGGAACACCATGTTTCTACAGCAGCCCAGAACAGACAAAATAAATACTGACTCTAGACAGAGATTTTTAAGTGTTGTTCCTCCTTCAGTTTGCTGGTTACTTGGTTAGCTTGCATTGCGACGTGACGAGATACATGTTGCACCGCAGTCTTGTAGCTGGCTGGTTACCTTTGCTTGTTTGCGTTAGCGCTAGCAAAACGCTATCTGAGTGAATATATTGTTTATAGCTTGTCAAGCAAACGTGATGCATGATGCTAACTTATAACTTATATATTAAGACAAAGGGTGTTGATTTTAGCCAACAACAAATTATGTAATGGCAAAGCAAGGGACTAGAACCAAAAATGTCTTTCTACAAAGCAGCTAGCTAACCAACTAACTAACTAACTGTAACCTAAGCTAGGCTGAGGTTAGCCAGCTGGCTTTGGCATGGCTGCACAGCTTGGGTGTTTGTTGCTTTGTGGTGTTGACTTATGAGGAGATTTACAAATGGAAAGATAGTTAGTATCATGGAGCCAGTGTTCCAAATAAAATATAGGAATGATACAGATAATAATGTTATCACTGTAGTTTATTCTCCAGTGTTCATTTCATCGGTAACACCTGTGCTTGCCTAGTATTCCATGTCAAAATGGCTTCTGTGAAAAAGGTCTGTTAAAGGCCAAAGATGTCATTGTGAAGAATGGTTTTCTGAATGTTACATGGACAACCTTTGAAACCATTTGTAGTAAAAAATTCTCTTTATGTTTCCGTGTTGAGCTGCAGTCAAGGAACAGTATCTTAACCATTTCAGTCATGAGGCAGACATGTAAAACTGTCACCACATTTATGTCACAACATACATGTCTGTAAGGAGAGAATATGATATTTACCAGTCTGAAGGACAGTCTCTGGGTCAAAGGAAGGCAAGAGGGCACAGTCAGCTGATCTGCTGAGGACAGAAAAAAAACACACAGCTCTGGATTTCATCTGTGTACCCTTCATAAAGTGTAGCTGGTGTGTGTGTGTGTGTGTGTGTGTATGTGCGTACTTGTCCTTGTCCACTGCATTGCTCTTGTCACTTTCATTGATAATGGACAGCTCGTCCAGCAGTGACGTTGACTCTTTGGTGAACTTCTCAAAAACCTGCAACAAAGTGCGGTGTGAGGTTTCCATGGTGACAGAAAATATGAAATACATTAACTGATTTCAGTGTAAAATAATGACCAATCTCTTGTTGAGCCAGTCGCTGTGGTCGTAGTCCAGACTTCCTCCAAAATCGTCCGTCAGCTGACAGGGTTCAATGTAACGGGTCAACTTATTGGCTGAAACCAGGATCACCTGACAGGAAGCACAGACAGCAAAGAGCACATTAGTCAAACGGTAACACAGAGAAAATGATGAAAGCTTTGCTCACTCTTTTCTCAATCAGTTTTCCAACAGTCCTGAAGGAGTTCCCATATATGTCGAGCACTTGTTGGCCGGTCCAACTCATCCCAAACCATCTTAACTGGGTTTATGTCAGGTGATTGTGGAGGCCATGTCATCTGACGCAGCACTCCACGCACACCCCTTGTTCACAGCCCTTACTTAGCCTCAATGTGTGTTTGTGGTCATTGTCATATTAAGAAACAAATGACGACTGGTCACTACAGAATACTATGGTAGCGATTCTAGCCTTGTGTTTTGAATAAGTTGCCAACACTGTCACCAGAAAAGTACCCCCACACTACCATGGTTCAAGGTGGGAACCACACATGCAGATTCCATCCGTTCCCTTCACAAAGACTCTTCACATGGCAGTCAAATTTTCAGACCAATGTACAGATTTCCACTGATCTAATGTCCATTCCTTGTGATTCTTGACCTAAGTAGTTCTCTTCTTCTTCTTGGTCTCCTTCAGTCATGGTTTCTTTGTAGCAATTCAATTCACACAGTCTCTTCCAAACAGTTGATGTTGAGATGCATCTGCTATTTGAACTGTGAAGCATTCATGTGAGCTCTAATCTGAGGTCCTGTTAATTGGTGGTTTCTGAGGCTGGTAACTGTAATGAGCTGCGGCAGAGGTAAGACTTGGACTTCCTTTCTTGAGTTTGTATGAGAGCCAGTTTGATCATAGCATTTGATGGTTATTGTGAATGCACTTGAAGACACATTTGTTCTTGAAGTTCATATCTTAAACTAATGATGGACTGTTGTTTCACTATACTTAGTAAAAAAATCTAAAATCTAAAACACATTTTGTTTACCACATATTATAATTACCACATCTATATACCATATATTACCACGTGTTTCATTGTGTTCAGTGTTAATTTACAATGTAGAAAATAAATAAAGAATAAAGATAAAACATCGAATGAGAAGGTGTGTCCAAACTTTTGACTGGTACTGTATGTATTATGTTATCTGAGCTACAAGATCTTTTGCTGGAAATGTTTCACTTAAAGGTCAATCCCTGTGTTCTATCTCACGTTTCACATCCAAACATTTTATAGGACCTCACACATATGATTCATAAAGCCATAACTGTGGGGGATAATATCTTTTAGACGTTTCCTCTGGCATGTTTCAACACATTGAAGCGTACACCATGAACACAGTGAATGATGGGTAGTCATAACCACGACAATGGCTGCTTTTTCATTCTGCAAATTATGCTTCCTCCGTCCCTCGCTTCTCTGTCCTCCAGCCAATGACCTAAAAACAGAGCGAGGTCCGCCGTGATCGAGGATGTTCCACAAGGTCGGTTCAGTATTTGAGGGGTAGTGCAAGTTGGCAGCAAAGATATAATTAGTCGTCATTTTCTTAACCCTTAGGAGTCATGTTAGTCAGCGCTGAAGAATCACTTTGAGCTTCCTCCAGAGAACTCTGTGACTCATCAGTCAAAGATTTGAACTGTTCTCAAGACTGTTTCTCGGTTGTTTTATGCAATCCAGCACTGATCACAGATTCTATATCTAACATTTGCTTGAGTCTATCGGCCCAGAAGTGTTCTTGGATCACAGGACCAACTTCTGCTTTGAATTTCTAAATCTGGAGATGTTCACAAAGAGCTGATCTGAGGCCTCTTCTTATTGAAACAAAGCAAATTCTTACTTCCAAATGCAACATTCTCTGTGTTTCATCACCCCCTGAGCTGGATCTGTGTGACAGGCTGTTTTACAAATAAATCTGGATGGTCAGACAGTTGGTCGTGAGTGTGTCCTCCAGCTGTCACACACACTGTGTGCGTGTGTGTTTTTTTAAAATGTCAGGTCAGACTTTAAAGCAGCTGTGCGACACACACCCCACTGTGACATCCACACACACACACACACTCCATATTTAAGATGAGTCACATTTCAACACAGTCACTGGAATCTCCCTTCCAGCAGCTGTGTGTGTGTGTATTAAAATAACATGGCGATGAGCTCTCTAACAAACTCAATCCGAGCGCATTATTCATCAAAGCACAAAAATCTCAAAACTTACACATGGACTCGACTCTTAAATGTCGGAGCGTCCTTGAACGCACCATCAGGGGTAGCACAACAAAAACTCCACTCTGACTAAAAAAAAAAAAAGGACTATGATGGATTATCTGTCTGCGGCAACTTTCAAGTCCAAACACACCCAGCAACCTACTCCAGTTACCGTGGTAACAGCTGTGCTCTCTGTCAGTAAAACCACACACGGTCCTGGCTCAAATTTCCAGCAGCACTCAGGACAGTTAATGATGCTCAAGGTTATCATAAGTGGCTCCATTTCTCTCGGTTTGATATCAGGTAACAACACAGTTCAATGTGTGTGTGTGTGTGTGTGTGTGTGTGCGTGTGTGTGTGCGTGTGTGTGTGTCAAACAAACTGCCCTCACAACTGGAATTGCAGACAGACGGTCTGTTTTTCATCCATCCATACATTTTATTTAACCCCTTATCCTCCAGCCTATCGCAGCTGACTTTGAGTCACTTTGTGCTAGAGGCGTGGTTCACCCTTACAAGCTTATTGCAGGACACACAGAGACACACAGCCATTCACATTCACACCTACGGACAATTTAGAGACACAGTCAATGTGTTATGGTCATGTCTTGTCTGTGGTCATGCCTGTGGGAGGAAGCCGGAGAGAACCCACGCAGACGTGTGGGGAGATGCACACAGAAAGTCCCCAGCCCAGTCAAACCAGGAACCTTCTCGCAACGCCAACCACTGCACCACCGTCCCGTGCCGCAGTCTGTTTGTCTCTGAGGTTATTTCAAAGTTACATTAAAAACTGGGTTCTTGCTCGTGCTCTCGTCCCTCTCTGTGACCGCAGGCTCTTCAGACCAGCTCTAAACACGTTTGTCTTCAGATGTGGTGGAACGACAAGACCTAAAATAACAGCACTTAAGGAGGCCAAGAGATGGACCAGAAGATGTATTTCTGGAACGCCACAGTCAAAAACACAGAGCACCAAAGCCTCACAATGTTCCCAAATGTTCAGGTTAAGGAAAGCTCCAGGTTACAGAGAAGAATCTGTTAGCACAGATGCTTCCCTGAGCTCAGTATAGTTATCACACTTCTACAAACAATTGCGAAAACCTCCGTGATCATTTGATGTTAAGTTCCTGTTTGACAAAAAAAGCCCTTCTCGAATTCACGAAAGCTTCTTGTTACACGTCAAACAGTTCAGGGAGTGTAAAGGGAACCTGAAGCTGAGAGACTCACCTCGAAGCCAAGGCGGTCTTTCTCCTTCCAGAAGCAGAAGTGTGTGACCTTCTTATCCCAGAACTCATCTGGCTTCACCACGCAGACCAGCGACACCTCGGCTGGAATCACATTCTGAAACGGCATCGATATCGTCACCATCCTGTCAGAGTGATTCAGTCATGTGTGTGTGTCGTGAATGAATGAGACCCGTATCGTGTGCTTGTACCTGCAACATGAGCACCACGGTCTTCACGATGTTCCACTGAGACTTACGTCCGTCCACGATGACGGTGAAGCCCCGAGCCTTACACTTCTCACTGAGAGCGACAAAGAGGAAGCATTTTAGATCACAAGGACGCTGTTCAAACTGTGAACACCGACATTTACATACAGAGTTTCATGTTCGTGCTGCGTTTCAGGGCCGTCCGTCCACACAGACACGGTCAGATGTGAGCTTCTGAATGTTGTTTTCATAGACAGCTCCTGAACACTAACAGACTGTAAAATATCAACAACTAGCAGATTTATTGGCATGGATTTAAAGTAGAACTCAAGTTGAGGTCTTCTGTTTGTACTCTGGGATATTATTTATCAGTTATGGCAACACTAGGCTCACCAAGTTGCTGCTGGATTCTTGGACACTTTGGTGAGTACAATGTTATAGAAATCAATGAAAAAACTATAAAGACCCAAATCTATTTTTTGCAGATTAACAGATATTCTTTTTTCAAAGGTAAATGTAACATCAGCTCCAACAGAGAGTGTTACATTATGGCTTGTTGTAGCCTTCTTGTCACTAGTAAGGGTTTTCTTCTACAGTGACTTCTTCAGAGTTGGTCGGCCTTAAAAGTCTTCATGTAGGGTGAAGGATGAAGGCCAGTTCAATCTACAGGAGTTTGTGGAAAGTGTTTGTAATAAATCTCTGACGAGTGATAACGCCTCGTAAAGCATCTGTCAACATCTTTACTGCAGAGACGAAACAGGCACTGAATCGTCTGTCGAGCTGCCAAGAACTATCGCTGTCAGAGAGAGTCACGACGAGCAGCTCATAAAGACAGACTGCTAACAAGCAGAGTAAAAATCACTGAGAGCCTGACACGAGAGCGTGAGAGTATGAGACTGGAACACAAATGTGGGGTTTACTTTGTGCTTTTATGGAAGAAAAGTCTTCAAGGATGAAGACTGTGTGTTTCTCTGGGAATCTGTCCCAACAGGACTCAAAGTGTTTGTGTCTCTAAAGCGTCTGCTGCTGAAAGGGACAGTTCATCTTCGAATCGGGATCGTCTCGTATTCACGCCAATACCGTGAGGCTCAAGTTGTAATAAATGAAAAATCCTTTAAGCTTTTTACTGAGACTGGAGCCAAGTCCAGATCCAGCAGCCCTTCGGTGACAAGTTCACTCCAAACATGTCGAAAGGCTTTTAGACACGAGAGACGCTCAACTGCGCACACACACATATTACTGCATGTGTGTGTGTGTGTGTGTACCTGGGGATGCTGAGCAGGTAGTCCAGCGTAGCGCTGAGTTCCTCCATGCTGGTCTGATCTGAACTGAGAGGGATGGTCAGGATCAGACCACTGCGCCGGTCCTTCCCCCCTAAAAACAAATGGACAGGATTCGGTCTGATTACACTGAGGTCACACAGGCCACACACAAACACGCGTTACCTCATAGTGTGTGTGTGTGTGTGTGTGCTTTACCTGACAGAAAGGCCAGTTTCTTCTTGAGGATGGGGAGGATGGTGGTCGCTTCCATGTTAACGGTGGACATCTGTAGACACACACACACAGACAGCACTTAAAGGCGGATGGTTGATGGGTCATGTTGACAGAACTGTTCCTGTCTATTCTGGCTGTGAAGTTCAATTCCAGGGCTCAGCGGTGCCCAAATCCAGGAACTCTTCATGAGTTATACTGTGAAATTCCTCCTGTTCCTTCACTGAGTGACGACGGAAGGAAAGAAACAGAGAAGAGAAACTTCATGCTGAATAACACGTAGGTTTAGACACTAGCCCGCAACCTCAGACACTAGCCCGCAACCTCAGACACTAGCCCGCAACCTCAGACACTAGCCCATAACCTCAGACACTAGCCCACAACCTCAGACACTAGCCCATAACCTCAGACACTAGCCCATAACCTCAGACACTAGCCCGCAACCTCAGACACTAGCCCGCAACCTCCGACACTAGCCCGCAACCTCCGACACTAGCCTACAATCTTTGGCCTAGACTATCCCATGGGATCTCAGACACCAGCTCATAAGTTTAGACACCAGCCAACATGATCAGATATTAGTCCACAGGCTCAACAACTAGCCCACAATCTGAGACACTAGCCAACATGCTACTAGCTCACAGTTTGAGTACTACCCGTCACAACTGTTTAAGAAAATTAATGCATGAATTTCCCAGAATGTTGAACTATCCCTTTATAAATCTATGTCACTGCATGTTTCTTTATTTTTGTGATATAGTAACATACAACCCAGTTTTCAGAAAAGCTGTCTCGCTGTGTGAAATGTAAATGTTTTGAATTTGAGGCCAGCAACAACAACAACAACAAAAAAGTTAGGACGGTGGCAGCGACTTAAGAATGACTGGAAGTTTCTCAAAGTCAAACGACATAGAATCTGTGGATTTTATCATCTACAGTTCATTATATCATCAGAAGATTCAGAGAAGATCGCCGTGATCTTCAGGCCCTGCAGACAACAGTGCATCAAAAACAGACACGACTTCACTTGAGAAAATCATCGTCTGTGATCACAGTTCATCACTGCATCCGCAAATGACAGCTCAAACTCCACCAGACAAAGAGGAAACCGGGTGTAAACCAGATCCAGAAACAAACGTGAGGGTGGACTGAGGTGATCCATGATGGTATGCGGGTGCATTAGTGCACATGCACACGATGGGTAACCTGAACATCTGCGAAGGCACCATTAATGCTGAATGATATATACAGGTTTTGGAGCAGCACATGCTGCCAAATAGACAATGTCTTTTTCAGGGACGGCCTGACGTCAAACCACATTCTGCACGGATTCACAGCAAGAGCCTGGGCGCTACTCTGACCTGCCCGCATCCAGACATGTCACCCACTGAAAATGTTCAGCGCATCATGAAACAAAATATGACAAAGGAGACGCCGAACCGTTGAGCAGCTGAAATCAGGTGTGTACTTTCAACATTAAAGAAGAGTCTCCTCAGTTCACTGATGCACACAAAGCTGAGGTGATGCAACCCAGTGGTAAACGTGACCGACTTTTTCAAATGTGTTGCAGAGATCCAAAAAAACGGGTTTATACTTTTCCAAAAACAATAAATTCTCTCAGTTTCATCTTTTGGTGTGTAACTATGGCGCTTCAGTGTTTCCATTCACATTTTACACAGCGCGCGGCACATTCTTAGAAGCTGGGGTGTGTTTGCACTTTTCCATTCAGTTCATTCTCTGCTTGTAATTTGTAGTCACACACACGCACGCTGTCATTTATACGCCGTACCTCCTTTATTCCATCCACTCGACGTCACTTTGTGTTATTTTAGCATGTGGCCTGTATATTTAGACTTTGTGCACTGTATTTATTTTAACATGCACTCGGTCGACACAGGCATCTCATCCTGACACAGTATGAATCAGTCAACGTCCTGATGGAGCAGACTACATGAGTAGTTCAAAGTAGTTCATGAGTAGTTTTTTACTAAATAATATTCAGTGTTTCTCCACAGTTTGACTGTTATAGTCACAACTATGAATTATTAAAGAGAAACAATCCAAACATAACAATTCAAGTTTGCAGTTTTCAGGAGCTTTTAGCATTTTAAAGTTTATTTCCATACTAAACCAGGACTAGAATCTAGACTGGATGTGTTATTGGGTCAAACATTATTGTTGTGATCATCAGTATTGGTAGCATGAGCAGCATTAGGGAAGATAAATGAGTCTGTTACTGCAGCAGCAGCCAGTCCTGCTGCAGGGCTTCGTCTTCCTCCCCCTCCTCTTCTTCCTCAGCCAGCCTGCGGCCTGGCTGCAGCCCGGCTCGGCCCGGCCAGGCTCGGTTTGTCTCGGCTTGGTTCGGCTCGGCCCACAGACACAATGACCTACATTCAGCAGCAGCAGCTGCAGCAGCTGCAGGCTCGCAGCCGCCTCGCCTCAGCCTCGATCCGCTCCAACACCGATAACTTAGGGATCGATCGGGAATAAGTATCGATCGGGAGGCTTTTCTTACCTTTCTGTTAAATCTGCACCATTCTACTGCCCCGATTTTTTTCTCTTCTTTCTCCTCTCCTCTCCTCTCCTCTCCTCTCCTCTCCACGTCCTCCTGCTCTTCTCCTCCACTCCTCGGTCTCTCCTTCTCCTCTGCAGATCTTCCTCTCCTCTCCTCCTCCTTCTCTCCCTCCTCTCGGGCTGATCAGTCGGCAGATGTTTGATCAGTTTTCCATGAATAACTCTGACGGGCAGCTCAGCTCGTTGTCCGTTGGCTTTCAACAACAGTGGAAACACAGAAGGCAGGCGGTGGATGGACCTCGCCGCTCTGCGCAGCCTCAGTGAAGCCGGGCAAATGAAGGCGACTTCCGGTAGAGCGACATTCCAAAATAAAAGCCCTGAGGAGGAACACGTTCAGCAACCACTACTAACCTCACAAGAAAATGCCTTTGTCTTGTTATTACAAATATTTGATCCTTTTAGTATTTATGTATGTATTTATATAATTACTTCAGTCCACGAGACTGGGTTAAAAATCTTTCAGGACTCAGTTCAGGACTGTCAGGACTTAAATCATGGTGGAAGAAGTATTCAGATCTTTTACTAAAGTAAAATATATCAGTATCTCTGCACTCAAATCGTACATCAGAATATACTTAAAGCTCCAGCGTGTAGACTTTAGTGGCATCTAGTGGTGCAGTTTCAAATTGTAAACAACTGAATACCCCTCACCTCTCCCTCTAGGTTCAAACATTAAAGGAGAAACAGTAGTCATCAAACTGCTCCTTATGTAGAGCCACTGTTTGGTTTGTACCTTCTGGGCTTCTGTAATAAGATAATATAATATAATATTTAATGTCTGTCATTAGATCCCCTTACACACCTTAAAAGTACCAAAAATGATTGATTATTGATGCATTAATAGATATAAGATAAGATAAGACACAAGTGAAATCTACTTGTCACGGCATCTCATACAGTATACATAGGGAGGATGACAAATTACTAGTAAGAAAAAGCAAGAAATATATAGTAAGTAAGAAACAGTATAGTAAGAAATATATAAGAAATACATAGAAGAAAGTCATGAAGTCATGCTGGTGTTAAAGAGTGTGACCATGTTGGAATGAAGGCCCTGTGGTAGAGCGCCTTCTTACATGGTGGGAGTAGCAGTCTGTTGCTGAAGGGGCTGTTTAAGGCCTCTTTAAGGTCTCTCTAATATGTAAACGTCATTCATTATGCAGCTGGAAATGCTGCAGCGAATGTGAACTAGTATTTGTATCATAATACAGCATAATCTATTAGTCTTCTATTGGAGCAAAGTACAATATTTGAATGCAGCCTATGGTAAGATAAAATGCATATAGGTACATCAACGTTTAGGGATGTTGGTTAAGTCAGAGTTTGAGAGGCTCAGACCTCGTCGCAGTGGCACAGGGTTCAACTCTGACCAAAATTGTACAGTACTTGACTTTGTTACTATCCACCACTGACCACAGTTTACAGTCATGCTATAGAGCTCCTGTAATGGTTTTTATGAAGAAAGTCTGTTGAACCACTGAGCTGGAATGTTGACTGTGATTTCCATCCATCCAGTTTCCAGAACTGCTTCTCCTTATCAGTGATGTGGGAGGTTGGAGTTAATTCTAGCTGGCTTTTGGCAAAAGGCGGGGTTCACCCTGGACAAGTCTCTAGTTCTCACCAGTTCACAGGGCTGACACACAGAGACACATTCAAGCTTAGAGTCAATTTAGAGTCATCAATTAAGCTGTAAACCTGCAACACCCAAGATAGCCCAAGTAGACCCACATAGACACAGAAAGAATAGGCAAACTCCACACAGAAAGGCCCTGGACAGCTGAGGTAAAGTCATGCGGTCAGTTATTGGATCCATCCTCTGAAAAACATGGACATCCAATCTCTCCTGTGAATGTGAAATATTTCACTGGGTAGATGAGCAATTTTCAGATTTAGATGAAAGCACTAGATGAAAAGTCACACAATCATCATTGATATGATGGCCTTTGTCACTTTAAATGCACTCCATGAGGGAATAGTCCATGGCTGAAGGACTATCAGTCACAGTTTAGGTTGTCCAGTTTAATACTGAGGTGAAATCATTTGATTTGTTTTCTCACTATGTGTATGTGTTGGCTTGTAAATAACAGTTGATAATGTAAGATGCATCAAAATGTAACTGATAACTGATACTTAAAGGTTGAGTTTCAAAGGAATGAAATAAAAACATTTTTTTTTCTTTATTACTCATTTGATTTTTGCAAAAACGTATATGTCACATGCTTTTATTTTGAAGGCTTCATTGTCCCATTTTGGTCGTAGCTTTATGAACCCGGGGCCGTGTATCCGGGGGTGGGACCACATATTGACAGGCCACGCCCTATCAATTTTAGACCACTGAGGCGTTCAAGTACATCACTGTAAAGCTGCAAAATCCGAAATTCAGGATTAGAGTTATGTTCAAATAAATAATAACAAGCTTTATTCATGACAAAAATCAGTCATAGTCATAATCAATTGAACAAAAACAATAAAGATTCAAATTTTGAGATTTTCTTTTTATTTAAAGAGTTAAATTAGATTGATTCATGTATTCATCACATTAAATATACACACATCCATATATTTATCCCTATTATTATCTATGTACACAACAAAAAACACAACTTTATGTTGTCCGTTCTAAATGGGCAATGCTACGTTACACATCGTAGCACCCTGAGTCTGTACATTCACCTTCAATTCATGTTTATGAAGACATTTGAGACAATTGTCACATGTTGATCATCTCAAATGCACCAGTGTCAGTGTGTGAGAGGAAGCACAGCAAATCAGAAATACAGCAAGTGAGTTCAGCTTTAAAGTTCATAGTCATTGTGATGTGTGTCCTTATTTATCTTAAGTTTTGCAGTAGTTCATTAGTGCATTATGGCAAGATGACAAAATGTCATAATACTATACTACGAATAGGCTGTCCTCTCCCAGTCACCATCCTGTCAAAACATAATTTTGGTGATTTCAGGAGTCTTATAGTTGAGTTGAGCAGATGATGTCAGGTGCAGTCTCTGTAATCTGATCTTTAGTTGATTTCCCGTCATCCTTCGAAGGAGGCGTGGCGGCCCACGGCCACCTGAACCTGGAAGCCAGAAGAGGAGAGCTGCATTATTCAGGCTGCACGCACAGTATGTTTTTTTATCCTATTGTATACGTCTGATTCTAACACATTTATGAACCAGATATGTTGCAATACTGCTATGTTTTCTTTTCATACAACATGTATTTGAAGCTGTTATGTTTAGTTAAATCAGGCCTCCACAAGCACTGAAAACAAGATTAATAGCTCAGCAGCCGATTAGTTATGACAGAGAGTCACATTCTGATTGTTTCTGTGCTGTAGTGATGTATTGTGAATCACAGCTCAGCGCACAGCAGCACTCTCAGTGAACACTGGACTCCACTGCTTCAGTCAGTGACTATGATGATTACAGTACACTCAGTTCAGTTTAAAGACTCAGATTCATAAATGTACCGAACATGACTAATCAGTTCAGACACACTTTCTCTCTTGTTATCAGCATAGTTTCACAAGTGTTGAGTCATCCATTTAATGGAGGTTGGTCATGCTATAGAGCAGGACCACAACAGTGTGGAAGTGTTACCCCTGTAGTGGAAAGGCAAGTGAAAACCAAGCAGTAACCTCTGTGTTTTTAAGGTAAAGCTTATGTCGAAGTGCCAAAAACTGCAGTTCCTCAAATGCCCACCTGAGGCTGGCTACAGAACAAGTCAATCTTCATAAGTCCCCATGTCAGAATGTCCAACTTCACAGCAGAAATAGACACGCACGTGGAAATGCACTCAGACAGCGTACTGTGACTGTGCTCACTGACCTCTGCGTTTGCGCCATCTGCTCGATGGTGTCGGGAAGCGGCTGTCTGAAGGTCTCGGGCAGGAAGACAGCGAGCACAACACTGAGCAATGACAGAGATCCCACAACTATCCACGGAAGGAACTGATAGAAGACAGCTGGAGACAAAGCAGACCGGATCGGTGAGTTTATACTTCCAACATGTGCCACTATGATTGAGGAAGTTTTTTTATTCAGATAGATTTCTCCAAACTTATCTTTATCATTTATAAAAATATGTTTTTTTGTCATTTGGATGAACTTATCCTTTAAAGGACAAAACTATAGCTCACAGCTACTACTGTCATGAATAAGGATCTCACCCAGCTGCATCAGGTATGGAGAGACAGAGGACCCCACTCTGGAGAACGTGGCACAGGATGACATCGCTGTGTTCCTGATGACTGTGGGAGACAGCTCACCAGTGAACGTGTACAACATCCCGTTTCCTGCCATAATGCCAAATTTACCCACCAGCACCAGGATCAGGGTGACAGCTAGATGACCTGCAGGGAGGAGGAGGAGGGCTGTAAGCTAGTGGTGGGGAAAACCAAGCATTTCTGAAGCATTGAACCACTATGAAGCAATAGACTGCTCACTCCCCCGAATAGCAATTGCCCAATCACGCCATGACTTGGCATTGCTGGCTTGTCAAGCTTTGTATTTCTCAACATGTGTGGCATGCATGGGGCTGAAGTAAGACAGGCATTTTTAAGGAGTTTGGAGGGTGGCGTCTTGCTTTCAGTCTTTTTCAAAAAAAAAAAAAAACAACACCCAAGCAAAATTGCATGGAACAGTGTGATTATCTCCTCTAACATAAGCTGCAACTGTGAGCATTAACCATGGCCACCAAGCCTACTGCATAATTAACAGTAGGAACCAAGTGTTAGTTCCAAAGAGCAATAATTATCCACATTATTTTATAGGACTACATGTTACATAAGAAAGATATTCAGGACTGAAGCATACACTAAAGGAGCTACTGTTTCAGTATGTTTTTCTATAGCAAGCATTCAAAAAGGGTCAGCGCACACTTCTGCAAATGGTTTCACAGTATTACAGTGATCAACAGATGGTGGTAATTCGCCATTATATACAGCAATGCAATGCAAAGTTGCAAGCTAGTTAATGATGCCCAGTTTAAAATACTAAATAAAACGTGTGTGCATGAATCAGAACATGTATAACTAATGTAGCAATCAGTGTAATGGGAATATACTTATTTCCATTTGTAAATGGTAGCACAGTCTGAAGTAAAGGCGTCATGGATCAGAGAGTGTGTTCTGCTTATCAGTGCATGCAAGGCTGAGACTGAGGAATGTTGACACCATTAGAGAGAGTGAGTGGATGGAGCGGGCCCAAAAAGAGAAATAATGGTGTATAAAGAAAGAGTAAAATTATGGACAGAGGCGGTGGGAGAGAAATTTTAATAAGTGAATGTTCTGTGAGATTAAATCAGTTGTCCCATGGAGAACTCATGCCTGTAATCTGCTGTTTTAACTACAGTAAATTGTGTCAGAAGGCCGGATTTTTTTTTTCCCACACAAGGATACACACAGTGTGTTTTGGTGACTAACACTACATGTAAACAGAACTGTTTACAAGGAATCAAGAAAACCAAGGTTTAAAAAAATGAGCTGGAAACATCAAGAATTTGGAGCCAGAGTTTCCAACAAACTCATTGGGTTACAACTGTGCTACAGCTGTGCTGAATGTTTTTAGCAGCAAAGAAAGAAAGCAGTGGAGAATAGTTAGGGTGTGTTGGTCTTACTGTGCTTTGTGATCTGGATGAGGAGCAGAGCTAGCGCCCCCAGCAGGGTAAAGCTGATAAAGGACAGGCGGCGAGGAAGACTGCGTGCAGCCAGCCAGCTGGCAGTGTACGCCGGGAGCTCAACAACTGTCAGCAGGAAGTAGTTTAGGAAGGGGCTGCCATAGATACTAGACATGTTGAATGACAGTCCAAAGTAGCTTACACTTACAGAAAACCTGCAAACAAGACAAGAGCAAGACTTCAGTCCTAGTCATTGCAGTGAACCCTAGTGTTGATTACAGCAGCAAACAACAAGCCCCGATGATGACTGTGGAGCTAAAAATGTAAAAGGCCAAATGGTCTAACTCTGGGGACCATCAACATCCACAGAAAATTGGACAACTAGTTGTTGTATCTTGCTCTGGATGGAACTATGCTAACCATGCTGCTGACGGTGTTAGCCAAATAACAGGAATGTTCTTGTAAGTTTTGTGATGTAAAAATACTTTAACCCACCAGATGAGCCACTGCACAAGGGTCATATTTCGAATGTTTCTGGTCCTCAGCAGGTCCAGGAAGCCAAGGGACTTGGCCTTCTGGCTTTCTGCTTCGTCACCCTCCAGAGAGACAAATAAACTTCAGTACAGTGTTCTTCAGTTTCGAGTAAGGCTGACCTGCTACTTAGATCTACTTACTTTTGATGGGAGGAAGATGACTTTTGGAGCTTCCACTCTGTTCTCCAAGGCTGCTGCCCTCAGCAGGAATTCGGCATTCAGTAAACGTCCACGAGACAGCAACCAGCGAGGAGACTCTGGAACAAGCCTGGTGGACAGACAGACAAATAGACTTTGATTGGAAATTGTGGAAGGACTCTAGATCAACCTGGTTCATCCATTTGTATGCTATATAGACTCTTACAAGAGTCTATATAGAATCATCATCTTTCATCTATGATACAATGAATCAAGTAGTACACACACACAATCGTGTACTGAGATCATCTTACCACCAGAGGGGGATACAGGCCAGGCCTGGCACAGCCATGATCAGCGATAGATGTCTCCAGTTCCTGACCAGGTACGCAGTGCCAGGTAGCACCATCATACCGCTTGTGTAGATAATAGGGAGCACCATGTTGGAGAACAAAACTCTAGTTGATCCAATCAGGATCTCTGAACCTGTACAGAAATACTATGTTTTGTCTGTGCTCTAACAAATACATCATACATCAAAAGATTCATTCTAAGGTAACATTGTTAGTAAAAAGTTAACATAAAATATGGTCTTATTTTGTCCTCTAGTGTGACTCCATGAGATCCTCAAGATCAACAACTAGAGCACAGAAACAGTGGGGAGGAAGAAAAAAAATGAAAATGAAAAACTCATACCAAGTACAAACACAACTATGTAGCAGGCGATCTGACCCAGGCCCATCATGAAGAAGAGAATGGTGAAGATGGGCCAGGAAGGAGCAAAGGCCAGAGCACAACTGAAGACGCTAAGCATGCTGATGGCTCCGAACAGTACAGGCTTCCTGCCAAAGCTGAGATACAAACACAACGGAGTGGTGTCACAGCAGCAACATATCTGGTCCTCTACTCAGATATTAATGTCAAAGAAGAGATGCTGAAGTATAGAGTGATGTTGTTGGAAGCTGGCTTGATGGTCGTCTAAGTTAACAACAAACTGTGCAGAGTATGTACAGGATGTAGGTCTTTAGATTTTAGATAATAAAATTATGTTGCGGAGTATTTGCCATAAGGCTTCAACCTTTGTGTCTTTGGATGAAGCTTGATTAGCTGACAGTTAACTACCAGTTACTGAAAATGAAAAGTACCGGTCAGAGATCTGTCCAGAGAATAAGCATCCGGTCAGTCCTCCCAGGAAGTAGACGAAAGAGGTCAGAGGCTGTTTCCACTGGTCACTGCACACCAGATTAAACTGGAAGTC
The DNA here is from genome assembly GCA_023373845.1 of Nibea coibor. Taxonomy (NCBI): domain Eukaryota; kingdom Metazoa; phylum Chordata; class Actinopteri; family Sciaenidae; genus Nibea; species Nibea coibor. Next base: position 5,218,856 of record CM041724.1, read on the forward strand.
ATGAGACATACAGTACATGTGTGGGAATACTGCAGGAGACATTAAAATATAAACTGGAATAATAAAGACACTGGTATATAAATCATGTCTCTGAGGATAGTTCTCTGTGGTCAACCTGACTATCATTTTCATATAGACTAGTTGGTATCTAGCGTTGAGGTTGCTGATTGCAACCAACTGAAGACCCCTGGCCTCACCCTCTCATTCCCAGTGTGTAGCAGACTAGTTTCCAAAACTCATAGTAAAACGAGGTCTGTTCTGGGCTATTGTAGAAACATGACAATTCAGCATTGCGCACTGCGCATTGTGGAAGAGGACTGGCACCGTCTGTAGATATAAAAGATTCATTCTAAGGTAACAAGTATTGTTATTAGTCTTGTTACAGTCTTGGGGAATGTATACCACACACCTTCTCTGCTCAATTCATTATAAATAAAGTTCAAAAGTTCAGTTGCTGCAGCTGCAGCTGTTGCACCACATAGATACATATATACAGGAGACCCCAATCCAGTCATTTCCAGTTTGTAATGACGTCTTCCTGCAGTCAATGATTTGTGTCCACTGAAAGAGATCACAAGCCCTCACTGTTTTACAAAGGGAAGCTATCCTGTCTAGTCTGGATCTTCAGTCTAAACAGTAACATGCAGTAGACGGGGTGATGGAGGTCACCAAATGGTACATGCAGTAGTAGAGTACATAATAACAGCAGCTTAGTACCTCAGTGACTACAGTAGACTGGTAATGCTCAGTACTGTAGGTCCATCCATCTTTACAGCCCTCTTGGTTCAGGTTGGAGAAGACGCTCTCTGGACCTGATGCCAGCTCAGACAGGTTGTGAACCAGTTCCAGGCCGGGTCTGATTCCAAGTGCAGACAGGTTCTTCATCAAGTCCAGCTCATACCGGCTACAACTGCTCCTCTCCAGCTTCCCAGCCTCCTCCTGAGGAAACATTATCATTATCAATCATTACATAATGTTCTTCCAACTAATACATCCACAACAGAGAAACCTCAAAATATTATAAAATATTATATACTCAGTAAAATATTTAACTCAGTTAGGACATTTTAAAGGTTTTCATCTCTTAACTACTCATTCATACTTTGTGTAAGGAACTCCATTCAACACTCAAATGTTCCAGGTCTTTCAGACATTTTAGGTATCATTTACCTTTCAAATACTGTTAAGACTCAAAATATTTAACTTTCTTATGTAAGTCAGTTAGAAAACCCTTCAAATCCACTCATCTTCATCTTCTCCTCACTCATACATTCACCTAGAAACTAAATTCAAACTTCCTTATGGTAGTTCAGTTTTTTTTTTTTGTATCTTTTCATTGAAAAGTCAGCCCTTCTGAAATCTTTGTATTCATTTTGGAATGTTCAGAAACAGAGAGTGGGAGACCAACAGATCCAAAGGTCTAAAGCCACCTAAATCTGACACACTGGACCTTTTGTTGATTCCAAAGGGGAGATAAATAAATGCAGTAAAAGCAGACGACTGGGATCTCTTGTCTCGGGTTTAGGTTTTCAGAGGTTTTGTAAGTTAAAAGTTTGCAGTAGATGAGTCCTTTTACTTAAAAGAAAAATCTCGCAATAGTGTTTTATTCAGTCACTTGTTTATAAAACCACTTTTTCTGAGCAGGTTTATGTGGAAGTGGAACTGCTCAAATGATCTCCAACCCCACCTAACCCTAACTGTTCGACCAATACCATCTGTTTAAACACAATGAAAGTTCAGTTCAACATCTTTACTGAATGTCAGGTTGTTGATGGAGGGTTAAGAGAGAAACACATTACATGCATGACTTGGCAGAGAATCCTCTTGTACGTTATCACCACAGTGAAGACTGGAATACTGTTTATACCAAGGAAGGAGTATGCCGCAATATTTACAATGCAATATTTGTAGCATTTTTGGTGGTAAATTTGCTCCAGAGAGCTGAGGGGATCTGCAGCTTCACTGTGGTCCACCACCACTTTAAAGCCTTCCGATGGAAAATATTAATACTTGAATACTAAAAGATTCAACTTAAATGGGCCTGGTTCTGACCTGTACAGGAATGCTAGCCTCGATCCAGTCCTGGCTGAGGTTGCTTTGGGTGGGAATGTAGCAGTGATGGGACGGGCTAGCCAGCAGGAAGATGACGGATAAGATGTTGTATCCACAGGGGATGGAGGTGAGACAGAGCAGGATGAAGACTCTCCTCTGGAACGGGCCCCAGGTCCCCAGAAATGCTACAGACTCCTCATAGTCCTGCATTTTACTTCTGTTTTTACTTTACACTTACAGTCAATACTTTAATAACAACCAGAGCAGCTATGACTGTAAATGCTACAGTACAGCAATAACAATATATGTAAATTCTACCAACATATAGGCAATATTACAATGACAGGTTAAATAACTAGAATAAGTACAAATGCTTTGTCTCGGTTAGTCCTTCTGATGCAGCGGTGTCAGCTGCAGGACCTGCAGGATCTGTTTGGGACTTCACCTTTATCTTGGACGAGACACAAGAGTGAACTATCCTCCTCCTCCTCCTCCTCCTCCTCCTCCTTCTCAAAAAAGTCTGTGCTCATGTTGCGACTTCTCGTCACAACTTCTGTTACCAGGAAAAAATCTCCACTTCTTTCGCTTCTTATCAGAAATACTGTACACAGACAGAGGGCAAACTATTGTATGAAAGTGATTACTGAGATGAAATGTCCTGAAGTTAGATCTCTGAAGACATACTGGTTAATAAATTAAGTGGGTACTGAGACATATGTGAAAAACAATCTGTCTTTCTTTAAAATATATATATATATATTTAATAATATTGACATCGCTTCAGGAAGCTGAACCAGGGCTGTTCATACAATAGAAAATAAAATAGACACTTAATTGATTGAGGGGAAATTCTTTTTCACTCAAGCACAACCACGCACACAACACACACAGAGGGCCCAGGGTCAAGGGTTGAGTGATGGACAGCCACACATAGTGGCGCCCTGGAGAAGTTCAGGGGGTTTAGTATTTGGCTCAGGAGCTCTGGTTTCCAGGATCGCAAGTGGGGACAAAGACAGTTTTCAGATACAGGCTAGCAATGTGGTGAGGGAGGCTAAATGACTGCACACAGAGAAGCTCTACCTGAACAGTTTTCCCCAAATGTAGCTGGCCTCAGAGGGCGAGGGGAACAGTTTCAGTAGCAGAGCAACTACACCACTATATTGTCATTAAATCCACAAAGTGGATCTCTTTGGCAGTCGTGTATTAAAGATCCTTCAAATGTTTTTCGTCTCCAATATGTTGTAAATTTTTGGCCTTAGTATAATTTTCAGATTTGGAGAAAGCTATGTTTCCTTATATAAGATGTCTTGTCAGCATTTAACTGCCACAGCCATTTATTGACACAGAGCAACGGATACAGTGTAAATCATCAAACCAGTTAAAAGCCTCCAGTTCAGTCCAGTTTCCTCTGTCTGGCTCTCAGCCTGTCCTATGACCTCAGTTATAACAGTTTGTTCAGGTCTGACTGTGACTCAGGGTTTTTCATTTTCCACACATGAAGCTGCGTCAAACTTTTTCTGGTATACCAAAATCAAGAACTGCGCCTCAGTCTGCAGATTCTGAATGACTGGAAGTGGGAGGAGAATGAGAGCAGGCATTTTCCCATCAGGGCTTTCTGTGTTATTCTCTCAAGGCTGTGTGTGCAACATTTTTCCAAAATGTCCTTTAGTGAATAAGTTACTGTGTTGATAGATGTCAGGGGGTTTCTGTTGAGGAAGATAAGTCAGAAATAGTAGTAGTTTCTGTAACTGGGTGAATGTTTCAATTTCTACAGCCCACATGTTCAGAATGGAAATGTAAAAAAAAAGTCGTTTTAAAGCCTTTTGGGAGAAAAATAATTCATTAATTTAGCCACTATTTTTTGATTACTTTCATAATTATTCAGCTTGAACAGGTCTGGATCCACAATGTCCACATTTTCAACAGTTTTCCTTTTAACGTTGACCTTGTGTTGAACTGGGTTAAGCACCCTCAAGTGTAAATGCATTCCCTTAACTCCACTTCCAGTGTAACCATTGGATATCTGGAAAAGAGATATAGGCTCCAGCTGCACTGTGACCCTGATGAGGATAGGTGGTTAGAGATAATAGATGGATAGAAGGATGTGTTCATGTTAAAGACCTCTAATGTACATGCAACCTCTGAACTCATCTTCCTGCGTAGCCAATGAATAGCTGTAAAGCTGAGATCCAGGCCAAGATTTACAACATCTTTACACATGAGAATGAGAATCAGAAAATCTGCATATGTATGCAGAAAAGTTTAAAGAAAGCCTAGATTTGTTAGATGGGATCTAAGAGCCAGTAAGCCAACGTGTTGAAACTCTTTCTCTCTTCACATGAACCTTTTACCTGCAAGCAACCAAAGTCCACAACCCTCAGTCCACAGGTTCATTAAAGTCACATTAGATCTGTTGAGATGAGAAAAAAATGGATAAAATTACTAAATAATTAAGTGGTCAAAATTCAAGGAGAGATTAGTATAAAGTAATATCAGGTAGAAGGAATACCAAGTTATTTAATGTTGAATCAAGGTTGATCTGATCATGTAGTAACTGAACTCAACTCAACCTGTCGCAGCAGATGGCCGCCACCACTGAGCTAGCTTCTGCTCAAGTTTTCTGCCTGTTAAAATGAAGTGCTTTACTGTCAACAAATGCTTGCCCATGGTGGGAATTGTTGGGTCTGTGAATAATATTATATAGAGTACAGTCTAGACCTGCTTTGTATGGAAAGTGTTCCAACTTGTGTTTTGATTTGGTGCTATATAAATAAAATTGCATTGAATGAACAAGATGCTAAGAGATGCTAATTTGAAATATCCAACGGTTCTTCAATCACCTAAAATCTTTATTTATAAAGAATCCACGACTGAATTTGGATGTTCAGCAGTTTTTTTTAATGAAAACAATTAAAACAAAGTTAAAGAAATAAAATTATAAGGAGAGAAATGTTACATAATCTCAACCTGACAAGTTTGCGTTTGCATATTTGCATCATCAACATCATCATCATCATAAAAAACAAGCTCAGAGAACAAATACTGTACATAAAGCATGGACAGAGGTCCTCCGAAGCAGGAAGTGTTGCTTTTTAACATGTCTGGGAACATTGAACACTGCTGCTCTGAGCTGAATCTAAAGCAGATATCAGTTTAAATCACTCACCTACGTGTGTCCATTCAAGATCTGAAAGGTGTGAATACTTGAGACGAGTTGAACTGAGTCTCAGAACACTGACTCTAATGTGTAACCACAGTTTAATTTATTATATTTAATATATTTGGTGAAAAAGTTTGATCAAATCCAAGTTCAATAGCTGCTGGCACAAATAACATTCCAGCTAATGTTCAATTTGCTGCAGTTAACTCGAACATATCAGACGTGTTAAAATCAACCTCTGCCTGTTTCAGAGTGCAGCCCTGTTTGGGTGAAGTGCTCCTTTAAACAACTCAAGTTATTTGAGTTTGCATGTCGTCTTAATGGAGAATGAGCTTTTATTTTGGAAGCAAAATGATTCAATCAGGTGGTAAAGGTTCAATCTGAGCATGGAGGGAATACACGGCCACCCACACACACACCCACGCACACATATACACTCAAACAGACACAATCACAATTACAAAAACATCGTGACGGTTTGAACAAAAATGACAAGTATTGCATCGACCCTAGCATCAAGACTCTGACCTGTGTCGAGACTCTCAGACATTAGTAACAAGACTCGGGACCAGGATCAATAGTCTCAGGCCTCATTATTGCTGATTAGGAGGCGAAACGAATAGAAAAGCAGCAGCTGATCTGTACATTATTGCATCACGATGACATCGTCAGACAGAGGAGGTTAATCAGCATCATCAACATGAATTTGAGAGTTTGTCTGAATTTTACACTTGCATGTTGATGAGACAGAGTTACTGCACCATGAGACCACATACTGCATAGATAAAGACACACACACACACACACACACTCACACACGCATAATGTCCTTCAACCTGTTTGTTCATTATTGGAAGACTGAGATGCTTCAAGTTCTTCAGGAGGAGGCAGGAAGACAGACAGGAAATACTGACCATTTGAAACCATAGAAAATAAAAACACAGCAGTATAAAAAAGAACCTTCAATGTAGAACGATGACAAACTGAGAGGTTTACTAAGTATTTCTGCTTGTCCTATTAAAATTTCAGCTTTATCTTACCCAGTCTGGTCCACACACTCTGTCCACTGGTTTCTGATGCAGTGACCAAACTGAGGCGAGTTTCAAACACCCAAAAATAAGACACATATTTCAGAGATTATTGCTTGAAAATGAAACTTTTGTGCATCTCATGTGTAAATGTCTTACGTGAATCATAAGAAAAATCAATAAATTAAAATTTCAAAAGTGCTTTGTGCACTGTATCTTACTAATTAAATAAAGGATTATAAATGTCTTTGTATTTATTTTAAAGGTCCTTCATAACAATCAGCAAATGGACACATAAGTATTTTTCCCCATTAAATGATAGGTTTGCAATTTTATTGGACACTAATTCTTCAGTTTTGTCTACTCCAGCCAGATTCAACACTCATTGCTTCAGTTGCTCAGATACTTTTCTTTTCAGTAAAGAGCTGACTGGTCCACATTGCTGTTCGCCAGTCAGAGAAGAGCCTTCAGACTCAGGGAGGCAAACAGACGTGATGGACGAGGAGCTCTTTGACTCTGTGTGAAGCTTTCTATGGTTTCTCCTGGATCTGTGAAGTCCTTCTCACGACTGTCAAACAACCACACGATGGTTTTAACTGACCTTTTTCAGAGCAGCCATTTTGACATGAAATAGTATTTACCTACTATTTCATGCCAAAATAGCTGTGAAGCGGTCTATTGTGTTACATTGAAGTCTAAAAGTGCTAATGAAAGCTTTCTGGTAGTAGTGCTTGTTAAGAACACAGTTAAAAGTCCTGCTGGTGCCCCCTAGACGCTGCAGTGTTCATTAATAAGTGGACAGACAACGATGATGATGATGAGCATCATCACTTGGTGAGTCTAAATAATCTCAACTGAACGTTCTACTAATGAGCCTTTTTTCTGGGCTTTCAACCACATTTCATACTCTTCTTTGGTGAATGAACAATGAACACAACATCAGCCTTCTGTGAACGTCAAAATACAACACTGAACAATACCTGAGCCATCTCCAAAGACTCTGAGATGCAGGTGAAAGCTCAGTAAAGCTAGTAAGTGGATGTTGTAGTTGAGCTTACTTAGTAACATGCTAATTCTGAGAGCCTTACTGGTATTGTGACATTTATCCTGAGGGTGGCACTAGAGGAAAGAAAATGTGTCTCTTATCTAAACAGTTCATTCCAACCTGGTGAGAAGTTGTTGAGATATCTGTCTCTGGACCATTACGCTGGTTAGATGGATAATGTGGTTGTTTGAAAGTCATGGGAAGGCTTTGGGTAAATATTTACAACATATACTGTAAAATGAAGTATTAGAGCACAGAAAAAAGCAACCAGACAAATGTTAATCTTTCTTTTGCGTGATGGAAAGTGAAAAAGCTTATTTCAGGAAAATGTTCCTTTGCTGTTGCCAGTTTGTGAAACGTTCCAGTGATGTTTCAAAGTCTCAAAAAGTTCCTCCAGTTCTCTGTGATAAAAGTTTTAGTGACACTAAAAGTTCTGCTCAGACGCTTTAAACTCAGCAGGAAGGCTGACTAAAACACAAACAGACAGGTAACAATCAGGACGGAAGGCCTTTTTCACTGTAAAACCAGGAAGTAGCCCGGTCCAGAGTACAACACACCGGCAGTAGAGATGACAACAGATATAAGGAAGAGGAGGTTTGTGTACTCATACTACAGTTCAAACTCTGGTTCCAAACATACAGCAAGTTGAGTCAAACTGTCCTGGATGAACCATCTTCATGCATCAGTCTGTTCCATTAAGGCCTGTTGTTTGGGGTCAAGTCAAGAAAGACAAGCCATCAACGGTTCATCCAGATCATCAAAACTACTTTAAACTGCAAATAGCCCCCAACAAACGCACTGTTACCTCTTATTTGAGTAACACTGTGTCCTGCTGTTTTATGAAACTACTGGTTAGGGTTACTGGTTTCTACTGGCGATGTAAATCTCCAGTAGGAACCAGTGGGTTTGTGGCTGTGACCAACAGTGTTGAGAGATGGCCTAACACAGTTGGTTCTAGAATACCTTTTCTTTTAATTTCTTCTTCTTAAGTTTGTTTGCTCGACATGCTGGATATTAGGAAGGAGTGGAACATGAGCAGACGTCTGAGGGAGGACACCTCAGTCCAGTCCAGTGTTGACACGAAGACACCTGCAGAAGCATTCGTTCATGACGGAGGACGTCTGCCGAGTTCTCTGACATCACATTTGTGCTGGTTAGTTCCTCCAGCAGGAGAAAGAAGATCCCCCAAACCCCCTCCAAACACTGCGGACGCGACCTGAACCGGGCTCCCAGTCCAGACTTTCTTGTAAACCTTTGAGTCCGGTCTCATCCTCCATCAGCTGTTAAAGTGCAGTAAATGACTGGCACCAGCGCGTCTTCGTCAACATTTCAACCAGGAGCAGGTTCAGGTACCAGGATTTTAGATTCTGCTTGTTTATTCTGGTTCCCCACCAATCCTGGTTCTGATTCTCAAGATCTCAATCAAAGAAATCTGTTAAAGAGCTTTATTTTCTGTAGGTTCTGGCTGCCACAAAGAGTCATTCGTCAGAAATGATGAGGTACTTTGGGATTCTTTTTGGTAAAAGGGTCAAAGAAAAAGAAGTTGTTAGTATTCTCTACGTTTCCATGCACAAGTTGAACATTACACCTATTTTTCTTCAAGTTGGATGTTTTGAACTGAATCTGGAGAATCAACGTCATGTTGATGGGGACGACAAAAAGCTGCATATTCATTTTTTTCTGGACCACTTCCTGCTCTCTACAAATTTTGACAGTAATTGTTCCATGACCACATATCCATGACTGCATTAAAAAATCCCAGGTTTTCCAGGATGTGTGGGATCTTCTAGACTCTTCTGCCCCTGCAGTTCCAACAACCTTAAAGGTCAGAGGTCGCTGGTTGAACTCCACACAGCCGATGCTGCCATCAATAAGGTGTGAAGAGAATCGATCCTTGGCTCGTTCTGATTGGTCCAGGAGCCGGACGCAGGAAGGAGGCTGTGAAGAGGGACGAGGAGGCCGGAGGGCGAGGGTGAAGAGAGATGGTAGGGGTGAGGGGCGAGGAGGTGGTAGTGAGGAGGGGGGAGGAGGGGAGAGACGAGGGAGGGAGCGAGATGGTGGAGGTAAGGGAGGAGGGTGGAGGAGCGAAGGGAGTGGAGAGGAAGGAAGGAGAAAGGGAAGGCTTCACCAACTCATTCTGAGGAGGAGAGGAAAGTAAATGAGGAGGTGAGGAAAGAAGAAGATGAGGAGATGAAAAGAGAGGAAAAGAAGAGGAGAGATAGGAAAAAAGGAAACGAGAGGAGAAGAGGGGAAGGGAAACAAGGAAATGAGGAAATAGGAGAGGAAAGAAAAGGTGAGGAGAGGAAAAAGGAAAGAAGAGGAGAGTAGAGGGAAAAGGAAACAAGTGGAGAAGAAACAAGGGGAGGAAAGGATACATGGAAGAGAGGAAACAAGAGAGGAAAGAAGAGGCGAGGAGAGAAAAAATGAAATGCGAGGAGAGGAGAGGAGAGAAAATAAGTGAAACACAGTAGAATAAGAGTAAATAAATATATAAATGACCAAATTAAGATTTTTTTCCTCCAATCATTATTGGTGAGAGAGAGAGGTAAAGAGACACTCACAGTGAGTGTGCTGCGCTGCTGTTTGTTATACGGGCTGTATTTGGGTTTGCTGGGTTTTCCTGCCACTCTGTCCTTGTGCCTCCTGCTGGAGATGTGCTGCAACAACAACAACAAACAGACTGTCACACTCTCACTCACACCCAAATCCAAATGAAACGCAGAGAACTCGGTGTGCTCTCAGACACAGGTGCTTCCAATGATAGTAATTAGGCTTCAGCTCCATTTATGCTGCAGAACACTAATTAGTAGAAAAAGCTCTATTATGTCAATAACACAATAAATCATGTAGGTGGTGTTTTTTCTTTATTTTAATCATTTACATTGTAAATGAGCACTGAAGACATCAGAACTGAAATAACACTTATAGAATTATATGGTGAACAAAGAAGTGTAATCAAAGCAGAATAAAGTTGGTCAAATGTATGTCTATAGTGCTGCTTGATTTTCAGGATATTATACTTGTTGGCTTTAGTAGATCATCCGTCTCTTTAGCTACACACAAGACCAGGGCAAGCAGACTCTTAAACCATGAACAGGAACAGTCGAAGGTCTGGGTCTGTGTACTGTGTGTGTTTCTACCTGTTTGAGCTGGATCTCAGAGTTGACGTGGACATCACAGATCTGGCAGTGGAAGGTTTTGTTCTGCAGGCCGGAGCCCTTCAGTCCGTTGGTGCTGCCGTTCTTCAGCTTGGCTCCCGGTCGAGGGTAGGCCTTGATTGGCCCGGCGCCGCTCCGAGCCTCGAGCATCGTCTTGTGCTTTGAACCTGCAAACAGAGCAACACAGCACATAACTGAAACAGTCAGTGTTTCATGGTGTTGCAGCCATAAAGCCATATTCATGTTATGTTTTATCCCCTTCACAAACCTTCATCCACCAGTTTAAAGACAACTCCAGTTTTAGTTTAATTCTATGAAAAAAAACAACTTCTACGAGCTTCTCCTTTGCGATGAGGAAAGGTTGAGGCGAGGGGGTTTCAGTCAGCAGTAACCGGGCTGTTACATCATCAGATTTGATGTTTATCTTTGTCCAATTCAAAGTTCCAATATCAGCAATAACATCAGCCCATTCAAATGGACCTTTCTTGTAAACATGTAAGACCCCACTTTAAAGCACCATTAGTTCCCCAGTGTCCAGCCACATATACAACAAAAAGTACATGCCATCCGGTCATGGCAATGGTAATAGTTTTATTATATCAGTGGATGGAAATATGCAATAATTGCTATTTTTATTGCAGGTTAAAGATAAATGTTCTCTGGTCAGTGTCACAGCTCCACATGAGGAAGACGTCTTTCCACCTCGATACTCCTCACCTGCGTTGTGAGCCTCGAGCTGAGACAGAGAGTTGACGGCGACTTTGCACAGAGAGCAGTACAGCAGCTTCTTTGCCTTCTCCTCCTCCGACTCCGCTGAGAGAGGAGTATCCTGGGAGGAGGCCTGGGAAGAAGCAGGAGGAGGAAGAGGAGGGGGAGCTGGGGACAAGGAGGAGGTGATAGGAGCTGGAGGAGGGGGAGGTGGAGAGGCTTTAGAAGAAGAGGAAGAGGAGGAAGAAGAGAGGCCCGGGGCGGGGAGAGCGGAGGGAGGACTGGAGGGAGGAGGCTCACTGCCTGCTCTGCTAGACGAAGGGGAGGAGGAGAGAGGGGAAGAGGACGGAAGGAGGAAAGGTTTGAGAGGGGAGGACGAGTCGGTGAGGCTGGTTAAGAGTTCTGGAGGGAGGACAGGTAAGAAGAAGAAGAGAAAGAAAACACCCTGTGTTATACATATGTAAAAAATACACACCCGCCAATAACCTGCCGTGTTTACAGTAGATAAACTCAACCTGTGTGCTGATTGGTGCAGCTGTTAGATGAGATGGGAGGGGCGGGGCCAGCTGGACTTGTGCTGCTCCCATTGGATTCTCCAGTGATTGACAGCTTGGCCTTGGACTTGTTCTCCTGAGACTTGAGCTTCTTGGCGTGACGACTGCCTCTGTAATGAGCTTCTGCCTGAGACTGAGCAAGAGATGTACAGAGAGACACAAGTTTTATTTTTACACTCCTATAAATGATCAGACTCATGATGGACAGATTAAAAAAAGATCAACCAGGTCCAGCCACACACCAAGGCTATCAAAGGCCAGTTTGATGGGTTTGGCCCTTTGGCAGCCGGGGCTGACTCAGCCTCCCAGTGATGGAACGCAGCCTCCTAGGCCGACAGGGAATTCAGTACAGAGTTGATTTACAGAGTGTACTGAAGGACAAACAGCTTTACTTACTTACTCAGCTAGCCCTGCAGCTAGCTGACCCAGCTAATAGCACTACAGCTCCATAACTACTCCATAAACTGTTCACTGGGAGGCTGCTGAGCCTGATTCCATCGCCACAGTGAGCAGCAGTTCGTGGTTAGCTACTTTAGCAGTCAAGCTATCTGTCCACTGAGAAACTCTATAAATCAAAGAACCAAAGCTGAGGACCTCAGAGGGAAGGCCGGAAAGTAAAAAAGTTGGCATGGTGGAAAAGATATATATGTCAATGTATGTACCTGCCCCATACTGCCTCTCATTGGCTTACCAAAGTCACAAGTGCTGACCAATCAGAAGCAGAGTATCCCCTATAGCAGGATTTGAATATAGTGCCCAAGCAGTAACCTCCTTGGCTGTGAAATGAAGCCAACGTAGAAGGACCAAAAACTGCAGTTCCTCGAACATCCACTTGAGGATAGCTACAGAACCAGTCAGTCTCCATAAGTCCCCATGTTCAAATGTCCAACTTCACAGCAGAAATAAACATGTTTACAGCCTGGTACAAAAAACAGTTTTGGTCTCTATAGCTAATTTCCCCGTTCGTGACAACTGTACTGAGGGTGAATTTATATACAACTCACCTGTTCAAATTATATAGCTGATAACGTTGTGTTTATAGTCTCAGGAACAGATGAGGGGTGAGCTACAAAGATGTGTTCAGCTCACTTCTTCCACATTCCCAGATGTTTTCATTTTAAACTTGTAGTCTTCAGCCTCAAGTGACATCTCTTGAGGACAATTATACATTAGACAGATTTCTCACTGCTTCCTCTTGAGATACAACAAGGCTTTATATAACTTTCTTCACATCAGCAGTTAAACTCTCCAAAAAGACTTGTAAGCAGGGATGCATTATGTTTTGGGAGCACACAGTGTGCTTATTATACGTCACAGTAGTCAGTATCAACAATTTCCTTCTAGCTGTGAGCCCTGCTGTCTAAACAAGACTCATGCTGACTACATGCTAACACGCTCATAGCAACAACGCTAACAGGCTCTTCCTCAGCAGGTAATATTTTCCTGAATCACCATCTAAATGTCATTAAAATGCTATGGTGATAATTAGTGCAAATAAGCATTAAGTCACAAAACAAAAAAAAAAAAAAACAAAAATCACCATCATTACTATTCATCCTTAGGGGCTATGAATCATCACCTCCAGATGTGGCCTGAACAATCTGTGTGCATTTACATGTGCTTTTATCGATCTAGATATATAATCCAGATACAGATGATGTGCTAATACCAAGTCATGAGGCATTTACCTCATCCACAGAGGTTTGAGAGACCCTATGTTGGGATGTATACGGGCTTGAACCTGAACCGTGATGCAGTGCATTCACAGTTCAGATAAACACTGTAATAAACGCTCATGCTTTGTGTCACCGCACAGTGTAACAGTGTGTCAGTACACTGCAAACAAAGCTCCAGGTTAACAGTGTCCTCGTGTGACTGTCTGGAAGCTCCATGACTCAACTTTTGCTCAGCTGCCCTCTAACTCCTCTCCTCTCCTCAGCTGTGATTCCTGTTTTCATGTTCGCTCATGAATAATTTTACCAGCTCATACATTAGTCACGTTTGATTGACATGTCGCTAACCATGCAGCTTGTTACCTCTCAGCAGTCATTATGTGAACGAGCTTAGTGTCATTTACACGGCAGCGCGTTAATACGGACAGGTATGGCTTACGCCTGGTTATTATGCACCTGCTGTTTTTGCAGGGACACCTGAAAGAATACACAAAAACAAACAAAGAGCAAGCCTCTAAAAGTATCGCACAGTCTCAGCTGCGTTAAGCAGAAAAGATATTTTTAGTCAGTTTAATCGGGGCATTCAGGGGGAGGTTCAGGGTGTTTTTAGCCTAGCTAAACCTGTTGCAAGGGAAATAAAGCAAGCCTAGCTTCAGCAAAAGCGAAGAGAGAAAGTGCAAACTTTGGTCATTTTCTGCATCAGAAATCATTAAAGGAAACTTGCAATTATCAGTGATTAGGTCAGGCTATTCTAATATTAGCTAGCAGGCTAAATTTAGAGTTCTGCTGCATGCTAAATTATATTCTGACTGTTCCTAACTTCAGAACAGATACATAGCAGCTTTATGGTTCTATCAGCTGTTGGAGTTGCAGCAAGTTGTTGACCAATAACCACTGAGTTATTGACTTTTAAAAGTCATGTCAACATAGTGGAGAATTCAAACAGTTTTGGTAAGTTTGAGCCAGACCGGACCGCAGGTAAACCACATGACAGGAAGTTGATCAACTGAAAGATAATGAAAGTTAAATCTGTGAATATACACATAGAAACACAAACACTCACGTCAGAGTTGAACCTCAGCTGGCAGACGTTACATGAGATGACTTGTTTCTTCTTGGGTACCAAGGTAACACCAAAGGTGTGGTTGATGACGGCTTTCTGCACCGGGTCCATCTGCAGGAGACGCACAGAGGTCAGAGGTCATGAGCCTGCTCAGGTTGACAGAGTGATGCTGAAAGTGACAGCTCTCAGTCAGTCAGTCTGCCTTGCAGGCAGCATCCAGCACCATCCGACCACAAAAAAGCCCAGAGTCACATACCGTGTTGAAGTTTGGGAAAAGTCCGACTGGCGACGTCGTCTCGACGGGGAACGGCAGGAATGGTTTCATCATCACCGATGGACCAGTGGCACCTATGAGTCCCGGCAATGCTCCACCCACTGCACTACACCCACTTCCTGGAAATGGAGACACAGAGAGTTTGAATGATTGATTTGAAATATCTGAGCCGACGACGACTTTCATAGATCTGAGTGCTCTTTAGATCCCGCTGTGTCACTTCAGTGTCAAACAAAGAAGATGCTCTTTCAAAAGAAAGGCGGCAGAGCCTTTAGTAAATATGAAAAAAAAAACACTTTGTGATCTCACAGATGGGTCAAGATGATAAAATCTTTCCCCAAGGCGAAAGCAATTTTAAATATGACACTTTTACCGATTGCACCATTCCACTCTCATCTTCTTCAATGGAATGAACGTTATATCCGCTCAGTCTGTCAAAGCACTGCATTTAAATGTTGCCTTGGCCCCGGGGGAAGTGTTTTATCATTCCAGGCAAACAGGAGACATCTGTGAGATCAAAAAATACTTTGGAAGACACAAACAACTGCTGGACAACATGAAAAACTACTATATTAGTGGGTGCAGTTTGTGAATTATGGTGTAACGTATGAACTGCTGGGGTTGTCGAGGCTTTGCTGTGAGAAAAAAAAATCAGTGTATTAATATTTCTCATAAACTGCTGGACCAGTAAACATTTGTGTTAATGTAAGCAGGTCAGCAAATGTAACTTCCTGGCAAAGCCTCAGTGGGACAAATGGAGGAAAGTGATCTCATTCTGATGTTCATGTCACTTCAACCTGGAAACGCGAGCAGCTGATCTGCCGTACAATAACAACATTAAGAGCATATGGAGCTGCAGCTGCTCGAAGCAGAGAGAGAGATCATAATACGGAGAGAGAGAAGCTGAATGAGCGGCTCACATAATGTGTCCATGTGTCCACTAGCCACAGGGCCTGCAGGAGTTGCTCTGTGCATCTCAAGAGGAACAGAGCAACTGAGTCATATTAACTCGAGCACCTATAGTGGGACCCAGGTGACCTGGCAGAGACGTTACACCACACACGACTAGCGCATAAGTAAGAACAGGACTATCAAATACTGCATAATAAACATTTAAAAGCCAGAGTCATGTCAACACAGTACTTTTGTGTCATTCACGTGTGTGGTGGGCTGTTTGAGGAACAGTCGTGATGCCAGATTTAAACCTGCCTCCAGCTGTGTTTGTTCCCAGTTACATATGAGGTGTTACATATACATCCACAGCACACACAGAGAGTAGATCTGATGAAGAAGAAGCGTGTTTCTTCTGTCTGTTTACTTTTATAGTCACAGCTTGTAGAAGCCCTGCAGTGAATTCTTTCATAACAGAGTGTGGGTGGAAACACTGAGAGCAACTGAATCAGCCCTGACAGAGGAGGAGGAGGACGAGCAGGAGGAGGAGGAGGACGAGCAGGAGGAGGAGGAAGAAGACGATGAGGAGGTGAAGAGGTTTTGATGTTATTGGCACTGTCCATCTGTCCAACTTTACTTAAGTAAACTCATTCTATCTCATTTCAATGCACTTTAGACCAGTCTAACCGATTTTAAATGGCACTAACCAATTGTAATTCATACTAAATGTACTAGAACCCACTGTAATATATTCTAAATGTACTATACCCCAGTGTGATTGACTCTAAATGTACAGTAACCCATTGAACTCCATCCCTAATTAGCTGCAATACATTGTAGCTTATTTTAAACTAAATGCAACACACTCTAGCCCATTGATTGCTGCTTCCATTAGCCCCATAATCCATTGTAATCATTGCTGAATACATAACTTATTTCATAATGCAATGTAAGCTACAGTAACTCTTTCTAAATGCACTATAACACATGCTAACCCACTCCGAACACTGTAACACACCCATCCATCCATCATCTGTAACCACTTATCCTCATCAGGGTCACCGTGGGGCTGAAGCCTATCCCAGCTCACTTTGGGCGAGAGGCAGGGTACAACCGGACAAGCTGCCAGCCTATCGCAGGACACTATAACACATTCTAATTCACCATGAATGTCTAACACATTCATCCTCAACATGTCTTAAATCCAGCTCTAACCCTTGCAGATAAGACCGTTTAAATGTCTAAGTAAACCTGATTGAGAGGTTTAGTTTCAGAGACCTACACCAGTCTAGGCCACTTGTGTGTATGTATGTGTGTGTGTTTAACAGTATTCAGTATGACATTAGGCTAGCTGTGGATTAGCTGTGTGCCATGCTGCTGCTCTCTGAGTTTATCCTCATATAACAGAGCTGTGAGTCAGTGTCTGTATTCATCACTGCAGCTCATAATTAAGCACAGAACAGCATGACACAACACAGTGCTGTAATCAAACACATGTAGCCGGACACACAACACCTCAGATCACTGTCTGGATCAGCTGTTATTATCTGGGAGATTATTTATGATGGTAAATACAGATTAGCATCTATTTTTAAAGATGGTGTAATATGTCAGCTTGGTGGGCGTGCCAAAATAAAAGCTCAGCGCACAGTGAAGATGTAATGATAGTAAACTGAATGTGAACTCCTGCAGAGCGTCATTAGTAAAAAAAATTCCAAAAGGCATTTCCACCCGCTGTGATGCAGAAAAGTATTCGTCAAGCTAATATGTCACAGTTTTCATTAGCAGTATTTAGTATTTAGAAGGAGCTCCCCACGACAGGGTTCATATTTACCCTCTGGGCATCTGTGGTATATTTGGGAAAGAGAGTAATCTAATTTAGAACATGTTTGAACAGATTCATTTACATACCAGACTGCAGTTTGTTCAATAACTAAAAAACGCATTGCATTGTGGGACAGAGAAAGCCTTGCAAACTCCTGAAGGACCACTGAAAGCAGCTCAAGGATCATCTGAACCACATTAAAACAAATCCTAGAAAAATATTTCTACTCTGACTAACAGCAGAGGAACCAACTATCCATTCTATCCCATTTAAATACACTTTACACTCACTCTAAATACTTAAATTCATTCTAACCCATATGTGTAACTCATTGCAACCATAACTCTGTCCCTATTCTGGCCCATTTTGAACACATTATAATCCTTACCTCAATTCTTAATATACAATAACCCATTGTAACGCACTCAAAAATTTACTATAATCCATTGTAATCCATACTAAATGTATTATAATCCATATTAAATGTACTATAACCAATGTAATCCTAACTGTATATATACTGTATATATATATATATATATTTGGTACCTAAGTGACTTAACTTATTTCAAGGATATTTGAACAGAGTAGTTCACATACCAGACTGTAGTTTACTCAATAACATTGAGTAAAAAAAAACATTGCATTGTGGGACAGAGAAACCTCTGCAAACTCCTGAAGGACCACTGAAACCAGCTCAAGGATCATCTGAACCACATTAAAACCCCCAGAAGGCCATCTCAGGACACAGACAAACAAACCAACTAACCTGGAAACTTTCTCGCAGACTTGTTCAAGCACTCTTCTTTCCACAGTCTTCCAAACATTGGTTGACTTTCCCCCCTTTCTGTTGAATATTACATTTTGGGACAACAGAAGCTTTACAATCTCTTCAAGGACCACTGAAACCACCTCAAGGATCATTTGAACTTCCTCAAGGATTCCTTGAAATCGCCCAAGGATTACCACATGAAAGACCATTAGAATTTGTCTATGATCCCCTGGAAACTGCTCAAGGAGGCCTGGAACCACCACAAGGACACTACGAACATCCTAAAGGACTATTGAAGCGTTCTCCATGACTCCTGTAGCTCTCCTAATCCTTGTGGACACCGCACTCAACACACACTAATCCAGTGAGTTTTCGACTGCATGTTGGCAGTGTTAACTGTACTTAATTTCTTTCTTTTTACAGAGTGCATGAGCTATATTTAGTGTGCAGCCTGAAATGGTTTCCTATATGATCAGTATGAATTGGAGATGCCTTTCATCTGTGTGTGTGTGAGAGAGAGATGAATCCTGTGGTGACAGAGTCGTCTTAATTCTGCCCTTCTGTCCTCTGAGGTCTGGTTACAACACACACACACACACACACACACACACACACACACACACAGTAACTCTTCTGTCTTACAGTAAGTTGCTGTTCTAAGAAGGTGCTATAAATACTGAAACACATCTGCTACTGCTTTCACATGGAAACTGTCTGTAAACCGGGACGAAAACCTGCCAACAAGTAACGACAGTTTTATTTCAGGCTGCTGGTGGTTTGTCAGAAGATCTGCCACCTGTAAACAAACTAACACACATCACATGCTTCTTTAAACAACACTTTATCCGTCTGAAGGGCGAATTAATAACAAAAGTGCTGAGAGGTTTGAAAAACCAGGACAGAGCAGTTTACTCTGCATGGCACGACTCAGCACGCCTTGGGACTGCTACTTTTTTGGCATCAGTTTGAGGTGATACTGAAAGGTGCAGTGAAAATATATATTACATATATAAATAACAAACAGTTCCAATTATGTATGTAAGGATATGATAAGAGCCTGG
This sequence comes from Nibea coibor, assembly GCA_023373845.1. Classification (NCBI taxonomy): domain Eukaryota; kingdom Metazoa; phylum Chordata; class Actinopteri; family Sciaenidae; genus Nibea; species Nibea coibor. Next base: position 5,238,120 of record CM041724.1, read on the forward strand.
GGGTAGAACTTAGACTAGATTTTATAACATCTGTATGTTTGGAGGACATCACTTGCGTGGCAGAGGGAAAGAATTTGTGTGAAGGTTATAGTGATAATTGTTAATTGATAAATATTATGGTTGTAAAGTATAGAAATAAAATATATGGAGATAATAACATTATAATAGTCAATAAAAGCCACTGTAATGTTCTGGTTGCAGTCGTTGAATCTGTGTCTGGTTTTAGAAGCCTGGTTACACATGAATACTCACAGGGCTATTGTGCTGTCTGTCCTGTGACATTTCCTCCTCCCTGGCACATTATGCATGGTTTCATTCATTAAAAAGAAGTCATTAAGAGTTACAGAGGGAGGAAACAAGTGCTGTGTCTCAATTTGCATGCTTCCGTACTAAGCGAGTTCACACTGTCAAGTTCTGTCAAAACGCAGTGTACTGTGAGCACCCCGGAAGGTCAAAAAGTTGAGTGTGCTGAACACTGGACACTTCTCGCTCTCGGTGGCTGCCATTTTAGCTACACAGCGTGAGGAAAGGCACCTCGTGTAAAAATGGCAGCTGAGGAAGCTGCTGAGCTGTGAATACGGCGATATACTCATGTGCTCATGTGTTTTATATTTCAATTTCGCCGGTCTAATGTTGCTATGGCGCCACCCTGTTGCAATATGGTGAAGAAAGAAAAGCTCTAAAATGTTGAGATCGTTATTTCTGGTAACTGTGCAACACACAACTACCATGACGACATGCTGTGAAAGTTCTCAGTCATCCAGGTCATCTTTCTTGCAACTGGGCAACTGTTTGTAGATCCGTGAAGACGTTGCACCTTTCATCCAAGAAGCTTCTTCACTTCGGTACCATGATGAAATAGTCTTTTTTATAATAGGCTGATTAAGGTTCCAGTGAGCCAGCATGCAGCACAGCAGCACCCTCACTCTGTTTGACCTGAATGAACCTTAATTAGCATCACTGCTAGCACCTGTGTTTACCTACTGTTTCATGTCAAAATGGCTGCTGTGAAAAATTAACACACTAAACCATGAAGTGCATAATGCACACAGTGTACTGCACAGGAGTGAAGTATCTGAACTGAGACACAGCTAAGTTCTCAAACCTTCTCAACCAGACATTAATTTCACATGGTTTATTATTCAACTCCTGTCTCACACTCTTCTCCTCTTTAAGGAGCAGTTTATACATCAGGAGACGTGGAAGGACCTTCACTTAACCCAATGAAGACCTCTGCTCAAGTTGAAGCAGGGGAAAGTTACAGCATGCTGGGTAGCAGTATGTGGGGTCGCTGGAGTCCAGTAAGAATCATAAAGGTGCCACTTGTGTCGTTTGTTTCACTGTGATGGGTGGGACTGAATCATGAAAAAGAGTCTGCACACTTTCTCTAACCATCCAAAATAAATGAAATCATCTGTGTGGGCGTAGCACGGGTGGATGCTCTCTCTGACTCTCAGTTTCCCCCAAAGGTCAGCTGTCAAATATGCTTGTTGAACAGTGCAAATTTTCGAGTCAAAGGTCACCAAAGTTTAACTTCATGTTAAAAATCCTCACAAACTAGCCTTGTCCCTGTGAGTGGAGGCGCTCACCGTGACAGTTCCATTGAAATGAATAGATTTAAACACCGGTGTTGAAACAAACAGAGCGTTTCACAGTTCCAAACACACTGAATGATCAAAGTTTCTTGGATGTCTCCTGGTGTTTGCTGATATGGACAGCTGCTCAGTGAAATGGTCTATAAACTGATTCTAAAGCCTTTCTATTTCGTAGCGTCTCATTTCCTGCTGGTCAGACCAGTTTCATCTGCGGCAGCGTGATTTATGATTCTGGCTGCGGTCTGGGTCATCTCTGGCATTCACACCTCACACACACACACACACGCACACATGCACAGTGAGTGAGTCGTGTTTGGAAGCTCGCATGAAGACATAAGAAGTGAAATCACACACAGTGCTCTGCTGTACCGTCAGCTGCGGACTGAACCTCCTGAAACTGATCTGACCTGCAGAGCTCCGTGTCATCTGCTACAAACCACCCCCACAATCTAGCCAATGGGTGAGGTTACCAAGAAGTGTGGCTGATATTTAATCACTCTCCCTCCAGTATATAAATCCAAATGGGGCTGATTAATTTGCACACAACTTTTCAGCTATTTGCACAAACTGGCACACAGAACATCTGTGCAGCTTTCAACAGGTTGAAGACTAATTTGTAGCAACTTGAGGAGATGTGTACAGATGAGCCAATGTGCATCGCAGCAGTTGTTTCGAAGATACCCGCCACACCTTCTCCCTCATTTAAGAATCTATCAACTTAACACTTCTCAATATGTTAAGTTGCTCGGCCTGAAGCAGAGCTGCAAGATGACGTGTCCCAATCAGCTGCGTGTTGGTTTGAGTTAGGACAAAATGAAGGAAAGAGTGAAAAAAAAGGAATAAAACAAACTATTTTTGGGTGGAATCTGATCAGATGGACTGCTTAAATAAATCTAATAAAACACTGAGTGCAGCTACAGTAAAAAAAATAAACAGACACACACACACAAACACACAGTGCCAGGTAGATGTAATTAAAACTAGCATAGCAACAAGCTGGTCTATAACAACTCATGTTTCCACTGCACTATGCACTTCTTGTGTGTGTGTGTGTCTGTGTGTGTGACACTGTATACACGGTGCAGCAGATATCAAAGTGTGTCAGTCATAGCGGTGTATTTCTGAATGACAGAGATACTTTGATATCAGCAGGCATGAAGTCAGTTAATCAGCTTGGCTCTTTTGTCATCCAGACTACAGTTTAAACACACACACACACACACACACACACACACACACACACACACACACAGTGTTATAGGCCGAGTAAACCAGAGCACATTGCAACTTTTTTTTGCATCTTTTGATCAACAGCTGTGTGGACAGAGCTGACCTTTGAGGGAACAAAGAGATGGAAAGTCTAAAATAGAGAAGGATGATGGAGCTTATTAGCTGCATTGCACCATCTGGTTTTATCTAACCGTGTCAGAGTGTACACTGCTCTATGAGTAATAAGAATAATGACAGAAAAGAAGCAAAAAAAAATGTTTAAAAAAGAATAATGCTTCAAAAGCAGCTATGAAACAGAAGTCAGTGGTTCAAATATTTATAAATAAAATGTGAATTTATTGTTCAGTTAGCCACCAAACTAATAAACTCAGCAAAGGCCGGTCCGCTACAATCCTTTCCTCCAGTAAAAGCACGAGGTAAAACCTGCATTCATATTATTACTTAAAGGACAAGTCTGTTGGATTTGGTGGCATCTAGCAGTGCCGTTGCTGATTGCAACCCCCTCCACTCACCCCATGTTCCAAGAGTAAAGGAGAAACTACAGAGGCCATCACACACATGAGACTGTACATTGAAGTCCAGTAACACTGAATGAAAACTGGTTTCAGGATTTGTTTGCATTGACAGCAGGCTAGAGTTTATCTGTGCACTGATGGATCTTTTGCAGGGACCAAATTGATCATAATTTAAGAGGTGGTCATGTGTTCTGTTAATTAGTCAAAAAACTGATAACTGGTGGAGTAAAAAGTACAATATTAAATGTAGTACAGATGAATACAAGCAGGCTTTTTAAGTACAGTAAATGTGAATGATCTTAGGTGCAATAAAGGAAAGAAGAAGGTGTAAGAGCAAACACAGACCTCACACAGACCTAACACACTCCACACAGTCCTACAAAGAGGTCTTGTCAGAAATAACAAGTCAAACCCTCTGTGTGTACGCACCGTGGGTGTGTATGGACTTTATATGGAGAGAAGCCATCTTAAGTATTATGAGCTACACCTGCGCTTTTGACACACAGACTGGAGTTAAAATGTCGACCACTAAAGAGTCCACGCCAGCGTTTTTTTTTGTTTGTTTGTT